>CM076571.1:898572686-899863164 GCA_034641835.2 Pinus albicaulis | reverse complement strand
CCAATAACTCTCCCATGGTCAAAGGAGTAAGGGCTTCACCAGGCTGAAAATGTAACATATCATTGATGGACTGAGCAGTTATGGAGAAAAGGATATTCTGGCTTGGGGATAAAACTGCTCTTTGATTTGGGTCATAATTAGCATGACAATAATGGATAATTTCAGGAAAGATATGGACTGAGGGGAAAAGGTACCTAGGAAGACCAGACTCCCATAACCCAATAATATATGAGCCATTCAAATAATTGTCTCTGCAGCGACAATAAATTCGAAGGGGATTTTCAGTAAAATTCAAGTCCTTTATTTGAAAATCTTTGTCCACTAATGATAAGTAATCCAAATCTCTATGGGGGGCATTCAATGGAGCTACATTCAGGGCCAAAGGAACTTCCATTTTGGTTCTTGTGTATTCAAAGTGGAAATTTCGGGGGTTTTTCACGGAAACGGGCACAATTTCAGTTTTGGAAGTATTATTTCAGCTGCAGGAACTAAAACAGACCAATATTAAACTTCCTTTCAGATTATGGCATGAATTTAACACTGGAATGAGGATTTTTCACAGAGTTCCGGTAAGAAATCAGATAAATACATGTTTTATGAAGAATGTCAAAATTAACAGGCACTAGTTAATGGCGGATGGATGCTTGGGCACTGGTCTAACAATGGCGTTCAACAATTTTAGTTGACAGTAGTTTGACAGTAGATTTTTCAAATTTCTCAGTGGAGGGCACAGTCACTTTCAACAGACAGAATTATAAAAAATACGCGGAATTTTGTTTTATTTGCAAAGTCAACAAGAATTTTTTATTATTTTCGAAGATGACGTCATCAATGTACGGGAGGACACGTCACCGGGGTCGGGCGGTAAGCGGTAAATTCCGCACCGCTTTCGGGAGTTGGTGGTATTTGGTGAAATGGCAGCGATTCCATTCAGAGATTAATACGTGGCGATGGCACTGTTTCAAAACCACTTTGATTTCGCGCGTTAAATCTTGGACGGAGGATGGGCAGCAGAATGTCTGTGAGCCGCAGATCTTCAAGCAGATGATCGGACAGATGATACGATGTGGAACTGGTGGGGTTTTAATGCGCGGGCCCGACACGATTAATTATAAGTTAATCATTCCGGGAGGGTTTTCATTAGAGGTTAAACGATTAATTAATTCAGATGATTAATTAATTTCGGTGGTTTAATAGGGGTCGGGGTTACGGATGGTGTATTTCGAAGTTTTGGTTTAAATTAAAACTTTGGGTTTTATTCATTTTTCCGTTTAAAACATAAAACATATGTTTAAAACCCTTTCAATATTTTTATTATATGGTAATAAATTAATGCAATTTATTAACCATATGGGCGGGGATAGTTTATAAGGATATGTTTTTAACCAAAGGGTATTGTAATGAGGGATTTTATTTCAAACATATGGAATTAAATACTTTGGCTAAAAATCTATAATAAGAGGGTTTTGGGGATATTACATAGGAGGAGTTATACATATAGGGAAAGGTAATTTGTATAAGGATTTAATAATTAAAGTTAAATGTTAATATGACAAAGGAAACAAGGGAAACTCAAAATACTTTACACAACTAGGAAAGTGAAGATTTCTGAAGTAAATTGCATTATCTCAACTTCAACACTTAAACTTAGAATAGTAAGTAATTTTGAGGGATTATTATGGAATTTTGCATGATTTTCCTAAGTAAAATGGGATTTTACTTAGGAAAAGATTAAAAGTGAATGAGTGCAATGATGGATAACTTCAAGTACTAGGGGCTTTTCAATTATTAGGCTGAGGGTCCGGTCCCTCCAAAAGTCAAGGAAATGCCTTGAGCCCCTTTAATCTTCAAATACCTTAGCACTTTGGGGAAATTAGTAAAACTTTTAGGGAGAAAGTGAGATGGGAAGTTAATGATTTTGACTTTGCTTTCTGTGAATTTTTCCAATGTAGCATCTTCCTTTGCAATTTGTGATGAAAGTAAAAGATTAAACACATTTAGCACCATCATTCATCACATGAAACTTTGCAACACCATCTACCTACCCTATCTACTTTACTCTACCATTTTCTCTTCTTTATTAGGGTGCACTTAGACTGGAAAACCCTTATCAATCTTCTTTTTCTTTTACATGGAAAACCTATCTAAGTCTACACTTATTACATCCAAGGGCTCAGATTAAACTGTTGAGCACCTTTTATTAACTCTACCTATCTACTTATCTGCCAAGATTAAACTATTTGGTCAGATATTTATTCTCTATTCTACAACATGAAATTGAAAAATGAATGAGTCAAGTTTATACAGTTTGACTCTTCATAAATTGTGGCAAAGTTTTAACAAGCTGCACACAATTACTTATTTACAAAAAATAAAATAGTAGTGGCATTTGGATTTGCACACTTTCCTTGGTCTATTTTTATTTGGGGTTCATTTCTTTCACTTTTTTGACCATTTTATTTTTCTTACCCTTTGATTTTTCTTTTAGGGTATACCCTCACATTTTTTAAAATTTTTTCATTTTTTGATTTTTCAAGAATATGGAACACCTTTGCACAAGAAAAAGGTTTGAACATATTGCATAGTTCAATCAAGACAATCATGAAAAATGACACCTATTGGTATAGGATTCTAACACTGGCTCCACTTGGGGATGGCTTTTCCTTGTGAAAAGTCAAGAACAGCAGGTCAGATGCCTTAAAATGTCTTCAAACTGAACCATGTAATCTCCTTCTTCTGGTAGCTTTATTGTATATATGATAGTGAAACTTTTGAAGCTTAGGGCCTTCACTTCGGGCTTCAACTCCAAGAAGTTACCATCCAATCAAAACTGATGCATTAGAAAGGATATATTATGTACAAGTTAGAAAAAATCAAAACATCTTAGTAAATAGGATCAAAATAGTGCTTTAGCATTTGACCATTGACTGGTCCTTCCTCAGCTTCTAAATTGTCCAAATTCTTCAAAAAGTATGTGTTGTTTCCCTGTAAAGCATGAATGATGTAAGGTCCCTTCCATAAGAAATCAAATTTCCCATGTTTCCCTTTATCTTCCCTTCTGGAATCCCATCTTAGAACTTTGTCTCCTAGTTGAAAATCTTCTGCTTTAGTTCTTTTGTCAAACATTTTCTTTAACTTTTCCTGCAAGACTTGGGATCGTTGATACACTTCTTCTCTGGTCTGCTGCAAGTGAATTGTTTGGTTTATTCTTCTCTGAATATCATTTGGTTCTACTTGAGCCTCCTGAAGTAATTTCATAACAGGAATTCCTAAGGATGATGGAAATCTTGCCTCAATACCATAAACTAATTCATATGGACTAGTCCCAATTGATTTCTTAGTTGTAAGTCTGTCTGCCCACAATGCATTGGTAAGTTTCTTATGCCAATTCTTTTTATTTTCTTCCAATAATTTTTTAATGATATTGATAAGGCTTTTATTGGAAGATTCTGCCAGTCCATTACCCTAGGGGTAATAGGCTGTTGAATGGCCTAAAGTGATGTGATATTTATTGCAGAAACTAATCATTTTCTTAGACTTAAATGCAGCAGCATTATCTGTTATAATTTTCTCTGGACAGCCAAATCTTGAAAGTATATTAGTTTCTAGAAACCCTATAATTACAGAATCATTGGCTTGTCTGCATGGGATAGCTTCAATCCATTTAGTAAAGTAATCTGTGGCAGTAAGAATCCATCTGTGTTGCCCAGAAGAAGGGGGATGGATTTCTCCAATAAAATCCAGTCCCCATTGTTGAAAGGGTCTTTCTGTGGAAATTGGTTTTAATGGTAAAGGTAACAACTTTCTTTTGCCCTCAAAGATCTGACACTTATGACAAGAAGTTACAAATTTCTTAACATCTGAAAACAAGGTTGGCCAGTAAAAACCAGCCCTTAAGATTTTATCTGCAGTTGACTTCCGGTAGAGGTGTCCACCACAATCTCCTGCATGAAATTCATTAAGAACCTTGTCAGTTTCATCTTTCAATAAACAATTTAATAGGATTCCATCATGATTCTTCCAAAAAAGAGCACTATCTAAAATACAATATTTTAAAGATGTCATTTTCAAAAATCTTTGTTTCGTTCTGGACAACCCTGGAGGAGCTTGCAGGTTTAAAAAAACATAAATGATATCAGTGTACCAGGGTGAGTCTAAGAAGGTTTGACTGATCTGTGGAGTCGACATCTCCTGTTCGTTATCCAGTTCGTTAATATCCAGGGCTTGGCAATTAGTTTCAGTCATGAGTTGAGCCAAACCTTGACCTTTTATGAGTTTTGTTGGTTTAATTTCAATATCATATTCTAATATGGTAGCTATCCACTTACCTATTTTGCCTTCAATACCATCTTGAGTTAAGATGTCTTTAACGACCGCATTAGGTACATAAGCTATCACATGAGAATACAATATATAAACTCTAAAATCTTTAATTGCTTTGACAAGTGAAAAAGCCTGTTTCTCCATGATATTATATTTCAAAGATGCATCTCTAAGTGCTTTACTAAAAAATGCTATTGGTTTTTCACATCCATGATCATCTTTTTGTAGTAAAACAACTGCAACTGTATGTTCAGAAGCAAATGAAAAAATAATGAAATCTCTATCAAATTTTGGACTAGTAAGAACTGGTGTTCTTGTTAAAGCCATTTTGATTTCTTCAAATGATTGCTTGGCTTCTACAATCCAGTCAATGCTTGAATCTTTTTTAAGCATGTTAGTAAGCAATATAAGTAATTCAGCTAAACTGGAAATAAATCTTCTCAAGAAATTGATCTTTCCTATGAAAGCTTGAAGTTCTTTAATGTTTCTGGGATGAGGTATCTGCAAAATTTCTTGTATTCTTTCAAGATCAATTCTAATGCCATCTTTAGAAATAATGTGACCTAGGAGCTTTCCTTCTTCCAAACCAAACAATGATTTTTTCGGATTTAAAGAAATACCATACTTTTTGCATTTTATAAACACTTGCCTTAGATGATCTAAATGTTGCTGATCTGTTTTGGAAAAAACTGTTAAATCATCTAGATAAATTACCAGAAAATCATGTATTTCTTTAGCAAAAGCAATGTCCATTTCTCTTTGAAATGTAGCTCCTGCATTCTTGAGTCCAAATGGCATCTTGACATATTTAAAAGTACCCCATGGTGTTGTAAATGCTGTTTTATCTTGATCATCAGGATGAACCAGAATCTGGTTATACCCTGAAAATCCATCCAGAAGAGATATCCTTGAAGATCCCACTACCCTTTGTAGGATATGGTCCATTTTAGGCAAAGGATAGTTATCTTTTAAAGAAACTTTGTTCAAATTTCTCAAATCGACACACAGTCTAATCTCTCCAGTCTTTTTTCTTGTTGGTACTAAATTAGAAACCCATTCAGAGAACCTAATAGGAGCTATAATTCCTGCTTCATACATTCTTTTAATTTCCTTTTCAATTGAAGGTAGTAAAACATGATTGATCCTTCTAAGTTTCTGTTTAAAAGGTTTCTGATCTGGTTTCAAAGGTATAGTGTGTTGAATTATTGATGTATCATATGATTTAAGATCTTCATAACTCCAGGCAAAAACATCCTGGAATTCTTTTAAGAGTTCAACATATTTAACCTTTTGATCTGCTGGCAGAGATTTGGATAGCTTAACCATTTTGGGATTTTCTGGTGTTCCTAAATTGCATTCTTCAATATCAGCTTTAACAGGTTCCATTTTGGGTTTTAAGGGAATGTCATTTGAGTCAAAAAGATCTTCCAAAGGAGTTAATCCTTTGGGTAAATGATTATCTTTCAGATTAATGATTTCAGTTTCATCTTCTATGATCTCATCGAATTCCATTTGTTTCAAATCTTGCATATCTTTTTCAGTGAATTTGGTTGGGTGAAGCATGTGAATTGCAGTCTCTTCTGAAATATTCATTTCTTGTTCATCTACTTGATCAGATTCATTGATTGTTATGTCTTCATCTATACTACTGTTAGAGAACTCATTTTCTAGTGTCAAAAAATTATTGATCTGATTATTATTTACAAATACTTGCCAATTCATGAGATTGTCCAGTATAGCAGGTCTATGTCTAATCTCAGCTGTGAACTGATGATTAGGTCCAAAAGGTAATTTACATGTGCTAGCGAACATTGCAAGACTGTGAGCATGCAAATTTTGTTTCTTGGGAATCTTGGCAAGTTGAGCTTGTAGAAAAGTGTTGAGAATTTCCACAACTGTTTCTCTGTATTGTTTCAATCTGGGATCTTTTGTTGAACATTCACCATTAATCTGTTGGATAATTAATTCAGAGTCTCCTATGATTGATACTCTAATTGCTCCTAAATTTTTGACATGTTTAAGCCCTAGCAAAAGAGCTTCGTACTCTGCCATGTTGTTAGTGCATCTAAAATTCAATCTATAAGCATGACCTTCGGCATGATCATTTTCAACATTATGTAACCAAATTCTAGCCCCTGCTCCTAACTTGTTTACTGAGCCATCAAATTCTAAATGCCATAGAATTTCATGTTCATAATCTTCATCAACTGTTTTAACATGTTTCTTAACAGGAGCTAGTTTTTTAGCTTTTTCTGGTATTTCTTGATTATTTGGTGTTTCTTTGTTTTCAGAAATCTCTTCGATTTGAACAGTAGTTTTATTTGCAGTTTCCATTTCTGGTGCTTCTAATTCAGTAGGAAGGTCCAATTCAGCATTATAAAGGATAAAAGAGTCCATATCAGAATGTACTGAATAGACAGGGAAGTTTTCAGGCTTCTCATGGCTACTGACTAAATATTTCATCAAGGTCTCTCTGTATAATCTTTTAGGTTGACCAAATACCGAAATAGTGGCATATGACATGTCTAATTGAATAGATCCTCCAAGTTTAGCACCCCAGGATCTAGACAACAACATACCATATTTGGGAGGAATATCGGCCACTACTATATCCATCAAAACAGATTTCGCAGGGTATTGCACCAAAGTAACACACAAATCTTTAATCAAACCTAAACATCTTACCTGACTCGAATCAAACGAAAAAAGATCTTTATACGGTCTGGTAATGTCTAAATTTAATGTTTCCATCACAACTTTTGGCATCAAATTGTGGGATGCTCCAAAATCAAGCATGGCGTTATGGAGTATTTTTTCATGAACATTCAAGCTTACATAAAATGGAGGAGTTCCTCCACTTTCTGGTTTGCCATTTACCTCGGGGCCAAAAAGGAGTTTGGGTTGATCATCAAGAATATTCACTGAATCATCCATTCCAGTAATGTTAATGTTAAGAGTTTTGTTGATATGGCTTCTATAGACATCATGTTTAACCAATTCTGATAGAGGAACAACTATCTTTAGTTTGCCTATTTCAGCCTCTAGATTGAAAGGTTTTTCTGTTTGAACTTTAGTGTTTTGAACAGTTGGGTTTTCTCTATTTTTTGGGTCTTCAAAGTTTTTCTCTTTTTCATGAGTGGGATTATGAATTGAAGGTGTTTCTGAATTAACTTCTGTTGTTTCTTCTACGTTTCCTACAGGAGGAAAAGTATTAGATAGTTGTTTATTATTTGGTTGGTTGTCAGACACATCTTCAATTATTGGATTTGCGGAGTTCGGACTTGTCCTAGACAAAATTTGTACAGGAGGAATGTTTTGTACAGGAGGGATGTTAGCTTTACCTTTGACATTTTGTTTTACAGCTTTCTGTTTGCTATTTTCTGGCACATCAATCCGTCTACTTCTCAAATTGTACTGTTTATGTACCTCATAAATTGCTGTGTCATAGCCTTCTTTAAAATCAAAAGTTTCTCCTGAATGAGTTTGAAATGTTTCAAGAATGTGATTCTCTTGATCATCTTGAGATAGAAAAACTTCTGGTTCATTTTTGTTTTCAGTCACATTATTTATTTCAACATCCTCGGTAGGCTCTTCAGAAGTTGAACCTTCAACAAAATTTTCTTGGAAAGGTGGCCTGATGTTTTGGTCAGGGACATTTTTCCCAATATTTTGGTTCTGATTCCTTCTAAAGTTTGGGTTTCTCACAACATTTTGATTATCACCAGAAGACTTTCTTTCGATTGTCTCCACTCTGTCTCCCAGTCTTTCCATACCTTTGATGATTGCATCTAGCTTTCTTTCAAAAGCTGAAGGTTCTTCATTCATAGGCATTCTTCT
Organism: Pinus albicaulis; assembly: GCA_034641835.2. NCBI lineage: Eukaryota > Viridiplantae > Streptophyta > Pinopsida > Pinales > Pinaceae > Pinus > Pinus albicaulis. The sequence continues at coordinate 899,855,004 of CM076571.1, read as the reverse complement.
TTCGGCCCTAGCTCTAGCTCGTTTTTCTGTGAGGTTTGCTTCCACACTAACCACTATGCTTTGCATTTCCTCTAGGGTTTGGGGGGCTCTTTCCCTAAGTGAATATGCTATGTCAGAGTCAAAACCATCAGGGAATTTAACCAATACTGAGTCCGGAGGTGGTCTAAGGTTTTGAGGAACAACGTTGTAGGCTTCGTTGAATCTTATGATGTAATATTGCATGGTTTCATTAGGTCTTCTTCTCAATTTTTAAAATTCTGATAGGATATGAAGAGGGTCTTTCTTTTTCTCCCATCTATTCAAAAATTCCCTATACAAAGCTGGTAAATCAGCAATATTGTTTGGAGCAAGGGCCCTAAACCATGTCCTGACTTCCCCAGTAAGACTCTGAACAAAAATTCTCATTCAGACATCATTAGCGTCAATTTCATAAAATTCAAAGTAATCAGTCATCCTTTTGGTGTCTTGTTGAGCAGTATAAGTACTTGAACCGTCAAAAGGGGTGATTTTACTCTAATAATCCTGAGGCAAAGAAGCAGGGTTGCCTGTCAACCTTAACGGGGCATATCTATTGGCCATTGGAAGGTGTAATGGAATAACAGGTGATGATGGTTTGGAAGGAGTGGGTGGAGGAGTAGAAGGAGTGACTTGGGTTTGAGAAGCTTGAGGAAAAGTAGCTGAAAATGGGGAAGCTTCAGTAATTACAGAAATGTTTGAACTTTCTTCAAAGGTCTGTTCAGATTGAACAGAATTTTGTAAATATCTGTCAAGATGATATGAAACCAATCTCAATTGTAAATCCTCAAGAAATAGTGGGTCTAGAACGAGTTTAGACAATTCAGATTCAAAAAAATTCACAAACAGAGATGTTTCAAATCGCTCATCAAAAGGAATTTCGTCAAAATATATAATCTTCACAGGACAGGAATGTGATCTAGAAAGAGGTCTGGAACTTCCAGAACTCTCTTGACTTCCTCTTTCAGAACTTTCTTGACTTCCTTGTCTTCTAAGAATCCTAGGAATCAGATTTGGATTTTCAAATATCGGTGGTGGATTAGGGTCAGGATTTGACCTGGTATGACGAATCCTTTCTGAAGCCAGTTTTCCTAGACTTTATCTTTTTGGATTTTTTTTATTGAAATGAAAGTACAACTTCTACAAATTCTTCAAGAAATAATGATTTCTGATTAAAATTTTCTCAAAGATTTATTGAACTAGAGAGTCTGATTAAACATTTGAAACTAAGGTTCAGTGTATAAGCTAAATCAGAGATAGACTGAAGCAGCATTTATTTACTATGCAGTTGCAGAGCAAAAGCATTTCAAAGGCTACCTGGCTGATCTTCAGACTCTGTCTATAGCTTATAAGCAAACAATAGTAACAATAAAAATGATTCAGATCCCCAGTATGGTCGCCACTATGTTATCACTCAGGTTTTCCTTGAAGTTGTGGAAAAGGAAAGTATACCCGAGGTAACCACAAACCAACCTTCAGATGCAGAATCTAGCCAATCTGCATCCAGAGAGGGCTCTCTCTTTATGATTTATCTTTGTTCTTAGAAGGTTTTAGGCTAGTTATAAGTCCAAGAAATTTGTTTGGAAATGGTGGAATTCGCCAACTAAGGGCAAGGTTGAATATTTTCAGGCCATTGGGCTATGGAGTCAAAGGATGGCTTTACTGGATTACTATTCTACACACAAGATGGCTTTGCAGGGCAAGATAGCCAAACAGAGAAAAAATTTTAGAATTTAAAGTGGATGGAATGGGTTTGAAGGGATGAAAGGCAGTTAAGAATCTTTCAGCATGTTCAAAATAAAGAAATGAAATGATTAAAAATAAAGAGCAGTGAAGAATTCTTTACTATAGTAATCAAAATGTTTAAATTAGCGAAGCAAGAGCAATTAAGAATTCATTTCTTATAACCAATTTAGAGGAAAACATTAAGAATAATCACAACTGAAATCAGAGTACAATTAAGTAAATTCTGATTTATTCTTTTATGTCAATTATTCAGAAATGGACACAATGATATTATAAACAGATATAAAACTTAAGACATAGGATAGAAAGACTTATTGAACTGCAGTCCGACACATGAATCCTGTAAAAAGTCATGAGCTTTAAATTGTCATCCAGCAAGCCACAAATAAATTTCTCCAAAACACTTTTATTCCAAAAACATCAATGTCACAGCAAAGTAGTAGAATCCACCCTCAATAATTTGTTTGAGGGTTTATTTATACAAAAAATGATTTAAAATATCTCACAATAACCTAGGAAATAATCTAGGGTGACTAATGAATAAGTTACAACAAAAAGGGAGACAGATGGTCTCGTAGATAGGATAAAAGGCAACTACTAGTGTGTTGTTTCCTCCTTTTATGCATGTGCTGGAGGCAGTTCCAACAGTTTAGCTCGATGCTGTCCTCTTTGGTAATTCTTTTTTGACTGCCTAACTTCTCTGATACTCTTTATTTCTACTGATACACTTTCAACTGCCAAGCTGATACTCTTTAACCTTTGTTCACCTATTTATCTTTTATCAAGATATACCTCAGTAAAATATGCAAAAAAATTTACCCAAGGATAAATTTCACAAAAGCTCCAACATGTCATCCCACCATTGAACTTCTGGCACTTTGGTTCTTTGTAGTTTCCTCAATGTTTCATCAGCTTCAGTGTATTTGAAAAAATTAGGCTGATATGGAAACAAATGTTTTATTTCATGTTCAAGGTAAAATAAACCTTCCAATTTTTCATAAAGGCTTTTCCCTGTTGGTAATGTTCCTGCTGCTGTACTGGTCGAAGAACTGGCTTGATCTTCAACCTGTTTGTTTAATTTTGCTACAAAACTTTCCAAATCCATTAATCTACCTTCTGCATTAACAGGACTGGGCAAACCTTTATTTAACACAACATCAAATCTTTCATTGAAGGTAAAAATCTCTTGTTGCATGTATGAACACCTTCTTTCAAGATTTTGCATAAGAGTCCTTTTGGTAAAAACTCTTTTGATTTCCAAGATAGTCCCTGTTTTGTCCTGAATTCCAACTTCTGCAAGTTGCTGCTTATTCTGAGTATTCAAATAATTGATAAGCCTATTGGCTTTTTCTGGCATCTTTCCTAACTCTTCCCTTGCTTTCTCAATTTCTTCTAGAGCCAATCTGACTAAATCCTGCTGTTCATATATTATTTGAATAAAAGGCCAAACGTTCTTTATTGATTGAATAATGTTATACCAAAGAATTTATTTTAATTCACTTAAAGGTCTTTCCATTACAAGATCCTTTTCCAATGCTTTAACTGATTTTTTTAGTTTTTTGATTTCTCTTGTCTTCTCAGCAATACTTATTTTTGATTGATCATATTTGTTTTCCAAAGTAGAAAGCTGAAACCTTAAGTTTTGGAGTTCTGTCACTTGCAGTTTTAATTCATTCATTTCTTTGATTAATTCATCAGAACTCTTATCAGAAGTGTTCACGTGTGTCAGCTCTGCTTGTTGACTTGTGATTGATGTACCTGTTCCTGTGGCTGCCTGTGCTGTAGTTGCTGGAATAATGGACTCTTTATCTTTTAATGCTTGCTCAAGTTCTTTCTCTGTCTCAGCAAGTCGTTCATTCATTTTTAAAAGTAAGTCCATCATCTCTTCTTCTGAATTTTCCTTCATTATTTCTTCAGTCTGAGGGTGCCTCGACGCTGGTAGTTTCAATTGCTTCCTCAATGCAGCAATGTCATCATCCTTATTTTTAATCAGTGCTTTAATGCCTTTTATATCTTTGGGATTATGACCCAAAATGATGATTATTTCCTCCAAAGATTTTATTCTGTTATCCTTTGCTTGAGAAGAAGCTTTTTCAATCTGCAACTGGGTACTTGTATTATTCAAAGAATCTTGCAATCTATGAGCTGCCATTGCTTTGTCAGTAAGGGTAGAATATATCATTTCTCTAGTTTTCTTGTGTAATTCTATCTGGTCCAATGGATGAATATCTTTTGCTAGGACCTCAAAATTGGTCCTGATGTAATCAGCTGCTGTCTGTGGTTTTGGCACTTTAGATTTGAAATGGCTCATTAACATTTTCCCTTGCTGAATGTCAAAAGCTGACATTAATCTCTCTTGATTTTGTGGAGCCATTTTAAGATATTGATTATGCACCTGGACCCTGAGTGGATCATTCCTTTCTTTTAGACTGATAAATGTATTTTTTATGTCTCCTGCATCTGTCTTTGGCTTTTTGAATGAAGACACTTCAGTACTTAACTGTTTTTGTATTTCCTTTCCTTTATGACCTGTATATGCTTCACTAACTGAACCAGTAAGCTGACTATCCTCCCTTTCTTCATCACAGATTTCATCAATAGATTCCACTTCTGGAAGTGGATTCAGTTTCTGCCTTTTAGCTTGAGGTTGTTATGAAGATTCCTTAGGAGGAGTAGGATCTTTAACTTGTCTTTTCTTGCCTTGTTCCACATTAGATGGAGTCTGAAAATTTGAAACTTCAGGGTGATTGACTTGAATATGAGACACCTGTGCTTGATCTTGTGCCTTGGAAGTTTGAGGTTTTTCTGTCATGGTGAATGTTTCAATAACTTGTGCTTCTGGTTCTTTCTCTTTGCCTTTGGATTCAACTGTAATTTATGGAATGTTTTCTTGTAAATTATGTTGAATAATACCAACTGAAGAAGTACCAATCTCTGGTCTCTATACCTGTGTAAAAGAATCCAAGTCAAGCATTTTTTCAAGATCTTTCATAACATTATTTATATCAACTTGCTCACTGTCCTTCTCTATCAAAGTTCCTTCTACCCACTCATCTGTATTAGCATACTTTTCAATTTCAGGGATTCTTCGATGCATGTAGGGTGCTGATTTATTTTTCATCCTTTTGTCACAAATAAAGTTGAATGGGTCATAGGGTACCCAATGGAAACTTTTCTGCAATCTGTAATGATCCTCTAATATCTTTTGAGCTTCTTCCCATCCATCTATAGAATTGCAGATGAATGGACCTAGTTGGCTCTTTATCCTGAGTTGAGCCTTTTTCTTGGCATTACAGAAGTGAATTATATCTGAATTGTTCATTTGTCTGAAGTACTCAAGTGCAAAAAGTCTCATTGGTACATATCTGGGTAACTTGAAAGGGCTCAATTCACATCCATAAATTATAATTTCAATATGATTCTGATAGAAGTATCAGTCACCTATCTTGTAATGTTTTGAAAGCTGAAGGATTTTCCTGATTTCATTGCTGAGTCTTGGAGGGACAACTCCTGTCAACAAGGTAGTTTCAGGATGTATAAAAAGGTCAATGAACTCATTATAAGAGTAGGGAGAGTCTATGGAACAATGAGTAATGGCTGACCAAAAGATAACCGATCTTGGATTCCCTTGGGTATCAAGTTTTCTGATATGGAAAGGGAAAGTTTCAGACTGGTAATATAGCATGAGATGGTAAATGACAGTAGAATATTTGAATACTTTCTCGTTCTCCAATCTCATGAATTGGTCATGCATTTTATCTGCAATGAAAGATGCAAAGTCATACCTGACAGCAGGAGGCTGTCCAGGGGTGAACAAAGATAATAACACCAGGGTTAAATGATCAACATACTCACTGGTATTAAAAACCATTATGAAAGATATCATACTCAAAATATTTTGCCCTTCTTCAGTAAAATAAACACTAGCATAAGGGGGAGAGCCTGTAGGCTGATGCTCTGGCCACATGAAAACTTGGCAAATGCGAATTAACTCCTCCTGGGATAATTTAGTGGACTTCTCCAATAATTCTTCCATTAACAAAGGAGTAAGGGCTTCACCAGGCTGAAAATGTAACATATCATTGATGGATTGCGCAGTAATGGGAAAAAGGATGTTCTGGTTTGGGGACAATACTGCTCTCTGATTTGGATCATAATTAGCATGGAAATAGTGAATAATTTCAGGAGAGATATGTACTGAGGGGAAAAGTTATCTAGGAAAACCAGACTCCCATAACCCAATAATATCTGAGCCATTCAAATAATTATCTCTGCAGCGACAATAAATTCGAAGGGGATTTTCAGTAAATTTCAAGTCCTTTATTTGAAAATCTTTGTCCACTAATGATAAGTAATCCAAATCTCTATGAGGGGCATTCAATGGGGCTACATTCAGGGCTACAGGAACTTCCATTTTGGTTCTTGTGTATTCAAAAATGGAAAGTTCGGGGGTTTTTCACCGAAACGGGCGCAATTACCAGCTGAAGATCGAAAATACGCGTTTTCTTCGTAGAGACAATTGAAATTATGGGGAAAAAAAGAAGACTCAAAATACTCGTAGCAGGTCTTTGGTGTAGAATTTTGAACGAATGAAGAAGATTTTGCGAGTGAAAAATGGGCAATGATATAAATACCTGTTTTTTAGAAAATAAGTTGTATTTAATAGGTACTTATTGACAGATCGATGGACGCTAGGATGATGGACCCTGACGAGGTCTTCGACGAAATTCGGTTAATGGCAGTTTAACGATGGATTTTGAAACTTTTCGGAATGGAGGACACAATCGCTTTCAACACACAAAATGAAAAAAAAATGCGCGAAGTTTTGTTTTATTTGCAAAGTCAAAATGGGGAATTTTTTATTATTTTTTTATGATGACATCATGGTGTACGATGGACACGTCATGGAGAATGGGCGGTAAGTGGTAAATTCCGCACCGCTTTTTGGAGCAAAGCGGTATTTCATGAATTGGTAGTGATTCCATTCAAGACACGACGTGTGGCCGATGCACCGTTTGGAAACCGCTCCGATTTGCGCGTTAATCTTCGGTGATAGGGGATGGCTAGCGGAATGTTTGTGGGTCGTAGATCTCCGGCGGGAGTGATCCAACGGTGGGACCTGACGGGAAGTGGCGAGGGAGTTAACGCGTGGGCCCGAGCATGATTATTTATGAGTTAATCATTCCGGGATGTTTTCGATTGGCGGAGGGTAAGATTATTAATTAATCCAGGTGTTTAATTAATCTCTTTGGTTTATGGAGGGTTCGTTACGGATGGACTTGGGGTTTATTTATTTTTTCGTTTTAAACATATGAAATACATGTTTAAACTTTGTTTTTTATAATTTTTTTATTATATGATAATTAAATTAAATAAATTCAATTAACATAGGGGCGGGACTAGTTATATAGATATGTTTTTTAGCCAAAGGGATTTATAATGTGGGTATTTGATTTTATCATATGGGTTTAAATACTTTGGCTAAAACGTATAATACAAAGGTTTTTTTGGGATATTACATAGGAGGAGTTATATATATAAGAAAAGGTAATTTGTATAAGGATTTGATAATTAAAGTTAAATTTTAATATGACAAAGGAACATGGAAAACTCAAAATTCCTTACACAACTAAGAAAGTGAAGATTTCTGAAGCAAATTGCATTATATCAACTTCAACACTTAGTTTTAGAATAGAAAGTAATTTTGAGGGATTTTTTATGAAATATAACATGATTTTCCTAAGTAAAATGGAATTTTACTTAGGAAAAGATTAAAAGTGAATGAGTGTAATGATGAATATCTTTAAATACTAAGATTTTCTCCAATCATTGGGCCAAGGGTCCGGTCCTCCAAAAGTCAAGGAAATGCCTTGAGCCCCTCTAATCTTCAAATTCCTTAGCACTTAGGGGGAAATTAGTAAAATCTTTAGAAAGTGAGATGGGAAGTTAATAATTTTGACTTTGCTTTTCTCGTGAACTTTTCCAATGTAGCATCTCGCTTTTACAATTGTGATGAAAGTAGGATTGAACACATTTAAGGCCATGCATTCATCATATGTAATTTTAGCAACAACATCTACCTACCCTACCTACTTACTCTATCATTTTTCTCGTTCTTTATTAGGGTGCACTTAGACTCGCAAACCCTCATCAAACTTCTTTTCTTTTACATGGAAAATCTATCTATTTCTACACTTATTACATCCAAGGGCTCAGATTAAACTGTTGAGCACCTTTTATTACTCTACCTATCTACTTATCTCGCTAAGATTAAACTCGTTTGGTCAGATATTTATTCTCTATTCTACGGCATGAAATTGAAAAATGAATGAGTCAAGTTTAAACTAGCTTTTGATTCTTCATGAATTGTGGAAAAAGTTTGACAAGTTGCACACAATTTTGTTTATTACAAAAATTGAAATAGTAGTGGCATTTAGAATTGCACACTTTCCCTCGGTATATTTTTGTTTGGGGTTCATTTATTTCACTTTTTTTTGACCATTTTATTCTTTTTACCCTTTGATTTTCTTTTTTAGGGTATACCCTCTTTACATTTTTTAAAATGTTTTGATTTTTTTGATTTTTCAATAATATGGAACACCTTTGCCAAAAAAAAGGTTTGAACATATTGCATAGTTCAATAAAGACAATCATGAAAAATTACACCTATTGGTATAGGAGTCTAACACCCTCTAAATTCCTACATGGTATCGTAGCTATTTTGAGGGCCGCATCTATTGTTGATCAAAATCTAAAGCCGGTTTGATTGCATGCGAATGATGTTTTGTAGATCTACTATTTCTGAACATTTTTGGGCTTATAAAACTACTCATTTGTGTCTAGAGCATCCGTTGCGCTGAGGAACACCTTTCGTTTCATGCGAAAAGGTTTCCCGCTGCCCAAGTTATGACAGCTTTAGATCTCGGAGGTATACAAAATTTTTTTTTGCGATTTATATTTGTTAATAGTTCGTTTATTTCGATTCTTTTTTTTTAATTTTCAGCTTTTTAGGTTTTATTTATTTGCCGGATCTATACCCTCTTCTCTATGTGTGCTATTTTTTTGTGCGTTGCATGCGATCTTGTCAACCGAAACGGAAAAAAGGGATTTTTTTTTGCTACGTATGCTCTTTCCTCGCGTCTTTGTGTGATCTCGGGAAATCATAAATAGTGAAAGAAATGATAGTTGCCGTGTAAGGCTAACCGAAAATCTAACATTCTCGCCATAAGGCCTTACATTTCATTTTTTTTGGCTTAGTTTTTGTTTTTTTTGCACGAGAAAAGGCACGCACACCGAAGAGTATAAAAAAAATACCCCTTCCTCCTTTCAAACAATAACATGATCCTTTTACTATCTCACTTCGTGAGGGGTTAGTTTATGAGAATAGAGTTCTTGGGTTCAAATCTCTTTCTCAAGCTTCTTTTGTAAAAATATTTTGTTCAAAGGGGTGGAATTGTTTAAAAAAAACGCCGCACTTCATCCCGTTCCCGTAACTATTCGGCATCTACAACTCAAATTTTTCAAAAGGAATAACTTCTTCATCCCGAAGCCTTTTTTTCGAGTTGTAAATAGCCTAATTTTTTCGAGATCTTTCCATTGGAGCAGCTAATTTCAGCTTTTCTCGACTTCGATTATGGAAAGTGCATGCCCGATTATTCTTAACAACACCAATTATTTCCAATGGCTACCCGACATGGTAGATATACTTATAAGTAAAGGGATTTATAGAGTAGCCACAGGGAAAAGAAACTAAACCTTCCGATGATGATAAAGTTTCTAAATGGGAAAGTAAACAAGATCAAGCATGAGGGTTGATAGGAATGTCCATTGCTCAAGATCTTTGATTTCATATCCTTAACATTGACACGCTTGATGAAGCCCCGGAAAAGCTAAAAAACTATTTTTGGCATTCAAAATCAAATCAGGGCCCACCAGCTTGAAAATGAGTTGCTTACTTTGGACCCCAATAATTTCTCCTCCATTGAAGATTTTTTGTCCAAATTCAAGACCATTTGAATTCTTTTAGAAGGTTGTAAGATCAAAAAGGAAGATGGTAGCCTCATTTATTGCATTCTTGCTAAGCTTGGCCCCCGCATACTCGTATTTGTTTCCGCCTTCCATTCCACTAGAGAAGCCATCATTTCTTCAGGAACCACCTACAAGAACCCCTCTTTTGATGCCTTTTGTGATTCTTTGATAAGATAACAAGAAAAACTCTTACACCTTGGTCTTATCACTTTTGGAAATGATTCTAAGAAAGCCTTAGCAACGCAAAAACAATCATATCAAAAGAATCCCAAGAAGCAGTATCCTAAAAAGTATGGTCCGAAACCAAACAAGGGTCCTAAGCAATATCAACCACAAACTGAAAAAGAAACTCACCAAAATAATAAGGCATATAAAAACAAAGGAAAGAAGACAGATAGACGTTGCAACTTTTGCAATCGTGATGGCCATTTAGAGTCCAAATGTTTTAAGAAGATGGAAGCCTTAGAAGCATCAATGAAGAAGCACAACATCAATTTGGAGCACTCTTCACCTTCATCTTCGGAGAATGGCACTTTCCGCTTGTGGTTGTCAAGCATCAAGATCCGGTTATGAATTAAATGTATCTTCCTCTTCTCATTCTCATGAGTGGCTCATTGATTCTAGAGCTTCTTATCACATGGCCAAAAAATAAAGCCATGCTTTCTTCTTTAAATGAATGTAACACCAAACATATTTATGTTGGTGATGATAGATCTCTTAGTGTTGTAGGGTCTAGAACCATTCATCTCGATAATGGTTAGTTTAATGATGTACTATGTGTTCCTACCTTGTCATGCAACCTTCTCTCTCTGTTTATCGTATAACTCATTCAGTGAAGGGAAAATAGTAGAATTCTCACCGCATGATGTTGTAATCAAGGACCTCAAAGATCCTAAACATATTTTAGCTCACCGGCATTGTCGATGATTCCACAAGGTTGTATAAGTTTGACAACTTTGGGTCATCATGTCTTCCCCTATTTTTTGTTGCTCACAATGATGAAGTGAAAAAAACATTGGCATGAGCGATTTGGTCACTTAAAGTTTTGCTCTCTTCAAAATCTATGTAAGGAAAATATGGTGACGGGCCTTCCTATGGTATCTAGCCAAGATGGTGTTTGCTTCGGATGTGTACTCGAAAAACATCAATGGGATATTTTTGAAAAACATGCCTCTTGGCACGCTTTAGCCCCTTTGCAACTTGTGCACAATGATTTATGTGGTCCTCTTCTCATTGTTTCTTTCTCTCGGTTGCAAGTACTTCTTAACTTTTATTGATGATTTTTCCGTACGCACTTGGGTATACTTCTTAAAACTCAAGAGTGAAGTTTTTTAACATGTTCTTGGCCTTTAAGGCCTTTGTTGAGAAACAATCCCGACATCAAATTCTTAAGTTAAGATCGACAATGGAGGAGAATATGTTAACAACAAATTTATCAACTCTCGCATTGAGCATGGCATTCAATTGCAACATATTGTTCCATATACTCCACAACAAAATGGTGTAGCCGAACGAAAGAATCGCACCTTCAAAGAAATGGCTAATTGTATGCTTCAATCTAAAGGACTTGGTCTCAATTTTTGGGCGGGAAGCCATTAATCGTGCAAATCACATAGTAAATCACACTCCTACTAAGGTTTTAAAGAATATAACTCGTGAAGAAGTTTGGAGCTCAATCAAACTAGATGTAATTCACTTTCGTGTTTTTGGAAGTGATGCTTAGGCCCATATTCCGTATGCGAAAACATAAAGCCTTAGAACCTAAGAGTGAAAAATGCATTTTCTGCCGGATATTATGAAGATGTCAAAGGATATAGAATTCTTCAACCAAAATCCAAAAAATATAATCATTAGAAGAGATGTAAAATTTGATGAAAATATATCGGCCTACGAGCCTAGTTTTGCGAGTGTGCCATCTTTGGCGTGCGAGCCTCGATTCGGCATCATGTGCCACCTATCTCTCTCTCTTCTATTTTTTAATAGCATTCCTTCTAGTTCGTATGATGACAAAGTGAGGATGAAAATCCTCCTCCACCTCTTGAAATTGTTCCTTATACTCCACCGCTTCCAAGATGGGTCCGCTCTACTCGAGATGCACAGACGGGTTCTCTTGCACGTGTGACCCCTGTCGATCGACGACGTACACGTTTTCGGGTTTGAAAGAGCCTCTTCCTTATTGGCTACGAGTTCCATAAAAACTTGGTCCATAAACCTTTGAAGAAGCCTCCAATCATCCGGATTGGGATGAAGCTATGAATGAAGAGTATCGTTCGTTATTGGAAAACGATTCTTGGGATCTTGTTCCTCTTCCAAAAGGAAGAAAACTTGTCAATTGAAGATGGGTTTACAAAACCAAGTTTGGACCCGTATGGAAAAGTGGATAGAGATAAAGCTCGTCTTGTTGCTAAAGGATTTTCACAAGTTGAAGGCATTGATTACACCGAAACCTTCTCCCCCGTTGCCAAAATGAATTCTATCCGCCTTGTTCTTTCCCTCGTTGCCTCCTTTAAATGGGAATTCCATCATATGGATGTTAAATCCGCCTTCTTACATGGATATTTGCATGAAGAAATCTACATGGAACAATCCCTTGGCTTTATCCAAAAATACTCCAGACCTCTGGTTGTCGCCTTAGGAAGTCTCTATATGGTCTCAAACAAGCTCCTCAGGGCTTGGTATGCCAAAATGGATAGATTTTTGTTAGACAATGTCTTTTCTAGGTGTCATTTTGACAACAATGTCTACACCAAGAAAGTGGGTAAGTCCTTCACCATCCTTGTTCTTTATGTTGATGATCTTCTCCCTACTGCGGTAGTGGTCCAAACCATATAAACCATGTGAAGTCTAGCCTCAAAAAGAAGTTTGAAATGATAGACTTAGGACATTTGCATTATTTCCTTGGTCTTCAAGTCTTGCAATCCAAGGAAGGCATTACACTCTCTTAGTCCAAGTATGCCCAGTGATCTTCTACACCACTTTCACATGGAAGACCTGCAAGCTAGCCCCTTCTCCCTTTCGGTTTTGGAGTCAAGATTTCAATCACTTGTACTACCCCGCGAAGTTGATGCTACCTTATATCGTCAACTTGTTGGTAAACTTCTGTATCTAACCCATACCGCGTCCCTGACCTCTCCTTTTCCGTTGGTCTTGTCGCTCGGTTTATGTACCAACCTCATGAAAGTCACTAGAAAGCGACACAAAAGAATACTTTGATATATTTAAGGTAGAATTTGGGATTCATTATAAGTGCGGGAGCATCTCCATTGTTGATTGGTTTCACTCGATTCTCGATTGGGATGGTGGCCTTGATGATTGAAAGTCGACTACAGGATATGTATTCACTCTCGGTTCAAGACCTATTACTTGGTCTTGTAAGAAACAAAGTGACATCTCTCTTTCTTCGGCAGAAACGAGTATCGTGGTGTAGTTGAAGCCGCAAAGGAAGCCATGTAGCTTTGTCGGATCCTCGTCCGAATTTGGTCTTCATCAACATCATCCAACTACACTTTGGAGTGATAATCAAAGTGCCATTTAGCTATGTAAAGATCCAGTTCAACATCGAGCATATGAAACACATTGAACTCCACATACACTTCATCAAAAATATCATTCATGATCATGTTCTTGAAGTGCGGTATTGTCCAACCAATGATCAAGTAGGCCGATATATTTAGAAACGCTCTCACAGAAGCAAAGTTTACCAAACTTCGATCCATGCTTGGAGTTTAGGAAATTTGTCATTAAATGGGGATAGGCTCTAATGCCTCCTTCCTTCTCCTATTGTGTCACTTTTGTAAATCCTTCAATCCCTATCCCAATTTGTTCTTAAGGGGGGATGTTAGGATATTCCGACACATAGGAAATAGTTAAGAATAACTTAGTCTCATCGTAGAGTTAGGTAAAGTGTGTTTCTTTACCATGTACATTTGTAACTTATAATCCAACGGTCACGATTTTTAGTGTTTCGACGGTTATCTCTCATCTCTGGTATTAACGACACTTGATGTCCGTGGCTTAACACCCGATTGATCCATGATCTCTATTTAAAGAGCATGGAGGGTCATTTGTCCGGTAACCATTTATGAGAGAAACATATGTAACTTTTATTTTTATATTAATAAGTTTCACGAAGTGGCCGCGTTGGCTCGGGGCCGTGACCGTTTCCCTCTTAGAGGGTTTTAACCACGTGATTATACTTTCGGTGTATCGATTTTGTGGTCCTGCTTTGTGAGCGGTGACCTTTGGTTCTTGATATAAGGAACTTACCCCGTAAATTCCCTACACATAGGTTTCTTTGGTTGGAGAAAAAAACATTGTAATATTCTCATATTTTCTATGTGATGCAATATGTAAATAGCGTTTTTAGCCAAGGCTTTCCCCAAGAAATCTTTGAGTAATATGTGATTGAAATTATTTTTTCTTTCATATTTTGTGATTTCGCAATTGTAATTCATTCCCAAATTTGCAGAGTAGATTCAAGTATATTTTTTAGCATATTACGATTCTCAGCTTTGAATCCACGTTGATTTTATACATATTATTCTTTAGAAATTAGAGAAAATATAGAATTACTATGTTCTCTTAGAGATAACAATATAAGAAAATTATACTCGAATTCTACAACTTTATTTTACAAGGATTACTTTAAAGAGAAATCTTTGTTTATCAATGAAAATTTAAGCTTAATCAAAACAATACAAAAGTTAGAAGTAAATGAAAAATTGTGGAAGACAATTTATTTAATTAAAAAAAAATCCTTCAACTAAGAAAGATATGTTTCAAAACATTGTTATAGTAAGAATCTTCACATGTTCAATTTTATAATTCACTCAATGTGTATGTCAATCAATTTCATTGTAAATTTTGGAGATACCAAAATTAAGATAAAGATGTGAAGTCACTATGTCACTATGTCTAGCTAGTGTTATCAAGTTGTAGCTAGTCATTTTTTAATTGGTTAGTAACTAGTTCGTGTTGTGGGAGTGGAAAGAGCAGGAGGGATTATTCTCAACTCTCGATGAAAAAATTGAAATTGAGTATAATTGGTCAGGTTAGGAAATTGCACAAATGATGAGACAAAGGATATGGATTAATGAAAGCGCTCCTTTTGGCCAAAGAAGCACACTTCGAAGATTTGGTGGTGTTGGGAGATTCACATTTTCTTATCCATCATCTTTTTTCGTGGCTCTTTGACTAAGGATTGTAAGTTGCGAAGCATTATTGATTGAATTAGTGATCCTGGAAACTAGCCTTCTCTACTATTAGCTTCTTTAATGTGATGAAAATGAACGATTCTACTATTTGACCAATAAAGGTGTAAAATTGGATGCATGAGTCCTAATGAGAAATTGTATTCTTTCCCTCATAATTGTTCCTTAAAAATAACAATGGGTTTGCTGTGTAGTGTAAATTTTTTACTGTACCTATAAATTTTTTTGGAGAATATACACCTCAATGACCTTGTATCCTTTAGGATAGTAAAATAGCTATTAGATATTGAGAATAAATACTTGTCATGTAATTACGGGTATAACTAGGCTTATAAGATTTTCATTATAATCACTTGCTATAGCACCGCCATAAAAGTGCGGATTTTGAATTAATACAATATTGTCATAACGGTATCTAGTTTGTGCTATATGCTCAAAATACAAGCTCACCTACCTAGTGAGAAATACTTTGAGTGTTCTTGCACAAACTTTGAACAATAGATAATGCTCGTGATGCCTTTTGGTATAAGCACATAAAATATTAGCGACTTAAAAAACCATATTAAAACCTTTTGCTGATTTTTATTTGACCATGAATTTTCTTGGCATGAATTTGAGTCATTTGGTCTTGTTAAATAGTCAGTAGCCATCCCTCACTGTTCCATTCCTTGAGCTTTCCAACCAGCGGACACGAGAGAGTTACTTTTGCGGGATGAGTCTAGCGTGCTAGTGCGCAATTAGACTTCAACCCAAATTCGGGCACATCTTGAAGCAGTTTGCCACCAATTTACGCGGTGATAGAGCTAGAGAATCGAGTTGCCCTTGAATTTTCTCAAAATAGATGTCGAAGGCATCACTGAGAAAACTCCAAGATGACAACAATAATTTATCAATTTCAGGTAGTACAGATACACTATATCATTCAATAAATAATGTCTATTTGGACTTAAACAAATTTCATAGAAATTGGTGGACATGCGAGTGCTTTTCATCTTTTAAATGACCTTTCTCTAAGGATTTCAAGTTTCCATAATGACACTTGAGCTTGTAAGTTTCATTAACCTAATATTTACATGTTATGTTTGTTGAAAAATGGGGTTGATTATATAATTTTTGTATAAATACATTTGGATTTATGCCCATTGGTGTATATTCAATTAATCATAATTTATGGTTTCTAGTATATATTTTGGTAGGGTAGTTATATCTTGTGGAAAACGGACATCGACTTGCACTTTAACAAGCATTTGAATTTAAGTTGACAGAGTTATTCTTGCTTGCATTTTACTTAGTGCTGGCAGAAATTCAACTATGAAACTCTAATGCTTAAAATGTTTAAGTATTTTATTTTTTATTTTGGCTTAAATTGAAGTATTTAAATTTTACTTGAAAAAATAGATTACAAAGCTTGACATATAAATCTACCTAACATACTAAAAAACCACAATAACCCGAAACCTAAATACAAAAAAAGACGGAGAGGAGAATATCAATCCAATTCATCAAGGCGTAGTTATTTTGGTTGTTTCTACAATAGATACATATAGGACCAAATGAGACGAAAGCCTACCTATAAAACTCTACACTATTTGCAAATTGAAATATAATAAGATAAAATACCATCAAGATCATTAGTAAGAAATATAATTCTAAACCAAACCTTTTTCCAACCAACCAAAGCAATTTCCATCAAACCAAAGCAAGCATGCCTCCACGAAATCTAAAATTCTCCGAAATTGATTTCAACATAATAAAACATAAATCCGGACAATACTAAATGCCACAAACTGAGAAAATCACCTTAGAGTATATAACATCATAGTCTAGGTACGAAACCCGGAGGACAACAGAGACAAAGAATGCGAATGTGTACAATAAGAAGGGGGGTGCCCAGTCATACACACAAACCAACCATCGAACATATCCCCACCACCTAAATTCAAAATCTATAGACACCAACATGAATAATGAAATATAATCCAATGTTGTGTACAAAAATAATAATAAAGAACCATATCCTCACTATCAAATTTAGACAGAGAACCACCATGAAATGAGAACCATGCATATAAGACAAAGCCATCCATAAACACACAAAGCCTTAAAATACTAGTAAATCCATGGTTGAATAAAAAACATAACATAGATAGAATATCTCCATAATACTAAACACACCAACCAAAAGGTGTTATTTAAAAAATTACGCCTAGACTAAAACATACTAAGGGTACCATCCAAGAAGCCAAGAAGCCAAAAATCCATACCTTAGAAATCTCATTGGGGACCTACCAAAATTTACCGCAAAAAACATTGTATTCCTTCATCCTCGGTTATGGCCTATGAAGAGATTTTAGCAAATTCACGAGCACTAGAGCTTAGAGGATATGTGAGGTCACTAGAGGTAGATTCACTCACAAGAAATCCCTATACATCAGGCAAATGGGAGTCCATATTGTCCAAACAAAACCTTTGATTTTAGAGCACGTGTTTAATATCTTTCGGAGAAGAGAGAACTTTATAATTTTCCACACGTTTGTCTTTAAAGACCAACCATAATAGAGTTTACATTTGTAGATTTAAATAAAGAGAATTAATAAAATGTAGCTTCCAACTCCTATATTTTCCAGGATTAGGAATACATTTCCATTTCACATCTTCTCCAACCAATTCAAAACCGAATGATATAGATGATCTCCTCCATCTTGAATTTCAGTCTTTAATTTCTTTCATCACCATATGAGGAATTGCATTAAAAAGAGTAGCCACTAAATGATATTCAAAGGAAGAAACATATTTTGCCCCAAAGAAGAATTACTTCCTCCACCCTACCTACTACTCATCCTCCCTAGGAGGCATACATATACTACATAGAGATAACATTCGGGACAACTACTAAAGGACCTATGACCTATAAAAAAATAGGAAAAAGGACTTGACACAACACCCTTAACACCAGACCTAAGAGTTCACTATAGTAGCACCAAATTTCTAAACTAAAGGTTCAAGATTCACCAAGTTATAAAAATCCTCACCGTCCAAAACCATGACCCACCAAGAGCTATAATGCCTTGGAACAAGGAAGACTTACCTATGCACTAACTCAACATAGAAAAAGCAGGATAAAAATCACTAACAATGTAATGCCATGAACTAGCAAACGACCTAGACAAATTTGAAAGAAACCCAACAAGTAAAACTTACTCCTACTACGAATAAAAAACAATATATAATTCAAGATCTCGCTGTAGATAAAGTGAAAGACACCTGCAACAGCCAATACACACCCTTAGGGACTAGAGAATAAACCTCAATGGGACAAACAAATATAAAAGATGAGCAAACCAACTAAGCCCAAGATCAAGATAAAAAGCTGCAAATACTATATAAGAAACAAGCCAAATGTTGCTCACCAACACATTAATAAAACCAAGGTTGCCGCATGAAAGTAAATATCACCACCAATACATGTCTTAAACAACAAAACCTCGATCGAGAGAAGACGAAATATCATCCAAGAAAATGTGAAACAACAATTGAAGATGATAGAGGGTCTTCCCATAGCACCACTCACACTCACCATTCCATACACCAAAATCACGAAACAATGCCATTTAAAGAAGAAGACTCCACCGTAACCCCACATGCATGCACTAGTCGGCGTTGCAAATAAATTGTGCTTCTTAATCATTAGAGAAAAATTTTAAGTCTAAAATGGGCCTCCTTAAGGAATATTATAACATAAACGTAGAAATAATAGAATAATATTAGACTATATCATCAAATTTTTAGAGGGAAAAAAGAAAAAACACTCTTTTCAACTCGTATTTACACTGATATCCCTACAATTTTACTCAAATTCAGAGTTGTAGTACTCATTGGATGCAAAATTTAATTCTTCATCCAAAGGAGTACTCATATTTTGCACACTTTTTGATGGACTCGATTACACGGAAAATGAGAAATACATGAAAAAACGTGATTGTAATAGGGTTTTCATGCATTTGTCATATGGTAACAGAGTCCATAAAAAATATCCCATACATGGATACTCCATGGATGAGGAATTAAATTATGCTTCTAACAAGTTCTCTTGATGGAAATTTGAGTAAAATTGTAGGGAGATAAAGTTGAAAATACAAGTTGAAAAAAGTAATTTTATTATTATTATTATTACTTTTTTTACTCCAAGAATGGTGAATTTTCCCCCATGGTTGACATTATCATCTTGAATCCTATTTTTGTTCTTGTAAAGTTGATTTTGGTTGTATTTTTGTTTTGAGGCCCATTTTCAGGACCTCAAAAATTTCTCTAATGTGAGTCATACACTTGGGTGAAGAAGGGTATAGCCTCCAAGAAATCCATCACATTAGGAGTAACACCCCATTGGGGATAAAATGTTTAAGTTTCAACACTAGGTTTATACTATATTTTTTTGCTATCACTCTTTTTAATGCTAAGTTCAATTCTAGCTTTACATTTTTAGTTTATGGAATGTGTTAGTTGATATCCATTGAATTATCATTGGGTATTCTCTTTACCCATTAAAATTAAAATACATGCATAATTAGCGAGGTAATAAGATTGTATAAAAATTATATTTAAATTTTACTCTTTTTTTGTTAAAATGTTTCCTTTATCTTTTTTCTCATAGTAGTTCATTTTTTGGGTAAAAAAATTTATATTTCACACGAGGAATATATATTTAAACATAGTTGTTCAAATTTTCATTGGATATTCTTTTAACTAAAATTAAAATTAAAATTAATACATAATTAGCAATGAACAAACTAATAAAATTGTATATATTTTTTTAATTATATTCAAAAATTTCCTCTTTTTTTAATCTTTTCTTTGAATAGTAGTTTATTATTAAATTCAAGAACATTATTAGTCCGTGCCTTTCGTGGACTATGGCATTTTTCCTCACGTCAAAGTGTGTTAACTTCCTAATATTTTTCAAGATTTTTTTGCAATTTTAAGCAAAGCTTTGAGAAAATGCTTAATATTCTTAAAAACACAGTAAATTCAAAAAATAATTTTCTAATTTTACGGAAATCTTATTTCTAATTTTTGATTGGTTGAGCGAACTCTTATGGGACATAATTACCCTAGTGCGGGGAATTCTATTTTTGGTATTTGTCGGTCACGACAAATAATTAAAAAAAGAGGCTAATTTTGTGAGTGGCCATTCCGTTGGTGAGTGTTCTCACATTGGCATTGTGGCACTGTTATCTTTCATTTCTCGCCTAATGATACCAAAACTAATGCGATTTAGCAGGTCCTTTACGTGGGTGAGGGGAGTTTGAAAAGTTTAATTAGGTTCAATCTTCATAATGAAATGTAATCATGATTTTATGTAAGTAGATACAAGAAAGAAAAATAAAATATATTTATTGTATTACTTGCATCATGGGTTTCATGAGCGAGGATTTTATTTTTGAGTCATGACTCTCATTAAGAGTCTCTAGGATTTTTTTCATCTTGTCATAAAATAATAGAGTCATTGTAATGTAAATGAAGTCATGTTACACTTTGTGAAAAGTCACACTTGTCTATGTAAAGTAGTCCTCCAAGACCTTGTCACTAGGCCTCTCCAAGTCGGCCTAAATCAATTAAAGATCCCTCAAGATGATGCCGCACTTTCTTACGGGTATCATGTCATCCTAAAGGAAAAGGAGACAACTAGTATAAGTAACCCTACTCAACCTCATTTGGTGGCAATCAATTCGGTCAATATTGCAGTCACAAGTGCAAGAAAAAGGATTAAAGAAAGGTGCGAGAAGTAGGCTAATCATCGAAGGTAGAAGTCTAATAATGTTTCGGTCTTAGGTCACACTCTCTCTCACGTATAAAGCATAAAGGCTGAGGCACATACAAGAGTTAGTTACAACATCAAGTGGTCATATTACGGGTATAGAGACTCACATTTGGAAGTCGAGAAAAAGCCGAAGTGAATCAAGTAGAAGACTAGAAGGAGCACGATGAAAAACCTTGTCTAGGATGCGAGACCGATGTTCTTTAGGGCAAGCTAAAAGTGCGGTCGAGAAAAAAGAAGTAACGAAGAATAAGGCTGAGAAGAGTAGTGAAGGCTAGTAACAAGGTTCTTGGAAGGATACTTGTGTCAAGGGTCTTTGTCATGGTCTTGGTATTCGTGAATTGAAGATCTATAAGAAGAATTTTTTATCGAGTTTTCCTCTCAAAGAGTGAGAGGTTTTTGGCACCGCTTACAAGCCTACATACCGTGTCTCTTGTGTATTTGATAATTAACTTGATGAAAATAACATAATAATAACCTATCGAAGAAAAATATCTAATAAAGAAGCATAAAATACATCAAAAGTAATTATCAAGAAGAAAAATCTCCTAACTAACAATGCCCTAGATTTCTCAACATGGTTTCGAGCTTAGGTGCTAAAGTCAAGAAAAGGGAATTCAAAGCAAGAAGATACCCAAGTATAAATCTTCAAAGGAAGATCAAAGCAAGTCAAGAGCACCAATCAAGAGATCAATATCCTTATTACAATCCTAGACCAAAGAAATCTACACCAACGAAGTCTTGGAGCTCGTCATCGAAGGAATCAAGAAGAAGAACCAAAATCCTAGAAACATTTCAAGAAAGACAAGGGAGCATGAAGCAAGCTCTCTCTCTCATCTCTCAAGAAGAAATATTATATTTATATCAAGGGAAACAATCAACATCTACTAAAGTAAGTTTATGAATTCATCTGATACTATAAAAATGTATTTTTGCAAGGAAAACAACAAATTGATTGGGGCTTCAAATTTCCCTGCATGGAAGAAAATAACGGGACCTAAGGTCATGGATCATATTAAAGGGTCGAAACCCAGACCTCCAAAAGAAGATACTCAAGCACAAATACATGAAGGGAGAAGTGAGAGCCCAAAGTTCTTATAGAATCCATAAAAGACTCTCTCATGCCATATATAGCAAAATTAGACACCGCAAAAGATATATATGAAAAATTGGTAGAATTGTTTTCTATGAGTACCGCAAGAGAAGTAATCTCATTAAGGCAAGAAATTTACAAGCTAAAGTTGTCAAGGGAATATGGAATAACTTCATATTTCATGTATATCTGCTGAAATTCGAGATCAACTACAAGAACTAGGAGAAGTTATGTTTGATAAAGACATGACCACAATGGTACCGAATGCTCTACTAAAAGAATGGGGAAACTTCACTTCAAGTATATATGGGAAGAAACAATCCACACCATTCCAAGATCTATGGTCTCTATGTAATATAGGAGAAACCGAGTTGAAAGGCAGAGTTTGATATAGGATCAAATGAACAAAAATCAAGCCTATGTTTCTATGTCAAGAAGAAAAGGGAAGTTTTGGTAAATTTGATCCTCAAAAGAAAAAGGAAGAACGTGACTAAGGTAAGATGATATGGATGTCAAGAATATGAGAATTATAAAAGGGATTTTACTAAACCTAAAAAGGAGAACATAAACATGGAAGAAGCCCATATCATTGGAGAAATGAAAGAGCCGAGACAAAGAAGCTTAAGAAATAAGAAGTGAAAGATCTCTACTATGATTGCGATCATATTATTCACACGTAGAGTATTTTTTTGTTGTTGTAAAATTATAGATAGGAAGCATTGTAAATTAGATAGGATGCATTATATTAGAATGTCATTGTGATAAAAGCATTAAAAGGTAAAGAGTTGGTTTCATAGAAGGATGTCTAGAACAAAAATATATGACAATTAAATATGAATAATATAGCTATTGGAAACCTCACTTGAAGCTCAAATAACACTTATGGAAAGAGAGAGGGAAGTAATTGAAGACAAGGCTCATCATGCACTCAATAAGGAAACATCTCTGCGATATGGATATAGAAATATTTGCTGGTTTCTACGATGGAATCCTCATCGGAGGATTCACTAATCAAGAAAGGAAGCTAATGTTTCATTAGGAATTCCAACTTGTGGAATTCAAGGGATAATGGCATGATGACATATTAATGAAGCGAGTCAAAGGGAATGAAGTTCTTTCATTCAAAGGAAAGATATTGCAGAAATATAGATGACCCAAAGAAAGGATGAGGTATATATATGCTTAAAGCAAGATATTATGGAAGTAATGTCATATGGTTGCGGGTAACATGGATCACTACTGTGTCTTGAGAAGCATGATCAAAGGAAATGAATCTCCTCCTGTGAAAGGCTTATAGTAGGAATGGTTCACACTAGATGAAATAAACATAATATATCCTCATATGGAGTATGAGGTAACGCGACTACAATTGAGGGACTTTGATTGGAAGCTCCTCAGGAATAAAATGTGTGAAGCAAAGAAAGGAAGAGATCATGAGATATGAAACCATGGTAAAAGAAATCATCATCCAAAGACCAAGAATATTTGACTAGAAAAAATCCTAGAAAGATATGAAGACTCTAATGGTAGTCACGGAAAATATGGAGATCGTTGACAACAAATAATTTTGGGCAATGTGTCAACATGTATACATGATGCTGATACATACAAAAATATGTCATGATGAAAGACCATCACAAAAGGTTATTTTGATTTAAGTATTCAGTTTGAACAAGATATCACGGAGAGGCTTATGCAAGACTACCAAAGGGAAGAAATATAGATAACTTCCAAGAGGACCATATAAAAGGATGTAAGATACTTCCGAAAAATATGGTATGAAGAAAAAGCAACATGACATAAAGAAAGAGCGGATGAAAAGCGGTGGATCACTTTCTAAATAATGGAATGATGACATGGTCGACTCATGGATGAAATTGATGGATGTTCGCCTGTTCTATGAAGAAGTCCCAAAAGATGAAGACTCCATAACAAAGAAGAAATTCATGACATCAAAGGAAGGAGTTCCACCATCTCCACCTAAGGAGCTGCTATAGATCCCCACGGTGAGGGGAGCCCATGATCAACTTTCTTACTTGGAATAAACTTGGAAATTCCTAAGCCAAGAGGGAGATTAGGTACATTCTTGGTATAGGAATGAGTACATTTCTTTATTGGAATATTTCCTCTCTCATTGAAAGGAGAGATAGACAAATCATTTTTGTCTTCACTTGGAAGACAAAATGGAGGATTGGGTAATCATATGGCATCCGATACTCTTTGAGGATGAGATAGGGAATCCAAGATAAGAGAAGTCGTAGAGGACCAATATTATTTGAGTATTGGGAATCCAAGATAAGAATAAACCCGATGGAACACACCTTGAGATCTTGGGTAGGGTATGTTCTAGGAGAGAGAATGATTAAGGTGTCTATAAATCATTGGTATTGCTAGGATTGAGCTCAAGATCTTGTGGAGAAATGGAGTTGTTAGTCAAGGCCTTGCTATGTGACAATTTTTGGTTGATATGATGCTATACAAATGGATTACCAATCCGATTCTTCTTATGAGAAATTATTCAGATTGAGAAACGACCAAGTACCATTATGAATACCTCCCTAGTTAAGAGGGAGTGTTGAAAAGTGAAACTAGGTTTGGTCTTCATAATGACATGTAATCATGATTTTATGTAAGTAGATGCAAAGAAGAAAAATAAAATATTTTTTATGGCATTACTTGCATCATGGGTTTTCATGAGCAAGGGATTTTATTTTTGAGTCAAGAATCTCATTAAGAGTCTCTAGGATTTTTTCATATTGTCATAAAATAATAGAGTCATTTTTCATGTAGCCTGAAGTCATGTTACACTTTGTGAAATGTCACACTTGTCTATGTAAAGTATTCCTCTAAGACCTTGTCACTAGGCCTCTCCAAGTCAGCCTAAATCAAGTAAAGAACCCTCAAGATGATGTAATCTTTCCTATAGTGATCATGTCGGTCTAATGGACATGGAGACAACTAGTATAAGTAACCCTAATCGACCTCATTTGGTGGCAATCGGTCGGTCAAGATTGCGATCACAAGTGTGAAGTAAAAGGATTAAAGAAAGGTGCAAGAAGTGTTGGAAATATGATGCAATGTGTTTTCCTTGATGGCAACCTACATGATGAAGTTGATGGCAACCTACTTGATGAAGTTGTTCTTGATGGAAACTCGACTTGATGAGTTATCTTTGGATAGCAACCTATTTGTAATGATGTAAATCGATGTATCTACGCGAAGCGACTCGAAGTAGCAGAGAAAGAAATTTCGGTAAGTGCCGAGAGAAATGATAAATATGATATGTCACAAAGCATACGTGGGTTTGTAAAGGCTAAGTAGTGTATGTACGCGGAAAGTACGTACCAAGTAGCGTATGCCTATTTGTGCTCTAAATTTATAAAACTAGGGGACATTACCATGGTATTGGCCCATAGTGATGAGCGGCCGGATTATCTATTTGATCCCGTCCGGGAATACCATCGGAATGTGTGGTTTTGACTCATGGTATTCGATAAAGGTTAAATCTATATAAGGAGAAGAAGATCATAGTGCAAGGGTGTGCATAAGTGCGGGTTTTAATGAATACTTCACTTTGAAGTATATACGCATGGAAGGGTAACGAGTTTATTGATTGATGCGAATTAATAATGCACCTATGAAGAAAATGATGAAGAGGGATCGCTAGATATGAAATAACATGTATTATCTAGGTATCGTTTATGGAATGTTTAGATATAAGATGAGGCACATATGTTTCGAAGTGAAGGCTAAGATCCGAGCTATTTATACGTTACGAAGAGATGCGCGGGAGCCTACAATGTTTGAAGATCTATACGCGGAGTTCATGGCATATAAAGCGTGTATATACGCGGGTTGGCTTGACAAAAGTGCGTATGGAATATGAGGTCGGTTCGAAATATGTGCGGATATACGCGGGTTTGTTTCGTGAAAGAGCGTATACACGCGAGTTCGGTGAAGTAAAAGCGCATATGCAATTTAGGGTTTTGATGAAGTGTGTGGAATGAAATGTTTGATGCGTTCTCTTACGTTTTCTTGCTATCTGTCAATGATGTATTCATACAGATCTGGTTTGTTTGAATGTTGATTATGTTGCTGATTATGTTGATCAAAGATAAAGTTGTTGGTTGATTGGTTGATGATTCAATGAATGAATTGATGGGGTTATAAGTTTTAGTTTGATGTATGATTGAGCTTAAATGTGTGGAGTGGATCCAGTATTAAAATTGATGAAACGTGGTCCGCAATGGTTCCGAGGGTCGAAGCCTTCAGTGAGGGGGTTGTAGCTCCCTTCCAGTGGTAAGCGGTAGGCAAGACGGGGGTAGTAGCTCGCCTTCCGGGAGAGAGGTCGGGTAGCGAGGGTAGGGGGTAGTAGCTCCCATTTCTAGGAGAGGCATGGTAAATCGAGAGACGAGGGGGGTTGTAGCTCCCTTCCGAGGAGAAAGTGCCGGTAAATGAGAGCAAGGGGGTTGTAGCTCCCTTTCAGGAGAGGGCTCAGTAAAACGAGAGAGGTTGTAGCCTTACGCGGTGGGTGCTGTGTGCTGGTATGGTCGCGCCGGTACATGGTTGTAAGAAGTTTTATTTATAATAAATATTGAAGACGAGACTACGGCAGGGGGTGGTTTTCTCCCGAATTGGGTTTCCACCTTAAATCCCTGGTGTTCATGTGTCTTGCTTATGTGTGATGATTTATTCTATTCTTACGCACATGTTTATCGCTACTAAACATCTAATGAATGAATGATGAAATGATCTAAGTAAATAATTATCCGCATAATGAGATCTCCGGTAATACACAAGTTTTATTAAGGATATCCGCGTGTATATGCGAGTTGGGTTCGGTAAAGTAGCATATGGGTTTTAGAGAAAGAAAAAGTAAAAAAGTTTTCGAGTCATCTCTAACATCGATTCTTCTTAGTATTTTTCCCAACAATTGGTATCGGAGAAGCGGTCCTTACCGCGAGAAGCTTGATACGCTTGAAGGAGATCCGTCGCAATGGGATGGAAGCAAAAGAAAGAAGGCTACTCAAAGAAAGGAGATACCTCGAGAAAACATGTGCGTGAGAAAATGAAGAAGATGAAATAGGTATTGATTGTTGTTCTTGTAATTCACTTCCTTGTGCATGCAATGGTGTAGATAGAGAAAAAGAAAGTGAAAGTAATGATTGGGATCAAATTAAAAGGAAGGAATCTATCTACAAAGATGTGATCTTAGAATGAATGGACAGATAGAAATGTATCAAAGATTGAAGGATAAAGTAATCAATCAAAGTGAAAGACTTGAAGAAGAAATCATCTCTCTGAAAGAAGATCTGGAAAAATCAAATAAGAAGAATGAAGAACTTCTACAAACATTTGAAGAACAAGAAAATGGGTTGAAGGAAGAGATTTTAAAAATTGAATGATCAAGTAGAAGAAGGAAGAAGGGTCGAAGAAAGTATGAAGAAGCAATGCCAAAGATTGGAGGTTGAGGTAAATATTCTAAAAGGTAAATTAGAAGAAAAAGATAAACTCTTGAAGTTTCAAGATAGTACTAAGATTACGGACAATATTCTTAGTAGTCAAGGTCTCCTTCGTTAAATTTGGTCTTGGTTTTCATGAAAGCTCGATAAAAGGAGAATCTAGTTCACAAGAAAGTGCTAAATATTCAAAGGATATCAATGCAAAACTTGAAGTGTTGAAAGAAACAAAAGGTCAACGGAAACAATCTTGAACTCTCAAAAGAAATCATTCCCCCCTTTGATCAATAATGTTGAATGCTTTAAATGTCATAATTATGGGCATGTTGCGGCCGAGTGTAGCAGCGATTGTTTCGGTAACAAAACAGATTCTACAGAAAGGTACTCGGGTTTCTTTAAGGGATATTGTTTTTCATGCAACAAGTTTGGTCATAGCGGTTGATTGCAATAGAAGAAAGAATAGAAAAAAACACATTATGATCCCTATGCATACTTTTCTCGGTCACACAAGATGTTATGCTTGTAACAAGTATGGACATGTAGAAAAAGAATGCGGGATGAATAGATACGAGAAATTGGATAATTTCCAGCACACAATAAGAAATTTCAAGCAAAGCTAGAAAAAGAAGGAGGATCGGTCAAAAACATAGGGAATAATAATCCTACTCTGCAGTCTTCCGCTTCTAAAGCTTTCTTCTCATAATGACTGCAGAGTGATGTGAGATACATTATAGGGATTAGTAATGTATCATCACGGGGAGCAATATATGGTGATTCTCATGGTTGGTTTGGTAATATTGGTTATGTTGATTTACGACGATGCATATGATGTGAAGAAGACAGTACGGTGGCATAACTTCGATGGAGTTGTGAAATTTTCGATATTTCACTTTCCATACGCGGGTTTTCGTGAACTAAAGTTGCGTATACACGCGAGTTCCAACGGAGACGAAGCGTATGTTTTTCTCGTTAAGCAAAACAATGATATGGCTTAAGAACGAGAGCACGAGGTTTGGGGGAGCATCAACCTAACTACTAATGATTGCATTATTGGCATTGTATACGATTATTCCTTAGTTCTCGTAATACTCATGCTCAAATGATGATGACATGATACATGGTTTCTTATGATGAGATTATGGATAAGCCACCGATTGCTTTTTGACGAAGTGTGTTTTTGTTTTCACACATGGATGAGATGGAAGTCTTATGATTCGGAGATAAGGTTAGATCATGCAAAGTTTTTTGTTGATGATTTTTTATCACGGTTGAGACCTTTTATTCCTACACATGTTTATGAATCATGAAAATCTTGGTGATATCGAGATCCACATGGATAATTTCTTGAAGTTGTTTCCGGTATGGTAATTCCTCTTGAGAATAA
This sequence comes from Pinus albicaulis, assembly GCA_034641835.2. NCBI lineage: Eukaryota > Viridiplantae > Streptophyta > Pinopsida > Pinales > Pinaceae > Pinus > Pinus albicaulis. The sequence continues at coordinate 899,826,254 of CM076571.1, read as the reverse complement.
TATATTGATGTTGAAAAGGGCTTGAAGGCTTGGAGTAGTCTCCGCCATGCGGGAGGATCGATCCGCCTAAATTCGGAAGATTAAATTGAATACGCGGGATTTCATGAAGGATAGTCGCATATATACACGAGTTTATTCACATAAACTTGCGTTGGTGTGTCTTGCGACAAAAAATTTTCTGGGGTTAGCATTTTTCAACACAATACCAACGGTCGTTTGTTTGGTATCTCCTGGTGGTGTTCCGGTTCTCATAATTTTGGTTCATTCTGCGATGTTTTTGATCAAGATGCATTGATGATTTTTCTACGTTGAAAGTGTTCGGGATGCACAAGCTAAGGGGGAGCATTGGTCATGTGGAAAGGATGCATTGTTGGCATTATGATGGTTCTAAAATATGATCTCTCTCTTGAGGTATTTTTTGGTATTAGTTATAAAAGTCATATTTGTAATTTTATGAAAAGGTCATGTTGAGACCTATGATGTAAACTATTATATTCTGTCATGTAAGGACTTAAAATTGTAAACCCACTTGGTTGGGTAGTTGAGTCAAAATGTGTAAACTCACTTGGTTGGGTACTTGAGTCACATATGTAAATCCACTTGGTTGGAAATTTTATGTAAGTTTGAGTCCTTGGTGATAGGAAAGGTCATAGAGCCATTGAAAAATATGTTTGAAGATTCGAACGTGAACTCGGGGGGAGCATGGTAACTTCGGTGCACATCGAGATCCACGAGGCTCTTCTTCCTACAGAGAAGAAAAAACCCTTTTGGTTTTGATCCGCCCTTTGCCCTTGATGTCAAAGGGGAGAGTATCATGGTGTTTGAATAGGGGGAGAGTATCATGGTGTTTGAATAATGGCTATATTCAATGTACCCGGTCCGGTTGTGGTGATCAAACACCATCATGGTTGCCATCAAGTCCAAAGGGAGAGATTGTTGGCAATATGATGCAATGTGTTGTCCTTGATGGCAACCTACTTGATGAAGTTGATGGCAACCTACTCGATTTAGAAGTTGTTCTTGATGAAAGCTGACTGATGAGTTGTCTTTGGATAGCAACCTATTTGTTAATGTTGTAAATCTGATGTATCTCTTAGGCAGACTCGAAGTAGCGAGAAAGAAATTTCAGGTAAGTGCCGGAGAAATGATAAATATGATATGTCACAAAGCATACGCGGGTTTGTAAAGGCTACAGTGGCGTATGTACGTGGAAAAAGTACGTACCAAGTAGCGTATGCCTATTTGCGCTCTAAATTTATAAAACCCGGGGGACATTACCATGGTATTGGCCCATAGTATTGATCGCTGGATTATCTATTTGATCCCATCCGAGGAATACCATCGGAATGTGTGTGGTTTTGACTCATGGTATTGATAAAGGTTAAATCTATATAAAGGAGAAGAAGATCATAGTGCAAGGGTGTGCATAAGTGGGTTTTAATGAATACTTCACTTTGAAGTATATCACGCATGGAAGGGTAACATTTTATTGATTGATGTCTGATTAATAATGCACCTATGAAGAAAATGATGAAGAGGGATCTCTAGATGCGAAATAACTATGTATTATCTAGATACGTTTATGAAATGTTTAGATGCGAGATGAGGCAGATATGTTTCGAAGTGAAGGGTAAGATACGAGCTATTTATGCGTACCGAAGAGATGCGCGGGGCCTACAATGTTTGAAGATCTATACGCGGAGTTCATGGCATATAAAGCGCGTATACGCGGGTTGGCTTTAGCAAAAGCGCGTATGGAATATGAGGTCGGTTTCAAAATATGTGCGTATACGCGGAGCTTTGTTTCACGCGAAACCGACGTATACACGCGAGGGTTCGATGAAGTAAAAGCGTGCATGCGATCTAAGGTTTTCTTTGAAGCGTGTGGAATGAAATGTCGATGCGTTCTCTTGTTTTCTTGCTATCCGTCAATGATGTATTCATACGGATCCGAGGTTGTTTGAATGTTGATTATGTCACTTTGCGATTATGTTGATCAAAGATAAAGTTGTTGGTTGATTGGTTGATGATTCAATGAAGGAATTGATGGGGTTATAAGTTTTAGTTTGATGTATGATTGAGCTTAAATGTGTGGAGTGGATCTAGTATGAAAATTCGATGAAACGTGGTCGCAATGGTGCGAGGGTCGAAGCCTTCGATTAGCAGGGGGGTTTGTAATGTCTTTCTAGTGGTAGTTGGTAAATGAGAGCGGGGGGTAGTAGCTCCCTTCCGGGAGAGGGCTGGTAAGCGAGATCGGGGGGTAGTAGCTCCCTTCTAGGCGAGGTCGGTAAACGAGAGCGAGTTGTATCTCCCTTCCGGAGAGGTCGGTAGCGAGAGCGAGGAGGTTGTGGCTCCCTTTCGGGAGAGAGGTGGTAAACGAGAGAAGGTTGTAGCCTTTCGCGGTGGGTGCACAACGTCTTTGAGTATGAGTCCGTGCTAGTACATGGTTGTAAGAAGTTTTCTTTATAATAAATATTGAAGACGAGAGACGACGACGGTGGTTTTCTCCCGAATTGGATTTCCACCTGTAAATCCCGGTGTTCATGTGTCTTGCTTATGTGTGATGATTTATTACTGTTCTACTTGCGCATGTTTACGCTTACTAAACATCTAATGAATGAATGATGAAATGATCTAAGTAAAGAATTATTTGCATAATGAGATCTCTCCGGTAATACGCAAGTTTTATTAAGGATATCCGCATGTATACGTGAGTTGGAGTTCGGTAAAAGTAGCATATGGGTTTTAGAGAAAGAAAAAGTAAAAAATTTTTTCAGTCATCTCTAAATACCGATTCACTCTTAGTATTTTTTCCCAACAATTGGTATCGGAAGCGGGTCCTTCTACGGAAGCTTGATTGTTTGAAGGAGATCCGTCGCAATGGGAAGGAAGCAAAAGAAGAAGGCTACTCAAAGAAAGGAGATACCTCGGAAAACATGTGCGGCGAGAAAATGAAGAAGATGAAATAGGTATTGATTGTTGTTCTTGTAATTCACTTCCTTGTGCATGCAATGGTGTAGATAGAGAAAAAGAAAGTGAAAGTAATGATTGGGATCAAATTAAAAAGGAAGGAATCTATCTACAAAGATGTGATCTCTAGAATGAATGGACAGAGATAGAAATGTATCAAAGACTACGGGGATAAAGTAACCAATCGAAGTGAAAGACTTGAGCGAAACCATCTCTGCGAAAGAAGATGCGGAAAAATCAAATAAGAAGAATGAAGAACTTCTACAAACATTTGAAGAACAAGAAAATGGGTTGAAGGAAGAGATTTTAAAATTGAATGATCAAGTAGAAGAAGGAAGAAGGGTCGAAGAAAGTATGAAGAAGCAATGCCAAAGATTGGAGAGTTGAGGTAAATATTCTTAAAGGTAAATTAGAAGAAAAAGATAAACTCTTGAAGTTTCAAGATAGTACTAAGATTCTGGACAATATCCTTAGTAGTCAAAGGTCTCCTTCGTTAAATTTGGTCTTGGTTTTCATGAAGCGTTAAAGGAGAATCTCGTTCACAAGAAAGTGCTACGATTCAAAGGATATCAGTAAAAACTCGAAGTGTTGAAAGAAACAAAAGGTCAACCGAAACGATCTTGAACTCTCAAAAAGAAATCATTCCCCCCTTTGATCAATAATGTTGAATGCTTTAAATGTCATAATTATGGGCATGTTGGGTCAATTGTAGAAGCATATTTTTTCGATCACAAACAAACGGATTCTACACGGAAAGGTACTCGGGTTTCTTTAAGGGATATTGTTTTTCATGCGGCAAGTTTGGTCATAAAGCGGTTGATTGCAATAGAAGAAAGAATAGAAAAAACACATTATGATCCCTATGCTTGCCTTTTTTGGTCACACGAGATGTTATGCTTGTAACAAGTATGGACATGTAGAAAAATAATGCGGGGATGAATAGATGCGAGAAATTGGATAATTTCCCGGCTACACATGATAAGAAATTTCAAGCAAAGTCGGAAAAAGAAAGGAGGACAGGTAAAAAACGTAGGGAATAATAATCCTACCGCGAGTCTTCCGCTTCTAAAGCTTACTTCTCATAGTGGCGCAGGAGTGATGTGAGATACATTATAGGGATTAGTAATGTATCATCACGAGAGCAATATATGGTGATTCTCATGGTTGGTTTGGTATACCGGTTATGTTTATTTCGACGGTGCATACGATGTGAAGAAGACGAGTACGTGTGGCATAAGTTCGAGATGGAGTTTTTGAAATTTTTAGTATTTCACTTTCCATACGCGGGTTTCATGAACTAGGGAAAACGCGTATACATGTGAGTTCCAACGAGAGACAAGCGTATGTTTTTTACTGTTAAGGTAAACAATGAGATGACTCAAGAACGGGAGCACGAGGGTTTAGGGGAGCATCGGCCTAACTACTAATGATTGCATTGTTGGCATTGTATACGATTATTCCTTAGTTCTCGTAATACTCATGCTCAAATGATGATGACGTGATACATGGTTTCTTATGATGAGGTTATGGATAAGCCCTTGATTGCTTTTTTGACGAAGTGTATTTTTGTTTTCACACATGGATGAGATGGAAGTCTTATGATTAAGAGATAAGGTTAGATCATGCAAAGTTTGTTGCCGATGACTTTTATCACGGTTGAGACCTTTTATTCCTACACATGTTTATGAATCATGAAGATCTTGGTGATATCGGATCACATGGATAATTTCTTGAAGTTGTTATGGTATGGTAATTCCTCTTGAGAAGAATTTATTGATGCTTGCAAAGGGCACGAAGGCTTGGAAGTAGTCTCTCGCCATACGAGAGGATTAGATCTTCCTAAATTTAGAAGATTAAATTGAATACACGTATTTCATGAAGGACGAGTCACGTATATACGCGATTTTATTCACATAAAACCGCGTATGGGTGTTTCTTCCGACAAAATTTTTTTACGGGTCGGTATTTTCGACGACCCGATCGTTGTTGGTATCTCTCGTGGTGTTCTAGTTCTCATAATTACGGTTCATTCTGCGATGTTTTGATCGAAAGATGCATTGATGATTTTACGGTTGAAAGTGTTCGGGATGCACAAGCTAAGGGAGCATTGGTCATGTTGAAAGGATGCATTGCCGGCATTATGATGGTTCTAAAATATGATCTCTCTCTTGAGGTCTTTTTTGGTATTAGTTATAAAAGTCATATTTGTACTTTTATTAAAAAGGTCATGTTGAGACCTATGATGTAAAATGTTATATTCGCTGTCATGTAAGGACTTCTTCAAAATTGTAAACCCACTTGTCGGGTAGTTGAGTCAAAATGTGTAAACCCACTTGGTTGGGTACTTGAGTCACATATAAATCCACTTGGTTGGACAATTGATGTAAGTTTGAGTCCTTGGTGATAGGAAAAGGTCATAGAGTCATTGAAAAATATGTTTGAAGATTCGGCGTGAACTCGGGGGAGCATGGTAACTTCGGTGCACATCGGATCCACGAGCTCTTCTTCCTACAAGAGAAGAAAAACCTTGTTTTGGTTTTGATCAGCCTTCACTGATATCAAAAGGGGAGAGTATCATGGTGTTTGAATAGAAGTATAATGGTGTTTTGATAATGGTTATATTCAATGTATTACATCTGTTGCGGTGATCAAACACCATCATGGTTGCCATCAAGTCCAAAAGGCGAGATTGTTGGCAATATGATGCAATGTGTTGTCCTTGATGGAAACCTACTCGATGGAGCTGTTCTTGATGAAGCTGACTTGATGAGTTATCTTCTGGATGAACCCTATTTTTTAATGTTGTAAATCTGATGTATGTACAGAAGCGATTTAAGTAGCGAGAGAAAAATTTCGTAAGTGCCGAGAAATGATAAATATGATATGTCACAAAGCATACGCGGGTTTGTAAAGAGCTAAGTAGCGTATGTACGCGGAAAGTACATACTCCCCAAGTAGCGTATGCCTATTTGCGCTCTAAATTTATAAAACGCAGGGGACATTACCATGGTATTGGCCCATAAAGTATTGTAGCGCCGGATTATCTATTTGATCCACGTCAGGGAATACCATCGGAATGTGTGTGGTTTGACTCATGGTATTGATAAAGGTTAAATCTATATAAGGAAAAGAAGATCATAGTGCAAGGGTGTGCATAAATGCAGGGTTTTAATGAATACTTCACTTTGAAGTATATCTGCATGGAAGGGTAACGAGTTTATTGATTGATCCGAATTAATAATGCACCTATGAAGAAAATGATGAAGAGGGATCTCTAGATCTGCGAAATAACTATGTATTATCTAGATCTCGTTTATGGAATGTTTAGATACGAGATGAGGAAAATATGTTTCTCGAAGTGAAGGGTAAGATCGAGCTATTACGAAGAGATGTGTAGGCTTACAATGTTTGAAGATCTATACGCGGGGTTCATGGCATATAAAGCGCGTATATACGTGGGTTAGCTTCGGCAAAAAGCACATATGGAATATGAGGTCGATTCTAAAATATGTGCGTAAGTATACGCCGGGTTTTTTTACGCGTGAAAGAGCGTATACACGCGGGTTCGATGAAGTAAAAGCGCGTATGCAATCTGGGGTTTTCTTGAAGTGTGTGGAATGAAATGTCGATCTCGTTTCTCTTTTCGTTTTACTACTATACATCAATGATGTATTCATACGGATACGGATTGTACGAATGTTGATTATCTTTGCGATTATGTTGATCAAAGATCAAGTTGTTGGTTGATTGGTTGATGATTTAATGAATGAATTGATGGGGTTCTAAGTTTCGGTTTGATGTATGATTGAGCTTCAATGTGCGGAGGGGATCCGATGATGAAAATTGATGAAACGTGGTCCGCAATGGTCTTGCCGAGGTCGAAGCCTTCGGTGAGTCGTAGCTCTCTTCTAGTGGTAGCTGGTAAACGAGAGCAGGGGGTAGTAGCTCCCTTCCGGAGAGGCTAGTAAACGAGAGTAGGGGGTAGTAGCTCCCTTCGGAGAGGTTGGTAAAAGAGAGCGAGGGGGTTGTAGCTCCCATCCGGGAGAGGTCTGGTAAACGAGAGCGAGGGGTTGTAGCTCCCTTCCGGGAGAGGGCCCGGATAAACGAGAGAAGGTTGTAGCCTTCCGCGGTGGGTGCCTGCGTGCCTGGTATGAGTTTGCGCCGGTACATGGTTGTAAGAAGTTTTCTTTATAATAAATATTGAAGACAGGAGACGACGCGCAACGGTGGTTTTCTCCCGAATTGGGTTTCCACCTTAAATCTACGGTGTTCATGTGTCTTGCTTATGTGTGATGATTTATTATGTTCTTACCGCGCACATGTTCATCGCTTACTAAACATCTAATGAATGAATGATGAAATGATATAAGTAATTAATTATACGCATAATGAGATCTGCGGTAAATACGCAAGTTTTATTAAGGATATCCGCATGTATACGTGAGTTGGGTTCAGTAAAGTAGCATATGGGTTTTAGAGAAAGAAAAAGTAAAAATTTTTCAGTCATCTCTAAATACTGATTCACCCCCCCCTCTTAGTATTTTTCCCAACAATTGGTATCAGAGCAGGTCCTTCTACAGAAGCTTGATTGTTTGAAGGAGATCCGTCGCAATGGGAAGGAAGCAAAAGAAGAAGGCTACTCAAAGAAAGGAGATACCTCAGAAAACATGTGCAGCAGAAAATGAAGAAGATGAAATAGGTATTGATTGTTGTTCTTGTAATTCACTTCCTTGTGCATGCAATGGTGTAGATAGAGAAAAAGAAAGTGAAAGTAATGATTGGGATCAAATTAAAAGGAAGGAATCTATCTACAAAGATGTGATCTCTAGAATGAATGGACAGATAGAAATGTATCAAAGACTACAGGATAAAGTAACCAATCGAAGTGAAAGACTTGAAGCAGAAACCATCTCTCTGAAAGAAGATCTGGAAAAATCAAATAAGAAGAATGAAGAACTTCTACAAACATTTGAAGAACAAGAAAATGGGTTGAAGGAAGAGATTTTAAAATTGAATGATCAAGTAGAAGAAGGAAGAAGGGTCGAAGAAAGTATGAAGAAGCAATGCCAAAGATTGGAGGTTGAGGTAAATATTCTAAAAGGTAAATTAGAAGAAAAAGATAAACTCTTGAAGTTTCAAGATAGTACTAAGATTCTGGACAATATTCTTAGTAGTCAAAGGTCTCCTTCTGTTAAATTTGGTCTTGGTTTTCATGAAACTGTTAAAGGAGAATCTAGTTCACAAGAAAGTTCTAAAGATTCAAAGGATATCAATGCAAAACCTGAAGTGTTGAAAGAAACAAAAGGTCAACCGACAATCTTGAACTCTCAAAAGAAATCATTCCCTCCTTTGATCAATAATGTTGAATGCTTTAAATGTCATAATTATGGGCATGTTGCAGCCAATTGCAGAAGCAGATTGTTTCAGTCACAAACAAACAGATTCTACACAGAAAGGTACTCAGGTTTCTTTAAGGGATATTGTTTTTCATGCAACAAGTTTGGTCATAAAGCAGCTGATTGCAATAGAAGAAAGAATAGAAAAACACATTATGATCCCTATGCTTAATTTTCTGGTCACACAAGATGTTATGCTTGTAACAAGTATGGACATGTAGAAAACAAATGCAGGATGAATAGATCTGAGAAATTGGATAATTTCCAGCACACAATAAGAAATTTCAAGAAAAGCTGGAAAAAGAAGGAGGACCGGTCAAAAACGTAGGGAATAATAATCCTACTACAGTCTTCCGCTTCTAAAGCTTACTTCTCATAATGACTGCAGGAGTGATGTGAGATACATTATAGGGATTAGTAATGTATCATCACAGGGGGAGCAATATATGGTGATTCTGCCATTAGTTGTCTGTCTACCTTGGCCTCTTTTAATTCCAATTTGACTTCAATTACTTCTTTCCTGGCCTCTCTTAATTTCTCCTATAAAATTTGCACTTCAATATTTTCCTAAACTTGTTCTTTTCCTTTCCTTTGTACAAAGACATCTTTTGCTGTTAGAGATAGGTCTATAATATTCTTTGGCTGCTTTCCTTCATTGATATTTTCTTCTCTCTTGCTCTCCATGGCACCCTTTGCAAGATGTGACCTGGTCATTGGTTTCCTTGGCTGGAAAATGAAACCAGCATCATCTCCTACAAAATCCAATTTTTTGACAAACTTACCTATCTACAAATTCCTTCTATCCCCTTCAATGTATTATGCCTAGAAAATTGGAGATTATTCAATGTCTATTGCCTCGAGGATGTCTTCAAGATTTCCCTTGGCAAGAGTTTGGCTCCTGGTTACCCTCTCGGCTACTGTGTTTACTAATTTTTTGTTTTTGTCTTGCATTTATTTCTGTGGGATATCAGTATCTAGGAGAGTTTCAACTTCAATATCCATTGGTTCCACAGTAGGCTATCCTCCTTCTTCATTAATTTCTTCTATTACTAATCTTTGGATTTGAAATATTTTTAGGTGTCACTGAGTCTACTTCATATCCAATTAGGAAGAGAAAATATGCCCAAACTCTGTTTAACTTTTTTAATTCCTCCAACACTAATAATTTGATTAGGCCATGGTGAAAAATTGATGTTTCACCCTCAGCCTTGGCTTGGACCTTATCTGACATCTTCCCCAAACTTCTAAATAAAAAGAAAGGCAAATCAAGTGGTTTCTTACCAATGAAATATAAAAGGAGTATGAAGTGATAAGAGTAGACCATGTGAAGCCTCCCCTCGCAGGTAAAATACTTTATGACCACAAAAAACAACTTTGAATAATTTTCTTTCATATAACTCCTGGGGATGCCACTTGTCATGTCAGCCCCTATGTGCTCCTATTTGATAAATTCTTCATAGCTTTGCATTTTGAATTTTGTACCTTTGAACCATTCATCACCTCCTCTGGGTATTTTTGTAGCTTGAGAGATAATATCAGGTGATACTGTGAAATTCAATACCCCAACCTTTGAGGATGTCCCTATGAAATTGCTACGAAGTCTTTGGATATCTGAGCATGAAAAACCTGCAGCTTCTGATAAGACTGTAGGTAGCCAACTTTCCTGAGGGCATCCATAACAATGAGATCTTCATTCAATAGTTTCAAATCCATAGGCTCGTATCTCACACAAAAAGCTCCTTTATTCACTTTCTTCTTCGTTGCCATTGCTCTTTTATACCCTCACTGCCTCCTAGCTGTGACACTTGCAGATGAACAGATATCGACAACAAGCTATTTTTTGCTGTGAACCAACTCTTCAAGGATGAAATTCAGATGCTTTACATGCAATATTTTGAACGATGAATGACAGAGGGAAGCTTAGGGGCATGATTTAAAATGTAATTCGACAGCTTAAGGGGGAATGATGAGACATGTGACCACAAAAATAAATGATGAGAGAGAACACGATCTTGCATGCTTGGTGAGCATGGTAACTAATTTTCTAACCTCACCTCTACCCTTGGCCATAAAAAACTTGACACCTCACACCGCTCTATCTTTTTTGCAGAAAAACACAGTTTCGTAGCGAAAACAGTTAAATTTCTGACAGATCTGCTACGGAATTGTCACGTAATTTCGTAGTGAAATCCATTGTTCTGCCATTGTATTCGCTACGAAAAGGTGAAAAATAGACAAGTGGCTCATTTTTTGATTTGAAGGCATGGGTGCGAAAACTAAATGATATGGAATGGATTTGACTGACATGACCTGACTCATGGTGGGTTTAGACTTAGGGTAAACCTTGTCACATGTCACTTTTTTATAAATTTCATGAATTTATCTATGAAAACAATATGGAACCTAGGTGAATGATATGTAAGACTCTATCAATGAAATTTTTAAAACTAATGAGTGATAACAGTGGCTCCACTGGGGATGGCGTGCCCCTATGGTACAACAAAGAACATGTAGTTCCAGTGCCTTTTTTAATGAAAACAAAAACTTTTGAAATTCACAAAGACTTCCTCAAAATATCATGGCCTTCTCCTCAGGCTCAAGCTTGATGATGAGCTTATATTTATTATAAAAACATCATTAGAGAAAAAAAAAATATATACAATGGAGTGAAATTCAACAAAAATACTTAGGAGGAGTAGTGTTTCAGAAAACTGCCATTGACAGGTCCTCCTGCACACCACTGTCCATCGATTTCCTGAAGTAGATAAGCGTTTTTGCCATGATATGAAGCTATCACAAGTGGTCCCTTCTAGATATTCTCAAACTTTCCATGCTTCCCCTTTTCTTCAATTATGGCTTCCTATTTCAAAACTACATCTTGAAGCTAGAAATTTTATTCTTTAACTTTTTTGTCAAATAATTTCTTCACTCCGTTTTGTGATTGCTGATGGTTGTTATATACCTCTTCTCTTTTTTCTTGCAGAGCTATGAGCTAGTTTATCCTCCTCTGAATAAAATTTGACTCCTATTCAAGTCCTTGAAGCATCTTCATTACCAGAACTCCCAAAGAAGTGGGAAAAATAACTTCAACTCCATACACTAATTCATAAGGAGATGTACCAATGGATCGCTTTGTGCAAATTCTATCAGCCCAAAGAGAAAACTTCAACATTAGATGCCATGATCTATTGTTTTCTTGCAACACTTTTTTGATGATCCTCACTATACTTTTATTGGATGACTCTACAAGACTGTTAGCTTGGGTGTAATAGGTTGTTGAATGCCAAAGTGTAATATGATACTGATGACAAAATCTAATTAATTTTTTGTATTTAAAAGCTTGTGCATTGTCAGTAATAATCTTCATAGGACAACCAAACCTGGAAAAAATATTATTCTCCAAGAATTGAATGTGACTGAATCAGTGGCTTGCCTTGTTGGGATTGCTTCAATCCACTTATTGAAATAATATGTGGTTGTCAAAATCCAGCGATGCTGCCTTGAAGATGCTGGGTGTATTTCGCCAATGAAATCCAACCCCCATTGTTGGAAAGGCGCTTCAACATATATTGAAATCAAAGGTAAGGGAATCAACTTCTTCTTACCATAAAAAATTTGGCATTCATGGCATGCAATGATATTCTTGTAGACATATTGAAACATAGTAGGACAATAGTATCCTACTCTGAGTATTTTGTTGGCTGTGGCTTTCTAGTAATGGTTTCCTCCGCGATCTCTCTTATGGAACTCTTAAATTACCTTTTCATCTTCATCTTCCAGCAAACAATTCAAAATAATCCCACCAGTATGTTTCCAATTTAGATTCTTATTCACAATAAAATATCTTAATGATCTCGGATGCGGGTGATCCTTAAGGAAGGTTATACGGTGAGCCCATGGGGTGAAACATGGCCCAGCCACTTGGCCACCCATGGGCTCTAGCCGCGGGAATTTAAACACCCCAACTGCAACTGTATGAGCTCATTTACTTTGCTCGCCTGTCGATGCACTCCCCTGCTCTTCAAAATGACCTCACAAGGCAGTCTTGCTCCATCGCCTTTGCCGTTGAGCTGTATTTGTCCCCCTGGAGTCTTAGAGCTGAGCTCCCGAACGCCTACAGGGAGGCGATGTAGTCTCCTTTGTTGCATTGAATTTTTCCTTGGCTTTCATATTTCTCATAGCCTTCACTGTAGTTTGAACTTTGTTTCGGTGCCTCGTCAGTCCTCGGCTCCTAGGTCCTCTGCTCTGTCGGTCTCGCATTCTGCTGCTCCTCCGTCCCAGTGGTCTTAACTTCACAATTGTGCCTCCATAAGCTCCACCATGCCCCGTCGCCAACATATGAGATGCCACCGAGGCAGCAGCCGAGGCAGAGTGTCCAGACCACCAATTTCCACTCATTCTGATTCCTCTTCCCCTTCTTTGGACAATTCGTATGGGTGATACCCTGCCACCCGCAGTGGGCGTGGCCGAGACTTGGCTTCGCAAAGGTCTCGATCCCCGCCATTGAACCCTCCCTCCACCAATTCTCCCCCGCCATTGCGTCACCTAGAAATGTTGCCCTATGCACTGCCTGCCCACTCTGCACAGTTTCACTATACTTGCACCTTGGATCTACCACGCATCACAGCTACCATCACCGTTAGCTTCAAAGAGGAAGCTATTAGAGTTGATAACCCACGTCCCAAAAAATTTCACAAGAAGTCTATCTCAGATTCAACGCCTCTGTAGCATAGCGGTAAGGTGGTGGTCTAGGGTGCTCCAGCCGTAGTCGTGCAACATGCTCCAGCTTCCAGCAGTAGAAGAAAAAGCACCGAAAATGGAGGTAAGGGTAGCGACAACAACAGTGATGACTGGTCGGGTGATGTTGGAGATCCTGGCAGTGCACACACCACCAATGCTTCTGAGCATGCTGTTGATGACACCCGTAATAAGCATGCTGATGATACTGAAGAGTATTGGTGTCTCATTGTGGAGGAGACACCTCCCCCAGGAAATGATACATAAAGTTTTCAGGTCTTTTTCTGGTTTCTAGTTTCAAGTTTTTGGGACTTTTCTTTCCAGTTCATTATGATGCTTTTAAACATTTATCATCTCTCTCTGTACAAAGCTGGTTTCCCTGTTGAGGGCAACTGTAGAACAACTAAGCTGGCTAGTTTACCCTTCTGGGGTAGTCACTATTTTGATATTTTGCATAACAATGCCTCTGTCATAGGCTAGAATTGCATAGGCCTACACTCCCATGTATTATATGTTTTATTAATAGAATTTAGTCTTATTTAGAAAAAAAAATATCTTAATGATTTCAGCGTTACAAACCTTGATTTAGACTTGGTCAACTCTGGAGGAGCTTTGTGATGATGTAGGACAAAGATTACATCTCTATACCATTCAGACAAGATGAATTTCTCTTCAACAGGTACCAAATATTCTTCTTCTTCTATCAGCTCTAAAATTTCTGCAATGAAGTTCATGTCAAGACATTCAAAGTTGGACTGTGCCATTAGTTTTTCTAACCCTTGTCCTTTCACCAAATTTGTAGGCTTGATTTCTATGTCACACTACAGAAAAGTAGCTATTCATTTCCCTCTTTTTCCATCAGGATCAACTTGTGTCAAAATATCCTTAACCACAGTGTTAGGTACAAATTCAATGACACGAGAATGCAAAATATAAATTCTGAAGTCTTTAAGAGCTTCGACCAAAGCATATGCCTATTTTTCCAAAATATTATACTTAAACTCAGAGTTGGCAAGAGTCCTACTAAAAAATGAAATAGGTTGTTCAGTACCTTGTTGTCCTTTCTACAATAAAACTCTAGCAATGGTATTTTCAGAGGCAAATGTAAAAACTAGAAATTCACTTGAGAAATTTGGACTAATAAGCACTAGGATTGAGTGAGGGATTTCTTTATCTCTGCAAATGATTGCTTAACTTCAACAATCCACTTAATATCAACCACTTTCTTCAACATCTTGGTAATGTCTTTGACAATCTCAACAAAGTTCGGGATGAACCTTCTAACAAAGTTTACCTTTCCAAGAAAAGACTGAATCTCCTTCTTATTCCTTGGCAGGTCTATCTTTTGATTTGCACTGACTCTATTAGGATCAATCTTTGTCCCATCCTTAGATATGATATGTCCAAGAAATTTTACAGAAGTTAGAGAAAAAATAATTTTAGTGGGATTAAGAGAGATACCGAACTTTATTCATTTCTGCAAAATTTTCAATTGATCCTCATCCTTTTTTGAAAACACACTTATTTCATCCAAATAGACCCAAATGATTTGTATTTCTCCTCAACTGATCTAAAAGGAGTGTATTAGTTCTGCTGTGCTAAGTGTCCTTTTAGTAATATATACTTGTGCAATTTTTCTCCATATATTTGCTTAAGAAATGAGAGATTTAACCATGAAAATTAGATGAATTAGTGAACTTTAAGCATGTAAATAAGCCTTAAAAACGTTGAATAGCAGTGCATAATAGAGAAAAAAATCACACATAAGTTTTACACAGTAGGCATGATGAAGCTTTCACCCCTCCTGGGCCACATCTGCTGGTTCAGATCCCAATGGCATGTCCCTCTTTGTCATTATGATTAAAATTGTAAATTACATATGTTTTTAGGCCTCTAATGGCTGTTTTCTCTACACCAATGGCTCCAGAATGCTCAAATTAGTCTAGGTAGACTCTTGTTTCACCAAAATTGGTCGAAAATTGACCTCCCAATGCATTTTTCCCAATGACAGCTAGAAAATCTCCACTAAATGTGGAGATGGGCAGTTATTTGCAGTTAAATTTAATAGATTGCCCTAAAAATAGGGGCACGCTCCAAATTAGACAGATGGTTAAGTTTAACATTTAAATTTTAGTGGCGGGGTGGTCACATACCAACCCTGCCGTAACCTCCGCAACTGACTGTTTGAAATTCCACCAAACGATTTGGAATTTGGAGTGGGCAATGTTCCGCAACCCAGGGCATTTGATGCCACTCCCGCATGTGAAGACCTTCGAAACCTTTCCTCCGGTGGTTACAATTTCAATAGTTTTCGGGTTATAGACATATGTTACCACAGTTTTTAAACATGTGACCAACCTTATACATTTACCATCGGAGCTATTGGATAACCGTTGGCTAAAGGTCAAGGTTCTAGCACTTGGGCAAATGGAAGGGGGGGGCTAGCCTCATCAAACCCCGGAATGCAAAACCTTTAAATTATAAATAAAACTTCCACCCCTCTAATGTTAAGAACTAATGTGTAGGAGGGCTGGTGAAAGGACTTTGCTGCGGGTAGGAGGTCGGCTGTTCGAACCTCCAAAGCTCCATAAAAAGTTTTAATCAACAATTTTGAGGACACGTGGTGGCCTCTGGGCTTGCCATGTGTCACTCATCCGTCGGTTAATAAAAAACACATCCAATGGCCCAAAAAATCTCTTCGTACCACCAACATCCAACGACCCAGATTGAGCCATGTGGCATGATTATGTTGGTTGAATAAAAATGGAATATTCCAACTATATACTTGATGACTGTACCTACATGCTGACTGGGCATCTAGTCACCAAAATTTTGCTGTTTGGGAAAACGAACAGAATGCAATATCTTCTTCATACAACATCATTTTTTCGAATCATTTGCGGTGCTGGAATCACAACGACGAGACCTTTCTAGTCACTCAAGTTAGGACCTGTTTCGAGCACTTTCATTTTTTAGCATAAGACATGATCTCTTGATCATCAGCAAAGGAAATATCCATTTCTCTTTGAAAATTTTCTCCTACATTCATAAAACCAAAAGGGATATTGGCGTACATGAATTTTCCCCATGGCGTGGTAAAGGAAGTCTTCTCCTGATCTTCTAGATGTACCAATATCTGGTTGTAACTTGAAAATCCATCCAACATGGACATTCTTTGAGAGCCAACAATATTCTACAAAATCTGATCCATCTTTGGAAGAGGATAGTTTTCCTTCAAAGAAGCCTTTTTCAAATTTCTAAAATCAATATAGATTCTGATCTCACCACTCTTCTTTCTGACAGGGACTAGATTAGCAAGCCATTTTTAAAACCTTATAGGAACAATGACCTTTGCATCGAAATTTTTCTTAATCTCTTTCTCAATCATAGGCATGAGCAAAGGATTAATTATTCTCAATTTCTGTTTGAAAGGTTTCTCATTCTCTTTGATAGGAATAGTATGCGATATAATGCTATGATCATACTTTTTTAGATTAGCATAGCTCCATGCAAAAACATCAATATATTTCTTCATCGTCTCCACATACTTTTGTCTCATCTCCATAGAAATAAACTTAGAAAGTTTGACCATTTTAGGCACTACTGCTGTACCAATATTGCACATTTCTACCTCCTCCTCATCAGCTTGCATTCTGGGAGATTTAAAAACATCATGTTGATAAAAAATAAAATTCAATAGGAATAAGGCCCTTTGGTATACAATTGTTTTTCAGCTACAAGACTTCAGAATTGACCTTGGTTTCAACAAACACATTTTACTGATCCACTTGTATGTTTTCAAACTCTTCCTTTAATTGTAGGAAATTTCGGACTTGTTGATCATCCTCAAACACTTGCCAATGAATGATATTATCAGGAATTGTTGGCTTGTGCCTAACCTTGACCTCATAATTTTCAGTAGAATGTGTAGGGATGACAAATAAACTTACATAGACAGCTAAAGAATCAGCCACTGAATTTTGGTCTCTAGTTTTGACAATGAAGGCATATTCTTGAAAATTTGCAAGCATTTCCATGATCAAATTTATGTAAGCCCTCATTATTAAATCCTTGGTTTGGTATGATACTTCAACTTGCTTGATTACTAAGTCTGAATCACCACACAATGATATATTCTTGGCACCTAGTTTCTTCAAAATTTCTAAACCCAAAAGCAAAGATTCATATTCTGCCGTATTGTTGGTGCAATAAAAGTTAAGTTTAAAAGAGTAACACTTAATTTCATCATCAGGAGTAGTAATCCATATTCTTGCTCTAGCCTCCTCTCTTCCAGCAGAGCCATCAAAGTTCAAAAGCCACCAACCCTATGTTTTTTCCTCAACACCTTTATGTTTTTCCTTCAATTTCTGCTTCATTAGTTAGCTCATTGAATAAAATTGATGCTCCTAATTCTGTCTCAATAGCATAAATTGGAAAATTTTGAGGCTTATCTTTACTACTCATCATGTAGGCCATCCTACTTGCCCTATAAGAACTTATTTTCTCACCAAAAACAAGAATGGTGGCATATGTCATACCCATCTGCATAGTACCTTTGATTTTAGCTACCCAAGATATGGATAAGAGCATACCAAACTTTGGAGGGATGTCAGCTACTACTATGTCCATCACCACTGTTTTAGCAGGCACTTGTGATAAGCCAACCAAAACATCTTTGATAATACCTATGCATTGAACTCTCTGGGAGTTAAAAGAAAATAGATCTTTATAAGGTCTAGTGATTTCCAAACCTATCCTATCCATGATTACTTTAGGCATAAGGTTGTGGGAAGCCCCTGAGTCCAACATGGCATTGTGCAAAGTCATATCATGAATATTTAGACTGACATAAAAGGGAGGGACTTCTTCATTCTGTTCATCTTCTACCCTTGGTCCTAGGAAAATTGTAGGATGATCTTCTTGCAGATTTAGGATGTCTGAAGGTCCTAGTTGAGAATTCAACATCTTGAAAATTTTGCTTCTGTTTTCATTGACCTTGATAATTTCTCCAAAGGGGACACAAATCTTAATTTTAGAGATCTCATTCTCTAGAATGAAAGTAGATGTGGTTTTTTCAACTTCTTTTTTCAGGAGGTGGAGGTGGTGGGTCCTTCTTTGGCTCAACTGTTTTAGGAACATCCTTCATTGGCTGAGCTTTTTTTGTGGTGATGGGAATGTTTTTGTTTCTTAAATTTTATTTCTTATGCATTTCAAATATGGAATGTTGATAACCCTTTAGGTAATTAGATTGTCCCTCATATTTTTTCAAATCATGACCAGACTCATCATGCTCTTCCTTAGTTAGAAACATCCCATACATATCTTCATCTAGATAGTGGATAATATCCTCTTGAAACTCAGGCTTAGATTCCTCTTCATCAAGAAAATTTTGTTGAAAGGGAGGTCTCACTTGTGGGTCAGGCTGATTTCTGTTTTCTCTTTGTCTTTGTTGATTTTGAGGCCTCCTAAATTGTGGATTTCTGATATGTGAATCTTGTTGTGCAGGAGGTAAAGGAGTGGCTCCAAGAACAAGTCTATCCATGAGTTTTTCCATTGTCTTCAACATAGAATCAAATTTAGCATCTGAGGATGAAGGTTTTTCTTCTTCCTTCAATTTTTCTTTCCCCATATTAGACCTCTTGGAAGCTATCATGTTTAATTCCACTTTTACTGCATCATTACGCATTTATGCTAGAGAGGCAGACTCTCTTTCCCTAAGAAATATGGAAAACTCATAATAAAATGCCTCTGCATAGTGTAATCAAGCATCTCCTAGAGGAGGTTTAATATGAGCATGTATGGAGTTATAGACTTTGTTAAACCTCTTAGAGAAGTCTTGGACAGATTCATCCAAGGATTTTTTCAAATTGTTGTATTCTGTTAGGGCTTGCACTAGATTCACCTTACTCCCCCACTTGGTCAAAAAACTATCTTCTAGCTGGTCCCAATTCTGCAAACTTGCTGGAGCTAGGGCCTTAAACCATTTTCTTACTTTACTAGTGAAAATATGGGAAAATAATCTCATTTTTACATCTTCATGGTCTACCTCCTCTCTATCAATGAAATCATTAAATTGGTCCCTGATATGTCCTCTTCACTCCCAAATGATAGGAACTGTGGTATGGGGAAGGACAACATATGAGATTAATTTCTGATTTTTGGGAAATTAGTAGGTGAAGATGAGTTGTTACGAGGTGGTGTAGATGGTATCTGAAGTCTAGATATAAATGAACTCCACTCAGGCAGAGGTATACTAGATTTTCTTTTCAAAAGGAACTCCAATGGATCTAATTATTTTAAATTTTCAAAAGACTCCCTCTCTAACAACAGTTCTGATGTCACTGTTTTCCAGAATTCTTATTTTTCTTCTTTAGATACTAGGGATGTTGTGTCAATACCTAGTCTTTGCAGGTCTAGTATAATATCAGTCAGTTCATTTTCAGTCTTATACCTAAACAAAACTTCTTCAATTTTATCATCAAATTTCCTATCTTCAGGACTTTGAATAATTTCAGAGGACAAATCTCTTGAATGTGATGAAATATCTGATTTTGAAGAGCTACTTCCAATGCCTCTGACAATCTTCTCTGGATTATCCATAATTGTAGGTGGGTTAGGATCTGGATTTATCCTTGTGTATCTTTTTCTCGAAGCCACCTTTGAGCATGAAAAATTTTAGTGGAGTCACCATGGTAGTTTATGCAGCCTCAAAATGTTCTGAGCTCCTGCTACCTCCAAGAGTTCAACTTCACTGTTTGAGCAAAAACTTCGGGAAATATGTTTTCAGACTCCTGGCAGATGCACCAAAATGTTATCTCTAAATTGTTACTAATGGGCTGCTCCACCAGACAACTTAGAGTAGCTCTTTCAAACCAGCTTTTGACTGAGGATTAGCCACTTCAAGCTAAGAGGGATCTCTCAATTCATCTAATGATTCGCTCAATTAGGTCTTAAATCATATGGCTAACTATGTGAGTGTCTTAGTGTATTTGATTTCAGGTGAAAAATGGGATAGATTTTACTACCATTGGGCTTATGGAAACCGAGGCTTTTTATGTTTCAATGAAAGGAAAATACTAAAACACATAAATAATCAATAGCTCAATGCTAAAAGGAAGTCAAAGCATGCATAACATGAATTATGAGTAATTTAAAATAAATATACTCGAAGCAAGATAAAAGGAAACATAAGACATAAAATCATTGAAACTTCCCAAGAATCTCAGGTGAAGCAGAGACACAGTCATTGTCTATTACTAATATTCCAAAATTTACGATAATAGTCTCAAAGTAACATTATCCAACATTATCCTATGTTGCTTACATAGGATTTTCCCAACTGGCTAGATCACCGAACCATAACTTTGACACCTATCATAACTAAAAACTACATTTTTGGAACTGAAAAGGATACCTAGTCTCTAAAGACTTACACTTCTAATAGGACTCTGTTTTACATTTATTACATTCACTTCTTTAGTAGTGGGACAATTACATTGATAAATATTAGATGCTTGAGTAGCATTCACCATCAACAAAACATTAATGTACCCCCTAGATTTTAGGAAACAACAATCTTATTTTTTAGGAAAATATAAACACCACTTTAAAATTTGTCTTCATGCTGAGCTGGATAAGTGACACTCCTGTTAAGTAGTGAATCTATCTTGGGATGGCCCAATGTCAGCTTGGATGTCTCCAGGTGGCTGGCTGTTCTTCAACACACTTTTCAAACCTTCAAAACCCATTAAAAACACTTCGCTGCTAAAACAGAGTGACCTTAGGTAGTTTCGTAGCGAAATTTAGTAGCATGTTTACTTCTGCCATTTAACCTCCTTTTTTTCCTTCTTTGTTGATAAAAATAGGTCACATGAGCTAAATACCATAATTTTCCCTCCTTGGATCTCCATAAAAAATGGTTTTTTAAAGTAAAAAGCATCCTACAGGAATTTCGTAGCGAATTTAGGTCCTCAAGCCCAGACTTCGCTACGAAACTGCTTAACTTCGTTGAAAGTGAAAATTTGTCACTTTTATTCAAAAATTCAATTTCTAAACAAAAATTTGTGTTTCCTGCAAGTTGTAAACTTAATAAAAAATATTTTAGACCAACCCCTCAGACTTTGGGTATTTCATCTTTAGCAACATCAGGTTGTACCTCTTCAGGTTTATTTACCATTCTAATCTTCTGCCCTCTTTTCTTCTTTTCTTCTATTCTTCTTGGATCATATCCATTTGGTATTCCAACTCTTTCACGTGCCCTTTGAGATTTTTTTCTCTTAGACTGTAACCACATATTTCTCTTGTATTTTTCACCACCTTCCTTAGAGGAAGAATTCTATTCAGCATCTTCTTGGCATTTGACATAGTTTTGTCATATTTTTCCAGCTAATCCTTCATTTCTTTTTCAAATTCTGCCATTAGCTGACTGTCTACCTTGGCCTCTTTTAATTCCAATTTGACTTAACTTCCCCGGCCTCTCTTAATTGCTCCTGTAAAATTTGCACTTCAGTATTTTCCTCAACTTGTTCTTTTCCTTTCCTTTCTACATGTAGAGATTAATGTTGTCCTCCCCTAGAACTGACCCTAGGAAGTTGCCCATAGACCGAGTGCCTAGGACATTGGAAACATAGCAAGGAGCTCATAATATAGCTTGGGTTGTCAATCCAAAATCTCTCTTACTATCTCTTGCAAAACAAGGAAATTAGTTTAAATGGAACCAAACTCTCTTAGAAGCTGATACAAAGATAAGAATAATGTAGGAACAACATGCAAAACTCCAATACAAAAGCATCAGACAGTTAAGAGACAACTTACTGCAAAGAGGGCCAGTTCAAATAATATGCCACAAAAATCAAATATCAGAAAGTGGATGCAGTGAAGAAACATGAAGAAGATACTAGTTAGCATGAGGCTGATACCCAGATACACAACAAAACCACATATGGGCTTATCCAACTAAGAATCCATACATGACAATGGCGTTCTAAAAGCACCCTCCTCAAGTAACTAATATAGAAGAAAATATGGATGAAATGAACATGGAACAGTATATCATGACTAGGCCTATTTAAAGTGCTTGACTAATCCAAGTATGGGCACCAACTAGGATGAATCCTTACTTAAGACTAGTGAGCCACTCGCATTCTAGAACATGATACAAGAAGATAAATAGCATGGAATGAGATTTTATATTAACACATAAGAGAAAATTACATACTGTGAGATACCAAAGACCAGAATCCTCATTACAGTTATAACTCCTCCTCACTGAGACCCTACGAGTTCTAAGCCTTCATACAGAAGTGTTACAAGATGTATACAAGAACTTCTCACTGCACAGTTTACTGATAGAAATCTGGAACCCTTACAATGTCTTTCTTTCTGGTTTTTATAGAGGAAATAGAAAACTCTCGAGAATGAGGTAGGTGATATACATTTAATGATCTAATTTAAAACAAACTTGAAAGAAAAACCCGCCTATGCTGTTTGACGGTGTTGAACTGGTGCAAGTACTCTGCTACTGTTTTATGAAATAAATGTTGAGGATAAAAATCTCCTCATGAACAAGACATAAAGAATAAAATATACAAACGTTCTGTACTTGACTAAAAGAGAAAAATTTGCTGCAATAAAACCTTGAGGTTGCTTGTACTTGTACATGGTACTCTCGGCCCTCTAAATTTGAATTTAAACCCCAGATCTTTAATGCAGGGCTCTGTGTTTCTTGATCTTTCGCTGATATTTCATGCTACCCCATTAATACTCTCGCCTGCCCAAATTTGTCTCTTGATTTTCTCTGGAGGGTTCTATAGATTCATATCCTCGCTTTCTTTAATGGTGGTCACATCGTAGCAGCTGCCGGATCTTTTCCCACCAATTCTGCTCCTGAAACATGGTCTTGTCGTGCATTCTCGGCCTCTGTAATGGCAATAACGAGTCATGATAATTTTAGCCATGGTGATCCTATAAAAACAAAAACCCGTTAAATAAAACCAATCACAGGGATGGCGGACATGGAGATGGTGGAGCGGGTTTACAAAGAGGTAAAACAGTGCAGGGTGGCGGAGGAATTACAGTAGGGTGAAGAAAACGTAATAGAATAGTGAAGAATGAACTGGCGGAGGTTTGTAACGTAAAAATGTTCAAATACGATGAATGAATTGGATATATGAAAGGTGGAGGTATGACGCAGTGAACACGTGAAATAGATGACGAGGATGTACAGAGGACAGGTGGTAGGACGAGACAATGAACACGTGTAACGCTGTCGTGGTGGGAGGCTCGGTCAGCAGGTGGTCAAGCGGATGATATGGGCCACACGATCTCTGAATGAGATCGACGGTTAAAATGAGTCGGAGGGCAATCAAAGGTGGGCCAGGGATGCAATAGACGTGAATTAAAGCGCGTGCATCTTCGAGGCACGATGGCCGTCGGATGGAGGCCTCGAGATCCAACGGTCACCATTTATTCCGCTACTCGGCTTTCGTCTGGAGGATAATGCGTGAAATGGGCGGTTTTCGGGCCCGTACAAAAGACACGCGGCGCACATTCAATGGAATCGCTGGGTTTTGTGGAAAACCACTGTCACGGCAAAAGTGGTGCGGAATGAAACCACCAGTTTCAAAAGCGCGGGGACCACCACAGTAAACCAGCTCCGCTCCGTCGATTGGATTTGATCGGACGGCCACGAATGTCCCCGAAACTTTGAATGATTAGCCCTATCCCCTCAGGCATATGGTTTTGCACCCGGGTCACATGGAAGACAAAATAAGAGTGGCTAAGGCTAAAGGGCTAGGCCCGATTTGTTTTTGAATGCGGGTTTTTAACCTTTGAAGAGTGTATTTTTTGGGAGGAAAGGGTAACGGTAGATAGAATATGAGGGTTTATGGCCACAATGGCCGATTCAAAGGGTTCATGAGGAGCGTTAGGCCAAAAATTTAAATGAAGGGGAAACATGGATAACATCGGCTCCAGCTGGGGACGGCGTGTTCATTCTTGGACACGTCGAGAACCTGTAGACCACTGATCATCTTGTATGTAGATTCTGCTCTTCAGCCCTTTTGCTTTTTCTTCAAAACTCATTAGCACACATCCCTTATTAAAATAAAAACTGAAACAAAGTCTATATACAATACAATACAATAGGCATACTCTGCCTGAATCAAAATTGAAAATAGGGCTTTAGGAATTGGCCGTTCACAGGGGCATCTAACAAGTCACCCTTCAAATTTTCTAAAATAAATGTATTATTACCTTTTAGCTCCATAATCTTAAATGGGCCAAACCAAAGTGGATCAAATTTAGCATGTTTTCCCTTTTCAGCCCTTCGGATATCCCATCTGAGAACCAGATCACCAATTTGAAATTTCCTGTCTTTTCCATGCTGATCAAAGATGTTTTTCATTTTCTCCTGATACTCCGCTAATCTCTGATTCACTTGGCTCCGTGTTTCCTCCAATTCTACCAGTTGGTTAATTCTTCTGACCATATCATCTGGTTCTTCCTGACTTTCCTGCATGAAACGTGCCACTGGAAAAGCCAATTGCACAGGAAACACAGCTGCTCGCCCATATACCAGTTCATAAGGAGATTTACCAGTCGCTCTCTTGCTAGTTACTCTATTCGCCCACAGAGAAAATTTCAATTGGGAATCCCAATTCTTTTGATTCTTATTAATTGTCTTCTTCAAGGCCCTCACCAGAGTTTTGTTGGAAGATTCTGCCAAGCCATTCCCCTATGGATAGTAAGTTGTGGAGTGATTTAATGCAATATTATATTGCTGGCAGAAAATTACAAATTTATTGGACTTGAAGGCCTGTGCATTATCAGTTACAATTCTAGCTGGACATCCAAACCTGGATATGATATTTTCTTCCATGAACTTGATAATTACAGTGTCTGTAGCATTTCTTGTAGGTATGGCTTCCACCCATTTTGTAAAGTAATCTGTAGCTGTTAATATCCATTTGTGTTGGCCACTTGAAGGGGGATGTATTTCTCCAATAAAATCTAATCCCCATTGCTGGAATGGTTCATTTACATGAACTGGAATTAGGGGCAGAGCAGGCAGCTTTTGTCTCTCAGCAAATTTTTGACACTTATCACATGCTCTAACCCAATTAAAAACATCTCCAAATAATTTAGGCCAATAAAAACCAGCTCTCAGTATTTTATGTGCTGTGGCCCTCCAACTGTAATGACCTCCACAGATCCCTTCATGAAATTCTATCATTATACTTTCCACTTCATTCTCTGTGAGGCACAATAACAGTATGCCTGAAGGATCTCTCCAATATAACTGACCATTGGCAACTATATAATTTTGTGATTTCAGCCTCAAAGCCCTGTATTTTGATTTATCACAGCTGGGTGGACAGCTGAGTGTTAAAAGATATTCAACTATTTCTTTGTACCAAGGACTAGTGAGATATTTTATGTGTATCTTTTGAGTGGCCATCTCTAGTCCATGCTGCTCTTCTCCTTTCTCAGGCTCTTCATTTTCTATCATAGATAAATTAATGCCCAAGGCTTGATGATTTGATTCAGATAACATTTTAGCAAGTCCCTGTCCTTTAATCAGCCTAGTAGGTCTGATGTCCAAATCATATTCTTGTATTTTTGCTATCCATCTTCCTCTTTTGCCTTCACTATCTCCTTGAACAAGGATGTCCTTGACAGCTGCTGTAGAAACATATGCAGTAATGTGGGATTGCAAAACATATGTTCTAAAGGCTTTGAGAGACTTCACCAAGGCATATGCCTGCTTTTCTAGTATGTTATACTTCAATTCCGCATCATGCAATACCTGACTGAAAAAGGTTATTGGTTGCTCATATCCATCTTCATTTTTCTGTAATAGGACTCCTGCTATTGTATGGGGTGAAGAAAATGAAAATATTATAAATGGCTTTGTATAATCTGGCCCAGCTAGCACAAGAGCTTCAGCAAATGCCTGTTTTATCCTTGTAAATGCATCTCTAGATTTTTGGGACCACTTTACTTCATTATCCTTTTTCAACATATCAGTTATATGCCTAACTATCTCAGCATAGTTAGGAATAAACCTTCTCAGAAAATTGATTCGGCCTAGAAACACCTGCACTTCCTTCTTATTCCTGGGTAAAGGAATACTGTTTATAACTTCAACTCTCTTAGGGTCTATTTTCACACCATCTTTAGTTACAATGTGCCCTAAGATTTTTCCCTCATCTAATGCAAATAAAGATTTTTGAGGATTGAGGGAAAGACCATACCTTCTGCATTTTTCAAAGGTTCTTTGCAAGTGCTGAATGTGTTCAGTATCATTCTTTGAAAATACTGTGATATCATCCAGATATACCACCAGAAACTTGTCCTTCTCTCCAACAAAAGCTATGTCCATTGCTCTTTGAAAAGTAGCTCCTGCATTAATTAGCCCAAATGGCATCCCAACATACATAAATGTACCCCATGGCATGGTGAAAGCAGTCTTCTTTTGGTCTTCTGGGGATACAGCCACCTGATTATAACCAGAAAAAACCATCCATCATTGACATTCTAGATGCCCCCACCACTTTCTGCAGGATGTGGTCCATCTTAGGCAGTGGATAATTATCCTTTAAAGATGCTCTATTTAAATTCCTAAAATCCACACATAATCTTATTTCTCCATTCTTTTTTCGAACAGGGACAAGATTTTCCACCCATTCAGAGTACCTTAGTGGCACTATTATTTTGGCTTGTAGCAGCTTCTTGATTTCTTTTTCAATTGAAGGGAGCAGCAGAGGATTTATCTGTCTAAGCTTCTGCTTATATGGTTTTGCATCTTCCCTCAAAGGAATTTTATGCTGCATTATATTAATATCAAAAGTTTTTAGGTCCTGATAGGACCATGCAAACACATCCTTATATGTCTGAAATAGCTTCAAATATTTTCTTTTATATTCCTCTGAAACCTTTTTGGATAATTTTACAATTTTGGGCTCAGCATCAGTGCCCAAATTCAAGTCTTCTACTTGATTTTCTTCTACCACTTTGTTTGGCT
Source organism: Pinus albicaulis (assembly GCA_034641835.2). Taxonomy (NCBI): domain Eukaryota; kingdom Viridiplantae; phylum Streptophyta; class Pinopsida; order Pinales; family Pinaceae; genus Pinus; species Pinus albicaulis. The sequence continues at coordinate 899,799,128 of CM076571.1, read as the reverse complement.
GCAATGGAATATCATCTTTGTTAAATAATCTTTCTAGAGGCACTAGCCCTCTAGGGATAATATTTACTTTTAGCTGCAACACTTTACTTCCTGACATTTCATTTTTCCATTTGTTATCTGCAATACTTTCAACCTCTTCTTCCTCATAGTCATCAATTTCCATATTAGAAAATTCTCCTACTGTTTCTAAGAATCTCTTCATTTGCTCGTCATCTTCGAATACCTGCCAGTGCTTAATATTATCTGGGATGGATGGCCTGTATTGTACTTCAACTTTGTATCTCAAAAGTTGATTCTGACCAGGTTGGAATGTACTGGCAGCTACAGCAAGAGAATCTACTATTCTGTTATGTTCTCGAGGCCTGAACTGTATGTTAAATGCCGAGAATAAATTTTCTACCATGTCCCATACTTCATTTCTATATGCTCTCAGTCGGGGGTGTTTAGTTTGACATTGATTTCTGACCTGCCTTACCTCCAACTCAAAGTCACCCATGACTTTTAAACTTTGTATTCCCATATTCTTGGCTGTCTGTAATCCCAAAAAAATTGCTTCATATTCAGCTACATTATTGGTAGCTTCGTATTCCAATTTAAAGGATAGTGGCACCCATTTTCCTGTAGGAGAGATTAATAGCACTCCAGCTCCATTACCTTCCTTTGAATTTTCTCCATCAAAATGTAAAGTCCAAATTTCTGATCCCTGGCCTTCTGAAGGCTGCTCAGCTTGGATTTGACCAAAAGGGGGCTCATGGGCATAATTTTGATTTTCTTCTAACATCAAACATGAGAAGTCTCCCTCTAAATTATAAACTGGGGAATTCTCTGAGCAGTCAGCCTTAGTTACCATTTTAACAAATCTAGTCTCCCTGTATAACCTCCTCTCCTGGCCTCCAAAGACTGGGACAGTAGCATATGTTAAGTCCATTTTGAATGACCCACCAATTTTTGTACCCCAGGACCTTGACAACAACATGCCAAAGCGGGTTGGGATATCAGCAACCATAATGTCCATGACCACACTTTTTGCTGGGATTTGTGCAAGATTGACCACTAAATCTTTAATCATCCCCAAGCATTTGACTCTTTTGGAATCAAATGAATAAATGTCTTTATATGGGCGAGTGATTTACAGTCCTAGTTGTTCCATGACAGACAAAGGCATAAGGTTATGGGAGGCCCCAGAATCTAGCATACAATTGTGTAACAGCAGGTCATGAATAACTAGAGACACATAAAAAGGAGGGGTAGAAGGATCTACTTCCTCAACATGTGGGCCAAAGACTACCATGGGTCTTTCTTCTTGAAGGTTTAAACTATCAGGCACAATTGATATTTCAGGAGGGAGCATAAAAGAAGTAACTTGAGACTGATATGCAGGTTGTTTCAGTAGCTCTGTCAAGGGGACTGGAATTTTAATTTTCTCAAGTTATTTTTGCAAACTAAAAGCAGAAGGGGGCTTTTCTATCACAACTTCTTTTGACTCTTTATTTTCAGCTGTAAATTTAATTTCTTTTGATACAGATTCATTATTAGGAGGACTGACTACTTTTGAAGAAGAAGGGACTTGGTCATTAGACTGTAAGGGAGTATTTAGAGGACTCTTACCTTTTTCTGTGTTTCTCTTTGTTGCTGATTCCTTCTGAGTAGGTACCTCCTTCTGAGGTGGCTCCTCTTCTTGATCTTGAGTTCGGGTCCTCTTCCTTGAAGATCTGATATCATATTTTCTATTGAAGTGTGCTTGCATGAAATCAACAAATTGTTTACAATAATGATCAATCTCTACTTCTTCTTCTTCTTCTTGCAATGGGCATTCCATTTCATCATTGTTTGAGAAAGCAAGATTTGAATCTTCTAGTTCATAAGCAGCATCTTCAGTGGATTCATCTGCTGGACCTTCCAGGTACAAAGGATGTGGTACCTGATCTTGCTGCTCCTTTGCTTCCCTTGGCAATATTTGCAATGGTGGTCTCTTATACTGGGGATTGTATCCTCTATTTGGAGCATTATAGAAATTCTTGGGAGCTGCATTTTTAGCCTCCAACTCAAGCTTGACCATCTTCTTAACCATCTTACTTATTTCATCCATCTTATCTACATCCTTATCTTGATTGGAAGTGGATAATTCTTATTTTCCCCTCCTTCTAACATCCTGTTCAGCCTTCCCTTTTAATTTTCCAGTGGAAGAAAAGTTCGCTTCCAATTCAAGAGCGCCTGACTGAGCATCATCTAGGGTGGCAGGCTTTCTCTCTCTGAGAGAGAAACCGAAATCTGAATCAAAGGCTGCAATGAAAATAACTTTTGCAGCATTTTGATGAGGCTTCATATCTGCAGGGAGATTTAGATATAACTTATTAAATATCTTAATAAACTCTGACACCCCTTCATTATGTCTCTTCTTGAGTGTATTGAACTCAGTGAGACACTGTCCATGGTCTTTCTTTTCTCCCCATTTCCTGAGAAAAGTATTCTCCATGTCATCCCAGGTGGTTACTGAACGGTTTCCCAATGTCTTGAACCATTTTCTGGCTTCACCATCCAAAGATTGCACAAACAATCTCAAGACCACATCCAAATGTTCTACATTTAAGTTTTCTGCAAAAGAGCAGAAAGTCTCAAGATGTTTCTGAGCATCAATCTCATTTTCTCCGTTAAATCTAGGCAGAATCTTCAAATAATCCTATGGCATATCATTAAGCACTTGAGGTAAGGCCAGTGGAGCATATTTATTCAACAGGAAAGTAGGAACATTAGCCATTGGAGGAGGTGGGTGTTGTGCAGCAATTTGATGTACAAATGAAGGAGGAGGAGTATGAATAACAACAGGAATATACTATACAGAAGCTTGAGGTGTAGATGGAAACAATTCACGATTAACAGGGGCTACTTCTGTAACTTCTTTAACTTCCTCAGCCTCAGGGGTAGAATGAAAGTTCACTTTAGCTCTAGCACTTCCCCTTGGCGGGCTATCTGAGTAATATTCAGGATTTTCTTCTGGAATTTCTTGAGAAGAAGAGGATGGATAATCTTCTACAGAATGTTCAGGGACTTCAGCACGGGCTGATTGTCTTTCTTTCCAACTTCTTCTATGAATAATCTTCTTTGGGTCAGATACAGAGGATGTATTTAACTTAGAGGAATCTGACCTCAAATGTGGCTTTCAAGGAGCCAGGACTACCAATAGATTTATCAAATAAAGAACAGTGGAGTCGCCAAGGTGAGAGATATACAACTCTTCAAATCTCTGTGCTCACCTGATTAGAGAGTGAATATGATTTGTCGAGGCCCAGGGAAACTGATATTCTCAAATTCGTCCCCGGCAACGGCGCCAGAAAGATGTTGTAGACAATTTTGTCATCCCCTAGAGACAGTCTAGAGTTGCCATAGACCAGTGCCTAGGACATCTTATCATAGCAAGAGAACATGAAATATAGCTTGGGTGTCAATCCAAAAGCTCTCTTACTATCTCTTGTAAATCAAGGAAATTAGTTTGAATGGAACCAAACTCTCTCAGAAGCTGATACAAAGATAAGAATAATGTAGGAACAGCATGCAAAACTCCAATACAAAAGCATCAGACAGTTAAGAGACAGCTTACTGCGAAGAGGGCCAGTTCAAATAATATGCCACAGAGATCAAATATCAGAAAGTGGATGCAGTGAGGAAAACATGAAGAAGATACTAGTTAACTTGAGGCTGATACCCAGATACACAACAGAACCACATATGGGCTTATCCAACTAAGAATCCATGCATGACAATGGCGTTTTAAAAGCACCCTCCTCAAGTAACTAATATAGCAGAAAATATGAATGACATGAACATGGAACAGTATATCATGACTAGGCCTATTTAAAGCGCTTGACTAATCCAAGTATGGGCACCAACTAGGATGAATCCTTACTTAAGACCAGTGAGCCACTCGCATTCTAGAACATGATACAAGAAGATAAATAGCATGGAATGAGATTTTATATTAACACATAGGAGAAAATTACATACTGTGAGATACCAAAGACCAGAATCCTCATTACAGTTATAACTCCTCCTCACTGAGACCCTACGGGCTCTGAGCCTTCATACAGAAGTGTTACAAGATGTATAAAAGAACTTCTCACTGCACAGTTTTCTGATAGAAATCTGGAACCATTTCAATGTCTTTCTTTATGGTTTTTATAGAGGGAATAGAAAGCTCTCGAGAATGAGGTAGGTGATATACATTTAATGTTCTAATTTAAAACAAACTTGAAAGGAAAACCCGCCTATGCTGTTTGACGGTGTTGAACTGGTGCAAGTACTTCTGCTGCTGTTTTATGAAACTAGGATGAATCCTTACTTAAGATCAGTGAGCCACTCGCATTCTAGAACATGATACAAGAAGATAAATAGCATGGAATGAGATTTTGTATTAACATATAAGAGAAAATTACATACTGTGAGATACCAAAGACCAGAATCCTCATTACAGCTATAACTCCTCCTCACTGAGACCCTACGGGCTCTGAGCCATCATACAGAAATGTTACAAAATGTATACAAAAGCCTTTTCACTGCACAGTTTGCCGATAGAAATCTGGAACCTTTACCATGTCTTTCGTTCTCGTTTTTATAGAAGAAGGACAAAATTCTAGAGAATGAGGTAGGTGATATACATTTAATGATCTTATTTAAACAAGTTTGAAAGGAAAACCCGCCAATGTTGTTTGGCGGTGCTGAACTGATGCAAGTACTCTGCTACTACTTCATGAAATAAATGCTGAAGATAAAAATCTCCTTATGAACAAGACATAAAGAATAAAATATACAAACGTTCTGTACTTGACTGAAGGAGGAAAATTTGCTGCAATAAAGCCCTGAGGTTGCTTGTATTTGTGTATAGTACTCTCGGCCCGTTAACTTCGGATTTCAACCTCAGATCTTTAATGCAGGGTTCTGTGTCTTTAAATCTTTCGCTGATATTTCATGCTGCCCCATTAATACTCTCGCCTGCTCAAATCTGTCTCTTTATTTTCTCTGGAGGGTTCTATAGATTCATTATCTTGCTTTCTTTAATGATGGTCATATCATACAACTACCCTCAGATTCCCTCCTGAATTTCTTCCTCGAAAACTGTCAAGGGCGGTGCTCTTGACTTCTGTGAACAAAGCAGCAAATCATGATGAATCTTCTACCACGGCAAACCTGCAAAAACACAAACCAGTTAAGGAAAACCAGACCTGGATGGAGATGAGGACGATGGTGACGATGAAGGCATGGCCATATGACAAGAACATGCAGGGTGGCGGAGAAAATATGGTGGAGACTTTGATAGACAAACGGAGTGTAGTTTTCGTGTAGAACAGTTAAAACACGATGCATGAATGAAAACGATGAATATGAATGAGAAAAACATATATATATATACGACAGGGGTAAACACCATGGACACGCGGGGATATGACACATGGGTGCACGGGAAGCCGAGAGGGGCAGGTAACGTGGACAAAAGTACAACAAATGTCAATGAATGGGTGACGTGGACATGTGGAGTCAACAGGCAGAGGAGAACGCGTCTTGGACCGTCGGATCCCGAAACCGGATCAACAGTTCAAAGGCACCAAGAGTGATGTATCGGTAGGCCACGGGACACGACAGACACGGGTTAGCATGCGAGCAGGTTCGGAGGATATCCGCCGTTGGATGGAGGTCGACAGATCCAACGGCGCGGGTGAATTCCGCTACCCGTCCATGGTCGGATATTTAGCGCGCAAAATGGGTGGTTTGACCACCGTACCCTGGGACACGCGTCCAACAATTTGTGGAATCGCTGGAATTTGATTGAAAACCGCCGGCCCGGTGGAGGTGTTGCGGAATTAACCGCTGGTTTTCGGGCACGAGGACCACCACAATAAATCAAATTCCGCTCCGTTGATTTGCTTTGGATCTGATGGCCACAGTTTGGCCCGATGTACTTTCAAGCGCGGGTTTTAAATTTTTCACAGTGTATTTTATGAGCGGAAATAGTAAGGTTAAACAGAAATATGGAGGTTTTAGGCCACGACAGAGGTTTGCAATAGATTCGGAAGAGGCAGCAGACCAAAAATTTATATGCAAGGGTCAATATGTACAACATCAGCTCGATCTGGGGACGGAATGTTCATCCTTGGACATGTCGAGAACACACAGACCACTGAAAATTTCAGTATGTGCATTCCGTTTTTCAATTCCTCTACGTTTCTTCTGATAATTTTCCAGCACCCTTTCTTTATGAAAATTAAAAGCTAAAACAACTTATATACAATATAATACAGCAGGCACTCCCAGCCTGGATCAGAACTGGAAGTAGGGCTTGAGGAATTGGCCATTCACAGGGGCATCTAACAGATCACCCTGAAAATTTTCTAAAATGAATGTATTATTACCTTTTAGCTCCATAATCTTAAATGGGCCAAACCAAAGTGGATCAAATTTAGCATGTTTTCCCTTTTCAGACCTCCAGACATCCCATCTGAGGACCAGGTCACCAATTTGAAATTTTCTGTCTTTTGCATGGCAATCAAAGATATTCTTCATTTTTTCCTGATACTCCACTAGCCTCTGATTCGCCTGGTCTCGTGTTTCCTCTAATTCCACTAGTTGATTTATTCTTCTGACCATATCGTCTGGTTCTTCCTGATTTTCCTGCATGAAACGTGCTACCGGCAACGCCAATTGCACAGGGAACACAGCTGCTCGCCCATATACTAATTCATAAGGAGATTTCCCTGTTGCTCTCTTGTTGGTTATCCTATTGGCCCATAGATAAAATTTTAATTGGGAGTCCCAATTCTTTTGATTCTCATTTATTGTTTTCTTCAAGGCCCTCACCAGGGTTTTATTAGAAGACTCTGCTAAGCCATTTCCCTGCGGATAGTAAGCCGTGGAGTGAGTCAATATGATGTTATACTGTTGGCAGAAATTTACAAACCTGGCAGACTTGAAAGCCTGTGCATTGTCAGTTACAATTCTAGCAGGACAGCCAAACCTGGATATGATATTCTCCTCCATAAACTTGATTATCACAGCATCTGTAGCATTTCTTGTAGGTATGGCTTCCACCCATTTTGTGAAATAATCTGTGGCTGTTAATATCCATTTGTGTTGGCCACTTGAAGGAGGATGTATTTCTCCAATAAAATCTAATCCCCATTTCTGAAATGGTTCATTTACATGAATAGGAATCAAGGGAAAAGCTGCTAATTTCTGTCTTTCTGCAAATCTTTGGCACTTTTCACGTGCTCTGACCCAGGAAAAAGCATCTGTAAATAATTTTGGCCAGTAGAAGCCAGTCTTCAGGATCTTATGAGCTGTAGCCCTCCAGCTGTAATGTCCTATTCCCTCATGAAATTCTGTTATTATATTCTCCACTTCATTTTCTGTGAGGCATAATAGCAATATACCTGAAGGGTCTCTCCAATATAGCTGTCCATTAGCAATTATATATTTCTGGGATTTCATTCTTATAGCTCTGTATTTTACCTTATCACAACTTGGAGGGCAGCTGAGTGTTAAGAGATATTCAACTATTTCTTTGTACCAAGGACTAGTGAGATATTTCATGTGTACCTTTTGAGTGGCCATCTCTAGTCCTTGCTGTTCTTCTCCTTTCTCAGATTCTTCATTTGCTATCATAGATAAATTAATGCCCAAGGCTTGATGATTTGATTCAGATAGCATTTTAGCAAGTCCCTGTCCTTTAATCAGCCTAGTAGGCTTTATGTCCAAATCATACTCCTGTATTTTTGCAATCCATCTTCCTCTTTTACCTTCACTATCCCCCTGAACAAGAATGTCTTTGACAGCTGCTGTGGGAACATATGCAGAAATGTGAGATTGCAAAACATAGGTTCTATAAGCTTTAAGGGACTTCACTAGTGCATATGCTTGCTTCTCCAATATATTATATTTTAATTCAGCATCATGAAGCACTTGACTGAAGAAAGCAATAGGCTGCTCATGTCCATCTTCATTTTTCTACAATAATACTCCAGCTATGGTATGAGGTGAAGCAAATGAAAATATCATAAATGGCTTTGTATAATCTGGCCCAGCTAGCATAGGAGCTTCAGCAAATGCCTGTTTTATCTTGGTGAATGCATCTCTAAAATCCTGGGACCATTTTACTTCATTATCATTTTTAAGCATATCAGTTATGTGCCTAACTATCTCAACATAGTTAGGAATAAACCTTCTCAGAAAATTGATTCGGCCTAGAAACACCTGTACTTCCTTTTTATTCCTGGGTAAAGGAATACTGTTTATTACTTCAACTCTCTTGGGGTATATTTTCACACCATCTTTAGTTACAATGTGCCCCAAGAGTTTTCCCTCATCTAATGGAAATAAATATTTTTGAGGATTGAGGGAAAGGCCATACCTTCTGCATTTTTCAAAAGTTTTCCTTAAATGCTCAATATGCTCATCATCATTCTTTGAAAACACTGTGATATCATCCAGATATACCACCAGAAACTTGTCCTGCTCTCCAACAAAGGCTATGTCCATTGCCCTCTGAAAAGTAGCTCCTGCATTAATTAATCCAAATGGCATCCTGGCATACATAAATGTACCCCATGGTGTTGTAAATGCAGTTTTCTTCCGATCCTCTGGGAACACAGCTACCTGATTATAACCAGAAAAACCATCCATCATTGACATTCTGGAGGCTCCGACCACTTTCTGCAGGATGTGGTCCATATTAGGCAATGGATAATTATCCTTTAATGATGCTCTGTTTAAATTTCTGAAATCCACACACAGCCTTATTTCTCCATTTTTCTTTCGAACAGGAACAAGGTTTGCTATCCATTCAGAATACCTTAGTGGCACAATTATTTTAGCCTTCAGTAACTTCTTGATTTCTTTTTCAATAGAGGGAAGCAGCAGAGGATTTATCTGTCTGAGCTTCTGCTTATATGGTTTTGCATCTTCCCTCAGAGGAATTTTATGCTGCATTATATTAACATCAAAAGTTTTTAGGTCCTGATAGGACCATGCAAATACATCTTTATAAGATTGAAACAACTTCAAATATTTTTCTTTATATTCTTCTGGGATCCTTTTAGATAGTTTTACAATTTTGGGATCAGCATAAGTACCCAGATTTAAAGCTTCCACTTGTTCTTCTTCTACTGTTTTATTGTGCTGCAATGGAACATCATTTTTATCAAACAACCTTTCTAGAGGCACCAGCCCTCTAGGTATGATATTTCCTTTTAACTGCAGCACTTTATTGCCTGCTATTTTTTCTTCCCATTTGTTTTCTACAACATTTTCAGCTTCCTCTTCTTCATTGTCGTCAATCTCCATATTAGAGAATTCTCCCATTGTCTCCATAAATCTCTTCATTTGTTCGTCATCTTCAAATACCTGCCAGTGCTTAATATTATCTGGGATTGATGGCCTGTAACGTACCTCTACTTCATATCTTAAAAGTGGATTCTGAGGAGGACGGAATGTACTGGCAGCTACAGCGAGAGAATCTGCGATTCTGTTCTGCTCGCGGGGCATGAACTGTATGTTAAATGCTGAGAAGAAATTCTCCACCGTGTCCCACACTTCATTTGTATAAGCTCTCAGCCGTGGATGCTTAGTTTGACATTGATTTCTGATCTGCCTTACCACCAGCTCAGAGTCTCCCATGACTTTTAGACTTTGGTTGTCCATGTTTCTAGCTGTCTGCAGTCCCAATAAAAGTGCTTCATATTCAGCTAAATTATTGGTAGCTTCATATTCCAGTTTAAAGGACAGTGGAACCCATTTGCCTGTAGGAGAGATTAATAACACCCCAGCTCCATTGCCTTCTCTTGAATTTGCTCCATCAAAATGTAAAGTCCAAATTTCTAATTCCTGATCTTCTTTAGGCTGCTCAGCTTGGATTTGACCAAAGAGGGGCTCATGGGCATAATTTTTATTTTCTTCTAGCATCAAACATGAGAAATCTCCCTCTTTGTTATAAACTGGGGAATTATCTGAGCAGTCAACCTTAGTTACCATCTTAACAAATCTGGTCTCCCTGTATAACCTCCTCTCTTGGCCTCCAAAGACTGGGACCATAGCATATGTTAAATCCAATTTGATTGACCCACCAATTTTTGTACCCTAGGACCTTGACAGCAACATGCCAAAGTGGGCTGGGATATCAGCCACCACAATGTCCATGACCACACTCTTTGCTGGAATTTGGGCCAAATTGACCACTAAATCTTTAGTCATTCCCAAGCATTTAACCCTTTTGGAATCAAATGAATATAGGTCTTTATATGGTCTTGTAATTTGCAGTCCTAGTTGCTCCATGACGGACAGAGGCATAAGATTATGGGAAGCCCCAGAATCTAACATACAATTGTGTAACAGCAGGTCGTGAATAACTAGGGACACATAAAAATGGGGAGTAGAAGGGTCTATCTCCTCGACATGTGGGCCAAAGACTACCATGGGTCTTTCTTCTTGAAGGTTTAGACTATCAGGCACAACTGGTATTTCAAAAGGAAGCATAAAGGAAGTGACTTGAGACTAATATACAGGCTGCTTTAATAATTCGGTCAGGGGAACTGGAATCTTAATTTTCTCAAGTTATTTTTGCAAATTAAAAGCAGAAGGGGGCTTCTCTATTACAACTTCCTTTTCCTCTTTATTTTCAGCTGAAACTTTAATTTATTTTGGCACAGATTCATCATTAGGAGGACTGACTACTTTTGAAGAAGAAGGAATCTGATCATTAGGCTGCAAGGGAAAATTTAGAGGACTCTTACCTTTTTCTATGTTTCTCTTTGTTGCTGATCCCTTCTGAGCAGGTGCTTCTTTACGAGGTGGCTCCTCTTCTTGATCTTGAGTTTGGGTCCTCTTCCTTGAAGATCTGAGATCATATTTTACATTAAATTGTGCTTGCATGAAATCAACAAATTGCTTACAATAATGATCAATCTCTGATTCTTCTTCTTCTTGGAGTGGGCATTCTATATCATCATTATTTGAAAAAGCAAGATTTTATTCTTCTAATTGATAAGAATCATCTTCAGTGGAGTCTTCTGCTGGACCCTCCAAGTATAATGGATGTGGTACCTGGTCTTGTTGCTCCTTTGCTTCTCTCGGCAATATCTGCAGTGGTGGTCTTTTGTACTGAGGATTGTATCCTCTGTTTGGAGCATTATAAAAATTCTTGGGAGCTGCATTCTTAGCCTCCAGTTCTAGTTTAACCATCTTCTTAATCATCTTGCTTATTTCATCCATCTTATCTGAGTCTTTCTCCTGGCTAGAGGAGGAAACCTCTTCTTTACCCTTCCTCCTAGTATCTTGTTCAACTTTTCCCTTTAATTTCCCGGTGGAGGAAAAGTTTGCTTCCAACTCCAGAGCATCTGACTGAGCATCATCTAAAGTAGCATGTTTTCTCTCCCTGAGAGAGAAACCAAAATTAGAATCAAAGGCTACTATGAAAACTATCTTAGCAGCGGCTTCGTGGGGCTTCATTTCAGGAGGCAAGCTCAAATATAACTTGTTAAATCTTTTAATAAACTCTGCCACTCCTTCATTATGTTTCTTCTTCAGAGTATTGAACTCAGTAAGACACATTCCATGATCTTTCTTTTCCCCCCATTTTCTAAGAAAAGTATTATCCATGACATCCCAAGTGGTCACTGAACGGTTTCCCAATGTTTTGAACCATTTTCTGGCTTCACCCTCCAAAGATTGTACAAATAATCTTAAGACCACATCCAATCAACATTTAAGTTTTCCGCAAAGGAGCAGAAAGTCTCAAGATGTTTCTGAGAATCAATTTCATTTTCACCATTAAATCTTGGCAAGATCTTCAAATAATCCTGTGGCATATCATTTAGCACTTGGGGTAAGGCCAGTGGGGCATATTTGTTCAATAAAAAGGCTGGTACATTAGCCATTGGAGGAGGTGGGGGCTGTGCAACAATCTGAGGTACAGATGAAGGAAGGGGAGTAGGAGGAAGTGGGGTATGAATAACAATGGGAATATATTGTACAGAAGCTTGGGGTGTAGATGGAAACAACTCACGATTAACAGGGGCTACTTCTGTAACTTCTTTGATTTCCTCAGCCTCGGGAGTAGGATGGAAATCCTCTTCAATCCAGGCACTTCCTCTACGTGGAGTCTCTGAGTAATATTCGAGATTTTCTTTGGTGGAATCGGGATGTTCTGTTCTGATCTCTTGAGAAGAAGAAGGCGGATAATCTTCAACGGAATATTCAGGGTTTTCAGCACGAGCTGATTTCCTCTCCTTCCAAACTCTTTTATGAATAATATTCTCTGGGTCAGACACATAAGGTGTTTTAGACTGAGATGTATCTGACCTCAAATGTGGCTTACGAGGAGCTAGGACTACCAATAGATTTATCAAATCAATAACAGTGGATTTGCCAAGGTGAGAGATACGCAACTCTTCAACTCTCTGTGCTCACCTGATTAGAGAGTGAAAACAATTTGTCGAGGCCCAGGGAAGCTGATATTCTCAAATTCGTCCCCGGCAACGACACCAGAAAGATGTTGTAGACAATTTTGTCACCCCAGAGACAGCCTAGAGTTGCTATATACCAGTGCCTCGGACATCTTAATATAGCAAAGAGCTCACAATATAGCTTGGGTTGTCAGTCCAAAAGCTCTACTGCTATCTCTTGTAAAACAAGGAAATTGGTTTTGAATGGGACCAATCTCTCTCAGAAGCTGATACAAAGATAAGAATAATGTAGGAACATCATGAAAAACTCCAATACAAAGGCATCAGATAGTTAAGAGACAGCTTACTGCAAAGAGGGCCAGTTCAAATAATATGCCACAGAAATCAAATATCAGAAAGTGGATGCGGTGAAGAAACATGGAGAAGATACTAGTTAACATGAGGCTGATACCCAGATACACAACAAAACCACATATGGGCTTATCCAACTAAGAATCCATACATGACAATGGCGTTTTAAAAGCACCCTCCTCAAGTAACTAATATAGCAGAAAATGTGGATGAAATGAACATGGAACAGTATATCATGACTAGGCCTATTTAAAGCGCTTAACTAATCCAAGTATGGGCACCAACTAGGATGAATCCTTACTTAAGATCAGTGAGCCACTCGTATTCTAGAACATGATACAAGAAGATAAATATCATGGAATGAGATTTTATATTAACATATAAGAGAAAATTACATACTGTGAGATACCAAAGACCAGAATCCTCATTACAGCTATAACTCTTCCTCACTGAGACCCTATGGGCTCTGAGCCATCATACATAAATGTTACAAAATGTATACAAAAGCCTTTTCACTGCACAGTTTGCCGATATAATTCTGGAACCCTTACCATGTCTTTCGTTCTCGTTTTTATAGAAGAAGGACAAAATTCTAGAGAATGAGGTAGGTGATATACATTTAATGATCTTATTTAAACAAGTTTGAAAGGAAAACCCGCCAATGTTGTTTGGCGGTTATGAATTGATGCAAGTACTCTGCTACTACTTCATGAAATAAATGTTGAAGATAAAAATCTCCTTATGAACAAGACATAAAGAATAAAATATACAAACGTTTTGTACTTGACTGAAGGAGGAAAATTTTCTGCAATAAAACCCTGAGGTTGCTTGTATTTGTGTATAGTACTCTCGGCCCTTTAACTTCAGATTTCAACCTCAGATCTTTAATGCAGGGTTCTGTGTCTTTAAATCTTTCGCTGAAATTTCATGCTGCCCCATTAATACTCTCGCCTGCTCAAATCTATCTCTTGATTTTCTCTGGAGGGTTCTATAGATTCATAATATTTCTTTCTTTAATGATGGTCATATCATACAACTACCCTCGGCTTCCCTCCTGAATTTATTCCTCGAAAACTGTCAAGGGTGATGCTCTTGACTTCTGTGAACAAAGCAGCAAATCATGATGAATCTTCTACTGCGGCAAACCTGCAAAAACACAAACCAGTTAAGGAAAACCAGACCGGGATGGAGATGAGGACGATGGTGACGATGACGGCATGGCCATATGATAAGAACATGCAGGGTGGCGGAGGAAATATGGTGGAGACTTTGATAGACAGACAGAGTGTAGTTTTTGTGTAGAACAGTTAAAACACGATGCATGAACGAAAACGATGAATATGAATGAGAAACACATATATATATACGATAGGGGTGAACACCATGGACACGCAGGGATATGACACATGGGTGCATGGGAAGCCGAGAGGGGCAGGTAACGTAGACAAAAGTACAACAAATGTCAATGAATGGGTGACGTGGACATGTGGAGTCAACAGGCGGAGGAGAACGCGTCTTGGACCGTCGGATCCCGAAACCGGATCAACAGTTCAAATGTGCTAGGAGCGATGTATCGGTGGGCCACAGGACACGACAAACACGGGTTAGCACGCGAGCAGGTTCGGAGGATATCCGCCGTTAGATGGAGGTCGATAGATCCAACGGCGCGGGTGAATTCCGCTGCCCGTCCATGGTCGGATATTTAACACGCGAAATGGGCAGTTTGACCGCCGTACCCTGGGACACACGTCCAGTGATTTGTGGAATCGCTGGCATTTTATTGAAAACCGCCGGCCCGGTGGAGGTGGTGTGGAATTAACTACTGGTTTTCGGGTGCGGGGACCACCACAATAAATCAAATTTCGCTCCGTTGATTTGCTTTGGATCTGACGGCCACGGTTTGGCCTGACGTACTTTCAAGCGCGGGTTTTAACTTTTGCACAGTGTATTTTATGAGCGGAAATAGTAAGGTTAAACAGAAATATGGAGGTTTTAGGCCATGGAAGAGGTTTGGAATAGATTCGGAAGAGGCAGCAGACCAAAAATTTATGTGCAAGGGTCAATATGTACAACAACAGTAACCTTGATATCGGGTGTAGAATCATGTGCTCGGAAGAGTGTGACCTGTAGTTTTGGATTGCCCACAGCACCGTGAGCTCAGCTGGTAGTGAAAACGCCACTTACAAAGAAATAAGTTCATTTTGTTGTGAACTGAGAGTGTTTTCCCAAGATTCGAACCTAGATTCAACCCGTCGGAACGAATAACAAGAATTGGGTAACCCTGGTAGTACCCCAGTCAAACATTGTTCACAATCCGGAGCGGGTTTGAAAAACCAAACCCACCCATATCGCACCACCTTTGTACGGAAGTGAAACCACTCAAACATCACGCCATCCTGTGAAAAGCTGCCACATCGACGGGGCAATACCACCCTCATCGCTCCCTCATCGCGCGATAACTATTGACGGTAAAATCAACGCGATATTGATGTACGCTGTTTGATCTGTAGGCTGGCTCATCAAATGGTGATCGCACTTAAATCAACATGGAAGATAACTGAAGGTATGGGCGTTTGCATTTAATTGAAACCCATGTGGGCCTGGGGCCTAAAGTATATTAAGTGTTTCATTGTCAATATTGTTGGGTTATTAATATAAGCTAGAAGTGTTATAACCTTGATTATAAGGTTAGAAGGTATAAAGGCGGGTCAATCTATTCTCTCGTGGTATCGTTGATTGAGGAAGTTGGTGTATCGGCTTTAATACATTAAATTTCCCGTTGTTTTGGACTTAGGATTGTCATAGATTTATATTGTGAGGGATTAAAGTCCAGAAATATATTTAAATTTATCCAAAGTATTAACATTGGAAAGGATAAAATATGAAATGCATACATGTGATTTAGGCATGTAGAAATAAAGAAACATAAGGAGCTGTGTATATAAGTGGCTATAAATAAAGTTTGATTAAAGCATTCATTTGTCAATTTCTATGAAATTGACAAATAAATTTGACAAGAAGAATAGGGGATTCTCATATTAAATAGAGTCTGTATTTATGAAAATGCTGACAGAGCTACCTTAGAGGCCAACACTCCTTAGGGGTTGGATTCAATTTTGTTGCTGTCAATTATGGTATCAAAGCTGTTTTTGAGTTGTTTTTATGGAGAATTAATATGCCTATCCGAGTTATTAGAGGTGCTGGCAGAAGGAGAGGCAGACCTCTTTCCAATGCAGAAGTATTGGAGACCTTGCAGACGGTCCAAGCTAGATTGGATTCCATGGAGCTAGGACAACCCAGAGATCATGAAGATATTAGTGAACCTGAATTAGAAGAAGTTGGAGAAAATGTTGAGATTCCTCCTGAGATGAGGCTCCTCAGAACTGTTCTGGGGTCTGCAGTTAAGCCCAAGATTGAAGTGTCAAGTTTTGTAGGAGGACTAAATCCAAAAGAGCTGGTGGACTAGATTAATGAAATGAAAAAGTGCTTTGACTATGAAGAAATGAGCGAAGTTAAGAAGGTCAAGTTTGCAGTAACAAAGCTGAAGGGACATGTTGCACTTTGGTGGGATGGAGTGCAAGCAGAAAGAAGGATAGCTGGCAAATAGCCTATCAAAAGCTGGACCAGAATGATGGCTAAGCTAAAAGGTAAATTCTTGCCTAGTGATTATCAACTAACATTGTTTAGGAAAATGCAGAACCTAAGACAAAGGTTGCTGACAGTAAAGGAATACATAGAATAATTATATAGAGTAAGTATGAGAGTTGGGCAGTTTCATGACACACCAGAGAAGCTTTCCAGATATGTGAATGGTCTCAAGCTGGAGATCTAAGATGAAATTTGTCTTTCGTCTCCTAAGACCGTTGAAGAGGCCTATCATATGGCCTTGAAAGCAGAGGAGAAACTCCTGAGAGATCAGTTTGTGAAAGGGAGAGGTACTTTCCGTGGAAAGGGAAGTCAAGGTGGTAGAGGAAAGCCTACTACAACTATAGATGGAGCTAATAGTAGCTCACCTCAGAATGCATCTAAAGAGGGTGATGCAAGAGGCAGAAGGGGTTCTTACAGAGGAAGAGGAGGCAGAGGCAGAGGTAGACAATTGAGGTGCTATAGATGTCATTAAGTGGGACAAAAGCATTATGAGTACCCAGAGAATATGGGTGCTGGTCCAAGAAATGCTATTGTTGCTTAGGATGGAGAAGAGGTAGTAATTGAACAGGAAATTTTACCAGAGAAAGGAGAATCCTTGGTGGTTAATAAGGCCCTACTAAAACAAGCCAAAGAGGTCACTGAGCCTACACAAAGGAAGACTTTGTTTAGGAGCATATACAAAGTCCAAGGGAAATGCTGCCAGCTAGTCATTGATAGTGGCAACACAGACAATTTGGTTTCCACCGAGGTGATAGAGAAGTTGAAGCTGAAGACAAGGGAGCATCCAACTCCCTATAGGGTGTCTTGGCTGCATAAAGGGCACCTGCTTATTGTAAAGGAACGGTGTGAGATAGAGCTGCAAATGGGAAACTACAAAGACAAAGTCCTGTGTGATGTGATGCCCATGGATGTGTGTCACATACTACTAGGTAGACCTTGGCAGTTTGATAGATCAACAGTGCATGATGGAAAGAAGAACACTTACAAGTTCTTCAAAGATGGGGTACATCATACATTGATACCCATGGAAGAAGGAAAACCATCAAGCAGAGTGGCTGACCCAAAGACCTTGTTGCTGAGCAGGAAGGAGTATCTACAACAGATTGAAGAAGAAGAGGTAAGCTTTGCTTTAGTTTGCAAACCTAAGGTAGTTCTTACTTCTACAAATATTTCTAATTTGCTAATAGAAATCCAAGAGATGTTAGACAATTATTGTGAAATTGTTGTGGATGATTTACCTGATGAGCTGCCCCCTGTGAGGAAGATCAACCATCAGATAGATTTTATCCTTGGTTCAAATCTACCAAATAATGCAGCCTACAGAATGACTCCCACAGAAAATGAGGAAATCAGGAAGCAAGTACAGGAATTAGTGGACAAGGGGTTGATTAGAGAAAGTTTGAGTCCATGTGCAGTGCCAGCAGTATTGAGCCCGAAGAAAGATGGAGGTTGGAGAATGTGTACTGATTCTAGAGCAATGAATAAGATAACAATCAGGTATAGATTCCCTTTGCCCAGAGTTGAGGATTTAATGGATTGTTTGAGTGGTGCTAAATATTTTTCAAAGTTAGATTTAAAATGTGGATATCATCATATTAGAATAAAGGAGGGTGATGAGTGGAAAACTGCCTTTAAAACAAATGAAGGACTGTATGAATGAACGGTAATGCCTTTTGGGTTGTCAAATGCACCTAGCACTTTTATGAGGCTTATGATTGAAGTGTTGAAAGAATTTATTGGTAAATTTGTGATAGTGTATCTGGATGATATATTAGTTTTTAGCAAAACTAAAGAAGAACATCTAAGGCATATTAATTAAGTCTTGAAGAAGATCCACCAGGAGAAACTACTGATAAAATTAAAGAAATTCTCATTCATGAAGGAAGAGTTGGTGAATTTGGGTTTTGTTGTTTCTACAAAAGTATTGAAGATGGACCCAGAAAAGGTTAAGGCAATTATGGAGTGGCCTTCACCCAGAAATGTTTTTGAGGTAAGAAGTTTCCATGGACTTGCCAGTTTTTACAAGAAAATTATAAGGAAATTCAGTAAGATTAATGCACCCATCATTGAGACAATAAAAAAGACCAAAAAACCATTTCAATGGACTACTGAAGCGGAAAGAAACTTTAAAATTTTGAAGCAAAAGATAACTGAAAAGCCTATTTTAATTCTGCCTCATTTTACTAAACCATTTCAAGTGAAGTGTGATGCCAGTGGAGAAGCCATTGGAGCTATGTTGAGTCAGGATGATAGGCCCGTAGATTATTTCATTGAAAAGATGAATGACACCAGAAGGAAGTATTCCTCTTATGAGAAGGAATTCTATGCAATTGTTCAGGCATTGAAAAAGTGGAGGCATTATTTAATGTCCAAAGAATTTGTATTATACTCTGATAATCTTGCTTTGCAATACATTGTATAGCAGCCCAAGTTAAATCATAAGCATTCCAAATGGGTTGCGTATCTCCAAAGTTTTAACTTTTTTTTGAAACATATAAGTGGCCAAGCAAATAAAGTAGCTAATGATTTGAGTAGGAGGCACATGCTTGTTCAAGAAACCAATTTTGAAGTTGTAGGATTTGATTTTCTCAAAGAACTGTATAAAACATATTCAGATTTTAAGGAAGCATTTGAAGTATGTTGTAACCCTGTTCTCACAGATAGGAGCCAGTGGCTGGATTATTTATTGTAGGAGGACTTACTATTCAGGAGAAACCAACTGTGTGTACCAAAATGTTCCATGCGAGAAAATTTGATCAAGGAGAAGCATAGTGGTGGACTTGCTAGACACTTTGGTACTGATAAAACTTATGAACAGCTGAGCCACTTCTATTATTGGCCCACGATGAGAGCAGAAGTGGAAAATTTTGTGAAAAATTGCAAAGTCTGTCAATATGCCAAAGGAAGGAGCCAGAATGCAAGATTGTACACTCCCTTGCCTATTCCAGACAAACCTTGGGACATGGTGAGTATGGATTTTGTACTAGGATTTCCCAAGACTTAGAGAGGGAATGATGCAGTCTTTTTTGTAGTGGACAAATTTTCCAAAATGGCACATTTTATTCCATGTTATAAAACTAGTGATGCCACCCATGTTGCTAACTTGTTTTTCAAAGAAGTTCTTAGGTTGCATGGGTTTCCCAAGAGTATTGTTTTAGACAGAGACACCTGATTTGTGGGCCATTTTTGGAGGACACTCTGGGATAAACTTGGTACCAAAATGAGTTTCAGCTCAACTTATCATCCTCAAACTGATGGACAAACTGAGGTAGTGAATAGAAGTATGGGAGATCTATTGAGAAGTCTTGCAGGAGAGCATCCCAAGTAGTGGGATCATATTTTCCCCCAGGAAAAATATGCATATAATGACTCACCAAATAGAATCACAGGGCAGAGTCCATTCCATAATGTTTATGGAATGCACCCAAGAGGAATATCAGAGTTAAGAAATCTGGGAAAGGCATAGCTGAGGAGTGCTGATGGTGAGGAATTTGCTTCGAAAATCCAAGCCATACATGAACAAGTGAAACAGCAGCTACAAGGCAGTAGCATCAAATATAAAGGCAGAGCATACTTGAGCAGAAGAGAAGTCCATTTTGAAGTAGGAGATTTGGTTTTGGCACACTTGAGAAAGGAGAGATTCCCAAAGAAGCAGTATAACAAACTGAAGTTTAAAAACATTGGGCCATGCAAGATACTTAGAAAGTTTTCTACTAATTCTTATGAGATTGAATTTCCTCCGGATGTTGGAATATCTCCCATTTTTAATGTTGCAGATTTATACAAGTATGAAGATGATGGTGCAGAAGAAGGACTAGCAGACAAGGAACAAATTGAGTGGGCAAAGTAGCTACCTCCAGCACAACCAGTACAATCAGAGAAGATATTGGACAAAAGAGTGTCCAAGAAGACCAGAGGACAAGAGTACTTTCAGTATTTAATCAAGTGGAAGGACCAGCCAGAGGAAGATGCCACTTGGATGACTGAAGGAATGTTGTAGAAAATAGGCAGATCAGTGGAAGAACTCATGGACATGAGTACATGAGGGAAAATTTCCCTCAGGATTCTGATGCAGGGGCATTAGACACTAGCCATCAATGTAGGAAATTTTTCCACATGTTGTGGCTAGGAGGGATCAAAATCATTCGAATTTGTAACAACAAGGTGTCAATGCCTTAGCTGTCTATTGCATTTAGATCAGTTAGAGTCAGTATAAGTTGAATAGTTTTAGGTTCAATCCATCTGTCCTGTTCAGTTATTCGAATGAATGTAATTAGGCCCTTTAATTTAACTAGAAATGGTCCTCAGAGAGGAACCGAAGAGACACATGATAATGCATATAAAATGTAACCCCTAGATACATTGGGAGGGGGGGGATTTCCACAGTGAAGATTGTGTGTGTTAAGCATTGGTTCTTTGCTTGAATATATTTCAATGTTTGTTGATCGTCAGTGTGGAATAGTAGATATTATGTCTCTGTGTGTGCATTTGTTTGATTCTGAGGTGTTTGAGCCTCTAGCTTTGTGTTTATTCGATGAAGAATTTGCTGGGTTGAACCTCCGGAAGTCTCTCTCTGTCCATGGTTGAGCGTAGTCCATATTGAGTCTCCTGAGTGTGTCTTATTGATATGCACCCCTGTGAGAGACGAAGGTGGTTACAGTAACCTTGGTACCGAGCGTAGAATCGTGTGCTCGAAAGAATGTGACCTGTAGTATTGGATTGCCCACAGCACAGTGAGCTCAGCTTGTAATGAAACCCCTACTTACAAAGAAATAAGTTCATTTTTTTGTGAACTGAGAGTGTTGTCCCAAGATTCAAACCTAGAGTCAACCTGTCGGAATGAATAACAAGACTTTTGTTAACCCTGGTGGTACCCCAATCAAACAATGTTTACAATCCAAAGCGGTTTTGCAAAACCAAACCCACCCATATCACACCACCTTTGTACGGAATTGAAACCACTCAAATATCACGTGATTCTGTGAAAAGCTGCCACATCGACGGGGCAATACCACCCTCATAGCTCCCTCATCGCGCGATAACTATCGATGGCGAAATCAATGCGATATCGACGTACACCGTCTGATCTGGAGGCTGGCTCGTTGAACAGTGATTGCACTCAAAATAGCATAGAAGTTAACTCAAGGTATGGGCATTTGCATTTAATTGAACCCGTCGATTGTATATGTGGGCCCGGGGCCTAAAGTATATTAAGTGTTTCATTTTCAATATCGTCGGGTTATTAATATAAGCTAGAAGTGTTATAACCTTGATTATAAGGTTAGAAGGTATAAAGGCGGGTCAATCTATTCTCTCGTGGTATCGTTGGTTGAGGAAGTTGGTGTATCGGCTTTAATACATTAAATTTACTGTTGGTCGGGACTTAGGACTGTCGTAGATTTATAATGTGAGGGATTAAAGTCTGGAAATATATTTAAATTTATCCAAAGTCTTAACATTGGAAAGGATAAAATATGAAATGCATACATGTGATTTAGGCGCGCAGAAATAAAGAAACATAAGGAGTTGTGTATATAAGTGGTTATAACTAAAGCTGGATTAAAGCATTCATTTGTCAATTTCTACGAAATTGACAAATAATTTTGACAAGAAGAAAAGGGGATTCTCATATTAAATAGAGTTTGTATTTATGAAAATGCTGACAGAGCTACCTTAGAGGCCATCTCTCCTTGGGGGCCGAATTCAATTTTGTTGTTGTCGATAAGTCATTGCATTGAGCCATGATAATGTAATAAAGTGTATTTACAAATTAAAAATCTACATAATAAAGTAGGGTATATATCCATGGTTAAGAATTATGTTCTATGTTTTTCTAAATCAACATATATTTAATTTTTTTTTTACACAAATGAGAAGATATTTTATTAAATCTACCTCTATCACAACAAATACACCTAGAATTCAATACATTTTCATTTTTCTATGGAAAATTACACTAAGATAATGACTAAATTCATAATACATAGGAGACAGATCCCAGTGTTTTCAGTATGTACTACATGACTAAATTCATAATTTATAGGAGACACATCCCAGTGTTTTCAGTAGGGACTAAAAGGGAGTCCAACATGTTTACGAGGGTAAAATATTACATACTACTAGCATACAATGCAAAACCAATACATCGAGCTATTTGGGAGGCTTTTGGAGAAGATAATACACATGGAGTGGGGATATTGAAACCAAGTGAAAATCCACTTCACTATCTTGCTTTTCTTTATTGAATTTCCTACCTCTTTTAAGAGTCAGTTCCACTGCATCTAAGGAGGAGGATTTATCAGCTCTGTGATCTAGGTGGATATTGGTGCCCCCCTGCCTATTCCCCTTGGGGCCCCACCATTGTTTCTTTCAGTTTTTCAGTTTCCCTAATTATAGCACATTTTACTATTTTTAGCAGTCTTAGGGGTCTTGAATTTCCTGAGCCGTTTTGAGGTCATAAACGATGTTTTTTGTGCATCCAAATTCTGGCAAATTATATGTTTCCATTCTGAACTTGATATGCGCAATTAGTAGTTGTAGTCCTTGGATAGATCTTTCTAATGATGTATCATGTGTGTTAAATGGAGATAGTATGTCAATGTTACGACCCTGGGAAATATATGTACCAATTTACCCCAACGGGGCCCATATTCTGGAGTTTCATCTCTTAGGGTTAGGTTTTTGGATGTTTAGGGTTTTCAATTGTTTCTCAATAATGTAGAGCCCTTCAAGCCTCAGTGTAACACAAATTTCATAGGCCTGTAGCCACCACATCTCTTCTCATAGATAAGCTACCAACTACCTAACTGGTTTATTTCCATTCCGTCTGTAAACAAATTTCAATTCTTTGATATTAATGAAATGAAGTGTTATTTCCACTGAATTTTTATATTTATGGTTATATGTGTATTATGTTGAGTTCTTGCATAAATATGGATCACTCTATCTCCTATGCATGATTTTGCATGAGATGATCTAATTTCCATCGCTTCTTTCTAAAGCTTTGGGGAAGACTGCTTCATCTCTGCAAGAGTGGAGGGTGTCAATTACAATGATATTTTCTCAAAAGATAACTTTGGAGAAGGAGGGCCTACAAATGAAGGGGCTTTCTCTTCATTTTCCACTGACAATTATGTATTGATGTAATCCTCGTTTGGCGGATTCATCTATAGGAATATTTTTTTTTTTTCTTGTCGATCTTAAAGAGTCTCTTTTTGCTGAAGGGATTTTTTGGTATTGGATTTGCTTCAATGGATTTTTTTCAGGCTACAACCTTGTTGTATTGATTCCTTCTTCGCTTTTGTGTTGGTTGAAATCTATCCTCCTTCAAAATGGGGGTTTGGGCCAACTCATATTTTTTTTTACTCAGAGCATTTTTTTGTAAAATGCCCATGAGAATGACAATCAATGCATTTGAAAGGAATCTACTCATAATCCAATACCTAGATAGAGCTTCATCCTCCAAGATTTATTTCTAGGGAATTTGGTAAACCTTCATTGAGCTTTACCTTAACATAGATGTGACAACAAGAAAGTTGACCTCCTTTTGGTTTTACTTTATTCAAATATGATGCACCTTGTTCCTAATGTCTTTTAATGTGTCGCACACCCAAATATCAAGAGGGAGATGTGGTAGCCTAAACCACACTGACATGGGACTGATGTGAGGAGGCCTCTAGACCCAATGAAACACATAATTAATTTTAAAATCAAATGCCTTTCAATTTTATTGAGAAACAAAAAGAAAAGAAGCCCCTTCTAATTGCAAAGAAGGTTACATTACCTTGAAGCTTGGCGGTCCATTGTTTGATGATCCATGTTTTAACACCTTTTGGATCCAGTGACAAGCCCATAAACAAGCCAACTAACACTTTTTCTTATGGAGCTAAGGCTCTCTTGCAAAGATATCAAAACTAATTTCATCATAACTTTTTGTGTGGGAAAGAAAGTTCCCCATGGTTTCTGAGCCTACACCAAGGCTCTCGAAATGCAACCTCTTCCTCCATAGCATGTTGAATAGAGACAAATGCACCAGGAAAGAACTTGGAACTACATGTTCGAGCATCTTCTTTTTAGTGATCCATGTTGGCAGCGTAACCTGCAAGGTGGGGTCATCATTACCCTAGATCTGCAACAAAGAAAAGACCGCTAGAGAAACCTTAGTTCGAATTAGGATTTATTTTCTATATGAAATATTTAGAAAATAACCTATAATAATATCTTTAATTTTAACTAAGTGATTTTGATATTTATTACGAATTAATAAAATTCAATATTTATTAACAATATGATTTTCATATTTATTATAAATTAATAAAATTCAATATCTCTCAAGAATTTAATTTATATAATTATACTAATTAAAAAAAAAAACTAATGATTAACTAATATTTACCATTACCATGTCAAAGTTGTTTTAGAGCCTGCTTTATCTATGTGAAAATGTCCATGTCTTTAATCCATTGTAAGTTTTCGCTGAGAAAACCATTTCTTGGCACATATAAGAGTCGAACTCGTTATCTTGAATCCCCAAGCACGTCGCACTCAAGAAACGGCCTAGTCCCATGACGTTTAGAGCGCAGTTGGTCACATAGACACATTCTTCATGATTCATCACCAGAAACATTATAGAGGAGTCTAAAGACTATTTCGGAGTCCGAACCCATAATCAGTCAGGTATGAAATTAGATATGTGTTAAAAAAGAACAACAAACAGTGTTATAGAGATTCCCGAGAATTTATTCGACACGCTCAATTTAGAATGTCGGCAGCAGCAAGCTGGACGCAGTAGTCAGAAAATGTCTGGTACTGGTGGCGTGCAGCGTTTTCGCAAGTGTTCCGCAATAGTCGTCGGAACTTGTCGACACCCGCCTTCGGCAACAAATTTTCATATGTCATGACAGACTATATAATATTCTATTTACTCAGTTATAACTGAGGATGTGTATGCTCAACCACATCTTTATCTGCAAGTTAGATTACGTCTTGGATTGATAGACAGATGCACACAGAGCTTAAGTGTCAGATTCTGAACATCTGAGAAACCCTAGGGGCTAGGGCCCGCCTGTTCGAAATTAATTCCAACTACTGAAGTCAATCAGCAGTAATTGCAGAAGTAAAAGATCCACGGCACATTGAAGCCAAGGCTAAGGCGGTTGCCATTTAAATCTTGAACCAATTGCAAAAGGATTGGAAAGCGCATAGGTGTAGTAAAGAGTAGATGGGATTTTAATCCCTTTGATATTTTATCAAGGCGGTAGCCATTTTATTAACAGCAGAATTAATGGCCAAGACTCAAAGTCATGCCAGCGGGCAGAGCTTTGATCACAGGGTTGAATCAGGCTTTAAAGCCTTACCAACAAAATGGCGGAGTTAAATGGCAGAGTCGGTGAAGAACTTTTATAACAAAGTGTCTTGTTGATGTGTCGAGTTCCGTGAGCGGAATGAATATACATATATACATATATATATATATATATATATATATATATATATATATATATATATAAACAATCGCCCTCCCATAAAGCGTGAGGCCCGTGGGTCCCAAAGACCACACGGCATTATATAATATATTTGCAGCATGATCGCAAATCGTGCACATCGCAATATCGCATTTTCAAAAGTTTGTTCCGCCGATTGATCGCAGATATTTGTGATGTGATCATTGCGCAGATCGAAACATCTCAAATCACGGTTTTAAAGTTTGTTCCGCCATATATGTAGATCGCAGATGTTTGCGATGCGATCCCATCGCAAATTGCAACATCGCAAAATCGCGAAATCACAATTTCAGAAATTTGTTTTGTTTGATCGCGCGTTCAATGCGCTGTGCACGATGCGCTAAGGAGGTGGTCCCGACAGTGAGTTGGTTGAATAGTTTAAAATTTTTTGTTTATTGTTTTATATGTTTTAATATGTGCGGCAGCATATATAAAGCAAAGGCCCGTGAGGCAAAATGTAATGTTTTTGTTTTAACAGAACAGAGCCGTTTTTATGCACAGCTGTGCGAAACGAAAATACACAGCAACGTATTTTTTCTGAGAGAGAGAGAGACAGAGATTGTTATGAGAAGCACTACGTCTGTAGCAGTCAATCATATTTTGTAAATCCCTCTGTTAGAGGAAGAACTTGTAACACATTTTTTATGAAATAAATGTTTGTTTTATTGAGTTGAAACTCTGTCTCCTATGAGTAAATTTTATTAATTTATCTGTGTTATAGAAGGGAGTTTATTCTTTCTATTGTTGTTTGGAATTATTTAAAATTTCAACATGGTATCAGAGCTAGTCCAGGCTATTTGAAGGTCAAATAAGTTGAAGGAAAGGAGTTCTTTGTTGCAGTAGCTTCTCCAGCAGTGTGAAGGTTCAGACAAGAAGAATCCAAAGGTATTTCTCTATATAGTTTTTGTGTTACTGTTGCAGTATAGTTGGTTAATTTTAAACACACAGTCAAGTGTTTTTGCTTTATAGTTAAGAGTGTAGAATGGCTGGCTCCAGCACTGGTATGGGTATGGGAAATATCCATCTCCCACAATTTAATGGGAAAAATTATGACTACTGGTCAATAACTATGAAGGCTTTATTTGTCTCCCAAGACTTATGGGAATTTGTTGAGGATGGATTTGAAGAGCCAACAAATGAAGCAGAGTTTTATGTTTTAACTCAAGAAGAAAGAGAACAGTTGAAGAGTAATAAGAAGAAATATGCCAAGGCTCTTTTCTTCTTGTATCAAGTAGTACATGAGAGTGTGTTTCTGAGGATAGTTGCAGCTAACAGATCCAAAAAAACATGGGAAACTCTCAAAACAGCTTATCAAGGAATGGAGAAAGTGAAGACAACAAAACTTCAGTTGCTGAGGAGAGACTTTGAGACTCTCTGTATGAAAGAGTCAGACACTATTGACTCATTCTTCACTCATGTTATTGGAATGGTCACACAAATAAGATCACATGGAGAGACTCTTGAGGACAAGAGGATTGTTGAAAAACTCTTGAGAAGTT
Source organism: Pinus albicaulis (assembly GCA_034641835.2). Lineage (NCBI taxonomy): Eukaryota > Viridiplantae > Streptophyta > Pinopsida > Pinales > Pinaceae > Pinus > Pinus albicaulis. Next base: position 899,771,684 of record CM076571.1, on the reverse strand, counting down.
TACCCTCAAGATTCGATGTGATTGTCACCACCATAGAAGAGACTAAGGATCTCACAAATTTTTCAGTGGATGAGCTACATGCATCACTGATGACCCATGAACAGAGATTGGGTAGGAGTGAAAACTCATCTCTTGAGCATGCTTTTAAGACCCAGATGTCTTTCGGAAAAGGAAGAGGTAGAGGCAGAAGCCAAAACAGAGGTGGAAGGAACAACACTTCACATTCACATGGAAGGTGCAACAGTCAAAGTCACAGCCACGGCCAAGGCAGCCAGCAAAGTGGACAGTGGAATGATCAAGTACAAAGGTATGAAAAATCCAATGTCCAATGTTACAATTGTAAAAAATATGGTCATTATGCTAATGAATGTAGAAAGAAGAAGCAAGATATGAGAAGTGAAACTAGTGCAAATTTCACAAAAGAAAAGAGCAACCAAAGTAATTTGTTTTTAGCTTGTAATATGGCTGAAGAAAAGAATGAAGACTTATGGTTTCTAGACTCTGGTTGTAGTAACCATATGACAGGAAATATAACAATGTTTTCTATGTTAGATGAGAGTGTGCACTCACAAGTCACACTAGGAACTGATAGCAAAGTTTCTGTTATGGGAAAATGAGATGTAAATGTTTTAACAAGATTAGGAGCAAAGAAAACCATAGCAGATGTTTATTATGTTCCAGGAATAAAATGTAACCTCTTAAGTGTTGGACAACTTGTCCATAAGGGGTATAATGTTTTCTTTCATAATGATGTTTGTACCATCATGGATAAACCACCCAGCAAAGTATGTATGACTGAAGTGAGGATGACAAGGAACAGGATGTTCCCTCTCAGAATGAGAGCAGATCTGATGAATGGTGAAGAGAAAGCAGTAGTTGTACAAGAGACTTACCAAAGCGAACCAAAGGATGACAATTGGTTATGGCACTTTAGATTTGGACATCTCAACTTTGGAGGTCTTAATCTGTTGAAAAGAAAAGGGATGGTAAGTGGTTTACCATTAATAGAGAAACCATACAGCCTTTGTGAAGGTTGTATTATTGGGAAACAACACAGAGAAAGTTTTCCTTCCGGGAAAAGCATAAGGGCAAAAGCACCCTTAGAGATTTCCCTTTTCCCGGATGTATGTGGATGGTACAAACTCATCCCTGCTGCAAACGCCGGCCATATGTGTTAACTGTTAGATGATTTTACAAGAAAAACTTGGGTTTACTTTTTGAAAAATAAAATTGAAGTGTTGAAAAATTTTGCAATTCAAAACTGTTGAAGACCAAAATTGAACATATCAAAGAAGTCTTAGAGGCATTAGAAGCGGGTGAGTATATCTCTAAAGATTTTCTACGTTTTTGTAGAGAAAATGGTATTCAAAAGCAGTTTACAACTAGATATACTCCGCAGCAAAATGGAGTGGCCGAAAGGAAGAACAGAACCATAATGGACATGGCGAGAAGCATGTTAAAGGCAAAGAATTTGCCTAATGATTATTGGGCAGAAGCTGTATATTGTGCAGCGTATATTTTGAATAGGTGCCCTACAAAAGCAGTTATGAACAAAGTGCCGAAAGAGGCATGGAGTGGCACAAAGAAAGGCGTCACACACATGAAGGTTTTTGGATGTGTAGCTTATGCACACATTCCAGATCAGCTAAGAAAGAAGTTGGACAGCAAGGGGGAGAAATATATTTTCATTGGATACAGTGAGGAATCCAAGGCATACAGGTTATATAACCCATCCAGCAAGAAGTTTATTGTGAGCAGAGATGTTCAGTTCATTGAAGAGGAAGCTTGGGAGGAAGCATAGAGAAGACAGTAAATGTTAAACATTGTTTATCTCATGATGAGAATGATGATGAGTTGGCTGAAATACATCCCCAAACAACAGCACCAGCACAAGAATAGCAGAACACACCCTTGAGGAGAAATGAAAGTGCTTCTCCAAGCACACCACAAGGAGGAAATTCAAGTGCTTCTTGAGGTACACCTGCGAAGGGATAAGAGATTCATAGGGTTGATTGAAAGATATTCATGAACAAGATAAGAGCTAATGAAGGTATCAATTCTTTGTTTGCTTTATATTTTCATGTTGATGATCCTGTTCATTTCGAAGAAGCCATCAAGGATGAGAAATGGATAGAAGCTATGGATGAGGAAATAAATGCCATAGAGAGGAACAAAACTTGGGATTTAGTTGAACTCCCAAAAGGTGAAGATGTTATTGGTGTTAAATGGGTCTACAAGACCAAGAGTAATGTTGAAGGCAAAATAGAGAGACACGAGGCAAGGCTTGTTGTCAAAGGCTATAAACAGAAGCATGAGATAGATTATGAGGAAACTTTCGCACCGGTTGCCAGAATGGAAACCATGAGAGCAGTGTTGTCCATAGCAGCACAAAATAAGTGGAAAGTTTACCAAATGGACGTGAATTCAGCATTCCTAAATGGAGTGTTAATGGAAGAGGTTTACATTGAACAACCTCTCGGCTATGAAAAGAAAGGCCAAGAGCACAAAGTGTGCAAGTTGAAGAAAGCTCTTTATGGGCTGAAGCAAGCACCAAGAGCATGGTGCAGTAGGATAGATTCCTATCTCTTGGAAAATGGTTTTGAAAAGTGTGAGGGAGAACCCACCCTCTACATGCAAAGAAAAAGCTGGCAAAATGCGGTGTAGATGTATATGTTGATGTTATTTTACGAGGCAATGATGATTGCACTAGTCATTCAAAACGATCCTTGAAGGAATTTGAAATGGCATTGATGTAAGTTTAACAGAGATACTTCTTGCGAATAGAAGTAGAACAAGATGAAAATAGGATTTTTATCTCACAGGCAAAGTATGTTAATGAGGTATTTGAAAGATTTAACATGTAGGAATGCAAAGCAACATTCACTCCCACAGTGATGGGATTAAAACTCAGCAGAGAGGACAGCAGCAAGGATTTTGATCCTAGTCTATACAAGAGCATAGTTGGTAGCCTTATGTATTTGACTGCAACTAGGTCGGACATAATGCATGATGTTAGTTTGATTTCCAGATTCATGGAAAAGCCAAAGGACACACATTGGCAAGCAGCAAAAAGAATTTTGAGGTATGTTAAAGGTACAAAAAGTTTTGGTATTTTTTATACTGCTTCAGAATGTTCAGATTTAGTTGGATACATGGATAGTGATTGGGCTGGAAGTGTAGATGATCGGAAGAGCACTTCCGGTTATGTTTTTCACTTGGGTTCAGGAGCCATTTCATGGGCTTCTAAGAAACAACCCATTGTAGCATTGTCTACAGCAGAAGCAGAATATGTGGCAGCTACAGTAGCAACGTGTCAAGAAGTTTGGATGAGAAAAATGTTGAGAAGCTTATGTCAAGAACATATAAAAGGGACAATGATTTTTTGTGACAATAGCTCAGCTATTGCATTGTCTAAAAATTCTATTTTTCATAAAAGGAATAAACACATTGACACCAAGTTTCACTTCATACGTGAATTGGTTAACAATGGTGAGATAGTTTTGCAGCATTGCAAAACAGAGGATCAATTTGCTGATATCCTCACAAAGCCACTAGCGCAGAAAAGCTTTGAACATTTCAGGAAATGTCTGGGTATGCAGAAAAATCCAGCAGCATTTGAAATTAAGGGGGAGTGTTGGAAATTAATTCCAACTACTGAAGTCAATCAGCAGTAATTGCAGAAGTGAAAGATCCATGGCACATTGAAGCCAAGGCTAAGGCGGTTGCCGTTTAAATCTTGAACCAATTGCAAAAGGATTGGAAAGTGCACAGGTGTAGTAAAGAGTAGATGGGATTTTAATCCCTTTGATATTTTATCAAGGCGGTAGCCATTTTATTAACAGCAGAATTAATGGCCAAGACTCAAAGTCATGCCAGCGGGCAAAACTTTGATCACAGGGTTGAATCAGGCTTTAAAGCCTTACCAACAAAATGGCGGAGTTAAATGGCAGAGGCGGTGAAGAACTTTTATAACAAAGTGTCTTGTTGATGTGTCGAGTTCCGTGAGCGGAATGAATATATATATATATATATATATATATATATATATATATAAACAATCGCCCTCCCATAAAGTGTGAGGCCCGTGGGTCCCAAAGACCACGCGGCATTATATAATATATTTGTGGCATGATCGCAAATCGCGCACATCGCAATATCGCATTTTCAAAATTTTGTTCCGCCGGTTGATCGCAGATATTTGCGATGTGATCATTGCGCAGATCACAACATCTCAAATCGTGGTTTTAAAGTTTGTTCCGCCATATATGTAGATCGCAGATGTTTGCGATGCGATCCCATCGCAAATCGCAACATCGCAAAATCGCGAAATCACAATTTCAGAAATTTGTTTTGTTTGATCGCGCGTTCAATGCGCTATGCGCGATGCGCTAAGGCGATGGGCCCGACAGTCAGTTGGTTGAATAGTTTAAAAGTTTTTGTTTATTGTTTTATATGTTTTAATATGTGCGGCGGCATATATAAAGCAAAGGCCCGTGAGGCAAAATGTAATGTTTTTGTTTTAACAGAACAGAGCCGTTTTTATGCACAGCAGTGCGAAACGAAAATACACAGCAACGTATTTTTCTGAGAGAGAGAGAGACATAGATTGTTATGAGAAGCACTGCGTCTGTAGCAGTCAATCATATTTTGTAAATCCCTCTGTTAGAGGAAGAACTTGTAACACATTTTTTATGAAATAAATGTTTGTTTTATTGAGTTGAAACTCTGTCTCCTGTGAGTAAGTTTTATTAATTTATCTGTGTTATAGAAGGGAGTTTATTCTCTCTATTGTTGTTTGGAATTCTTTAAAATTTCAACACCGCCGAATGACGCGCTACTGGGTGATGCATATTCCCTAACATATAGGTCCATTAATGAGTCGTAATTCACTGGATTTTGGGTAAAAGAATTTAAGAAATTTTACACTAACAGTGTTTGAATCATGATTTTGATGGTAGAAATGGATTCAGCACCATCAAAATTTTCTAGAGCACCCAAAATATTAAGATTTGATAATTCTAAGTTAGATTTACAAAAATCTTTACCTGATTTTCTTAAAATCTTACCGAAATTTCCATCATTTTCAGAACAAAAAAGCAGTCTAGTTAGACTACGGCCCATTAATAAGTCTGTTTATATATGTTCTACTTGCTTAAATTTAATGTTGGGTATATACAGTCTCCCTGTATTAATGGTCTATAGCTTAATAAATATTGATTGTTTTATTGGTAAGAAGGACCAGACTCAAAAGTCATAGTCAATATTGGTTGCTTTATTGGTGAGAATGACCAGACTATCATTGAGGACTTGTAAAATGTTTTTGAGTTTGTTGTTTCTAGAGTACTTTTTAAGTGCAATATTTTGAAGTTTAAGGTGAATTTTTAGTTAGATTAGGGTATTTTGATTATGAAAAGTTTCACTGTTGAATTTGTATTTTCAGTGAATCTGTTATTGATTCTAGACAAATTAGATCAGAAAATAAATTAGAAAATTTTCCAAAAAATCAGACTTCAATAATAATTCGAAGGTCTCCCATTTGGATAGTGGTGATCTGCCACTATTTTACAATATTCTGCCATTATTGTCAAAACTTGTAGTCTCTTGGTCCCCAGCTTCAGGCAACACTTTTTCATATTTAACAACAGATTCTATGGTGTACTTTAAAGAGGCTTCAAATTTATCCAAAAAACAGTGGAAATTCAAACAATATTTTTATAAAATTTAAGAAAAAAAATTAAAAAATCCAAATTACGGGTATCAAATTTCAAAATTTTAGATGCAAAAAGTTTTAATGGTATTGAATCTATTTCAGTCATTTAAAAAAAATAACCAAATTCTAATGATTTTCCAATTACTTTTTTACCCTCCAATCAAATTTAGCACTCGGTAAACAAGGCCATTCTATAATACTCTATTCTGTTAACTGCACAGATAACAGTGGTAGGAGGCATAGGCTCGCCGCTCAACCACATATGTTTTTCTTGAAAGTCGGATTGCGTCTAGGAGTGAAAAAGCGTAAGCGTTAGATTCCGCACATTACGAGTCCGGGTAAGTGAGGCACTGGGCCTTTCATTTATTGGCGTTGACTCTCATTATTAATTGTTTTTGTCGTTTTTTATGCTCATCGTTTTTCGCATTGGGTTGCTGAACAACTTGCCAGTTTCTTTCTCCACAAGTAATATTATCGATTCTTATTATCAACCATGAACAGTCGGCTAACCGCCTTTACATTATTGGTGTATGAGTATGCATTGGGCTTATTTTGCAAGTTGAAGATTTAAGATTATTACAATTATGTATCAAATCTTTTGGTGAAAATCACAATAAAGAAATTTGTGTCGACGTGTTTCGAACCAGCCAATGTGATTTATCATCAGGAAAAGATAAGCCCAATACATATCACAGAAGTCAAATTCCTAATACAATTTGTCTTGCAAGTGGAAGATTAATAGGCGGTGGAGCAACTTGACAACTTGATTTCGACGTTGGTTCAGACATTTTTCTATTTGCAAATTGCGAGTTCCTGTCTCTGCCACAATGGTATTAGATGCTCTGTTATTGGATAAACATTGTTCGACTGGAATCACCGTCACTACCCAATAAAAAGAATGAAATGACATCGTTGCCCTTTCATCTCTTTCTTGCCAGTTAAGATTCTTCGAAATGATCGTACATTGTACATCACAATTCCTTTCTTCGTCCAATTTAAACTCACAAGCCACAGAGACACCTGACGGAGCAAGTTTGGAGTGTCGATGATGACTGTCTAGATTCACTACATTATTCCAGTAAACGTACGACCTTAATGTTGAAGGTGGCAAAATAAACAATTTACAGTGTGCAATAGTGTATTTAATGTTACGCGGTTAGATGTAAAAGCTGTATATCATCAAGTATATACAGCTTATATCACAGAAGACATATATGTATTACTAAAGTAGTTTATTGGTTATATGTTTTCGAAGGTCTTTTTGGTATATTTTTTAAATTTAATTTATATAAAATTAGATAGGAAATTGTTGAAATTACAAGTTTGATTTTTATTTACTAATTTAATTTTTTTTTTTTTTGGAGTATTTTCATTGTTTTTCAACATGTTAATTCATATAGTTAAAAACTTATTTTAAACCATAGTTACCAAGTGCACGTAGACTAATAACTTGGAAATTCTTAATTATATTCTAATGACGTATTATTTGATAAAATATGAAGAGAAAATGTTAATGATGATTTATAGAAAAGTTTACAATTTCTTAATTGGAAGAATCTTTGACATTGAATTAGTAATTGTTTGTTAATTTGTAATAGGTGTTAATTTTACAACCACTTATTTTATGAAATTTTAGACATTTTTTAAAAATTTATATATTTATTATGAAGAATTTTAGATAAATCAATTTTCAAATTAGAAAATATTTTAGATTTAAATTTAGAATTAAAAAATATTAGATAAATCAGTTTTGAAATTAGAAAAATATTTTAGATTTAAATTTCGAACTAAAAAAGTATTGAAATGAAATGTTATGTGTGGTTTTTTTTTTAAATTGGATTTGTAATGCTATTATATTATTCAATATAAATCAGTTTTAAAATAAAATAAAAATATTTTAGATTTAAATTTATAATTAAAGAAGTATCAGATAAATCAGTTTTGAAATTAGAAAACTATTTTAGATTTAAATTTAGAACTAAAAAAGTATTAAAAGGAAGTAGTCACTGTGGTTTTTTTTGGAACTATATTTGTAAAGTTATTATATTATCTAGTTTATTGGATGCTATTCAAAAATTGAAATAAATTTAGAAAAATATATAAATTTAGAAAAATATAAGCTAAAATATCAGTGCTAGAACACAAAATTTTTCAAAATTACAATTTTTAAGGTGTCTATTGTCAAAAAATTTTTGGAATTAAAAATTTTTATTCAAATTTTTGTATCCTATGAATTTGATAACTATGTTCTAAACAACCAAATTCAATATTTGATTTTTTGCCACTAAATTTTAACCAAAAATTCCAAAGTTGATAGGAAACTCCCATATTATTTATGGTAAACGTTGTACTCTACACTCTTACCAATTACTATAATGAAGGCCAAGGCCCGGATGTTGTAACACACTTATTCCTGGTAAATAATTATTACGTTACTATCTTTAACTCTTCAAACTAAGAAAATAAAGATTCGATTTAATGTAGAACCAATTCTTGATAATGACACATTCAGCTGCGGAGAGAGTATTGGTTTCGTGTATATATATTTGTATCTTTGTACTTATGAAATCGAGATATATTGGCAGAGCATGGGCGAGAGAAAGAAAGTCAGTGAAGTTCGTTGAAGCCCAAGTGGGCCGAAGAATGGCAGGCGAAGCCTACAACACTTGATAGTATTGGCTACCCGTGCTTTTTACAGCTGTATTTGCTCAGTCTTTCAAAGGAATTCGAGCCGCTTTGAAGACTTCTTATGTCTATATAACGGCATTTTTCTTTAAGAACTGACCTGGAATTCAAGCGAACGGCTTCAATTCTCTGCCTGACAAAGAAACTGGATCCACAGTGCCAATGAGGTGCTGCTGTTGTTTAATATTTTAATACTTAAGTATTTTAATACTTGGATATGGGTAGAGTGCTCAAAGATAAGTTAATTCGTTTTTTCTTAAAATAATTCTTTAATTTTTCTATAGAGAACTTATGTTATCTTTCTGAGTAAAGAAAGATATAAGTAATGCTTTTTATTTTGTTTCTGGTGTTTGATTATGTTCAGAATATTTTTCATGTTTATATGGAAAGAGATGTATATATAAAGATTTATATATATTATTGGATAGGCAGGAAAATAAGAGATGCATGCACTTTACTTTAAAAGGGAATTTATTGAATAGATTAAAGAGGGTGACTCTTTAATATAAATATTTATATAATATTAAAATGGATTTTGTACTCATTTAATTGATGAAATGATAACAAGTCCTAAGTATTTTCTTCAATAAATTAAAGAGACTAACTCTTGAAATATCTTCATGTGCAATGAAGAAGAGAAGAGAAGTTTCCTTTAATAAATTGATATTCGTTAACCATATTGTAAATAGTAATATTCAATAAATATGTGGATAGTTTACCATGGTATTGGTAAAGATTAATGAATTAAACTATCCATGGATAGTTTCATAAATTCATGAATAGTTTACCATAGTATTGGTAGAGATTAATGAATTAATAAATCCATGGGTAGTTTACCATGGTATTGGTAGACAATAGTATTTAACAAATCCATGAATAGAATACCATGGTGTTTTGTAAATATTAGTTATTTAATATATCCATGGATAGTTTACCATGGTTTTGGTAAAGTCATGTATAGAGGAACTATTCCATTATATTTCTTAAAAGAATATACTATGTGATTACTTTTATGGTAGCATGATTATGATGTTAATTTCTTTTGGAATAAGGTCATGCATAGGTATGCAATATTTGCATTAGATTTTATTGGAAAGAATATACATTTGTACATGGGAGATGATAACAAGTTTCATTATCCTACATTGCCTCTTTGGAAAAAAGATGAACTACCTATAAACAAACTAAAGTAATGATTTGGTTCATTGATATATATATATATATATGGGTAATGTTGGGAACAAAATTTGGAGAATAGGGCATGTTTTATGTTATAATTCTTGGAAATATGCGTTTGCATGTTCTCTGTGTTTCCACGTTCTTTGGTATTAAGCACTTCTTTGGGAAGACTTGTGAAGAAAGCTATGTGCTTCATTGTGTAAGAACTCATTTCGGGAAACTCTTCTAGGAATATATATGCATTTGCATGCATGGGAGCAACATCTGTTATGTTAGTTTCCATTCTATGCACTAAAAGTAATAGCTTAAGGGTAGCAATCTTGATTAAAATTATGTAAATCGCATGCATGAATATCGTAACTGATGTATCAGTTTATTCTAAAAAAACTCTTTGGAGACGACGGAATATGTGCTTATGCAATGGAAACATTAATTAATGTGATTACTCATAACTAACATATATGCAGTATGTGTTGTTAAGGGGTGAATGTCAAGGTATTTCACTTTCATGTCATGAATATACAAAAGTAGATGGAGAAGCCTCTCTAGCATAGATATATGAAAGGGTTGATTAATACTTTATGAATATTGACATCGATGTGTGTTGAAGGTAACATTAGCAGGGTATGATGGTGAGATGTATAAAGGAAATATTACGCTTAACCTGGTGGGAGGTAAATGATTATGGTTCATGCAAATGAGTGCGAACTACCGGATGATCCAGTGTACGATGGACCATTGTAGGTACATCCATACCATCAAGATATGAAGATATGAAGACTAGAGGATAAATGGTATCATATTTATTGTAATGGATTTAAGCTAGATATTTGTATATTTTCTTGTAAGATTTATAAATGATGGTTAAGGGATGGTCTCCCTTATAAGCCATTGAGTGAGGGCTGATGACCCTCAGAAGCGTTTAATAATAAAATTAAACGTTTGTTGGTTTTCACCCAACGGGGTTTCCACGGTATATTGTTGTTCAATGATGTGATTGATTATTGTGTCAAGTTGATGATGTTGATTCCTTTCTTGTTATGATGTTCATAATGGAAAGTATGTGATGACTATATGAGTAATGAAATGAATGGAAGATTACATCATACAGTATTATGTTAATGTACTGTAATGGAGGTTGTTAATGGTTAAGGAGCTTACTATTATTAATCTAAAGTTACACTATGAAATGGTAAACATTATATATAATGATGAGTAAGGAATATTTAATAGTGAATGGATAGTTACCTATGAGTAACTTGTATACAAAATTTTTAACTCCTTACATTTCCTTGTGAAGTTGTCAGTGTATGTTACAAGTGGTATCAAAGTTAAAGGTTGCAACACTGGCGCCTTTGGGATTTGTTAAGCAAAAGAAATTGAGGTATGCTATAAAATGCTTCTAAAGAGATCCGAGATGAAATACGCATATGTGAAGGAAGACATCACATCTCTAATCCAGGTGGAATAAAGAGTTTCAAGAGATAAGTATTATTATCTTTATTTTCTTGAAAAAATAGTTATTGAATTTATGGAAAAGAAAAAGCATATAAAGTAAATAGCAATGAAGTTAGAGTTTCTTTAAAAATGATGTATATTTTCCATGTACATAAAGACAAACTTACAATGTAAGTTCTTGAAAATATCTCTATTATGTTAATGTTTTAGAAATATATTATTCCTATAGATATACCATGGTAAAAGACCAAACTACTATGCTAGTTTTACTGAGAAGAACCCATGTGAGTTCTTGCAAAGATTACTAGTATGTATCTTGAAAGGTGTGAGCAGTAAAAAAATATAAATAAATAAAATTGCTTGCCTTTATATATATCCTATTTAAGAAAAGATGGGAAGCTTGTTTTCTTTTAAAAGGGATTTCGTACCGGTATGTTAAATGATAAGGAATCCAAGTTCTTTTCTTGAAAATAAATATAGGCTAAAGAGAATAACCTCTTGAATATACTACATTGCTAGATGGATTATGTCAACTTCTAAATATTAAAGGTTAAGTTAACCTTGTTAGTGTTGTGTAGTTTTTATGCATAAAAGAGGCTATTTATGGTAAATTCTTGGAAGCAAAGCATGAGAAAATTGCATGTAGAATCATAGAGGAACAAGGTTCTTTGCATGGATAGAAGATCTATTGAGTATGTGAGTACTTTATGCTATCATAACTATTATGTTATATTTCGTCGAAGAGGAATCATGAGTTAGCCTACTCGATTATGTTAAGTACTCTGTTGGGAAATAAATATTATTAGTGGCATGGAATGACTAGTTTTAGAGTGACTCGTGTCATGAATGCATTAAAATTATTAATAGAATTGATTAGTTATGAATGAATAACTAATGAAAGTTATATTCACGAATTGATTTTGACTAAAGCTATTTGAAAGTTGTGAACAAGTGATTATGATAATTAATTCGTGTGTCAGTCTGTTAGAACAGAACATTATGGGAATTGAAAATGTTTGCACTCATACCCTAATCGTTATTGACACATACACATTAATATATCATTTTATGCATGACAACATTTTATGCAGGAACTTAAAATGATTGCGTAAGATAATATGTGCTTGAAAAATGCATATTTACGATTAGCATTGTTTCTTATAGTAAGCATGGGTAGCTTAATGGAAACAGAAAATCTGTGAAAATAAAACATCGCAAACATTGCAATGTGAATTGCAATAGTAAATGTTAAAATATGATGTTTTCAAGTGCATGATTTTGTTATTTCGAAAATAATAATGTACAACACATGTATGTTACTTCCAGGGAGGGGACTTGTGACAGCTTCATTAAAGTTAACTAGTATTAACTAGTTAAAGACAATTTGTTTAATTTTCTTTTATCCGGTAAGAAAAAATTAAATCATCATTGTTGATAAAGCAAATTATTTAATTTGCTGAAATTAATTAATGAAAAGAAAATATTTTTAAGCTGATGGTAAAAATGTTTCCAAGAATAGGAAGTGGTTGGGGACAGTTGGAAAGACAGTTACCTACTCCTCTGAGGATAAAGCTGAATCCCAGAGGAGGAGTAGGCGTTCTGTGAAATTGGTAAAGGGGGAGTATTTTCTAGAGCTGGTTGGGACCAATTGAAAATAGGTTACAACAACCCTTGTAAAACCAGAATTCTAAGTGTGACTGGATTGGCCATCCAGAGGTCATAGCAGAAAGATCCACTATTAACCCATGGCACCGTCCAGATTCTAGAGCTAGGGGCAAGTGGAGGACGTAATAGCCTCCCTTGATGGTTGGGAGGACCACAACCTGAAAGACTAAATTTCCATATAAGTATAAAGACTTTTTAGTGTGGAAGGATTGACTATCTGGATATGAAAAATGACTCGATCCTATGGATTAGGAGGAGCATTTTGTTTACCATTGTGGTTCTTATAGTGGAACAAGTTAAGTAAAAAGTTATGTGTTGTATTAAAATGAAGTTTTATAAGATTATGTAAATATCCTATGTAGATATTAAGAGAAAAGGAGCTTAGCGCTTAGAAAATGAATTACTGAATGTATAAGTTCATTTATATTATTACTAATTTGTTTGAATGTCTTAACAGAGGCTAGGATATGCCCATGTTTCATTGATTAACCATTGGTACAATTAGAGAGCTAGGTGCTCTCTGAGCACTTTTTGAAGTGATGTGGGGATGTCTTTAGCAGGAGCTAAGACAGTGTGCACATCATGCATTGATGAGAGGGTTGGTTGTCTTTGAGTACTTGTGGAAGTAATTTTATTAAAACATCTCTTAATATTGCAAGAATGTTTGATAGTTGCAAGTATTTTCATTTCATTGAAACTATGTGACTAATGTGGTTGAATGGTTAGTCATACATTACATGATTTTTCCAGGAAGTGTTGATGGGTGTTCAACCATTCTATGAGAGCTTGCATAAAATCCATCATTTCTTCCAATAGTAATTGGTAAGTTCGTATAGAGATTTTTCTATATTTTTATGAATTGAATAAGGAATAAGCAGTTAGAAATTAAAATGAAATATTCTTTGTGCTATACATGCTTATGAATATGGATAAAACATTAATTGTTTCAATTAATGGCATTTAAGAAAATGAAAGTGTTTCATTGTGAGGGGAAGGACCCCTTTGGGTTGTTTATATCATTATATCATGAGTATAAGTTTAAGTTACAATGAGAGAAACACACCGAGGACGGTGTTATCTTCAAGGGGGGGAGTATGTAAAACATGTACTCCTGGTAAATAGTTATTACGTTACTATCTTTAATTTTTCAAACCAGGAAAATAAGGATTCGGTTTAAAGTCGAACCAATTCTTCATAACGACCTGGGGAGTCTTTATTTACTTAGGGAAGATAGTCGTGAGATAACATTCAGCTGTGGAGAGAGTATTGGATTTTGTGTATATATATTTGCATCTTTATACTTATGAAATCGAGATATATTGGATGAGCGTGGGTGAGAGAAAGAAGGTCAATGAAGTTCGTTGAAGCCCAAGTGGGCCGAAGAATAGCAGGCGAAGCTTTTAGCACTTGATAGTATTGGCTACTCGTGCTCTTTTACAACTGTATTTGCTCAGTCTTTCAAAGGAATTCGAGCCTCTTTAAAGACTGCTTATGTCTATATAACAACATTATTCTTCAAGAACGGGTCTTGGAATTCAAGCGAACGACTTCAATTCTTTACCTGACAAGGAAATCGGATCCACAATGCCAGTGAGGTGCTACTGCTGTTTAATATTTTAATACTTGAGTTAAGAATTTTAATACTTGGATATGGGTAGAGGGCTCAAAGATAAGTTAATTCGTTTTCTCCTAAAATAATTCTTTAATTTTTCTATAGAGAACTTATGTTATCTTTCCTAGTAAAGAAAGATATTTTAGTATGTGTAAATAAAGATAAATAATGCTTTTTATTTTGTTTTTGGTGTTTGATTATGTTCAGAATATTTTCCATGTTTATATGGAAAGATATATATATATATATATATATATAAAGATTTATATATATTGTTGGATACACCGGAAAATAGAAGATGCATACACTTTACTTTAAAAGGGAATTTCTTGAATAGATTAAAGAGGGTAACTCTTTAATATAAATATATATAATATTATATAAGCAAGAAAATAGAATATGCATGCTCTTATTTTAAAATGGATTTTGTACTCATCTAGTTGATGAAATGGTAACAAGTCCTAAGTATTTGCTTCAATAGATTAAAGAGACTAACTCTTGAAATATCTTCATGTGCAATGAAGAAGAGAAGAGAAGTTCTCTCAGATTAATATTCATTAACCATATTGTAAATATTAATATTCAATAAATCTATGGATAGTCTACCATGGTATTGGTAAATATTAATCAATTAAACTATCCACAGATAGTTTCATAAATCCATGAATAGTTTACTATGGTATTGGTAGAGATTAATGAATTAATAAATCCATGGGTAGTTTACCATGGTATTGGTAGAGAATAGTATTTAACAAATTCATGAATAGAATACCATGGTGTTTTGTAAATATTAGTTATTTAATATATCCATGGATAGTTTACCATGGTGTTGGTAAATTCATGGATAGAGGAAATATTCCAATATATTTCTTAAAAGAATATACTATGTGATTACTTTTATGGTAGCATGATTATGATGTTAATTTCTTTTGGAATAAGGTCATGCATAGGTATGAAATATTTTCATTAGATTTTATTGGAAAGAATATACATTTGTACATGGGAGATGATAACAAGTTTCTTTATCCTACATTGTCTCTTTGGCAAAAATATGAATTACCTGTAAGCAAACTAAAGTAATGATTTGGTTCATTGATATATATATATATGGGTAATGTTGGGAATGACATTTGGAGAATAAGGCATGTTTTATGTTATAATTCCTGTAAATATGTGTTTGCATGTTCTCTGTGTTTGCATGTTCTTTGGTATTAAGCACTTCTTTGGGAAGACTCGTGAAGGAAGCTATGTGCTTCGTTGTGTAAGCACTCCTTTGGGGAAACTCTTCTAGGAATATATATGCATTTTCATGCATGGGAGCAAAATTTCTTATGTTAGTTTCCATTCCATGCACTAAAAGCAATAGCTTAAGGGTAGCAATCTTGATTAAATTTATGTAAATCGCATGCATGAATATCGTAACTGATGTATCAGTTTATTCTAAATAAACTCTTCAGAGAAGAAGATATTGTCTTGCAGGAATATGTGCTTATGCGATGGAAACATTAGTTAATGTGATTACTCATAACTAACATATATGCAGTATGTGCTCTTAAGAGGTGAATTTCAAGGTATTTCACTTTCATGTCATGAATATACAAAAGTAGATGGAGAAGCCTCTCTAGTATAGATATATGAAAGGGTTGATTAATACTTTATGAATATTGAAATCAATGTGTGTTGAAGGTAACATTAGCAGGGTATGATGGTGATATGTATAAAGGAAATATTATGCTTAACCTGGTGGCAAGTAAATGATCATGGTTCATGCAAATGAGTACGAACTACCAGATGATCTAGTGTACGATGGACCATTGTAGGTACGTCCATGCCATCAAGATATGAAGATATGAAGACCAGAGGATAAATGGTATCATATTTATTATAATGGCTTTAAGCTAGATATTTGTATATTTCCTTGTAAGATTTATAAACGATGGTTAAGGGATGGTCTCCCTTATAAGCCATTGAGTGAGGGCTGATCATTCTCATGAGCGTTTAATAATAAAATTGAACATTTGCTGGTTTTCACCCTACGGGGTTTCCAGGGTATATTGGTGTTCAATGATGTGATTGATTATTGTGTCAAGTTGATGATGTTGATTCCTCTTTTGTTATGATGTTCATAACGGAAATTATGTGATGAATATACGAGTAATGAAATGAATGGAAGGTTACATCATACAGTATTATGTTAATGTACTGTAATGGAGGTTGTTAATGGTTAAGGAGCTTACTATTCTTAATCTAAAGTTACACTATGAAATGGTAAACATTCTATGTAATGATGAGTAAGGAATATTTAATAGTGAATGGATAGTTACCCATGAGTAACTTGTATACAATATTTTTAACTCCTTACATTTCCTTGTGAAGTTGTCGGTGTATGTTACAGATGCATTGCAAGATAGTTTCATCCTTAAACCCTCTACACTCTTACCAATTACCAGATGTATTGCAAGATAGTTTCATCCTTCAACTTGCACTATGTACATGTTATGGTATCTAACGGGTGTATTAAACTAAAGTTCAGATGGAATTAGTGTGTTGGTTTCCATATTCAAATGCAACTCATGCAATTCCCACTTTAGATACACACATGATGACTTGTTAAAATAGTTAATTAATTCTCGCATGAAGAGTTAGACAATCAATCAAGTAAGCATTGAGTTAGTTGAATTCTCGCACTATGTACACATTATGGTATCTCACGGGTGTACTAAACTAAAGTTCAGATGGAATTAGTGTGTTGGTTTCTATATTCAAATGTAACTCATGTAATCCCCACTTTCTATACACACATGATGACTTGTTAAAATAGTTAATTAATTCTCGCATGAACAGTTAGACAATTAATTAAGCATTGAGTAAGTTGAGTTGTGTGATAGATGAATTTGGTAAGTGAGTTACATAGTCAGTTAAGTGAGTGATAGTCAAGTTGAGTTATGTAAGTGTGTCCATGTCAAGTGAATTAGGATAAATACCCTTCACCGGGTTCAATGTATTCATTGAGTGAGATTGAAAATCATATGATTAATAGAAGAGTCACAATTAGTGTGTTTCGTGTGTGAAATACTTGTGTTATTTTGTGTTTAATATCCTCTTCCTTTCCAAAAAATTGGTACCAGAGCTGAGGAAGGATCACAAGATCCGTGGATGAGCATAGCCAGAGAAAAGGCCAAGAGCAGAAGGCCGACAAATTTTTTTGAACAAAGAAAGAGTGCACAAGTCTGCATGTTTTTAGGACATGCAATTGTTGAACAAACAAAGAGTGCACAGGTCTGCACGTTTTTAGTAGAAAAAGTGCACAGGTCAACACCATTTTGGTTGAAAAAATGGGCAAGATTCATGAAACTTGCTATTTTCTCAAAATCCAATTTATTCTTCTTGCTAACCGAGTGCGCAATTGGGTTTTATGTTAAATCCGACAACCCTACTCAAAGGTGAACGAGGACTACGTAGAATCACATCAACGTTTATTCCAATGAAGGTTTGTTTTTTAAAAAGGTTTTTTTAATATGATGGAGTACTAAATGGTATTCAAAAAGCCATATCCTAACAAACATGGGAAATTGATAAGAGAGTTATAAAATATTTTATTAAAAGGTTTTTTTATAATATTATTTTTCCAAAAGGTTTTAAATACCATTTTTTTAAAGAGGGAGGATTCTTATAAGAAGGTTTTTTTTTATATATAAATTTTTTTGATAAAAGATTTTAAAAAAATAAAAATGAAAAATAATAGAGTTTTATTGTAAGGAATTTTTTAGAAAAAAAGAGCTTAGCAAAGTTCAAAAAAGAAAAATTTAGGGTTTATCAAAGAAGATATTTTTTAATCAAGATGGTCACATCGAGTTTTCATCCACAATTTCTTTTTTTCACAGGGAAAGATTATGATGTGTGGCTATTAAAATGGAGACCATGTTAAAAGCGCATGATGTTTGGGATCATGTCAAGTTTGGGTTTGCAGAACCTCAGGATGATGCAGAAGAATGAACCCTCAGTAATACAGAGAGGGAACAATGGAAGATAGAAAAAGGGAAGAATGCATAAGTGTTTCTTCTTATCGAGCAGGGAGTGGACAGAGCAGTGTTTCAGAAGATAATTATCACGTCTTTAGCAAAGGAAGCATGGAAAACTTTAGTGACAAGCTATCAAGGTATGGAAAAAGTTAATATTGTTAGATTGCATAATACTGGGAGATATTTTGAAAGTCTGCAGATGAATGAGATAGAGGACATCGATTATTTAATGAATCAGGTAATGTTTGTAGTAAATTAGTTAAAAATTTGCGGTGAAGACATTAAAAATCAAACAATGATTGAGAAGGTCCTTAGATATTTTTCTACCAATTTTGACGTTGTGGTAGAAGCCATAGAAAAATCCAAGGATTTGGAAAAACTGATAGTTAATGAGTTGATGGAATCACTCCTATCCCATGAGGCAAGGATAGACAGAAATAAGGATTCGACTTTAGAAAATGCTTGCAAAATTTAAGTTTCTATTCCAAGAGGTTGATAGAGAGGCATAGGACGAGGCAAAAGCTATGGTGGTTAGAGAGATGGTCGAGAAGAGCATGAACATCAAAGTGGAAGCAGCAACAGTAGAAGCTTCAACAATTATCAAAGGTGAAATGTTTTATGCTCGTGATTGCAGGAAGAAGATAGCTGATCAAGGAAACCACGAAGCTAATGTTAGTACAGAGAATACTAACTGCATGTTCCTAGCATGCAAAACCATGCATGAACCATCTAATAAGGTGTGGCTATTACATATTAGTTGTAGTAACCACATGGCAGGCAACAAAAATTTCGTTACAAATTTGGATCAATCGATGAAGATAGAGGTAAAGTTGGGGACTGAAAAGACTATGGATGTAGATGGAAAAGGAGTGGTAAACATTCTGACCAAGAAGTGGGAACCAAAGACAATATCAGAGGTATATTATGTCCCTCGACTCAAAAATAATCTAATATGTGTTGTTCAGTTGACTTAGAAAGGACACAGAGTTATCTTTCAGGGGAAAGAGTGTGTTATTTATGAAAAACCCCCAAGCAAGCAACTAATAGAAAAGGTGCAGATAATAAGGAATAAATTATTTCCTCTAATTATGAACTACAATGATCAGATTAGTTATTTTATAGTTGCATGTTCTAATGATTATTGGTTAGGTTACTTTCGATTTGGACACTTTCATTTTTCCTGTTTAAGATTGCTGCAACAGAAATAGAAGGTCAAAGGATTACCTCCCATCAAAGAACCTGCTAGTACTTGTGAGTGTTGCATCTTTGGAAAGAAATTCCATGAAATTTTTCCGAAAGGAGTTTCATACATAGCAAAGAAACCACTCGAGTTGGTGCATATAGACTTGTGTGGACTTATGAAGACACAATCGATTGGTGGAAGTTGTTCCTCAATTTTATTGATGACTATAGCAGAAATACCTACGTTTACTTCTTGAAGAAGAAGTATGACACTTTTGCAAAGTTTAAAGAGTTCAAAGCCTTAACAGAGAGCCAAAGTGATCGATGGATCAAGGTATTGAGATCATATCATGGTGGAGAATATGATTCGAAAGCATTCCATCAGTACTGCAAACAACACAAAATCAGAAGACAGTTTACAACCAGATACACACTGTAGCAGAATGTTGTAGTATAGAGAAAGACCAGAGCAATCATGAACATGACAAGGAGCATGTTGAAAGCAAGAAATTTTTCCAATGAGTATTGGGCAAAAGCAATTGCATGTGTTGTTCATGTGATAGACATATCTCCTACAAAGAGTGTGATGAACAAAGTACCAGAAGAAGCATGGTCAGATATGTCATGCAACGTATCTCATTTTAGAGTTTTCAGATGTGTAGCCTACGCACACGTGCCTAACAAGATAAGAGGAAAATTGGATGATCAAAGTGAAAAATGCATATTTACTAGTTATAGTGTAGTGATCAGTCAAAATCTTACAAATTGTATAACCCTGTGACCAAGAAGACAATAATTAGCAGAGATGTTGTGTTCAAAGAACAAGAGTCACAGAATGGAACTATTGACAAAACAATCGATGCACAAGCATCATTGATGAAAGAGGATGATGTAGCAGAAAAGGAGCAACAAGAATAAAAGGAGCAGACACCAAATAGAATCACACCAGCAAGGAATCTAATATTTTCAAAGCAAGATGGACCTTCAAGAAAATTAATAGACCAAAATTCTCCAAGCAGCCAATCAGGTAATGAATCAAGCCATGGTAAGAAAAATATGTTATTTTTAAAAGATATTTATGATGATTTGGATGTTAGTTCAAATTTTGCATTGTTTTCATTCTAGTTTTCTTCATTTGAAGAAGAAATCACAGATCAAAATTGGGTGCAAGCCATGGATGAAGAGATTGATTCTATTGAAAATAATGATACATTGGATTTTGTTAGTTTTCCATAGGATAAAAACATCATTGGCGTGAAGTGGGTGTACAAGACTAAGTTGAAGGAGAAAGGTGAAATTGATAGACTTAAAGCAAGGCTTGCAGCAAAATGATTCTCACAGCAACTGGGAATAGACTTTAGAGAAAAACTTTCTCTGGTACTGTTGTGTTATACAACCCCCATTTATTTTTATAAATAGGGACCCTTTAAAAATAAAACAAGAAATTATTTTTATTTCTTTAAAAAAAAAAACTTAGAAAATAAATTTTCTATTCTTTTCCTTTGAAAAGCGCATCGCATATTACATATCTTATTTCAAAAAATAATTATAAAATGTAAGATATGCGAATTGTGAAATGTGTTCAAAGCCTTTCTAAAGTAAGTAATTAAAAAAACCCTATAAAATATCAAAATCATCATTTCATTCTTCCTTTTTCGCATAACATTTTAATTAATCAACAAAGCCATAAGAAGAAAATGATATAAGTCACGATACCCGCAGACCCGACATACAAATAAATTAGGTAATATAAAACCTTTCGTGACTGTGTCCACTTTAAGTTTTTCACATTTCGCATCACGCGCAACTTATATTATACATTCAAGTGTTATCTTATAAAATTTGTGATTTGCGATTTGCACAGATCGCATTTCACAACCATTAAAGATTAAGTATCACGAAATTTTATAAGTAATAATTGTGAAACATATATTAAATGAATTTAGCGTGTGGAAACAACTTATGTCATATCAAATGGAATTTAAGATCTTAACGGCTTTAAAATGATTGATAGATCTTACGTGCGAGGCCATGTGATATATTAAATTAGGAATTATGAAAGATAATTGATAGATTGGCATCTTCTCATGTACATTAGAAGTAAATGACTGATTTACTCTTATGAGACTCCTTATATGCTAAATTTGATCTACTCTCAGGAAATCAATTATTTGGTTGAAGAAGTTCAAAATGAGAAAAAAGGGCAAGGAAATTTCTCAAACGTCATCCACAGAAGACACAGATATGTCTTCATTATTTTCAGACACCATTTGCAACAAAGACTATGGTAGTTCATCATGGGAGGCAATTTACAAACTCTTCGAAGATGAAGGACCAAGGGTGATAGAAACATTTTCTACTATAGGCAGTAATTCGACCTCTGATGCAACCCTTTTTGATGTTGCATGCTCGCACATTCACATAATAGCAGTGAGACCAAAGATTCTTCCTTATATAGACATGGTCAAGTGGGAAACTGACCACTTAAACATTGAAGATAGAATTTTCAAGAATTCGAAAGGAGATATTATGGGTTCTTTCAAAGCAGAAGATTTAGCAGCAATGTATCATCTACCAACCTCACAGCAGAGATACGACAATACGTATGTGTATAATTTCAAAGAAAAACATCTAGATCTTATCAAATTCATCCATGATTGGAAGGACAATGAAGAGAAATTGAAGCAATACAAGTCTGTTACGTACCCAATTGCACAAATTCCCAATCCTTATTGTTATGCTGCGAGCATGTTGTGTATAATATTTACCAAGCTCGATAGTACTATATTTTCAAGAGATTGGGTTCCCTTAATTGACGCAATTGTCAATTCTTCTATCCTAAATTGGGCAGACATTCTATCCAATTTCCTAGCCAAGCATATCATTGAATATATGAATAAAATAAGTGTTTCTCTCAGAGAAATAGCTCCATTTTATATTTCTTCTTATGTCATGGATTCCATTTGTTTTACTTCTAATTTTCCTACCATTGGTTGGAAATGAACCATCAAAAACCCTATCCCAATTCATATCTACCATAGAGAACTCTGGGATTACGAGTTCCACTTACACTTCTATAAAATATGCTATGGAGTCATATTGCCCATGCATCAAATCATTTTCAACAAAAAGGCTCCAAGGGTTTCTGAAGAAGCCATTGTAGATATTCTTCCCATAGCAAGATGGTTTGTTGAATAAAAGTTCACATATATTAGAGTATTTTGGAGTTATGCTTCTCCCAATGTTTTACCTACTATGTTCCAGACAAATTACTTGCAAAACAAATAGCATATCAATTTGTCAACGATGTCACAAAGAAGTTGAAAGATGGTAAAAAGGCTATTTGGCCTACTTTCCCTTTACAGTGTGGTACCTTTGCTCTGGCTTTTATTGGCCATACATATAAAGAAGTTCCTAAGATTCATTTGTTGAGATTGGAATTTATGGTAGGAAGATTATATGATCCCAATGATGTGATTAAAAATTACATCACAGAGCTAAAAATGAATCCTTTTATAAAGGAAGAAGATAAATTTGATTATTTCTTCCAACGCATGGAAAATTTCTCTGAAGTTATCAAATATGTTTCTAGTCAATTAAGTCAAGAAGATGCTGAAACCTTTCAAACATATAGAAAAAACAGACTAGAAAAGGTTCCTTTGAATCTGTTGACTATTGCAGTTGAAAAACACACTCCAAGTGTTAGTATATATGATGAAATGAAAGATATATCTGAAAATGAATCAGGTCAATCATGTTAGAGTATGCATAGTAGAAAACAAATAAATATTCACATACACAGCATAAAATAGAGACAACGATTTAACGTGGTTCACCCAACAAATCTGGGATACATCCACCAAGCGGAGGTATCGACTTTCTTATTATTCAACATGAGATTACAACATCATATTTCTCGCATCTGCACTTCCTCTTCCTCATCCCTCATATATTTTGCCTCTATGGGCTTACAATTTATAAATGTAGAGAAGAAACTGAGGAATAAATTCAATTCCATCCTATAAAAAAAAAATAGGATTAATATCTCCTCTTCAGGATTTGATGCCATCAGATTTGGAGAAAATCCTATTGTTGGCATTATCCATGAGATTTTATCCAAAACAATATGCAAAATCTCAGCAATCTCCACCTTGACAACAATTAACCTGATACCTTGTTCCTGTTATTATTTTTATTTTTTCTACAAGCCAAGAGAAGCCAGACACCATCGTAGCTTCTCTAATAAAACTGGTTTCGTGAACATGTCTGCATAGTTTTCCTTTGTATTTACTTTTTCAAGAGATACTCCCCGTTCAGTGATAACCTATCTTACAAAATGGTACTTTATAGGTATATGCTTTTATTTACTATGATAGGCTGGATTTTTAGCCAAATTAATTGCACTTTGAATATCACAAAATAACTTTATGTTGTCTTGCTACCTACCAAAATCACCAAAAAAACCTTTCAACCAAACCGCTTCTTTGCAAGCATGTGAAGAAGCTATATATTTTGCTTCTGTAGTGGATAAAGCAACAATGTTTTGTAGCTTTTACATCCAACTAATAGCTCCACGTGCAAGAGTAAAGGCATATCCTGAAGTTGACCTTATTTTATCCAAATCACTTGCAAAATTGGAATCAACATATCCACAAACAAATTCACTACTTATGTCATAAGTGATACAATAATCACTTGTGCCTCTCAAATACCGAAGCACCCATTTCACTGCTGCCCAGTGTTCTTTCCCTGGATTTTACATATACCTACAGACAACCCCAACTGCATGTGAAATATGTAGTCATGTACAAACCATCGCATACATCAAACTTCCTACTGCATTAGCATATGGTATTCAAGACATATATTCCTTTTCTTCATTTGTATTAGTACATAAACTTGAAGAAAGCTTAAAATGGGAAGCTAAAGGGACTGAAATTGGCTTCACATTGTTCATACCAAACATTAAGAGTATTTTCTCAATATACTCCTATTGTGATAACCACAGCTTACCATTGCTCCTGTCTCTGAAAATCTCCATGCCCAAAATCTGTCTTGCTGCTCCTAGATATTTCATATCAAACGTCCTAGCCATCTGAGCCTTTAACCTGTTGATCTCAATTATGCTTTTTCTTTCTAAAAGCATATCGTCAACATATAATACCAAGATAATGAATATGCCATTACTTAATTTCTTAAAGTAAACACAGTGATCATATTCACTTCTTATATAATTTTGTCTCATCATGAAAGAATCAAATTTATTGTACCATTGCCTCAGCGACTGCTTCAGACCATACAATGATTTCTTGAGCCTGCAGACAAATTTTTTGTTGCGATTTTGAACAAACCCTTCAGGTTGTTCCATATAAATCTCTTCATCTAAATCGCCATGTAAGAATGCAGTCTTAACATCTAGTTGTTTTAATTCTAAATAGTAAAGCAACTAATGCTAATACAATCCAAATTGAAACAATTTTAACAACAGGTGAAAATATCTCATGAAAGTCAATTCCTTCTTTTTGAGAAAAACATTTCGCAACCAGCCTCACTTTGTACCTGTCTTCTTTATCATCAACACCCCTTTTCAATGTGTAAACCCATTTACATCCTACAGTCTTTATGTCTTTGGGAAGTTCTACCAGGTCCCATGTGGCATTCTTGTCTAATGCCTACGTCTCATTCTTCATAGCTTCTTTCCACTTATCACTGTTAGAACCTTCTACAGCTTCCTAATAGCATAAAGGTTCATCATCATTAGCGGTTAAAGCAACTGAAGTAACATAATCATCATACCTTTTAGGAGGATGTCTGATTCTCGTGGACCTTCTTCAAGATGTTTCTGGTTCTTCCACAATTTGCTGATTATTATCTGTAGGAACTTCTTCATGATCTTCATCTGAAACTTGTTCATCATTACTATCTTAAGAATTTGAACTGGTTTCAAACTAAATATGTTGAAACTTAGGTATATTTTCCTATTTCAATTTAATATCTACATCTGGATTATCGAGTGAAGATTCATTGAATTTAACATCTCTGTTAATGATGATCTTGTGAGTAGTAGGATTCCACAACCTGCATCCCTTAATCCCATCACCATATCCAACAAAGATATATCTTTTTGATTTAGGATCTAATTTAGAATGCTGATGTTTTGGAATTAGATCATATGCATCACAAACAAAAACTTTCAGTTTAGAATAATCACAAGGATGAACCTTCCATACCTCTTGAGGAATTTTTCATCCTATTGCAGTTGATAGTGATTGATTTATCAAATAAAAAGTTGTAGATATTGTTTCTGTCCATAATTCCTTCTGCAAATTTGCATTACTTAGCATACTTTTTTCTCTTTCTAAGAGAGTCCTCTTCATGCATTCAACAACTCCATTTTGCTAAGGAGTATAAGAAGTAGTTCTATATCTTTCGATCCCAACTTCCTTGCAATAACTATCAAATTCATTTGAATTAAACTCACCACCATTGTCAATTCTTAAACATTTAATGGTTCTTCCAGTGATATTTTCTACTAATTCTCTAAACTTCTTGAAAACTGTGAATACATCAAACTTTATTTTTAACATGTAGACCCATACGTTTCTAGAGAAATCATCTATAAAAGATACAAAAAATGATGATCCTCCATATGAGGTTGTAGGAGATGGACCCCAAACATCAAAATGGATATAATCAAGGATTCCTTTACTAGTATGTTTTCCAGTTTTAAATTTCTTCTTTCTTTGTTTCCCATAGATAAAATGTTTGTAGAAATCTAACTTAGAAGATTTTAATCTAGGAAGTAACATACGATTAGATAAAAATTTTAATCCTCTTTCGCTCATATGGCCCAATCGTTAATGTCATGGTCGAATAGAATCACTGTCGTTTTTAGATACAGTCAAAACATGATCTGACTTTGTTCTTCCTTCTAACTGAAATAGATTTCCAACCTTCTTTTATTTCATTACTAATAGGATTCCTTCATAAATTTTCATTACTCGACCTTGCATAAAATTTTTATATTCATTTGTGTCTAACACTCCTAGAGAAATAAGATTTTTTCTAAGTTCAGGCACATGTCTTACATCAATTAAGATTTTGATTGTCCAATAAAACATTTTGATATGGATGCTCCCAATTCCCACAACATTACATGATAAATCATTTCCCATGTAAAATACTCCATCATTGATTGACTTATAAGATTTAAACCACTCTTTATGAATGCACATGTGATTGGACGCACCAGAATCTAACAGCCAATGTTGATCATGATTTGAAAAATTAACTGATAAAAATTCATCACTTATACCTGAACCGGATGCTGAACATGTATATGTCGTGTTTGCTTCTTTATTTTTTGTTGAAGAGTCTCCTTTGGATGTTTGTTGTCTCTTCCAACAGTCCTTCTTCAAATGTCTCGATTTGCCGCAAAACCAACATTTTAGCTTACTCTTCTTCCCTTTCGATTTTGATCGAGAGTTATTTTTCTGATTGAAGCATTTTTATTTAGATTGACCTCTAACCATCATTTCTTCTGATGTAGAGGTTTCTAAATTTGACCTTTTTCTGGTTTCTTCAGATAGCATAGCTCCAAGAACATAATCAAATTCAAGGGTTTCTGATGAACTAAGACTTATAGAAGTAACAAAGTGATCCCATGACTCAGGCAAAGAGCATAATAAAGTTACATCTTTATCTTCTGAATCAAATTTTACTTCTATGCTATCTAACTACACCAAGAGAGCATTAAAAGTATTCAAATGATTGGTTATTGTTGTACCTTCCTTCATGCACAAGCTGTACAACTGTATTTTCAGAAGAATCCTATTGGTTAAGGATTTATTCATGTACAACTTTCCTAACTTTTTCCATAAACCAATGGCTATTTTCTTTGAGACGATGTTAAATAAAACATCATCCACCAAACACAATCGTATGCTACTCAGTGCTCTGTCATCGATGTCACTCCATTCGTCATATGTCATGGTGAAAGGTTGTTTGGATTTTCCCAAAAGTGCCTTTGCCACACCTTGTTGTACGAGTAAATCATGCACCTTGACTTTCCAAATTTCGAAGTTATTCCTCCCATTAAACTTATTGATAACAAACTGAGCACCAGCTTTGAATGCAGGTCAAACAACCTTCTGCCTCAGCCTTCACACAAGCTCGTTTGGGCGGCATGGTAACTGAAGACTCTGCTCCGAACGCAGAACAGTTTAACTACATATATTTAATGATAGAAATTGGTAATAGCCTGGGAACTTACATCAATAATAACCACTTACATGGCCACACTATGGATTAAATTCAAGAAGTTCTTCAGACAAATGACCAGAACAATCCAACATCAAAAATATCCTTGCAACTGAATTGATATAATAAGGAGGTGACAGTTGTGCTACATCTAGATGATCTATAGAGCATGCATGAATGATCAAAGTAAATTATACATGCCACATACTAGCCCACGACGCAGTGAATCATCTAGCTCACAACATTGCTTTATCCTTCAACCTCCATCTCACGCTAACCTTTAAGTCTTCAACATTCCCTTACAATGGTGGCATCTAAAGCAAGCATTGTGATAAGAAACTCCATCTATGGATAGTTGATCTACAAAACCATATAGTCACAATATTTTCACTTCTGCTATGTTCTGGTGAATTCCAAAGCCACGATCCAAGAAATTTTATTCAGACAGGCTCTGTGCCTTTTCTACAACGAATAAACAAGTTGATACTTCTAAAACTCCATTCCAACCCTCTTTGATACCAATTGTTAGAGTCTGCACAACAGAAAACAAGTAAATATTAGCGCACACATCATAAAATAGAGAAAACGATTTAACACGGTTCACCCAACCAATCTGGGCTACATCCACCAAACAGAGGTATCGGCTTTATTATTATTCAACAAGAGATTACAACAGCATATTTCTCACATCTGCACTTCCTCTTCCTCATCCCTCATATCTTTTTCCTCTATGGGCTTACAATTTATAGATGTCGAGAAGAAACTGAATAATAAATTCAATTCCATGCTATCACAAAAAAATAGGATTAATATCTCCTCTTCAGGATTTGATGCCATCAGATTTGGAACAAATCCTATTTTTGGCATTATCCATGAGATTTTAGCCAAAATAATATGCAAAATCTCAACAAATCACAACAACAATCTGATGATTCAGATCAATATGAGGAATCTGAATCTAAGAAAGAAAATTTAGAAATTGACCAACTTCTTCAAGAGATATAAATGCTGGAGAAAACAAAGAAAAATGGGACAAAATAATATTTGGAAATAGTTCAACATACTCATAGCATGATGGATCAATCCAAGACCTCTCAAGTGAGAGACCTGGTGAATGAATGGGAAGAATTTTCTCAAGCAATAAAGACTTCAAAAGAAAATCCTAATATTGATCAAACATCATGTTTTCAAACACCAGAAACTTCACAGAAAATAGTTCAAACTATTAATCTGCTACAAAGAGTTCCAACGGTACATGAAAAAGAAATCATATCGGTCTACCCTACAGATCATATAGTTCTACAGATTGAATATATTTCGTCATTAGACATTTTTTACAGTCCTAGCTGCAAAGCTGTGGTTAAAAGGAATAAAAGAAGAAGGATTGATGAAACAACTCCAAAACCAATAGATGAATCAATTGATGTACTTTGGAAGGATTCCTCAGATGATCCCACTGAACATATAACCAAGTTATCACAATATGTAGGGGCATATGCCACCGCTACTGTTGATAAAGCTACTGGGGTTAGAATATTGTTGAAACAAAAGGAAGCCAAAGTACAAGAATTTGAATAGTTACTAAATGAAGAGAAAACCAAGTTCATTTAATAGATCAAAATAAGAACTGCTCAATTTCATGAAGATATTGAAAACCTCAAATGGAATTTTTAGATAGAGCTTAATGAAAAACCAACACATATGGAAAAACTAATGGCTAAATTACAAAATAAACCACAGTTAGAACACTTCATCAAAGAAGCACTTGATGTAAATACTATGTTAAAGAAAGAACAAGAAATGTTTTTTCACCAAGCTTCTATGATTGATTCTTATTGTGATTCCAATAAGATAATGATTCAACAAATAGCAATTCAGAAATTAGAATGTGAAGGACTTGAAAAGAAAATCGAAGAACACATTTAGTGGAAAATTTTAGACACAGGAAAGCAGGCTAATCTACCACAAATAAATAAGATACAAAAAGAATCGTTATTCACAGAATGGAGAGCACAAATTAATCAAGTAGAGAAAGCAACAACCAAGACATCCAAGAAATCAAATGAGATTATTTAGTCTATATGTGATCAATTATTTAAAAAAAACTTCTTAAAGGAAACACCTCTGATGTGTTTTCATCAAAAAATGAAGTAGAACTAAAGTGGAAACTGAGAGAAGATACACAAGGGGAATTGAGCAAACAACTTGATAAGTTTGATCAGGAAAATTACTGGAATTTTTTGATCAAACGTTACCATCAACATCAAACTCTTCAGTCTCTTACAGATTTAGAAAAAAGATCTCAGTCAGTAATTTCAAATGTTATTTTCAAGGGACAGATTTGGTCACGGATATCATAGCCATCTCAACTTAAAGAAACGCTAGATATTTTTCAACTTCGTGATCAAACTCAGAAAGAAAGGCACGATTCGCAAAGTTAGGATTGTTAGTTCAAAGTTCCTAGATTATTGTTTAAGTTAAGTTTTTAGAGGAAGGTTGTTTGAAACCTCCTCTACATTTTTGTAATAAATTAATTTTAGTTTGTAGCTATTTTAGTATTTAAGCCCTTCTCATGCATTTAGAGAAGGGTCCAGAATTTTATTAAGAACATTTTCAAATAATGCTTAATTGTAAGTAAGTTTGTGAATGCCTTGATAAAGTAATGGAACACGACCTTTTCAGTTATATATATCATTTTGTTGATCAATGATGGTGTAGTTTTGTATCATTTGAAAGACTTATTGATGGAGGAGTTGAATGTAGCCTATAATCACTAAGCAAATGAATACAACAGTACACATCTGGTACTATTATCATGTATACTAAAACTGTTTTTGAATATTAGTGATGAATTCAGTTTTCATGAATTATATATGAAATCGATTGTTTTTTTTTATTTGAAATATAAGTTGCACTATTGTACGATATAAAGATAGAAATTGGTTTTTTTTATATGTGATCATTAGATATATGCGATATGTTTCTCATTTTTTCAAGAGAATTATCTTACAAAGTAATAATTATATTAAATTTATGATGATCTTCATCATCACAAATTGAATAGAGATCATTTTAGATTGCATTAAACTAGTATTATCCTGGGTTAGATTAAATTGGGCTTAAATTCAAAGTTTTACATTTTATAATTAATTTTTTTTAGTTTTTAGTGATTCTTCATGTAAATCCTTTGAAAGAAACCCAACAATAAAACAAAAACCCAAATCTGGGAAACTGGTCCAATTATATCCAGTCGAAGCCACTATCCCAAACAAAAAAGGAGTTGTCTTAAGGTCTAGACCAGGTGGTTATCCCGCTTGTTGTTGCCACAGATTTCTGAGGCCTCAACATTTTTGGCGTTAGAAGGAGGGCTACTATGAATTGCATATAATTCAAATCGTCAAACTAGAAGCCCTCATAAGAGTCCATCTCCCCAAAATAATTCTACAACTTCCTGATCATAGTCTAGATCACCAACTCAGAATTGGAAATAATAGAAATCTTTCCATCATATCCTGAAGTATCTCGTTAGTGAAATATTTTACAATTCACTCCCGAGTCGTCTGAAGTTTAGTCTTTAATTCATAAATTAGAAGGAATATCTATTTCTGCTGAAAAGCATGTTAACCCAGAAGCTTCTGACGAAAGTGTTACTTCTCTATTTAGAGAAACTGGTATATTAACTAGATCTAAGAGTGAAAAACTTGAAATTCCACCTTTTTAATTTCCAATTGAATCATTTCGCAAAAAAGTTCCTATATCCAGATCTAAGTCAGACACATGTGAAGTTACATCAAATTTCCCTTCTGTTACTTCTTCACATCTTCTGATTCAATCTCCATCTTCTCAGTCTTCCATTTCTTCTACTCAAACAATCAGTGTTGTTACAAGTAGTATTGTTCCAATTATAAGTTCTTCATTCATTCCCCCTACTTCTAGATCTACTTCTATATCTTCATAAAGTTCAAATCCAATTATGGCTAATCGACCTTGGATGAATCCTGGTGCTGTATTAATAGCCAATCCAAATCCTCTTCCGGATCATCCAGAAAAATGGTTACCTAAATATAATCCAAATGATGGTCTTCCTGCAGAAGAACATATCAATAATTTTATGTTAGCCATGAATCTAAATGGAGTTTCTCATGAAGATATTGTAGTTAGATTGTTTCCTTATACTTTACAAGGATCTGCAGGATCCTGGTATTTTTCACTTCCAGCAGGATCTATTGCAGATTGGGAAACTTTTGAACAAGTTTTCCTTGAAAAATTTGGAGATGATAGAACTGTTGCATCCCTAATCAATGCTCTTTCCAATCTTAAAACAAATTCAGGGGAAAGGATCAAAGATTTCAACTCCATATTTAACAAGTTATTAACCAAAATTCCAACTTCTTCCAAACCTGTTGTTGATGTACAAATAGAATGTCATATCTCTTCTTTGCCTTCTAATATAGCTATTTTTGTAGATAGATATGGTAAAGCCACCCTTTTAGAAAACATGAAAGAATATCTTGCTGTAGAGAAAATAATTTTAGCATTAAAAAAACATTTAGAAACAGAAGACAGGAAATCCAAGAAAGTGACATTCAATCAAGATTCAAAAAAGAAGGTCTCGAAAGATCTATTTGATCTTTAAGGTCTTCAAAAAGTATTAAAGACTATGTCAAATGATATGATTGAAATAAAGAAACAGGTTGTTGAAACCTCAACCCCTAAAAAATCGTTTCACCCATTTAAGAGAAATCCTTCTTCAACATCTCAACCTCCAAACATAATTTCAAATGCTGAATCCAATCAAGATACTGAAGATCCCTTACCATCTGAACAAGAGTTGGAATCTGAAGAAGAAGTTGAATTAAATGGTTTATGGGATTTCATTCTTCCCACAGAGAAAGAAAGTGAAGATATTACTGTCTCTTCAAGAAGTAAATCTTCTTCTAATTCAACTATATCAAATCAAAAACAAAAATCTCTCCCCACTAAGGAGAGAACAATAGTTATAAACTCTAAAACTGTTCAAACAGATTCTATTCCACCAGATCCCAATACAACTTCTAAAACTTTGATAGTTTCAGATACAGTGGAATATAATATAATTGAAGATATGAAAAATACTAAAGAAAATATTTCATTACATGAAATGACCAAACTCAACCAGCAACAGAAAATTTTTCTTAGAGAACTCAAGGCAATTCCAGTAGAACCTATAGAACCACCAATTATAGCACAAGCTTCTAAAGATATAGGGAAACCTCCATCATCTGCAAACAAATTAAATACCAATGATCTGGTTTTAATTGGTGATAGATCTATTTCACACACTCCTCCTTTAATTTTTATTTATGAGATTTTCAACAAAAATGTTCATAACTATCTTATTAATTCAGGAGCTTCTTCAAACATTATGCCAAGAAAGATATGTAAAAAATTGAATATTACTCCTCAAAATTCAGCTGTACATATAGTTCAATTGGATATAACAAGAGTTGAAGTTATTGGAGAAATGTTGTCAGTATCCATTAGGTTATCATCTAATCCAAAGGTACTGTAAGTAATTGATTTCTTGGTCACAGATATCCCTGAATTTTATGGTCTTATTTTAAGAAGGGATTGGTCTGAAAAGTTATATGGATATTTTTCTACCGATTTGTCACACATGTGGTTACCATACAATGGAAAATAAAATCAAATTACAATTTAACGTGAAAAATTCATGAAACATACAGTTACTAAACTAGAAGAAGAAAATGAACCTGTAGCCTTCACCAATAATATCATAGGAAATTATTCAGCTGAATCATTTCTTGGATCATTCAATGCTCAGGTTTCACCTTTTTCAATAAACACTGCTATTTCTCAAATTGAAAACTTTTCTCAAACAGATGCTTCTAGATGTGTTAATCTTAGTAATCAAATTCCAAAACAATCCTTTTTTTGGACTATATACTTTGATGGTTTAAAATCAGAAGATGGTGCAAGAGCACGTTGCGTTTTAATTGATCCACAAGGAGAGAAGACAATGCTATCTTGTAGACTTGAGTTTTAGTGTACAAATAATACTGCTGAATATGAAGCATTGATACAAGGTCTATATAAAGCTATAGAATTGAATGTTAAATATTTGCAAGTATATTGTTAAACAAGTCAGAAATATGATTCATTGTGTTTTGTGACATTTAAAACATTATCAAACCTTAGCTCATAATCTTACCTCCCATTTTACTACATTCAATATCTCTACAGTTCCTAGATTACAAAATGAAAGTGTCGATTTACTTGCTAATGTAGCATCTAGACTCATAGCAGCTGAAGAATTTAGCCCAAATAGATTTTCAATTGAGTTAATTTTTAGACCTTCCATTCCTGATAATGTAACAAATTAGAGAGTATTTAATAATGATGCAGATATAGTAGACTTTATTACGTCTGAAAAAACTCATGAAGGTCAAATCATAGATGAACATGAACACAATTTACATATTGAAGATAAACCAAATACTAATTCAATTCCCAAATCTGTAGTCAAAATGGAAGATCTCTATGATCGGAAAGATAGGTTTAAGAAGATAACCAATTAAAAAAATCAAAGTTCTACTTTAAAATTTGAATTGATTAATCTTGGTACACCAAAAAAACCTCAAAATATCAACTTAGGTCTTGGTTTAAAGCCTGAAGAAATGATGTCATTCATTAAATTGCTAAAAACATATAAAGATATATTTTCATGGGATTATTTAGATCTTAAGACATATGATACTTCTATAATTCAGCATACCACACCTATGATCTCAAATGATAAGCCTGTTCAACAAAAACTGAGTAAAATTCATCACAATTTAGAAAGCCAAATTAAATCTAAATTAAACAAAATGCTTAAAGCCAAAGTCATTTTTCCTGTTAGACATTCGAAATGGGTGTCAAATATGGTTCGAGTTAAAAAAAGAATGGAGACATTAGAATTTTCATAGAATTTAGAAATTTAAATAAAGCCTATCAAAAAGATAATTTTCCCTTACCCACCATGGAACAGATTTTACAATTAGTTATAGGATCTGAATTGATGTCTTTCTCGACAGATTTTCAAGATATAGTCAGATAATGGTACACCGAGATGACAGATTAAAGACAACATTCAGAACAAAGTGGGGAACCTATGCATATCATAAAATGCCTTTTGGACAGATTAATGTTGGTGCTACATTTCAACATGCTATGGATATAGCTTTTAAAGGATTAATCAATAACTCAATTGTTATATACTTAGATGACATTACTGTTTATTCTAAGCATAGAAATAATCACATTATTCACCTAATTTTTTTTTTTGAAAGATGTAGAAAATATGGTATTTCCTTTAATACAAAGAAATGTTATTTCGCCTTATTAGAAGGTAAATTATTGGGATTCATCGTTTCTAAACAGGGAATCCATATTGATCCTGATAGTATTCAAGAAATTTAAAATATTCCTCTACCACACAATAAAAAAATGATGCAATCATTTTTAGGACAAATTAATTTTGTAAAGAGGTTTGTTCTAGATTTTTCCCAAATCATATTACCCCTACAATCAATGATCAAGAAAAAATCAAATTTTAAATGGGGAAAATAATAGAGAAATTCATTTGAGTTGATTAAAAAGTCCATCATTGAAGCTCCCTCCCTGACCACTCCTAATTTTCTTAAAACATTTTTATTATATACATTTTCTTCTAATACATCATACGCAGCAGTTTTGACACAGTTAAATAATCAAAACAATGAAGCACCGATTGCGTTTTTTAGTTCTAACCTTCAAGGTGCTAAGTTAAATTATTCAACTGTGGAAAAACAAGCTTATGTTGTATTTAAATCTTTGAAACATTTTAGACCTTTTCTCCTAAAAACACATACTAAAATAATAGTACCTTACTCAGCAGTAAGGAAATTATTAGTTCAATGGGAAGTAGGAGAAAAGAGAGAAAATTGGATTACAGCACTTCAAGAATATGATGTAGAGATACATCAAGTGAAAATTGTTAAAGGACAAGGTTTTTGTAGGATGTTAACCAGAGCCTCTCATTTACCAATAGAAGAAGATCAATTGCATGAAATACAACTATATGAGGTAAGCCTAAACGATTCACAATCACAATATGCTGATTTGAAATTTTTCTTGAAAAATGTATATGCTCCATTATATCTCAACTATACAGCAAAGTGTGCTCTGAGACTTAAAGAAAATCAATGTCAACTCATAGATGATGTGTTATTTAGGAGAAGTTATGATTTTGTATTATTGAGATGTTTAGAAAAAACTGAAGCTGAAAAAGAAACGTAGGAATTAAATGATGGACCAACTGGAGGTCAATGCGGAGGAAATATGACAGCTCATAAAATATTGCATGCTATTTATTATTGGCCAACTCTGTTTAAAGATGCACAAGAATATGCAAGAAAATGTAAAGTATGTTAAACTGCAGCAAGAAGAGAAAGGAAAGAAGCATTTCCATTACAGTCAGTAGATATCCAACAACCGTTTGAACAATGGGGGTTAGATATTATAGGTGAAATAACTCCTAACTCTTCAAAACAACACAGGTATATTCTAACTGCAATGATTACTTCACAAAATGGGTAGAAGCTATCCCATAAAATATGGTTAATACAAAAAGTATTACAAATTTTATTGATCAATTTATAATCACCAGGTTTGGTCTCCCATTAGCTTTAATATTTGATAATGCATCTTACTTTTCTGGAAATGCCATGATATAAATTTTTTTGAAAAGAGGTTTTAAACTAAAATACTCAGCTAACTATTACCCGCAAGGAAATGGATTAGCTAAATCTGCAAATAAATACCTTATCAAAATAATTAAACGAACTGTAGAAAAAAATCATAAAAATTGGCATAAAGCACTACTATTTGCTCTTTGGTCAGATAGAAGTAATCACAAAGCTTCAATAGGTACTTCTCCATTTGTTTTATTTTATGGGAAAGAAGCTATTTCATCCACAAATGTAACAATACCATCATTTGTATTAGTAAAATTTATTGAAGAGAATCCTTCCTCTTCCCTTCAACTTAGACAAGATCAAATTCTTAAATTAGAAGAAGAAAGAGAAAAATCCAAACAAACTCATATACATCATCAACAAATAATTAAAGCTTCATTTCATTCAATTTTTGCCATTCCAAATAATTTCAAATTGGTGATTTGGTGTTGAAGTGGGACAAAATGCATGAGAAAAAGGGTAAACAAAAAAAATTTCAATAACTGCGGCTAGGTCCATTTCAAATAATTGAAGAAATAGGCCCATCAACATTTCTGTTGCAAGATTTAGTAGGCAAAAAGGATTCTTTTCCTGTTAATGGGAAAATTTGAAAAAATATTTCTCGTAGGAGGTAATCCCTTCTATCTTTGTATATTAAGATATTTTGTTTTTCTTTCAAAAATAAAAGCTTGATTAGTACTGAAAGTTTGCCTTTCAAAACAAGTCTCAGATAACTATCTTTTGATTTTTCTTTTTACTTATAAAAAATAAAAATGTTAAAGAAGGAAAATCGAAAGATTTAGAGAGACATATTGATTCTATCTTTCTAAAAAATGGAATTTCAATAAAACACTTATTTGTTTTGATGAACTCTCATTTTTATATAGCAAGAATATTATTTTATCAGTCCAGAAAAGAAATTTTAATGTAGTAAGAAACCTGCTTGTAGAAAAGCAATTTAAAACTCGACATTATCATCCAGTATCTTAAAGGGACCTATGATCATCCCATTCGGAAAATATTATAAGTTTTCAAAAGGAATTCAAAAGAAAATAAAAAGAGACGATTAGAATAAAAGCTTAAAAGATAATAAGTCTCATCACGAGCTTGTTTACCATGTTCATAAAGAAATAGTTAAACTGACATTACTAATACTGTCTACCAAAACAGTGTAATGACTTGAGATTATATCATATAGACAAAGGGTCTCATCAAGAGCCAGCTTGATCAATTTAATTACTATTTGTGAATGGAATTGTCATTATTTGGTTACCAAGCCAAGACAATGGATTTTAAGCAGATAAAAATATATAATAAAAAGTTTTCATAAATTAGAATTTACTTATGAATGTTTTGAGAAATACTGGATGGAAATATGGATCATAGCTGGGTAAAAGGTAACCCTGCCAAAGGCTTCAAATTGCCTATTGGAACAGAGGCTCTATCCGTGATAAAAAGAGTAAATTTATATAAAGCTGATCTGAAAAGGTTATTTACTTTTTCCTTTTTTAACTAAGTAATGACTTATATAGATTTTCGTACTTATATATTTATAGAGGAATTCTCATGAATAAATGAACAAAAGAAATTTTCATTGTTTGGCAAAGATATTATTTATTTGAAATTTCCTTCCTTTAAATATTTTGTTTTCAAAAAAGGTTCAGAATTTTCAAAAAAAAAATTAATCAGAGACATCTGGTTCATCCAAGCAAATCGTCAATTGTTGTGCTATACAACAACTCCCATTTTTTTTTTAAATAGGGACCCTTTAAAAATAAAATAGGAAATTCTTTTTATTTCCTAAAAAAAAACTTTTAAAATATAGTTTTTGTTCCTTTCCTTTAAAAAGGGCATCGCATATTGCATATCTTATTTAAAAAAAGAACTATAAAACGTAAGATATGTGAACTGCGAAATTCACTCGAAGCCTTTCTAAAGTAAATAATTATAAAACCTTGTAAAATATCAAAATCACCATTTCATTCTTCCTTTTTTGCATCGCATTTTAATTAATTAACAAAGCCATAAGAATAAAATGATACAAGTCACAATACCCGCGGACCCGACATACAAATAAATTAGGTAATATAAAACCTTTCGCGACTGCGTCCACTTTAAGTTTTTCACATTTCACATCGCATGCAAATTATAATATACATTCAAATGTTATCTTATAAAAGTTGTGATCTGTGATTTGCGCAGATCGCATTTCGCAACATTTAAAGATTATGATCACGAAATATTATAAGTGATAATTGTGAAATGCGTATTAAATGAATTTAGCGTATGAAACAACTTATGTCATATCAAATGGAATTTAAGATCTTAACGGCTTTAAAACGAATGATAGATCTTACGTGTGAGGCCATGTGATATATTAAATTAGGAATTATGAAAGATGATTGATAGATTGACATCTTCTCGCGTACATTAGAAGTAAATGATTGATTTACTCTTATGAGACTCCTTATATGCTAAATTTTCTCTTCTCTCAGGAAATTAATTATTTGGTTGAAGAAGTTCAAAATGAGAAAAAAAGGAAAGGAAATTTCTCAAAAATCATCCACAGAAGACGCAGATATTTCTTCATTATTTTTAGACACTGTCTGCAACAAAGACTGTGGTAGTTCGTCATGGGAGGCAATGTACAAACTCTTCGAAGATGAAGGACCAAGGGTGATAGACAAAGTTTCTGCTACAGTCATTATTTCGACCTCTGATGTAACCCTTTTCGATGTTACATGCTCGTACATTCACAAAATAGTAGCGAGACCAAAGATTCTTCCTTATACAGACATGGCCATGTGGGAAATCGACCACTTAAACATTGAAGATAGAATTTTCAAGAATTAGAGAGGAGAGATTATGGGTTCTTTCAAAGAAAAAGATTTAGCAGCAATGTATCATCTACCAACCCCGTAACAGAGATACAACAATAAGTATGTGCATACTTTCAAAGAAAAACATCCAGATCTTATCAAAGTCATCCATGAATGGAAGGACAATGAAGGGAAATTGAAGCAAGACAAGTCTGGTATGTACCCAATTGCACAAATTCCCAATCCTTTTTGTTATGCCACTGGTAAGTTGTGTAGAGTATTTTCCAAGCTTGATACTACTATATTTTCAAGAGATTGGGTTCCGTTAATTGACGCAATCGTCAATTATTCTATTGTAAATTGGGTAGACATTCTATCCATTTGCCTAGCCAAGCATATCATTGAATATAGGAATAAAAAAGGTATTTCTCTCAGAGAAATACCTCTGTTTTATATGTCTTCTTATGTCATGGATGTCATTTGTTTTACTTCTTATTTTCCTACCATGGGTTGGAAATGGACCATCAAAAACCCTACCCCGATTCATATCTACCATAGAGAACTCTGGGATTCTGATTTTTGCTTACACTTATATAAAATCTGCTACAGAGTCATATTTCCCATGCATGAAATTATTTTCAACAAAAAGGCTTCAAGCGTTTCTAAATAAGCCAACGTAGATATTCTTCCCGTAGCAAGATGGTTTGCTGAAGAAACGTTCACATATATTAGAGTATTTGGGAGTTATGCTAGTCCCCACGTTTTACCTTACTATGTTCTAGACAAATTACTTGCAAAAGAAATAGCATATCAGCTTGTCAACAGTGTCATAAAGCAGTTGAAAGATGGTAAAAAGGCTATTTCACCTACTTTCCCTCTATAGTGCGGCACCTTTGCTCTGGCTAATATTGGCCATACATACAAAGAAGTTCCTAAGATTTAGTTGTTGAGATTGGAGTTTATTCCAGGACAATTATATCATCCCAATGATGTGATTAAAAATTATATCACAGAGCTAAAAATGAAGCCTTTTGTATAGGAAGAAGATAAATTTGATGATTTCTTCCGAGGCATGGAAAATTTCTTTGATGTTATCAAATATGTTTCTAGTCAATTAAGTCAAGAAGATGTTGAAACTTTTCAAACATATAGAAACAACAGAATATAAAAGGTTCCTTTGAATTTATTGACTATTGGAGATGAAAAACACACTCCAAGTGTTAGTATAGATGATGAAATGAAAGATATATATGAAAATGAATCATGTCAATCAAAGCAGCAGTCTGATGATTCGGATTAATCTGAGGAATCCAAATCTAAGAAAGCAAATTCAGAAATTGACCAAATTCTTTAAGACATAGAAGTGCTGGAGGAAACAAAGAACAATAGGAAAAAATCAAATTTGGAAACAATTCAACATACTCATAGCATGATGGATCAATCCAAGCCCTCTCAAGTGAGAGACCCAGTGAATGAATGGGAATAATTTTCTCAATCAATAAAGACTTCAAAATAAAATCCCAATATTGATCAGACATCAAGTTTTCAAACACCAGAACCTTCACAGAAAATAGTTGAAACTGTTAATCTACTACCTAGAGTTCCAACAGTACATGAAAAAGAAATCATACCGACCTAACCTACAGATCAGATAGTTCTGCAGATTGAAGATATTTCGTCATTAGACATTTTCTACAGTCCTACCTACAAAGCTATGGTTAAAAGGAATAAAAGAATAAGGATTCATGAAACAACTCCAAA
Source organism: Pinus albicaulis (assembly GCA_034641835.2). Lineage (NCBI taxonomy): Eukaryota > Viridiplantae > Streptophyta > Pinopsida > Pinales > Pinaceae > Pinus > Pinus albicaulis. Next base: position 899,730,576 of record CM076571.1, on the reverse strand, counting down.
ACCAACAGACGAGTTTGTTGATGTACTTTGGAGTGATTCCTCATATGACCCCACTAAACATCTAACCAAGTTATCACAATATTAAGGGGCATATGCCACTGCTACCATTGATAAAGCGATTCAGGTTAGAATATTGTTGAAACAAGAGGAAGCCAACGTACAATAATTAGAACAAATACTAAATGAAGAGAAAAACAAGTCCATTGAAAATATCAAAATAAGAACAACTCAATTTCATGAAGATATTGAAAACCTCAAATGGAAGTCTCAGACAAAGCTTAATCAAAAGCAAGCACATCTGGAAAAACTAATGGTTGAATTACAGAATCAACCACAATTAGAAAAATTCATTAAAGAAGCACTTGATGTAAATACTATGTTAAAGAAAGAACAATAAATGTTTTTTCACCAAGCTTCTATGATTGATTCTTATTTTGATTCCAATAAGATAATGATTCAGAAAATAGCAATTCAGAAATTGGATTGAGGAAGACTTGAAAAGAAAATTGAAGAACACATTCAGTGGAAAATTTCAGACACAGGAAAGTAGGCTAATCTACCAAAAATAGATAAGCTACACAAAGAATTGTTATTCACAGAATGGAGAGCACAAGTTAATCAAGCAGAGAAAGTAGGAACCAAGACATCCAAGAAATCAAATGAGATTATTTATTCTATATGTGATCAATTATTTAAAACAGAACTTCTTAAAGAAAAAACATCTGATGTGTTTCCAGGAAAAAAGGAAGTAGAACTAAAGTGGAAACAGAGAGTAGATACACAAGGGGAATTGGTCAACCAAGTTGATAAGTTTGATCAGGAAAATTACTGGAATTTTTTGATCAAACCTTATCATCAACATCAAACTCTTCAGTCTCTTACAAATTCAGCAAAAAGATCTCAATCAATAACTTCAAATGGTATTTTCAAGGGACAGATTTAGTCATGGATATCACAGCCAGCTCAGCTTAAAGCAATGCTAGATATTTTTCAACTTCATGATCACACTCAAAAAGAAAGGCAGGATTCACAAAGTTAGGATTGTTAGTTCAAAGTTCCTAGATTATTGTTTAAGTTATGTTTTTAAAGGAAGGTTTTTTGAAAACTCCTCTACATTTTTGTAATAAATTAATTTTAGTTTGTAGCTAGTTTAGTATTTAATCCCTTCTCATGCATTTAGAGAAGGGTCCAGAATTTTATTAAGAACATTTGTAAAGAATGCTTAATTGTAAGTAATTTTGTGAATGCCTTGATAAAGTAATGGAACACGACCTTTTCAGTTATATATATCAATTTGTTGATCAATGATGATGCACTTTTGTATTCTTTGAAAGAATTATTGATGGAGGAGTTGAATGTGGCCTATTATCACTGATCAGATGAACATGACAGTACACATATGGTACTATTATCATGTATACTAAATCTGTTTTTGAAAATTAGTGATGAATTCAGTTTTCATGAATTATATATGAAATCAGTTGTGTTATTTTATCTGAAATATCAGTTGCACTATTGTATGATATAAAGATAGAAATTGGTTTTTTTTTTATATATGATCATCAGATATATGCGATATGTTTCTCATTTTCTTTTGATTAACTATTTTTTCAAGATAATTATCTTACAAAGTAATAATTCTATTAAATCTGTGATGATATTCATCATCACATATCGAATAGATATCATTTTAGATCGCATTAAACTAGTATTATCTTGGGTTAGATTAAATTAGGCTTAAATTTAAAGTTTTACATTTTAGATATAATTTGTTTTAATTTTTAGTGATCCTTCATGTAAATACTTTGAGAGAAACCCAAGAATAAACCAAAAAACCCAAATCTGGGAAACTGGTCCCATTATATCCAGTCAAATCCACTATCCCAAATGGAAGAGGAGTTGTCTTAAGGTCCGAACCAGGTGGTTATCCCCCTTGTTGTTGCCATAGATTTTTGAGGCCTCAACAGGTAGCTAGATTGGATACTGTAAGAGTAGATATAGTAACAAAAACTCATAACAAGTGGAAAGTATATTAGATGGATGTAAAATCAACCTTCTTGAATGGAATTCTAGAAGAATAAATTTTTGTGCAAGAGCCTTTAGGATATGAAGTTGAAGGTAAAGAAGATAAAGTTTACAGGTTGAAGAAATCACTCTATGGAATGGAGCAAGCACCTACAACATGGTATAGCAGAATCAACAGTTAAATGATTAAGAATCGATTTTGTAAAAGCAACAATGAGCCTACCTTATACACAAAGGTAAATGAGCATGGAGAAATTTTGAATGTTTGCTTCTATGTTGATGATATTATTTTATAGGTTATCTTCAGTTAGATGAATTTAAAGCATCCATGATGAAAGAATCTGAGATGACTGTTCGTGGTCTCATAAAATATTTTCTTAGCATTGAAGTTGAGAAATCTGAAAAATGAATTTTTATTTGCCAAAATAAATATGCTAGATATTTGCTGAAAAATTCAAGATGGATAATTGCAAACCTGTACATACACGAGTTGCAATAGGTACAAAGTCGTGTAAGGATGATGAAGATCAAATGTCAGTCCAACTCTATTCAAAAGATTGGTTGGCAGCCTCATGTATCTCACAGCTATAAGACCGGATATTATCTAAGGAGTGAGTTTTATTTCCAAATTTATGGAGACTCCAAAAGACACACATTGGAGCATTGGAAAACGAATTCTAAGATACATAGTAGGAACTAGAGATTATGGCATAATGTATGAAAGTATAGAAAAGAATGATTTTATTGGATTTACAGATAGTGATTTTGCAGGTAGTTTGGATGATAGCAAGAGAACATCCAGCTATGTGTTCCATCTTGGTTTAGGTGTCATTTCATGGGCATCTAAGAAGCAAACTATTTTGACAATATCATCAGTAGAAGCAGGATTTGTTGCAGCAACTTCAACATCATGTCAAGCAGTATGGTATCATGTCAAGAAGAGTATTGTATGGACTCAAGCAGAAACAACAAGGATCAACAATGACATACTCAAGCAGAAACAATAAGGATCAACTTCAACATCATGTCAAGAAGAGTATTGTATGGACTCAAGAAGAAACAACAAGGATCAACAATGATATACTGTGACAACACATCAACAATTGCACTATCCAAGAATAGTGTGTTTCATAAAAGGAGCAAGCATATTGATACTGGATATCATTTTATTAGAGAAGTTGTGAGCAATGGAGAACTTCAGTTGAAGCCTTGTGAATACCGTGATCAATTGACTGATATATTTACCAAGCTATTAGAAATAAATGTGTTTGAGTTTCAAATTGGGTGTTGTAAGCCTAGCTGAGACATAGACCACCAGGCATGTTCGAGTTGTCATGAGTTAATGTTTTAGTTTATAGGTTGTAATTAAGGGGGAGCATTAAAATAGTTAATTAACTCATGCATGCATAGTTATACAATCAATTAAGTAAGCATTGAGTTAGTTGAGTTGTGTGATAGATGAATTTGGTAAGTGAGTTAGAGAGTTAGTTAAGTGAGTGATGGTCAAGTCGAGTTATGTAAGTGTGTGCATGTCAACTGAGTTAGGATTAATACCCTTCATCGGGTTCATTATATTCATTGTGTGAGATTGAAGTTCATATGATTAATAGAACAACAACATCTCATGTGTTTCATGTGTAAAATAATTGTGTTATTTTGTGTTTAATATCCTCTGCCTTTCGAACATGACTGACGCTTTGGTCTCCACCATATCAGTTTTTATCGAATCAATTCCCTTGTCGTTTAAGATGAGTCATGTAAAAAACATGATTTGGTTTCTATGAAATCTTGTTGTCGATCGAGGGAACTATTTATTTCCAGTACCCATAGATGTGATTTTTGGATATTTTAATTGTTATTTTTAAATTGTTAATGAAAATGGTGGTTTTGTCAAAATGTTCATTTGTTTGTACAATTTTATGAGTGTTCTCAACCATAAATTAAAATTTCTGAACATTTTATTAAAGATAAATTTATATATTTCTCATTAATGAGTGGAAGGTCACAAGAAAATCTACTTCTAGCCTTAACGCCTGTTAATTTAGAGTTCAAAATCACAGCGATGAATTACACTCTATTTTTACTAATTGCTAAGTTTATAATGCCCCAGGGTTGCTTTCTCTCTTACAACATGGAAAAGATGTTTTAAGGTTATCAACATGGAAGAGATGTTGTAATATTATGTTATATTATGTGATGTTATCTAAACATTTAGACTCAATCAAATTACATAACAATAAAAATAAAAATAAAATACAACTTATCATTTAAGGTGCAAATATCTGCCCTATCCTATTATGTTATGTAAACATTTTACTTATGAAATAAAAATAAAATAAAATAATATAATTAATAATTATATTTATTAACAAAAATAAAAATAACCCTAAGTTAAATATTTTTATTTCGTAAAAAAAAAAATTAAAAAACCAACATATATCCATCTCAACTGAAGATCTACAAAGCTAAAGGGATCACATGGGATCAAATATTTTTTCTCTCTAAAAGTGGTTTCAATTTCAAAGAGACTTGATCCCTCTAGGCACATCAAAATTAGGATGGATCTATCTTGGTATTGATATTGTAAAATGTGTATTTCATTTTATCTTCAATTTTCATATAATTTTTAATATATATATATATATATATATCACAAGTTAAATATTTCGATGCCATATTAAAGATGTTGCAAAGGATGATAGCTCGTACCACTCCAGTTAAAAATTATGCTATTCGAAGAATTGCATAAAAAAAATTATAACCTACATTGGTCAATGTTGAATTAATAGAAGTCAACAAGAAAATCTAATCCTATAGGTTTGTTTTGGAAAAAATTAATAAATTGATATGTGACTTGTAATTAATTGCTTGCTCAAATATAAATGCATAAATTTTGGTGGGTGGTAACCGCTAGTAAATCTACACATTAACAATTTTACTATGAGTTTTTTTAAAGTATTTCGTGTTCTGATGGTTTTCTAGAAAAGGTTAAGAATAGAAAACCACAACTAGAGGAGTAACTTCTCATCTGAGAAACTGACCATCCTATGATGCTTTGCAAGTAAATAAAATGGGTCATAATGTAAACAAGTTTTATAATCTCTTCAAGATGGTGAATTAATTTATACATGAAGTTTTTAAAAGTAACATATTCACATGAAAGTAAAAATGGAAAACATGAAGAGAAGAAAACATAATTTGATGATGGAGTTCACCCCTCTTCGGCTACGTCTTTGGGTTTGCTTCAACATCTAGACCTCTATATTGATTTCATTCTTAAAAGTGTACATGCAAATTGTTGACAATTGAGTGTCTTATTTCCCCTATATGGAAACATTATTTTGCAAATAATTATCACTCTAAAAGTATAACCCCCTAAAACAAGTCATGAAAATGTCAACATGAAGAGGGATCATACATCAAATCTTTGTACTCCATCTGAAAACCAAGCAAAAAATATACAACAATGCCACATTGAAGTACTGAAAAAGGCTTCTCTAAAAAACACATAATGAGAAAAGTTAAAGAATAGTTGCACCATAGAATTCATAACTGTTGTAGATAAATAAGAAGGCAATAAAATGCCTACAAGATTCTCTCCATGACAAAAATGCCTTCAAAAATAATTCAAACTTTTGATTGTCTCTAGCACTAAAAGACACAATCCTGCAAAAATTCCTTCCAAAAGTGCTCCAATCGGAAAACTTGGGTCTTTGATAGATTGAGAATGCACAAAAGCTCTTATGTGGACTCTTCTTGGTCTCAAAAAGAGCAAAAATTGATCAATTTCTTCCTTAAACAACTGCTACTATTCATCCCTCAATTTGACAGAACCTTCCTAACCGTGTGACATTTTTTCCATTTAAATAATTCGATAAGTGACAATTTAAACTACAAATGGTGCATTTTTTTTCTTCATTAATTTTCCCAATGGTGTGAGCATAACACTGGGGCTAGGGTCGAATCCCCACCCTGCTCTGGTAGCTCCTTCCACCATATTGTGTGCAGTCATATGGAAAAGGTTATGACCAGGGGTTGGGGCTAGACCTCGCCCTACTTTGTTGTTGCTCCTATTCCAGGGCCCCATGTGATGTGTGATGACCAAGGACCAAGGCTAACACTCGACCCCTCGTATTTTTATCGATGTGTTTATATAAGGAGAAAGATTAATAATAATAATGATAAATAAATGTACACATCCAACCATATATATATATATGCGAAGGTAGGTTACACTTTTTTAAGAAACGCGGGTGGAAAATTCATTTTCCCAACAGTTCGACCGAACTTTTATAAAATTTCGGCCAAAATGTCTAAAATTTCATCCGAAGTTTGGAAATTAGTTTGCCTGAAATAATTCTTTCATTTACATTGACGACGTATTGACGACGTGGACAAACAAATTTTTGGCCAGAGATGGGAAAACCGGCAACCAAATTCCGGCCGAACTAATAGTTCTTCTGAACTAATAGTTTGACCATAATTTTTCTTATAAATATAACAGTCCACAAACCTTAAGAGGTTTTGGGCTTGTTGCCATTGTCGCATTTGTGTCATCTTTCTATCTCACATCTGTGTCATCTGTTTGTCTCGCATATGTGTTTGCTATTTTTTGTGTCATCTATTTGTGTTTTCTGTTGCAAGGGTGAGGAGGTGGCAAGGGTGTTGCTCTGGTTTATTTTTTTGTGTATCTTTTTTGTTGGTTTTAATCTTTTTGCTCTGATTTTTTGTTCGCAGGTTAATTGTAATTTGCGTCCTCTGCGACGTCTTCGGAAATCTCTTGCCTTGTCGTCTCATTGCAACCTTGGCATCTTGTCGTCTCCAAATTTCCTTTGAATCCTTTGATTCATTTCTTGTGCAATCCCTAGATCTACGTGAACCATTAATTGAAGAAGGAAATTGCAGAAATATTGTTTAATTCATTTTTTCCTTCACATTATACCACGTTGTTTATATATGGATACCAAAACAAATCTGAGCAGTCACAATACTATACGTATAAATATAGTGACTTCATAGAGTATATCAAGCCATATTCTTCAAGTGTAATATCCATTGTCTTAGTTTGAAGAAATACATACTCATTTGTGGCTTTAACAAATAAAGTGTGCACAGATTCTGAATCTTTTAAAATTTTGAACCAACTTTCATTAGGTTTCTTGATGTAAATAAAACCTTTGAAATAACCAATGCTGCAGATTACCTTTATGAAACACACAAAAATGCACATACTACAGTAACCACCATATCATTGAACCAAATATTATGTCTTTTTCATTTTTCTTAAGGTCTAACCTGTGACCGTTGTTTTTAGAAAATGCATACTTTCACCAAGATTTACTATCCAAACTTGTTTGGAGCCCATGAGCAACTGATGGACATCTGTGTTAAACAATGTGATCCATTAGAAGCCTCATGGCATTGGTCCAAACTATAGATATAGCTCTAGTACCTTTTCTATAAAATTTTCTTTTTATAAATTTATTAGCGCAACAAACTTACCTACCCAAACAATGCTATTTCATTGTTGTTAGTTGTATGCAATTTCCTCAAATGTTTGCATAGATTAGACCTTCAAAATATACCCCAAATTCTGAGATAGTCCACCCTCCAATTGCTACCAAGGAAATATTTCTTAGCATTGTGTTTCGTGTTAAGAATAACTGAAATCAATTGTGACTTTATATCTCATGTTGTACCTTGAGTACCTTCTTTGTTAATTGTAGCTTTACCATTGGTCTCTGCTTCTTGATTTAAAATTTTCTTGCACATTTCCTTCATTTTGTACCTTGAGTACCTTCTTTCTTAATTGTAGCTTTATCATTAGTCTTTGCTTCCAGTTGTAATATTTAAATTTTTCTTGCACCTTTCCTTCATGTTGTACCTTGAGTACCTTATTTATTAATTGTTTCTTAGTCACTAGTATCTGCTTCCTATTGTAATATTTAAATTTTCCTTGCACCTTTTCTTCTTATAATGGTAGAAAAAAAAATGTTTGACTGCAAAAGTAGTTAGTATTTTATAGTAATCCGTTCATAAATGGTGGCATTATTTTCTCACCTACATTGTGGAAATATTAAAAGATGGTGCAACAGAGTTTTTTGTGTTGATATGAAACTGACACTGCCAATGATATTAGTTGAAAATCTACAACCATATTCATTATCTCTACATTTCATAATATTCATTCTTGTTCTTGCCTTCATAATAGTCATCAAAAAATAACAAAGCTTCTTTACCATTCTTTGCAAATTTTGAGTGAGCTTCTTAATTGTTAAATACATTATCTAAGGTGTCTATAATCATGGCACCATATTCTTGGATTCCCATTGCCTATTGTTCATTAGAAATCCTCAATCAAAAATCCATATCTACTTTCGTAAAATTAAAAGGGGAACTACAGCTGCTCCCTGCGCATCTATTCCAATAAAGCTCGAAAGTTCAATCGAATAGTTTATATACACCTTGGGTGCAAAGGGAAGAATAATTTTTTCATAATTAATCTTCCAACTGAGTCCACACCACTATAGTGCCAATATTTAACTAATCACTCTTGCATAGAAGAATACCCACATATATATCTACAACACAGTCAACATTGTAGTGATTTGGAAGATTTAACTAATGACTCTTGCATAGGAAAAAATTTCCGACCCTTAGGGATTCAATAAAAATTTTCCAAACTTCCATACTTCTAGAGTGGATATATTCATACTAGGGCTAGATAAGGTTTGTCTAGGATTCTGATTTTCTTATTTTTATTGATTTAAAATTTAATAAAATATGTGATATTTACATATCTTGAGAACTTTACTTAATTTTGTTTACCAATTTTGTGTTAGTACAAAAAGGACATAAGATTAGTAATGGTGATAAGTTACATAAGTATTGGTAAGGTTGATCAAGAATGATACCTATCCAACTTCATTAACTAGGTGCTTGTACTCAACTTTGTGATTACACTGGTGAAATGAGAAATATATATCATTCTTTCCATAATTGAGCTTGATTGAGCTATGTTCTTAGCTGAATTCTTGTAAATCACCTAGGCATATATACTTACTTATATAGTAGGAGTAAGCTAGCTTTCACTATGATATATAGCTTTTCTTATACTCTATTAAACCATGTGTTTATCCATATAGAGCTTACATATATCCATATTCACTCACATATTGGTAAATATAATGGTAATCACTCATTCCAATCACACTTAGTACTCAACATTATGTGGTTTCACTAAAGGTGCTTGTGTTTCCATAAGAGATACATATTGTATTATATTGATACTTCAGAATCACTAGTACTAATCAGCGTAGTAAGAACCATCATAACTATCTTAGACTATTCATTATGTTCCAACATCATTGATTACTAGAAGCTTAGTAGCGAATATCATCATACAACTTGGACGTTATGTTTTAATAGTGGTAAGTGAAACATGACCCTTGTAACTATTAGTATAAGTACCATTGTATTCATTATTTAACCTTACTGCTTCTATTACAGTTATCTGTTAGATCTCTTCCCATTAAGTGTTGTAATCATATAGGTAACTTAGACTATGTATTAAGCATCTTATTGTTAATTAGGGTAGTACTAATGGTACGCAACATTGAAGGTATTCTGATATACAGTTGTTGATGTTGAGCTGACATGACCACAACATTGAAGCAACACCAAAGCCAACATCCCAAACATGACAAATATTGATTCTCTAAATCTCAACATCATCACCCTCATCTAATAGTCACGAGGTTCATATTAATTTTTATCATAATAAATTGGTTAAAAATTTAGATATAATGTATTTAATGTAATTATTTTATTTGAAGCAACACCAAAGCCAACATCCCAAACATGACAAATATTTATTCTCTAAATCTCAACATCATCACCCTCATCTAATAGTCACGAGGTTCATATTATTTTTTATCATAATAAATTGGTTAACAATTTAGATATAAGGTATTTAATGTAATTATTTTATTTTTGGTTAATATAGTGAAATATTATTTTATAAATAGATTTAACATTTTGAAAATTTCTTGAATACTCCTTGCTAAGCTAAAACCTAAGCTTTTCTTTCTTATTCCTGAACTGAATCTTCCTAATATAGCTAGCTTTCTAATGCCTCAAAGAGTAGAGTTGTATGTGTGACTTTTCACATAACTTCATCAACCACTACCACTAGTTGTTTATCATTTTATGCATTTGGAGGCATGATGTTAATAGGAGTGATTGATAGAAATGGTTTATTCGATTAATGAAGACCCTTGGCTTCTTACCATAATGCTACTATATGTTTTCCATTGTATTCACCACATAGACTATTTATTTCACCATCTATATATGTGCCTATTTTTATAACAACAACACAAGATAATAATTGTACATTATTTATTTTATTAATATGAGGTCACACACATTATTTCTTATATTTTATGTGTTGATGTCTCTAGTTCTATTAAAATAATTTGTAGTAGTTGATATGTATATTAGTTTCTATGCTCTAGAGCATTTGAGATTTAAATTTGACACACATATTTGAATTGACATGCATATTTGTTATATATATTGAGTATGATATTATAGTTACATATGTTGTGTATTTTCATATCATGTTAATGTAGATATTTATTTCTATATAAAATATAATATGATTATATTAATGATTAATATGATTAATAATTTCTCCATTTCAAAGTTAAATTTGAGATGCCATTTGATATTTAAATTGAGTGATAAAAAATCATTTAACTTGAATTGCAAAATTCAAAAAACTTACACTAATTATATGCCACATAATGTTAATTTTTTTTTTTTTGAATTTTTAACTTTTTATTTGTTTTTGGTAACATATGAGGTATTTATTAAACATATCTATAAACTTGATCAATTAAATGATTCAATCAATTATTTCACTATTTTATTAATTTTTTAAATTAATGCTAGTTAAATCATATTTTGAAAATTTATTATTAAATATTTTCATTGAAATTTATATGAATATCAATAAAATTATAATTATAATAATTAACTTAAAAATTATATATAATTATGATAATTATATTAACAATTATATATAAGCTAGGAAAGGTTTTGTATTATTGAAAAAATATATTAAGAACACATATATCATTTGGCTTTACAGTGGTTACAAAATTTGCAAAACTATTAAATAAATTAGAACTTTTGATATCATCAACATAATTATTATTGCAATAGATATGCTTAGGACTCTCCTTGATGACTATAGAGCTATTTATAAAGAATAAAATAGTGACAAAAATTTTTAACATGCAAGTGGTGTGTGAGCCCACTTGAATGGGCTCATGATTATCTATGTCCTTTTGTGTAGTGGAGACTCCAAATCAACGAATTTTGTTGCCATGTGTAAGGCCTTTGTGTTCAATTAATTGAGCTAAAAGTATAGTTCATTAATATAGAGAATTTTTTGTGCTTCAAAACTTTCCAATATAAATTTTCACATTGTAGTCTTGATATGCCAATATAAATTGATAGTTTGGAGTATCATATACACAAGGTCCATAGATTCTCCTCTATGTTAGCAACCTCATTTCTCATCTCATGTACCACATGACTATGAGATATATAGTGAAATTATACTAGTTTTCCTATTTAAGCATATTTGTCTCCTAACAAATTAATTATGGATTATTCTCTCAATAAATTATTGTATCTTGTGATTGCACTCTTGATTTATTTTAATATATCGTTCATTGATAACCACTACATGAAGATTAAGGATAGATAAATTTTGATAGTGCACACAATATTTCATTAATAAAATAACATTACATATATACATGAAGTGTTTTCTCAAGATAGGGAAACTATCTTGGACACACAATCACTTGATTGAGAGAATCTCTCAACCACACAACAACCTATGAAAACTAATAGGAACAGATTCCTCTACATAGAAAGAAACACAACTAAGACAAGTAGGAATTACTTTTTCCAACACACCCTCATAATGAATACTTGTCTCAATATTAATCTACAAAGTCTAGTTGTGGTCAAGCATAAGAAAAGGATATGTCGACGTCCATATCAAGGACCAACCATCCACTAGCATGCATGGGTGCCAACCGCTGCAACACCCAGTCTCGTAGGATGTCCTTCACATACATGGTTATGTCAACCATTATAACTTCATACATGTAACTATACCTGTAAATCCCCCTCCAACACATGGGTTTTATCACATTACCCATAACCATGCTCTGGGTCTTATTAGATTACCCTTAACCATACCAAGAAGGGCTCTCAGCCAACAAGGGTCAACTTAGCCACCAAGGCTCAACACCGCCATGAAGGATCAACACTGCAAATAAGGCACTCAATTAAACCACAAAGGTTCAACTTAGCCATGAAGGCTCAACACAACCACGAAGGCTCAACTAAGCCATGAAGGTGCAACACAGCCACGAAGGCTCAACTCACACACAAAGGAACTCCAGTATCCCACTACAACAATCCAATTACAATGGGCCACAAATATGCCACTAAGGCTCACTAGAGACGCGACTGAACGAGGCCCATGGTTTTCTCAGCTCATCCTCAACCATGCCTAGAGTTTTTTTGGCTAACCCTAAACCATGCCTATAGGAATCCCTGTCCATTTCACTCTCACACGTGGTTTCTAGCTTACCACAAACTAACACTACAAAGTGGTTTCTGACTGAATATAAACTTGCAATTACAAAGTGGTTTTCAAATTACCACGAACTTCAAGGGGATACACATGCCCTACAAGGCTTACAACACACTCCAAATATTGGAGCTACCAGGTACATACTCTACAATGACTACTAAAAAACCATCCTAGACTTGCTTACAACTAAAATGTGTCTCATAATACAACATGCTATTGAGTCTATCCCACAAAACCACACTAACTCACAAAAACATTTACTTTATTTTCCATCATACTTTAATATTTGTTGCTGATATTTTACCTCATCTTTTGAAATTGTTCACATCTTGGTCATCTTTCTCTTTGTCATTTACTTCTTGGAACTCCATGCTTAACCTGTCATTTGTTAGAGTAGCCAATTCTAACAAAATAAACTCATATAGAAATGGCTAATCTCAATATGTATATCAATTTTAATTCAAAAATTCCTTCATCATGAAATATTCCATTTACCCAAACATGCACAAAAAATCATGCTTTAAAAAAAACAACCAAATTTCTATGTGCTCCACTCGCTACAAAAACACATGAAATTTGCGAATGGGACAAACAAAAATATCTAAAAAAATTGCATTATCCAACCTCCTGAGTTCAACCACCATTGGAGATGAGAACACGCAATTAAGAACAAGAACCTCTGACATCTCCTCATCATTGTTGAATAGGGGTTTCAACCATTTTCCATTGTAAAGAATGGAAAAATTATTGCCTATAACCCTCCACCACATGGGCCGAGGTACCGGAAGCTACTTGACGCCATGCTATCAATTGGAAAAAAATGTGCAGAATGCATGCCACAACACCAAATTTGATAGTAGGTGCTCAAACCCTGTCTTCATCAACAATATTCCACAATTCCACACCTAAGTTTTTTGTAGGTAGCAGAGGCACCACACATGCTTAGAATACACCAGACTCGGCCCACAAGCATTCCAATAAAACAATATATGGGTTCTACTAGTGAATTATTTAAAAAGTGAGGCATTAGTGGCCTCTTATCAATGTAACTTCCTCTCTAGAAATGACATCATAATTCTCGCCACATTCAACGTCGTAGGGCTATTGGGAAGACTCTCCAGGGTCCTGTCCTTAGCCTTTGTTTCCAAATCAATGCCCTAATCTCTGCACTACTGGCGTATGAGGATTTTGAGGAGAATTTCCCTGTGGTCGAGCATGTGTTGTGTCCAGGTTCCAGCTAGTTATGGATAGAGCCACGCTCATATATCATCCCCGTGGAAACAATCACTAGATCCCTCATTATATCCAATAAGCTCGAGCACTTACCATATCAGAAACAAACTAGAAACTCCTTGTCTGTTTCCCATCTCCATAGAATATCAAAGGCTTCTTGCACAAATCTTGAGGAAATAAATTACTTAGAAACTGACCACCATCAAGGAATATGCGCAGACTGTATGTATTGAAAATTTGAGCAATATGAACCTCAACATTTGCTCCCCTGTGATAATCCATTGTCACAGTTTCAGTTTTTCTCTTACTCTCATCATAGCAACTGCTGACTCTGATGGAAAAAAGTATTAAAATAATACAATTACACTGATTTATTTTCCTCGGCCTAGGAGGGGCCAAGCCTCAAGCCCATATAGGCTATGATACCAATATAAAGTTTGATAGTGCACAGAATATTCCATTAATTAAATAATATAACATATATACATGAAGTGTTGTCTCAAGATAGGGAAACTATATTGGACACAAAATCACTTGGTTGAGTGATCCAAGTTGATATTGGTGGCCACCCAACTATTCCACTTGGTGTGCCACCATTGTTTCTTTAAGTTTTCTGGTTTACTTAATTATAGCACATTTGACTATTTTTAGTAGTTTTTCGGGTCTTCAACTTCCAGAGTCGTTTTGAGGCCCTAAATGAGGTTTTTTGTGAAAAGATGGAGAAACATGGGTCTTAGACCCAATGTTTCTCACTCACAGGTTGTATTCGTCAGATAAAACTTTCTAACAAGGTATTCAGTGCATCAAACGAAGATCGTATGCCAAAGTTACATCCCCAGGAAGTTGGTGTTTAGTCAACTTAGAGTCTTGAATTGATAGCATAAATTATCAACTAAGGCTTGTAAACTGATGAGGTTTGCTTGCACTATATGTGCCTAAATATCCTTATTCTTATTTCATTGTTTTCAGTATTTTATTGATGTTTTTGAGTTTTGTTATGTTTAGGTTTTCATATGCTATTCTATGTTCAAAAGATGACATCAAATCTATGACAAAAAGGAAAGAAAAGGGAACCTCAGACTCAAAAGAGAGTGTAATTGTAATTTATGTCTCTAATTAGGAAAATGATGAAAAATAGAGCATTCTAATCCATGGATTTCCTAGCTTGCAAATGAACATAAATGTAACTCAAGACATTATATTTCAACCTGATCCTTTTAGCTAGAGGTTTGTTGGAATAGTTTGTGGAAGATATTGAACTCCAATGTGATGAGGATCTTCCTAAAAACAAACAGCAACTTAGAATATTATAGTGCAATCTTATTCATATGATAGAGATATTTTGGAATAGCTTGAGAAGAAAATTGCTATAATATGCTAAAGATCTCCTATGAATATTTCAACTACTTATGACATTACAGCTAGATCTCGTTCATCAACTAGAGGTTTATTGGAAGATTTTATTGAAGAAGACTAGATATACCAAAATAAGGATCTTCTAGACAACAAATAACCCACAATATTACAATTAGGTCTTTTCTGTGATTTAGAGATTTATTGGAACACTTTTGAGAAAAGACTATTTGTAACAACATGAGGATCTTCTATCTAATTGCAAAACAGAAAATGCTAATTAACTCAACATAGTACAACCAAATCTCATTCACATAATAGTGATATGTTGGAAAAGCTTTTAATAAAAAAAATGGATGTAGGATACTAAGGATCTTTTAATCTAAATGACAGAGCTAAACTGCTGGTAACTCAAGATGTCACAATTAAATCCATTCATTGAATAGAGATATGTTGGAAAAGCTTTGAGAGAAGATTAATTATAACATCATGAGGATCTGTTAGTTAAACAAACAATGAAAGACATGATACTAAAAGATATGAACTCAGAAAGTTGTCTGAGTGAGAAATATAACAACACAGAATTAAAAGCTACTTATCTAGAAAGCATGTAGAAGCCTCCTTAGATAGCAGGGGCCCTCTGCTATCAATTTGGCATAAAAATATTCAAATCCTCAGGTTTGTATTCAATACATCATCAAAGTTATGCTTCTTATTATTATCAAAAAATACTTCGAAATAGAGTATCACAATATTGGAAAAATAAGAGTTAACTTGTTTCTCTTGGTCTCATCGAGCTAAATTTATAGGCAATTACATAACTGATATTGAATGAAAGTAGGCAAAGGTGTACTCTAAATTCAAAATCAAACTAAAAATCCTTTTTAGGACTCGTGACTTGCTGAAAGAAAATCAAGAGTCCTTATCCTTATAGAAATCTGTTTCTCGGACTTTTAGTTTGACCACGTACATAAGCATCTCGAGTTTTTGATTCAACCTTCGTGGATGACAAGGCACAATGTAGGAAACATTTAGAATCTAACCATATACTCCTTTTTTCATATGACACCTTTAATGTGTTCAAACACCAAAATGGCTACAAAATGTGTAACTGGCTACAGAATGACTGCATTCTGTAGCTAAAACTACTTAGAAATCATTAAGACAACAAAACCACAAAAGTACAAGAATTTAGTCATTGCATGTATTCCTTAAGTGATTTTAATCATTATTATTGATCTTTAGGTCTATAAATTGACAAAAGTAATGATAAGGTGAAGTGGAATTTGGCAAAGGAGAAGACACTTTTAGGGCTAAACATACCCCCACTACAAAACTTTTGCATTTCCTCATTCAATTTCATTCCATTTGTACTCATACTTCTGCAAGAACATCTAACCTTCTTTTTCTACTTCTTTTGGTGGTTAATGCCATCATGGGTTTCCTTATGAGTGTCTTGAATTTCAGGTTAATGAGTGCCATGTTCAATTTCTTGTTCCTTTTCTTCAACTTCTTGTTTGCTTTATATAATCCTTCCATTTTCTGAGAGAGAGTGTTGTTAATGCCGACTTTCAATTTAATCAGTTCCCTTAGAATTTCATTTTCATTCTTAATATGGTTATTTAGTATCTCCAATTCATAATTGTCTCTTTTTAATTTTTCAATTGGAGGTTCTTGTGGACTAGGAGATCTTTCTTTGTTCTCTGAGGCTTTTCTCTCTAATGATTCCACATGGTCATAAAACTATTTTTGAGTTGGATCTACATCTGGGGTTCTTCTACCATAGTTTTATTCATATTGGTATACAAGAGATATGTCAACTGGAGTCTGAATTGGAACTTATTCTTATTCAATGTTTATGATTTCAGTTCCTTTAATGCATGTCCTTTTCACCATGCCCTTAAGCCTAGAGATTCTTCTCAATTTGGGTGGATTTTCATCTTTTACATCATCTTCTTCAACACATTCATTTGTTAATTGCTACTCTTAACTCTGAAAAACTCTAAAGAATTGCTACACTAACCTATACCTACTTCTCCTAAGCCATTGCAACTCTTTCTTGAGCCTCAACCAACCTTCCATTGTCTTCTTTGCAACTTTTGATCTCTTCCCTCAATCCCCTCAATTTATCTACAACACCAAAAGAATACTCTTGTCCTTGCTACCCAACAAATATGTAAGAATTGTCACGTGAACTGTATTCTACCCTTTTTCTTTTCATCTTAAATTTTTTTTCCTACCAGTATACCATCTTAGATAAACCAAATAGATACCAAAATTAAATCCATACCTCAGTGATGTTCAGGAGAGGCTTATCTCATCTACAAGATCATTCCATATTAGCATGTACAAGTATAATCATAAACATATCCATATAATGACATAACATCATAACAACATGATATATGACCATACCAATTGTATACCATGATCCCATTCATGAAAACCATAACCTTGAGAACCTCATACTTACCCAAAGAGAGTGAAACAACACTTCGATACGACCCTGTAACACCTCCTCCTACATTTACCCACTTTCACTAGATTTCCGAGGGTAAATATGAGTTGAGGGCCATTATCATAAGACTCCACCTCTTAGGTGACATTAAGGAAATAGGCCTTTCCCACTTATCTTAGGTGCCACAAGACCTACATAAGTAACCCAAACCCTTTAGGTGTCCAACTCGTGAGACATATCACTTCTCCCTTGCCTAAAGCCCGAGTACCTCCCTTTACAAGGCCTTTATGTGGATATGGGTTCCCAGTCATATGCATAAGCTTGCATCCAAGCCATTTTGTAATTTTATGTTTAATTCTATGCCAATGACTCTGAATTCTGTTCCACTTTTTTAGGTCCAGGACTCAATTATCTACCCAAATCTGAGTGAAACTTCCATAGTTTATAAATGACATAGGTACAATGCTTATAAACCAAAAAATAAAACCTGGACTTGATCTGACCATCCCCAACTAGGAATGAAATTATGGAAAAAACTTGGTGGATATGCAACCTGTAGGTCATCAATGAAAGTCTTAACATGATGGACTGAAAAATTGTCTAAGGCTTAATAGGAAGGATAATTTCCTTCTCACATTTTCTTTCATTCCTTATTCATTCAGTTATGAGTGAAAACATGAAAGTGCCATGACTAATATATATCATAAAACCATCCTTATACCCAACATATAACCAGATAAATAACAATAAGAGAAAAAACTTTAAATACACATAATAAATAGTGTATTTCCTTATCCAAATCAAGAGAAACTTATCTTTTACTAAACATAGGAGAATATCAACCGGGTTTGGGACTTCCACATTCCACCCCAACACGATTCACTGAGTCAAATCTCTCTTCAACCAATCACCCTAGTGACATATTCCAATCATGAATTTGGGATCTAATGGGATAACATATCCAAATACAACCAAGGGAATCCATATGTTAAAATAGCTCAAAACATTCCATACCATGATCACACCCAAATTGGTGTCGACATCACATAACAAAAACTGAGCTTGGATGCCTCATAATTTCTTCGCTAATACATTAAGGAATTTTATTCCCTCCACCCTCAAGATTTACCATGTATCCCTCCATTACCAGTTAAGGGGTTCCTAGGAATTTTGGAATTTTCTTAAGACCACCTCACCCGGATAAAAAATATATCAAAAATCTACAGCTCAAAATCAAGAAAAATCATATCACACCATGGCTTTTTGGAAAAGGCAAGGCTAGGCTAAAATCCATTGTTGAAAGCCAAAAAATTCTATGGGAATGACATAAAAATAAAAAAATACCAAAAATCACATATCATGCATGTCAAAAACAACTATGAAGTCATACCTACAACCCGTCACTTGCAAGTATTCCATCTAAACATGCTTGATCCTTGCATTTATTTTCTTTACTTTTCCTTGTTTTGTGTTTCCTTTCGTTTCATTGATCACTTTATTTCTCCTCTTGGTGCTTTATCCTATCTGAGAATAATTATAAAACTAAACTGACAAAAGGTTCTGAACTGATTCTCTGAGGTATTTTTATTAACGAGGCCTCTAATTTCTTCAATTTTCCACTATTTTCCTTCATTTTCCTTCTTACATCAAACATGTGAAGTCTCCCCTTCCTTTTATACTAATTTCCATTATTTTCATAAATAATGTATCAAAAATACCTTTTTTCCTTTCCAAAGCCTCATTCATTTTGTTTTCCAATTTCCCTTAGCCATAAACACATCAAGTGATGCCAAAGAGTATATTTTTATGAATATTGAGCTTCAAATAAGTGTCCCATTCCCGTGCTATTGTTTTACCTTTCTTAGCTTTTATTACATGAAATTTTAACTCGACATTTGTTGGGCCATGAATACGACCACTTTTTAACACTTATTTCACCCATTTCTAATCTTCTTTATCATACAATTTATCATAATTTATCATATAAATCTATTTTATAATTATTTATGCTCTTATGGATAAATATTATTTCCTCTCCTTTATTTTTAATAAATTGATGATTATTATGCATAATTTTATCAATGATGGTTTATTAATATATTTTGTAACAAAACTCACCATTTTAGCCTCCAAGATATTTGCTAGATTGCAGATTTCATCTCCAGCACATAATTCAATATTCCAACTCAGAAATTTAGTGGAATAAGAAGTGACAGTTTTGCGGTTGATATTCTGGGCAAATGGAGAAGAATCTTGAAAATCCGAAACATGGGTTTTGTCCAGAACGGACCAAGTTAAATTTTTCAAAGAATAGTTTTCCCAAATTCTTCCTGTATTGAGAGAAATAGAAGGTTCTTGGAGAATGATTGTCTCAGGTTCGTTGTTTGGCCATTTTCCAAATTCTTCCAGTTGCAATACCAAATTTGACTTGTTCTTGTTGAATGATTGATGGAAATATATTTTCTTTCTGATCAAGTTGTTGGGGACAATCCAATATTATTATGAGGGATTATATTTACTATTTACATTCTCCTCTTTCTGATTATAAAAGGAGAGCATGTATTTCCATTGGGGGAGATTCATAATTCCTGTTGTAATTTTCAGAATTGTTCATTGACTCTTATTAATTAAAACAGAGTACGATTTCTTGTAAACTTTGCTACATATAATCAATAAATAAGTTGTGTTGCTGCTCATTCGATTATTCTGAAGTAACTTAGCAGTGCTCACTAGTGGCTAAGGGCCCGACCTCTAGTGGACTTCACTGCGTTTTTGTATTATATTTCCGATTCTTGCAACGTGTGAGTGATTTGATTTAAGATTTATTTATTTTAATCGTATTGCTATTCCAATTTATTATTTTACAATCTACAAAGAGTTTGGTTTTTCTTTTGATAACTTGCTTAGTTTACTTTCATTAGCAGCATTAATGATTTAGTTCAATTTCCATTTTCATTTAGTTATTTTAATGCAAGATCATCAACTGTAGATAATACTGGTTATTGCTCCCACGTTCCCAAATTGATTATCTTATTCTTAGATTGGTTTCAATTGCATAAATTTATAGAGGAATGAGTTATCGCTACTGTATCCTTGATTGATGTTTGCTGAGTGAATGATTGGATTTTAGAGCATTTGAGTTTTTTTTACTACAGTTAGATTTCTTTTCCAAGCATCCATTTACTCTTGTATTTAGAACACTGTATTACATATTACAAGGCATTACTCTTAGATTGAATTGCAGCCTCAGACAGAGTACACTCTTGAAATAAAAATTTGTTCCTAGATTGATAATTAATGTGAGATAAATAGGTGTTAAAAAGATACCTTTTATACCTCAACATTTTGGCACTGCTACCTGGGAGAGTGTGTGCCATTTAGAAAGAGTGATGCATATTTGATTTTTTCTGATCACGAAGAAATTGGTATTAAATACGGAAGGTAAGAACCTACGCACCAAGCAAGGAACATACTTGTTCACTAGCCCACTTGACAACAAAATTGAGTCAAAGCTTAAGGTAGGAATGAATGCTTGCGTTTTTTTTAATTTTAGAGCTAGAATTTTTGAAAAAATCTTGTAATTCCACTCGAGTGGTGATGTAAGCACCGCCCATTTCACTAACCAATTGACAGGAACATTTGAAGGAGGATCATGAAAGAAACACATGAAGAACATCTTCTATTATGGTAAGAAATGGCTCACATTGCAACTTTTGAGTTCCCTATCAAAGATCTAGGAGGAGTGACACAAATGCACATAATTCCCCCATTGTCACTACCAAATTTTCATGGTTTGACAAATGAAAATCCAGATACATTATTATTTGAGTTTGAAATACTTTGTAGAGGATATGATTATTGTACTAACGATCAAAGGTTGAAATTGTTTCCTCTTACTCTAAAAGGAGCAGCTCTCCAATGGTTCATGACCCTAGGAGGGCACTGCATCCAAACATGGGAGGACATGAAGAATATATTCTTGAAGAAGTACCAAGACTACTACAAATCCAATGAAGATATTTTCAGTATGATACAAGGGGAATATGAAAGCTTGGAGGACTATGTATAGCGATTTCAATATAACCTTCAAAAATCAAAGCAAAAACATTTGGAAAAAGAAATCTTGAAAACACTCCTTCTTAAAGCAATCAAAAATGAATTTTTAGAACTCTTAAATCTGATAGGAAAAGGTGATGTTTTTTAGTTATCATATGATGATTTTTGTGAGTTGTGCATAAGGTATTCAAGAGGAATTTCCAAGGCTGATAAGGATTCTAGAGAAGTTTCTTCTTTCTTTTCTAAATTTACTACAAGAACAAGAGACACAAGAGCTGAAATCAAGGTTTTATTTGAAAATTTTAAATATGATTTTATTAGCTCTCTAAATTCATAATTGAATGTTTTGTAGGTTCAGAAAAATCAAGAATTTGATGAAGTTCTTTTCCCTCATTACTGAAAGGAGCATCCCATAGATACTCACTCTTCATTATCTAATTTGGAAGTAGCATATCAAAGAGATGCAGAAGCTGCAACGAGGTCAAAACGATGGAAATCATGGCCTATAGGTATGGTTCAAAATACTTCCTCTCCATTCTCTTACTTGCATAATCTATTATGGAATACTCATAGGTTAGGGCTATCATTCCAATCTCAATATAACCACCACCAATCTTGCCTACAATTTTGGCAAGGTTCATCTTATGATTGCATGACTAATTTCCCCCATGTTGTAGCACAAGCACATATTCTAGCTCTTCTGCAACACCTTTCTTGCCTATCAAAATCATCCACTCAACTCAATCAACTACATCATCAAGAGGCTCTGTTCCCTACACAATCTCCTGCTCAACTCATTCCACACCCTCACCATAATAAACTAGTACAACATGTTTACAGTGTTGAACTACAAAATTTACCCACCCTTCCCACCCATTCTATCTCACATGCACCATTGGAGAAAACGTACACTGAGATTCAGAATGTATCAAATCCAAAAATTGTAGAAGTTATGAAAGAAAATGAGGTTTCTTCTAGTTTGCACCAGCAAACCATTTTAAAAGCTCAATAAATTCATGATACGACGACTATGGGAAATCAAGGAAGTAAGGGATACATTGAAGATTGGTTTCACTCCATTTTTTTGCAGCATCATTCCATACTTCAACAATTTTTGGCACTATCTTTTCAAGGGAAGTTGGCTTCTCATACCATAATTTTTATTAACATGCATTTTTCAAATTTGGGTATGTACATAATTGAAGCCTTATTTAGAAAATGGTTACATTGGAAATACTCTTATACATAATCATATTCATTTTCCAAATCAGAGTAAGCTAGTGAAAAAAACAAAATAAATAAGGAAATAAAATAAACACATTTTTTCTATTTTTGTAAAAATAGTTGTTTTTGTTGCAATACACTGTGGAAATCAACATCGGTGATAAATATTTTAATTTATTTGTGTATTTAGATGCAATATATTGAAAATAAAAATTCTAAAAACACTCATATTAATTTTTATCACCAATATGGAAATTGCTTGAATATCATATTTTTTTGGCTTGCAGGCTTGATGAAATTTCTGAAAACAAAGTTGGGACAGTCATGTTTTGAGGGAATAAAAGTGAATATTTTTAAAACATATTTCTATCCTAAGTATCCCTTGATTTCTACTTTCCAACCAAATTTTAATCACTCCATTTGGATTTTAAATGAAAAATTTAGAACCAAAACATTGACAGGGTGTTTAGTAGGCAGCTCAAGAACAGAGTTGGGACAGTCAATTTTTGGAGGCCTAGATGACTATATTTTTTAAACCTATTTCTATGGTAGATTCCTCTATGAATCTAGTTTACAAGGAAATTTGAATCACTTAATTTTTATATCGTATGAGGAATTTATGAACAAAATATTGACTGCCTATCATAAATCAACACTCTTGAAACTCTGTTTTCTCGGCTGTTCACTAGCGTATTTGACCCATCAATTCTTCTTGTATTCAAAACCTGTTTCTATTGGATATCAATAAATGAATCTAATTTAATCTCCAATTATAATTGGTTCAATATTCTATAAAACAAAAAATTTATGCTTGAAATACCAACTGTTGGTCTAAGCTGGAAAATTGAAAATGACTCTGTTATGCACGTTGTTCTGAGAAAATTTGACATATCATAGCATTGAATTTTTAAAAATTGTTTCTATTGGAGATAAAACTTTCAATTATCTCTCATTTGGCTTTGGAATCACTCAAATCAGACGAAAACAAATAAGTTATGATTGAAACACTCCTGGTTAGCATGATTGGCCACTGCTCTCCCGCAGGTAATAAATTAATTTTACTTTTTCTGTGGATTTGTTTTACATAGTAGCTACTTGTTATTTTTTTGCATAATTTTTGTATTAGGGAAGCCCTCACACCTCTCTTTCTCCATGATTTAATTTTTTATTGCAGGAAGACACTCGTTTTTTGCATGTCTTTTTTTTTTTTTTCTAAGTGAGACTAAATCTATTAATTTATAAAAATACTAATACGAAACTGCCACAGCTGCTGCTGTGAAAGCCAGACAGCTGGGGTTGATCAACAGAACTATTCTTGAGAATTCTAGGTCGCCCATAGCGGGAAACCGACCCATTAAGCATAAGAATCTGGGCCGCCCATGATAGGGAAACCGTCCATGAGTTTATACAAAACACGTAAACAGCAACAAAAAAACTAGAAACATCTTTCTGCCCAACAGGTGGGAAATTAGAACAGTAAAACTAGAAAATTCTAGTAGCAATTGAGCTGGGGGGTTCAACCCTGATGCTCTGAAGACATTGGTTCCTCTTCAACTCTGCATGCATATTCATTCTTGTCGCTGATGTCCACCTTTCCTACTTGACTGTCAGTCTTCATGTCCTGGTTCTCAGCTTCAGAACGCAGCCCAATTTGAAGAGTGGGATTGGGGCGATGGTCAATAGGAGGGGTGGGGGAAGCAAAGAGAGGGATTTCTTCACGTAGGGAGACTGTGATGAAAGCGGTGATGATGGAGTCGAAGGAGGTGCAGTGGAAACGGAGCTCAGCGTTCTGGGTGGTTTGCCTGATGGTGGACCCCCGAAGCCTTCTGCCCGGAGGGTTGAGCTGACTGGGAGGGGCAGAAGCATCAGGAGGGAGGGGCTGACTGGGATGAACGGGAGGATCGGGAGGGGTGGACTGACAGGGAGGCTCAGAAGGAGCAGCGGGAGAGGGCTGACTAGGAACGCCACTAGAAACACGTGCACGCCCACGTCCCCTACCAACAAAACTCGAACTCTCAGTGCGACGCCCTCTACCTTTGCCTCTGCCCCCACCTCTGCGCGAGGCTGATGGGGGAGTGTATTCGTCGCTCTCAGAGGAGGAGCTCAACTCAGAAAAGGGCGAAGGAGGAAGGACAGAGGCTTGGCCTCGAATGACTCCACGCCGACATCGCATTCGCTGCCTGAGGCATGGCATGGCTAGCAGAAGGTGGTGCAAGCGAGGCCAGCCTAAGAGGGGATCAGGAGCTTGGAAAGTAGTGGGGAGACCACCAGGGTGACACAGGCCAGTCAAATGAACTAAAGAACTGGAGGTCCAATAAGCCGAGGGGCAACTACCCTGTGAATGCAAATTGAAGTCGAAAGGAAGCAAAGTACCTATGATGAACACATCCGGGACACCAGACGAAGCAAAGGCGCTGCAGAAAGGGTTGTTGGAGAAGTGGACACCCGGTATCGTCTCCAGGCAAGTCAGAATGCAGCAACGATGCCCAGTCTGCGTTTTGTAGCTGGAATTGGTGAAACCAGGCAGGCAAACACTGCGCAAGGGAATCAGTGGTCTTCCATGGCTTCCTCCATGCTGCTTATCCTCCATAGTGAAAGCAATCAACAACACAATTGCCATATACCGCAGAGCCAGGGTGCAATAACTACAGAGATGGTCGACCCGAGGCACATTAATATCGCCCTCAGGTGGAATGTGCGGGGCCATGTGGGCACAGCACGGAGGCGTCGTTGAGAGCTGCGCAGGTGCCCTTGGCACTTTAATGCTCCACCAGATCGGCATCTGGCGGTTTTTTGCATGTCTTAGCAGAACAAAGAAGGTAAATTTATGGACGAGCGATTCTTGAAAGAAATTTTAGTGAAACAAGGGCATTTCATCTAATTCATTACCTAACAGATTCATAACAAGAAGAAATGAAGAATTGGTTTCCATTTGAATATTCATGTCACTGCTGCCAAAACATTTTTCAAAAAGATCATTTTTTTTTTCCATTAACAGATTGATAACATCATAGCTGTTGTAACTGAATAAAGTATTGTTTCTTTTCTGATTTCTTTTATGTTTTTTTGTTTCAGGTGTTGATCCCTTCAAATTGTAGTTTCCGCTTTAGTGGAAATTGAACAATAACGACCCCACCATGTAAGCTTCATTTGCAAAAGGTATTTTTTTGTTGTTCCTCTTAAGGAACAACAACTGTTCCATCTAAGGAACAACACTTTTTGAGTGCATTTTTCTTGTTTAGAACAACATTTTGAGGATTTTTGTGAATTCTTCATGACTCTTTTAAAGGAAAACACACAATTTATGCAAAAATTAGAGGTTACTGGAATCAGCAAATGAAAATAAATTGTCATTTTTAAGAAATTGTTTTGTAGTGATAAGAAAAAAGAAATGACACAACCATCTATATCACTTTTATGTCTTTATTTTCACTAAAATTAATATGATCGATTATCTTTATCATGTTGGTTCTTCCCTAAATTCTCATAATTCTCTTTGATTTTTATTTATTGATTAATAATAAGGGCATGTTTTCTCTATTGAAATGTTCAGACTTCTTCCACCATCCCTACTCTTAAGGAGTGTTGAGCCACCCTTTATATATAAATAGGGAAGTGCTATATGTAAAGAGAAAGAAAAAGAAAAATCTCTATATGATTACTAAAAATTCTATGATATGGCAGATGGAGGATAGGGGGTCTCATCAAGAGCCAACCTACCATGATCATAAGGGAGTAGTGAAGTGGCATTCCCATTATGGCCACCACACCAGGGATATGATCCAATGGACAACTTAGAAAAATAAAATGTCCTTGGAACAGGAGGTCTCATCACTAGCCGACCTTCCCACTTTTCACTCCTTCCTGGTGAATGGCATTGTGATTCATCTGGTTTCCAAGCCAGCATAGTGGCCTCTATCGTGACATCACACATCACTTCCCTGGGCATTAATAAAGGATAATGGTTCCAAGGGTGAGAAAGCAGCTTTGTGAAGGTTATAGACACCTGTGGGAAACAGAGCTCTGCTGATGGTATTGGAGTCATATTTTTCACAAATCAATAGTAATGACAAACCCTTTTCTTATATCTTTATCTCATATAAAATGAGAGTATCCTCCTATATCCTTTTTTTGGAACCTCTTATGCATGAAATTTATTTATAAATCGATCATAGTGGTTTATGTGGATAATGACCGCATGAGTACTTTTTTCACATCAGCTTTCATTTTCCTTTATTTTCGAATCATTACATAAGCATTTCCATATCTACTCACAATTTCAAAATATGCATTGATTTCAGTAATGCGATAATTTTTTGATCATATCATATGTATGTCTTTCCATGCTCTACAATTTTTGTGCAATACGTTGCTCTTCTATTTGCCACAATATTCATACTGCATTTCTACATAATTTTTTATTATTAAACTTTTGGCATACTTCTTATGTGTTGCTCTTCAAAATTAACACTATGGATTCAAGAAAATTGCATACAGAATCGTGAGTTGTTTACAGGAGAAGAACAAATATGGGGGGGAATTCTATTCACAGAACACAACAAAGGCTCACGCAACTCGCTAACGTGTACAATTCTTTAGACATGATGTGCTTGCATGGATTCCACCTTTTGCATCAGTCCCTACATGTCATTCCACATTTTTTTTTTAAGGTAACACTTGAGGTAAAATAGCATAATTTTCTGATTTATTTGAATTTAGGAGAATTTCATGAAAATCCATTGAGCACTATTTATCATCATTCATTCCACATATTTGCCACTTCCCATTTTTCAGAGGCATATCATCTTTCAGTTTGGGGGAGTGTTTCTTTCCTTAATTTCTTGCTTATGACCATGTTAGTAATATTCTTTATCATCCATTGATATTCTTATTCATTCTCAACACCTCCCTTATTCCATGTTGTTTTACACCAAGCATAGATCTCAACAGATTGTAGCAACCACCTCTCTTTGTTTTCTAGCATTGCATGAGGACATGTTAATTCTTCAGTTTGGTGGGGGGGGGGGGAATTGCTACACATTATGGATGTTTTCTACTCTCTTTCTCGTTTAAGGCATACAATTTCATTTTTATACAGTGCATAAATTGATTTGCATATATCTTTAAAACTATGAACTGAATTCTTGTGATTTCTAGATAACAAAGAAGTATCATTAAAATACACAAACCCATATAATTTCACGCTAAATTAGCTCATATAATTTTGAAAAATTATGCACTATTGTCTACAGTCATTTTGTTTATATCTCATGATCCGTGCATCAAGACGATTTGATTTTTGAGAAAAAGGTTAATGAAGTTTGTTGTTACTTATGTCACATTTTTCTGCAACTTCATATACATATATTTGAATGTCAACTATAAAAAATTTTACACCTTCATCAAGCTTGCTAAAATTGAATATTCATTATTTGAGGAAAAATTCATTTGTTCCATCCATTTCATGAGTTGGGATGAACAATTTTTTTTTTGCTTGGTTAACACATGGGTTTTTTTTCTTTGGGTTGCATGAGGACATGCAATACATTCAGTTTTGGGTTGCATGAGGACATGCAATATATTCAGTTTGGGGTTATGTTGGGATGTGAATACGACCACTTTTTAACACTTATTTCACCCATTTCTACTCTTCTTTATCATATAATTTATCATATAAATCCATTTTATAATTATTTATTCTCTTATGGATAAATATTATTTCTTCTCCTTTATTTTTAATAAATTGATAATTATTATGCATAATTTTATCAATGATGGTTTATTAATATATTTTGTAACAACACTCACCATTTTAGCCACAAATATATTTTTTAGATTGTAGATTTGATCTCCAACACATCATTCAATATTTCAACTCGAAAATTCGTTGGAATAAGAAGCGATAGTTTTATGGTTGATATTTTGGGCAAATGGAGAACAATCTGAAAAATTCAAAACATGGGTTTTGTCCAGAACGAACCAAATTAACTTTTCCAAAGAATGGTTTGCCAAAATTTGACCTGTATTGAGAGAAATGGAAGGTTGTTTGAGCATGATTTTCTGAGATTTTCTGTTTGACCGCTTTCCAAATTCTTCTAGTTACAATACCAAATTCGACTTGTTCTTGTTGAAGGATTGATAGAAATATCTTTTCTTGCTAAAAACGTTGTTGGGGACAATCCACTATTGTTATGAGGGATCATATTTACTATTTAATTTCTCCTCTTTTTGATTATAAAAGGAGAGCATGTATTGCCATTGGGGGAGATTCAAAATTCCTGTTGTAATTTTCAAAATTGTTCATCGACTATTGTTAATTAAAATAGAGTACAATTGCTTGCAAAATCTACTACATATGATCAATAAATAAGTTGTGTTGCTACTAATTCGATTATTCTCAAGTAACTTAGTAGTGGTCACTGGTGGTTAAGGGCCCGACGTCTAGTGGAGTTCACTGCGTCTTTGTATTATATTTCTGATTCTTACAACGTGTGAGTGATTTTATTTAAAATTTATTTCTTTTAATCACATTGCTATTCCAATTTATTAGTTTACAATCTGCAAAGGGTTTGGTTTTTCTTTTGAGAACTTGCCTAGTTTACTTTCATTATCAACATTAATGATTTAGTTCAATTTCCATTTTCATTTAGTTGTTTTAATGCAAGATCATCAACTGTAGAGAATACTGGTTATTGCTCCCACATTCCCAGATTGATTATCTTGTTCTTAGATTGGTTTCAATTGCATCAATTTCTAGAGGAATGAGTTATCGCTACTGTATCCTTGATTGATGTTTGCTGAGTGAATGATTGAATTTCAGAGCATTTGAGTTTATGTTATTGCAGTTAGATTTATTTTCCAAGCATCCATTTACTATTGTATTTAGAACACTGTACTACATATTACAAGGCATTACTCTTAGATTGAATTGCAGCCTCAGACAGAGTACAATCTTGGAATAAAAATTCGTTCCTGGATTGATAATTAATGTGAGATAAATATGTGTTAAAAGGATACCTTTTATACCTCAACATAATTTTTACAGTTATAAAAGACGCAACTTCAGTCACCTCTCCCTCCCCTAAAGTTTTTTCAAGCCCAATTTGTGAATTTTTATGTAACAACCTATTATAGGTCAATTTGGGCATCATCCCCCATGACCTGGTCAAACTGGACATCATCCCTAGGAGTAATGAAATAGGGTCTATCATTCCCTACATTTCAGTTTCTATATGCCCGAAGAGAAGAACAATTCATTCATGGCTTCTATTGTGATATTTCCAAGGTTTGAAGTATATTTTATATCACTTATGAACTCACCAAAGCGGCCTCTAAAGGGACTAACTACATTGGATATGAAACATCCTCCATTCAAGGGTGCACTGCAATGTTGCACGACAATCAAGAGTGCATTGGTCAATTGGTAGCGAAATTCTCATTGCTCCGGAATCTCCACATGGTCAGTGCCTTCTAGAAGATTCCATATGTGTCAAATTTCAAATCCAAGTGTCCATATAACACCTCTGAATTGGGGAACATGTCTTTCCTATTATTAGAAAGTCATTCATTGAGAAAATACCATCAATTTCCGTATAAATTGAGCACAGATCCTAGTGCTAGGGGAGGAATATTTTTTGTAAAGAAATGTTGTTAAATTCTCATTTGAGAGAGTGAAAGTACTGATATTATATTGGTGTGATGTTGGATGTGATGAGGCTTGGATGAAGCTAGAGTCGATGGCATAAAATCGATCATTGGTTGTAACCTCCCCCTTTCTACTCTTCAATAAAGATCATTGTTCATTTTCCCATATATATATATATATGTCTCTATGTGTTTCTATTTCTCATGCAATCGATTCTTCAATGATATATATACTTCATATCTAATTGAATTGAGTGATTAAGATAGGTAGATATATCTATATGCATGTTTTTGGTTGTTCTATGTTTTTTTTTGCAGGAATTGATCTGGCGATCTGAGTTGGATTGAGCACCACAAAAACAACAATAGAAGGAGAAGGAGAAGTGCTTGGGTCATAAATAGGTTCTTATATAATTGTGTATTTTCTTATTTTATAGAAAGTGATAGAAAATTATTTCATATATTTTTCTAAGTGCCTAGCACCACATTTAGGGAATTTGATTTATTTGTAGATCACAATTCTACATAACAAATTGGCAACTCCACTGGGGAGTTTCCTATCATTCCTGGCATTTTTACCTTTGATAATACTCATAAGTAGCATATAATTTCAGTGATTATACTTTTGAATGAAATAATTGCATTAGAAGCGTGTTCTGTAGCTTGCCTTCTCAATCAATACTAGGCCCAATGCGTTGTTGGTCAAGACACAGTGCACTGTAGTGCACTCTCTCCCACTCAGGGGTGCACTGCAATGCACAGTCTCCCCTTAAAGGATGTGTTTCCCCCTAAGCCAACCAAATTCAATTCAATTTTTTCATTGCTATCATTCTCAACAATTGTTTTGGTATATTCTAAATTGTCTGATAGCTCTTAGAGACCAATGAACTTGCCTAATTATTCCTCCTTTGAAAAGTAAATTTATTCAATATCTCTTTAGTGTTTTTCTTTATCATTGAAAAATAAAATTCAAAGTGCTTTATTTCTGTATTAGATCCATTTTTTTTCATAAATAAAATTGTAGTTTCATTCTTCATTTCCTGTAGGAAAAATTGTAGTTCCATTCTTCATATTCCCTAAAAGAGAAATTGTTGTTAAATTCCTTGTTTCTCAAAGAAGAAAACACTTGTTTTCTTGATTTGATGCATATAGTTTCCTTTCTTTCATTCACATTATGGGAGATGAAAATAAAAACATGCATTTGCATATAGTGAATTGTCTGTGTTGCATAGGAACAAGTTAGGAAAGATGCATTTTAGTTTGTGCACTTTGTTGTTTTCTCTAAAACTGATTTCTCTTTCCCTTAGTAGCTAGTATTTTCATTGAAAAAGATAAAATTGAAAATTTTTCTTATCATTTTAGTTTACATTTTTAGGAATTTCCATCACATGACGTGGTGAACCTCAAAGAAAAACTTTCTAAACAAGATGAACTTAAAATCTACATCAATTTACCTAAGAAAGCATTAGAACCATAATGATAACATTTAGAAGGTCTAGGATAAAGACGTGTTCCAACGTCATTAAACATAGTAGTTTTTGTTAACTTATATGCGATACATTCCGAGTGTGATACCTCACTCCACATATGTAGGTATATGAGAGCTCATCCACATACCTTCGGGTATATAGGGTAGTGTTCTAGTACAAAAAGTATAATGGGGTGCTCTCACTGTGCAGTTTCGCATTAGACAGCGCTAATACAGACATGGGCCTCCACGTACCTTCAAGTATATTTGGGAGGAAAAATTTAGGTTGCTATTTATCAATAGTGAACTGAGTCGCCCGTCTTGTAACTTGTTATACACCAACCACAACATTCGGGGAGATTGTCTGCCCGTACTTCTTGGTTCGCCACGAGGTATTCTATAGTTCACAATTACTTGGTAAACCTTTTGCCTAGAATTACCTCTTTTATTTTATTTATTCATTTTTGGTCATAAAATAAATTAGTCATCCTCAAATAAGAACATCCCTTTCCTCGTAATTTGCATAGAATAGCACTGAAACCACCTTTACCACCTGAACTCATTTCTTGTCGGTGAAGGTGACATCGCTCTAGTGAAGATAGTACTATCAGTACCTCTGGTGCAATATCATCCTCACATATACCAGAGTTAGATCAAGTTGTTTCTACAAATCCTGGTTCATCTACTGTTTTTGATACGGAGTCCTCACAGCTACCTATGGTCACTATCCATCCAATCACTCCGACCATACCTCTCAAGCCTGATGTTTTTCAACTGGAATTTGATCCCGATCCTGTCACTTTTTTCCACAAAAATTGAATCCCAAAGTCAAATGAACAAAATTTGTTCATGTATTGGTCACCCCACAATATATTGTAGCCATTGAGTCTCCCATATCATGTAGTCAACCTCTTGAAATATACTTTCAGCTTGATGATGAAATCCTTCCACCTGGTTTAATTTCGATTGAAGAAATACCACAAGATGAAACACCTTTAACTTCTACTCATTTTGGGGAAGAGATTTACCTGTACGATTCTTTTCCTCAATCACCTTCCTCTACTTTTTTTGATCCTTTGTCTATTAGAGTTCCCATAGATCCAATAGGGTATAAATTTGGTAAAATAACCATGCCTGAGCCAACATATTCAGTTGGACCATCTGTTCCAGTTGCGATAACACCTACTCTTGTTACCCTGTCGATGTTCACAACATCACCAGAGTCACATCTATATGGTGGCCCTTTTGTCCCACCTCGTTACCAATATTTATCTGAAACCTTCTCTAGTGCATCCTCGAACACATGGATTTCACGAATTTCATCATTTGGTATTCCAAATGGTAAATATGTAGTGAGTACTGAATGACTTGATCCTTTATAAACATCATCAGGGAAATATCAAGCTGGTCCATCTGGGTATATTCCACTTAGTAAAATTTCAACTAGACTCCCTGGATTTGGAGAACAATAATTTCCATCTTATTATACTCCTCATGCTGGGGGGGATACTATGGTCACCCATTTTAACAGTACTTCATATTTATTTGGTCATCCTAATGTTGAAACGAATATTTGTCAGTGGAATTCCACTCTACCCATCCAACCACCAACGGTTGTACACTCGTATCAATCTCTTGCACCCACATCAACTTCGCTTGTTAATACATCCTTACCCATATTACAGACTCAAAATTTTTCACCTCAACGGTCTCAGGAGGGCTCTTCAACCCAATACCCTCAAGTATTGGGCCTCTTAGAATCCAACTCCTTCGGTTGGTTTAAACAACCACTTAGATCTCGAATTATTTATTCACAAGCTAGATTACCATATTATGGGATGATTCCGCCACAACTAAATCAAAGATATCCTAGTTTTGGTTATAATATTGATGGAGAGACCCCTTGGAAGCCACAAGCGCAAATACCAAAACCTTCATCTCAACAAGTAGCATACCCAGGTTTTGGTCAATAGAATCCTCAAGTGTTTTCTTATCAAAACAACCCCTATTTGGGTTATCAACAATATATTCCTTATGCTAGAGCTTAAAGGCTTGTTTCCCAAGAAATTGCATCATACCCTAGCTATGCTCAACCCCACCTAAATCGACAGTTTCCCTTTGTTGCAAATTTAGAGTTACCGGATTTAAACAGACTCACCAATGATCCAATAAATTATGCACCTTGGTGATCAGTGATACCTCATAAATCACCCTAGGATATTCCTAAGTTCAATGGAAACTTTAGGGAAGACCCGACGACATATTTCATGAATTATCATGTGTAGTGTTCACCTAACGCCCTAAATGATGACTCTGTTTGACTATGTCTTTTCTAGCGTATGCTCACTGGTCCAGTTGCAAAATGGTACATTGAGTTACCAAGTGCTTCATTCGATAATTTCACTGCCCTAGCTATTTCCCTTTTGACCCACTTCCAGTTACCCATATGATATGAAACTACAATGGAACTCTTCATTAATTTTAAACAGACTAATGCCACTCACATTTCTGATCATATTCATGAGTGGCGGCATCATCGTAGAATGGTTAAGACATTTGTTCCTAATCAACTCCTTGCTGAGTGGTTCATCAAGTCCCTATTACCATCTATAACTGAGGATGTGGCTAGGGGTGGCTTTGTCATTGAGGAGTAGGGCATTAAATGTGCCCAATATTTATACTTGATTTACACTCAGTCTGGCATGCTCTACGACAATATTCCCAACGTCTCCTGATATAATTTTATTGTTCCTTCTCCATCTAAGGACTCTCATGCCAGAGACGGTATGGTCGCTACTGCAAGAAAACATCACTCTACGGCATCTAATCTTGCTCCTTCTTCTAAAATCCATGTCGTGTGATCTGATAAGGGAAAAAGTGACAATTAACCCGGAAGTAAGAAAAAGGGGAAATCAAAGAAAAAACAAACTTCTATCTCGCAGGAAATATCATCTGATCAATCGATTTGAAATTGGAAACCTTATTACCCTTGCATAATATGTAATGAGGAACACTTTATTCGAGACTGTTCTCATCACGCCGAAGTCTCAATATTGGTTAAGACATCATATGCATCCACTCTATTGACAGATCCATTTATGAATCCAAGCACAAATTTGGTTGCTATGGATCCGACATCTAGTTCGCAAGTCCTTATTATATCTGTCACGAAGAAATCAACTAATTTTTTGGTGTCAACACATAATAAAGATTACGGTAGTTAGGCTACTGATAAACCTACTACCTTGACCATGAATTAGTCTACGGAATTGATACTACCAACTGCTATTCCTAAATTGACAATGAAGCCACCAAAGGGAGTCATTCATAAATTGACATTTAATCCTCAAGCCCGAGATACTAAAAATTATAATATAGTTGAAGATTTGTCTCAATCCCATTCAGCTATGTTAGCACTTGAGGTGCTTCAAAATTTTTCCTCCCAGAAGCAGGATTTGTTGTCAGCAATTGGTGGAATCGATCTAACAGATTCCAATATTGTAGTCTTTAATCATATGGGCTATGTGCCACAATTACTAGCAGAATTGGAATTCTCCATCCAAGTAAATGTTCTCAATTACGTTGTTCATCATACTATTATCGATGAGGGAGAATCTACATGAATTATGTCTCTAAACTGTTGGAAATCACTTGGCTCGTCGTGCCTATATCAATCACCTACAATGTTGAAAGCGTCCAATAGACGTATATATAAGCATTGCGGTATTATCAATAACCTGCATGTTGAACTAGGGGGGGAAACAATAAATTTTGAAGTTGAGGTCATTAATGGACCCCTTGAATACAAAAATTTACTTGGAAGGTTGTTAGTATATGCTATCACTTCGATCATTTCTACATATTTTAGAATGATCACCTTTCCACATAAAGGTGTTATCACAGTCATCAATCAACTCTCTTTATTTCTTACCATTTTTTATGTAAATGGAAGTATTTCTTTAGTTCATGCACCCCAAATCACCCTTCAGAACATTATTTGAGGACTCTTAAAGGAGTCTACCCTCATGGGAACCTTTGCATTACCGCCACCTGCAGTGTTGGCAGAATTTGCAAATATAGAGACTTGATACATGATATCTTCCACTCCATCTAGCTTAAGGAAAATTATGGGTGATTCTGAAGTTGTTACATTGGATGAATTTCTATCTACTAGCTGAACTGAGCTAGCATAGAAATCAATATATATGACTTGGGCGATGAATCCGAAATCATCGTTGTTGGTCGTTTGGGTTGATTATTCATTAGATTTTGGTACTCCATCTTATCCTTTTTCCTCAAATTTCTTGACAAATGAGAATATTGTGGAATCCATGATGTCAGATGGAGAACCATGGAAATATCATCATCATCACTCCCATCTTCAGGATTACGAAAAAGATAATCCTAGTGAACTATATCACCGATCAATCAAAACATTCTTTTCGAATTATTTTCCCATTAATGTAATCGAATCCGAGTGAAATTTATCAAATATTGAAGAAACCATTTCTACTGATATTTCCACCAAACCTGGCGTTGTAGAAAACATTCATGTCAGTGTGTATTGTTCTCATCAGAAGTCGAAAAATATCACTCTCTCTTCCGTGAATTACATGATTTATTTGTTTGGTCTTATGAGGAAATGCCAGGCATAGATACCAATATTGTTGAACACACTATTAATATGTACACTAATGTCAAACCAGTACGTGAACTCTTTCGTCTTGTTCATTCGAAGAAGGCCACTGCCATTAAAGAAAAAGTTGAAATTTCTTTTCTTACTGGTTTCATTTACCCTATTCCACTAACTATTTCCAACATTGTTCTTGCTATGAAAAAACAAGGGACCATTAGAGTGTGTTTCGATTATCGAGATGTCAATATTTCCTGTCCAAAAGAAAACTATCCTACTCCCTTTATCAACCATATTATTGAAAATTGTGTTGGATGAGAAATATTTTTATTCATGGATGGATTTCCTAACTACAATCAGATCAATATCTGCCCATAGGACCAATATAAGACATCATTCATCTGTCCTGGGGCACATTCACTTATTAGAAACTCCTGCTTGGTTTAAAGAATACTGGGGAAACTTTTCATAGAGTAATTACTTATGCTTTAAATGACAACAAGCACATTGTTCAACCCTATCTAGATTATTTACCCATGCATTCATGAAACCATAATTATCACCCGATGCATTTGAGAGCTATCTTTCTATGCTGTCGACACTACAAAATATGCGTCAATACACATAAATCTGTTTTTTTTTTTTTTTTTTTTTTTTTTTTTTTCTAGGATATGTCATCTCAAAATAAGGAATTTGAATCGACCCACTGAAGGTCTGGACTATTCTTCATTTTCCTATGCCACGAAATTTTCTTCAGTTACAGAAACTTCAAGGAAACGATAACTTCCTGAGGCAATTCATACCCAACTATGCTGAAATGGCTAAAGGATTTACTTGGATCTTGAAAAAGGGGATTCCCTTCCATTTTAATAAGGTTACACAAGGTTCTTTTGATGCTATCAAGGATACACTTGTTTGGGCGTCATTAATGTATACCCCCAATTATCAGAGTGATTACTTCTTATATATCATCGTGGCTAATATGAAAATTTATATGGTATTGGTCCAAGTAGAAAATGGGATATAACATTTGATGTATTATTTGATTCATAATCTCAATGATACAAAAGTGAAGTATTCATACATAGAAAATCTTACCTTGGTGGTTGTTTAAGCTGTCTAAAGATTCTACCACTATATCATCTTCCGGAAGACCATTTTCATTTGGGATTGCAACCAGTGCATGACTTACATCTTATCACGTCAATTTCTGGGGGGCAAGTATTCAAAATGGATTGTAATTTTGCAGGATTTTGATTTGGAATTCATCAAATCCAAGTCAAAGAATTCTCTTGTTTTGGTTGAGCTTCTCTATGACCTTCCCTCTGATACTACTGCTACTACATCAAAATCATATATTCCTGATGAGTCTTTTTCTCACCAGATCGTAATATCCTTGGTATGGGGATTTTATCATTTATCTTCAGACCCGAAATTTTTGGCATGATACCTCTCGCTCTTACTAGCGATGTATTCGATACCAAGCCAAAGATTATATGATCGTCGGAAATACACTTTATCATCATGGTGTCAATACAATTTTAAGGAGTTTCCTCACTCATGAGGAGGCCGAAAAGGTTTTAAATGATTGTCATGCTGGGGCTTGTGGTGGACACTTGTTTGG
This sequence comes from Pinus albicaulis, assembly GCA_034641835.2. Classification (NCBI taxonomy): domain Eukaryota; kingdom Viridiplantae; phylum Streptophyta; class Pinopsida; order Pinales; family Pinaceae; genus Pinus; species Pinus albicaulis. Next base: position 899,692,177 of record CM076571.1, on the reverse strand, counting down.
ATACACTACCGCGCAGAAGATACTCTGCACCGGTTACTTTTGCCTACCATATTTCACGACTACATCCTCACTGTCATAAGTTGTCATGCATGCCAAATATTTGATCGTAAAATATATAAACCGCCAGTGCCAATGCATCATATTGTCTCTATGGGAGCATTTTCAAAACAGGGCATTGAATTCATGACTTGTAACCCTCATTCATCTGGGAGGCATGGTTATATTATTGTCAAAGTAGACTACTTTACCAAGTGGGCCGAAGCGATGCCTACATTCAACAACACAGGACAAATATTTGTATTGTTTTTCTTTAATCATGTCATTTCATGGTTTGGGGTTGCACAAGCTATAGTCACAGATCATGGTTCACATTTTCAAAATCATATGATGAATGAGCTCACTACCAAATTAAGATTGTCCCATGACATTTCTACTCCTTATTATCCACAAGGAAATGGAAAAGTTGGGGCTATTAACAATATTCTTAAACGAATGCTTCAACGAATGATAGGAGTTCATTTATTGTCATAGTAGACTACTTTACCCACTGTGGATTTACTACTACAACAGTACCATAGCACGCGGGTTCATATTGGGGGTTATATAAGTAGGAAAAAATGATATGATATATTGGGGGATATATAGGGGATAAAGGTTTTTTTTATTGGTGGGTATAAAAAATGGAGCTCAAAGTTAATGAAAAAATATAAAGGGGTATAAAAATGTTAATCAAAAAATGGATACCTACAGTATATAGTGAAAGTAGGGGCTTTTTAACTTGGGAAGGTGTATTGGGTTTTTATTGGTAGAGGGTTAAATAATGTGATTTTTAGGGGTATTTTCCAGTATGTACTCAAATTAAAGCTATTGTTTAATATGATATGATTGCAAATGATATGTTAGAGGTTTATATAATGGAGCCCCTGTGAATTTACCAAGTGGGCCGAAGCGATGCCTACATTGAACAACACAGGAAAAATAACTACATTGTTTTTCTTTAACCGTGTTATTTCACGGTTTTGGGTTCCACAAGATATAGTCATGGATCATGGTTCACATTTTCGAAATCATATGCTGAATGAGTTGAATGCAAAATTAGGATTGTCCCATGATAGGTCAGCTGCTTATTAGCTACAATCAAATGGACAAGTTGAGGCTATTAACAATATTCTTAAATGAATTCTTCAATGAATGATAGGAGTTCATAAACGAATTGGAATTTAATCCTATACTTGGCTTTGTGGGAGTACCGAACCTCGGTTAGAAACACAACCAGATTTACCCCCATTCAATTGGTGTATGGTTTGGAAACTATCATACCAATCCAATGTGAAATACTCTTGGTAAAACTCTGCAATCAACTTCTTACCTGATACCTCTGTTGAAGAAGTGTGCATTTTTAACCTCATCCATATTGATGAAACACATCGTGTAGCCAAATTTTCCAACGAAACTCATACGATACATATAAAGGTGCAATACAACAAGCATATATTGCCTCACATCTTCTTAGAGGGTGGCCTGGTCCTTATTTATGATCAAGAAGCTAATGTAACAGGTACAAGCAAATTTAATCTGTTATGGAATGGCCCCTATATTGTCAGAAGAGTTCTTGCTAAGGGTGCCTACGAGTTGGTATATTACGATGGAATTATGTTGGCGCAGCCCTCAAATGGGTTGTATCTGAAATGTTACTATGCTTAATCATGAGCGTAGTAAATTGTTGTATTATATTGTATATATGCTGTTAATTTTCATTTTATTTCTTTGTTTGTTTTTCTAGAGTTTTCTTGAAGTTAGTAAACCACTTTAAATTTCATCACATATGTTTCAATTTTTGGAACCATTCATTGGGTATGTTGATGGTGCTAATTGTAGTACTCATAATCTATCCTCTACAGCATGGGCCATTTTTTTTTGAACAACGAGTTAGTGATTTTTCAAGGGATTTGTATCGATTGATCAACAAAAAATATCGATGAGTATAATACATTGATTGAAATTCTCTCTGATGTCATTTCATTTGGTATTAACCACATCACCATTAGGTTAGACTCACAACTTGTGGTACTGCAACTTACTAGTGTTTATACTATTAGAAATCCAACAATGCATCGTATGTTCCTAAGAGTTGAATATTTGAAAAGAAAGTTTGATTTCATTTAATATCAACACATTTCTAGAAACTAATTCTTTAGCGAATTATGTTATAAACAAACATTTGCAACACATGTAAAGATACATTCACATAATTTAATAGGATTGCGGAATAAATATAAGAAAACACTGAAAACAAATGTAGATAGTTATAGGTTTTTACAAAATATATACCCAGGACACATTGGTCATATGACCTCAAAATGTATGCAACATGTCAAAAGTAAACTAGTGGTGTTCATGATAACATGCTACCGATCTAGCTATCCTACATGGTAACAACATCCAACAGTTAGGAACACTAATAGTATGGCACTGCAGTTGCATGGGTAACCCTTCGATCTGGCTATCTGAAATCACGAAGGTCAACCCCTATATGTGCTGTTGAAGCTCAGAAAGTGTCTCAACCATATCGAAATCCCGAAAGACTACTCTCTCGACAACCCTCTCTGCTATCTCATTCACTCCCTGCTCTGGTTGCCCCACTAGTCAAACTCGACCTACATATACATACATAAAAATTTAGTCTAGTCTTGGGAAAAAATTAAAATACAAAAACATGTATAAACCTTAGAAAAATCAAAAAACATGGTCAAAACATTCGTACCAATTGCACCCCATTGAGTGCCTTCTGGTAAAGCTAAATCTCGATCGCCTCCGAATTCGGCGTCTACATATGCATAGTCATCGATGGTGACAATCTGTAGAATGAACGAAGTGAAGAATGAAGTCAATAAAAAGATGGTTGATTGACCAGCATGTATAGCCATCAGTTCTACCCATCTCTACATCCTTGGATCTCTACGGTTAGATATACCTAGTGTCACATGCTGAGGCTGCACCAATGGAATCCGCTCTAAGGCAAAATAAATGAGGATTGAACCATAGTTGAAATTTTTCTTCCTTCCTCCCTTTTCCTTGCTCAGTTTTTCTTTCATTTGAGAGACTACAGCTTCATCCCAATTCAAAACTATTGGTTCTAAGAACTCTAGTGCATACTAAATGTAAGATCTGTTTTCTACGTGTAGTGTAGCGGTACCAACAAGCTTTGCAATCATGAATAATATGGTCCTTAATGGAAAATAATGAACATCGCGGATGTTTATTTTCCAATCCTTGCTAGGATCTGCTCCTGGATTGCAATACTGCAATATATAGTCTCTCACTGTCTCTCCTGTGAGAGAAACCCCTAAAAGAGAAATGGATAGGCCTCTCCTCCACAATCCTGTAAGAAAATATATATCCTCCACTAAAATAGGAACCACTTCTTCCCCAATATAAAATGCTCTAATCGCTAGATCCTATGAACAAACAAGGAACTCTATTAATTCCATCTGTTGTCTCATACTCGATAGTTTGATGTACTTCAGCAACCCACAGTCTTTGAGGGCTCTTACAGTACCCAGATCATTTATGGAAATCATGTTTTTTTCCTCATTTTTTCTTTCCCTCCAATTAATTTTTATTTTGGTCCATTGAATTCCTAAAACACAACCATAAGACTCATAAGGACCCATTTTATGCAAAAAATCAGGCAAAATTTGGGCACACTGTAAACAAAAAAAATTTGAATTACGCCCAATGCACCCTTGATTAAGTGACAGTGCATTGCAAGTGCATATAGCCTGCAATTCCAGTGCACTACAATGCACCTTTTAACATTCAAGGGTGTGTTTCCCTGTTTGAAAAATAAATTTACCCTAAGGGGACAAATCCCTAAAAAATTTCAATGAAATGAAACAAAACTACTAGTGAAGGGAAGAGAAGGTTGATAGCACTAACCTAGATCAAACAACAAAGAAAATCATCCATACAATCGATCACAATCAATAGCTGAAGTTTGGGGGGAAAATAGGTTTAGAGCTCCAAAAATGAAAATGATAACTTTCAAATGGTAAAAATGAATAGTAAAACTCTTTTAATTGGTCATTTCATTATTTGAAAATCATATGTATTGCTGTGACTATTGTTTTTATTCATTTTTTTTATCATGAAACAATTATTTTTAATCCATTTATATTGTTCTAAACAGGTTTACAGCTGACATAACAGATTAGTCGTGCACACTTATTTCAATAATGAGTTGACCACAAATCATACTTTTATATTTAATTTTTGAGCTTTGATAAAAATGAAATAGGACTTGAAGCACACTTTTATCTCTTTTTTGAGCTTTGATAATGGCAAAAAAGGAACCCCCAGAGTCTTCTTTTAGCTCTTTTCAGACTCCAATAATGTGAAAACATTGTTGAGAAAATGTCTTTTCGAGCTCGTAAAAGTAAATGAATTGAAATATACTCAATATAAGTTTAACGCTTTTCTGGACTGAGATAGATTATTTATGAAAAAGGAAAAACCTAGTTCAACATGGCTAGGAGGTTCTCTCAGATAGAAATTTACACTTTTTCGAATTTGAGTGAAAAAAGTTCGAAAAAGGACTCATGGAGTTTTGTTTTTTCCTCTTTCCAAACTCTCTAAATATGAAAAAGGATCGGGTTGTCACTGTCGTTAGGCTCGTTAAAACATAAAATAGCGACAGGCTTGTCAATCATGACAAGAATCAAGTTTCATTTATCGCTAGACTTATTAAATTATTAAATAGTGATGCATATTCACCCGACGGGTTGAATTATAGATCAGTCATATGTTATCCTCCTCAAGCTTGTTAAAAAATAAAGAGGTACTGGTCGAAAAATGATAAGGGAAAATTTGGGAAAGTGAACAGAACTTTTATGGTAGCAAGTTGCTTCTCAACATTACACTTCACTCCATCATTGTGACTTTTGGGTTAGGTAATCTTCTTGATGGTTCATTCATACCTATTTTTCATCATACCTTCACTTTGGTTTTGGGCCAATGCTGCCAATTCATCTTAGTGTCGCTGATATGTTTAAGAGAAGTCATCAAGTGAATACTCATCCTTCTAAAATACTCATAAACCTTCATTTTCATGACAGTCATCCCTGAACATTGCTATATCAAGTCACATTTTTTCTCTAAAATCAATAACATCTGTTTTATGATAAAGTGGCTTCCTGTCAACATCAAATCATCATCCAGGAAGTTTACTTAGAAACATCATATTCTAGTACCATGAGGCTTGTTACAGCATCGACAAGATCCTCGCTTCCAGACCTTTGACCAAAAGATTTTGTTTGGATTTCGACATCAAGTCATCTATTCACGCCTTGCGAAATGTACTCCAGTATGTTGAGAGCCATTAACATGAATGGTGGTTCTCTCTCTTTTGTTAACAGCTCACATCATTGGCTAGTAATCAAACAATGTCTTACCATGTTCGACTACAAAAAATATATTCCCATGGCTAAACTTGTACCTGAACAATCGAGTGAACGAGATAAGAAGACATCGGATATATTTTCAGCCATCTGGGCTGCAATTTCAGGATTGATGTACACATCATTTGTACGGTGACCTTACATACAGATCGTCATCCGAACATGGGCCTATATCTGTAGGCATGTCTGTATTTGGAAAAATTCCAATGTAGATGACTTTCTGCACTATGTACATGTTATTAGATAGTTTATTTGTGGAGAATTGGAATTCCTCCCTCAGAAATTCATGATCAAGATGAAAATATCATGATTTAATGTATTGTAATATTGATGCACGTCGCCAATCTTATTCAATTCCATCTCATCACACTGTAAAGCATCTCATTCAAATATTGTTATTATTTTGACTTCATGCTTTAGGGGGAAGATGTTATAGGTTAATTTTGGCATCATCCCCCATGACCTGGTCAAACTGGACATCATCCCTAGGACCAATGAAATAGGGTCTATCACCCCCTTACATTTTAGTTGCTATATGCCCTAGGAGAAGAACAATTCATTCATGGCTTCTATTTTGAGATTTCCAAGGTTTAAAGTATATGTTATATCACTTATGAACTCACCAATGAAGCCTCTAAAGGGACTAATTGCATTACATATGCAACATCCTCCATTCAAGGGTGCACTAAAATGCACTTCCTAACCTTCAAGAGTGTGTTGGTCAATTGGGAGCTAAATTCTCATTATTATGGAATCTCCACATGGCCAGTGCCTTCTAGAAGAGTCCATATGTGTCAAAATTCAAATCCAAGTGTTCATCTAACACCTCCAAACTTGGGAACTTGTATTTCCTATTATTAGAAAGTCATTCATTGAGAAACTACCATCAGTTTCCCTATAAATTGAGCACAAATCCTAGTGCTAGGGAAGGAATAATTTTGGTAAAGAAATGCTATTGGATTATCATTTGAGAGAGTGAAAGTATTGGTATGTTTCTAGTGTGATGTTGAATGTGATGAGGCTAGGATGACGCTGGAGCCGGTGGCATTAAATCGATCATTGATTGTAACCTCCCCCTTCTACTCTTTAATAAATATTGTTGTTCATTTTCCCATATATATGTCTCTATTGTTTCTATTTCTCATGAAATGGATTCTTGAATTATATATATATTTCATATCTAATCGATTTGAGTGATTAAGATAGGTATATATATGTATATTCATGTTGTTTTGTTGTTTTATGTTTGTGTTTGAGGAATCAATCCGGTGATTTGAGTTGGATTGAGCATGACGGTAACAATGACAGAAGGAGAAAGAGAACCACTTGGATGAAAATTAGGTTCCTCTATCATTCTTTGTATCTTATTCTTTTAGTGAAAGTGATAGGAAAGTATTTCATATGTTTTTATAAGTGCCTAGTACCATGCTTAGGGAATTTGATTTGTCCATAGATCATAATTCTACATAACACAACCCTGGTGAAAATTTCATGTAATAAAAGTAAAAAATAATAACTAGGAATGAAGGGACACTTGTTCCAAGCTAGATTTTGGGAAAACCATCCTAGTGGGTGTTAATTTGTTTTATTGTGGTTAAGGAAATTGGAAAAGGAATTAAAAAAGGCTTTGGAAAGGAAACATGGCATTTTTGGAACATTTATTTATGAAAATTAGGATAAAATGGAGGTGAATGGTCACATGTTGTATGTGAGGAGGAAAATGAAGAAAATAGAGGCCTAATCAATTAGAAGTATTTTCAAGATCAGTTGGTACCTTTTGTTAGTTCATTTTGGGAGCTCTCTCATTATTCTTTCTATCTTTCTCTCACTCTTGGAAGCTAAGATTTTTCTTGGATCAATATAGGAAAGGAAGGCAAGAGGAAGGAAGGAGAAAGCAAGGAAGAGTAGGATCAAGAAGCTACAACATGATTCTTCACAGGTATTGATTTTCATTTGTGATCTAATTTCTAGATTTGGTGTACATTGTATTGCATGTGGTTTTTTTCTGTCATGGCACGAGTTTTTCTAGGCATGACATTATTTTTATCTTAGCCTTTCCATTTTCGGATGGTATTGATGAGACTGGTTATCATGATTTGGTTAAGCCATATTAATATATTGATTCAAAGTTGAGTGAGGTAGATATTTGAAATGAAAAGCAAATGGCCTAGTGATCCCTGAATCAAACTATGGATTATGGTAAAGCCACTAGCCTAGTAACCCATGAACTAGACTTTGAATTGCAGTAAAGCCAAGATTTGGTGCGTCGGCAGGCCTAAGTTTCCTTGCCCATGAATGGTGGGATATACAGTAAATTTAAGGGGTGGATTTCTCTTTGTTTGACATAATTGTCCTGGGATGGGTTGTACAGTAAATCCTGGAGAGTGGTTCTTGATGTAGGGTTAGGTGATCCTTGGATCAGACTATGAATTACGGTAAAGCCTGAGAGGCTAAAAGGCAGAAAAATTCATCACGGTGTAGGTGGAGAAATATGGTAGCATCCATGCTTGTTTGGTTCTTTTTGGTTGGTTATGAGTCCAACATTCATGCTTGGAATATGGCATGAGGGTGATCGGTTAAAGAGATATTTTTCTCAGCTAATCTATGGCCGGATGGAACATGATAGTACTATCTCCAGTTGGCTTTTACAATAACTAATGATGAGTTCATTTCCTTGGAATTTGATGTGTAAATATACTATTTTATATGTGTATCCTATGGTTGATGTATCCTTGATATTTCTATTGTTTCTTTTCTAGTTTTGTGCATGTATTCTGACATTGATGATGTATGGCTCTCCTCATTTTTTTATTTGTAAATGAATAAAAAATGTATCTATGACCTAATAGATGATATTGTAGCTAATTATGTAAGGGAACAATTATTCTTAGCGTTTCTCATATAAGTATGAGACCCCTATGTTCAGATATGTTATTTAGACCTATAGATTATATATTTGTGACATGTTTAACGACATGCTTGTCATGGATAGTAGGTGTCTAGTCAAGTCCTTATTCCTACATTTTATTTTGCACCATTTTATCATTGTTATATTTCATGTATAATATTTTAATTGAATTATAGGCAATGACCTAGGCTCTAGGCCTAAGAAAGTGGCACAAAACCCAGGGACATTGGCACATGTTTGGGAAATTATGCCCCTAGATGCATGATTGCATACTATGTGGGATCGTTCAGAGCCTCCCAAATACACCCATACATATACTGTGGGAGTTTTAGGGGGTTTGAAGGTCTAAAGCCTCATTGGGGCCCAGGGTATATATTTCTAAGTGGTTTGGTTAGCATATGGAGGTCCTATTGTTGATGTCGAAGGTCTATGTAATGTGTTTCTGTCAATTCCACTTCCTTAACGTAACCTAGGAGGTTGAATATGATCATAGTAACTATTTGTCACATGTTTACCCTAGTTTTCTTATTACTTTGGTAGATTTGGGATGCAGGTGTTACAATGTAGTATCAGAGCATGGTTCTCCCCTTGGAGTGGATGGGTGGTATGTGTTGGCCATGCTTTAATGTCAATTTAATGTGTGTTCATCATCCTTATGGTCTATGTGTTGGTTGCATATGCATGGTGTCGATCATGGTTGAAGTGATGTCACCTTGTGAAAGAAGATGTTATTGATGGGAAGTGTGTCATCATGACTATATGATTGATTACATGTTGTTATATGTTGCTACAATTATTTTCTGTTTGTTCTTGATAACATGTGTTTATGTGTGTGTATTATTTGTTTTTACGCTTATGTAATTTCCATTTTTTTTCTTGTGTATTTTCCATGTGTATGCTTATGTATCCTCTATATTTATGATTGTGTATTCTTCACGTACATTGGTATGCTTGATGTCATCATGCATGAGGTCATAGTATGTATAGTGATATAGTCATGTAGTGATGACTGGAATATAGCTAGAATGATGTTATGTGTTTGTATACTTAGTTGTTATATGTTTATATGTTGTTATGATTATGTTTGTACATGTATCACTCTGATTTAGATGATAGCGGAGGTGAATAATCCTCCCCCAAATTATAATAAGGTACGTTGATTTATTATTATTTGGTTTAACTGACATATTATTCCTTGCAGGAAATATATCAAAATGAATAGAAACATGGTTGAATACAAAGACTATCCTTATGAATTAGATGATTAGTGTGGTGGAGACTCTTCTGATTTTGAAAACACATTAAGAAGCTTGAAGGAAGCAATAAGGTGTTATAAGGAAGACAATGGCAGGATCATACAAGTTCAAGAGAAACAAGTAGAGGTTAATGTAATACTTCTTCATAACTTGTGAGAATTGGAGAAAGAAGGTCCACTTCAGATCAACCATGGGTAGGAGGAAACAACTAATTGGGAATATCGCAGTAGGTCTCCTGGTAGACACAGGTCGCATAAAGTGGACACAGTGAGAGATGGAAGGTTGTTGGACACTCCAAATAGGATGAGTGATGACTAGAAGTATTATTCTAGTTTTTGGTCAGATAGAAATCATGAGAATCATGTTTATCATCCTTAGAGGAGGATTTTTAGGGCATACTTTTTGGAAGAATTTAAGAAAGAAAAACAACCAAATTTTGATGGGGTCTTGAAGAAACTAGAATACGTAGAGGCTTGGATAGTTGGGATGAACAAATAATTTTAGTTGCATCAGTACATAGTTAATATCAAGGCTATAATTTCTATCATCAAACTTAAAGGTAAATAAGACATATGGTGGAGATATGTGAAGTGGGTCAGAGACATCAAAACATAGGACTTGAGTTGCCATGAGCTCAAGAGTCTTTTCAGGAAGAATTACTTGTCAGAAAGGTACTACGACAGTAAGGCCAAAGAATTTTATGAGCTAAAGATCGGTTCAATGACATATAAAGTGTACATGACTAAGTTCTTTGAGCTATTGATGTATGTACCATATCTTAAGGATTAGAATTATAAATTCCAATGATTTGTTAGTGTTTTTCCATTAGAATTTATAGGTTGTATTTTGTATGATGAGCCTTGGTCACGTGAGGAAGTCATTGTAAAAATGAAGCATTGCTATGAACAATAAAAATGAAAGAATGAATCTTAGAAACGATGGAAAGGGAAAGAAAAAGGTAAAGGTAAATCATTGTCGAAAACATAAAGGCTTTAGAATGCAAAGGAGAAAGAAAATGTTGCACCACAAAATATTTTTAATGCAACTAGACAAGGACATGGATCACAACAGCAACATACAGGTAATGGTACTAGACAACTGAAGTCTTGGATATGTGGTGAGAAACACCTTAGAAGAGTTTTTCCATGGAATATGGGTGGTAGGCCTAATATATGCAGTGCACAATAGGCACAAGCTATTGGGGATGTTGGGTAGAGAATTCCTCATATCTATGCAGCCGTTGATAATAGGAAGGAAGAGTACCATGCATCTATCATTGAGATGGATGATAAGCTTTGTGATCAAGTTATTTCTATTTTTATTGACCCTAGATCTAATTATAGTTATGTTAGTCATGAATTTTGGGATAAGTGAAGCCTAAATAAGGAAATGCAGGTAGAATATTGGTTAGTGCAGTTAAGTAGAGGTACAAAGAAAAGTGTTCACCATTGGGTAAGAGTTTGTGCATTTGAGTTGAATGGCATGTATACATCAACGCACCTGAACATATTTCCATTGGGATCATATAGTATTCTATTGGGTATGGACTGGTTATACCTTCATAGGCCCAAGGTGGATTTTTATGACAAAGCCATTATGTGCTTGGATGAAAATGGAGAACCTAGAGTCCTATAGGGAAAGAATAAAGCCACATCAGTTAGGATGGTGACAACTATTCAAGACAAGTGCAATCGCTAGAAAGGGTGTTTGTTGTTTTTAGTAAATATTTCTAGTGACAAGGGTAAGGAAGTTTAGAATACAGATTTTTTGAGGCAGTATCTATTTATACATTAGTTTTGAGATGTGTTTCTAGCAGATATTTCAGAGTTTCCACCTCACAGGGAGGTAGACATTTCTATTGAGTTGGTACCAGGGGTAGATCCAACATTAAAAGCACCTTACAGGATAAGGAGACCTGAGTTTGTGTAATTAAAGTTGCAACTCAAAGAGATTATTGAGAAAGGATACATTAGGCCATGTGTTTTGCCATGGGGAACATTGATATTGTTTGTAAAGAAGAAGGATGGTACTCTGAGATTGAAAAATGACTAAAGGTAGTTGAAAAAAGTGACCATATAGAACATGTATCCATTTCTAAGGATTGATGACTTGTTTTCTCAGTTGAAATGAGAAATAGTGTTCTCAAATATTAATATGACATTAGGATATCATCAGGTATGCATCAAAGAAGAGGACATCTACAAGACCACATTGAGGACCAAGTATGGGCATTATGAGTTTCTTGTATTTCCACTCAGTTTGACTAATGCTCCATCTACATTTATGTGTTTGATGAAAAAAATGTTGCATCCTTATTTTGACAAGTTTTTTATTTTGTTCATTGATGACATATTGGTATATTCTAAAACTAGGGAAGAGCATGCCGAGAATTTGGAAGAAATGTTGAGATTGTTGAGAGAGGATCAGTTGTATACTAGTCTCAACAAGTGCAGTTTCTTCTAGACGAAGGTACATTACTTGGGAAATGTTGTTTTAAAGGAGGGAATTTTAGTAGATCGAGAAAATATAAGGGCCACCATGGAGTCGGTACCGCCTAGAAATGTAGATGAGGTGACATCCTTTATGGGGTTGGAAGGTTATTACATGAGGTTCATCATGAACTTCTCATATATTACTTTTCCTTTTACATCACTGGAGAGGAAAGATAAGAAGTTTGAATGGATAGAGGAGTGTGAGGCTTGTTTTTAGTAGCTTAATTAGTTGTTTAAACATTCTCCAATGTTAAATATTGTAGATCCGGACAAGGAGGTTGTAGTATGTACATATTATTTCAAGAGAGGAATTGGTGGAGTCCTTATGCAGGGTGGACAAGTGGTATGATAGGATTCATGAAAACTAAAATAGCATGAGAAGAACTACCTAACACATGATCTTGACCTAGCAGTGATCATACATGAATTGAATATGTGGAGGAATTGTCTTCTTGGTAGGAGGTTTGTACTAATGAGTGATCACATTGGGTTGAGGTACTTGTTTGGCCAGCTGAATTCGAACGCTAAGAAATCTAGATGGTTGGCCATGATAATTCACTTTGACTTCGATATCAAGTACATCAAGGTAAAGGAGAATAATTTCATAGATGCTCGTAGAATGGGGGTACAAGTAAATAACATATCGGTTATGAGTTCCATTGGGACAAATTTAGAGGATAGGATCTTGCAGGAAGGTCGACAAGATGACAGGTATATGGATATTGTGCACAAGATGCATCTGAGTATAGGTACATGTAAATGTAGTGGTATAATTAAAGGTACATGTATAGGTGAAGGTGTACAAGATGTGGACTATTGTCTCATGGCAGATGGTTTGGTCAGATTTAGAGATAGGATATATGTTCCAGACAACAATGAGATCAAAAATGTTATCTTGAGGGAGTTTCATGTGAAACCATATTTGGGTCACCCAAGCTATCAAAAGACATTGATCGTAGTGAAGAGGTTCTACTATTAGCTAATATTGCTAGTACATGTTATCAATTTTCCGACACTTTAGTTCAGACAGTTTTGAGGTATTGTTGGAAATTTCCCAAATTTTCCCAGTTTTATTAATCCCGCCACGCGGTGTCACTCTTGCAACCCCGACGGTGACATTGTTGCTTTTGCAACACTATGAAAAATTGTCCCTATTGCGATGCACCCAGCTAGAGTGTCACAATAGAGACAGTAATATAAGACAATCTCGCTATAGTAATGTCGATTTTATATGCGTCAGTATATCGACAGATACGAAAATACCGTTGTGGAATGGTCACTTTCCCTTTGACAAAGTCAAACTTGACTTGGTCAATGAGCGTCACAATAGCAAAGATTTATTCTACAATAAGACATCACAAGGGGAAAGAGATACCCTTTAACATAGAGTATGATGTTGTAATATGTAAAAACTCTCACCATGGGAAATCATGCAATAAAAGGAACATGGACCTTGTGGAAGACAATTGATACATGAGCTTCCTCGGGCCACAATATTTTCACACAAACTCTATTTAGGGTATCTATTTAGTTGTTACAAAGGTTAATCCATTATATATGTTTTTGTGGGCTACCATGGTTGGTGGAATCTATCAATTGTTTAGAATCCAAGGGAAATGATTGAAAAATCCACTTAAATTTTAGGCCCTAAAACACTATAATATAATTAACAAGATGTGGAAACATTTTGAGTCAATTGAACAAGTCGATTGCCATTAATATCCACCCGGATAATGTGAATTATACCATCACCACAATAGTTTCAAGCTTAGAGATCTATTAAACATTTCAATTCTTTAAAGCCCCTAACCTCCCTTTTCTTTTAGGGTGCATAACCTTTTTTAATCCACCAATGACCACTAGGACTCCAAGTGAGGCCTTTGCAATAGGAGCTTTCTTTATAATTGTTAAATTTGTATTGTAATATTAGGAGAGATAGTGAAAATTGGAAAGAAATACAGTGTTACTACCCCAAGGTTTTATTTGAGTAGGATTAATGATGGTTTTAAACCCTATATCGTTAATCGATACAAAACGTATTCTTAATAAAAGTAAAAAAAATGTTGTGGCACATACACATATAATACAAACATTTACCCTCAAAACTCAAACTAGGAAAACCAAAAACAATTTTTAGCAAAACCATGGGTTGAACCATTATGCACCACAAAATCACTAAATGTGAAATCATGTGTAGAAAACCACCAAAAATAGAGGCAAAAATCCGCCCAACTTTTTAAAGTGGGCTTCGACCTCCTTGTGACAACCCTGAATAGAGGGGGCTTCCACCATCCATAAAACCCCTAATTCATTAACCCTATATTAGAATACAATGATAATTCCTTAATTATAATTACGAGGCCATGGTTTGAACTACCATGTGCCACAAAACCACTAAAATCGAAAATCATGTCCAAAAAACCACAAAAAGTAGATGCAAAAAACCACCATTGTTTTAGGGAGTTGTGCCCCCATTACAACCCCCCCAGGGAAGGGGGGATGCCAGCCCTTCTATGATGTCCCTTGCAATAATCAATTCATATAAATCTCATGTAAATAATATAAAAATGATTTGGAAAAAGGAATGTGGATGCTATGGAGGCTAGTTGATTCATCAACTTCCGAGGGCCACATCTTTTGCACACAAAAATTTCTTAATGTATTTCTTTAGCCGTTACAAATCTTAATCCATTCTCTATGTTTTTCTTAGGTCACCATATTGGTGGCTTATATCAATTGCTAATAATGCAAGGGAAATTCTCAAAAAATGCACCAAAATTTTAGGCCTTGAAACAATATAATATAATTGTTGGGCCTTGAATTTGTCATTTACTTTCATTACATTTTCACTTATATCTCCATAATATCACCTTCACTCCACCTCCATTTCATTACATTTACCTTACCATGATCACTATTGGGTTACATTTATGCTTTTTCAAACTTTATTAATTCTTAGTATTTTAAAGTTAATTTGTGGTTAAAAATTAGAAAATAATATGCATATACTTGTACCTAACAAGTGGAATGAGATTGTTGCCATGTGTAGGTCAAAAAGAAGCTTCCAAAAGACCCTTATGTGGCCAACTAAGGCCAAAATCGAATTTTAATGGAGAAGATCATGGGATCATGAGGATATGTGTCTCATTTCCTATTTGTATTGTAACTCTAAGAGGACATGTGCCTTATCACTTCATATTTGGATTGTAACTTTAGAGACAGGGAGAGATTCATTGACTCTCATTAATGAGATGGATTTTCATCTTTTTGTATAAATAGGGGAAGCTTTCTCCTATCATGTCATGTGTAAAATTTGATTTATGCTCAAGCTTTGAATACAGAATTAGATTGTGGCATCTTACTCATTAATGTTCTTTCATTTTGACTTGGTTTTTCTTACATATGGAGCATCCTTGTGGCGAATTGAAAGATCAAGACAAATTTTCATATCCTTACAAACAATCAGGTACATTTCATAAATTTGGATATGAAAATTTCAAATATTATAATCCATAAATGGCTTCATTGGAAGCATTCATATACTTAAAAATAAAAAAATAAAAATAGTTTTTTTTAGATATATAGGAAAAATGAAAATAAAACCAAGCTTGGCTAGAATTTTAGAATTTTTAATTTTTTTCGAAAAATAAAAATCAACGTTGACTCATTGATTTTGAATAAATTTCCGTGACATATTAAGGGTCACTTCACTTTTTATTTTCATCAAAAATAAAATTTGTTTGTGAAAATATGAATTTTTGAAATACATAAAAATATTTGACGACGTTGACTAGTATGCTCTCTTCCCATGCCTCGTTGTGACCTGGAAGATCATAAAATCAGATCAGTGAATTTTAAATTAAAATTCAGAAATTCATTAACAAATTTGTTGGAAATTGATCTATAATTCTATTGAAAATCGCCATTTGAGTCATCAAACTTTTTGCTGTCCATATCTGTATGATTGGTTTTGCAATTTTTAATGTTTTGCTTCCTCTCAATCTTTTTCTAATCTATAGAAGTGCATGTGCACAATTTAAAATATATATATATATATATATATATATATATATATATATATATATATAGAGAGAGAGAGAGAGAGAGAGAGAGAGAGAGAGAGAGAGAGAGATGAGTAAAATCAATGAATGAGTGTCAACTACCTTTAGTATTTACCATA
Organism: Pinus albicaulis; assembly: GCA_034641835.2. Taxonomy (NCBI): domain Eukaryota; kingdom Viridiplantae; phylum Streptophyta; class Pinopsida; order Pinales; family Pinaceae; genus Pinus; species Pinus albicaulis. The sequence continues at coordinate 899,675,885 of CM076571.1, read as the reverse complement.
TAATTGTACACTCAAATAACCACTTGCTTTACTAAATCTGGGTATCACAATTAGAACAAGAAACCGTTTGAATATTTCATATATAATTCATCCTTCACATCATATTCCTTGTCATGGATTTTCGTTTATCACTACGGATTTGTGGCAGTCAAAGTCTTGGTGTGAGTATGAGATGGAATTTTTCAATATTTCTCAATGAAGCTCTAGGAGGCTGCATAAATAATTTCTCTTGATTCAAACTCCATGGGTAAGGTATCACCGGTTCTTAGCATGAAAATTTTGCAATCATAATCTGAAACGCACAAAACAGAACTACCATGGATGCACGTTTCCAAAGATCACTGCCACAGATCCAAGTGAATGTTTTCAAAGTCTAAGACCTTCGATTACTGACCCGAGTCTCTATGAAACTTCAAAAATTCTGTCCAAGCATGAAACTAAACCTTCAACCTCACATCAAAACCTACAAATAAAAAAAAAATCCAACCACAACAATTTATTTTGTTGCAGAAGTGCTTGCCAGAAAACGTAAATGTTTTGACACACGATTTTAAAACGCATTTTCTAAAAAAATAAAGGAAAATTAGCAAACACTAAGACATGGGTTTTTTTGGGGACATGGGAAATTAGGTAAATCGCAAGCAATTTTCTGGATTTCACAATCGTTTAGGGGAATTTCTGGGTTCTCTAAAGTCTTAATTTGCAGATTGTGTGAGGAAAATGTTTGTTTTAATGCACAGAAAATCCCTTGAGTGAGTTGTGGAAAATTGTAAGGTAGAATGTGACTTCACAATAGTCCAGGGAGTTAATGGTTAAGGGTGAATCACCATGCTCAATTCCACTTGGAATTTTTATAACATAATAGATCGTCCATCGATTGCATCATTATCTTTCTCAATTTAATTAGGATCCTGAAATCTCCAGAAACATTATCCACTCGCTAGTGAAAAAATTAATGAGAAGGTTCTATCAAAATTAAATTATGTTCATATAAGTTGAATGTTGTTGTTTTCAAATTATAGATTAGACTCCTCAACTCTGACACAAAAGAATGCAATAATTTTCTTTGAAAATTAGTTTTAATAATGGTTTGAAGAACAATTGGAAGATTATTTAGAACATTTGGCATTAAAAATTATAATATTTTACTGTGTGTTTTTTATGAAGCTTTAACTTGCAGGACACATCAAATCTTTGTGACGCCAATCATGTTACTGAGCACGATGCATGAAGTCATCCAACAACAGGGAGTTGATTTATTTTTCATGGTTATTTCTTAAAAATGGATTTTTATCGATATCTTGAATTAGATTGAATATAACACTTTTGATTTTCCTTAATCTGTTTCATTTCACATTCAAATTTTGCATAAGTATCAGAAAGGAATTGGCCATTTATTTTTTAATAGACTTATGTTCTTTATGTCAAGTTTTTTTTAGGTTTGGGATAATGGAGTGATCATTGAGGAAAAAAAATTGTGCACACAATTGGTCTTCAAAGGAATGATTTCATGAGAAACATAACAAAAATTCCATATCCATAAAGAACATTACCTTTCCTCCCTTTTGAATTATAAATCCAACCAAGCAATTCAAAGCAAGCCATAGTTATTTTCCTAGAAAGAGTTAGTTGTTCATTTCCTTTATTAACATACACTTTCCATTACTTTTTGTCTACTCCCAACCCAAAAATAAAAGCAAGAAGCTCACTTACATTCTTATTTCCCATTGTCATTATTATTTTCCATTTTCATCTTCCATTTTCATTTTCCTTTTCCTATGCTTTTCATTTTGCAAATAAACCCGGCTTCAATACGAATTATTGAGTCCATAGTCCTTTGAGTGAAAAATCCTTGCAAAAACACCTTGAGTCTTGCATGAATTAATGGCAAGTCCTCTTGCTGACAAAAAATAGGAATACATTAATGCCCCTTATTCATCAGATCTTCTAGGTACTCGACAAAAAAAATAAAATATTTGTACCTAGAAAGATGTGTTTAGGAATATTGACTCTCATTTTCATAAATGGTGATAGTTCTCGTGTTTACTGTTGTCATCCATTAATGGCCACTAATTCAAAACATTCCAACTATGTTTGACATCAAAACATCCATTCACATAGTAGGAATTGTGCCAACGAGTTTTGAGGACATGAAGACTATCATTTTCAACATTTTGGAGAAAATGAAGAAGATATGATGTAGATTCAACATAATGACAGCTGCAGAATCAACACCATTCTCCAACTACAGAATCAAATGACAGCTGCAGAATCAGATGACTACAGAATCAGATGAAAAGAGCAGAATCAAAACTATTCTACAATAGATTCAATAGTTTTAGTAATAACAATAAAATGTCATCTTGACACCTTCATCGATAAATTCTACAACCACTTGAAGAAGATTATGATTAGAATTTTTCAACCACCACACATGCCGCTCATCCATTTTCAGAGGGTAAGTTAAGATATATCATTTTCTAACTTTTAACCATAGAATTCCTTGAAAATCTAGAATGATAATTTTTGGAAAAAACATATCTTTTCCTCATTTCTTTCCCAATACAATCAGTTGAGGGGGGGAATACATTCATAATCATATTTTACCATATTCATATCACGTTCAAAAACCCATGTACTTTCAAAAGATATTAACTATTACCTTATTGTTATGAACATGAAATGGCTTTTCAAAAGTACTTAAAAGATAATTGGATACAAACACAATTAGGTTTGTCTCACAAGAAAAAATCATGATGCAATCCAATAAATATATACTTTGCAACAATAATTAAATTATCATTATGCAAATTTCAAAGATCTAAACTTAATGCAACAACAAAATATGGTTGTAACAAAAGAAACAACCATGTTGCAATTTAACTAAAAGACTTTGCAGAAGTATCAATTTATCAAATGATATCATGCAACGTTAAGCCAAAGCTCAGGGATAAAAAATAATTAATGTAATATATTTCATGAGGACATGCAATAGCTTCATTTGGCGAATATGTTGGGCCTTGAAATTGTCATTTACTTCCATTACATTTTCACTTATATTTCTATATTATCACCTTCAATCCACCTCCATTTCATTACATTTACCTTACCATTATCATTATTGGGTTACATTTATGTTTTTCCAAACTTCAATATTAATTCCTAGTATTTTTAAGTGAATTTGTGGTTAAAAATTAGAAAATAATATACATATACTTGTAACTAACAAGTGGAATGAGATTGTTTCCATGTGTAGGTCAAAAATAAGCTTCCAAAAGACCCTTATGTGGCATCCTAAGGCAGAATTCGAATTTGAATGGAGAAGATCATGGGAACATGAGGATACATGTCTTGTTTCCTATTTTTATTGTAACTCTAAGAAGACATGTGCCTTATCACTTCCTATCTGGATTGTAACTCTAGAGATATAGGGAGAGATTCAAGGACTCTCATTAATGAGATAGCTTCTCATATTTTTGTATAAATAGGGGAAGATTTCTCCTATCATTTCATGTATAAAATTGGAGTTATGCTCAAGCTTTGAGTACAAAATTAGATTGTGGCACCTTACTCATGAATTTTCTTTCATTTTGACTTGGTTTTTCTTACATATAGAGCATATCGATTTACCATCTCTCATACTTTTGGATCAGCCATCTAAAATGTGTGAGATTTATTTTCTTTTATACATTAATTTTTTTATTTTTTTTAGCATTAGTTTTAGAATGACTGTGTAATCTTTTCTTTCCTAGAACATCTCAAGAAAGTATAATTTTATATTTTCCAATTGGATTATGTTTGAGGCACTAGAGCTCACAGTTGTTTATTTTCGTTACATATTTTTACATCATTTTCTTAGATTAGATTCTCAATTATGTTTATAATTGAATGCTACTAAAGATCATGTCAAGAGGGCGACTCTGTCATACTTCCAAATTGCATGCTCGAGTATTTAACCTATGCAATAATTGAGTTTTCCTTTACATGCCTTTAAACTGTTTTTGTAGATTCAGATCCTCAGTTAAATGTATAGTTGAATGCTCCTAAAGATCATGTAAAGAGAGTGACTCTGCCATACTTCCAAATTGCATGCTCAAGTATTTAACCTATGCAATAATTTAGTTTTCCTTTACATGCCTTTGAAATTCTTTCCTAGATTCAGATCCTCAGTTAAATGTATAATTGAATGCTCCTAAAGATAATTTCAAGAGGGTGACTCTATCATACTTCAAAATTGCATGCTCGATTATTTAACATATGCAATAATTGGGTTTTCCTTTACATGCCTTTATATTGCTTTCATAGATTGGATTCTCTGTTATGTGTATAATGAATGCTCCTAAAGATCAGGTGAAGAAGGTGACTTTTTATACTTCCAAATTAGGTGCTCGAGTGTTTAAATTATGCAATAATTGAGTTTTCCTTTATATGCTTTGAAATTATTTCTTAGATTAAATTTTCAAATCCTACAAGTGTGATTGTGCATGCTATATTTTCTTTTGAATTTGTTTTATTTTTTTTTCGTTACTTGATTTCATAGGTTATTTGAATTTCATTCTCATTATTTGATTTCATAGCTTAGATGAATTGGTTTTTTTTATTTTGTAGTTAGATTGATCTAAAATGAAAGACAATTTCTAGCAAATATAGTGCACGCATGCTTCACAAGTTCACGAAACCCCTGGGTTGACAAATTCAATGAAAGGAAATTATTTTTCCTCAACAATAATTACCAAGATGTGGAACTACTATGTGTTAGTGGAACAATTTGGTTTCCATCAATATCCACCTGGATCATGTGAATTATATGATTACCCCAATAGTTTCTCACTCATAGAACTATTTAACATTTTCATTCTTTAAAGCCCCTAAACTCCCTTTGCTTTTAGTGTGCATAGAATTTTAAAATCTACCAATGGCCACTAGGAATCCAAGTGAGGCCTTTGCAATAGGAATATTTTTGTAATTGTTCTATTTTTTTTGTAATATTAGGAGAAGTAGTGAAAATTGCAAAGACAAATATTATAACTACCTTGAGGATTGATTTGAGTGGGGTTAATGTTAGTTTAAACATTGTACAAATAATTTTGGAAGCATATCCTCGATTAAAAAAATGAAATGGCACACACACATTCAACACAAATATTTTACCCAAGAAATTTCTACTAGGAAAACTAAAAGGATTTTTTAGTAAAACCATGGGTTGAACTATCATGCACCACAAACCCTTAAAGCCCCTAACCTCCGTTTGCATAGAAAAGCACAAAAACCAAATGAAAAAAATTCCCTAATTATTTGAGGGGGGGTTTCTTGCTTGTGACCCCTTCGAACCATGGGGATACCACCCATCTTGTTACCCCCTTGTTGTGCTCGATGGATATGAATCTTGTGGAAAGAATATAACACATACCCAAAAATTAACTCCTTTTTGACAGGTAGATATTTGAAGGTCCAATGGTAGAATTTATAGTGGATTTTTCTTAGATGGCTTGATCAAATAATTTCTTTAACATTTTTAAGTGCTAAGGGGATGACTAGATATTTTCTCCAGATCAATTTTCGTACAAACCTTTAAAATTTGCTAATATGGGTTTGGATTGGGAAGGGAATAGTAAAGAAGATCGTTGATTGTTATTGATTATCTTGACACCTTGAGGCATGTATAAACCACTCCAAACACTCTCGAAATAATGGAGCTTCTTCTATCATTTCTTCTCTAAGCAACATCAAATAGACAACAAAATGTAAGGGGAGAAAAAATTCATGTATCCAATGATTTTATGACTACTATTGGAAATTTAGATTTGGAAGAGTTAATTAATTTTTGTAAACCCCCATCCATAATTACAAAGAGAGATGGTGATAAAGCCTTCCCTGATGCCCCTAGGTTTTTTAAAGGGCTCCAACAAGGAATCGTTAAGTAAAATTGAGATCAAAGGTGTTGAAACATAATTGTGCACTCATTATGACCACAAATATCTGAAAACAAATTCCTCATGAAATTTTTGGAGGAAGGCACATTAATGTGGTCATATATGCCTTCGACACAATTTTTCTAATCTTGTAGAAAATTTCTCTGCCACCATTAGATTTTGACAATACAAAAAGTGATGGTTCCTATTGGTCTAAAGGTTCAATAAATAATTTTACAATTTGGGTTGTCTTACAATGGGACAAAACCCTTATTGGAATTTTTTCACTATGCACAAGTCTTGATCGTGGTAAAATCTTGCTCATGCTTGGAATTTTACAATATGATTATGAAATTCATGCGTATAGAGAAGGTCCATTTGCTAAAATATTAGCTTAATATCCGCTTGCTATAATATTATCTTACTCCCTTTAAACACATATAATTGGATGACCATCCCTCTTTTCTTCTGAGCCCTTAGAGTATACAACATTCTTTAAGCAAGGTTGATCCTATTTGAGATCTACATCGCTACAACTAAGTCGCTATTCTATTTGGAAATCATTGTATGTAGTCCTTGATTAAATTTATTAGCAAGTATGTTTGTTATCTTATAAATATTGTCACAAACGCTTGTGAAGGAATATGTATAAGCATCATTCAAAAGTGTTTTTATTTGTATGGACCTTATCACCAAAGGCACACATTGTAATATCAATGGGAGAAAGAAGAATAAAAATTTTCCATCTTATAGGAACCCAACAATTTCAATCCTAGGCACAAGGTTAAGCTACAACTAGTGGTAGTATCTAACCTTATGGATGGGACACAAGCTAGATGTTACTAGAAAACACATGACCCACTGAAGAAAGACTCTACGATAATGCAATGGATAGTGAGTTTCTTGCAGATATTATCTATGTTGAGATCACTTTTTGATCTTGGAATAAAACTTGAAATTTCTTCTAATTCACTGAAAACCCATCTTCTTTGGATATAAAAAAAACATATTATTAACCCAAAACCCATATGCCTCTCGCAAAATTGAAAATCTACCCTTTTATAAACCACCAATAACTCATTTAAACTAATGTGATTCTTTCTTGATTATAAATAAATCAATGTATTCTTGATTAATAATAAATCAATATATATTAACAACGATTACTATTATGGAGTATGGGATTTTGGGCCCAGAAACCACATAACTTAGCGAAAATATTAAAACATATATGACGTGTTAGCAACCAATTCACTCCAGCAACCTATAGATTCATCACTCGAGCTATATATGAATAGATAGATATTCACCCATGCAAATGTGCGAAGCAATAAGACTAATTCTCTAAATTAATTATCCTCGTTACCTTGGTTTCTCTACTACGATGATTCATTTGTTTGATAGTTGATTTGAATTCTTGTCACTTTAGTGGATTTTTTCTTCTTACCCCATTTTTCTATCAATTGAGAAACCCTATATCCATTCCCTTATCATCATAATATGTGGGTATTTTCTTTCCTATGATGATAATTTTCACACAAACTCAGTTAGTGTTTGTTTGTTGAACAATGAGATTCACAACCCAGGTTTGAATCTCGCCTCTCCTCAGAAACTTGTAAACATGGAGTCCTTCGAGTCCATGTTGAAGAAATCTCCCGGTTATCACATAGATGGTGCTAATGGTATGCCCTGGATCTCATCCTTGTCTATTGGAAACATGAATATGAATCCTGGCATGAATCTGATTTTTGGCGTTAATTATCACTCTGGACCTAACCGCAACTAGGGTCATACGTTTAATCCTAATGTAGCAGGGGCTAAGCCTAACCCTAACCCCAACCTCAACCCTAACCCTCAGGTTAACGAGGTTATTCCAGGGCTGCCCCAGGGAGGATACCCAGCTGTGATGGGCAGAGGGCCATATGGAGGAGGCTCGAGAGGGTCATATGAAGGAGGGTCATATGGATGGGGGTCATATGAAAATGGGAACCATTCCACCAATATTTTAGGGTTAGGGTTTCAACAAAAACCTCAACAGGGAAGTAATGTGGTGGATCTCGAGTGCAGACATTATACAACTAACGATGGTTGTACTTATGGCCTCAATTTTTTCTACAAACATGACCCTAGAGTTATGCATTTTTTCTCCTTCACAATCCATCCCTTCAGTCTATTATGCGATAATTTGATTGATTTAGTTGTTTATTACTTTTTTGTTATTTTTTGTGGGAATGTCCTATTAACACAAACTCGATACAGTAAACACACCTGGACATAGTGAGCTACATTTCATAACATGCACTTTGTGTGGGTCAGGTCCCAGATTTGAGCATTATCTATTCTGCTTCACAAACTAGAGACTTGACACAACCATCATTCTCTTTATTTTTAACATCCAATTTGAGTAGGGTATATACACAAGAGGCACAGAACCAACTGTATATTGGTTTACAATATTTTCACCTCAACAATGAACCAAAGTCTCATTGGCACTAGTTCTCATATTGAGTACTCTATTTTTCTGAAATGCTTGTTTTCCCAAAACTCCGCATATGTTTTGGTTGTAAGTTACATAAACCTCCTCTCTCTGCTATTTTTGCGTTAGGTTGTGTACCAATGGAACTTTGAGGTTTAACGTTGTCTATATGCACAAACACATATGTATTTTTTTGTTTTCTTTGAACGTCCTTTTGAAGCCAACCAATACTATATATGATCTCTTTTTTTCATAATTTTAAAATTGTGAATTCAATTTGGACAGAATTCAATTAAAAATGATTACTAATGTCTAGAGTGGGCATGTTTTTCCTTTTATTTCTACCCTATTATGGAATACAAAGTTTCTTTCTTCGCGGTAGGTTTTGGGTAATGTCCAATGCCCTGTTTCACATGAAAGTGTTCAAAATTTTCCATATTTTGGAAATGTTGTTGTTTTTGTTTTTTTTTCCTTTTACCCTTTTCCATCCTATTGTGAGATCTATAATCATCTTGTATATATATTTAATTATCATTTTTGGCCAAATTTTGAAGACTTTAGATCGATATACGATACTGATAAAATCAGATATTTAAATCTGGCATGGTTAGTAGCCTTTTCCAATAGATCATTAGAAAGCTAATTTTTTTATATAACTTGATTATCCTATTGTGTTGAATTGTGTTGGAAGACTTTCATTTTTTTTTTTAATGTGTTTAGAATTGGCTCTGGTATATTTGTGGAACAGCCCCAAAGACAATCATCTAGTGGTATTTTTTATTGGGCCGAGAGGCGCATTCTATAGTCCAGTATGACCTTGATGTGTAAGTATCTCAAAAGCCAAAATAAAATACTAATTTTTTTAAAATAAAATATAAAAAAATGTCGGCTTTAAAAATAAATTACATAGCCATATAAATAAACAATTAAAATTAAATTTAAAATATGAAGAGTTTTACAAACACTCAAAAAAAGAGATATGGTAAATAAATAAAAATATAAATAAAACAGAGGTAAGGTAAATAAATTAAACCTTTTTTTATACTTACTCCAGAGGTATGGTAAATAAATAAAACCTTTTTTTTATATTTACTCCATAAACCTCTTTATATTTACAAAAACTCAAAAAGAAGTTTTATTTAGGTGAAGCCTATGGGCCAAATACCATGGGACAAATATTTATTATCAATACCATGGGCCAAATACCACATTTATAAAGAGGTATAAAAATGTAAGGTAAATAAATAAAAATATATCAAATAGGAGTAGAAATCAACATCTAATTGTATATCAAGCCTACGGACCAAATACCATGCAACAAAAAACATTATTAAAGCTAACATTAATATTAATATATATATATATATATATATATATATATATATATATATATATATATATATATATATACATATATATATATATATATATATATATATATATATATATATATATATATATAACTCTAGATATATATGGGATGGAAGAATTAAGAGATATGATAGAGGTGGAGAAATAGAGGGAGGTACAAGGGAGAGATGGAGATAAAATAAAGGAGAGGGAGAGGAGAGAGAGAAGTAGGGAGGGGTAAGAGATGGAGAGGGAGACAAAAAAATGGAGGTGAGAGAGAAATAGAGGGAGTGACAAAGGAGATATGGAGAGAGAGTGTGTATGTTTAGGGGTGAGATAAAGAGGCATAGGAAGAGTGATGGAGACAAGGGCGGAGAGAAGGAGAGATAAGAATAAATGGAGGGATATAGTAACATAGTTGGAGAGATGGATATAGTAATGGGAGAAGAGAGCAGATTTGAGGGTAGAGAGAGAGAGAGAGAAAGAGAGTGGGGGTGGGGTTGGTGAAGATAGAGGAAGAGAGGTGATAAAGGGAGAGAGAGGAAGGACGAGTGAGAGGACTTTAGAGAGAGGAAGTGAGTGATGGGGGAATATAGATGATTGTAGGGGAAAGAGAGAGAGAGATAGATTTATTGATGGGGAAAGAGAGAGGGAGGTAGGAGAGAATGGCAGAGAGACAAAGGAAAAGAGAGGGGAATTGAGAGAGAGGAGGAGATTGGGAGGGATAGAGATATGGAGTTCAAGGGGGAGAGAGGGAAGGATAGAGAAATGGAGCTGGATGAGAAGAGAGGGAGGGATAGAAATATGGAGTTGGAGGGGGAGAGGGATGGATAAAGAGATGGGGTTGGATGGGGAGAGAGGGAGGGTGGAAGAATTACATAGAGAGTGACAAGTTGAGAGAGAGAGAGACGGTGTGACAAGGGAGATATGGAGAGAGTGTGTATGTTTGGGGGTGAGATAAAGATAAAAATAAAAAGAGATGGAGAGAACGGGAGAGAGAAGGAGAGAGAGAGGAATATAGTGAAAAAGTTATAAGGGAAGAGAGAGAGAGAGAGAGAGTGGAGAGAGGTAGGGAAAGAGATATGGAGATGGAGGGGGGGAAAGAGGAAGGTATGAAGAAATACATAGAGAGTGCAAGTTGGAGAGACAGAAAGAAAGAGTGATAAGGAAGATGGAGGGAGAGCGAGAGAGGATAGAAGGAGGGAAGAGAGATAGAAGTGAGGAGAGGCAGGAAAGGGGAAGACAGAGAGAGAGGAAGGGAGAGGAGGAGGGAATTATAGATAAATAGATTGGAGAAAGAGGGTGTATTCTTTGGGGTTGATGTAGAGAGACAAAGGGATATAGAGATATAGATAGAAGGTGAAGAGATAGATGGAGAAAGGAAGGGAGGGACAAAGAGATTGATAAATAATGAGTGAGAGAGAGTGTGTGTTTGTGGGGGCGAGATAAAGAGACAAAATAAAGAGATATCGACGGATATATAGATATATATGGAGCGGGGAGAAGGGGGGGAATATCTCTTAAAATAGATGCATTGATTTCAGTGTAGATGGTGATTTTTAATCCTATTTGATTGCTTGCACTAGATGCATTGATTTTAGTGTAGATTTTGATTTCTAATTATATTTTATTACTTGCACTAGATGCATTGAATTCAATGTAGATGATTTCTAATTCTATTTCATTTCTTGCAGTAAATGCATTGATTTCAGTTTAGATGTTGATTTCTAATCCTATTTGATTTCTTGCACTAGATGCATTAATTTCAATGTAGATGTTAATTTATAATTATATTTGATTGCTTACACTATATGCATTGATTTCAATATAAATTATTTCTAATCCTATTTGATTGCTTGCACTAAATGCATTTATTTCAGTGTAGATGGTGATTTATAATCTTATTTGATTTGTTGGACTATATGCATTTATTTTAGTGTATATGTTGATTTCTAATCCTATTTTCTTACTTGCAATTGATGCATTGATTTTAGTGTAGATGTTGATTTATAATCCTATTTGATTACTTGCATTATATGAATTGATTTCTGTGTAGATGTTGTTTTCTAATATTATTTTATTTCTTACATTAGATGCATTGATTTTAGTGTATATCTTGATTTCTGATATGATGAAATTGGATGTATGATGGGAGGTGGGAGAGAAAGGAAGAGAGAGAGTGGAGAGAGGTAGGGAAAGAGAGATGGAGATGGAGGAGGAGAGTGTATGAGGTAAGAATATTTACATAGAGAGCTAAAGTTGGAGAGAGAGAGAGAGAGAGAAATATGGAGGGAGAGCAAGAGAGGATAGGAGGGAAGAGAGATAGAAGCGGGGGGGAGGCAGGGAAGGGGAAGAGAGAGAGAAGGAGGGAGAGGAGGAGGGAGTGATAGAAAGATATATTGGAGAAAGAGAGTGTATGTTTTGGGGTTGATATAGAGAGACAAAGGGAGATAGAGATATACATGGAAGGTGAATAGAAATAAAAGATAGGTGGAGAAAGAGAGGGAGGCACAAAGAGAATGATAAATAATGGGTGAGAGAGTGTGTGTGTTGTGAGGGTGAGATAAAGAGACAAAGAAGGAGAGACATATAGATATATATGGAGGGGGGAGAGGGAGAAGAAGCTTTCTTACAATAGATGCATTTATTTCAGTGTAGATGGTGATCTCTAATCCTATTAGATTGTGTGCAATAGATGCATTTATTTTAGTGTATATTTTAATTTCTAATGATATTTGATTACTTGCACTAGATACATTGATTTCAATGTAGATTATTTCTAATTCTATTTGATTGCTTGCACTAAATGCATTGATTTCAGTGTATACGGTGATTTCTAATCCTATTTGATTTCTTTCACTAGAGGCATGAAGTTCAATGTATATGTTTATTTATAACTATATTTGATTTCTTGCACTATATACAGTGATTTAAATATAAATGATTTTTAATCCTATTTTATTTCTTTCACTAAATGCATTAATTTAAGTGTAGACGGTGATTTATAATCTTATTTGATTTCTTGCACTAGATGCATTGATTTTAGTGTATATGTTGGTTTCTAATCCTATTTTCTTATTGCAATAGATGCATCAATTTGAGTGTAGATTTTGATTTCTAATCCTATTTGATTACTTGCATTAGATGCATTAATTTCTGTGTAGATGTTGTTTTCTAATCTTATTTGATTTCTTGCATTTGATTCATTGATTTCAGTGTATATGTTGATTTCTGATTTGATGTAATTGGATTTATGATGGTATGTTAATTTTAAAGTCATTGGATTAATAATGTTCGTTGATTTCAATGTAAGCACAAAAAATTATTGACAATGGAGAACGATCTTTGTGTTATAGTAACTAAACCTAATAATATTGGAGAGAAAGAGAGAGAAGGTATGATGTTTACTACAACAACTCAAGCTAAATATTTAAATGTTTTATGATTTATGATTTCTACTGTCTTTTTCATATAATCCATATGAAAAGGTGACAAAACTAACAAAGGTGACAATACGAATAGTAGAAGAATAGTTTGAGATGTTCATAGTGAAGGGTATTTGTAATTGACTACATTATTATTATTCACATTTTATATCATTAAATTTATTTTACAATATTTATCATCTCAACAAAATGAGGTAACTAAGGAAATTTAAAGTTAGAATGACTCGATAAATCTCAAACGTATTTAACATATTTAAAATGTTTATATTAATATTATATGTATTTACATATTGTTGATAAAATTAATCATATGTTCCTCATGTAATCCATATATTTTTCTTGGTCACACACGACTAAAACCAGCCTAGATCCATCTTAACTACGGATCTATCAAATGCTGAGAGGGATCAAATATCTCGAGGTGCAAACCTTTCCTCAAGTTTTGCACTCAAAAAAGAGGTTTACACCTCGAGAGTTTTGATCCCTCTCGGCGCTTGATAGATCCATAGTTAAGATGGATCTAGGCTGGTTGAGGTATTCCATTGACATAAGATATTTGTATGCTATTTTTATGTTGGAGCCATATTTCGATCAATCCCCACCCCCAATATATATATATATATATATATATCTGTGTGTGTGTGTGTGTGTGTGTGTGTGTGTGTGTGTGTGTGTGTGTGTGTGTGTGTGTGTGCGTGTGTGTGTGTGTGTGTGTGTGTGCATATTCATTGGATCTACATTGTTCAACTCTACTTTAGAATTTTTTTAAATTTAGAGAATATTGATTTTGTATTTATTTAATGAGAAAATTCAAAAGCATATTAGATAGTTTTAATATTTAACACCTTAAATTGTTGTACAAGTACAGAGTATCTATGCTTGGCTGTCTCTTGAGTTGAATAAAATATAATTTGAAGCCCCACTATTTCATGCATTTTATTCCCATTACTTTTGATAAATCTTGCAATGTTTCCATGTCAGTCAAGGAATTGACTCCTATGCTAATTTTGAGTTATTATCCCATGGATGCATTCTAAACATTTCTGTTGGTTGTTTTTTTTTGGTACAAATGAGATGCATTATTCATAGTATGAATTACAAGGCAATGGATTTATGCATTATGAAATATTGAGTTAGGTTTGTGTTCAGAAGTATCTCTAGCAATGAATGTCTGTGAACTCATGCATGATGAGAAATTGATGCATAATTTATAGCATGAAAAACAAGGCTATGGATTTATGCATTATGAAATATTCAGATAGGGTGGTGTTTGTAAGTATCTCTAGAAATGAATTTATGTGAAATCATGCATGATGAGAAATTGGATAAGTGTTAAATGCTAACTGACCTATTGTTAATGGCACAATGTAAAACTTGTTGTCTGAATGAGTGATATGTTGGTTTAAGTGTGGGTTTGAGGAAATTATTGAAGACTTGTCTAGCTGAAGTTTTTTTCTGTTGAATTGGGATGGGGAATATCCATTAATCATTCAAAATTCAAGTAAATACAATGAATAGTTAAAAGGACCAATCAAGTTTCTAGCATAAAATGTAATTTTTTTCTTGTTGTTTTTGTGAGGATGATCTAGTGGAAAGGTTGCACATTTTTAGCACATCTAGGTATGTGGAGATTACCATATATTATTGTAATTTCAAGTCATTCTCATGTATGCATTCAAAATCTCACACCAAGGTTGGTCCTATGTCATTTGGAACTCTTTTCTCAATTGGGCTTTGTTTGTTATAAATTTTATACTCTGTTTGCCTTGAGATATTTATGATGTCTTCCACTTTTGTGGAGGTATAGAAAAGAGCAAGGTAATATATTTTGACCTCTAAGTTCCTGAATCTATCTTACTTGTAGCCTCTCATTTCATATATCCAGAGTCCAAACAAAGAAGCTTTGCCTAGAATCAAACATTTTGTTGAGAAATCTATGCACAATCTTAGGAGAGCATTGTGATGCCTTACAATATTGGTGCAATGGTCAATTTTCATAGATTGGAACATTAATAATTCTATGCCATTGTCTCCCATACAACATTTTCCCCATATTTTAATGATAATTAGAATATTCTTAGAAAATTCCCGTGTTATATCAAATAATAGTCTATAAACTTTGAAGGAAAACTTTGGAAAATTAACTTGCCCATTTTATCACAAATGTATGCTGAAAATGTCCTCTGCAAACTTAATCATAGCATGTAAAATTCTAAAGAAAAGCTTTGGAAAATTTATTCGGCATTATATGATAACTTCATTTTGAAGATGTTCTTGGAAAATTATATTTTTTGAGAAAAGTCTAGAAAATTTTCACATGCAAGATTGGAGACAAAGGTGTGAACTAGAGAAGAATGAGAGAAAGAAAAGGAAGATGTAGTTTTCTACAAGATCCCATTCTGTTGAGCTCTTATAGGTTAATATTTAACTTTATGATGATAAATTAGTTATTACTTCTGCATGACCATTAGCAGCTACAAAAAAATACCCCAACATTGGGAGAATGAGTGTTATCGATTCCATGCTTAACTATCCTTTAAGGTTTCCATTCCAATTTGAGTCCTTGCATTATAAATGCATTATTATACATATAGGTAGTTAATACTTGCAGATGTTTAGTTAATCATACAACTAGACCATTGACAGCTTCAAAGCCATACTTAAATTTATTTCATGTAAGAAATTAGTTGTTGTCTACAAAACTATAGTTCATTTTGTTCAACCTATTTTTTGTGAAAATCCATCAGTTGTGAAATTGTATCATAAATACATGGTAGTACAACCAATTGATTTTATATAGGGCCACTAACAACATTAGCCAACTGAATGAGAACCATTGCTCTACATTGCTTCTATATGATCTATTCACGTATGTGTTAAGCCTTTCTAGTATTCAAAGATTACAAAAGAATATAAGAAATAATAAATTTGATTGTAGATGGAGTCTCTCTGTCATAGGAAACTTTTGCATCTGGGAAATTACCATTTCTGAAGAAAAAATAATTATTGTAATTCCATCGAAAAAAGTATAGGATGGTTGTAATCGTTTATGTTATTCCTAATGGATTATATCATGTGATTGGTCAATGTTGTAATTTTGTCTATCTTGGAAAATTGTAAGGCAGTTGTTGATTTGGTGTAAAAATAAAGGTAATTATAGAATAATTCTTTATTTTTATTGCAAAGGAGTTTGTATGGTGGGTATTGATAACTCCTTTTCTGCAAACAAGCATGGAGGTGCAGCAGGTGCGATAATATGGAAAGAGGAAATTTCTTTAAAAGTAACTGCTTGACATTGATTGCAGAGGAGTTTGTAGAGTGTGTTGTTGGAGTAATCCTTTCCTAGAAGCCAGAATGAATGCATGGTAGGTGAAATACTATGATAAATATGGAAAAAGGAATTAAAAAAAAAATTTAAATCGTTAAAAACTTATAATGATATCAAGGATTTGATTGGTCTTGGAATTATTCTTGCAAGTCCCAATAGTTAATTATATTAATAACTTGGTTGCTATATGATAACCTGTTATTAGCTATAGAAACATAATAACCAAAATCAATCAGAGATGATATACTTTTGAAGTGCACTCAACTACTCCAAATGAGAAACATATAACCTACAAAATGGTGCTGCAGTAAAGAACGGACAAAAAAAAAATACAAGAGATAGTGGAGGGCACCTTGAACATCTATTTTCTTAGAGTAAAAAAGTACATGTGTTGTCTAAGACATTCCCCACTTTTTTTTCTCAACAGAGTGCTAAAAGAACATGACCTAAAATATTTAGAATTTTTTTGTTATGCTAAATTTTATGTGCTTATTTTAAGTTCGTGTTTTTCATTTTGTCCTCTTTTCCTTCTCTATTTTGAGTTACAAATGGGGGATTTTTGGGGTAATGGTTGGGAACTTGTGGGTTGTGTTATTAGAACTAGATTGGACTGGACTGGACTTCGCTGATTGGTCCAACCTTTTTTAGAGGAAAAACTAGTCTGGACTCAAATATGAATTCATGGAAATGGTCAGAACTTTTCTTGGTAAAGTCATAGCTAATCGGCTCTCTCTCTCTCTCTCTCCATGTATGTGTGCATTCCATTGGAGCATGTGGATTTATTTAAACTTATAAGTTTCAATTCCATAGTATTTATACTTATAAATTGAGACTTATTCTATTAACAATTCCACATCTTTATTTCATTCTTATGTTCTTGGATCCACACTTTTTTCTTGTGCTTATTGTCTATTAATATTGCTTGATGTTAAAAATATGCATTCCAATTTGACATTAATCATTCTATATTTGGCATTTTTTATGTTACAAGTGCAACTGAAACCACTTTCTATACATATTCATCGCCATCCTCCATTCTGTTAGTTCATGTCAAGCAATCTGAGGTAGCATATACTTCTATCAAAATTATTCCTAATAAGGTATTACAGTTTTTGGTTTAGGAGCTACTAGAAATGTCAGAGACATGAGGTTTTCTATACATCGTAGGATGTTGCAGTATGCAGAATTTGTGGAAGAATTGGAGGCTTTTTGGAAATTGCAAAAATGAGATGTCGGTGTGGCCTAGAATAGAAGGGACATGGAAATGGGCATAGTTATTTTGTCCCTGAGGCTTGCTAGGGGTATGAATATTCAATTTTTTTCAAGGGTGTTAGGGTATTCCCTTTGTATGTATTTGTGCATTAGATTGAAGCCATCTGTAGTGAGTAGGAAGTTGATCATTTCGGATGAGGAGAGAAGGCCTCTATCGCCTGAAATATTTGATTATCTTTGTAGTGGTAGGGTATAGGAATAATTTATTTCCTTATAACGTTTAACAGAGGAATATTATATAGGTGGATAATGAGCTATTATGTAGGTATATGAAATCCAATGTGGATGAATTTGAAGAATATTTTGTTAATACTACAAATAAGATTGTGTTTATAAGACTAGGTGACCTGGAATGATTATTCCTTTTGTCAATCGAGCTAATTTCAACTACATTTTCAGCTATTTCTTCTTGATAGTGCTGGATAGGAACAAGTATTTTTGAAAATGAACCCTGCAAATGAGGATGGTGTGCTTCTCTGGATGGGAAGAATGATCTGGATGAAGTTGAAGAATGTTCTGGATGAAGTTGAAGAATGTTCAGTTTCTTTATTGTAGACTAGGAACACATTTATAATATTGAGTGGCCCATTTTCAGCTCTCTCTCTTTTATAGGTGATTTTTAAAGTCCCATTTACTGCCTTTGAAAGGCTTGCTTCTCATGATTTATGATAAATATTTGTTTGGAGGCCATTTTTTTTTCAATAGGCCATTTCCTTTCTTTAGAGTTGTGCTATCTTCATATTCATTATTTTTGAAAATTTTGGAGTAATCTTCACATTTGGCCTAAAATAATATTATTTTATATTTTATACTATATTTCTATTTTTGGTTAAGGCTAATGTAGTCAGATCAATGTAGGTCCATAACCAAATTATTACCGGAGATACCTCTGTAGGGGTAGAAGTAAGCCTGATATGATCATCCACTTGAGGAAATAACTCAACTTTTTCTTTTGGCATGATGCCAATAGTTGATAAATGAGAAATGAAGATTGACGACCTCCCAATCGAGCTAGGCTAGGATGCAAGACAACTAATACAACTGTCTTGCATCCTAGCTCGCATGGGAGGTCATACATCTTCCTTTATCCTTTATCAACTATTTCCATCGTGCCATAAGCCAAATGTGAGTTCCTTATCAAGGTGGATGATCATCTTAGGGTTACTTATGCCCCCAAAAAAAATTTCTAGGGAGCGCGTCACAATTCCAACGGTTGTTTCCATCACAATTCCAACTGTTTTTCGCATCATTAATATGACCCAAACATTGCTAAGAGTAGTTTCAAACAAGTGATGGATTACCAAGGGTTGTTTCCATCGATGATATGTCCCAACCATCACAAGAATGTTATGCCATTTGTCAGAATAATAATGATTTTTATGGCACTTCCAACGGTTGTCTACGTCACTGGAAAACTAGTGGAGTTGGACGTGCGACGACATGTGTGATGACAGGTCGTCAGTATTGCAATCCATTTTGGGAAGGCATAGGTGTCATAATACCAACGTATCCACACAATATCGGAATAACGACAATAAACAATGCGATTCTGAGATTGACTAAATGAATACACGTGTCGTGTCTAGTGTCACTCTACCGAGAGCTATTAGAAGTGTCTCATATGTGATGATACAGGAAGGGATGTTTTTCCCAATCTTAAAATTTCACTGTTGCGACACCTATGTGTCGTAATAGAAGACATTTTGGCTCTCAGAAATTGGGCCAAATATTCCAGTGTTTAAAGAAACATGTGGCATATTTTGTAGCTAGGTGTTTGGATTTTGAAATGGTTAAGGAAGAATGTAGTTATCAAGGTGGAGTATTACAACCCATTATGATTCCAAACTAGAAATCAGAGGTCATTTCCATGAATTTCATCACACATTTTCCCAGGACATCTAGACAACATGGTTCCATCATGGTCGTTCTAGACAGGTGTAACACCCTCTTCCCACATCTACCCTAGTAATCAGCCAACTGAGATAAACATGTGGCGAGAGGATACTAATATGATATTAAGCCTCCTAGATGACCTGAAGGAATTGGAACTGACGGAAACATGACAAAGACACCTTACACAACATCAACAACACCTCTGGGAGGTAAACCACCCTCCTAAACCTCTAAAAATTGAAGGGGGACTGAATTTTTACCATTTTGAGCCTTATCCATAGAAATATAAGGGAAATGGAATTTCTATATACCTTAGCTATGGGTTATCATTGGAAAGGTAGAATCTATGACTCAAAATAGTTAATTGTGTGCATGTAGCTCTGGGATTTGTGCCTCATTTTTAGCCCCTTAGTCAATATCATTGCCCATAACTTCCTAAAAATTTAGAATAGGATAAATAGAACTTAAAAAAATACATGGAAGAAATAACATCATCAAAAAATCATCTGACCCCACCCCACCATGATAGGAATTTCGTTAAACATGTCACACACATTGCATCTAGAGGTGTAAACAACAGAATTAATCATAGGGGTCTAATACTTACTGAGAATCGATAAGAATCATTTCTCCCTTACATTATAAGATGAAATATGATCTATTTTACCATAGATACATTGTATATGCATTTACAGGAAAGAACATAGATAGAGCCATACATCATCATTGACAAAATACATGTTTATAACCAGCATAACAAAAAAAAATACCATGGATATAACATCAATGAAATCCACATAATAACCAATCCATTTTCATACTAAATACCAAAGGAATGATCTTCTCATTAATGAGTGTAAAAACGAACTAGATATGGGAATTCCACATTCCTCCCGACCACAGATTGGCTGAGCCAAATCTCTCTTCAGCCAATCCATCTCGTTCCATATTCCAAGCATGAATGTGGGACTAAAACTGAAAAACCAACCAGGGCATCCCGAGGCTAGATACCCTCACCCTCATCCATCATAAATGAAGCTTTATCATGACCTACACATGATCATGAGGCCAACACAAGCATGGATATCACCAGATTCTCTCTTCCTAAATCATGACGAAGTTTCATGTCTTCTAGTCTCTCAGGCTTTAACACAACCGATAGTCTGAATAAGAGGTCACTAGGCCCTCAACCGAGACATACTCTCCAATATTGAATGCAATCCCAAACCCTAGATTCATAGGTATGAATGGAAAGAAAACCATCTCTAGGCTTTATCGTATATCCCTCCATTCATCGGTCGAGGTTTCTTAGGCCTACCGAGGCAACACACTATACAATTTTACCGTAACCCATAGTCCGGTTCAGGAGTTAATAGGCCCTATTTTATATCAATTTTGAGACCCACCCCACTCAGCTTCAAATCAATCCAATAATCCAACTAAACCAAATACTGAAAAATCCACAACACCATGGCTATCGAAAAATTTCAAGGCTAGGCTTAAAGCATTGTGACAACTGGAAAAAGAACAGGGGCTTCACTCGATAAACCTATAAAATATCACGTGTGATCATAGCATATCAAAAATTACCCTTAATTTTAGTAAATACTGGAAAATACATCTAAAAATCACATTATTTAACCCCCTATCCATATAAACCAAATACACTACCAATTTTAAAATCCCTTAATTTCACTATATATTATAGGTATCAATTTTTTCATTAACATTTTTTACACCTGTTTATATTTTTTCATTAAATTTGAGCTCAATTTTTTTATACTTTTAAATATAAAAACCCTTTAGCCCTTCTATATCCCCTAATATATTATATCATTTATTCTTGATTATATATCCCCCAATATGAACCCACGTGTTATGGTATTTCTCCCGCAATCAAGCCCCCATGGGCAAAACCCATGCCAAGAAAACAACAAACCATATGAAATACCATGCATGCCAAATATAGTAAGGAAAGCATACATGCATATCGATACCTTCCAAGAATCTCGATATAGCTGCTTGATTCTTACTCCTCCTTTCTTGCTTCCTCCTTTTTCCTACTTTCTTGCCTTTCTTGCTCCAATACCAAAGTGTTCCAAAAACTCGAAGTGTCCAAGAGCAAGAGCAAGAGAGAGAATAATTAGAGAGCTCCAAAAAATGTTAGCAAAATATTGTTGACTGATCCTCAAGAGCCTTTTTACTAATGAGGCCTCTATTTCCTTCATTTTCCTCCTCACATGAAAACTGTGACCTTTCACCTTCATTTTCTCCTAATTTCCATTATTTTCATAAATAATTGTGACATATACGTCATTTTCATTTCCAAATTCCTTTTCCTTTGCAAATTTCCTTAGCCCTATTAATCAAACTGAACACACACTAGGATGTTTTTCCCAACTTTCAACTTGCAATAAGTGTCCCATGAACTATGCTTACTATTTTTATCTTATTACATTGAATTTTAACTAGGGTTGTTACATAACCCTCCCCCTTGGGGGAACACCGTCGGTGTTTAATGAAACCTACAAACTAACAAAGAATTGAAAATAAAACATACTCCCAATGGAGCTTTATAAATTAGCTTGTTGTAGTATTTACAATGAATAACCTGCTAAAAAGGAAAAACAATCATGAAAATCATACTATGTATTGGAGCTTTATAACATATCTCATTATGGTATTTACAATAGCAACCACATATATACATATGCACATTTTCCCAATCGGAAAAATAAAAGGATAAGTTGTGTGCATCTGTAACAAGGGAATTGATAGGCTCACACCTCCACCCTCAAAGTAATATAAGGATTCACCTCCTTTCCAAGAAGTGCATCATCCACTGTCAAAGTCAAAGCTCCATCCAATATCCAAGGCTACAATCCTACACTACTTGTCCTCCCAGTGAAAAAGTTACTGGATCATTGTTCCAGGGCACACTCCCAATGTGCATTTGATTCCATCTAGCAATGCTTATGACAAAAAAAAGGCCACCTCAACCTTCCCTTCTCTGCTACACATTGCCTAGGGAAATCCAGTAACCCCCTTCCACGCAGTCACACACCTTCCTAGTATGAATGGCAACCCCATCATGGGTATTTCATGCCTTGGAAAGGCTTCATCGCATTCGAAGTTCAAAAAACCAAGGCATATATCTACCTCAAAACCATCATACCATTCATATCATGTTCATGGAAATCGATGGAAACTATTGGGTGCCAGTGTCCCACAATGGCCCTACTCTTGAAGTGTTTTACCAGCATATTGTTTCCTATTTTAGTTCATTTTGTTGTTGTTGCTAATTCTTATAGATAGTTTCAACCACCCAACCAGGAATTTTTGTTCTTCCTATACCATGCACATAAATTCTATTATATTCAAAATAAATTCAAATAAACTCAACTCATACCTCATTGGTAACTTGTCACAACGTACACTTACAACCTATTCACTTCCTCTCACAACAAGTCAAAATAGTTGTTTTATCAATCATCATGTATAAATATATCACATATTATTAGCTCAAAACAAAACCACCATAGATAAAAATCATGAATCACATACAATAATCATATACCATAATCATAAATCACATGTCACCATCATAATTCAGAATTGTATATCATGTGCATAATAGAAATGAAATCAGTTGTTGATACTTATCCTTTAACAGGTCCTTACTTCTACCTTTGTTCCTTCTCTACACACACCCAATCTGTTTCCACACTCAGCAAACATCCAGTGCCTTTTCTTCTCTCCGATCACGTAAAATATACATAGTGTACATCACAACATGTACACCCACATATGACATACAACACCATACAATACACACACTTAAACCCGATGTACAACACAACACAATGCATACACCTACATACAATGTACAACAAAATAAAATACATACACCTACATTCAGTTTACAAAAAAATCCAATACATACACTTACATATAGTGTACAAGACAACACATACACCTACACCCAGTGTAAAATATAGCATAATCCATATACATATAGAGAGTAAAACGCAATGAATACAAATGTCATGATACCACAACTACGCCATGCACATACATAGTAACGCATGCCCACAACACAACATATACAACATGTATATCATACCACATGTATACTAGTACCATATGCACAAAATATTTATAACATCACATGTACATGACACCACCTGCACAACATGTACACAATTCCAAATGTACAATGCGCCACTTGTATACTGTGTGGACAACACCAAATGTACATATCACCAAATGCATGACATGTACATGACACCACATGTACAACATATAAACAACACCACATGCACGTAGCACTACTTTTGCAATCATGCAAACAACACTATATGTATATAGCACCATATGTAAAAGACACACATAACACCATATGTGCATATCACTACATATACAATATGTACATAACATCGTACATACACAGCACCACATATCCAACATGTCGACAACACCATATGCACACAACGCCACATATCCATATTCCCATAGTATGATAAGTATAGAACACCACATATCCAACATGTACATAGCACCATCCATTCCTAACAATCCATATGCAATATACACACAACACAATATATACAACATGTATACAAAACGATAGCTAAACAATACTACATACGTTACATGTACACATCACCATAGGTACCATCAATGAACATACAACATCCACAACATATAGACAAAGATAGCACTGTACATCCATAGACCACACACTGACCCCACAAGCAACCTTTCTTCTAGTGTCTTTCTATGATCCATGCTTATCGTAGCACGTCCCAGATCACACTACTTTCACTTTGGTAATATACCCCTCTAAATTACTTGTCCATAATGGAAACATAGGCATAATACAAGCATATAATATTAATTCATATGCACATCATACCGACCTCATAGATTTGTTAGAGTTACTTTGCCACTTGACTCCTCATAGCCAAGAAGCTCTCCATGTCATTCACCTGCATAATAAATAATTCCTCCATAATAATGATCCCTTACAACCCTATGATAAAATGACATAGATACATGCATACATACATATATAATCAAATTTAGCCTAAAAAAATCATCATCATACCAAAAAACGATATATATAAAGACATATATACATATAAAAATTTATCATCAAACAACCATGATCCATTATGACCTTGTCAGACATGACATACATACATACATACATAAAAACAAATGATCACATCACAATTATGAGATAGCATAACGTCTAGGTCAAGAGAATTTCATTTTTTCGTGAAGAACATGCAAAACAGTGAGAACAACAGTTCTGACATATCCAAGGCTTATAACACCTCAAATCCATTGAATTCACCTTTTATATTTCCTTTCTCATAACTTATCTGCCACCGCCCATTTATCCCAATGGACCCAACCAATCAAACTGAGTATGACACTATATACTTCAGTTTCCCTTATACATGCAACAATCTTTATCATTACTTGTTAGGTACCACAAAACTCTCCGCGAGCTCCATTAACTTTATCTTTCCCTACCAATTCCCAAGACTCAAAGCATAGAATATAAGGAGAAGGACAAGTAAAAAATAAGAATAGAACCATAAAAACCAATAACAATATGATACTGCAACAAAGAGATATGGTCATGCACTAGATGCAATAAAGGCCAAAAATAAAGCACAAAAAAATAAAAAGATCGAAAACACAAGACTAGAAAAAATAACCATGACTCAATCACCCATGGTTCCCAGTGCTTCCAAGGGAAATATCAACCTAGTCCTTCTTTCAAGACTTCATTGAAATCCCCTTGCCATGCAATCCCTGTATCATACTACCATAAGCACATTATTGTTAGCACATAATTAAATATAAAAATATACCATTTATCTTACCTTCTTGGGCTGAGCACGTTGACCTGTAACTAAACACACATGTCAGCCATATGTACCAAACCTCAATACAACATATATATCAATTCGAAATCAAATTACCAAGACTAACAACCATTTCATAATAAGGAATCAACTCACAGTTATCATTCATAATACATAATGCTACAACTATCACTTACTTACAGTCAAGTATATACTGGATATCTCAGAACATATGTGTTAGCACAACCATATTAAATCAATATCATTCCTTCATGAAATATTAGACACACATACGCTCATATCATGCATAAAATTAAAAATTCAAATAAATTGCAAATATATCATGTTTAATAAATCAACTAGAGGACGGAATAAACAAGAAATCACTCAAACACTAAATAGATGACATAATAAATCATTCCAACACCAAGTAGATGACATAAGAAAACTCGTACCTTGATGTATCACATGGGAAGCTATCTTGTCTACACAAACAATATAGATTTGCATGACATAACTTCACAACGTATCAAATAAATCATAAATAAGGTCCTGAAATCCATAACAGTAACGAGCTAAAAAGTTCACATCATAAAATCATATTTGGCATTCATGCATACAATCACATTTGCACAGTTAGTTTAGATTAGTACAACAAAATAGCACAAATATGTCGACTCGTGATTTAATGTCATAACCCAAACCATTTCCCTAGGCCAAGACATAATAGCATGTTAAATATAACATCACGATGTTAATGCAATAACCCTAATAATCATGTTAACTAACATATAACCACAACAAGTTAACATATAACATACTCATCAACAACATATATCATAATCATCAAATTAATACAATGCTTTACTAACCAACGCATGTACATATGATCACACTAATTAACTAATATCTATCATGTATGTAACCAAAAAATAAATATAATGAAATTCATACACATAAGCATCATGCATATGAATATGTTGATCAACTAGCATTTATCATACATGTAACCAAAATAATAATGGAATGAAAAATACCTAAGTAACCCTAATCCTTACAATAACCGTGAATCACATAACTGCATGCCAAGAATGAAAAATTGTATGACGATATACTCTTACCCCAAAGTCCATTTTTTCAACTTCACTCTAATGATATACATCTCCTGCTCTATCTTAGCCAGCACATTAGCATCATAACATATCAATATCATCATGATGACCTAATTTCATACAATGACCTTATGCAAAACAAACTCAATCAAACCAATACAAACTGTACCATATGCACCCACTTGATGTGTATAACCAAACATGAATGACCAATGCATGTTCAACATATGACACAACACAAGAAAACATACACGTATAGCACCGAAGAATGACCAATATGTAACCCAAGCATAAGCAAGAAATGCATGTACAATATGTAACAATATGTAATAAAATGTGCATGAAAAATACACAAGAATCAGAAACACATAACCAGTGATATAATCATGACAACATGTCTATGCAACACCACCAGCCGATCCATCGAAACACAATTAAAACCATGGAAAACACAACAAAAATGAAACAAAAAAGACACCATAGGTATGATAAACACATATGCAACCAATATAAAAGCATGACCAACACACTGCCCATCGATTCCAAGGGTTGAACTATGCTCTAATGCCATTATGTAACACCCTCTTCCGACATCTACCTAAGTAACTAGACAACTGAGGTAAACATGTGAAGATAGGTTACTAATATGATATTGAACCTCCTATATGTCCTTAATGAAGTGGAACTAACTGAAGCACGACAAAAACACCTTGCAAAACATCAACAACACATCGAGGAGGTAAACCACCCTTGCAAACCACTAAAAATTAAAGGGGGAGTGAATTTTGACCCTCTTGAGCCTTAGTAACAATAATTTGAGGCAAAGGGAGTGGTTATATACCCTTCACCGTGGGCTACCCTTGGAAATGTTGAAGGTAGGGCTGCAAAAAATCAATTATGTGCCTACAACTCGAGGATTTTTTCCACATTTTTAGCTCCTTAGCCCAGGTCATTTCCAATAATTTCCTAAAAATTTAGTAGAGGATAAATAAAATTTAAAAAAATACATGGAAGTAATCACATCATCAGGAACTCATCTGACCCCACCCTGCCATGATATGGATTTCATTAAACATGTCACAAGCATTGCATCTACAGGTGTAAACAACATAATCAAACATGGGGGTATAATACTTATATGAGAATCACTAAGAATCATTTCTCCCTTACATCATAAGCTGGAATACGATCTATTTTACCATAGATACATTATATATTCATTTACAGGAAAAAAATAGGTATAGCCATACATCATCACTGATAAAATACATGCTTATAACCAGCATAATAAAAACATAAATACCATGGACATAACATCAATGAAATCCACATAATAACCAATAAATTTGCATACCACCCGATAAATAGATTGGCCTTTCCAAACCTATTTTCAACCAATATTTCCCATGCCATACTCAAAGCATGAATGTGGGACCCAAAATTGAAAAACAACGATGACGTCTCAAGGCTAAACTACCTCACCCTAATCCATCGTAAACTAGGCTTTATTGTGATATACAACCGGTCACTAGGCCAACACAAGAATGTAGATCATCAAATTATCTCCGCCAAAACCCTAATGAATATTTCTCTCCTAGTCTCTTAGGATTTTTTGAAATCCACAGTCTAAATTGGGGGTTACTAGGCCCTAAAACGAGACATACTCTCCAGGATTTACCATAATCCCAAACCCAGGATTCTTAGGCCTACCGAGGAAACACACAAACATGATTTACCACACCCCACACTCTAGTTATGGGGTTACTATTCCATGTGTTATATAAATTCAGATATCCACCCCACTCAGCTTCGAATCCATCCGATAATCTAACTAAACCAAAACATGAGAACTCCACAACATCATGGCTATCTGGAAATGGGAAGGCTAGGCTGAAAATGTTGTAACACCTAGAAAATCCCATGCCAAGACAACAAGAAACCACATGCAATACCATGCACACCAAATATAGAAAGGAAATGATATATGCAAATAGCTGCCTTCCAAGAATGTTGTTGTAGATTCTTTATTCATGCTTCTCGTTGCTTGCTTCCCTTTCCTTTCTTGCTCCAATGCCAAAGTTCTCCAAAAAATATAATTTTCCAAGAGTGTGTGAGTTAGAGAGAATAATGAGATATCTCCAAAAAATTTCAGTGAAATATTTCAAACTAATCCTTAGAAATTTTGTATTAATGAGGCTTCTATTTTTCTTCATTTTCCATTATTTTCCTTCATTTTCCTCCTCACATGCAACATGTGACCCTTAACCTTCCTTTTCTCCTAATTTCCATTATATTCATAAGTAGTTGTGCCAAATATGTCATTTTCCTTTCCAAATTCCTTTTCCTTTACTATTTTCCTTAGCCATATTAACTGAAATGAAAACCCACTGGGATGTTTTACCCAACATTCATCTTGGAATATGTATCCCGTCAACCATGGTTATTATTATTTACTTATTACATGGAATTTTCATGAGTGTTTTTACCACGGGTTGACAAAGGCTGCACACTTCATTCCAATGATAAATACATATTCCATTACCAATGTGGCACAGGTGTTCATGAGAGATGTGGTCAGATTCTAGGATGTTGCAAACAATATTGTATTAGACCGGGATGAGAATTTGACTTCCAAGTTTTGGAAGGCGTTGTTTGTAGGTTTGGGGACTAAAATGTCCTTCAACACAACTTATCACCCACAAAAATATGGACAGACTTAGAGGTTCAACAAGATATTAGATTTTTTTTTGAGGATTTATGTGATGCATCAACAGTGAAAGTGGGAAGAGTATCTTCCATCGATAGAATTTTCCTACAGCAACGAGTATCATTAGTCCTTGAAGATAAGTCGATTTTAGGAATTGTATGGGTGAAGTTTCAATACTCCCATCAGTTGGGGTGATATGGTTAAGAGGGTATTTATTGGACTAGAACTATTAGGAGAGATGGAACATGAAATGAAGGTAATATAGAAGAATTTGAAAGAAGAACAAGTTAGGCATAAGAGTTATGCACATTAGAACATGTTGTTTAAGGAGTTTAGGTTTGGAAACATGTGTACTTGTGCATCAAGCCCAAGAAGAGTTCCTGGCAGATAGGAACATGTGCCAAGATGGCACCACAATTTTATGGACCCTTCAGGATTATTGAGAGCATTAGAGCAGTATCCTATCAACTTGCACTTCCTTCCATAGTGAAATTCCATGAGGTTTTTCATATATCATTGATTAAGAAGTATGTTAGATATGTTGATCATGTGATTTACTGTTATATATTGCAGGTGGAGCTAGATGGAGAATTCCAGCTAGAGCCTCAATGTATATTGTAGAAAACAATGTTGATATAATCATTCAATAGAGGAAATTAAAGTGGAATGGAAGCACTTTGGTACCATTGAAGCTGCATGGGAGGTTGAAGATTATATGTAGGCTATGTGTACTTCCTTTCTTTCTGGTTGAGGCATAGAAGTTTTTATATGATGTTGGGTATATGTTTTAGCGTATGTTTTGGTGATTTTTTATATATTTTTTGATGTGATGGTAGGGTATATGTACCCATGTGCTATTTTCTAAAGCTCTAATAAGAGGTACGGGTGTCTTGTAATTATAGTCGTCATTTTTTCATGTTATTTTTCTTTTCAGTATGGTGATGATTGTGAATACTGCATCGAGCTATGTTATAAAGCTCCATAAGTAGTATGTTTTCTTTCCAGTAGTTTTGCTGAGGTATATGTGTGACTGAAAATCGAGGATAGTGTCCCACAAGGGGGAGGGTTTTGTAACAACCCTGGTGAAAATTCCATGTAATAAAGTTAAAAATACTAACCACGATTGATGGGACACTTATTCCAAGCTAAATATTTGGAAAAACATACTATTGGGTGTTCATTTCATTTATTATGGCTAAGGAATTTGGAAAAGTGATCTAGGGCATCAATATAATCATCAAAGTTGAAACTACTCGAAACGGCTCAAAAACGAAGATCTCATCCCCATGATTCCAATGCAACTCATTTCACTGAAAACCATAATTGTATGCTCCTGATATCACATTCTGACTTATTTGGAAAAGAACTAAAAGTTTATAGTTTTGGGTTGCAAGCACACCCAGTCAGCAGTCCTTACACTGACTGGGAAAGTGTATGGGCATGACTATGTATTCTATGGACCAATGGTTTGTTGACAATTTTATATTTTTTATTAGTCATGCATATGTGTGTTTGGATTGGCTCAATGCTCGTTGAGGTGTTCTAATCAGAAGAGGCCATATGGGGCAGTGGGTGGCCACCACGTGGCCTCCCGAGGTTGGTACAAAATTTTGTATATAAGAAAAAATACCTTCACATGAATGAAACTAAAAACCTACCAACCGAAAGCACCGAGCTCCACCAATTAGCCTACCATGTCACTTAACAACTATAGATGTCAGGTTGTGTTTAAATTTTAATGGCAGATGTAATAGGGGTTGAGGACGGGGCTAACCCTTCACCCCCATTCCACCTGAACAATGATATGTGCAAGGAAGCAAGGGGTGTAGTCTCAACTCCATCTCCAACACCAAGTTCAACATATGTTACATCGCCAAACTACATATTACATTACCGAACCATGTATTATATATTGTGACCAAAGTTTATGGCACATTTATGGTGGGTCTCTTTAAGCCCCAAACCACAGTTCAACGTTTAAACCATATGATACATGCCACAACGAAATTTTATGCCATAGATTATGTAATATTACCACCACACTAGAGCTAGGAAAATAATACCACATTTCATGGTGGTTTCAGGTTAGTGGGCTCAAGAGTTATTAAACCTTGACAGTTCTGGAGGTGACATCATGTGAAATAGTTTTGGGAGGACGGATTAAGTTATATGTTATGGTGGTTGTTGGGCCTCCAAAATATCTTGAAACTGTCATACACTATCACCTTCATTCTCATTTTTATTTCCTCATTTGATCACCTTGTCATTACATTACCCTACATATTCATTACCATGTGGTTCCATGTTTGGATTTTCGAAAGATATTAATTTCATGTATTTAGAGTGAATTTATGATTAAAATTTAGAAAAATAACATGTGTTTGCTTATAAGTAAAAGTGACTTGAGTTTGATGAAATGTGTAGGTCATTTGGAAGCTTCCAAGGAACCCTTATGTGGCCTCCAATACACAAATTTGAATTTCAACTCAAAAGGTGAACCATATTCCAAGGAGAAAGATAATGGAGATATGGAGATCTTCATGGGATTTGTATCTAGTGTGTAGGGATAATTTTAGACAAGTACGGATCTAGTAGATATTTAAGGAATTTAAAATTATTAAGAAGATATATGTAATCCATTTATAAATAAGAGGAGTATCCTTCAAAGGAAGCTAACAAGTTGTCAATTATTCATCAGCATCAGATTTATGATTGTTCATTCAACATGAGCAATATCATTTTCTTCAAATCATGAGTTATGAGTGTTGGTTGATTCTTAAGATGTGACACATGTTCATGTTTTCTGATTAATGAATGGACGGATCCCCATCAACCACGATTCGCATACATATGTAACATACATTAATTTTTGTTATTTCCTTTCATGCAAGTGTTATTTACTTTCTGCAAGTGTGTTTTGTTATGTGAAGATTGATTTCCTTTTAGTATTAGCATAGTTTTGATTCAGTATTTCTTGTTTCAGCTTTATGATTCAGTTACTTAGATGCATTATGATTTCTAAATGATTTTGGTTTAAAATCCAATTTTTGTATGAAAGTAAAACCAAGGATTTAGGTGAAATTCTATTTCTATCAAGTTATGAATCACAACTAAAAATCATCATTTTTCATTTCTTGAATTCCAGTTTATGATTGGATGCAATGGTAATTTTGTTGGAGTATAACTATGAGGAAGGACATTTAGAACCTCTTAAGTTAGGAGCCTCTTCTCTTGCTTTCTACACATCACAAACTGTTGCTCTTTATCTTCTCTTCTTGAGGACAATATTGTGTGGAAAGACAACCAGGACCTCCTAAGTTAGGATCCTCTTCCTTTGCTTACGGCATATTGAATCAAATACTTTTATGTTAGAACTTATATTACTAATATGCATTTCCATTATTTGCATATAAACAACTACTTCATACACTATTTTAATCTATGGTTCGATATACTTTAGTTTTATTTTAAGTTTACTAACCCGGATTGATAAATAAATGAATTCTCTAATTCACCTTAATAAATTAGAGAAACATTTTAATGCTCTTGCCAGGGAAGAAAACATAGATATAATCTAGTTAGGAGGATTTTTTAAATAATTTTTCATTTAGGGTTAGCTGCATTTATGATTTTTCATTCAAGTTTATTTGCAGTTGCATATAGAAAACATAGAAATAAGATAAAACATCCACAAATAAAAAACCCCCATTCATGAAAATAAATAAATAAATAAATAAATTTTCAATTGAAAAAACAAGATCTGAAGGGTTTTGTGCTATGACATTTGAAGAATATCGAAAACTTAAACGTCACATTCAAATTTGGTCACAATTAATCATTAGGCTACAATTTTTGACATCAAATTTTCATAATCATATCCAAGAATTCAATAGGGTTTATTTTTCAAATTTGGATATGAGTTTACTTATTATTTTGTTACACAAATGGATGCATTGGAAATTCCCTTATTCTTAAGGGAATGTTTCATTTCTTTAGAAAAATAAGACTAACAAATAAAAACAAGTTTTTGTGATTTTTAGGATAAATTTGCAATTTTTGTGGTGCAGTAAGAGCCACCTATTTGCTAACAAAAGATTGTGAAAAAGGAGATGATTTCAGGTAAGATTGATTATTTTCATTTTATTTTCTGAATTCAAAATAAAAACAAAAAAATCGATTAATGAACTCATGAGTATTCTCTTTTCCTACGCTCCCTACGATCTGGAAGATGAAAAAATACGATTGAACCAATTTATTTTTAAAAAAATTCAATAAAAATGGCTAAGAGATATAAATTTACCATTGATTCTAAAATTTAAAAAGTTGATCTCTAATTGTCAAATATATTTGTTTTATAATTTTTGTGCAGAAAGTTTTCTGATTAGATATGAGAAATTTGATGAAAATTTTGCAAAAAAAATTATATTTGAATTCTTTGTGACAAAACACCCAAGTTCAAAAAAAAATCAGTCGAATCGGAGTCCAGATGAGGGAGTTATCACCGATTTAAAATCCGTTATTTTCTTAGAATTTTTTGTGACAACTGAATTAAAAGTAAAACGCCTATTTAAAAATTGTTCCTCAAAGAAAATAAACAAGTCCAGAATTTGTAGAGAGAGAAGTTAGAAACTTTTCTCCATGATTTCAACCTGCAACAAAAGAAATAAAATAAATTAAAATAAATTGAGTTTTGACATCAATATTTTCACAATTTTTTTATAGAAAAAAAAATTGTTGTGAGATCCATTCTTTTTGGCAAGAGGATGAGTTCAAATAAAAATCAAATATTTTTGTGGCATGAAATTGTTTTCCAAGAGCCCTAGAGTAGTTTGACACTTTGAAGCTTCTCCCAAAATCTTTAATTTTGTTTGTTTGGCTTTTGTTGCCACATGGCGACATTCGATCGGTCCATGTGCCATTCGATTGGCTTTTATTGCAAAAAAATAAATGCAACAATGTGTTCGTAATAAAAAGAGAATATAATAAAATATTTAGTAAAATCCAGACTAATAAACGCTGGTGCTTTTGTCAATGCATGTTTAACTAGATCGAAGGATTGTCTAGCCTCAATATTGCATCTGATTTGTGAATCCTTTTTCAGCATATTTGTTATATTTATAAGTTCTGCAAGTTTAGGAATGAATCTCCTTATGAAATTAATCTTTCCAATAAGAGATTCAAGCTCCTTGATGTTTCTATGGTGAATTATTTTTAATATGGCTTCAATTCTACTGGGATCAATCCTAATACCATCCTTAGAGATAATATGACCAAGAAGCTTTCCTTCTTCAAGGCAAAAAAGTGTTTTATTAGGATTTAATGAGATAACAAACCTTTTACACTTTTCAAACACTCTTATAAGATGTAACAAGTGTTCCTCCTAATTATTTTAATAGACAGTAATGTCGTCTAGATAAATCACAATAAACGGAAAATCTCATCATCAAAGGCAATATTCATTGCTCTTTGAACTGTGGCCCCGACATTCGTTATCCTAAAGGGAATCTTCACATACATGAAAGTCCCCCATGGAGTAGTGAAAGTTGTTTTATCCTCATCATCAGGATGTACTAGGACCTAGTTATAACCTGAGAAACCATGTAATAAGGAAATCCTACTAGACCCTACTACCTTCAATAATATATGATCCATTTTTGGCAAAGGGTAGTTGTCTTTTAGAGAGACCTTGTTAAGGTTTCTGAAAT
The DNA here is from genome assembly GCA_034641835.2 of Pinus albicaulis. NCBI lineage: Eukaryota > Viridiplantae > Streptophyta > Pinopsida > Pinales > Pinaceae > Pinus > Pinus albicaulis. Next base: position 899,640,805 of record CM076571.1, on the reverse strand, counting down.
CAATGCATCACCAGATTTATCAAGTTTTCTTCCTAGTAGGCACTACGTTAGACAAACATTTAGAGTATCTAAGAGGAACTATGATTTTAGAATCATGCATCTTTTTAACCTTTTTATCAATTAGAGGCAGCAGAACTATATTTATGTTAGGTCCCTATATTACTAGTTTAGTCCCTTATTACTATTAGTGTAACCCCCTTAATGTTATTGTTGTACCCCTGTAACCCCAATATTGTTATTATTGTGCCCTTACATTGTTATTGTTAGTTCGGCTAGGATTATATTGTGGGCCCATGGACTCCTATATATAAGGAGGTTTTGGTCATTTGTATCATCTAAGAATTGTTCATTTATGTAATGTATTGGAGGCTTCCACCTCAAAGTGGCTGATTTATAAGGCATTGATATATCTTTTCTTCTATTTTTGGAGTTGGTTTCATAAAATTTGGTATCAAATGTTATCAAACCAGCTCCAAAAATAGAAGAAAAGAGATATCAACGCCTTATAAATCAGCCACTTCGAGGGGGAAACCTCCAATACATTACACAAATTAACAATTCTTGGATGATACAAATGACCAAAACCTCCTTCTTTATATAGGAGTCCATGGGCCCACAATATAATCCTAGCCGGCCTAGCAATAATAATGTAAGGGTGTAATAATAACAATATTGGGGTTACAGGAGTACAACAATAACAATAAGGGGGCTACACTAATAACAATAAGGGACTAAACTATATAGGGACCTAAAATTTTTATTTAAGAAGCCTATGCATATGCGTGTTATATTTCGTTTAGAAAGGAATTGTTATATATGTAAAACAATGGAATTGGCATGAGATTAGTCTGTATTAAAAATATTTCTTAAAAATGTACATACTATTACAATAGAATTTTTTTGCAAAATAATATGAATATGAGATTAATATTTGTATTATTCTTTATTTCTTTAGGAAAGAAAATATATATGGCATGAAAGAAAAACAGTTACTTTACATTTGAGTTTGAAAATAAGTAATTTTTTTTTAATGCAATAAAATTGCTTTTGTATATTTCATTTCTTGAAAAAAGAAACATCATTGTATTACATCCCAATGGAAAATGTCTATGCATGCATTATTGTATTAAATTCTTGGAAAATAGGAATATGTGGGTATGAACCAAATAATGGTGCTATGCATTATACCTTTGAAAATCGGATTATTTAGTGCATGTACAAAGAGAAACCAATGTGTTATATAAATATATATTTACATGCATGCAAAATATTAGTTTTCCACTAGAAATATTGACACTGAAACATGTGTTTAATGGTTATTGTATTTTTTAGAACATTGACATTTACTTACATGCACGAAAACTGAAATACTTAGTTTAATGTTTCTTGAGAGGAAATAAGTTCTTTGCATGCAACAAATATAAATATTAGGTTCGTTTCTTTTGGAATAAGATCATTTAAATGTATGCAATACTAGTATTAGATTTCATTGGAAATAATACCTTTTTGTATGTGGGAAATGTTAGCATGTTGTGTTAGACTACTTTTTACAGATTGAAAACATTTTCAATCTATTTTCCATTTCCAAACACCTTCCAATACCTCATATTATCTCGTACAGCTGGATGATGTTTTACTTCCACTGTATATTGTCTGTTGGGATGAGGCATTTTGCATGTGCTGGCTAAAAAAGGCAAACCATTAGCAAGGATATTCTGATTTCTAGGAATAACAACAAGATAATATTCTACAAAATTTTGTAGAAAAACAAGCACAATATTTTTTGTATCTTCACATTATAGGATGCTTTCTATAATATTCTCCCTTAATATGTTTTATAATCAATTCAGAATCTCCCCGAACAAAAATTCTTTTAGCACCTAATTTTTTAAATAATTGCAATCTTAAAAAAAGTGCTTCATATTATGCTATGTTATTGTTACATTGAAATTTCAGTTTATATAAATGAACTTCCTCATGATTGTTTCTTGAATTTTATACCCATACACCGGATCCTGAGCCTGCTCTACTAAAAGAGCCATCAAAACTCATGTTCGAAAAAGGTTCATTTTCAGTGTTTTGTTGCAAAATTTGTGTTTGGTTTTAATTTGTTTCACAAATTTCATTTTTAGCATTGGTGACCTCAACATTAATATTTACATCATTATAAATAATTAAGGAGTCTAAATCATAGTGAACAGAGTAAAGGGGATAGTTATGTGGTTTCTCCTCACTACTCACCATGTATTTCATTAAAGTTTCCCTATATAGTCTTCTCTGCTGACCAAACACTTGTATGGTAGCATAATTCATGTCCATTTGTAGGGTCCCTTGTAATTTTTCTCCCCATGAGCGTGACAACAACATGCCATAGTTAAGGGAAATATCAATAACCTCTATATCCATTACTAGACTCTTAGTTGGGATTTGGGCTAATTTATCACATAGATCGTTAATGGAACCTAAACATCTTACTTTGCTGGAATAAAATGAATACAAGTATTTGTAAGGCCTAGTAATGTCAAGACCAAGCTTCTCCTTAACATATTTTACTATCAAATTATGGGAAGAACCTAAATCTAACATAACATTATGGAGAATTTTATCATGAACATTGAGACTGGCATAGAAAGGGGGAACACCTCCTTCCTATGGTTTACCATCTACCTCTGGATCAAATAATAATTCAGGCTGATCATCATTCAGAGTGACAGTGTTAGTATTTTCCCCTATGTTTATAGATTTCATAACCTAAGTTCTATACCAATTTTTGTTCATTAACTCTCTCTAGGGGATAGGAATTTTCAACTTTGCTAGTTCATTTTCAATATTGAATGATTTTTTAAATTTATTTAAGTTCAAAAAGTGAGATTTATCAACAATTTCTTTTGACATGGGTTATTTTTGGTGACTGGTGTTTGGAATATCTCTTTGAGTAGTTTTGGAGGTACTCTTAACAATATTTTTGGCATGAATTTGAATTGAATTTTTTCTAGAACTAACAACGGTTTTCTTAGCAACATTTTTTGGAGTTTTCTTTGAAGTGGTGTCAGAGGTTTTCCTGGCGGGATTTTCATTCTTTTTCTTATTTGTGGTATCTGATTTTTTCTTACTACTAAGATTATACTGTCTATGGAATTCCATAATATCATTTTTAAATACCTGCGTATAGTCATGTGATTCTTCAGAATCAAGTTCAGTTTGGGATAATTGAAATTGTTCTTGTTCTTCCTAAGTAAGAAACTCTGTTTCACATTATTGATACCCATTAAATTGATCTTGTTTTCTTCTACACATTCTACTACTTCTTTATCATCATGAACATAATTATCCTGAAATGGGGGCCTAATTTGTTGATCAGGGCTGTTCTATTCTCTTTGTTTGGTTTGGGGAGGATTTCTCCTAGGATTTTGACTACAATTTTGAGGTGCAAGTTGATCGTCTCTAGGAAAAGCCCTCTCATTTAAATTAATCCTTTCCAAAATTATTTCTACTATTCTTACTAAGGAATAAATTTTAGCATTAGAAAAAGAAGTCGAGTGTTCCTATTTTATGGTTACTCTACTTTCATTCCTCATTCTAGCTCTCTTTGATAACAAATTTTCTTCTACACCCACTGCATCCATTTAAATTTCTTGTAATGTTGATGAATTTCTTTCTCTAAGATATCAAGATAGGTCTACCTCAAATCCATCCAGGAATTTGATTAAGGCTAAACCTTGTGGTGGTTTAATGTTGGAAGGAATTGTGTTTTATACATTTTTAAATCTAGTGCAATAGTCCTGAATACTTTCCCTTGGTGCCCTCCTAAGGCTTTCATATTTAGATAAAATCTAAAGATGGTTCTTTTTAATTTCAAACCTATTAAGGAATGTCTAATGGAATCTAGGGATGTCATTAATGCTAGTAGCAGGTAATGCTTTAAACCATTTCCTCACCTCTCCTATGAGACTTTGTGCAAACAACCTAAGTTTTACGCTTTCCTAATCTAGCTCCTGAAGGTCAAACCTATCATTCATCCTATCTACATGTTGTTGGGAAGTGATAGGTCTAGTTCCATCAAATTGAGGAATTCTCATTTGATAATCCTATGGCATGTTTTCGAAAGGAGCTTGAAGGATAATGGGAGCATATCTAGCTTCCATTATTGGGATATGAGGATGAAAAATATGAGGATTGATCAAGGGTGGTTGTTGGATGAAAGGTGGAGGTTGAATCGGGGATAAAGTCTTAACTAAAACTTGGGGTTTTATTGGAGATGAATATTGCATTGTGGTTGAGGATTTAGGAGAAGAAGGAGGTTGAGTTGCTTGATTAGAAAGTATCGAGGTAGTGGTATAGATTATGAAAGGGGTAGGGCTTGTTTATCTAGGATGAAAATATTGTGATCGGGTGGATTATTATCCATAATAAGTAGGATCAGAGATTTCTACATATTGTTGGACATAAGACTCATGAAAATAATGTTTAAAACCTGAGACTAAACCCTATAATTTATCAAATTCTTGGATAATTTGAAGGTCTATATTAGAAGGAGAAGATTGTGCTTCACATGAATGTCTTCTTAGTGTAGTTTGGTCTACTACTATTTGATCTACTCAATTGGCTAACTTAGTTGTAAATCAGCTTTGTTCAAAAGGTAAGTCAAACTCAATGTCTTGCAGAGTTAAAAATTCTTTTGTGAGTGAATCTTATCTATGAGGAGGATTGCTAGTTCCTTCGCCCTCTGCTATACATTTTCTTCTCAGTATCTTCTCAGGGTCATCTACAATTACTGTAGGCTTTGGATCAGGATGAGATCTATTGTAGGCTCTTTGAGGAGCCAGAGTTATCATTTAAGAAACACACACACTTTATTATATACAAAAAATAAAAAGGAAACAAATCTTCCCGAAATATTCCTATCATACAATGTTTTGACCACGGTTATGAATTTGAAAGATTTTTTTTTATTTTTTTTATTTTCCCCCAGTATGCTCAGCACTATGTTATCATTCTGTAATTTAAAATATTGGGCGAATAAACATGGACGACAACATCAAAACGACTTTGGAAGCTGGTATCTAGCCCTTCCATCTTTAGAGAGGGATCTCTCTATATAATTTAGCTTTGTTTTTAGTAGATATTAGGCTAGTTATGATTGTACTTGGTTGTTTGTTTGATTTTGATTGATTTGTTTGATTAAATTTCTATATTACCATTGGTAAATGGAGTCAAAAAAACAAAAATGGATATTGCATCATTATTCTAAAGAGTTATCACATGGCAAGATAGGTTGCATTAACTGGATCCTTTTAGATTTTAAATAAATTATGGAGATGGAATAAAAGTGAATTTCAGTGGAGATGGAAAAGAAATTAAGTATTCTTCAATCTGAATTCAGTGGAAAACATATAAATTGTAAAAGAAGCCAGAATAAGGTTTTCCAATTAACATGTCATATTCATCACACTTTTTTTTTACAATTAAGATTTTCTGATACACATAGAAAAGGAAAAACAATGAAATAACATAGTTACAGTAGAAACACTTCACCAGTGAATACACCACATGAATCTTGTAATAAGTCCTTGTATTATTTATGCTCTAGAAAAACATGGAAAGTTACAATGCTCGGTAGGAAAAATATATTCAGAAAACGACCTAGACTACTTTGAACTGTGAAGTATTTATACTAAATATGACAAATATGATTATACTCAATGCTATCTCAACACAAATTGTATTATTAGCCAAAATTGAATGATAAAATCTAAATGTGACAAAAAATAGGCTCAGTGGAGGTGATATGGAACGATGGCACCGTTTTAGAGGAAACAATTGATAATTAGACCTTATTTTTGGATTGCGTTGGCTATTTTGTTGGTTGATGTGCTGGATGCAACTGACCTTTATTATTGACTTTTTACTCCTGAAGTTCACACAAATTTTCACATTGATATTCATCTGGGATAGTTAAATTAAATACCTTTCGGTAAATTTCATCCACTTTAGTGTATCGAGCAAAATTAGATTTAACTACAAAGATGTGTTTTACCCCATGTTGGATGAAAATATCATTACTCTATTCTTCCAAGAATTCTTTACCTATCACGGTGACTTTGATATTGGAGAATTTGTTAGTGTCTATAGAAATTTCACTTAGCTTCGTTACATAGTCTTGACGGGTTATTAGCTTATCATTAATTACAAAAAGAGAAGGCAGGCCCTTCTGTGTTAAAGGCTCAATCATACTGAATAACCCGCTCATTACTATTGGTAATCTGTGGAATTTCTCTTCCAGCTGAAAAATCAGATTATTCTTAGTAAGAATCTTCTTCACTTCTAAAATGGTCTTTCTTCTATCATCCACTCTCAAGTCAAGCAGCTCATATATGTTCTTGTATTTTAAGAAACTGATGATTTTTTTAGTTGTAACATGCATATATCCAAGCTATTCTTGGATAGTTGTGATGGCATAATTTTCTTTTTCAATCAATTCCTTCTATTCAAATATAATTTGGATGTAGGGCCAAATTCCATTAATGGATTTAATGATATTTGTCGAGTTCATTTCTTTGAATTGCCCCAATTTCTATCCAATGGATGATTCTCTCTATGACTCTTGTAATCTCTCTATCATTTTTTGTGCTCTATGTGCTTCAACTGCATGAGAAACTTGACTTCTAGATTTATGATCATGTAACAATTTGACTTGATCTTGAAGCTTCTTAATTTCTTCTCTCTTGATAGAAATATTATCCACTGCCTTTTTCAATTGTTCTGCACCATCTATTGTGTTTTTTGTGGAATTTTTATCTGTGAGGATGGCTGTAATAGGTACAACCTTCAAGGAAACCATAAAAATATCCACAGCCTCCTCCCTCTCATTGTCATTTTCTCCATTTCTGTCTCCATCTATCTCAATTGGGAATTTCTCTCCATGATGAGCTTCATCATATCTGACTTATGAGTCTCTGTTTATTCAATATCTTAGGTGAGAGGGTCTTCTATTGCTGAAAAATTTAATTGGTTCCTCAATGCTCCTATGTCAACATTTTTCTTCTTTATTATCTCCTCTGTTGCTTTAATTTTGGAAGGATCATATCCAGTTCTGACCACTAATTCTTCCAAAGAATTAATTCTTGTCTCCTTGGCCAGAGGGGATATTTTCTCCATCTTTAGTTGTGATTGAATTTTTTCTAAGGAAACCTACAATTTAGACAAACTCATCGCTTTATTAGTCAATGTAGTGGAAATCATTCCACTAGTTTTCTTGTGCATCTCCATTTGATCAATGGGATGGATGTCTTTAATGTCAAAATGAAATGATTTTTTCTTGTAATTTTTTGTTGTCTTAGGCTATGAAATTTGTGCCTCAAGAAATGCCATTTGCATTTTTTATCTCAGAGTCAAATGCCGAAAAAAACCTACTCTCGCAACTGGAAGTCTACTTCCAAAATTAACTTCATGTATTATTCTGCAGGATTTGATTTTTCTGCTTGATTTTTCTAAATGTATCAAATATTTTTTTCTCTTTCTCTCATGAGACAACCTTACTTGTCTCAATGGCCTGTTACTTTCTTGTGAAATTTTTCAAGTAGTAGGAGAGAGAGTATTTTGGCCACCAACCTAAGAGGATGTAGGTGTCTCCTTGGTGATTATGATAACCTCTTATTCTGAAAATTTACTTGGATTAAATTTAGGATTGAGTTTGGTTCTCTTCCTGTACATAATATTAAATTATTTTCTTGCAGTTTCAGTCACTAAATGTGACTCTTCATATCTCAGTATTTTTCCTTATTTCTCCTATGGGACATGAGTCTATGATGTAGAAGTAGGGAATAAATTCTCCTCAACCTCTTGCAGAGTGTTTTCAGCCCACTCCATTTGGTTCATATACTTATCTATCTCTAGCCTATGAGTATGTATATAAGGAGCACTCTTATTTTCTACCATTAATTTTGAAATGGTTCATAATGGATCATAGGACCAAGTGAAATTGAGGCTGAACTTCATTTCATTTAAAATTGTGTTTTCTTCCTCCCCTGTTGTTATGATATTGAAAATAAATGGACTTATTATGTTTTGATTATGAACTATGAATTTTTCTTTGCTGATACAGAGTGGACTTCATTAGAATTCAACATTTTCCTAACGTATTTTAAAGCAAAAATATTCATTGGGAGGAATTTTGGAAGCTTGTAAGGAGAAAGGTCACATCCATAAATCCTCAACTTTGCATAGTTCTGGTATAAATACCAGTCACCTGTCTTCGCTTGATCTTATATATGCATAATTCTTCTCATCTCCTCTATGACTCTTGGTTCAACTATGCTTCTAAGGAGGCTCATTATTGTATGTACAAACAATTCTATGAACTGTTTATATAAATACTCCTTATGCTCTTTCATCACCACGGTAATCCAGAAGATGAATGATTGATGATCTCCATCGTCACCATAGAATTTCTGCATTCCAATTTTCAATTTGTCTCCCTAGAAATATAAAAACATATAAACTAGAATAGAGGTATACTTAAACACCTCTTATGTTTTAAATCTGACAAATTAGTCATGAATAACATCTACTGGGAATTGGATAAAATTGAAAAGGATATAGGGTTTTGAATCTACAGAGAATATGGAAAGGAAACATATGATTGGATCATCTACCCACTACTCAGAATAGTATGCAAGGAGGTAAGTAATGACAGTGATTATCTTCTTGGCTCTATCAGGGAAAATGGAGGAAGAGTAAGGAGGATTCTTTTTAGGAAATTGAGTGTCTTCAACTAGATAAAGCTTAAGGTTTTAGCCCTTTTGGAAAAATATAGCTTCTCATACAATTCATTAAGGGATTCTTTGGAAAAAGGGGTTCCATTTTCTACAGAAGGGGCCTGCATCTTTTGGTCAATGGATCAGACAGCGATAGTGAACAAAATTTCACCTTTGGGGGAAATTATGGATCTCTGTCTAGGAATGTAGTAGACGCGAGATTTGCGAATGAATTAAATGGAACTGTCGGTATATGGAAATATGTAATGAGGTCATTTTGATTCCCACAGTCCAACGTAATCTGAATTGTCTATGTATTTATCTTCCAACCAATAATACATCTCAAAAGGTTCAAATTCACAGAGGGTTTCATGAATTTTATAGTCTCTATCGGCTGAAGGGATGTCATCTAGATCAACAGGAGGATAGATCAATGGGTTAACAGGCTCCTCCTGGCTTTTCTTCTTAGGAGGCATGATTTAATCTGTTCCAAAGAATTGAGAGGATTGAGAAAAGGACAGGTTACCAAGACAGTGCAAGCCTCGGGACTGGCGAAGAAGGCACAGTAAACACAGTGCTAGGTTTGATAAAAAATGGCAAATTTATCCTGAGTTCTGTAAACCTGTGACAAGAATGAAAGTGCAGAGAAATATACAAAGTAAAGGTTTAACATGACCAGAATGCATGGCTTTATACATAATTGGGTTGTTTACTGATTGTGGCATAGATCTTTTGTATTAACGATCAATTATAATTAAATTCATAACAAATTGTTTTCCACGAGAAGGGATTTAATTGGAAATTGACATAATCGAGCTAGCATGACAAGATTGATGTGAGAAGTATAGGAGAGAAGTTTCGGTTTTGCAGGGAGAAAATAGTTTTCGGGGGAGGGGGTGGTATGAGGCGTTAAGCGGTTTGAGCAAACGGGGATGTGAAATATCGAGGAGGTACCACATTTCTGTGGCCCTGAAAAGTAAAACTATTTTTTTTGGACCCCGCCCCCCCCCAAAAGGTGATAAATATCGGATGGAGAGGGGGGGCTGGGAAAAAATGGATGAGGACCATTGGATCAAGAGCAAAGGATCTGATGGGCAGACATATGAGCATACTTTAAAGTGAGGTGACATGACAGATTATCGGGTAGTATGAGGTTTAATGATAGTATAAAAACTTAGGATATATGGTAATGTGCCAAAATTTTTATTTATGTGCCCAAATATTTAGACTTAGGATAAAATCATATTACCCTTCTTCTCTTCATAAACATAAAACCTTTGAAAAGCAAAACTTTGGATAACCAGTCTAATTCTTTTCATGGATGCCAAAACAACTTCTACCTACCCATGAATTTCATTTATTTTTCTAATGTAACATTTTTTTCTTCTTTTCTTAGGGTTCATTTAAGGTAGCAAAGCCACATCACTTTTTTTATAAAACATATAACCTACTCTATCACTTATTTTCCCTATTGATTCATATTAAATATTTGAATCAATTTCATTTTCTACCTAGCTACTAATTCTCAAAGATTAATTTTTTTGACAAATCTTTACTCACTAACCTATTTAACAAAAAAATCACAAATTTTCAATCATGCTTGAGATGTATAATCTGAACAAAAATCTAGTCATTGTGGCATTTTTAAACAAGTTGCACACAATCTTATTTGATTTTGACATAAAGAAAAAAAATCTATAAGTAGGGGCATTTGAATTTGCAGCACTTTCATTATTATTCTATTTTTTCTTTTGTGGGGTTCTTATTCTCTTTTTATTATTTTCAACTTTCTTTCTTTTTTTATTTTTCTTTGTATTCATTTTTTTACATGCCCTCTTTTCATTTTCTTTTATATATATTTTCTTTTGGAAATCCTTTGCATATTGAAAATTATTTACAATGTAGAATCACAAATACAAAGTACTCAATCACCTTGAGATCCTATAAATTATAGCACCTTAACACATTAGTAGAGGCGAGGGAAGACACAACATGAATCAAGTAGATACATCTTATACTTGTTTTTTGTAAATTTTTGTCTATTCATATAGATGTAAATATGTAAAAATGTAGCACCATGAGAACTCAGTATACTTAGACATTAACACTGTGGACAATTGATATGTAGCAATTGGTTTTCCAACACCATTCTTGTGACATATACAACATGTAATTTGCACTAATCATTAATGGAAATTATGATTTTTCCTTGGGGAATATATATATATATATATATATATATATATATATATATATATATATATATATATATATATATATATATATATATAATTAAAAACCTTTTCTTCTTATTATATTCAATATAATCAAAAGGCATGTCTTTTTTCAAATAGGGCTTTTACAATTTTAATTTAATTATCAATAACCATTAAGTGGATGGTAGAGTTTTAACTTCCAAAAAATATTTTAGAATATTCTTAATAATATACACAAATAAAATGTTGACATTTATCTCCAAAGTTGTTATTCCCTTTTAGCTCTTTTAATTAAAATGATTAATTTTAAAAATATCATATGAACAAGTATCATACAAAGTGAAATATAGAATTTTGTGCATATTTTATTGATAAACCATGGTATTGACGTATGTTATTGTAAAAATTATAATTATAGATAACTTACATATTTATTCTTTTTATAATTGATAATAAAAATGATAATATAAAATTAAATTAAAATTTATTTATTTTTAATGAATTTCTTGATTTTCTCAATTTTAAATATTCATAAATTAAATATTTAATAATAATTATATATTGATTGTTATCATAATATACTAATCATTTAATTTATATAATTATACTAATCATATCTCTCTTCTTTATATATTCAATCTAAATACAATATCATATTTTAGGAATACCTTTCGGTTTATTTTTAAATTCAATCAACCTACAATATGTTGCATGCTCATGTAACTCATTCTTCATTGTAAATTTTTTCATTCTTACACTTCATTGTAATGTTTGTTAAATTTAATAATGATTAAATTTTTTTGATTTTGATGATTGTCATGATTCAAACCTAAATATCCATATATCAATCCATTTACAATGAGATGAAACTATATTTATTAGTCATTTAAAATATTTTAGAAAATTTATACACAAAAATAATGTTAAAATTTTGAAAATTTGTTTTTAACATATTTTCAAAATATTTTAAAATTTATAGTAAAATATTTTTTTGTTAAAAATTTGAAATTTTGCTTTTCACAGATTTTAAAAATATTTTGAAATAGGTAATAGAAATAAGGATAGGATTCACAATATTACCTTATAACTCACTTTTTATTATAAAAATATATTTGAAAACAAAGTTCAATAAAATAAATTTTAAAATTGCAAATTTTATAATTTATGTGTTAAGTAATCATTAATCTACATTTATTTTAAATAGAAAGAACAGAAAAAACAAAATCAATAAAGATACATAAAAAAAATTACAATTACTAAAAAGTTTTAGAAACAACAATAGAAGCATAGTGTAAATTAACAATCTATAGCTACAAAAATCACAACAAAGGACGACTAAATATTTTCAATAGCAAAAAATACATACAAATGTGTAGTGAAGAGGAAATCAATAAAAACGAACAAAGAGAATGACAATTAATATATATATATATATATATATATATATATATATATATATATATATATATAATAATGAAAACAATATTCGATCAACTTTCACATAATGCAAGATGTACTAGAAAATCCAATTAAAAAAAGATGTTAAAAATATATCTATTCCCAAGCTCACATTTAATTTTCACTCACATGCATGTTGCACATCGAAAATTTTATGAAAGAAAGTTTTATAAAAGAATTTAGTGATTAGCTCAAGTTCAAATATGTCATTTTTGTGGGTAGTCTACTACTATTTAGGTGTTTAATATAAATGCAAGCCTAATGTATATGAGATGTAGAAGAGAAGAAATTCATTATATTAATTTTATATATCTTTGACATATTTAAAATGATTAGATTAATTATATATTACACAAATTTTGTGTAGCTATGTATGACTAAAATCATCCTAGATTCATCTTGAATTTAGAGTTACCAAGTGTAGAGAGGGATCAAAACTATGAAGATGCAAATATTTTTTTTTTCATTCAAAAAAAAGATTTGTACTTCGAAAAATTTGAAAATGAATGAAGAGTGCTTTTTATTATAATCCATTTTAATTTTTAAAAATCATTATATATATATATATATATATATATATATATATATATATATGAAAGTGATTTAATTCTAAATCACTTTAGTATAAAATTTATTATTAACTTTTCCAAAAGAATATTTTCAAAGTTAATCAAAAAACTATTATGTTAAAATTAAAAATATTCTAGGTTTATTATGTTCAATATAACCTAACAAGGTTATAATTTTTATTATACAGATATGTATGTCTATTTTTGAATGGAACTTCGAAGATTTAACTTTCATAGAATATTCTAAAATATTCTAAATAGTTTACATAATTGAGATTTATCTCAAAGTAGTTATGTATTTTTAAACCTTTTAAATTGATTGATTAATTATAAAAAATTTTCGTATCAACAAGTATTATATGAAATGGGTTATGCATTTTTTGACATAAACTATATTATTGTTAAAAAACCTATTTACAAATTAAAAATATCCATAGTTGAGAATATTGTTCCATATATTTTTAAATATATATTTGTTAAACTTATATCTTAAGTTTTATTATAATTAATAATAAAAATATTAATTTAATTAATTTTACAATCGTTTTAATTTTACGAGAATTTTGATATTTTTATATGTTGATGCTTATGATCATTTACGAACTATTTAATGTATATAAATTTACTTGTTATATATTTTCCGTTATATAATGAATCCTCATCCAATATCATAATTTTTATAAAACCCACAACCAATATCATAATTCTTATGAAACCTTTACAATGTCAATGCAAATCATTGAGTCTTCATGTAATTCACTCCCAGTCCATCGCAAAATTTTCTGTTTCTCATATTGAGGCGAAAAATTTCCATTCGAAATGATTGCTAATAGACCTATCACAAGGGACCTGTAAATTTTAAATCCAATTAGAAATTAGTGCAGTGAAGAAGGCGATTAATACATATATTCCTTGTTTTCTGTTGCTATGGATGCTAGGGTTGTAGCAGTTGTTCTTTTGTCAGTTTTATAATAATTTGTAGAGTTATAAATAAATTCTTTGATATATGGATTCCATCAGCTTATTTCTTTGACGCTTTTCTATAGTTCTCTTACTCGGTGAATGTTCTTACCTATGGATGCCAACACTTGTTTGTTTTTCACGCTTTTCTATAGTTCTCCTACTTGGGGAACATTCTTACATGGGGAACATTCAATTTTGTGACGTTTTCTAGTTACATTAATAAATAATTTGCAAATTCCAACATCGTGAGGTGCTCAGTGTGGATAGTCCTACAAATTTTTGATGCCATGTGAAAACGAAATTTACTTGCCGGACTTTGGGTGGATGCCCACATGTTTTGATATTTAATAACATGTTGGTAATCAATCCATCATTTGTACTCGAATTCAATTTAACTTAAGCCCGTCACAAAATGCTTTGCTCGGCTTCCTTCCTACAGTCACGAAAATCTAACTATAATAACTCAACTCACCTGCAAAAAGACACTTATACCTCTGGAGTATGTTGAATGACAAGGAAACTGCATAAATATGGTGTGTACATGTTTATGATAAATACATGATTCCAGAGGCAGTAACATCCACTAGTGAAACACCATGAGGAATTGGAGTTGCAAATAAAATAGGTATGATTTATAGTATGCCATCTTTGAGAACACAATATGGAATCAGAATTTTTTTGATTACATTGTGATGTAGAGATTAGATTATGCTACTGTAAATATTCCAACCTTATTTTCGGAAGTATAATATAATATAAATATTTTTTCAAACTCACTAAAGTATAATTCATACATATGGCGTATGATCTAGCAATGATTAGGTTGTAAGAGTTATGATGTATTAAATAAGGTTAACTTCATAATGAACCAACTATGGTCTCTTTAGAATGCAGTTGGTAGTTGAAACACTTTACTTTAATAAGATTTAGGAGAAGTGAAATCAAATGTGAAAATCATAATTGCTTAAAAATACAATAAATTCAAGGAAGGCTTTTGTATGGGGATATAGGAGTAGTTTACTTTCATCTATAGCTAGGATTGAAGTTAAATCAATGATGCACTCCAAACTTGTGTACATGCTTAGGCCTCTCCATCAGGTCTGTGCTTGCACAATGCTTTGGAACTAAGCTCCATTTATCATGCAATAGATAATTTAACAAATAATTTAGCATGGCTATAAAGGTGTCCAAAGGTGGTTTCTTTAAGATAAGAACAATGATGACAACATAGAAGTGATACAATCCTTGGGTTATTTCAACGTTAGTAAACATATGTAACCATTGATTAAAACCCAAGAGGCTGGATTCTCCCATTGTGCATTGCGAGCTCGCCAAGAGTGTCAATCGGTGGCTTTCATGGATGTAGATCAATTTCTGAATCATGTAGAATATATTCATAATTAGATTATGCGAACAAATTATACTCAAAAAGACCCTTAAAATCATGGAAAGGATAATCAATAATGAAACATCTGCATATCCAGGCTTATTGAAAATAGGAGAAATCATAGTTGATTTCCATAGCTTTGACCCACCTATATTGAATAGCACAGAACGGAGAGGCATAAATCTATCGTCATCTTATTTGCATTGAACCAAAGCCTGATAAATCCATCATTTTCATTTGAGACGGAGTTATTATTACATGAACCTTCCTAGAGGATTTGAAGTGTGCAATCACTACAAATACCATGTCCGGGAGACATTCAAGGAAAAAATCTTCAGCGGGATATAAGTAGCATAATAAGCTTATGATTCTGACCTTCATGATTGAGATCCATATCGATTTAGAGATGTTGTTAGTGAGTAATAGCAATATCCATACCTTCGTGATCAAGATTAAAATTTTGTTGCTTCTCCGGCGGTTTCTTATCTAGACATAAATCCAATTGAAGAAGCACTAGTATATCCATTCCTTCATCATGGATAGAACAAGGAGACAAAATGATGACCAAATTTTCTTTTGCAAAAAATAGAGATACTTTTCCAATTTTCCTAGTCGTATAAGTGTGGAAAAAGACTAAATGGGGAGCAAGGGAGTGTCGTCATTTTAACTACAACTTGCCTTATCCTTTTATCAAGTTAGACCATAATATATGATGGAATGTACTTTTTATATTTGAGTACAACCTATTATGTATATAGAGTTTCTAATACTTTAGTATTGTAATAAAATTCTCTACAATGTGAATTGATTGTTAGAGAGGGGAATTCCTATTAGAAATTGTGAGAGAGCAGAAATGCACAGGATTCACACACAAAATAATAATTTCTATATTCAAATAATCAGAGATACATCAAATATATATAGGTGAACTAATCCTAATCTTAGAGAGAGAAGTTGAGAGAATCTCTCAACTTCCTCAACAACCCAATCCAAACTAAGTAAGCCTAATAATGGAGGCATTATCTCAAACACCCCCCCTTAATGCCTACATTACAGGAATGGAGAACACACTAGATTAATACAAACATTTGTCTGCCCTAGTCTTCATTAACATTTGTACCGACTCTGAGATCTCATAGAAAACGCTCTTTTCTCCACCATTTTCGAGCTACCATTCAACCCATTTAAAATACATTTTTTTCTGACCAACAATAATGAACTTTGCAAGATCAACAATATTGACAACTCCACTCGTCGGGGCTTCCGCGATAAGAGCTGACAAGTGATGAACCATCCTATGGACCAATCACCATCTGTCGGATATTTCGCTTTCGGCTATCCATCAGTGGCTAGGCAAATGGTCTGAATACTGAATGTGTTCAAGAGCTAATCTAAGAACTTGACCTGCTTCTCATCATACTGTAACCTGTAACTGATGCTCTTGGCCCGTAGCACAACAACATCATCATATAACAAATTCACATAATCAAATTAGCCAATTTTTCTCTCGTCCCTGTAGAAGGTCAAGAACGACTAATTTAAATTGTATAAATCTATTCAATAATTGGTTCTCTAATACAAAAATCTCATAACAAAAAATATAAGCTATAACCCAACACTACAATACATACTCTACACAAAAAAATAATGAACTTCAAACACCGTGCCATTCCCCTCCATCAACACAATTCTTCTTCGCCTGTAAATCGACTCGGGACGAACTTGGGGAAATTCAATTTATTAACCCAAAAATAAATCGAAGGTATGTATATGCACATAATCTCCCAGAGGAAGCGCCATTGAAACTACGTCGCTGGCCTCAGCAACGTGCCAGCTATTGGAAGAGTTGATTTTATGGCAGGGTTGACCGTAACTGCTAGTCCTTCGACTTAAGAATACGTTGTCCAACACATGGAACCGCCTGGATCTTTATCATATTCTTCACTGTCAATTTCCAACTCCTCAACAATCGATAGAGTGATATCACCGGTGAAGTTCACATAATCTGCGGAAGGGGAAAAAGCGAAACGTGTTGCAGCATTTTATACAAACGTGTTGCATCATTTTATAATAAGTTTCTAACCCACTTCTCTATAATAGAATCGAATTTTGAGCATAGCTAGAATCTTCGATATACAGTCATCAATCCTTAATGCTTCTCTTCAAGTTTAGTACGTTCATCACATCACAGGGTAATGAAATCTTGGCCAACTAACTAAATAATTTTCCTTGATCTTCTGACCATTGTTTTCTGCAACTTTAAACACCGCATGTCGACAAGACCAATAACGCTCACACGCTTCGGTCTAACATCTCCCGATATCATTGGAAAGAGTTTTTTTCTGCAAAAGCATTTGGCTGCATAACCCTCTAATGAAATCCTCAGCAAAATGTCGATCTCGTCCTCAACCAAGCATGTAGACTTTTACGGACTCTCAGTAACTAAAACAAAACTTTTAGGGTTATCAAAGGATGCGATCTTCGACTCCAGAATTGCGTGGGATAGATTCTCCAAGGGCTGCTTGGTCACTGTCATTTTGGCATCCTTTACGTGGCCTCCTCGGTGAGAATCTTGTGAAACCTTCGGCCTATTTAAAATTGGTGAAAACACAAACAAATACCACTAGAAATTGAAATCAAATAACAGCTATATAAAACACATAAAAAATTTCACTCAAACGCTTATGTACAGAGAATCAACAACATAAACACTCTCACATTTTCCTGGCCTTCCTGAGAGGGAACTAAGCCATAATTGGTTCTGATACCATATTAGAAATTGTGAGAGAGCAGAAACGCACAGGATTCACACACAAAATAATAATTTCTATATTCAAATAATCAGAGATACATCAAATATATATAGGTGAACTAATCCTAATATTAGAGACAGAATTTGAGAGAATATCTCAACTTCCTCAACAACCCAATCCAAACTAAGTAAGCCTAATAATGGAGGCATTATCTCAAAGAATTCCAATTTTGCAATCAAAGCACACAATGCCCAAAAATGTTTTATAAGGTAATTTTTTTTGGAGTCCCTAAAGTTTGAACGCTTTCCAAATCTAATGGATACTAGACCTCCATCAGGTATTTGTCCTTTTCCTTGCATTTTCGATGGAATAAAATGGCTCTCTGTCATTTTTCTCACAAATTCAATGAAAACTAGGCATTTGTTCTTTATTTCGTGTTTTTAATAAAATAAGTCAAGTCTCTCTCATTTTATTGGAATTCTCAATGAATTGAAGTGGGCCTCTATATTTTCATCTAAAACTATGATTACAACGTAAGTAAGGAATGGCACGATTGACAACACACATTCATTGTTTAATAATATGAGCAAGCAAGATATAGTTTCATGGAGTACTATGGTGATGGGATATGTGTAAAATAAAAGTGTAGAGAATGAATGGCATCGTTTGAGGAAATTCATAAATAATATATCTTCTGTGGGAATTCAATGGGAGTTGGATCTACTCAGAAGTAATTTAAATTCTTCGTAGGAATTCTTTGAAAAAATGCTAGAAATAAATGTGGTTTCTTGCGATTTCATCTATGAGGAATTTTCTTCATAAAGCCTTTAGACTCTGTAATTATAGGTATTATTATACTCATATATATGAGTTCAACGAAATTTCAAACATTCCATTTGCATGAATTTCATTACATATGTGAATCCAACAACATAATTTATCAATACAAATATCTTATAAGCATTTTTGTAGCATGGAAGGGCCTATCATTCTGCATTTGCGGATAGCATCCCATGAGGTTTCCTCATTCTTGAGAACTAATTTAAGATAGGTGTTGGGTAAATTAATTGCTTAGTAAAAAAACTAATCACCTAATCATTAATTAACAATCCAAGGATCGTCTTTTTGTTTCAAGGCAATCAAAAAAATATATTCAAGAAAATAGCAAAAATTAACACTAGTTATACATGATTATGTTCTACACTATCAAGCTCATTCGAAAAATTAAGACTTGGAAAACAATAATAAGTCTCAAAAACAGAACTTAAATGACAGGAAAATAATTCTACTAATCACACAACTTCAATCAATACTTAATTAAACCACACCTTGTTGAAATGGAAATTTAACCTATTGCACCCAAGAGAATTAAAATGATAATCTAAAATAATAAATTAAATGAAATCTAGAAGTTAAAGGAAACAACAAATATGGAAAATGCAGCAAACAACAAATTACTTGATGAAAGGGGAAATTTACTTTAAGTAACAATAATTGAAATTCAAAGAAACAAATGCATAACTAAAGTACTTTATGTGTTCAAGGCACCACCTCATTCAAGGTAGTGGGCCCAACTCCCCAAGGCTCAATTCCACCTTCAAGAATAATTTAGATTATATTACAAGTAACAAATGTAAAACTCAATGTATAGCTTCCTTCATTAAAATATATTAGGGAAATAATTACATCAAATCAAGTCATTAACTTTGCCTCTAATTCAACAATTGTTCATCCTCTGTTTGATTTCTTTTTTCATTTAAATACACATAGACTAAAGGAAATTACAACTAAATTGATTACAAAACGATTTTCCATTACAATTATAGATTTTATGCAACAACTTGACCAATAAGATCAGACTTGAAATATCCTTCCATCATGATTCAACTGGAACAAGTTGAATCTGGTATTGCAATACGAAGAATTTAGAAAATGGATACAACAAAACATCTAAGGAAATCACCTTTAGATAACCTTATGTTTCTCTCAATCGAGAATGAATTCTTGATATTGCTCATGGATAAACTAAATTGGTCCATTCTGCACAAAACCCATGTCTCTTATTTTCAATATTCATCTTCATTTGTCTGAAATCCCATCCGGAATACTGTCACTTTTTATCGTAGAGAATTTATGATTTGGAATATTTGATTATGTGTTGGAGATAAAATTCTGAATCTGGAAGAAATATTGAAGGCTAAAATTGTGAGTCATGTTATAATATATTAATAAACGGTCATTGATAAAATCATGCATAATAATCATCATTTTATTAAAAATAAAGGAGAATAAATATTACTTATCCACAAGAGCATAAAGAATTATGAAATAGAATTATATGATAGAGAATTTGATAAAGAATGATAGAAATGGATGAGTATGTGTCAACCACTAGTAATAATAATGAAAATTTAGTGGCCAAACATCTCCCCCAAACTAAACATGTTACATGTACTCATGCAACCCAATGCCTATGTACCAATCAATTTGTGATTCAAATAACTAAGATGCTCACCCCAACTCGAGATATTGATGGAAAAATAAATTATTATTGCCCAAAGGCTTCTTCAATGAAATGGTTATTAAATTCTAGAAACGTTGGTGAAGCTATAACAATTAGCACATTAACTTTCAATAATATGTGTATGAAGTTGCAGCAAAATATGATACAAGTAACATCAAACTACATTAACCATTTTCTAAAAATTTACAAGCCATATTTTGTTGAGATTTTGCAAGAATATTTCTACTATATTAATAAGTCTCCACTTCGAAAATAAAAACAATCCAATGAAAAAATTTCAAGATATCAAAAAAATGGCTGTAGGTGAAAGTGCGTGATTTTTGCAATTTTATAAACTGGTTTAGCTTTAAATTTTCCGATTTTGTGTATTTTATTGATACCACTTTGCTGTCCAAAAATCACAAGGATCCAATTCAGAGTTTTAAAAATATATGTGAATAAATTTATGCAATGTATAAAAATTAAATTTTATAGCTTAAATTATGAAGAAAGGAGAAAACATCCATCATGCATATCAACTCCTCTCCCAAATTGCAAAATTAGCATGTCCTCATGCTACGCTAGAGAAAAAAAATTGATGTGGTTGCTACAATCGTTGTTTAAATATTTTCTTGCTGTATTAAAAAATGGAGTAAGTGAGGTTTTGAGAATGAATAATAATATTAATGACATGGTCATGATAATGAAGTAACACTCCCCCAAACTAAAATATCTTGTGTCTTTGAAAAATGAGAAGTTGTAAAGAAGGGGAAATAATGGTTGAAAAATAGGAGTGAATAATTCTTAGTGGTTTTCATGAAATTTTCCTAAAATTTTAATAAATCGGAAACTTATGCTATTTTACCTCAAGTTTTACCTCCGTAAAAATGTGGAATGGCATGTATGGACTGAAATTTGTTAAAGATGATGTAGGTTGAGTTGATCCTGAAAGTGATATCAAAGACGGAAGCCATGTAAGCTGAAGAAAAATAATCATAAAGTGTAGGGCAGGTTTCCTTCCCCCAAACTGATTAGTTTCTCTATGATCAAGATTTCTATAACCCACCTCATAAGTAGATGCAATCGGTAACTCATCTCCTCAATTACCTCATTATATATAAAAGTGACATAATCATGTTGTGAATTTCATGGGATAATAATGGAAAAGAAGGGACAATATAAATGATGGTAAAAGTGATGAGAAAAATCTGCATTCCTTATACCCATGAGCTTTGGTTGTTATGAGCAGCAAAATTGTGAGAATTGGTTATCTCATTTTTTTCTTTTTAAGGTCTCGCAAATTACTTGGGATTCAAAATCAGAATTAGGCTTCTTTATTCTACCACAAAATAATAGTAGTGTTGTTAAGCTACGAATGACTAGAGACTAATTGGAAAAACAACTATCATTGGTTTAAATATATGAGACTAGTATAATAAAGGAATGATAGATTAGATGATACAGAATGTTAAATATAAAATATCCTAAAAGTATCATTCATAACATGTAAAGTGAATGTTGATAACTCAATAATATATATAAACCATAACCATCATCATCTAAGAACTGATTAAATATTACCCCATGAACCATGAGTTCAACGAAACCTTCTATATGCAATAGTAGGCTTTATCGAAATTTAGTTTTGAGAAAACAAGGTAATCAAGTAGATCATAGTATTGAATTAACTTCTATAAAATAGGTATGGCCACTGCTACCAATAGATCTCCATAGCCTTGACATTGATGCATTTGTAACCCATTGAGATGCTAGTGTCCCATCTATTATAAATAAATACATAGATACAAGATCATTTCAATTCACTTGGATGTATACTAAAGATCATTATTCTGACTAGGTAACCAGTTAATACAATGTCATTAACGGGAGCTAACAAAATTGAACAAGTCGGCTTTTGATGAGACCTCTTGTCATTCAATTCAACAACCAAAGGCCATTACCCTGCCTTGGTGACCAGTAGTGGTAATGCCACTTTATTAGGATCTATGGTCATGGTAGGTCAGCTCGTGATGAGACCTCCTATCCTTAAATTGAATTTTTTTGTTTAAAATTTAACTATGGTTATTGTTCATCAACAAAATATTACTTAATAGCTAGGATGGTAGGTCAACTCCTTAAGAGCTAGGGATGGCGTAAAACGTTTTGTAGTAACTATGTTAAGCTTGGGTATTTTTTATTGTAAAAAACTAATAACCTTCGAATGATCGTTGATAAATATATTTTTCTTTGTTAATACTTGGGTTGAGTAACAATTCATTAGATAGTGATGGAAAGATTTAAGTACAATTTTGTGGTCATCATCATAAATTTTACAAGATCAAGGACTTGAAAAATTAGGAAAGTTGAAAGTTGACATCATGAAATCATATTTTCATAATTATTCCTCAAAGATAATATTATGTTTATAGATAAAAAAATATAAACTGACTACCCAATCATTATGTCAAAGAGGACCTAGAACATTAAAAGTATTTTTCATTCGCCAAGAAGAAGAAAAATCAGAAAGACCTACAACCGTTGAATCAAAATGTAAAAATTGGTAAATAAAAATTGTTGTGACTGAGGTAACAATAATTTTGAGTTAGGAAACATCAATTATGATCCAAGGAAAAAATGATTCTGACCTAAGAGAACAACAATTGCGGCCCGAGGGAACAAAAATTGTGACCTAAGGGAACAACAATTGCAATTTGAGGGAACAACTATGACCTATGGTAACAAGAACCACGACCAAGGGAAAAAAAACTACGACTAAGGAAACAACAACTACAACCATGGGAATAACAACTATGACTAAGGGAACAAGAATCGCAACCAAGAGATTAACAACTCTCACTAAGGGAACAATTACCACAACTAATGGAAGAACAAGCCTGACTAAGGGAACAACAACCATGACCAAGGGAACAACATTTTGTACTAAGGGAACAACAACCATGATCAATATAACAATATTTGTGACTAAAGGAACAACAACCGGGACAAAGGGAACCTCAGTTGTGACTAAACGAAGAACAACCCTAACGAAGGGAACAACAACTCTGACTAAGGGAACAACAATTGTGGCTAAGGTAGAAACAATTATGATTTGAGAATTATTTATCCAATAGTACCATTGTTGTATGTTACAACCTCAAAATTACCCATACTATTTTAATCTTGTAAGCATGAGGTATCAATTGTGACTGTGGAAATCCCTCCCAAAAACTAACTCAATGGGTGATCTTAACAAGGCGACATGGAGAAGGATTAGTCATCCAACAGTCATTGTCACTTTACAAAATAATGAGGAATTAAGAGTGAATCATTCCTAGAAAGACTTACAATAAGATTTTTTTATATGGGATTTTTGGCAACCATATACTAGATAATATTGGGAAATAAAAGGATAGATGTGGAGCATCGCATTAAACTTAAGAACGTCCTTTTATTTTGATGAAGGAACAAAAATTGTGAGTTCAAACACCTGAAACATAAAAACATAATAACAATCAGAAAAGAAACAACAATTTATTGAAAATCTTGAATAAACAAATAAATAACTTAAGTTACAACAACTATGATTTCAGTTGCAGCAATATTGTTTCCTAAGGGAACATCAATATGTTTCTACAAAAAAAAATCTATGAATGGTGAATGAATGGAAGAAAAAACGATATCTTGGAAAAATTATTTGGTGGGAATGACTTGAAATTTCAACTCTTCATTTTTCCTGTTAGGAATCCGTCAAGTAATGAAAATGTGTTCACATCGTTTTCTTGTTGGTAGGTATTAGTGGGAAATTTGTAGCAAGATTTTATAAGACATTTTAGATAATGACACCTAAAAAAATTAAACATCATATTATATTATATTTTTTAATATATGCTTGGATGAAATGTCCTTATTTCATTAACATTATCTTCAAGAATCACTTTTTCATAAATGGACTTCCTTTATTCTCCTCGGACCTGTAAAAAAAGAGAATCTAACCACAATAAAACATAAAATCATGGAAGAAGATAGGTGTACGTGCTCTCTTAATCCAAGAAATATGCAAAAGAATAAAAATAAGTTCCTCTATAAAAAAAATCCATGGAAAAAAATATCAAACTAAAATTAATATATTACCCGCAGGGGAGTGGTGGCCAACCATACTAAGCAACAATGTTTTAATCCTAAATTATTTGTTTTTCATCTGATTTGAGTGATTCCAAAGCCAAATGAAAGATATTTCCAAGATATATCACCAATATAAAAAAAATTTAAACATTTCATAATATGATATGTCAAATTTACTTAGAACAACCTGCATAACAAAGTCATTTTTTATTTCCCAATTTAGACCAACAATTGGTATTTTAAGCAGAAATTTTTTGTTTGATGATGGATTGAACTGATTCAAATTAGATATTATATTATTTTAATATATATATCTCCAATAGAAACATATGGGTCAAATATGCTAGTGAACAGTGAGAAAAACAAAGTTTTAAGAATGTTGTTTTACAATAGTCAGTTAAGATTTTGGTCATAACTTTCTCATACGATAGAAAATAAGAGTTATTTAAATTAAATTTTAAACTAGATTCATAGGGGTATATACCATAGAAATATTTTTGCAATGTGTAGTCATTTAGGCCTTCAAAAACAGATTGTCCCAACTCTGTCTGTGAGCTGCCTACTAGACACCCTCTCATTGTTTTGATCATAAATTTTTTGTTTGAGATCCAAATTTAATGATTAAAATTGGGTTTTAAAGTATAAATAAATAGCTACTTAGGATATAAAAATTCTCAGAAATTGTGCCCAATTTCTCCTTCAAAACATGATTATCCCTACTATTGTTTCAGAAATTGTATCAGGCCCAGAAGCCATAAAATATGATAAACAAACATTTTTTCGAAACTAGTGATAAAAATGGATATGAATGTTTATAAAATTTTTATTTTAAATATAATAAATATACATACATAAATAAATTCAAATATTTATCACTGATGTTAATTTTCACACCGTGTTTCAACAAAAAAAATTATTTTTACATATAACAAAATTTATTTATTTATCTTATTATTTATTCTATTTCCCACACTAACCTACTTTACCTTGAAAAAGATGAATTATATGTACGTATAAGATTACATCCAATGGAAACATTTTCGAAATAAGTCCTCAAGTATATACATACCCAAATTAGAAAAATACAGTTTAATAAATATCAGGGTAGTAGAGACCAAGTTCCCTTGAAAATATGGTGACAAAAATTGTTGAAGTGTGGAGTGATCCTGCAAATAAATTATGGAGTGAAACTAATATTCAATAAAAACTTGAATCTCTTGATTTCCCATGGTTTTCATATCATGAATTTCTTCCATGAATTATGAAATTTTTGGATTTGAAGCCTTCTCAATCTCAATATAAGTTTTCTATAATGGTGCATGTGAGATAGAATGGGTGGGAAAAGTGGCAAAATTTTGCAGTTCAACATTATATACATATTGTACTACTACTGGTTTATTATTGTGAGTATGTGGAATGGATTGAGGATGAAACTATGTAGTGCATGGATGATTTTGATGATCTACTTGATTCGGTTGTGTGGATGATTTTGATAGACAATCAAGATTTTGTCGAAAAAATGGTAAATAATATAGATGATGTGTTTCTACTATAGTATGAGGGAGAGTATTCATGTAATCACAAGACAAACCATGTCAAACTTGTGGATAATATTGGTGGTTGTTATACTGAGATTGGCATGGCTGTCATAACAAAGGAGTATTCCAAAGGGATTATGCAAGTAAGAAAAGGGAAAGGAAGTGTTTTGAAACATACTTGTATGCCATGGTTTCCATGGTTGTGAGCTTGTAGCTTCTCGATCTCTTTGATATGTTGGTTCATCCTCGGTAATAAATCAAAAGTATCCATGGAATGTTCCTTTTCGCAATGAGGGAAAAACACTTCTTCAAATTTTTCATGTTTTTTCTAGACTCGCAAAACATGCAATTGTGAATTTAGAGAGCTAATAAAATGAATTTTAAAATGTTCAAATAAATCATTGATTTGAGCTCTTATATCTTTTGTTCTTGCAATATATTTGGAAATGAAAGAAGAAAATTATCTAGAATTATTACTAGCCTTGGATATTACTCTTGAATACCTTATGCATAAATAAAAAACATCATCATATGATAGCCTAAAAACATCAGCATTTCCTATAAGATTTAAGTATTCTAAAAATTCTTCTTTGATTCCGTTGAGTAGGATTTTTTTCAAGGTCTCTTTTGTCAAATGATTATGCTTTGATTTTTGAACGTTATATTGAAATCACTCTTCATAGTCCTCCAAGATATTATCTTCCCCTTATATCATACTGAAAATATCCTCAATGGCATTACAACATTTTTTCTACTTCTTCAAGAATATGTTCTTCATTTACTCCCATGTTTGAATACAATTCCTACCAAGGCTCATGAACCATCAGAGAGCTACTCCTTTTAGAGTAAGAGGAAACACTTTCAACCTTTTAAAAATAGTACAATAATGATATTCTTTACAAATTACTTCAAAATCGAATAAAAATGTATTTGGATCTCATTTTCAAAACCATGATATTTTGGTAGAGCGGATGGGGGAATGATGTGAATTTGTGTCTCTGCTCCTAGCTCTCTGATAGGAAAATCAAAAGTAGCAGTGTGTGCCATTTCTTCCAGAAATAGAAGATGTTCTTCATGTGCTACTTCGAAGCTCCTCCTTCAAATGTTCCTTGCAATAGGTTAATGAAATGGGTGGTGCTTACATCACCATTTAAGTGAAATGATAATATTTCTTTAAATTTCTACATCTAATATTCTTACTTTTAATCATGCATGGTATATGACCTAAGCCTAACTACTGAGGGTAGAACTCACCACAATTTAGCTATGGTATGTGTGTAGGTTGTTACCTTTTGTATTTAATATCCAACCCTCTCAAAGTCACGAATGCATCCACAACAATATATTATTCTGGTAGTTCTATTTGACTGCCTTCCTAGAAATGACGCCAAAATGTTGGGGAAACTAATTTATTAATAAAAGAAACTAATCACCTAATCATTAATTATCAATATAAGGAACGTATTTTAGCTTCAAGTAAATAAGAAAAATATATGCAAAAAAATACCAATAGCTAACACTAGTTCTACATGATTTTGTTCTACACTATCATACTCATTCGAAAAGACATAAAATTTAAGACCTGAAAAAAGATACTAAATCTCAAGAATGGAAAATAAATGATAGGAGAATAATTATGCTAACCATTGGACTTGAATCAATATTAAATTAAAATACACCTTGTTGTATTGGAAATTTAACCTATTTTCACCCATGATATGTTTCAAAGAACTCACCCACTCATGATGATGTGTGTGATACTTGGGATGTTTCTAAAAAAGTGTGATCTAGTGACAAATTTGGCTTGTGAGACACAAAAATAAAATCACTGCCCTTCCACAACTAGCATTCCATTTGAAGACAAATTATCTGATCATTGTGGTATAACTCACAACTATTGAAGTTGATTAGTAAAAAAAAGAGACCGTTGCAAATAAAAATTTGATGAAACATCCATGCACATATCCATTTTCCTCTCATGTAATCTATATTACCATCGAGGGGTTTGGCCGCCATGTTTCAAATGAGATCAACATTCATATGGTGATTTCCTACCATCCCGCAATTGATATTTTTTGTTCAAAATTTATCCCAAGGGAGTACGACGTCAGGAAAAGAGATGAAATAGTTCGAAATAAATTTTCTACTATCAAGAAGATGAAAAATACAATGTAATTTCTTGAATCAGAAGATATTGATACAGAAACAACCAAAATTGTTACAAACATGGCATCTGAGGAAGAAAATCAGGAGAGGATTACAGAGGTAGGTAATCTTATTACCCTGTTGATACTTTTGAAGAGCTTAGAATATGAAACCATCCAAAGTATAGTCATTGGGACTAACCATCAACTTAACACAAATCATGGTAGCACTAAGTTGTTGTTGGAGGCAACAAATCAGACAAATGATTCTTGAAATATTTCAAATTTTAGTTGGAACAATCACAATTTTGTGTTGCAATGATAACCTACAAATAAGGGAAGATCAAATTAGAGAATTCTTGAGATTGGTCATATATAGTCATCAAGATGTCCTTGCACGAGTTATGTGTGGACTTTCAAAATTTGACATGTGTACTTCTCCAAAGAGACAACTTTTTACACTTGCACTCTATCACTTAACACAATATGAAGTAAATTCCAAGAAGACTGATATTTCATAAGGAAATATTTCCCCCTTGTGTCCCTTTTTTTTATAATTTCAAGAATAATATGCTACAAAACTGAGACCTTGAATCCACCTCCTTCCCACCTTCTTCACTCCTAGTCCACCTGATTCCTTAGCTTTCACCCCTCACATAGGCCATAAAAATATACTTAAATAAGCAATTGGAAGTCACGAAACCCTAGTATAAATGATAAACACATCAAATAATGGGTGACTGGAGTAATACTTTGTCTCAAATACATTGCTGATGGAATTTAAAGTCGTTCTCTACCAAGAGCTTCAATAGATTTCCATCTCCTAGGCCAAGCCTCCAAACGCCCTCTATTATGCTATCATCAAGCAAAGAAAATTGCACAAAAATTATGCTATCTAGAAATTCATATGTATTATTTACAACTTCAATGATTTTTGTAGGTCAGACCAAATCGCTTATGTGAAACTAGGCTTTGAGTAGTCATCAAGGATGGTTTAACTGAATTCAATATTTGGATCCTCTATTGTTTGCACTTGGAAATTATTTGAAATTATTTGTTCAACCCATTGTTCAAGACCTTGATGATTGATAGATCACTTGAGCATCGTAACAATATCGTGTAGAAATTTCCTACTATCCAAGGCATATCCTTGATCTATGTAAATTCTAGTAAATTATGCAGCCCATGGAAAAAGAACAAGAGTTGGGGGAAATAATAAGGTGCTAGATGGATTGATCATAAATGATAAGGTGATGATATTTTTCCTATGAAATCTCAATCATGGGGTATTCCAATGTATTGGGGTAGACCATTATCCAACATGCACTCTTTAAATGATATATTTATTGGAAATAAGAAGAACCATGAATAGGAAGTCTCCATGGCCGTTAGTCTTTCCCTACACTAGTAATACTTATTGATATAGGAAACCTCCCTATCATGGTTCAACCCATTTTGAGGTAGGCATCATTTTGTAGTGGTGATGGAGCGTCAGTGATAGCTAATTTGACCTCCCATTTTACTACATTCAATATCTCTACAGTTCCTAGATTACAAAATGAAAGTGTTGATTTACTTGCTAATGTAGCATCTAGACTCATAGTAGCTGAAGAATTTAGCCCAAATAGACTTTCAATTGAGTTAATTTTTAGACCTTCCATTCCTGATAATTTAACAAATTAGAGAGTATTTAATAATGATGCAGATATAGTAGACTTTCTTACATCTGAAAAAACTCATGAAGGTCAAATCATAGATGAACATGAACACAATTTACAGATTGAAGATAAACCAAATACTAATTCAATTCCCAAATCTGTAGTCAAAATGGAAGATCTCTATGATCGGAAAGATAGGTTTAAGAAGATAACCAATTAAAAAAATCAAAGTTCTACTTTAAAGTTTGAATTGATTAATCTTGGTACACCAAAAAAACCTCAAAATATCAACTTAGGTCTTGGTTTAAAGCCTGAAGAAATGATGTCATTCATTAAATTGCTAAAAACATATAAAGATATATTTTCATGGGATTATTCAGATCTTAAGACATATGATACTTCCACAATTCAGCATACCACACCTATGATCTCAAATGATAAGCCTGTTCAACAAAAACTGAGAAAAAATCATCACAATTTGTAAAGCCAAATTAAATCTAAATTAAACAAAATGCTCAAAGCCAAAGTCATTTTTCCTGTTAGACATTCGAAATGGGTGTCAAATATGGTTCGAGTTAAAAAAAGAATGGAGACATTAGAATTTTCATAGAATTTAGAAATTTAAATAAAGCCTATCAAAAAGATAATTTTCCCTTACCCACCATGGAACAGATTTTACAATTAGTTATAGGATCTGAATTGATGTCTTTCTCGACAGATTTTCAAGATATAGTTAGATAATGGTACACCGAGATGACAGATTAAAGACAACATTCAGAACAAAGTGGGGAACCTATGCATATCATAAAATGCCTTTTGGACAGATTAATGTTGGTGCTACATTTCAACATGCTATGGATATAGCTTTTAAAGGATTAATCAATAACTCAATTGTTATATACTTAGATGACATTACTGTTTATTCTAAGCATAGAAATAATCACATTATTCACCTAAATTTTTTTTTTGAAAGATGTAGAAAATATGGTATTTCCTTTAATACAAAGAAATGTTATTTCGCCTTATTAGAAGGTAAATTATTGGGATTCATCGTTTCTAAATAGGGAATCCATATCGATCCTGATAGTATTCAAGAAATTTAAAATATTCCTCTACCACACAATAAAAAAATGATGCAATCATTTTTAGGACAAATTAATTTTGTAAAGAGGTTTGTTCTAGATTTTTCCCAAATCATATTACCCCTACAATCAATGATCAAGAAAAAATCAAATTTTAAATGGGGAAAATAATAGAGAAATTCATTTGAGTTGATTAAAAAATCCATCATTGAAGCTCCCTCCCTGACCACTCCTAATTTTCTTAAAACATTTGTATTATATACATTTTCTTCTAATACATCATACGCAGCAGTTTTGACACAGTTAAATAATCAAAACAATGAAGCACCGATTGCGTTTTTTAGTTCTAACCTTCAAGGTGCTGAGTTAAATTATTCAGCTGTGGAAAAACAAGCTTATGTTGTATTTAAATCTTTGAAACATTTTAGACCTTTTCTCCTAAAAACACATACTAAAATAATAGTACCTTACTCAGCAGTAAGGAAATTATTAGTTCAATGGGAAGTAGGAGAAAAGAGAGAAAATTGGATTACAACACTTCAAGAATATGATGTAGAGATACATCAAGTGAAAATTGTTAAAGGACAAGGTTTTTGCAGGATGTTAACCAGAGCCTCTCATTTACCAATAGAAGAAGATCAATTGCATGAAATACAACTATATGAGGTAAGCCTAAACGATTCACAATCACAATATGCTGATTTGAAATTTTTCTTGAAAAATGTATATGCTCCATTATATCTCAACTATACAGCAAAGTGTGCTCTGAGACTTAAAGAAAATCAATGTCAACTCATAGATGATGTGTTATTTAGGAGAAATTATGATTTTTTATTATTGAGATGTTTAGAAAAAACTGAAGCTGAAAAAGAAATGTAGGAATTAAACGATGGACCAGCTGGAGGTCAATGCGGAGGAAATATGACAGCTCATAAAATATTGCATGCTATTTATTATTGGCCAACTCTATTTAAATATGAACAAGAATATGCAAGAAAATGTAAAGTATGTTAAACTTCAGCAAGAAGAGAAAGGAAAGAAGCATTTCCATTACAGTCAGTAAATATCCAACAACCATTTGAAAAATGGGGGTTAGATATTATAGGTGAAATAACTCCTAACTCTTCAAAACAACACAGGTATATTCTAACTGCAATGATTACTTCACAAAATGGGTAGAAGCTATCCCATAAAAGATGGTTAATACAAAAAGTATTACAAATTTTATTGATCAATTTATAATCACCAGGTTTGGTCTCCCATTAGCTTTAATATTTGATAATGCATCTTACTTTTCTGGAAATGCCATGATATAATTTTTTTTGAAAAGAGGTTTTAAACTAAAATACTCAGCTAACTATTACCCGCAAGGTAATGGATTATCTAAATCTGCAAATAAATACCTTATCAAAATAATTAAATGAACTGTAGAACAAAATCATAAAAATTGGCATAAAGCACTACTATTTGCTCTTTGGTCAGATAGAAGTACTCACAAAGCTTCAATAGGTACTTCTCCATTTGTGTTATTTTATGGGAAAGAATCTATTTCACCCACAAATGTAACAATACCATCATTTGTATTAGTAAAATTTATTGAAGAGAATCCTTCCTCTTCCCTTCAACTTAGACAAGATCAAATTCTTAAATTAGAAGAAGAAAGAGAAAAATCCAAAGAAACTCATATACATCATCAAAAAATAATAAAAGCTTCATTTCATTCAATTTCTGCCATTCCAAATAATTTCAAATTGGTGATTTGGTGTTGAAGTGGGACAAAATGCATGAGGAAAAGGGTAAACAAACAAAATTTCAAAAACTTCGGCTAGGTCCATTTCAAATAATTGAAGAAATAGGCCCATCAACATTTCTGTTGCAAGATTTAGTAGGCAAAAAGGATTCTTTTCCTGTTAATGGGAAAATTTTGAAAAAATATTTCTCGTAGGAGGTAATCCCTTCTATCTTTGTATATTAAGATATTTTGTTTTTCTTGCAAAAATAAAAGCTTGATTAGTACTGAAAGTTGGCCTTTCAAAACAAGTCTTAGATAACTATCTTTTGATTTTTCTTTTTACTTAAAAAAAATAAAAATGTTAAAGAAGGAAAATCGAAAGATTTAGAGAGACCTATTGATTCTATCTTTCTAAAAATTGGAATTTCAATAAAACACTTATTTGTTTTGATGAACTCTCATTTTCATATAGCAAGAATATTATTTTATCAGTCCAGAAAATAAACTTTAATGTAGTAAGAAACCTTCTTGCAGAAAAGCAATTTAAAACTCGACATTATCATCCAGTATCTTAAAGGGACCTATGATCATTCCATTCAGAAAATATTATAAGTTTTCAAAAGGAATTCAAAAGAAAATAAAAAGAGATGATTAGAAGAAAAGCTTAAAAGATAATAAGTCTCATCACGAGCTTGTTTACCATGTTCATAAAGAAATAGTTAAACTGACATTACTAATACTGTCTACCAAAACAGTGTAATGACTTGAGATTATATCATATAGACAAAGGGTCTCATCAAGAGCCAGCTTGATCAATTTAATTACTATTTGTGAATGGAATTGTCATTATTTGGTTACCAAGCCAAGACAATGGCTTTTAAGAAAATAAAAATATATAATAAATTTTTTTCATAAATTAGAATTTACTTATGAAAGTTTTGAGAAATACTGGATGGAAAGATGGATCATAGCTGGGTAAAAGGTAACCCTGCCAAAGGCTTCAAATTGCCTATTGGAACAGAGGCTCTATCTGTGATAAAAAGAGTAAATTTATATAAAGCTGATCTAAAAAGGTTATTTACTTTTTCCTTTTTTAACTAAGGACTTATATAGATTTTCGTAATTATATATTTATAGAGGAATTTTCACGAATAAATGAACAAAATAAAATTTCATTGTTTGGCAAAGATATTATTGATTTGAAATTTCCTTCCTTTAGATATTTTGTTTTCAAAAAAGGTTTATAATTTTCAAAAAAAAAATAATCAGAGACATCTGGTTCATCCAAGCGAATCGTCAATTGTTGTGCTATACAACAGCTCCCATTTTTTTTATAAATAGGGACCCTTTAAAAATAAAATAGGAAATTCTTTTTATTTCCTAAAAAAAAAACTTTTAAAATATAGTTTTTGTTCCTTTCCTTTAAAAAGGGCGTCGCATACTGCATATCTTATTTAAAAAAAGAATTATAAAACGTAAGATATGTGAACTGCGAAATGCACTCGAAGCCTTTCTAAAGTAAATAATTATAAAACCTTGTAAAATATCAAAATCACCATTTCATTCTTCCTTTTTTGCATCGCATTTTAATTAATCAACAAAGCCATAAGAAGAAAATGATATAAGTCACAATACCCACGGACCCGACATACAAATAAATTAGGTAATATAAAACCTTTCGCGACTGCATCCACTTTAAGTTTTTCGCATTTCACATCACATGAAAGTTAGAATATACATTCAAATGTTATCTTATAAAAGTTGCGATCTGTGATTTGCGCAGATCGCATTTTGCAACATTTAAATATTATGATCACGAAATATTATAAGTAATAATTGTGAAACGCGTATTAAATGAATTTAGCGTATGAAACAACTTATGTCATATCAAATGGAATTTAAGATCTTAACGGCTTTAAAACGAATGATAGATCTTACGTGTGAGGCCATGTGATATATTAAATTAGGAATTATCAAAGATGATTGATAGATTGACATCTTCTCGCGTACATTAGAAGTAAATGATTGATTTACTCTTATGAGACTCCTTATATGCTAAATTTTCTCTTCTCTCAGGAAATCAATTATTTGGTTGAAGAAGTTCAAAATGAGAAAAAAAGGCAAGGAAATTTCTCAAAAATCATCCACAGAAGACGCAGATATGTCTTCATTATTTTTAGACACTGTCTGCAACAAAGACTGTGGTAGTTCGTCATGGGAGGCAATGTACAAACTCTTCGAAGATGAAGGACCAAGGGTGATAGACAAAGTTTCTACTACAGTCACTATTTCTACCTCTGATGTAACCCTTTTCGATGTTACATGCTCGCACATTCACAAAATAGTAGCGAGACCAAAGATTCTTCCTTATACAGACATGGCCATGTGGGAAATCGACCACTTAAACATTGAAGATAGAATTTTCAAGAATTAGAGAGAAGAGATTATTGGTTCTTTCAAAGAAGAAGATTTAGCAGCAATGTATAATCTACCAACCCCGTAGTAGAGATATAACAATAAGTATGTGCATACTTTCAAAGAAAAGCATCCAGATCTTATCAAAGTCATCCATGAATGGAAGGACAATGAACGGAAATTGAAGCAAGACAAGTCTGGTACGTACCCAATTTCACAAATTCCCAATCGTTTTTGTTATGCCACTGGTAAGTTGTGTAGAGTATTTTCCAAGCTTGATACTACTATATTTTCAAGAGATTGGGTTCCCTTAATTGACGCAATCGTCAATTATTCTATTGTAAATTGGGTAGACATTCTATCCAATTGCCTAGCCAAGCATATCATTGAATATAGGAATAAAAGAGGTATTTCTCTCAGAGAAATACCTCTGTTTTATATGTCTTCTTATTTCATGGATGCCATTTGTTTTACTTCTAATTTTCCTACCATGGGTTGGAAATTGGACCATCAAAAACCCTACCCCGATTCATATCTACCATAGAGAACTCTGGGATTCTGAGTTTCGCTTACACTTATATAAAATCTGCTACGGAGTCATATTTCCCATGCATGAAATTATTTTCAACAAAAAGGCTTCAAGGGTTTCTAAAGAAGCCAACGTAGATATTCTTCCCGTAGCAAGATGGTTTGCTGAAGAAAAGTTCACATATATTAGAGTATTTGGGAGTTATGCTTCTCCCCACGTTTTACCTTACTATCTTCTAGACAAATTACTTGCAAAAGAAATAGCATATCAGCTTGTCAATAGTGTCATAAAGCAGTTGAAAGATGGTAAAAAGGTTATTTCACCTACTTTCCCTCTACAGTGCGGCACCTTTGCTCTGGCTAATATTGGCCATACATACAAAGAAGTTCCTAAGATTTAGTTGTTGAGATTGGAATTTATTCCAGGGAGATTATATGATCCCAATGATGTGATTAAAAATTATATCACAGAGCTAAAAACGAAGCCTTTTGTAAAGGAAGAAGATAAATTTGATGATTTCTTCCAAGGCATGGAAAATTTCTCTGATGTTATCAAATATGTTTCTAGTCAATTAAGTCAAGAAGATGCTGAAAATTTTCAAAAATATAGAAACAACATAATATAAAAGGTTCCTTTGAATTTGTTGAGTATTGGAGATGAAAAACACACTCCAAGTGTTAGTATAGATGATGAAATGAAAGATATATATGAAAATGAATCAGGTCAATCAAAGCAGCAGTCTGATGATTCAGATTAATCTGAGGAATCCAAATCTAAGAAAGCAAATTCAGAAATTTACCAAATTCTTTAAGACAAAGAAGTGCTAGAGGAAACAAAGAATAATGGGAAAAAATCAAATTTGGAAACAATTCAACATACTCATAGCAAGATGGATCAATCCAAGCCCTCTCAAGTGAGAGACCCAGTGAATGAATGGGAAGAATTTTCTCAAGAAATAAAGACTTGAAAATAAAATCCCAATATTGATCAGACATCAAGTTTTCAAACACCATAACCTTCACAGAAAATAGTTGAAACTATTAATCTGCTACCTAGAGTTCCAATAGTACATGACAAAGAAATCATACCGGCCTAACCTACAGATCAGATAGTTCTGCAGATTGAAGATATTTCGTCATTAGACATTTTCTACAGTCCTACCTACAAAGCTATGGTTAAAAGGAATAAAAGAATAAGGATTCATGAAACAACTCCAAAACCAACAAACGAATTGGTTGATGTACTTTGGAGTGATTCCTCATATGACCCCACTGAACAATTCCATTATATGTGATTATTACCGAAAGAGATTTTACAATTTTATATGGATCACACAAGCATAGATTCTAAAAATATCTAACCAAGTTATCACAATATGCAGGGGCATATGCCACCACTACCATTGATAAAGCTATTCAGGTTAGAATATTGTTGAAACAAAAGGAAGCCAAAGTACAATAATTAGAACAAATACTAAATGAAGATAAAACCAAGTCCATTGAAAATATCAAAATAAGCACAGCTCAATTTCATGAAGATATTGAAAACCTCAAATGGAAGTCTCAGACAGAGCTTAATCAAAAGCAAGCACATCTGGAAAAACTAATGGCTGAATTACAGAATCA
Organism: Pinus albicaulis; assembly: GCA_034641835.2. NCBI lineage: Eukaryota > Viridiplantae > Streptophyta > Pinopsida > Pinales > Pinaceae > Pinus > Pinus albicaulis. The sequence continues at coordinate 899,603,355 of CM076571.1, read as the reverse complement.
ACCACAATTAGAAAAATTCATTAAAGAAGCACTTGATGTAAATACTATGTTAAAGAAAGAACAATAAATGTTTTTTCACCAAGCTTCTATGATTGATTCTTATTTTGATTCCAATAAGATAATGATTCAGCAAATAGCATTTCAGAAATTGGATTGAGGAAGACTTGAAAAGAAAATTGAAGAACACATTCAGTGGCAAATTTCAGACATAGGAAAGTAGGCTAATCTACCAAAAATAGATAAGCTACACAAATAATTGTTATTCACAGAATGGAGAGCACAAGTTAATCAAGCAGAGAAAGCAGGAACCAAACATCCAAGAAATCAAATGAGATTATTCAGTCTATATGTGATCAATTATTTAAAACAAAACTTCTTAAAGAAAACACATCTGATGTGTTTCCAGGAAAAAAGGAAGTAGAAATAAAGTGGAAACAGAGAGTAGATACACAAGGGGAATTGGTCAACCAAGTTGATAAGTTTGATCAGGAAAATTACTGGAATTTTTTGATCAAACCTTATCATCAACATCAAACTGTTCAGTCTCTTACAAATTCAGCAAAAAAATCTCAATCAATAATTTCAAATGCTATTTTCAAGGAATAGATTTAGTCACGGATATCACAGCCAGCTCAGCTTAAAGCAATGCTAGATATTTTTCAACTTCATGATCAGACTCAAAAAGAAAGGCAGGATTCGCAAAGTTAGGATTGTTAGTTCAAAGTTGCTAGATTATTGTTTAAGTTATGTTTTTAAAGGAAGGTTGTTTGAAAACTCCTCTACATTTTCGTAATAAATTAATTTTAGTTTGTAGCTAGTTTAGTATTTAATCCCTTCTCATGCATTTAGAGAAGGGTCCGGAATTTTATTAAGAACATTTGTAAAGAATGCTTAATTGTAAGTAATTTTGTGAATGCCTTGATAAAGTAATGGAACACGACCTTTTCAGTTATATATATCAATTTGTTGATCAATGATGATGCACTTTTGTATTCTTTGAAAGACTTATTGATGGAGGAGTTGAATGTGGCCTATTATCACTGATCAGATGAACATGACAGTACACATCTGGTACTATTATCATGTATACTAAATCTGTTTTTGAAAATTAGTGATGAATTCAGTTTTCATGAATTATATATGAAATCAGTTGTTTTATTTTATCTTAAATATCAGTTGCACTATTGTATGATATAAAGATAGAAATTGGTTTTTTTTTTTATATATGATCATCAGATATATGCGATATGTTTCTCATTTTCTTTTGATTAACTATTTTTTCAAGATAATTATCTTACAAAGTAATAATTCTATTAAATCTGTGATGATCTTCATCATCACATATCGAATATATATCATTTTAGATCGCATTAAACTAGTATTATCTTGGGTTAGATTAAATTAGGCTTAAATTTAAAGTTTTACATTTTAGATTTAATTTGTTTTAGCTTTTAGTGATTCTTCAGGTAAATACTTTGAGAGAAACCCAAGAATCAAACAAAAAACCCAAATCTGGGAAACTGGTCCCATTATATCCAGTCAGATCCACTATCCCAAACGGAAGAGGAGTTGTCTTAAGGTCTGAACCAGGTGGTTATCCCCCTCGTTGTTGCCATAGATTTTTGAGGCCTCAACAGGTAGCCAGATTGGATACTGTAAGAGAAGATATAGTAACAAAAACTCATAACAAGTGGAAAGTATATTAGATGGATGTAAAATCAACCTTCTTGAATGGAATTTTAGAAGAATAAATTTATGTGCAAGAGCCTCTAGGATATGAAGTTGAAGGTAAAGAAGATAAAGTTTACAGGTTGAAGAAATCACTCTATGGAATGGAGAAAGCACCTACAACATGGTATAGCAGAATCAACAGTTAAATGATTAATAATCGATTTTGTAAAAGCAGCATTGAGCCTACCTTATACACAAAGGTAAATGAGCATGGAAAAATTTTGATTGTTTGCTTCTATGTTGATGATATTATTTTATAGGTTATCTTCAGTTAGATGAATTTAAAGCATCCATGATGAAATAATTTGAGATGACTGTTCGTGGTCTCATGAAATATTTTCTTAGCATTGAAGTTGAGAAATCTGAAAAATTAATTTTTTATTTGCCAAAATAAATATGCTAGATATTTGCTGAAAAATTCAGGATGGATAATTGCAAACATGTACATACACGAGTTGCAATAGGTACAAAGTCAAGTAAGGATGATGAAGATCAAATGTCAATCCAAATCTATTCAAAAGATTGGTTGGTAGCCTCATGTATCTCACAGCTATAAGACCAGATATTATGTAAGGATTGAATTTGATTTCCAGATTTATGGAGACTCGAAAAGACACACATTGGAGCATTGGAAAACGAATTCTAAGATACATAGTAGGAACTAGAGATTATGGCATAATGTATGAAAGTATAGAAAATAATGATTTTATTGGATTTACAAATAGTGATTTTGCAGGTAGTTTGGATGATAGGAAGAGAACATCCAGTTATGTGTTCCATCTTGGTTTAGGTGTCATTTCATGGGCATCTAAGAAGCAGACTATTGTGACACTATCATCAGTAGAAGCAGGATTTGTTGCAGCAACTTCAACAACATGTCAAGCAGTATGGTTAAGAAGAGTATTGTATCGACTCAAGCAGAAACAACAAGGATCAATAATGATATACTGTGACAACACATCAACAATTGCACTATCCAAGAATAGTGTGTTTCATAAAAGGAGCAAGCATATTGATACTAGATATCACTTTATTAGAGAAGTTGTGAGCAATGGAGAACTTCACTTGAAGCCTTGTAAATACCGTGATCAATTGACTGATATATTTAATAAGCTATTAGAAATAAATGTGTTTGAGTTTCAAATTGGGTGTTGTAAGCCTAGCTGAGACATAGACCACCAGGCATGTTCGAGTTGTCATGAGTTAATGTTTTAGTTTATAGGTTGTAATTAAGGGGGAGCGTTAAAATAGTTAATTAACTCACGCGTGCATAGTTATACAATCAATTAAGTAAGCATTGAGTTAGTTGAGTTGTGTGATAGATGAATTTGGTAAGTGAGTTAGAGAGTCAGTTAAGTGAGTGATGGTCAAGTCGAGTTATGTAAGTGTGTGCATGTCAACTGAGTTAGGATTAATACCCTTGATCGGGTTCATTATATTCATTGTGTGAGATTGAAGTTCATATGATTAATAGAACAACAACATCTCATGATTAATAGAACAACAACATCTCCTCTACCTTTCGAACTTGACTGACACTTTGGTCTCCACCATATCAGTTTTTATCGAATCAATTCCCTTGTTGTTTAAGATGAGTCATGTAAAAAATATGATTTGGTTTCTATGAAATCTTGTTGTCAATCGAGGGAAATATTTATTTCCAGTACCCATAGATGTGATTTTTGGATATTTTAATTGTTATTTTTAAATTGTTAATGAAAATGGTGGTTTTGTCAAAATGTTCATTTGTTTGTACAATTTTATGAGTGTTCTCAACCATAAATTAAAATTTCTAGACATTTTATTAAAGATAAATTTATATATTTCTCATTAATGAGTGGAAGGTCACAAGAAAATCTACTTCCAGCCTTAACGCCTGTTAATTTAGAGTTCAAAATCACAAGGTTGAATTACACTTTATTTTTACTAATTGCTAAGTTTATAATGCCCCGGGGTTGCTTTCTCTCTTACAACATGGAAAAGATGTTTTAAGGTTATCAACATGGACGAGATGTTGTAATATTATGTTATATTATGTGATGTTATCTAAACATTTAGACTCAATCAAATTACATAACAATAAAAATAAAAATAAAATACAACTTATCATTTAAGGTGCAAATATATGCCCTATCCTATTATGTTATGTAAACATTTTACTTATGAAATAAAAATAAAATAAAATAATATAATTAATAATTATATTTATTAACAAAAATAAAAATAACCCTAAGTTAAATATTTTTATTTCGTAAAAAACAAAATTAAAAAACCAACATATATCCATCTCAACTGAAGATCTACAAAGCTAAAGGGATCACATGGGATCAAATATTTTTTCTCTCTAAAAGTGGTTTCAATTTCAAAGAGACTTGATCCCTCTAGGCACATCAAAATTAGGATGGATCTATCTTGGTATTGATATTGTAAAATGTGTATTTCATTTTATCTTCAATTTTCATATAATTTTTAATATATATATATATATATATATCACAAGTTAAATATTTTGATGCCATATTAAAGGTGTTGCAAAGGATGATAGCTCGTACCACTCCAGTTAAAAATTATGCTATTCGAAGAATTGCATTAAAAAAAATTATAACCTACATTGGTCAATGTTGAATTAATATAAGTCAACAAGAAAATCTAATCCTATAGGTTTGTTTTGGAAAAAAATAATAAATTGATATGTGACTTGTAATTAATTGCTTGCTCAAATATAAATGCATAAATTTTGGTGGGTGGTAACCGCTAGTAAATCTACACATTAACAGTTTTACTATGATTTTTTTTAAGTATTTCGTGTTCTGATGGTTTTCCAGAAAAGGTTAAGAATAGAAAACCACATTAGAGGAGTAACTTCTCATCTGAGAAACTGACCATCCTATGACGCTTTGCAAGTAAATAAAATGGGTCATAATGTAAACAAGTTTTATAATCTCTTCAAGGTGGTGAATTAATTTATACATGAATTTTTTAAAAGTAACATATTCACATGAAAGTAAAAATGGAAAACATGAAGAGAAGAAAACATAATTTGATGATGGAGTTCACCCCTCTTCGGCTACGTCTTCGGGTTTGCTTCAACATCTAGACCTATATATTGATTTCATTCTTAAAAGTGTACATGCAAATTGTTGACAATTGAGTGTTTTATTTCCCCTATATGGAAGCATTATTCTGCAAATAATTATCACTCTAAAAGTATACCCCCTACAACAAGTCATGAAAATGTCAACATGAAGAGGGATCATACATCAAATCTTTGTACTCCATCTGAAAACCAAGAAAAAAATATACAACAATGCCACATTGAAGTACAGAAAAAGGCTTCTCTAAAAAACACATAATGAGAAAAGTCAAAGAATAGTTGCACCATAGAATTCATAACTATTGTAGATAAATAAGAAGGCAATAAAACGCCTACAAGATTCTCTCCATGACAAAAATGCCTTCAAAAATAATTCAAACTTTTGATTGTCTCTAGCACTAAAAGACACAATCCTGCAAAAATTCCTTCCAAAAGTGCTCCAATTGGAAAACTTGGGTCTTTAATAGATTGAGAATGCACAAAAGCTCCTATGTGGACTCTTCTTGGTCTCAAAAAGAGAAAAAATTGATCAATTTCTTCCTCCTTAAACAAATACTACTATTCATCCCTCAATTTGACAGAACCTTCCTAACTGTGTGACATTTTTTCCATTTAAATAATTCGATAAGTGAAAATTTAAACTACAAATGGTGCATTTTTTCGCTTCATTAATTTTCCCAATGGTGTGAGCATAACACCGGGGCTAGGGTCGAATCCCCACCCTGCTCTGGTAGCTCCTTCCACCATATTGTGTGCAGTCATATGGAAAAGGTTATGACCAGGGGTTGGGGATAGACCTCGCCCTACTTTGTTGTTGCTCCTCTTCCAGGGCCCCATGTGATGTGTGATGACCAAGGACCACGGCTAACACTCGACCCCTCGTATTTTTATCGATGTGTTTATATAAGGAGAAAGATTAATAATAATAATGATAAAAAAATGTACACATCCAACCATATATATATATATATATATGCGAAGGTAGGTTACACTTTTTTAAGAAACGTGGGTGGAAAATTCATTTTCCCAACAGTTCGACCGAACTTTTATAAAATTTCGGCCAAAATGTCTGAAATTTCATCCGAAGTTTGGAAATTAGTTTGCCTGAAATAATTCTTTCATTTACATTGACGGCGTATTGATGACGTGGACAAACAGATTTTTGGCCAGAGATGGGAAAACCGGCAACCAAATTCCGGCCGAACTAATAGTCCTTCTGAACTAATAGTTTGACCAAAATTTTTCTTATAAATATAACAGTCCACAAACCTTAAGAGGTTTTGGGCTTGTCGCCGTTGTCGCATTTGTGTCATATTTTTATCTCACATATGTGTCATCTGTTTGTCTCGCATATGTGTTTGCTATTTTTTGTGTCATCTATTTGTGTTTTCTATTGCAAGGGTGAGGAGGTGACAAGGGTGTTGCTCTGGTTTATTTTTTTGTGTATCTTTTTTGTTGGTTTTAATCTATTTGCTCTGATTTTTTCTTCGCAGGTTAATTGTAATCTGCGTCCTGTGCGACGTCTTCGGCAATCTCTTGCCTTGTCGTCTCATTGCAGCCTTGGCATCTTTTCCTCTCAAAATTTCTTCTGACTCCTTTGATTCATTTCTTGTGCAGACCCCAGATCTACGTGAACCATTAATTGAAGAAGGAAATTGCAGAAATATTGTTTAATTCATTTTTTCCTTCACATTATACCACGTTGTTTATATATGGATACCAAAACAAATCTGAGCAGTCACAATACTATAGGTATAAATATAGTGACTTCATAGAGTATATCAAGCCATATTCTTCAAGTGTAATATCCATTGTCTTAGTTTGAAGAAATGCATACTCATTTGTGGCTTTAACAAATAAAGTGTGCACAGATTCTGAATCTTTTAAAATTTTGAACCTACTTTCATTAGGTTTCCTGATGTAAATAAAACCTTTGAAATAACCAATGCTGCAGATTACCTTTATGAAACACACAAAAATGCACATACTGCAGTAACTACCATATCATTGAACCAAATATTATGTCTTTTTCATTTTTCTTAAGGTCTAACCTATGACCGTTGTTTTTAGAAAATGCATACTTTCACCAAGATTTACTATCCAAACTTGTCTGGAGCCCATGAGCAACTGATGGATATCTGTGTTAAAAAGTGTGACCCATTAGAAGCTGCATGGCGTTGGTCCAAACTATAGATATAGTTCTAGTACCTTTGCTATAAAATTTTATTTTTATAAATTTATTAGCGCAACAAACTTACCTACCCAAACAATGCTATTTGATTGTTGTTATTTGTATGCAATATCCTCAAATTTTTGCATAGATTAGACCTTCAAAATATACCCCAAATTCTAAGATAGTCCACCCTCCAATTGCTGCCAAGGAAATATTTCTTAGCATTGTGTTTCGTGTTAAGAATAACTGAAATCAATTGTGACTTTATATCTCATGTTTTACCTTGAGTACCTTCTTTGTTAATTGTAGCTTTACCATTCGTCTCTGCTTCTTGTTGTAATATTTAAAATTTTCTTGCACATTTCCTTCATGTTGTACCTTGAGTACCTTCTTTCTTAACTGTAGCTTTATCACTAGTCTTTGCTTCCAGTTGTAATATTTAATTTTTTCTTGCACCTTTTCTTCATGTTGTACCTTGAGTACCTTCTTTCTTAATTGTTTATTTATCGCTAGTATCTGCTTCCTGTTGTAATATTTAAATTTTCCTTGCACTTTTTCTTCTTATAATGGTAGAAAAAAAATGTTTGACTACAAAAGTAGTTGGTATTTTATAGTAATCCGTGCATAAATGGTGGCATTATTTTGTCACCTACATTGTGGAAATATTAAAAAATGGTGCAACAGAGTTTTTTGTGTTGATATGAAGCTGACACTGCCAATGATATTAGTTGCAAATCTACGACCATATTCATTATCTCTACATTTCATAATATTCATTCTTGTTCTTGCCTTCATAATAGTCATCAAAAAATAACAAAGCTTCTTTACCATTCTTTGCAAATTTTGAGTGAGCTTCTTAATTGTTAAATACATTATCTAAGGTGTCTATAATCATGGCACCATATTCTTGGATTCCCATTGCCTATTGTTCATTATAAGTCCTCAATCAACAATCCATATCTACTTTCGTAAAATTAAAAGGGGAACTACAGCTGCTCCCTGCGCATCTATGCCAATAAAGCTCGAAAGTTCAATCGAATAGTTTATATACACCTTGGGTGCAAAGGAAAGAATAATTTTTTCATAATTAATCTTCCAACTGAGTCCACACCATTATAGTGCCAATATTTAACTAATCACTCTTGCATAGAAGAATACCCACATATATATCTACAACACAGTCAACATTGTAGTGATTTGCAAGATTTAACTAATGACTCTTGCATAGGAAAAAATTTCTGCCCCTTAGGGATTCAATAAATGTTTTCCAAACATCCATACTTCTAGAGTGGATATATCCATACTAGGGCTAGACAAGGTTTGTCTAGGATTCTGATTTTCTTATTTTTATTGATTTAAAATTTAATAAAATGTGTGAGATTTACATATCTTGATAACTTTACTTAATTTTGTTTACCAATTTTGTGTTAGTACAAAAAGGACATAAGATTAGTAATGGTGATAAGTTACATAAGTATTGGTAAGGTTGATCAAGAATGATACCTATCCAACTTCATTAGCTAGGTGCTTGTGCTCAACTTTGTGATTACACTGGTGAAATGAGAAATACATATCATTCTTTCCATAATTGAGCTTGATTGAGCTATGTTCTTAGCTGAATTCTTGTAAATCACCTAGGCATATATACTTACTTATATAGTAGGAGTAAGCTAGCTTTCACTATGATATCTAGCTTTTCTTATACTCTATTAAACCATGTGTTTATCCATATAGAGCTTACATATATCCATATTCACTCACATATTGGTAAATATAATGGTAATCACTCATTCCAATCACACTTAGTACTCAACATTATGTGGTTTCACTAAAGGTGCTTGTGGTTCCATAAGAGATACATATTGTATTATATTGATACTTCAGAATCACTAGTACTAATCAGCTTAGTAAGAACCATCATAACTAGCTTAGACTATTCATTATGTTCCAGCATCATTGATTACTAGAAGCTTAGTAGCTAAGATCAACATACAACTTGGACGTTATGTTTTAATAGTGGTAAGTGAAACATGACCCTTGTAACTATTAGTATAAGTACCATTGTATTCATTATTTAACCTTACTGCTTCTATTACACTTATCTATTAGATCTCTTCCCATTAAGTGTTGTAATCATATAGGTAACTTAGACTATGTATTAAGCATCTTATTGTTAATTAGGGTAGTACTAATGGTACGCAACATTGAAGGTATTCTGATCTACAGTTGTTGATGTTGAGCTGACATGACCACAACATTGAAGCAACACCAAAGCCAACATCCCAAACATGACAAATATTGATTCTCTAAATCTCAACATCATCACCCTCATCTAATAGTCACGAGCTTCATATTATTTTTTATCATAATAAATTGGTTAAAAATTTAGATATAAGGTATTTAATGTAATTATTTTATTTGAAGCAACACCAAAGCCAACATCCCAAACATGACAAATATTGATTCTCTAAATCTCAACATCATCACCCTCATCTAATAGTCACGAGGTTCATATTATTTTTTATCATAATGAATTGGTTAACAATTTAGATATAAGGTATTTAATGTAATTATTTTATTTTTGGTTAATATAGTGAAATATTATTTTAGAAATAGATTTAACATTTTGAAAATTTCCTGAATACTCCTTGCTAAGCTAAAACCTAAGCTTTTCTTTCTTATTCCTGAACTAAATCTTCCTAATATAGCTAGCTTTCTAATGCCTCAAAGAGTAGAGTTGTATGTGTGACTTTTCACATAACTTCATCAACCACTACCACTAGTTGTTTATCATTTTATGCATTTGGAGGCATGATGTTAATAGGAGTGATTGATAGAAATGGTTTATTCGATTAATGAAGACCCTTGGCTTCTTACCATAATTCTACTATATGTTTTCCATTGTATTCACCACATAGACTATTTATTTCACCATCTATATATGTGCCTATTTTATAACAACAACACAAGATAATAATTGTACATTATTTATTTTATTAATATGAGGTCACACACATTATTTCTTATATTTTATGTGTTGATGTCCATAGTTCTATTAAAATAATTTGTAGTAGTTGATATGTATATTAGTTTCTATGCTCTAGAGCATTTGAGATTTAAATTTGACACACATATTTGAATTGACATGCATATTTGTTATATATATTGAGTATGATATTATAGTTACATATGTTGTGTATTTTCATATCATGTTAATGTAGATATTTATTTCTATATAAAATATAATATGATTATATTAATGATTAATATGATTAATAATTTATCCATTTCAAAGTTAAATTTGAGATGCCATTTGATATTTAAACTGAGTGATAAAAAATCATTTAACTTGAATTGCAAAATTCAAAAAACTTACAGTAATTATATGCCACATAATGTAAATTTTTTTTTTTTTTTTGAAGTTTTAACTTTTTATTTGTTTTTGGTAACATATGAGGTATTTATTAAACATATCTATAAACTTGATCAATTAAATGATTCAATCAATTATGTCACTATTTTATTAATTTTTTAAATTAATGCTAGTTAAATCATATTTTGAAAATTTATTATTAAATATTTTCATTGAAATTTTTATGAATATCAATAAAATTATAATTATAATAATTAACTTTAAAATTATATATAATTATATATAATTATAATAATTATATTAAAAATTACATAGAAGCTAGGAAAGGTTTTGTATTACTGAAAAAATATATTAAGAACACATATATCATTTGGCTTTACAGTGGTTACAAAATTTGCAAAACTATTAAATAAATTAGAACTTTTGATATCATCAACATAATTATTATTGCAATAGATATGCTTAGGACTCTCCTTGATGACTATAGAGCTATTTATAAAGAATAAAATAGTGACAAAAATGTTGAACATGCAAGTAGTGTGTGAGCCCACTTGAATGGGCTCATGATTATCCATGTCCTTTTGTGTAGTGGAGACTCCAAATCAACGAATTTTGTTGCCATGTGTAAGGCCTTTGTGTTCAATTAATTGAGCTAAAAGTATAGTTCATTAATATAGAGAATTTTTTGTGCTTCAAAACTTTCCAATATAAATTTTCACATTGTAGTCTTGATATGCCAATATAAATTGATAGTTTGGAGTATCATATACACAAAGTCCATAGATTCTCCTCTATGTTAGCGACCTCATTTCTCATCTCATGTACCACATGACTATGAGATATATAGTGAAATTATACTAGTTTTCCTATTTAAGCATATTTGTCTCCTAACAAATTAATTATGTATTATTCTCTCAATAAATTATTGCATCTTGTGATTGCACTCTTGATTTAGTTTAATATATCCTTCATTGATAACCACTACATGAAGATTAAGGATAGATAAATTTTGATAGTGCACACAATATTTCATTAATAAAATAACATTACATATATACAGGAAGTGTTTTCTCAAGATAGGGAAACTATCTTGGAAACACAATCACTTGGTTGAGAGAATCTCTCAACCACACAACAACCTATGAAAACTAATAGGAACAGATTCCTCTACATAGAAAGAAACACAACTAAGACAAGTAGGAATTACTTTTTCCAACACACCCTCTTAATGAATACTTGTCTCGATATTAATCTACAAAGTTTAGTTGTGGTCAAGCATAAGAAAAGGATATGTCGACGTCCATATCAAGGACCAACCATCCACCAGCATGCATGGGTGCCAACCGCTGCAACACCCAGTCTCGTAGGATTTCCTTCACATACATGGTTATGTCAACCATTATAACTTCATACATGTACCTGTACCTGTAAATCCCCCTCCAACACATGGGTTTTATCACATTACCCATAACCATGCTCTGGGTCTTATTAGATTACCCTTAACCATACCAAGAAGGGCTCTCAGCCAGCAAGGGTCAACTTAGCCACCAAGGCTCAACACCGCCATGAAGGATCAACACTGCCACTAAGGCACTCAATTCAGCCACAAAGGTTCAACTTAGCCATGAAGGCTCAACACAACCACGAAGGCTCAACTAAGCCATGAAGGTGCAACACAGCCACGAAGGCTCAACTCACACACAAAGGACCTCAAATATCCCACTACAACAATCCAATTACAATGGGCCACAAATATGCCACTAAGGCTCACTAGAGACGCGACTGAACGAGGCCCATGGTTTTCTCAGCTCATCCTCAACCATGCCTAGAGTTTTTTTGGCTGACCCTAAACCATGCCTACAGGAATCCCTGTCCATTTCACTCTCACACGTGGTTTCTAGCTTACCACAAACCAACACTACAAAGTGGTTTCTGATTGAATATAAACTTGCAATTACAAAGTGGTTTTCAAATTACCACGAACTTCAAGGGGATACACATGCCCTACAAGGATTACAACACACTCCAAATATTGGAGCTACCAGGTACATACTCTACAATGACTACTAAAAAACCATCCTAGACTTGCTTACAACTAAAATGTGTCTCATAATACAACATGCTATTGAGTCTATCCCACAAAACCACACTAACTCACAAAAACATTCACTTTATTTTCCATCATACTTTAATATTTGTTGCTGATATTTTACCTCATCTTTTGAATTGTTCACATCTTGGTCATCTTTCTCTTTGTCATTTACTTCTTGGAACTCCATGCTTAACCTGTCATTTGTTAGAGTAGCCAATTCTAACAAAATAACTTCATATAGAAATGGCTAATCTCAATATGTATATCAATTTTAATTCCAAAATTCTTTCATCATGAAATATACCATTTACCCAAACATGCACAAACAATAATGCTTTAAAGCAAACAACCAAATTTCTATGTGCTCCACTCACTACAAAAACACATGAAATTTGCGAATGGGCCAAACAAAAATATCTAAAAAAATTGCATTATCCAACCTCATGAGTTCAACCACCATTGGAGATGAGAACACGCAAGTAAGAACAGGAACCTCTGAAATCTCCTCATCATTGCTAAATAGGGGTTTCAACCATTTTCCATTGTAAAGAATGGAAAAATTATTGCTTATAACCCTCCACCACATGGGCCGAGGTACCGGAAGCTGCTAGACACCATGCTATCAATTGGACAAAATTGTGCAGAATGCATGCCACAACACCAAATGCGATAGTAGGTGCTCAAACCTTGTCTTCATCAACAATATTCCACAATTCCACACCTAAGTTTTTTGTAGGTAGCAGAGGCACCACACATGCTTAGAATACACCAGACTCGGCCCACAAGCATTCCAATAAAACAATATATGGGTTCTACTAGTGAATTATTTAAAAAGTGAGGCATTATTGGCCTCTCATCAATGTAACTTCCTCTCTAGAAATGACATCATAATTCTCACCACATTCAACTTCGTAGGGCTATTGGGAAGACTCTCCAGGGTCCCGTCCTTAGCCTTTGTTTCCAAATCAATGCCCTGATCTCTGCACTACTAGCGTATGAGGATTTTGAGGAGAATTTCCCTGTGGTCGAGCATGTGTTGTGTCCAGGTTCCAGCTAGTTATGGATGGAGCCATGCTCATATGTCATCCCCGTGGAAACAATCACTAGATCCCTCATTATATCCAATAAGCTCGAGCACTTACCAGATCAGAAACAAACTAGAAAATCCTTGTCTGTTTCCCATATCCATAGAATATCAAAGGCTTCTTGCACAAATCCTCAGGAAATAAATTACTTAGAACCTGACCACCATCAAGGAATATTCGCAGACTGTATGTATTGAAAATTTGAGCAATATGAACCTCAACATTTGCTCCCCTGTGATAATCCATTGTCACAGTTTCAGTTTTTCTCTTACTCTCATCATAGCAACTGCTGACTCTGACGGAAAAAAAATATTAAAATAATACAAATACACTGATTTATTTTCCTCGGTCTAGGAGGGGCCAAGCCTCAGGCCCATATAGGCTATGATACCAATATAAAGTTTGATAGTGCACAGAATATTCCATTAATTAAATAATATAACATATATACATGAAGTGTTGTCTCAAGATATGGAAACTATATTGGACACACAATCACTTGGTTGAGTGATCCAAGTTGATATTGGTGGCCACCCAACTATTCCACTTGGTGCGCCACCATTGTTTCTTTAAGTTTTCCATTTTACTTAATTATAGCACATTTGACTATTTTTAGTATTTTTTCGGGTCTTCAACTTCCAGAGCCGTTTTGAGGCCCTAAATGAGGATTTTTGGGAAAAGATGGAGAAACATGGGTCTTAGACCCAATTTTTCTCACTCACAGGTTGTATTCGTCAGATAAAACTTTCTAACAAGGTATTTAGTGCATCAAACGAAGATCGTATGCCAAAGTTACATCCCCAAGAAGTTAGTGTTTAGTCAACTCAGAGTCTTGAATTGATAGCATAAATTATCAACTAGGGCTTGTAAACTGATGAGGTTTTCTTGCACTATATGTGCCTAAATATCCTTATTCTTATTTCATTGTTTTCAGTATTTTATTGATGTTTTTGAGTTTTGTTATGTTTAGGTTTTCGTATGCTATTCTATGTTCAAAAGATGACATCAAATCTATGACAAAAAGGAAAGAAAAGCGAACCTCAGACTCAAAAGAGAGTGTAATTGTAATTTATGTCTCTAATTAGGAAAATGATGAAAAACAGAGCATTCTAATCCATGGATTTCCTAGCTTGCAAATGAACATAAATGTAACTCAAGACATTATATTTCAACCTGATCCTTTTAGCTAGAGGTTTGTTGGAATAGTTTGTGGAAGATATTGAACTCCAATGTGATGAGGATCTTCCTAAAAACAAACAGCAACTTAGAATATTATAGTGCAATATTATTCATATGATAGAGATATTTTGGAATAGCTTGAGAAGAAAATTGCTATAATATGCTAAAGATATCCTATGAATATTTCAACTACTTATGACATTACAGCTAGATCTCGTTCATCAAATAGAGATTTATTGGAAGAGTTTATTGAAGAAGACTAGATATACCGAAATAAGGATCTTCTAGACAACAAGTAACCCACAATATTACAATTAGGTCTTTTCTGTGATTTAGAGATTTATTGGAACACTTTTGAGAAAAGACTATTTGTAACAACATGAGGATCTTCTATCTAATTGCAGAACAGAAAATGCTAATTAACTCAACATAGTACAACCAAATCTCATTCACATAATAGTGATATGTTGGAAAAGCTTTTAAGAAAAAAGAATGGATGTAGGATACTAAGGATCTTTTAATCTAAATGATAGAGCTAAACTGTTGGTAACTCAAGATGTCACAATTAAATCCATTCATTGAATAGAAATATGTTGGAAAAGCTTTGAGAGAAGATTAATTATAACATCATGAGGATCTGTTAGTTAGACAAACAATGAAAGACATGATACTAAAAGATATGAACTCAGAAAGTTGTCTGAGTGAGAAATATAACAACACAGAATTAAAATCTACTTATCTAGAAAGCATGTAGAAGCCTCCTTAGATAGCAGGGGCCCTCTGCTATCAATTCGGCATAAAAATATTTAAATCCTCAGGTTTGTCTTCAATACATCATCAAAGTTATGCTTCTTCTTATTATCAAAAAATACTTCGAAATAGAGTATCACAATATTGGAAAAATAAGAGTTAACTTGTTTCTCTCGGTCTGATCGAGCTAAATTTATAGGAAATTACATAACTGATATTGAATGAAAGTAGGAAAAGGTGTACTCTAAAGTCAAAATCAAACTAAAACTCCTTTTTAGGACTCGTGACTTGCTGAAAGAAAATCAAGAGTCCTTATCCTTATAGAAATCTGTTTCTCAGACTTTTAGTTTGACCATGTACATAAGCATCTCGAGTTTTTGATTCAACCTTCGTGGATGACAAGGAACAATGTAGGAAAGATTTAGAATCTAACCATATACTCCTTTTTTTCATATGACACCTGTAATGCGTTCAAACACCAAAATGGCTACAAAATGTGTAACTGGCTACAGAATGACTGCATTCTGTAGCTAAAACTGCTTAGAAATCATTAAGACAACAAAACCACAAAAGTACAAGAAGTTAGTCGTTGCATGTATTCCTTAAGTGATTTTAATCATTATTATTGATCTTTAGGTCTATAAATTGACAAAAGTAATGATAAGGTGAAGTGGAATTTGGCAAAGGAGAAGACACTTTTAGGGCTAAACATACCCCCACTGCAAAACTTTTGCATGTCCTCATTCAATTTCATTCCATTTGTACTGATACTTATGCAAGAACATCTAACCTTCTTTTTCTACTTCTTCTGGTGGTTAATGCCATCCTGGGTTTCCTTATGAGTGTCTTGAATTTCAGGTTAATGAGTGCCATGTTCAATTTATTGTTCCTTTTCTTCAACTTCTTGTTTTCTTTATATAATCCTTTCATTTTATGAGAGAGAGTGTTGTTAATGCTGACTTTCAATTTAACCCATTCCCTTAGAATTTCATTTTCATTCTTAATATGGTTATTTAGTATCTCCAATTCATAATTGTCTCTTTTTAAGTTTTCAATTGGAAGTTCTTGTGGACTAGGAGATCTTTCTTTTTTCTCTGAGGCTTTTCTCTCTAATGATTCCACATGGTCATAAAACTGTTTTTGAGTTGGATCTACATCTAGGGTTCTTCTACCATAGTTTTATTCATATTGGTATACAAGAGATATATCAACTGGAGTCTGAATTGGAACTTCTTCTTATTCAATGTTTATGATTTCAGTTCCTTTAATGCATGTATTTTTCACCATGCCCTTAAGCCTAGAGCTTCTTCTCAATTTGGGTGGATTTTCATATTTTACATCATCTTCTTCAACACATTCATTTGTTAATTCCTTCCTCCTTTTATTTCTGAGTTGTTTCCTAATTTTTACCAATTTCTCAGAGATTATTTCATCACTGTCTTCCTGTGTTGATACATTAGGCTTGACTTCAACAGTTTTAACATCTTTTCCTCTCCTACTTCTTCTCAGAGGTTTTTCTTTAGAAAATTTTATCTAGGTTCTTCAAAATGGTTCCTTAGGAGGAATTCATCCCAATTATCTCCTATCTTCTTCAAATGAAACTCAATTAACATTTTAATTAAGCCATGATGATGTAAGGTAGTTTCTAGGAACTGAAGCCTTTTATGGACATTTGAAGACATCATTTTCAAACTATTAAGTACGAAAAATGGCAGATTTATTTCTTCATCTAGAAAATTCATCATGAGTCTAATGTGATAAACATACAAAGTGCAAAATCTGCCTTCACAGGTTATGAAATTTTGTAAAATTAATAGAAAATTCCTCCATTTATTCTTCAAATATGAACTAGGAATACCTTTCGTAAACACTGTAGTGTCCATACCTGGGTTTTTTAGCATTTGTCTCCAAGCCTCATTATGAAATTCTTTGTTTTTAAGCCAACGTTCTCCCTGTCTTGGCAGCTATGTTGCTTCTGCTACGAAAGACTCTGTGATGGATAATTTGACATCCCCAATCTCTACTTCTGCTCCATTGAACGATTTGGAAAATGACTTTGTGATTTCTTTATGAAATCCATTAAAGTTCTTTATAAAGCTCAACCATCCAGCCTGTTGCAATAACCCTTTAATCTGAGGGTATCCTTCTAAATACTTAGCTCCAATTGGCTCTGACCTTACAATAAGCCCCATTTTTCTTGATAAATATTACTTCCCTTCTCTGGTTTCAATTCACTGCTCTGTTCCTGTTCTTCTGTCCAAAGAAAAAGCAACTATGAAGGGTTTTATTACCCTAAAATGACTTCTCTGTAGGTGAGGATTTGGCTACGGAAAGAAATAGCAGTGAGTGGATGTGAATGGAATAGGGTAGTGGTAAATCATGAGGATAATAGGGTGTAAGAGTTTGATATGGGATGAATGACCACGAAGAAATCTTATGAAGATTTTCAAAAATCATCAATGAATGCCATGGTCTGATGACGTGACATAATAGGTCACTTCTAGGTTTTGACCATTAAGTTTCAATTAATGATGATTTGTGATGGAGCAGGATGAAAGGGATTTGGTCGAGGAATGTTTATGATAGGAGTTATATCAATTAGAATCATAAAATAACTTAGGAAAACACATGACCTAACCACATTATACCTTTAATGATTTGTTATCAAAAATAATTTCATACAATTTTACCTTAGCCCTTTTTGAATTTTTTGCTGCTTTGATGTGCTTTGTCTTTCATGTGAAGAATATTGATCTCTTAGGCTCCATAGTCTTATTTGACTCATCCTTTGTTTACTGGAGTAGGTTTTGCAGAATCAATTTGCTACAGAACAAGTAGCTACAGAATGCACCTGTAAAAACTCTGAAATATGGAATGGAATGAAGTGAAAAATGTGGATGGAATGGAGTATGGAATGGAATGAAATGGATCATGAATATGAAGTTGAATGAGATATGGATAAAGTGAGACATGGATGGAATGAATGAAATGGATCATGAATGTGTAAAGTGAATCTGCAACTTATGATTTTATGATACTTAATTGCAGAAAAGAACAATTTTTGAAAATCTAAAGTCTCAGAAGAAATCTGATTTTCACCTTAGATTTTATATATAAACATGCCAATAAATGATTGGTTTTCATGTTTATACCTTTTTTTATTTAATTTTTTTAATATTTTTTATTTTATTTTAATTTTATTTTTTTATGGTTGAAGAAGAATACAATTAAGTTAGTGAAGAAGAATGATTCTTCTTCACTAACTTCATATCAATGTTATCTTGAAATTTTTTGACAAATTGCTCTCTTCAAAGTGGCTTATGATACAATTTCATTCTGTGTCCATTTACAAGAAAGGCTACCTTTCCGTCATCTATTGTCCTGATTTTTATTGCTCCATTTTCAAATATTTTCACAATCTCATATGGCCCAAGCCAATGAGTCTGAAATTTACCTGAAAAATCCTTCAAATTTGAATCAAATAAGAGGGCCCAGTCACCTTCTTTAAAATTATTTTCCTTGATGTACTTATCATGCCATCTAGTCCTTTGTTGTTGGACTATGCTTATTCTCTGGACTGCATCTTGTCTGATCTCATCCAATTCATTAATCTGCTCCAATTTGTGCTTTTGTGCTTCTATTAGATCAATTCCTAACTGGTCTTCCATTTTGAATTTTTGGATCTGAAATTCTATGGGAAACAACACTTGTTTTCCATAAACAAGTTCATAAGGAGTGTGACCTATTGTGTTTCTCCATGTAGTTCTGTAGGCCCATAAGGCTTTAGGAAGCCTTTTTTCCCAATATCTCCTGTGTAAATGAACAGTCTTTGTTAGGATCCCTTCAATGACTTTATTGGTAGATTCCACTTGACCATTTGCTTGTGGATGGTAGGGAGTAGATTTTCTATGTCTGATTTTTTACTTTTCTACCATTTGCTCCACTAGCTTTGATGTGAATTGAGCTCCTTGATCTGTAAAAATTTCTCTTGGGACACCAAAATGACTAAAAATATCCTCAAAAAGAAAATTGACTACAGATGCTTCAGCAGCAGAAAGTAATGGTTTGGCCTCTACCCATTTGGTAGCATAATTAGTGCAAACTAATATATATTGCTTTTGTCTTAATGGAGGATTAATAGGTCCTACAAAATCCAAAAACCATTTCTCAAAGGGTTCAATGTGTATCTAAAGTTGCAGTGGCATTTCACCTGAAGGAGAAGGTTTCCATACCCCTTGGCAACTATCATACCTTTTAACATACTCTTTAGCATCCTTAAAGAGGGATGGCCAATAATATCCTAAATGAAGGATCTTATAATTTATCCTCTTATTAGCAAAGTGTACACCACATGGTTCATCATGACATGCATTGATGATCTCAGGCATCTCATCTTCTCGAACACATCTTATGATAATGAAATCTAGACCTGTTTTGTATAACTCATTAGAAATCCATGAATATATTGCACTGTCATAAATTATCTTTCTTTTATCTCTTATATTCATAATTGAAGGAAATTTTCCTGAAACTAGATAGTTAGCAATATCAACAAGCCAAGGAGTTTGAGTGGTAATTTCAAAGAGATATTCATCAGGGAATTTTTCTTCAACTGAAGTATTGTCTTTAATGTTTTGGAGTCTAGATAGGAAATCAGCTACTGTATTTTGTTTCCCAGGCCTGTCTAGAATGGTGATGTTAAAATATTGTAAAAGCAATAACCATCTTCTGACTCTACCATTAGTAGTTTATTTTTTCATTAAGTACCTAATTGTAGAGTGATATATGTGAACAAAATTTTCATAACCTGTTATATAGTGTCTAAATTTATTTATGGCATGAACAACAGCTAAGAAATATTTTTCAGTTATAGTATAAATCAACTTTGAAGGAGTCAAATTTTTACTTGTATATTAGATGGCATAAGGAATCAGGTCCTTTTGTCTCAGTACAACTCCTAAAGTTGTATCTGAGGCATCTGTTGAAATATGAAAAGGTAATTTCCAGTTAGGTCCCCTTAAAATAGGTGCTTCATAAATTTTTGTTTTCAGGGTTTCAAAGGCTAATTGGCAGTCAGGATTCCAATTGAGTTCACAGTCCTTGGTAAGTAATTTGAAAATTGGGGATGCTATCTTAGTGAATTTTTCTATGAATCTCCTATAATACCCTGTAAATCCTAGAAAACTCCTAACATATTTTTGACAACTTGGAAATAGTATTCTGGAGATGACTTCAAATTTTGACTTATCAAATGTGACCCCCACTCCTGAAATGTGATGTCCTAGAACAATCCCTTCAGTAAACATCATAAAACACTTTTCATGACTTAATGAAAGATTTTCTTCTTTACATCTCTTTATAAATTTTTCCAAGTTTGCTAAGGCTTCTTCAAATGTGCTTCCATAGACTGTGAAGTCATCCATGTATACCTCTACACATTCATGTATTAGATCTGAAAAGATTCCTAATACTGCCCTTTGGAATGTTGCAGGTGAATTTCATAATCCAAAAGGCAATACTCGGTAGGCATAGGTACCCCAAGGACAGGTAAATGTGGTATTTTCTTGATACTCAAGTGCTACTTGAATTTTATTATAGCCAGTGAACCAATCCAAAAATGAAAAGTACTTCTTGCCTGCTAATGTGTCTAACACCTGATCTATGAAAGGTAAGGGAAAATGGTCTTTAAGAGTATCTTTGTTCAGTTCTCGATATTCAATAAATACCTTCCATTTTCAATTCTTTTTTGGCACAATTACCAAAGGAGAGACCCACTGACTATCTGAAATGGGATAAATAAAATTGACATTTAACAATTTTTGCAATTCTTCATTAACAATCTCCCTAAGGTTTGGATTCATCCTTCTCTGAGGTTGTCTGATTGGTTTACGATTTTCCTCTATATAGATATGATGAGTGCAAGTATTAGTATTGGTCCCTTTCATGTTAGTGTACTCCCAAGCATATGCAGAATAATGTCTCTGTAAGGTTTTGACTAGCTTTTCTTGTTGAAACTTCTCTAGGTTTTTGTTTATGTTTAAGGTTTTTCCTGGGAATATTTCAATTGTAGAGCTACCAAATTCCGCCATGGATTAAAGAGACATTTTTCTTGATGATAAGATCTCAATGTTAGATTCTTATTGAAATTTATCATTTTGAAATTCTGAAGAAGATTTATAATTTTCCAGAGTATTCAAAATCTGACTATCTTTACTAATTTCTAAAATAGTGAAGAGAGTTTTATATCTTCTTCATCATCAATCCACTGAGTATCATCTAATTCTTTGATTTTTTCTTGCTGGAGGATACAAGGTAAATTTCTTGGTTTAACTTCCATCAGAGATGTACATATCACCAGATCTACAGCTAATGAAAGCATCAACTGTAGCTAACCAATTTCTTCCTAATATAATAGGATGTCCTCCTAGTTCATTTTTAGGAGTTAGGATCATGAAATCCAGAGGATACTCCCAGGAGTCTAAGGACACTGGAATGTCTTCTATTATCCCATATGGTTTGATCACAGATCTGCTAATTGTAGTAGTTTGGGTGTAAAAAGAAGATTAGGAAGTTTTAGTTTTTCCACGATTTGTCTTCTCATGATATTGATTGCTACTCCTAAATCAATAAGTGTGTTCTGGATTTCAATTCCATTGATGTGTATTCTGACAACTGGATTTCCTAGGTCTAGATACTTAGGAATGACAATCTTACCCATCATTATATCTGCTATTTTTCCTACCAGTTGTATTTTCTTTATCTCTTTTATTCTTTTTCCTGTTTTTTTCATACTCAACTCCTTTATTGTTTTTGTTAAGATTGGGATTTCCTTGATAGCTTGTAATAATGGAATCTTAATACAAACATTTCTTAACTCATCTAGGAAATCATATTTAGGCATCATAATTTGTTTCTCCACACTCTTATCAATTTGTAATCTTTCTGGAAAAGGAGGTGTAGGAGTAGATGTTGATGGCTGCTCTAATATAGGAGTTGAAATTATTGGTTCTTTCTATTCTGATTTTTCAATGTTTTGGTCTTGAAAAGATGTGCTTCCTTCAAGAATTTTATTTACTCATAGAGAATGTTCCTTAGAATTATTTTTCTCTTGTATAATTACAGAAGGTTTCTTCTTTTCAAATATTCTTCCAGACCTAATTTGAACATCATTAAGGTCTAAAGGAGTAATCAAATAGATTGGAAATTGTTGACCTTCTATCATATATGTATTCTAGGGGTTTTTATTATTGGGGTTTGGTATTGGCTGGGCAGGGAATTGATTTACTTTTTGAGGAAATGGTAATGGAAGTGGTGGATTTTGTTAAGGATTTTGTTGTGGGGGAAAGTTTGAATATGTTGGATATGAGGGATAAGAAAGTGGATATTGATAATACTAGGAGAACCTTCCATAAGGATTTTGTGCTCCTTGTGCCCAAGGTTGAGATTGATTTTGAAATTGGGGCCAACGTTGCTACCAAGAATTCCAATTTGGTGGGGGTTGATTATACATTTGATTATTAAACCCATGTGTCTGAGGTCCCTACCAAGGTCTTCTAGAGACAAAGTTAAGAGATTCTATGGAATTTGTGGGTGTTTCTTCTTGAAAGACTGCCTTAAGACCAGGGAGTGAAGGAAAATTCTTGGTTTCATGTTTTTCTGAACAAATTGCGCAAGTCTCTAATACTTTTGCATCTAAAGGACACTCTCTCAAGGCATGCTTTTTCCTACATTTGGGACAAAATATTTCTAAGGTATCAGTTTCAGCTTTTTCCTCTTTTTGTAACTTAAGGGTGTCTATTTGTTCACTAAGACTCCCTAGAATTTCATATTTGAATTCATCAAGCATATTACCTATTTCAGCCCTACTTACTGTTCCAGATGCAGATTTACTTTTCCTTACAAGAGCAGGGTCTCTTGGTCCTTCTAGAATTTTAGATTTTCCTCTTGAAATATTGATATATAACTCAGCTATATCAGGTAATGAAAGTTGATATATGTCCTCTTTTCCCATCATATTGAGGATATCTATCCATTCATCCATAATTATTTTCAACAAGAGAGCTTTCAAAGTTTCTTGATCTAGGGTTTCCACCTTTTCCCTCTTCTTGATGTTATAATTGAATCTTTCTAACAAATCTTCCAGATTTTCATCCTCTTTTTGCATCGTCTTGAACACTTCTTCCTTATGATTGAATGGTATACAGTAATCCAAGTATCTCTCTAGAAATTCTCTCCTCATATCATCCCCTGTCCTAATAGACCTAGTGATTAAACTCATAATCCATTTTAATGCTTCTCCTTTCAATATTGAAGGGAACAGTTTAAGTTTCTGAGCATCTTGTAGATAATCATAGGTTCTACATAGAAATTCAAATTCAAATAAGAAGGTTTCAGGATCCTCACTTTTTAGTCCATGAAAGTTTGTAAGAATAGAAGGTGAGATGTTTTTCATAGTTTCATTAGTCTCTTCATCTACTATAGGGAATTCAAAAGAACTTCTAGTTCCCCTTCTACCTCCTTCTGCATTTCCTCTTCCTCCTTCTGCATTTACTCTTCCTCTTCCTCTATTTCTTCCTCTTCCTCTACCTCCTCCAAATAGTATATGTTTTCCATTAAAGACTTCTCCTTCCCCTTCTTCTGCCATGATAGACTCCTCTGAATTGATATAACGTTCAGTTGGAAGAGCTAGTTGTTCTACTCGTTCTTCTATTAAGGGTATATTAAAGAAATAGTCCTCTTCTTCCTTTTCACTAGGGATTTTTAATTCTTCTATTGGAATATATTCCCCTGTGGAAGTGAAAAAGGTTATCCCTTCTGTAGGAGTCCTTGGATCTTCTTCCTCCAGAATTTCTTTAGTGGATGAAGTGGGGGATCTTCCTGATGGGATATCTGATCTTGAGACTTTTGGAAGCCTATGACCAGTATAGTATGGAATGTGAGTTTGTGTTGGAGTTGTGCTACTTCGTGGTCTTGGTGGAGTGAGATGAGTTGTGGGAATTAAACTTCTGCCTCTTACAAATCTACCCCTAGAATCTCTTTCTCTACGCATGTCATTGTTTTTGGGAAATACGAAATAAGGCTACCTAGTTATACCTCCTTGGCAATGGCACCAAAATGTTTAGTCAATTAAATGTCTTTAATTGATAGCATAAATTATCAACCAGGGCTTGTAAGCTGATGAGGTATACTTGCACTATATGTGCCTAAATATCCTTATTCTTATTTCATTGTTTTTAGTATTTTATTGATGTTTTTGAGTTTTTTTGTGTTTAGGTTTTAGTATGCTATTCTATGTTCAATAGATGACATCAAATATATGACAAAAAGGAAAGAAAAGGGAACCTAAGACTCAAAACAGAGTGTAATTGTAATTTCTATCCCTAATTAGGAAAGCGATGAAAACAGAGCATTCTAATCCATGGATGTCCTAACTTTCAAATGAACATAAATGTAACTCAAGACATTATATTTCAACCTAATCCTTTTAGCTAGAGGTTTGTTGGAATAGTTTGTGGAAGAGATTGAACTCCAATGTGACGAGGATCTTCCTAAAAACAGATAGCAACTTAGAATATTATAGTGCAATCTTATTCATATGATAGAGATATTTTGGAATAGCTTGAGAAGAAAATTGCTATTATATGCTAAGGATATCCTATGAATATTTGAACTACTTATGAAATTGAAGCTAGATCTCATTCATCAGCTAGAGATTTATTGCAAGAGTTTATTGAAGGAGACTAGATATAACGAAATAAGGATCTTCTAGACAACAAGTAACCCACAGTATTACAATTAGGTATTTTTTGTGATTTAGAGATTTATTGGAACAATTTTGAGAAAAGACTGTTTGTAACAACATGAGGATCTTCTATCTAATTGCAGAATAGAAAATGCTAATTAACTCAACATAGTGAAACCAAATCTCATTCGCATAATAGTGATATGTTGGAAAAGCTTTTAAGAAAAAGAATGGCTATAGGATACTGAGGATCTTTTAATCTAAATGACAGAGCTAAAGTGCTGGTAACTCAAGATGTCACAATTAAATCCATTCATTGAATAGAGATATGTTGGAAAAGCTTTTAGAAAAGATTAATTATAACATCATGAGGATCTATTAGTTAAAAAAACAATGCAAGACATGATACTAAAAGATATGAACTCAGAAAACTATCCAAGTGAGAAATATAACAACACAGAATTAAAAGCTACTTATCTAGAAAGCATGTAGAAGCCTTCTTACATAGTAGGGGCCCTCTGATATCAATTTTGCATGAAAATCTTTAACTCCTCAAGTTTGTCTTCAATACAACATCAAATTTATGCTTCTTCTTATTATCAAAAATACTTCGAAATAGAGTATCACAGTATTGGAAAAACAACAGTTAACTTGTTTGTCTCGGTCTCACCAAGCTAAATTTATGGGAAATTACATAACTGATATTGAATGAAAGTAGGCACAAGTGTATTCTAAAGTCAAAATCAAACTAAAACTCCTTTTTAGGACTCGTGATTTTCTGAAAGCAAATCAAGAGTCCTTATTCTTATAGAAATCTCTTTCTTGGACTTTTGGTTTGACCATGTACATAAGTATCTCCAGTTTTTGATTCAGCCTTCGTGGATGACAAGGAAAAATGTTGGAAATATTTAGAATCTAACCATATACTCCTTTTTTTGAGATGACACCTGTAATATGTTCAAACACAAAAATGGCTACGGAATGTGTAACTAGCTACAGAGTGACTGCATTCTAAGCTAAAACTGCTCAGAAATCATTAAGACAACAAAACCACAAAAGTACAAGAAGTTAGTCATTGCATGTATTTATTAAGTGATTTTAATCATTCTTATTAATATTTAGGTCTATAAAATGACAAAAGGAATGATAAGATGAAGTGAAATTTGGCAAAGGAGAAGACACTTTTAGGGCTCAACAGTTGGTGTATGAATTTACCCAAACGGGGCCCATAGTTTTGGTGCTTCATGTCCTAGGGTTAGATTTTTGGATGTTTAGAGTTTTCCATTGTTTATCAATAATAAATTTCCCTTGAGTCTCATTTTAACAAAGTTCAAAGGCATGTCTACACCACATCTCTTCTCAAAGATAAGCTACCAACACCCTAGCTAGTTTATTTCCATTCTCTCTGTAAACAAATTTAATTCTTTGATATTAATGAAATGAAGTGTTATTTCCATTGAATTTTTGTATTTATGGTTATATGTGTATTATGTTACATTCCTGCATAAATTCAAATCAATGGTATCAAAGAGGTATGCTCTTTATCGATCGTTCTTTGCATGTCCCCAACAAGGTCGGGGTATAAGGAGTTAGGGCTCGATCTAGTTGAACATTTGCAAGATCAGCCTCGCAAACCCCGATGACTGCCCATGGGAAAAGAAAAGAAAGATGAGGGAGTTGGAGATCATGTCAAAATATTTCTTGAGGATGCCCTCTAAAAATAAAGGAACACGATGATGGATAAATTTGCCAAGATACTTCAACGACTACCCACCAGTGGCACATTTGTGTCTAGAAACCACTCTGGAGGTGCAACTCCTTTTAAGGTACAAGTAAACTTTCACATTCCCAAATTTGAGGGCCAATTATATGCAGACGCCATAAATAGATGGTTGAATCTATTAGAAGGATATTTCTCAGTTCATGACTTTTTAACCGGGAGAAGATTATTTTTTCACTCCTCAAAGCTACCCCCCATGACAAGGACTGGTGGGAAACCTACTACGAGAAAAAGGATGAGGGGAGACCCTCTATATTCTCGACCATACCCACTTGGAATTCTTTCCGATATGCCATCAAGGAACAATTTTATCCCATGGGGAGCTATGAGGACAAGTACATACAATGGACTACTCTACGAAAATAAAGGGATCAAGACATGCATGAGCTGACGACTCCATTCCATACCCTACACACAAAGTTGGGTATCAAATATTCAAAGAAAAATTTGGTGTTGGAGTACTATAGTTGTATACACAGATACATTCAGGAGGAAATGGAGATCCTCGACATCTCCTCGCCTGGTAAGACATACCGATATGGTGCCAATATTAGGCAGAAATTAAAATAGAAGAAGAGAGACTTTGGATCTGTGAATCAAAAGGAAGGTAAAGGTGCCCCAAACCGTAGAACAAAGGAAAACACCAAATAATTGTGACCCAAGATAACCTACTGAAGCCGTAAGAAAATAAAAACACCGCAAAGCTGAAGAAGGACACGGGAAGGTGGTGTGAGTTCCATAAGAGATCCACTCACAACACAAGTGAGTGTCGAGCCAAGAAGTCACTCGTGGTCGAGATGAGGGATTTTAAATCTGATGCATGCTTCGAATTTGAATAAGAACCTGACAAGGGGAATGAAAAAGGGAAGAATATTATTGATGTGGAGCCCAATGCCACCGTTGCCACTACAAAGATCCAGAAGGTGGAGCCGAAAGATACAAAGCAAGAGGAGTGTTTCTTCCACTCCCAGATTTGGGTAAAGGGATCCTCGCTATAGTTCATTTTCAACAATGGCAGCCAAAATGAATTCATTTCACCAAAGGTTGTGAAGCGGTTGGGCTTGTCGACCACAACACACCCACAGCTGTACACGATCGAGAGGCTTCACCAAGGACAGGATCTTCGCATTAGCTAGCAGTGTCGTTTCCCCTATAGCATCAAGCCCTTCACAAAAGAGGTATTATGTGGCATTGCTCCTCTTGATGTTTGTGATGTATTATTAGGCCAACCATACTTATGGAAGCGACATGATTTGTATGAGTCTCGGCCTCACACTATTATTACTACTTTGGGAGATAAGTTGTACATGATACTAGAGGTACCACCATCTGTGGTTATCTCTTTGGTTATTGCAAAAAAATGTAGTAAGCTCATTTCCAAAACCATGAAATTTTTTTTAGTAATGATCTGCCCCCAGGGCTAGCAAAAGACTGTGGCTACGAACTCCAAACAGGGCTCCTTTGGACAAGAACAACAAATCGACAAGGTCATGGAGGAGTACGAGGAAATATTCACCTCACTCAAAGGGGTGCTTGTGCACTGTTAGGTCAAGCACCCCATTGATCTGCCCCAAGGTATGTCGTTTCCCAATGGACCAATCTATCAGCACTCTATTCTAGAGAAGGATGAAATCAAGAGGCATATTTAGGATCTGTTGTAGAAAGGTCACATCAAATCAAGCTCATCGCCCTATAGCTGCCCAATCATGTTGGTGTAGAAGAAGGATGGGCCTTGGAGACTCTGTCTTGACTATCGAGCATTCAACAATATCAATATTTGGAATAGGTACCCGGTCCCATGAATTGATGGCTTTCTAGATCAACTCAAAGGGGAGAAATATTTCAGCATGATCAACTTGATGTTCAGGTATCACCAGGTACCAATAAAACCCTCTAATGTGTGGAAGACTGCCTTGAAAGCCAAGGAGGGCCTTTTAGAATGGCTAGTCATGCCTTTCGGGTTAACGAATGCTCCCGCAACCTTCATCAGGCTTATGGACGACATTTTTCTACTATTCGCCAACTCATTTGTGGTAGTGTACTTAATTGAAATCATGATATTTAGCCAAACATGGGAAGAGCACCTCCACCTCATCCGATAAGTCCTTCAAACACTACGGCAACAAATTTTGTGTTCGAACTTGGAGAAGTGCACTTTTGGCATGACCCAAGTTTAGTATCTGGGATACATTATTGATGAGCAGAGGATGCATGTGGATCCAACCAAAATAAAAGTAATTAAGGATTGGTCAGCCTCAACCACTCTAACATATCTTCATAGCTTTCTAGGTATTGCTAATTTCTACCGCAGGTTCAGGTTGGGATTATCTCATCTCACTTGGCCCTTGAGACAAGTCACCAAGGGAGGAGCCAAAAAAAAATTGTTTTGGTCATAATCTCAATAGAAGATGTACGTGGAATTAAAACATCGCCTCTACTCTGCCCCAATGATCACATTACCAGACTTGCAACAACCATTTGAGATTGAGACAAATGTCACTAACTATGATATTGACAAATGTCTTACTGAATAGTGGCATCCAGTGGCATATCACAGTGAGACACTATCTGACACAGTTTGAAAGTATCCCAATTATGAAAAAATGTATTCCATTGTGCAGGCTTGCTGCCAATGGAAGCATTACATTATGGGGAATGAAACAGTCATCCACAAATACCACCGACACCTTCATTTCATATAGACACAAGGGTAATTGCAGAACGATCACCATCATAAGTGGTCCACATATCTGAAACGATTTCATTTGAACATCAAGTATGAGAAGGGCAACACCAATAATGTTGTAGACTACCTTAACCAACCACCTATCATGGCGCTAACCACCATTCTTAACTCTTCTGGGCACGAGACCTCTGATTGGCTACTTTTCCACAAGAGCAATCTAGAATTCGGTGACACATAGAAGACACCTTTGGAGGGTATGCATGTTCCAAATTTTTTCCACCAGTATAAACTGTTATGTCACCTAGGACACCTTTGTGTTCCTTTAAGAGAGCATACCAAGATGATTTGGGAAGAACACTATAGTTGAGTCACTGGGCATTTCAGGGTCGATAAAATAGTGGTGGTACTGCTGAACTATTTCCATTGGCCGAACCTTCAACATGATGTGGGTAAGTACATCAGATCCTGCATTGCTTGTGGAATTTCCAAACTGAACATCAAGAAGCAAGGCCTCTATTCTCCACTACCTACTCTAGTTGACGTTGGGAATCCATCTCCATGGACTACATGTCAGGTCGTCCTTGTACTAATCATGGAAAGGATTTTTTTTTCGTTGTCATTGACAAATTATCAAAGGTGGCCATTATGTCGACCTGTAAGAAGAATATCTCAAGAGAAGCCACTTCTAATCTCTTCTTTGAACGAGTGTGGGCACACTTTGGGATCCCACAGTCTATCATCCTAGATGTGGATAGAAGGCTCCTCAGTACATTTTGGTCCAGCCTCTGGTCAATGCTGGACACCAAACTCACCAAGTCCGCAACTTTCCATCCCTAAACTGATGGCCAAATAGGGGTCATCAACAAGATGATTGTACACATTCTCCGCATGTACAGTTAAAAGCATCCACACACATGGGATGAGAGCCTTCCCTATGTACAATAAATTTATAACTGAGCTCTCCACAACTCAACCAACCACAAATCCTTTCAGGTGGGACTGGGGTTCCAGCCATTATGTCCCATTGACATAGCCATGCCATTTGTGGCTACTCCGGTCGATTCAGCTCATGTACAGTCTGAAGTTGTCAAAGCGAGAAACTTCATTGAGCACATTCAACACATCCACCAAGAAGTTCATGACATATTTTAGAGAGCCAATGCTAAGTACAAGAAACGACATGATCAACATTGGGTGCCACACAACTTCGAGGTGGACGAAAAATTATGGCTACATTTGTAGAAGGAATGCCTCACTGGACCCCACTGCAAGCTTCACCCACTCCAATATGGGTTGTACACCATCACCAAGGTTGTAGGGAACAATTCCTTTGAGATTAGTATTCCACCATTCCTTGGTTTGCACCCAGTATTTAATGTGGACTTCCTTCGGCCCTACTTCCCACCTCTATTGGACATTTCTGACATTGCAAAACAAATCACACCAACAGAGTTTAACCAACACTACATAGAAAATTCCACCACAAATTGTACCATGGACATGTGAATTGATAACACTCGCCTGTAGAAGATCCAACTGTATCGGTTTTTCAAAGCTGGCCAACTCCTGCACCAAATAAAGTGGTTCAAAAGGGACCAAGTTCAGTAGAAGTTTCCTCATCTTATGGAGAAACTCTACGCAATGGGGACCATTACTTCATAAGTGGGGAGGAATGATCTAGATGGATATTGGTGGCCACCTACCTATTCATCTTGGTGCCCCATGTAATATCCCAAAATCGAGAAAATCTACAATGTTAGGAATATCTTATAATATTCCCAAATTGGAGACCCAAAAATATGCAAACACAATAATGGATTAGCAGTGACACTCAACTCATAGAAATGTGAGAAATATCCATATCCATCTTATTAAGTAATAGCAGCAACAAATGAATACAAGATCTTGAGGAAAATGTTACTCAAGATAGGCAATGCTCAACCTCAAGAGACAAGTACATAAATCATGATAAAACACTGCTACACAAGTGTGTCCAAGCTATGACTGCACAGTTTTATAATAGGAACTGCATACTAACATATTTCAAATACATGGATATATAAATATATGGCCCATACAACATTGGGAGTGAAGATCTTATCTCCCAAAGACTACCTCAAGTCAATCCTAGAAGGAATGGCTTCATTATACAAAATCTGCAAAATGTTGAAGTTGCTGGGTAGCAGCAGCAACTCAAGAACTGGAAATGAGTGGAGAAGTCTGAAGATGCGGCATCTTATGTAAAGACATCCTCCAATTGATCTTTCTAGTGAAAGGCTGATCCTATCACTGAAGATATCACCCTCCAAACATATCTGCAAAGCCCCACAACAAATGCTCACTAGAAATAATGTAGTCACTGAAGGAAACTATGTTGTAGGGGAAAGTGAATGAGTTGGCCCAATGCCAAGGTCTGCAATAAGCTGTGAAAAATTCCTCACTAGATTCCCAAAGAAATGGAGACTCCCTCCTCTGAAAATCAGCTTCGGAAATGGTGTTGAGGTCCTCCACTACAAAACCCTACAACACAATGTTATAATTGAGCAGAAATAATTTTGTAGCTAGAGGAGGTGGCTTGGCCTTGAGCCTGAATGTGGAGAATGAAGTACAGGATCCTTCAAGAGGCCTCTCTTGGAAGGAGAAGGATTCCTAAGTAGGAGATCCTTGTGCTAAGCAGCACTGCAACTCAGCTAAACAGCTGGAGATTTCACAAAGTCTGAATAGACCATAAAATCAATAATACATGACATGAGAAACACTGGCTACCTTGCCCTCCTTTTAAACAAGTGAAAGCCCTCTCTCCATGGGTCCCACTCTTTAGGGTTTCCTCCACCAAATAACCCTCTTCCCATTCACATTGCACTGTCTATCAAAGTGTTTTCCTCCTCTTCCACCAGTGCTGTTGACTTGGTCAAACATGACCTTGTCTTCATGGAAATGTCCCTTTTCACACATAGGGGTGTGAAATCCAGCTCTTATGACTATCCCTTTTCACATTTGAGGGATTTTATTCTTTTTTTACTAAGCATGGGCTTCCTCACCCATTTATTTAGCTGCTAGGTGATGAAAACAAAACTTTAATATTCCATTTAGCTGTGTGCTAAAATGGGAATATTACAACCTGCCATTGTTTCTTTGAGTTTCCTCAATTATAACACAATTTTTTATTTTTAGCAGTTTTTTCGGGTCCTAAACTTTCGGATTCGTTTTGAGTTGTTTCTCACTCAAAATTTGTAGTCCTCAATATATATTTCTAACGAGGTATTTAGTGTTTTAAATGAATATGTATGCCAAATTTACGTCCTCGAGAATTTGGTGTACCAATTTACCTAAACAAGGTCCATAGTTTTGGCACCTCATCTCCTACAGTTAGGTTCTTAGATGTTTACAGTTTTCCCTTATTTCTCAATAATAAATAGGCCCTAGAGTCTCATTGTAACACAGTTCATAGGCATGTAGCCACCACATCTCTTCTCATAGATAAGCTACCAGTGCCCTAGCTAGTTTATTTCCATTCTATCTATAAATAAATTTTAGCTCTTTGATATTAATGAAATGAAGTGTTATTTCCACTGCATTTTTGTATCTATGGTTATATGTGTATCCTGTTGTGTTCCTTCATAAATCCAAATTAGTGGTATCCGATCTCTTTTCTCTTTCTCGATCCTTTTTTTCATGTCCCTAATGAGGTTAGGGTTTAAGGAGTTAGGGCTCGATCTAGTTGAACCTTTGCAAGATCAGCCTCGCAAACCCTGATGACCACCCATGGGGGATGAAAAGAAATATGAGGGAGTAGGAGATCCTACCAAAATATTTCTCAAGGAAGCCCTCAAAAAACAAATGAACAAGATAATGGATATCTTTTCCTAGATCCTTCAATGACTGCCCACTGACAACGCATAGGCATCCAACAACCACTCTATAGGCGCAACTCCTTTTAAGGTACAAGTAAAATTTGACATTACCATATTTGAGGGCCAAATATATGAAGACATTGTAGATATATGGTGGAATTTATTAGAATAATATTTCATAGTTCATGACCTTTCGACCGAAGAGAAGATTATTTTTGCAGTTCTCAAAGCTACCCCCCATGTCAAGGATTGGTTGGAAACCTACTGCGAGAAAAAGGACGATGGGGAA
Organism: Pinus albicaulis; assembly: GCA_034641835.2. NCBI lineage: Eukaryota > Viridiplantae > Streptophyta > Pinopsida > Pinales > Pinaceae > Pinus > Pinus albicaulis. The sequence goes on along the minus strand of CM076571.1, from coordinate 899,569,527 downwards.
CCCTCTATATTATTGACCATACCCACTTGGAATTATTTTTGAGGTGCCCTGAAGGAACAATATTATCTTGTGGCGAGCTATGAGGACAAGTACATACAATGGACTACATTGTGGCAACAAAGGGATCAAGATATGCATGAGATGATGAATTTGTTCCATACCCTACACACAAATTTGGGTATCAAATATTCGGAGAAACATTTTGTGTTGAAGTACTGCATTTTTCTGCACAAATAAATTCAAGAGTAAATGGAAACATCTCCTCACTTGGTCCTACATACCGATATGCTACCAATATTAGGTAGAAATTAAAATAGAAGAAGCGACACTTTAGATCTGTGAATCAAAAGAAAGGGAAAGGTGCCTCGAAACCACAGAAAAAATTAAAAATCCAATGCATTGCGGCCCAAGATAACCTACCAAATCCACAAGAAAATAACAACACTGCAAAGCCGAAGAAGGACACAATAAAGTGGTGTGAGTTCCATAAGATCTCCACTCACAACACAAGTGAGTGTCAAGCCAAGCAGTCACTAGTGGCTAAGATGAGGGCTTCTGAATCCGATGCATGCTCTGACTCTGAATTATAACCTGACAAGGGGAATGAAAAAGGGAATAAAATTATTGATGTGGAGCCCAAGGTCATCGTTTCAACTACAAATATCCAGAAGGAGGAACAATAAGATCCAAAGGAGGAGGAACGTCTCTTCCACTCTCAAATGCAGGTAAAGGGTTCCCTACTACAGTTCATTGTCGACAGTGGGAGCCAAAATAACTTCATTTAAGTAGAGGTCTTGAAGAGGTCGAGCTTGCCAACCACAGTACACCCACAATCGTACATCATATGGTGGTTTCACCAAGGACGACATCTCTATGTTAGCCAGCAGTGTCACCTGCACTACAACATCAAGCCCTTCACGGATGAGGTATTATGTGACATTGCTCATCTTGATGTTTTTGATGTATTATTATGTCAACCATACTTGTGGAAGTGACATGATGTGTATGATTCCCGACCTCGTGTTTTTATTGTTACTTTGGGAAATAATTTGTACCGGATACTAGAGGTACCACCGCCTATGGCTATCTATCTGGTTATTACAAAACAATGTAGTAAGCTCATTTCCAAAATCGGGGAAATTTGTTTCCTGATGATGCACCCCTAGTAAAAGAAGAAGGTTGTGGCTAGGACCTCGAGACAGGTATCCTCTGCATGATAAAAAAAAATGGACAAGGTCATGGAGGAGAACGGGGACATATTCACCTCACCCACAAGGGTGCGTCTGCACTATCAGGTCAAGAACCCCATCGATCTGACCTAGGTGTGCCCCTGCCCAATGGACCAATATATCGGCAGTATGTTCTGGAGAATGATGAAATAAAGAGACAAATTCAAGATATGCTACAGAAAGGTCACATGCAACCGATTTCATCTCCTGGTAGTAGCCCGATCATGTTAGTGCAGAAAAAGGATGGGAATTGGAGACTCTGTATTGACTATCGAGCACTGACCAAGATCATTGTCTGGAATAGGTACCAAATCCCACGGATTCATAACCTTCTGGATCAACTCAAAGGGGAGAAATATTTCAGCAAGAATGAATTGAAGTCTAGGTATCACCAAGTACCAATCGAACCCTCCAATGTGTGGAAGACTGCCTTAAAAGCCAAGGAGGGCCTTTTGGAATGGCTGGTCATGCCTTTCGGGTTAATGAATTCACCGCCAACCTTTATGAGGTTCATGGATGAAATTTTGTGGCCACCAACTCATTTGTAGTAGTGTACTTGGATGGCATCCTAATCTTCAACTGGACTTGGGAAGAGCACCTCCATCACATCCGACAGGTCCTCCAAACACGGTTATGGCAACACAAGTTGTGTGCGAACTTGGAGAAGTGCAATTTTGCCATGACACAGGTTCAGTATCTATCATATATTATTGATGAATGAGGGGTGCATTTGGATCCAACCAAAGTACAAGTAATTCAGGACTGGTCGCCCTGAACCACTCTAGCAGATCTTCACAACATTCTGGGTCTTGTTAATTTCTACCGCAATTTCATGTTGGGATTCTCTCATATCACTTGGCGCTTGAGTCAATTCAGCAAGGGACGAGCAAAAGAAAATTCATTTTGGTCAAAATCTCAACAAAAGACATTTGTATAATTGAAACATCGCCTTTTCTCAACCCCAGCGCTCACATTACCAAACTTGCAACAATGATTTGAGATTGATACAAATGCCTCTGACTATGCTATTGGGTCATTTCTTACTCAATAGGGGCATCTAGTGGCATATCATAGTGAGACACTATCGGACACAATTCGTAAGTATCCTAGTTATTACAAAGAAATTTATTCCATTGTCCAGGCTTTCCACCAATTGAAGCATTACATTTTGGGGAAGGAAATGGTCATTCACATAGACAACCGACCCCTACAGTTCATACAGACGATCGTCGTCAAAATTCTTCCACATATCTGCAACAATTTCATTTAAACATCAAGTATGAGAAGGACAACACCAATAATGTTGCAGACTGCCTCAGCCAACCACCCATCATGGCGCTAACCACTGTTCTCAACTCTTCTGGGCACGAGACGTTTTATTGGCTGCTTCTCTATAAGAGTGATCCGGACTTTGGCCACACATATAAGACACTCTTGGAGGGTATGCAATGTTGTGCAACCAGCTCCAAAAATAGAAGAAAAGAGATATCAACACCTTAAAAATGAGCCACTTCGAGGGGGAAACCTCCAATACATTACATAAATGAACAATTCTTGGATGATACAAATGAAAAAAACCTCCTTCTATATATAGGAGTCCATGGGGCCACAATATAATCCTAGTGGGCCACAATGTAATCCTAGCCGACCTAACATTACTAATTTAAGGGCACAATAATAATAAAATGGGGGTTACAAGGGTACAATAATAACAATAAGGGGGTTACACTAACAACAATAAGGGACTATACTAGTAATATAGAGACCTAACATGCCCCTCTCCTTCAAAAAAGTGTTGTCATCAACACTTGAGTAGCTCTGGGTGCTTCTGTATAAAATTCTCATCCTCCCATGTAGAATCTTTAGTGGGTAAGTTCTTCCACTTGATGAGATAATCTGAAATAGATCGATTCCATAGTTGTCAAGTTATTTTTTCCGTGACCACTTCAGGTTCCAATATGATTTTTCCTTCCTCATCAAGTTCTGGTAATATTGTTTGAACTGGAAGATTTTCACCGATAACCTTCTTTAAGCATGAACATGGAAAATTGGATGTACTCACGAAGAAGCAGGAAGCTCCAATTTGTATACCATAGTACCAATATTTTGCAACACCTTGTAAGGACCATAGTACTTTGGCGATAATTTATTATCCTTCTTTGCTTGCTTGAGGGACATTTGTTTGTATGGTTGTAGCCGTAAAAATACCCAATCTCCTACATCAAACCTTCTCTCGCTACGATGTTGATCTGCCTGTTGTTTCATTCGATTTTGTGCCAAATTCAGGTTATCCTTTAAGAGTTGGAGAACTTCTTGCTGATGCTCGATGTGATCTTCCACTGCTTGAACCTTCGAATTTTCCCCTAAAGATGATGTGATGGATGGTGGATGATATCCATAAAGTGCCATAAATGGGGTCATTTTTGCTGCAGTATGGAAGGAAGTGTTATACCACCATTCAGCAAGAGGTAACCACTTGACCCATTGTGTTTGTTTATCAGATACAAAACAACGAAGATATCCTTCCAAACATTTATTTACTATCTTATTTTGACCATCAGATTGAGGATGATAAGATGAGCTATGAGCTAATTGAGTACCCAAACAAGAAAATAACTCCGTCCAAAAATTTCCAGTAAAAATGGGATCTCTGTCACTCACAATAACCATTGGGCTTCCATGTAGCTTTTGAATTCTGTCCATAAATGTAGTAGCAACTGTACTTGCTTTAAATGGATGAGATAATGCACAAAAGTGTGCATACTTAGTAAGTCTATCAACTACCACCATGATGACACTCTTTCCTTCGGACTTAGGTAAACCTGTGATAAAATCCATTGAAATCTCCTCCCAATGTTGACTTGGAATGGATAAAGGTTGTAGAAGTCCCGGGGTCTTAATTGTTTCCACTTTATTCTGTTGGCAAACCAAACATTCCGCCATAAACTTTTGAATATCAGATTTAAGGCCATCCCAAAAAAATTCTTTCTTCACCTTGTGGTAAGTTTTTAAAAATCATGAGTGTCCTCCTAAAGGAGAAGTGTGCAATTCTAGATGAATGTTTTGTTTTAGTTGGGAATTCTTACAAAGATATAAGCAATATTTGCACCATAAGGAATCATTTTTCCAACTAAATGTATCAGATGTACTAGGATATTGCTGCAACTTTTGAATCAGTGTCCATACATCTTTGTCCTTCTTCCATTCATCTCTAGCTTCAGTTATTCAATCTAGTTGGATAATAGAAATGACACAAAGCAATGCTTCCACCTCTTCATTCTTTCTTGAGAGTGCATCTGCAACCACATTAAGCTTTACTTTTTTCTAGATTATTTCAAAGTCATAACCCAACATCTTTGTGACCCATTTTTGCTGCTCTTCTAACGATAGTCTTTGTTCCAAAAAGTGTTTAATACTATCATGATCAGTTCTTACCTTGAAGTGTCTTCCCATTAGGTAAGTTCGCCATTTATTTAGTGCATGCAGTATTGCTAACATTTCTTTCTCATAAATAGGTTTCTGTAAATACTTTCCTTTGATTGGACAACTTTCATAAGCAATGGGTCTTCCTTCCTACATTAAAACCGCACCAATTCCATTTCCTGAGGCATCACATTCCACAATAAAGGTTTTTGTGAAGTCTGGCATAGCTAAGACCAGTGCTAGGCACATTGCCTCTTTAAGATGTTCAAAGGCCTTAGTTGCTTCAGGAGTCCATGAAAATGCATCTTTATTCAATAATGTTGTTATAGGTGCTGCTATTCTCCCATAATTCTTAACAAACTTGCGATAATACCCTGTTAACCCGAGAAATCCTCGCAACTGCTTTATGGTTGTGGGGACTTTCCATTCCTTAATGGCTTTAATTTTGTTAGGTTCTACCTTAACACCCTCGTGAGATACAATATGACCCAGATATTCCACCTCTTGTACTCCAAAGAAACATTTGGATGTTTTTGCATATAATTGTTTCTCCTGCAATAGTTTGAGCACCCTGTCAACATGTTGAACATGATCCTTCCAAGACCTGTTGTAGATTAGTATATCATCAAAAAATACTAGCACGAATTTTCTAAGGAAGGGTTTGAAAATGGAATTCATCAACCCTTGAAATGTAGAAGGTGCATTGGTAAGGCCAAAACGCATGACCAAAAATTCATAATGACCCTCATGAGTTCGAAATGTTGTTTTTGGAATATCTTCAGTCTGCATTCTAATTTGATGATATCCTGAACGAAGATCCAACTTGGTAAAATCAATTGCTCCATGTAATTCATCCAATAATTCATCAATCACAGGAATGGGAAATTTGTCTTCAATGGTGAGCTTATTGAGCTCCGTATAATCTGGACACATTCGCCATGATCCATCCTTCTTGTGTACCAATACTACAGGAGCAAAGAAAGAACTTTGACTAGGTTGAATTATACCTGCCTCTAACATTTCTGAAATCATACGTTCAATTTCGCTCTTTTGGAAGTAAGGATATCTATAAGGCCTGATGTTTGGAGGAACACTTCCTGGAATCAAATGAATAGCATGATCATGATCACAAATAGGTGGGAGTCCTTTTGGAGTTTCAAACACCTTCGAATGATTGTCCAAGACTTGTTGGAGATCTGTAGAAATAGATGATTTTGATGTCGAAACTTCTAGTGAGCATAATTGTGCAATTACACCTCGTTGTTCTTTCTTTAGAAGCTTTGTCATGACATTAGAGCTTATTATCCTTCTTGAATTCCCTTCAATACCTCGTAATTCGACTTCCTTTCCTTCTGAAAAAAATTTCAAGAAAAGTTCTTGAAAATTAAAAGCTACCGTCCCCAAAGATTGTAACCATTGTACTCCTAGTACAACATCAGCACCTCCCATAGGAATGGAAAGCATTGGACTAGTCAATTTACATATTCCCCCATGGTTAGCTTGATATTATGGCATTTTCTAGAGCAATTTATAGTTCCTCCATTTGTAACCGTCACTTGACATTCTGGTGCTTGGTATAGGAAACAATTTAATTCCTTGGCTACCTTACAATGAATAAAATTATGGGTGCTACCTGAATCAATAAACACTATTACCTTTTTCTTCTCGATCTGTCCTGCTATCTTGAGAGTTTGAGGAGTGGTAATTCCTGCCAGTGCATTACATGATATGGTCGGATTCATTTCTTCCTCTTCTAGGGCCGGTTCCTGGTGTATATCCTCTTCTTGTTCATTTTCTTTTTCTTCTTCACAATCTATGTAAAATAATTTCTTTTCAGCACACTTATGACCTTTAGTGTATTTTCTATCACAACTGTAGCAAAGCCCTTTTGCTCTTTTTCTTCCAATTGTTGTGGTGTCAACCTTGTAGGTTGTGGAAATCTAGGTGTAGCAACACTTCCTTCTTTATAGAATTGAGTGGTAGGCTTCCTTGTCGCCATAATTTTACATTCAACTTTTCTTGCCAACCTGAATGCCTTCTCCAATGAATCAGGCTCCAAAACACGAACTTCATGTTGGATGTTATGTTGGGAAAAATACTGAGAGGGGGGGGGGTGAATCAGTATTTACTGCATATTCAAACTTTTTACTTTTTCATTCCTTTAAAACCCATACGCTACTTGTCTGAAGCCAACTAGCGTATATACGCGGATATCCTTCATAAAACTCGCGTATACACAGAGATCTAATTATGCCATTAGTTCTTCACTTATATCATTTCATCATTCATTCATTGATGTTCTATAAACAGTAAACAAGTGCAGTAAGAACAGAATAAGCCATCACACAAAGCATCACACATGAACACCAGGATTTTTAGGTGGAAACCCAAGTCGGGAGAAAACCACCGCTGCAGTTGCTCAGCCTTCAATATTTTATTATAGAGAAAACATCTTACAACATATGTGCTGGCGCAGACTTGACCAGCACGCAGGCACCCACCTGCGCTCGTTTACCAGCCTCTCCCGGAAGGGAGCTACGACCCCCTGACTCGTTTACCAGCCTCTCCTGGAAGGGAGCTACGACCCCCCGATCTCGTTTACCAGCCTCACCTGGAAGGGAGCTACGACCCCCCGATCTCATTTACCAGCCTCACCTGGAAGGGAGCTACAACCCCCTGACTGAAGGCTACAACCCTCAGCACCACCTTGGACCACGTTTCATCAATTTTCACACTGGATCCAACAACTTCAATAGAATAACACTTGCAGGCCATGTTTCATCATATTTTCAGACTGGACCCTTTCCATACTTTTAAGCACAACATACATCACCAATGATATAACTACATTGCATCGATATTTAAACACAACAGAATCGTATCAGATATTTCATACCCCTTGCTTCAAGAAACCCTAGTTTGCATACGGCGTTTTCCTTTACCGATGTCACAGAGTATATACACAACAGTCCACATTGCTAGTCAGAGGTTCTTTGTATATTTTATTGCGCATACGTTTCTTTCTTCGCCGAAGCCGCGTACAGACGCGCTTCCTCCTCACGCTAAGTAGCTTTGAGATCTTCAATCATTACAGACAAAGATACTTCTTCATCAGATGTCTGGCCTAGATTTACCCTTTTACTGCATTTGCATGTTCGCCTCATCACAGATCTAATCACTCCATAAAAACGTATCTAGCAAATACGATACATTTCGCATCTGTGATATCCCGTTTCATCATTTCATCATTGGTGCATCATACATTCAGATTTATCATTCAAGTGTAACCCTTTCCATTCAGATATACTTCAGAGAGAAGTATTCATTCAAGCTCAGACATCTTGCACCCACACTCATTATTTGCACAATGAAATTCTTCTCCTTATATATGTTTATCCTTTTTCAATACCATGAGCCCCTTTTTCAATACCATGGGCCAAAACAATACCATGAGCCCAAAACTACCTGGACGGGGTCAATTAGGCGGATCATTACCCAATACAATGGGTCAATACCATGGTGGTTGCCCCTGGATTTGCACTTTTTGAGCGCTTTAGCCCATACGCGACTTGGCACGTTCTTTTCCGCGTGCATACGCGACTTCACCTAGGAATATCCGCGTATACAAAGAGACATACTCTTTTCATCATGCTTTGAGCACATTCTGAATTCTTTTCTTCATTGCCTTCTGCACACACTGTAGATACATCATATTTCCTTCATCAGGATGATATTCTCTCAAGCACAACTTCATCAAGTAAGTTGTCATCATCTTCATCAAGTGGGTTGCCTTTCAAGGACAACACTTAGCATCATATTGTCAACAAACATCATATCACATCAGATTTACATCATTTACTAAGTCCATCAAGTCAAGCATAACTTCATCAGGTGGATTGCCATCAAGGACAAAACTTGTCAACAGTCAAATGTCTTCATCTTCATTCAGTGGGTTGCCATCAAGGACAACATCCTGCATCATATTTCCAACAATCTCCCCCTTTGGACTTGATGGCAACCATGATGGTGTTTGGTTACCCCAACAGATAGATACATTAAGAATATAATGACACCATGTCACTCTCCCTATTTTTACCATGTCACTCTCTCCATTTGTGACACCATTCTTTTTCTTCACTCAAACACCATGTCATTCTCCCCCTTTGACATCAAGGGCAAAGGGTAAAACCAGCGGATCAAAACCAACACACTCTCCCCCTTTGACATCAAGGGCAACGGGCGGATCAAAACCAACACACTCACCCCTTTTTCTCCTCATGTAGAAGAAGCGTTCTGCAGATCTGATGTATACTGAAGTGACCAAGCTCCCCCTGAGTTCATGCTGAATATTTTTCAATGAAGTACATGACTCTATGAACTTCCTATCACCAAAAGACTCATACTTACATCAAATATCCAACCAAGTGGATTTACATATAAGACTCAAGTACCCAACCAAGAGGGTTTACACATTTCAACTCAGCTACCTAACCAAGTGGGTTTACAAACATGACTCAGCTACCCAACCAAGTGGGTTTACAAATTGACAAGTCCTTACATGACTGAATATTACAATTTTACAACATGGGTCTCAACCAGACCTTTTCATCAAACTACAAATATGAATTTTCATAATTAATACCAAAAAAGACCTCAAGAGAGATCATGTATTAGAACCACCATAATGCCAGCAATGCATTATACTCAGCAAAACTAATGCTCCCCCTGAATCTGTGCAACCAAGCAATCTTTCCAAAATACTAAGGCTCCTCCTTAGTTTGTGCATCCTGAAAACTTCCACCAACAAATCATCAAGGCATCTTCATCAAAACATTAGAAACAGAATTATGAGAACTGGAACACCACTAGAGATACCAAACAATATCAGAGATACCGAACAGCACTGCAGCTGTGCTGAAGAGAGCTGAACCAACCAAAAATTGTCAGCAATCAGTCATACGTGGTTTTCTTTGCAGGAACTCGCGTATATACGCGACTGTGTTTCAGGAAACCCACGTATCCCAAGCCATCTTCTAAAATTTCAACCAGATCTAATTCTCTGTGAGGCAAAGACAATGTTCAGCTTCTTTCTGAAATATTTGACTGCTTCCCTGGACTACAGATATAACAGAATAGTGTAGTTGTGTCTTCAAGCGTCATCCAATGGTTGTAGCATTAGCACATTCGTAACCAAGCCTTCATATTCTTTGCAGCATCAATACATTCTTTCCATACCAGAACAACGTCTTCTCATAAGTGTCAAGCAATCATCCATGTGGTCCAACATCACCATGATCTTCAAGATTTAACATGAAGTAACATATGTAGGCAAAAGATCTCTCAACCATAGTAACAAACACTGCATGATTTATTTCTGAATCAAATAACATCCAACTCATCCATGTGTGAGTACAAAAGATACTTATCATCAACCAGGGCTCAAAATCTCATCATAATAAACCATGTACCAAGTCATCATCATTTGAGAATGAGTATTACAAAAACCAAAGAATAAGCAGTCATATTGCCAACAATGCAATCATTAGTATCCAACCTGCTGCTCCTCCTAAACCAGAGCTCTTCCTTAACTTGTGCAATCTGAAATTCCTTCAACAGCAAGTCATCAGCAACAATCTCTGCATGATCTGTCATCTTCTCTGAATTATAAGACTTTCATCTCAACAATGAATGCTCTTCATCATAGCGCAACCAGGCTTCATCCATAATCTTCAACACAAGAACCCATGTATCATTTCATTATCATGAGTATAACCAGAATGATGCTAACAGTGCAATCATCAGCAGTCAGACTGATGCTCCTCCTGGACCTCTGCTCCAGATCTTCAGCTATCAGATAAATTCTCTTATCATCAATGCATACGCGACTGTGTCTGATGAAACTCGCGTGTATACGCAACTTTTATGAATAGAACCCGCGTATGGAAAGTGAAATATAGAAAATTTCACACCTTCATTTCCTCCTGCAAATTTACCTTCTGTTCTTGTCTTTTTTTTACACCAGATGCACTGTCAGAAATTCATATAACCAAAGTAATCAAATCAACCATGAGAGTCATCATGCATTGCTCCCCCTGTGACGATACATTACTAAATCTCATAATGTATCCTACATCATTCCTGCAGTCAATCAGAGAAGTAATCTTCAGAAGCGGATGACTGCAGTAGGGTCTGAATTCCCTACGTTTCTGATCGGTCCTCCTTCTTTTTCCAACTTTGCTTGAGCTTTCCAACTGTGCGCTGAATATTGTCCACTTTCCCAGATCTGTTCATCCTGCATTCTTTCTCTACATGTCCATACTTGTTACAAGCATAACATCTCATGTGGCCAGAGAAATAAACATAAGAATCATAATGAGTATTTCTATTCTTTCTCCTTTTACAATCAACTGCTTTATGTCCATACATGTTACATGAGAAACAATATCCCCTGAAGAAACCAGAGTACCTTTCTGAATAGAATCTGTTTGATTGTGACTGAAATGATCTGCTCCTGCAATTTGCTACAACATGCCCATAATTATGACATTTGAAACATTCAACATTATTGAATGATTTCCTTTGAGATTTCTTCATTGTTGGTTGACCTTTTGTTTCTTTCAACACTTCAGGTTTCGCATTGACACCTTCCTTTGAATCATTAGCGTTCTCTTGTGAACTAGATTCTCCTTTAACAGTTTCATGAAAACCAAGACCAAGTTTGATAGAAGGAGACCTTTGACTACTAAGAATATTATCCAGAATCTTAGTACTATCTTGAAACCTCAAAAGTCTAACCTTTTCTTCTAAATTACCTTTGAGAATATTTACCTCAACCTCCAAGGCTTGACATTGCTTTGTCATGCTTTCTTCTTTCCTTCTTCCATATTCTACTTGATCCTTCAGATTTATAATCTCTTCTTTCAACCAATTTTCATTTTCTTCACATGTTTGTTGCAGCTCTTCATTCTTCTTCTTCGATGCTTCGAGATCTTCTTTGAGGGAGACAATTTCTGCTTCAAGTCTTGCATTCTTCTTATTTGATTTATCCAAGTCTTCTTTGAGGGAAATTATTTCTGCTTCAAGTCCTTCCTTTTCAAATGATTGTATAGGTTCCTCACTCTTCTTACTTGATGCTTCAAGTTTTTCTTGTAGAGAGATGATTTCTGCTTCAAGACTTTTATTCTTCTTCTTTGATTTTTCCAGACCTGTTTTTAAAGAACCGTTTTCTGCTTCAAGTCCTTCATTTTTCTTATTTCCTTCTTCAAGTTCCGCTTGCAGAGAGATGATTCCAGCTTGATATCCTTTACTTCGACTGCGTACATCATCGAACATCCTTTTCAGTTTAAATACCAAAGCTTTGGAGGCAGCGTCCTGCTCATCAAATTTCCTTTGTTGATCTTTGATAACTTCTTCTAGAATCACAACTTTTCTCTCACTATCTTCATCTTTACTCTTGACAGCTTCGATAGCATATTCTTTACCATCATCACCATTGTTTGCACAACTAAGATCTTTCAAGGAATAATCGCTATCTGATTCATTTTTTTTCAAATTCAGCTATCTCCTTACTTTGAGTAGCCTTCTTCTTTGCCATGAGCACTTGTAGAGCTTGGTCAGAATCTTCTTCATCTTCACTTTCACTATCATAATCCTTGCATATACAATTAAGTAAAATACAAGAGAAACGATCAATACCTGTTTCATCTCCTTCAATTTCTGCTATACATGATTTCTGAGGCTTCTTCTTTCCTTGAGTAACCTTCTTCTTTTGCTTCTTTCCCATTACGACGGATCTCCTTCAAGCGATCAAGCTTCTGCAGAAGAACCTCCTCTGATACCAATTGTTGGGAAAAATACTGAGAGGGGGGGGTGAATCAGTATTTACTGCATGTTCAAAACTTTTTACTTTTTCATTCCTTAAAACCCATACGCTACTTTGCTGAAGCCAACTAGCGTATATACGCGGATATCCTTCATAAAACTCGCGTATACACAGAGATCTAATTATGCCATTAGTTCTTCACTTATATCATTCCATCATTCATTCATTAGATGTTCTATAAACAATAAACATGTGCAGTAAGAACAGTATAAACCATCACACAAAGCATCACACATGAACACCAGGATTTTTAGGTGGAAACCCAAGTCGGGAGAAAACCACCGCTGCAGTTGCTCAGCCTTCAATATTTTATTATAGAGAAAACATCTTACAACATATGTGCTGGCGCAGACTTGACCAGCACGCAGGCACCCACCTGCGCTCGTTTACCAGCCTCTCCTGGAAGGGAGCTCCAACCCCCTGACTCGTTTACCAGCCTCTCCTGGAAGGGAGCTACGACCCCCCGATCTCGTTTACCAGCCTCACCTGGAAGGGAGCTACAACCCCCCGATCTCGTTTACCAGCCTCACCTGGAAGGGAGCTACAACCCCCTGACTAAAGGCTACAACCCTCAGCACCACCTTGGACCACGTTTCATCAATTTTCACACTGGATCCAACAACTTCAATAGAACAACACTTGCAAGCCACATTTCATCATATTTTCAGACTGGACCCTTTCCATACTTTTAAGCACAAACATACATCACCAACAGATACTTATCAACACAGATCAGATAGCAGAAACATAGCAGAACAGATCAGATATTTCATACCCTTTGCTTTAGCAAACCCTAGTTTGCATACGCGCTTTCCTTTCTCTGATGTCGCGTATATACATACCGCCGTCCACACAAGCGTCGTATACCTCAAAGGTATATTTTATTGCGCATACGCGCTTTTCTCTTCGTCGGGCCGCCGCGTATATACGCGCTTTCCCTCCGCGGCGAAGTAGCGTATAGATCTTCAATCATTACGAGCAAGACATTTCTTCGCACGATGTTCGGCTCGATTACCCTTTTACTCGTACGCATGTTCGCCTCATCACAGATCTAATCACTCCATAAATGTATCTAGCAACAAGGTATACATTTCCCTTCCGTATCTAGATACCCCGCTTCATCATTTCTTCATAGGTGCAACATAGATTCAGATCTATCATCAAACCTTTCCTTTCCATACAAATATACTTCGTGAAAGTATTCATTCAACTCGGACATCTTCCAAGTGCACTCTTGTTATTTTTAATGAATTTGTTCTCCTTATATAGGTTTATCCTTTTTCAATACCATGAGCCCCTTTTTCAATACCATGGGCAAAAACAATACCATGAGCCCAAAACTACCTGGACGGGGTCAATTAGGCGGATCATTACCCAATACCATGGGTCAATACCATGGTGGTTACCCTTGGTTTTGCACTTTTTGAGCACTTTAGCCCATACGCGACTTGGCACGTTCTTTTCCGCGTGCATACGCGACTTCCCCTAGGCCAATCCGCGTATACCAAGAGACATACTCTTTTTCATCATAGAATCTAGCACATGCTGAAATCCTTTCTTCATTGCCTTCTGTACTCACTGTAGATACATCAGATTTTCTTCATCAAGAACATATTCTATCAAGCACAACTTCATCAAGTAAGTTGTCATCATCTTTATCAGATGGGTTGCCTTTCAAGGACAACACTCAGCATCATATTGTCAACAAACATTATATCACACCAGATTTACATCATTTACTAAGTTCATCAAGTCAAGCATAACTTCATCAATTGGATTGCCATCAAGGACAACACATGCCAACACGCTCATGTCTTCATCTTCATTCAGTGAGTTGCCATCAAGGACAACACCCTGCATCATATTTCCAACTTATGTTATCCTTTAGAGTACCTATGAAGAAATCAATCCTGTGTTCCTCTGGAATATCAGTTACCCTTATATTCAATTTTTGGAAGTCCTCAATGTGCTGCCCCACTAAACCCTTTTGTTTGAGATTTATCAATTGGCTAAAGAAGGTGTTGCTCTTTGTATCCTCACAATGTGCTATCATTTCCTTCGTAAAAATTGACCAAGTAACAATTTTTTTACGGGAGCAAAGCCATCGATACCATACAAATGTATTCTTTGCTAAATGTAAAGTTGCCATGCGTACCTTTTGTGTGTTTTGCACATTATGGAGATCAAAATATTGCTCCATCTGTAGTATCCATGTTACAAGATCCTTTCCATCAAAATTCCTCATAACCATCTTTGGAGTATGGTGGTTCTTCCCGCCAACATAAGAGTTTATGAAATCACAATTAAAATTTATTTTTTTATCATCATGAGGTTCTTCTACTATCTTTTCACCATTAGGAAACCTTTCTTGTATCATCTTTGTCAAACCTTCCATGTCTTCTTTTAGAAAATTCTTCATGTTTTCCATTTTCTCATTGATCTTAGCTTCCACGTCATCCATCTTAGATTCCATGCCAGCCTCCATGCCATCCATCTTAGCTTCCATGCCTTTCTTCAAAACTTCCATTTCATTTTTTGTTGCTCTTTGCGAGAGTGAAATTTGTTGCACTTGCTCTTGTAATTTTGATAGATCATGTTGCAATTATTCTTCTTCATGAGTCATAGTAGAGCTTTCCAAAGGCTTAATGGGTGTTGAATTCTTTTTTGGGGCCATTTTATAATCCAATACTGATATCTATTCTACAATATTCCCTTGCAATCAATTCAACTTGATTCTTCAAACAAGACTTATGCAATTCGTTAACAAAATACACACCTTTTACTTGCTTTTGAGGAGCTCGATATTGAAATTGTATTATCTCTGTGATTGTAGCTCTTCTATATATAAAATTCAGAACTAAAGTAGCCCTCTGAGTTCTGTTTTAAATGCCACAGGTCTAACCTGATTTGGATTCTCCAAGACAAAGTTGTGTCCAATCTTCGATAATGACCTAATTATGGATGGGTTCAGTAGAGTGAACTTGTACGACTTGCCACGTGTCACTGTTTTGTCCTTTGTCTCTGAAATTGATATCCAAGAAACTAAAGTCTGTTTACCTACGACCACTTTTCACGGCACTCAAATCTGATGCCCAGAGAGAGAGTTATTCAAATTTTCCCACGATCACCTCTTTGAGATGAAATTCAGAAGCCTGAAAAAGAACTACCTTCCACAAATCATATCTCCAAAAATATTGCGAACCAAGATCTGAAATTTTTTGACAACTTTCCTCAGGATTTCAGCTTCACACCATATGAATTTTAGTTTATGAACCTTCATATAAAAAAAATTATAGCGCAAATGCCACGATGACCTATTTAGGATCCAGAAAAAAGACCTAGCTTCTACAGATCATATCTCCGAAAATATTTCGAACCAAGCTCTGAAATTTTTAGACACGCTTCCTCAAGATTTTGGCTTCACACCCTAAAAATTTCAGCTTCTGAAACTTCATAGAAAAAAGGTTATAGTGAAAATTCCATGATGACCTGTTTGGAGCAGCGAAACCCTAGAATCCAAAGCTCTGATACCAAATGTTGTGTAACTAGCTCCAAAAAGAGAAGAAAAGAGATATCAATGCCTTATAAATGAGCCACTTCGAGGGGGAAACCTCCAATACATTATAAATGAACAATTCTTGGATGATACAATTTACAAAACCTCCTTTCTATATATAGGAGTCCATGGGGCCATAATGTAATCCTAGTGGGCCACAATGTAATCCTAGCCGACCTAACAATAATAATTTAAGGTCACAATAATAATAAAATGGGGGTTACAAGGGTACAATAATAACAATAAGGGGGTTACACTAACAACAATAAGGGACTATACTAGTAATATAGGGACCTAACATGCAAGTTGAAAATTTTCACCTCCCAAATGTACTACTATGTCACCTGGTTGACCTTTATGTTCCTTCAAGCGAGCGTTCCAAGATTATTTGGGAAGCACACCATAGTCGAGTCGCTAGGCATTTCAAGGTGGAGAAAAAAGTGGCAGTATTTCAAAAGTATTTCTATTGGTCGAACCTTCGATAGGATGTTGGGAAGTACATCAAATACTGCATTTCTTATGCCATTTCCAAACCGACCATGAAGAAAAAAGGCCTCTATACTCCTCTACCTACCCCTAGTCGACCTTGGGAATCCATCTCCATGGATTACATGCTAGACCTTCCTTCTACTAAGCATGGAAATGACTGTGTTTTCATGGTTATCGACAAATTCTCTAAGATGGCCATTATGTCAGCCTGGAAGAAGAATATCGCAGTAGAGGGCACTACTAAACTTTTCTTCGAACGAATGTGGGTTCATTTTTGGATCCAACAGTCTATCAGCTCAGATCAGGACAACAGGTCCCTTAGCACATTTTGGTCCAGCCTTTGGTGAATTCTAGACACGAAGCTCACCAAGTCCACAAATTTGCATCCCCAAATTGATGGCTAGAAAAAGGTAATTAACAGGATGATTGTACACATTCTACACATGTACAATTCAAATCATCCATGCACATGGGATGAGAGCCTTCCCTATGTACAAAATAGTTATAATCAGGCCAGAGCTCAAACGACCGCAACGCCTTTAAGGTGGTCGTGGGGTTCCAGCCACTATGTCCCATTAACGTAGCCATGTCATTTTTGCCTACTCAGACCGATTCGACTCATGTCTAGTCTGAAGCTGACAAAGATAACAACTTCATTGATGACATTCAGCACACCCACCAATAATTTCATGACATATTGGACATAGCCAATGCTAATTACAAGCAATGACATGATCAACATCGGGTGCCACACAAATTCTAGGTGGGTGACAAAATATGGCTACATTTGTAGATGGAGCGCCTCAATGGATGCCACTTCAAGCTTTACCCACTCTGATATGGGCCATACACCATCACCAAGGTTGTAGGGAACAATTCCTTCAAGCTTAGTATTCCATCATTCCTCTCTCTACACCTATTATTCAATGTGTATCACCTCTGGCCCTACTTCTCACCTTTACTCGACACCTCCAACATTGCAAAACAACTCACACGAACATAGTTAAACCTAGACTGCATGGAATAGGCCACCACAAATTGTATCATGGACATTCTAATCAAGAACACTTCTTAGCAGAAGATCCAACAGTATCGGTTTGTCAAAGTTAGCCAACTCGTGCACCAAGGCAAGTGGTTCACAAGGGACTAAGTTCAGCATAATTTTCCTCATCTCATGGAGGAACTCAACGCAATGGGGACCATTGCTTCCTAAAGGGGGAGGAATGATCCAGGTGGATATTGGTGGCCACCCGCCTATTCCACTTGGGGCCCCACCATTTTTTCTTTCAGTTTTTCAGTTTCCTCAGTTATAGCACAATTTACTATTTTTAACAATTTTTTGGCTCCTAAACTTCCAGAGTCATTTTGAGTCCATAAACAACATTTTTCGGGAAAACCAAGAGAAACATGGGTCATAGACCGATTTTTCTCACCCAAAAGTTGTATTCCTCAGATAGATCTGTCTAACAAGGTATTGAGC
The DNA here is from genome assembly GCA_034641835.2 of Pinus albicaulis. NCBI lineage: Eukaryota > Viridiplantae > Streptophyta > Pinopsida > Pinales > Pinaceae > Pinus > Pinus albicaulis. The sequence continues at coordinate 899,551,468 of CM076571.1, read as the reverse complement.
GCATCAAATAAATATCGTATGCCAAAGCTACATCCACTGGAACCTGGTGTACAAATTTACCCAAATAGGGCCCATAGTTTTGGCACTTCATCTCCTAGGGTTAGCTTTTTGAATGCTTAGGCTTTTCAGTTTTTCTCAATAATAAATAGGCCCTCGAGCCTCATTGTAACATAGTTCATAGTCCTATATCCACCACATTTCTTCTCATAAATAAGCTACTAGTGCCGTAGCTATTTTATTTCCATTTTTTCTATAAACAAATTTTAGTTCTTTTATATTAGTGAAATGGAGTGTTATTTATGCTGCATTTTTGTATTTATGGTTACATGTGTATTCAGTTTCATTCTTGCATAAATCCAGATTAGTGGTATTCGAGCAGCTTGCTCTTTCTTGATACTTCTTTGCATGTCCCCAACAAGGTCGGGGTATAAGGAGTTAGGGCTCGATGTGGTTGAAATTTTTCAAGATTAGCCTCGCAAACCCCAACGACCGCCCATGGGGGGATGAAAAGAAATATGGGGGATTAGGAGATCCTATTAAAATATTGCTCGAGGGGACCCTCGAAAAAAAAAGGAATGCGATGATGGATAAATTTTCATAGATCCTTCAACGACTTCCCACCGATGGCGCATCTGCATACAACAACCACTCTAGAGGTGCAACACCTTTTAAGGTACAAGTAAACAATTACATTCCCATATTTGAGGGACAAATAGATGCAAATTCCATAGATAGATGGTTGAATCTATTAGAATGATATTTTTCAGTTTATGACTTTCCAACTAGGAGAATATTATTTTTCACTCCTCAAAGATACCCCCCATGTGAAGGACTGGTTGGAAACCTACTGAGAAAAATGATAAGGGGGAACCCTCTCTTTTCTTGACCATACCCACTTGGAATTCTTTCTGAGATGCCATCAAGGAACAATATTATCCCATGGGGAGCTATGAGGACAAGTACATACAATGGACTATGTTGCAGCAACAAAGGGATCAAGATGGGCATGAGTTGACAAATCTGTTCCATACCTTGGGCACAAAGTTGGGTATCAAAGATTCAAAGAAACATTTGTTGCGTTCTTGCATAAATCTGCATCATTGAGAAAATCTCTCAACCACACACCAATCTAGGAAACCTAATAGGAACATAATCCTCTATATAGAAAGAATCACAACTGGGACAAGTAGGAACTACTTTTTCCAACAAGGATTAGATCTTGCCATAATATTAGGCAGGGAAAAAATAAGAGTAGAGGAGAAAAGGATGAGAACAAAAGGGCTGGAAAGCAATAGGAGAAGCCTCTCTCCACAAGAGAGGATTAAAAGATGACAAAATTTGAAGGAGGAAAATTTGAGAGGTTTCCATATAAGAGTTCAAGGGATCAAGGGATTGATGATACTAGATATAAGATAAGAAGATAGGTAAAATCTACAAAGAAATCCTAAGTAGAGACATAATTAAAACAAGAGACTACAACAAATATATGGAGAACCTGAGCATAAAGGAAAGAAGGGACCTTCTCTATATAATAACACTCACTAGTGAAAAAGAAATTATGAAACCAACAACCAATATTCAAGCAACTATGAAACCAGCTACAAATATTCATGAATATGTCTCCCTTATTGTCGATGGATCTACGTGGAAGAATGGTAGTGGAATTATCCTTGTGAGGGGAGGGAAACATCCATAAATCCTACATATACTAACTCATACTTATAATTAACCCACTTTCTATATGCATAACCAAAATTGAAATCATATCACCAAGTTTTTAGGCCACATAAGCCACATTAGCCCTTAGCATAGCTGGATTTTTCCCTACTAAGTTTAGAATCGGTGACCTTTGGCTATGAAGTGCATTAAAAACAACCTTTCACCATATACTATATTCTCATTGGTGATTTTTACATTAATATTGATTATATATATGGATTTTCATATTTTTCATGTCACATTAATCTTTATACATAGTAGGCATCTTTTTTATAGGATTTAGTTGATTAGAAGTCTTTTATTATTTTATTTTTATTTTCATACTGATTTTTAATATATGTTCATAATTTTTTTGAAAAAATACTATTAGATTTTTTTTATATTGTAGCCAGAGGAGGTAAAGAATCAATTAAAAAATAATAAAAAGTTAAAATTAATATAAATCTTAATATGGGGGAGATGTTGTAGTGTCTCTAAAAAATTAAAAGTAGTATAAATAATAAAATTCAATTTGTTATATTCTAATTTTGTTTTTATTAATAAATTTACAAATAACATTTTAGATAAAAGAAAATCATAATATACATCTCACATTAAAACATATAACATATAAGTAGTAGCTATTAGCTAATATCCATTTTACATTATAAATTAAAATAATGATTCTGTAACTATATTTGAATTTAAGTAATAAACATATCAATAAATTTAATACTTAATATAAACTTACAATAATATAATATTTTTAACCATGGATATTCACACACACTTTATCATAGATATTATTAACTTGCAAATAGACTTTCTTACAATGTCATTGGCCAATACATGGTTTATTAATACCACATACCCAAAAACTATTTCTCATTTCACAATAAAAATAATTTATAATATTTTATTTGAATTTAATTTTATAACATTTTTTAAGTATATCTAAAAGCAAAGAGATTATAATTATTTTTGAGATATATCTAAACCCTATATCACATTATAATATATGAGATAAAAATAGTAGCTATAAGTTTAGATCCATTTTACCATATAAATTAAAATAATAATTTTGTAACTATTTTTAAATTTCATTCTCTCTTTTCTTTATAGATCTGGAATTAAGATTATTTAGACAAGTTTATAAAACCTAAAACCAATCATTCTTACACTAAAAATATATAAAAATGAGAAAAAGATAATAATATTATTCAAAAAAAACTATTATCTTTTTCTTTTATATGAAAATAAGGCAAAGTAAAATAAAATATATAAAAATTATAATAACATTATTACAATAATAGTATATTTTTTTTTTCCATGGTAAAGAGAAATAGGAAAAAAAAAATAGTAGAACTACCAGAAATGGAAATATTGGAAAAACAATAATAACCGATGATAATAGAAAAGAGGTTAAAGGACATATTCAGAGAACAATAACATTACTATTATATTTAGCCTCGTATTTCCCTCCACTCGAGAATACTATTATTTTTTCCTAATATATCTCTACACCCTTATTTTGTTATTATCTTTTTCCCAATAATTTTTTTTACCTACTCTCATTATTGTGTTAATAAAATACAGTATGATGAACTATCAGACATTTATCATCCACTATAGTCACCAGCCCCTTGTTATTATGAATTTGACGTAATAATTTTTGAATTAGTTGAGGACAACGTAATCAGTTATGGTCGACCATTGAAACATTCTTCGTATGATGAGTCAGTGGAATTATGATGTACAAATGCATGATCATTTCAAAGAAAACAAGTGGCAACTTGGAATAAGAGGATGATGCCATGCCTGTTTGAAAATGTCTTTCATACACTTTGTTTCAATCGTGATGTGACGGTAATTGGAGTCAGACATTATGTATCCATTGACAGGGCAGTTAATACTATTGCGGATAAGAGAGAGATCATTAGATCCGAAGAGTATGCATGTAGTTGAAGACCCAACCTACAAATTATAGAGATGTGGTGTTGATGCCGTACTCTTCATGATTCACTCCAACCTTTTCAAGTGTTTGGCCTTCTTGCTCCACCTCTCAAAACCTACCCCAGTGAAATGTTGGATTAATCTTAAACATGCACATGCCGATGGTGTTATGAGTAGATTTTTTATTTTCCATTAGAATAAAAAAGTCAGTCCATGTCTGTACACGCAATACTAATGTGAACAATAACAATACGGATGTCTATGGTTCATTGTCGATAATTTATTTGTTGTGATTTTTCAATTGATCATACAAATTTGATAATTGCAATGAAACCATTGTAGGGTATTTAAACCTTTTCTAATTAGGGACATGTCTAAAACAATTTTACATGCAACTATATACTAAATTTGACTATGACATAACTCTATTTGGCTCAAGTTGACTTAGTTAATTTTATCCAACTTCTTCATGCGAGAGTAATTATCTACTTTAACAGTCCCCCTTAATTACGACCGCTAAACTAGGACATGACTCATGAAAACTCAAACATCTTTAATGGTTTATGTCTCAGCTAGACTTACAACACCCAAGTTTCCTCTATGAAACTCAAATACATCTTTTTCTAATGACTTTGTAAATATATCAATTGATTCACCACTCGCTTTACAAAGTTTTAACTCGACTTCTCCATTGCTCACAATTTCTCTACTAAAGTAATATCTAGTATCAGTATGCTTCATCTTTTGATGAAACACATTATTCATGGATATGGCAATCGTTGAGGTGTTGTCACAAAATATTATTGTTGATACTTGTTGTTTCTTCTTCAGTCCATCCAATACTATTACTAACCACATTGTTTGACATGCTTCTGATGTTGTTGCTACATATTCTTCTTATGTTGATGATAGTGTCACTATATGTTGCTTCTAAGATGCCTACAAAATCACACCTGAACCAAGATGAGTACATAACTATAAGTGCTCTTCCTATCATCCAAACTGCGTGCAAAATCACTATTTGTATATCCAATAAAATCCTTCTTCTTTCTGCTTCCATACATTATGCCACAATCTCGGGTTCCTATTATGTATCTCAGAATTATTTTTCCTTCTTTCCAATGTGTGTTTTGCGGGTCTGCGTAAATCTAGAAATCAAACTCACTGCTTGCTTAATATCTGGTCTTGTAGCTATGAAATAAATGAGGCCTCCAACCAATATTTTAGATAGAGTTGGATTGACATGCAATCCTTCATCATCATTGCTTAACTGTGTACCTATTGCAATAAGTGTAGGGGTGGGTTTACAATTTTCCAACCAGAATATTTTTTAGCAAATCTCTAGTATATTTATTTTGACAAATAATTTTTTTTTTTTTAGATTGCTCAACTTCCATGCCATAAAATATTTCATGAGACCAAGATTTTTCATCTCAAATTTTTTCATCACCACTGCATTCAATTCATCTAACTCAAGGTCACCAATATAAATCATGACATCCACAAATAAACAAACAATGATTTTTTCCTACGCTCATTTACCTTTTTCCACAAGATAGACCCAATGTTTCTTCTGAAAAGTCCATTCTTTCTCATGTAGTTATCAATTCTGCTATACCAATCTCTAGGTGTTTGCTTCATTCCATAGAGTTCTTTCTTCAACCTGTAAACTTTATCTTCTTTACATTCAACTTCACAACATGGAGGTTGTTGCACATAAATCTCTTCTTCTAGAATTCAATTCAAGAAGGTGGATTTCACATCCATCTAATATATTTTCCACTTGTTCTGAGTTGTTATGACTAAGGCTTCTCTTATAGTATACAATATCTCTACTCGAGAAAACGTTTCTCAAAATTCTATTCCACGTTGGTACGAGAATCTTTTTGCTACAATTCTTGCTTTAAATATGTCAATTTCACCTTTCTCATTCAAATTTTTCTTGTACACGCATTTCACACCAATGATATTTTTATCCTTCGGTAAATCAACCAAATCCCATATGTCATTGTTTCTAATAGCTTCAATTTCTTCATCCATGGCTTTCACCCAATTTTCATCTTTGATTTCTTCTTCAAACAAAGAACGTTGGAATGAAAACAATGCAAAGTTTGACCTAACATCCAAATCATCATAAATATCTTTCATACTTCTCATTTTTCTCTTCTCATTGCTTGAGTCGTCACCTGACTGATTGCTAGGAAAATTCCAATGTGTTGATATTCTTGAAGATCCATGATGCTCAGAAAAACTTGGAATCATTTTTGGCATGACTTTGTTAGGTTTTTTCTCTTGAGATTCTTTCTTCTCCTTTTTTGTTACATCTTCCTCCATCAATCGTGCTTGTGCATCAACTGTTATGTCTATAGTCCCATTCCATGACTCTTGTTCTTTTAACACAACATCTATGCTAATTATGATCTTCTTAGTGATAGGGTGATACATTTTTTAAGCTTTTGATTGCTCATTATAACAAATAAATATTTATTTTTTACTTTTATCATCCAATTTACCTCTTAGTTCTTTAGGCACATGTGCATAGACTACATATCCAAATACTCTAAGATGAGACACACTGCAAGACATACCTGACCATGTTTCTTCTCGTACTCTATTCATCACACTTTTTGTAGGAGTTTCGTTTATCACATAAACAACACATGCAACTACTTCTGCCCAATACTCATTAGACAAATTTCTTCCTTTCAACATGTTCATTGCCATTTTCATAATTTTTATATTATTTCTCTCTGCTACACCATTATGTTGTGGTGTGTATCTATGTGTAAAATTTATTATGGTTCGATGTTGTTTGCAGTAATCAATGAATGCCTTTGAATCAAATTCTCCATGATGATCTAACATCAATACCTTTATTCTTTTTATCACTTTGGTTCTTTGTTAAGGCTTTCAATTCTTTCAACTTTGTAAAAGTTTTAGAATTATGCTTTAGGAAGTAAATCGATGTCTTTCTTCTATAATCAATGATAGTGAGGAAGTGACAACTTCCATCAATTGACTATGTCCTCATAGGTCCACATGGGTCTGTATGCAATAGATCAAGAAGAAAATTTTCTCTATATGAAACTCTGGAAAACATTCATGGTGTTGCTTTCCCAAAATGAAACTCTCACAAGTACTATAAGTTTCTTTAATGGTAGGTAATCCACTAACCATCAGTTTATGCTTCAGCAATCTTAAACCATAGAAGTGCATGTTTCCAAACTGAAATTGTCATAACCAATAATCATTACCAGAGAAAATTTTAAGGATGGAAGTTTATCTTAAATTTTAGAAACATTGGCGAATCTTAATAGTCCTTAATATGAAAATAGTAAGATTTATATTGATATTTTTGTAGAAATATTTAGATTTCCAATGATTTTACATTAGTCGATATAATATTTCTGCGATTTTTAAGGGAAATTAATGGTGTACCATAAAATTTGGGCGAATTATTTTAGGAAAAAAATGGAAATTAGTGAATCCTTTTTTGGAAAAAAATGGAAAATTAGCACACTTGAAAATATTAGCCCCTAAAATTTTCCTTGATCATTACAACATGAAACTATGACAGAAGTGACCTGGTCACTGTAATTCATAACTAGAGGAAAGAGTTTGTTCCCTTTCATTTTCCCCTTTGCTATTTGTTGCTTACTTTGGGCCTTGTAATATGTAAAACACTCTTTTCATTGAAAAGTAACTATGTATCCTTTCCGCATCAATTTACCGATGCTTATAAATTATCTTTAAGACTAGGGGCATAATATAACTCTAAATTTTTCTTTGGACCCCCCTGCTTGGTCATAATGTTGAATCGATTTCCTTTCTATCCTTCATCTACATACTTTAAAAATCTCTTCTAATATTCTGCAACTTAACAATATTTACTTTGGTCATACATTTATAGTTTGTCTCCAATTTCTCTCATGTTTCCTTTGCCGAAAATGTGATCATAATTTTATGGAACTCTACTCAGTCCACTCCTTCTTGGATAAGCTACAGCGCTTTTGCATTCTTCCTTTTGTCTTTCTTCCAATGTTCCCTCTCTACATTAGTCAAGGCTCATTATTTTGCTTCATTTTTAGGTTCCCGAAACCCAAACTAGACCTAATCTCATACATCATGAACCTTCAATTTGGTCTCCATCTTAAGAGGCCACACATCATAATCCTTCCCTCTAAATGGAGGAAAATAGGGCAAAAAACTGGATGAAGCCATATTTAACAAAAATATCCATCTAAAAACTTTGCAAAATTCCTTTCGAAAAAAATCGTTATATTTGTTTATATAAAAAACATTATAAAAAAATAATTGTAAAGGCTTTCTATAACCTTTATAAAATACTCCAACGATTTTAAAAAAAAAAACTTATTATAGTAAAGTCTTTTATAATCATTTAAAAAAAATACCTTATAGAAACTTCCATATAAATATTTTTCCAAAATCTATGAATCCCTTTCCAACCTTTATGAATAAAGTTTCATATGAGTCATATTTTAACATTCAAGAAATTTTCGACTTTTTTATACGTCACATCCCTTTTCAAAAGGATTTTAATATTAGGTATGCAACTCAAGGGATTAACCTTTTGAACGTGATTGCCTTTTTGAATGGTATTTTTTGATCAACGCACCTTTTGACAGTGTTGGGGTGTGTTAATCCATTAAAAACTACAGAATTAAATTTCTTCTAAATTAAGATGAATTGGTACACTTACGTTAATCAAGAAAAACGTTTGTAGCACACCTTAACTATACGACAATTTTGCAATATGAAATTTTATAAAAATCATAGACCTTTATTACTTGGCCTTCTTCTTTATTGGCTCTACTAGCTCCATGGATCATGCAATCCTTTCTCAGCTCTAATGCCAATTTGTTGGAATGGAAGGGGAGGATAGACCCAAAATTAGAAAAAAATAATTCACACACAATAACATGAGTTGTGACTCTTCAATTGATCACACAAACTTGATGATTACAACGAACCCAATGAGGGATATTTAAACATGTTCTAACTAGAAAATCATCTAAAATAACTTGACATGCAACCACACACTAAATTCAACTATGAATTAAATTGACTTGAATCAACTTGACTCAGTTAACCGACTCTCTAATTTTAGCCAACTTCTTAATGGGAGAGTAATTAACTATTTTACCATTTGTTTATCCGTTAAATATTCCTTGTTTGGTGACAGAAACTTTTGGTTTTCTGATCCCTATCCCTCAATGAGAGACTTCTGGATTTTAAACACCATATCTCTCACTCCTCCATTATGGCCGCATGCGACATGTTGAACTCCCAAGATTCTTCATGCAAGATGTCCGCACTAATCTGCTCCTATTCCATTATTTTGTTGACATCCTCAAGCTTTTTCTTATGGAGATCAAATTCCTTACTTCTATCTTCATAGTTTTCCTTAACTAATATTTTTAATGCATATCTTACTACTTTTATTTTTTGCTCCCAAATTATGAGATGAAAAACAAAAATCCATCCTTCCATGGCTTGAGATATCGCTGCATAAAATTCATTGGAAATTAGCGAGTAAGGTTTGATGTAGGAAGGGAGGGGGACGTAATATTCTTGAGTTGAGGGAGAGTAGGATAATCCTATCACTTCATCCACTCTAAGGAAAAATGAATGAAAACAGGAAAAATATTTGATAAATATATTCATTATTTATGAGGAATTGGTTCAGCTTGGCCACAATGTGACCAGGCCCAATTCACTTAATTAGCCACTTATACTTGCTATAGGTTAGACAAACATAAATGAGCTCATGAGTGGAAATAAGGTCTTGTATTTTTTTTTAAAAGGAGTCAATGATAGGGCTCCCCTTTTTTCCTCTGGGTGAATAGTTGTATTAAAATCACCCCCCAATACTACACTTTCTTTTGAAACAAGATTTATCATGGCTAATTAAATAGTTCCAACAATTTTATTTTTATGATAAACCACTCTTACATATACATTGACAATAATACATATCTCATTGCTTGGAATGTGAAGATTGGTGGCCAGCCAATTCTGTGTATTTTGTTTTGAAATTAATTGAAAAATTGTATGGTACCATAATGTTTAAAGCTCTCCTAAGTCACCTAGTGATCTTAATGTAGAGGCATGACTTTCTTGCCATAAGGACTTACTCTTTTGGAGGGATTAATTTTTCCTCAATTTTTTCTCATGGAAAGGAAGGACAGGGTTTTTTTTTTCAAAATTATGACTTTTAAGAGATTTTCTACTACTCCCTAATCCTCTACAATTCTAGGATACTCTATTTATCATTTACTAAAGGTTTTAGGGTTTCCCCTTGCATGGGGGGAAACTAATTCCCTTGTTATGCTTGGATTACCCTTGACAAAGACGTAGCATAAATTCGTAGTTAATTATCTTTTATTTCTTTATCAGTGGGAATCTCCCTATTTACTTTTCTTCCATCTTTCTTAGAAATTTTACTTAAAATAGTCTCTTTCATCATTTCATTGTCATACCTTTCATTAGTATAATCTGCAAAGGAAGAGACCTGAGATTTGTGAGGGATTTTATGGGAAATGAAAACCTCCTAATCTTTAGATTCATCTTCAATCTCAATTGGGATGTCCTCTAGAAGAGGAATTCCGTTGAAAATTTCCTTGGAAGCTACAACTTCTTCAAAAGGGTTATGAATATCCTAAGCAACATTGATTTGGTTTTCACCTCCATCTTCTAGATTTTTTAATGCAATTAAACTATTTTCTTAGGGATTGACCTATTTTCCTTTGTTGAAGGAAGATTCCTAATGTTTGGAAGGATCCTTTGGGGATGGAGGAGTATTCTCTATGAAAACTTGGTTTAAAAAAGAGTTTCATGTGGTTTCATGCTTATTGGGCCCTTGTAAATGCTTTGTTGTTGTCATTGTTCACCTTCTTCCTCTTGTTTTGGCTATGTCAACTTGGGAGATATTTCATGCATAATACTAATATTCATGGCATGATTTCCACTTGAATGGAAGCTAGTTTTAGTCTATGTTTTGTGGAAAGGATTAATTGTCTAGTTTTAACTTCATTGGTTCCGACATATGCTTTTCCAAGTAAACCTCCAAAAAAATCGATGTTCGTTAACATTTCCTCATGTGGCTTAATACTATTAATATATTTTTCCAATCACATTTCAAATAGTGTGGAAAGTTTCATTTTTCCAGTAGTGGAGACGGAAGTAACGCAAGTTCACCACATAGACACAACATAGGGGTTTACATTCTTAGGATTAAAATTAGGGTTCCATATGTTCACATAAATATCATGAGAAACTATGAAATACAAGCCACTATGAAGAATCAGGTCTTGCTCCTTTTTGTCTTGAAAATATAAAAAGTACCCCTTTTTTAAGAATGAAGAGGATATGCCATCTTTGATCCAAGGGTGCTAATTTATTTCCACTCAAGAGTTCATCAAATTGGGGGAAGGTTAGAGCCTAGAGAATTTCCCAATTATCCTTTGATATTCTGAGCACAAATCTGAGGCTCTTGGCGGATTAGAATTGACTCAAAGTTTCAAGATCTCAGATAATTTCTTAAAAAATTTCATTATTCAAGGTCTTTGCTCAAATTCACTACTAGCAATAGGGTGTTAAACACTAGAATATCTAGAGTAAGGGGTGGTAGGGGAAGGGAAAATCCTCTTGAGTCTAAGGCCATATCACCCAATAGGGTCATTCCAAGGGGAACCTGAATTTTTAATTAAAAATAGCAGACATGGAAAGGGCATGGACAATACTGACCCCAACACAAGATTCGTTAACCATCTTTGTCTTTCAACTTGGGTATTTGTTGTGCTAAACTTAGCGTTCCTAAATTGAGGTCATAAATTATCAACCAAGATCAGTAAACTACTGAAGTGTGGTGCACTATATGTGCTTAGGTATCTGTTTCTCACTACATTGTGTTTATTGTTTTTATGATGTTTTTGGTTTTATGGTTTTATGTCAAGAAGGAAAAGAACTAACTGTTGGTAAAGAGAAGTGGATGGTTACACTAAAACAAAGAAAAACCTACTCTAAATTGTGTATGACACTAAAGAACAGAAAATGCAAAGCTTGATAATGACTCCTAGTAAGGAAACAAATCACAACATGAACTCAATAACTCATAGCATGAAATCATCCAATTCATTCATTAGGAATATGTTGGAATAGTGTTAGAAAAGAACAAGTTTAATGCAAATGAGGTTCTCCTAAGGACACAATCATCTTACAATATTACAAAGAATCTCATCCATGGCTAGAGGTTTATTGGAACACAATTGAAAAGAATTATTTGTAGCCAAATGAATTTCACCTCTAAATTAACTTTTAATGTTTTAAAAGATTACTCCATTCTGCAGCTCAGCTTGTCACTAGTAAACCTCATCCAAAAGTTAGAGATTTTCTAAAATAGTTTTTGGAAAGAAAGGTTTAATTGTGAATTTGCAAAGGATTGCAGAATAATCAAGGCCTTAAACTGATATTACTAACTCCTGTCTAGATGATGATGTATTAATAGAAATTTAGAACAAAATAAGTTTTGTAAATAATGAAGGTTGTGGAATCTGATGTTAACAATTAATACTACTTAAATAACAATGGATAACATTGAGAATGCAATTGATCAAACTTGAAACACAGTAACCACAACTAAACTACAGTGCCATTAACCTAATTTGAAATATCGTGAACAAAGTTGAACTAGAATGCCACTAATCTAACTTGAAATGCAGTGAATTAAAACTGAACTAGAGTGCCATTATCAAACTTGAAATATAGTGGCAGAATTAAACAAAAAAGACATCTACCTCTGGAGTGCTACCACTAGACTAAGGATGCAACTAATTACTGGAATGTTTCAGCTCTATCTCATTCAGAATTAGTGGTATTTTGGAATAGTTTGTAGAAAAAGACCGGCTACAACATGTTATGTAAATGAACATGAAAGCATAAAATTCAACAGAACACAACAAAGCTCTAAAACACCACAACTATGTCCCATCTGAAATTAGTGATATTTTGGAAGAGTTTATAAGATCATGAATAGTTGTACAACTGATGTAATTGGGCATAAGAACGTAAAACTAACTCCTAAAATACTACAGTCACACCTCATTCGACATTAGTGATATTTTGGAATTGTACGTAAGAATGAGACTAAGCTGTAGCATCTAATGCAAATGAATAAAAACTCAAAGTTCAGAAAGTCAATTAAACTAGGAATGAAATGAGGCTAAATTACTTATCTAAATTATATAAACAAAGCTCCTCATGTAGCAGGGGCCCTCTACCACCGGAGTATCATGCAAATATACTCAATATTGACTCAGCTCGTGCAATAAAATGATGTTTCTTTCATTAAAGGAGAAATTCTTCAAAACAGAGTATTTACGGCCTTCAAAGATCTAGCAACAAAACAAAATCTAACCAACAGTTTCCCGGTCTCCCAAGTCATACTTATAATGAAGTTACACAACTAATCTTTGAGAAAAATGAGGATAAGTGTCTTTCCCACTTCTAATCAAATTAAAACTCTTATTAACAATCTTGTGCTTAACTGCGGACATCTATAGAGTCTGTGTTTTGATAGGAAACTGCTTCCCTTCTACGTGCATAACCGCTTTGATACTTTAACTCAGATTTCATGGGGAGCAAGAGATGATGGGGAGGTGTTGTGGATTTCACCCATATGCATTTTTCTTTGCAGTGACACCTGGAACCTACATAAACATGAGGATGGCTACAGAACAGACGACTGGCTACGAAATGCCTGTATTCTATAGCCGAGTCTTAGTCAAAATTAATACACCAACAAAATCATAAAAACATAGCAAGTCAGTCATTATATAAATTCCTAAAGCAATTTTAATTAATCCTATTGATCAGTTAAGCTTGTAATTTATGAGGGACAAATAAAATGAAGTAGAATGTGGTGAAAGAGAAGAAAATATTTGGGGCTCAACATACCCCCACTGCAAGGTTTTTGCATGTCCTCATGCAACTACTCCATGTACTCTGAGACCTCTGCTAGGACATCCAACCCTCTTCTTATGCTTTGTCTGACAGTCAATGGTCTTCTGGGCTTCCTTATGACTAACTTGAATCTTAAATTTGTAATTGCCCTGATTAGCTTTTCGTTTTTCTTCTTCAATTTTTCACTGGTCTTATACAATTTCTCCATTTGCAGAGACAGAGTTGAATTCATATCACTTTTTAGTTTCACCTGCTCCCTCAAAATGTCATTCTCATTCTTGATATGCCTATTGAGTACTTCTAACTCATACTTATCTCTTCTTAGCACATCAATTTCAGATTTTGGTGGGCTGGGAGTTTTGTCTCTACTTTCTAAAGCTCTCCTCTCTAATGACTCAATATAATTGTAAACTTGTTGCTGTGCTGGGTCAATTTCTAGAGTTCTTCATCCTCAATGTTTATGATCCCTGTTTGTCTAACCTATGTTTTCTTTAGTATTCCTCTAAGTCTATGGCTCCATCTTGGTTGAGATGGCCCTTCACCTCTTTATTTCACTTCTTAAGTTGCTTCCTTATTTGAGCCAACTTCTCAGAAATCATCTCTTCACTGTCCTCTTGAATTGATTTACCAGTTTCAAATTCAATAGCTTTAGATGTTTCTCTTCTCCTACTTCTTCTTGTAGGTTTACTTTCAGGTGGAGATTCTTTGGGTTCCTCAAAATGGTTTCTTACTAGAAATTCTTTCCAATTATCTCCCATTTTCCTCAAATGATGTTCAATTAATATTTTGACTAAACCATGGTGATACAAAGTTGTTTCTAGAAATTGAACCCTTTTTTGAACGTTTGAGGCCATTCTTTTCAAGCTATGAAGTAGGAAAAAGGGAAAATTAATTTCCTCATCTAAGAAATGCATCATTAACCGAATATGGTAGAAATACAGAGTACCAAATCTACCTTCACAGGTGATAATTTTTTGCGAAATGAGTAACATGTTCCTCCACTTATTCTTTAATGCCGAGCTAGGAATACCATTTTTAAAAATGGAAACATCCATACCTGGGGTCTTAAGCATTTTCCTCCATGCTTCGTTATAGAATTCCCTATTTTTGAACCACCTTTCTCCTTGTCTAGGTAGTTTCGTTGCCTCTGCAATGAAAGCCTCTGTAATAGTGAATTTAATGTTTCCTATTTCGACCTCAGCTCCATTGAAGGACCTTGCAAATTTTTTAGTCACCTCTTTGTGAAAACGACTAATTTTCTCCAAAAATTGCAACCAACCTGCTTGCTGTAACATTTCTCTGATTTGTGGATATCCCTCCAAGTACTTGGTTCCAACCGGTTCAGTCCTCACTATTAGACCCATAGTTTTTCTTCCAACCTTCAGTTTACTACTCCTCTGCTCACGGTGAAATGGCTATTAAAGAGATATTTCTGCCCCAAAGATGTTTCCTCCATTTTACAGAGTGGAATGGCTAAGTATTGGCTGCGGAAATGAATGATATGGAGTGGTTTTGAAATGAGTATAATGTGGTGAGGTGGTTCATATGAGTTAAAAGCTAACACAGAAGAAAAGACCACGGAGATATTTCGTTAAGAAATTCAAAATCATCATTAAATACTTCGACCTAATGACGTGACTGATCAAATCACTTCAGTACTTTAACCGTTAAGTTTTAAATGATAATCGGGTATGGTAAGATGGAAGGGTTTTTTTTGCTCAAAGTTTTTATGATATGGTCGACAGGCATGATCAACACGACTAATCAAAATAACCTTTTTGAATCATATATGAGTTAACTATGCTAAAATTTTCATGATTTGTCACCATAATAATCTCATACCTTTGCCTTTCCTTTAATTTTCTTTATGGTTTTGATATGCCTTGTCCTCAATCATTGATATTCAGTTCCTCATAACTCCTTTGATTTTTCTTGTTGTCTTGAATATGCAGGATCAATTTGTTGCTAAATCAAATGAATGCTAGATAGTGCCTTCAGGGTCTCTGGCTGTAGAATATATGTCTGGCTGCAGAATGTCTGACTGACTGCAGAATGTCTGATTGGCTGCAGAATATCCGATTGATTGCAGAATGTACCTGTAGAAGTCTTAAAACATGGAATGGAATGGTTTGAAGCATGAATGGAATGATGGAATATTGTATGAAATGAATTAAAAATGGATAATTAAATATGGTGTAATGGAGTATGGGTGAAGTGAATAATGGGATGAAATGAATCACAATTATGAAGTGGAGTGAAAAAGTGCCTGCAACTTCTGATCTGTATTATTCAATTGCGGAAAGAAATCAATCTTAAAACTTTGAGATGGAAATGAGGTGGACCATGGAATGAAATTAATGAAGTATGGATGAATGAAATTAAATGGAGTATGAAATGAAATGGAGTATGGATGAATGGAGTGAAATGGATCATAAGTGGGATGTGAATCACTTATGATTTTATGATAGCTACTTGCAGAGAAAAAAAAAGCAAACTTGAAAAGCTAAAGTGTCAGAAATATTCTGATTTTCACTCTATTTTTTCTGTATAAACATGCTAATCAGAGATTAGTTTTCATGTTTATAAAATTTTTTTATTTTTTTATTATTATTATTTATTTTTATTTATTTTTAATTTTTTTTTCAATTATCTGACTTCAAAAAATTCAATTAAGTTGATGAAGAAGAAAAAATCTTCTTCATTAACTTCACATCACTCTTTTCCTGGAATTTCTTGACAAATTCTTCTCTTGAGAGTGGCTTATGATACAGCTTCAATCTATGACCATTCACAAGAAAAGTGACCTTCTCTTCATCTATTGTCCTGATTTTTATTGCTCCACTATCAAAAATTCTCATAATTTCATATGGTCCAAGCCAATGTGTTTGGAATTTACCTTGAAAATCCTTGAAATTTGAATCAAACAAGAGAGCCTAGTCACCTTCTTTGAACTTATTTTCCTTGATGTACTTGTCATGCCATCTAGTCCTTTGCTGTTGGACTATACTTTTTTTCTGAACTGCATCTTGTCTGATCTCATCCAATTCATTAATCTGCTCCAATATATGCTTTTGTGCCTCTGTTAGATCAAGTCCTAGCTGAATTTCCATTTTGAAAGTTTGAATCTGGAACTCTATGGGAAACAAAACTTGCTTTCCATAAAAAAGTTCATAAGGAGTATGGCCTGTTGTGCTTTTCCATGTAGTTCTATAGGCCCACAAGGCTTCAGAAAGCCTATCTTCCCAATCTCTTCTATGCAAACGAATAGTCTACGTTAGGATCCCTTCAATGACCTTATTAGTAGATTCCACTTGACCATTTTCTTGTGGATGATAGGGAGTAGATTTTCTGTGTCTGATTTTGTACCTCTCCATCATTTGTTCCACTAGCTTTGATGTAAATTGAGCTCCTTGATCGGTAACAATTTCCCTTAGGACACCAAAACGAGTAAAAATATCCTCAAAAAGAAAATTAACTACAGATGCTTCAGTAGCAGAAAGTAATGGTTTGGCCTCTACCCATTTAGTAACATAATCAGTGCAAACTAATATATATTTCTTTTGTCTTGATGGAGGACTAATAGGTCCTACAAAATCCAAAGCCCATTTTTCAAAAGGTTCAATATATACCTGAGGCTGTAATGGCATCTCACCTGAAGGAGAAGGTTTCCCTACCCTTTGGCAACTGTCACACCTTTTGACATACTATTTAGCATCTTTAAACAGGGATAGCCAATAATATCCCAAACGAAGGATCTTATAGGTTGTCCTTTTATCAGCAAAGTGTCCGCCACAAGGTTCATCATGACATGCCTTGATAATCTCAGGCATCTCATATTCCCGAATACATCTCCCAATGATAAAATACGGACCTATCTTGTATAACTCATTAGCAACCCATGAATATTTTGCACTGTCATAAATGATCTTTCTTTTGTCTCTTGCATTCATTATTGAAGGAAATTTCCCTGAAACTAAATAATTAGCAATGTCAGCAAACCAAGGAGTTTGAGTAGAAATTGCAAAAAGATATTCATCAGCAAATTGATCTTCAACTGGGGTATTGTCGTGGATGTTTTGGAATCTAGATAGGAA
This sequence comes from Pinus albicaulis, assembly GCA_034641835.2. Taxonomy (NCBI): domain Eukaryota; kingdom Viridiplantae; phylum Streptophyta; class Pinopsida; order Pinales; family Pinaceae; genus Pinus; species Pinus albicaulis. Next base: position 899,533,742 of record CM076571.1, on the reverse strand, counting down.
ATCAGCTACCGTGTTTTGTTTTCCAGGCCTATCTAGAATGGGAATGTTGAATTCTTGTAAAAGCAATAACCATCTTAAGACTCTGCCATTAGTAATTGATTTGTTTATTAAATATCTAATTGCAGAGTGATCTGTGTGAACAAAAGTTTCATAGCCTATTATATAGTGTTTGAATTTGTTTATGGCATGAACAACAACTAAAAACTCTTTTTCAGTTATAGTATAGTTTAACTCTGAAGGAGTCAAGTTTTTACTAGCATAGTAGATGGCATAAGGAATCAAGTCTTTTTGTCCCAACACTACTCCTAGAGCTGTATCTGAGGCATCTGTTGAAATATGAAAAGGTAGCTTCCAATTAGGTCTCCTTAAAATAGGTTCTTTAGAGATTTTTGTTTTCAGGGTCTCAAAGGCTAACTATCAATCGGGATTCCACTTGAATTCACAGTCTTTGGTAAGTAATTTGAAAAGTGGAGATGCTATCTTGGTGAAGTTTTCTATAAATCTTTGATAATATCCTGTAAATCCTAGAAAACTCCTAACATCTTTCTGACAACTTGGAATAGATAAGTTAGAGATGACTTCAACTTTTGACTCATCAACTCTAATCCCATCCCCTGAAATGTGATGCCCCAAAACAATTCCTTCAGTAAACATCATAAAACACTTTTCATGACTTAGTGAAAGATTTTATTCTTTACATCTCTTTAAGAATTTTTCCAGGTTTGCTAAATCTTCTTCAAATGTTTTTCCATAAACTGTGAAATCATCCATATATACCTCTACACAATCATGTATTAGATCTGAAAAAATTCCAAGTACTTCCCTTTGAAATGTTGCGGGTGCATTGCATAGTCCAAATGTCAATAATCGGTAAGCATAGGTACCCCAAGGACAGGTAAATGTGGTTTTATCTTGATCTTCCAGTGCTCCTTGGATTTGATTATAACCACTAAACCCATCTAGGAATGAGAAGTACTTTTTGCCAGCTAATGTATCTAACACCTGATCTATGAAAGGTAAGGGAAAATGATCTTTAAGAGTAGCTTTGTTTAATTCCTGGTAGTCAATACATACCCTCCATTTACCGTTTTTCTTTGGTAAAATTACCAAAGGAGAAACCCACTGACTGTCTGAAATGGGATAGATGATGTTAACATTTAATAATTTCTGCAATTCTTCCTTAATAATCTCCCTAAGATTTGGATTCATCATTCTCTGAGGTTGTCTGATTGGTTTACAATTCTCCTTTATGTAGATGTGATGAGTGCAAGTCTTGGGGCTTATCCCTTTCATATCAGTGTACTCCCATGCATATGCAGAAGAATGTCTCTGTAATATCTTGACTAGCTCTTCTTGTTGAGATTTCTCTAGGTTATTGTTTATATTTGAAGTTTTGCCTGGAAATATCTCAATTGTAGAGTTTCCAAATTTATCCATGGAATAGAGAGAAAAATTATTTGATGACAAAAACTCAATGTTGGATTCTTCTTGAAATTGTTCATGCTTATATTCCGAAGAGGATTCAAAGTTTTCCAAGGTATTTAGAATCTGGCTATATTCACTAATTTATAAAATTGTGAAGAGAGGTTGTAAGTCTTCTTCATCCTATATCCATTGAGTATCATCTAATTCTATAATTGTTCTTGCTGGAGGATACAAGGTAAATTTCTTGGTTGAACTACCATCAGAGATGTAGATATCACCGGATCTACAGCTAATGAAAGAATCAGCTGTAGCTAACCAAGGTCTTCCTAATATAATAGGATGTCCTCCTAGATTATTCTTAGGAGTTAGGATCATAAAATCCACTGGATACTCCCAAGAAGGGAAAATTTTAGGGGCGAATTTTAGCCCAAAGGCGAATTTTAAGGGATTTTAAATTTTAATAGGGCGAATTTTTTATATAAAACCCATTTTATATAGTTTTATAAAGTTAGTCCAATAATTATTTAAAAAAAAATTAATTATTAAATATTAGCCAATCACAATAAATGTGCATAACACTGAAAAAATCAAACTCGCCGTCAATTTTCTTTATCTGCAGCAATTTTCAATGGCATTCGCCTCCATTTACAGAGTCGGATGGAGGGGTTGGAGTGATTCGCCCCCATTTTTTCACTGGTTCTCCGGAATTTACTGGATATTTATTGGGTCGGAGAGGTGGTTGGAGCTTGAAGGGCGTGGAAGTTGAATGTTGATCCTTGGATGTATAAACCTATGAGATTGATGGAGGTCAGAGCGATGGAGGTGGAGATCGATGGAGATGGAAATGATCTGGGTGCATTGAACAATAACAGCTACACGCATTGATAAGGGCAACCAGTTCTAGGAGACTGACCAGAGTTACAGGTAGCTGTATTTAGAGTTCTAACATTTAAGAATCAAGATAGCCCATTTCCCCGATGCCATGGAGCTAAACCCACGTGCGAGGAGGAGTTTGGGCAGTGCTGTTGGCCCTTGGGTTGCAACTGTAATTATATTTTTTGCTATAAATTTGTTGAGTCTGAAATTTGAATGCCCTTTGCCTTCCTCAAGGAAGCGACCACCGGTTTTGAATGCTCGCGGATGGTTCTTGAGATGTTTTGCTTATATTTAAATAAATCAGTAGGAGGCATCTTTCGCCCATTGGAGCAGTACACCGCTTTAGAGAAACCAGACTGTCGGTGAGTAATTAAACAACTTTTGTTCCAGCAGCAAATTTATTTTATTGATTGCTATATTTGTCTATTGTGCTGAGCGTGGCGGTTTCGATGGGCAGTCCCAAGTGGTTTTGATTTGAGTAGTGGGTTTAAAAGTCCGGGATTTGGTGGTTTTTAATGGGGCAAAGCTATTCTTAATTTTTTTATGTTGGGTATGTTGGATATTCTGGTGTGCATTACTATTCTGGCCACGAATCTTGGCAGAATGTGCGAGTAGGGTTTGATTCTGGCTATTCTTTTCAGGTAAATTGTGAGAAGGCAGAGTTTTGAAGGGGATTTGAATTTGAATCATGGAAGTTGAGTGTTGCAGCCCTCGGTCTTCTGCTCAATGGTGTGAAGTTGACATGAAGCCAACAATGGTGGTGAAAGATACACTTAATCAAGGATGCATGCAATATGGGTTAGTAATTAGATTCAAATCAATTCATTAAAACTGGGTGACAAGAGTTAGATGCACTGCTATTACACATGATTTTTTTAATATTTTCTTTTTGTTTTTCTTCATTTTTGAGGTTTTATGTGACTATTGATATAGAGAGAATCCCATAATACAATTCTTTGTATTTGAAATTAATCTCCTGTCAGTCTCTTTACATTTTCTTCAAATCTTGAATTCAGGAGTTTTTCTAATGCTCTGAAGCCTTCTGGTCAGATTCTGTTCTGTTAGCATACATTAATTTCAAAATAAACTTCTTACAATTTTTCCTTCCATTCTTTCTTCAATATTTTTACTCATGGAGCTCTTTTATGTTTGGGGTTCACCAGGCTGAACGCATTTTCTCTACTTTGGGAATATCCTCTCACATGGAACCATTGAGTGGTGTAATGGCATTGGGCAAGCGATATAGTAGCAGAGTATTTTCTTGTTTTTTTAATTCTATGCCAGGATGGTAGAGAAGACAAGGATCCGAGACACTTGGATTCGAATGGTTGCTAGCCTGGTTTCAGCTACTGCCCTCACCGACATTGGCACCTGGAGCATGCAATTGGAAATTTGAACAATTTGTCATATGGATGCATGAGCCATATGATTCCATGCCTACATATTTCATAATTGTTATAAAAAATATGTGGGAATATGCATACATCTCATCTCCTGTACCAAGAGAAGGGACCAGTTTAAAATTTTATTGCTAATTTCCATTGACCTAAACATTTGGAGGTCAATATGCCGATATCATGAAAATATAAGGTGAATGAAATAAATTGAACCCCGACATTTTCATGGTACTTATTTATAGCACCCTTGAACTAGTGTAGTAACGGAACTTTCTGTGAATAATGAGGAACTGTGTGTTCCTGTAATCCAGTAGAAGTTATGGGGTAGCCTCTTTATGTCCTTGAGCCAGCAATACATTTCTGTTGGCACCCTTCAATGGAGTGAGCTTTATTTAAAATTTCTCTCTAACAGCGAGGTCTATAGAACATCACTTCATCTGATTGTTTGAACCATGGTATCAAAATTGTGACAAAACTTACTATCTGAGAAGTTATCATGGCCATCAACTACCTTTCTTTATGATTTGGATCTTTCATTATACCAAGTATATTTCTCTATTGAAGGAGGAGAAGCTTTGGACATTCTACTTAAATGGTAAAAAAATGGAGTGGATTCTTTCATATGATTGTTTGAACCATGGTATCAAAATTTGTCAAAACTTACCATCTGAGAAGTTATCATGGCCATCAACTACCTTTATTTATGATTTGGATATTTCATTATACCAAGTATAGTTCTCTATTGAAGGAGGAGAAACTTTGGGCATTCTCCTTAATTAAGGATGCATACAATATGGAGCAGTACACCGCTTTAGAGAAAACCAGACTGCAGGTGAGTAATTAAACAACTTTTTTTCCAGTAGCAGATTTATTTTTTTGATTGCTATATTTGTCTATTGTGCTGAGCGTGGAAGTTTTGATGGGCTTCCCCGAGTGGTTTTGATTTGAGTAGTGGGTTTAAAAGTCCGGGATTTGGTGGTTTTTAATGGGGCAAAGCTATTCTTAATTTTGTTATGTTGGGTATATTGGATATTCTAGTGTGCATTACTATTCTGGCCACGAATCTTGGCAGAATGTGCGATTAGGGTTTGATTATGGGTGTTCTTTTCAGGTAAATTGTGAGAAGGCAGAGTTCTGAAGGGGATTTGAATTTGAATCATGGAAGTTGAGTGTTGTAGCTCTCGGTCTTCTGCTCAGGGGTGTGAAGTTGACACGAAGCCAAAGGTGGTGGTGAAATATACGCTTAATCAAGGATGCATGCAATATGGGTTAGTAATTAGATTCAAATCAATTCATTAAAACTGGGTGACAAGAATTAGATGCATTGCTATTACACATGATTTTTTTAATATTTTCTTTTTGTTTTTCTTCATTTTTGAGGTTTTCTGTGACTATAGATATAGAGAGAATCCCATAATAAAATTCTTTGTATTTGAAATCAATCTCCTGTCAGTCTCTTTACATTTTCTTCAAATCTTGAATTCGGGAGTTTTTCTAATGCTTTGAAGCCTTCTAGTCAGATTCTGTGTTGTTAGTATACATTAATTTCAAAATAAGCTTTTTACAATTTTTCCTTTCATTCTTTCTTCAATATTTTTACTCATAGAGCTATTTTATTTTTGGGGTTCACCAGGCTGAACGCATTTTTTCTACTTTGGGAATATCCTCTCACATGGAACCATTGAGTGGTGTAATGGCATCGGGCAAGCGATATAGTAGCAGAGTATTTGCTTGCTTTTTGCATTCTGTGGCAGGATGGTAGAGAAGACAAGGATCTGGGACACTCAGATTCTAATGGTTGCTAGCCTGGTTTCATCTACTGCCCTCACCGACATCGATGTGAAATTGGCACCTAGAGCATGCAATTGGCAATTTTAACAATTTGTCGTATGGATGCATGAGCCATATGAGTGCATGCCTACATATTTCATAATTGTTATAAAAAATATGTGGGAATATGCATACATCTCATCTCCTGTATCAAGAGAAGGGACCAGTTTAAAATTTTATTGCTAATTTCCATTGACCTAAACATTTGGAAGTCAATATGCCCATATCATGAAAATATAAGGTGAATGAAATAAATTGAACCCAGAAATTTTCACGGTACTTATTTATAGCACCCTTGAACTAGTGTAGTAACATAACTTTCTGTGAACAATGAGGAATTGTGTGTTCCTGTAATCCAGTAGAAGTTATGGGGTAGCCTCTTTGTGTCCTTGAGCCAACAATACATTTCTGTTGGCACCCTTCAATGGAGTGGGCTTTATTTCAAATTTTTCTCTAACAGCAAGGTCTATAGAACATCACTTCATCTGATTTTTTGAACCATGGTATCAAAATTGTGACAAAAATTACTATCTGAGAAGTTATCATGGCCATCAACTACCTTTATTTATGATTTGGATCTTTCATTATACCAAGTATAGTTCTATATTGAAGGAGGAGAAACTTTGGACATTCTCCTTAAATGGTAAAAAAATAGAGTGGATTCTTTCATCTGATTGTTTGAACCATGGTATCAAAATTGTGTCAACTTACTATCTGAGAAGTTATCATGGCCATTAACTACCTTTATTTGTGATTTGGATATTTTATTATACCAAGTATAGTTCTCTATTGAAGGAGGAGAAACTTTGGGCATTCTCCTTAATTAAGGATACATGCAATATGGAGCAATACACCTCTTTAGAGAAAACCAGACTGCAGGTGAGTAATTAAACAGCTTTTGTTCGAGCAGCAGATTTATTTTATTGATTTCTATATTTGTCTATTGTGCTGAGCATGGCGGTTTCGATGGGCTGCCCCGAGTGGTTTTGATTTGAGTAGTGGGTTTAAAATTCCAGGATTTGGTGGTTTTTAATGGGGAAAAGCTATACTTAATTTTGTTATGCTGGGTATGTTGGGTATTCTGGTGTGCATTACTATTCTGGACACGAATCTTGGCAGAATGTGCGATTAGGGTTTGATTCTGGGTATTCTTTTTAGGTAAATTGTGAGAAGGCAGAGTTTTGAAGGGGATTTGAATTTGAATCATGGAAGTTGAGTGTTGCAGCCCTCGGTCTTCTGCTCAGGGGTGTGAAGTTGACATGAAGCCAACGATGGTGGTGAAAGATACTCTTAATCAAGGATGCATGAAATATGGGTTAGTAATTAGATTCAAATCAATTCATTAAAACTGGGTGACAGGAATTAGATGCACTGCTATTACACATGATTTTTTTTAATATTTTCTTTTTGTTTTTCTTCATTTTTGAGGTTTTGTGTGATTATAGATATAGAGAGAATCCCATAATACAATTCTTTGTATTTGTAATTAATCTCCTGTCAGTCTCTTTACATTTTCTTCAAATCTTGAATTCGGGAGTTTTTATAATGCTCTGAAGCCTTCTAGTCAGATTCTGTTATGTTAGTGTACATTAATTTCAAATAAGCTTTTTACAATTTTTCCTTTCATTGTTTCTTCAATATTTTTACTCATGGAGCTCTTTTATTTATGGGGTTCACCAGGATGAACGCATTTTTTCTACTTTGGGAATATCCTCTCACATGGAACCATTGAGTGGTGTAATGGCATCGGGCAAGCGATATAGTAGCAGAGTATTTTCTTGCTTTTTGCATTCTGTGGCAGGATGGTAGAGAAGACAAGGATCTGGGACACTCGGATTCTAATGGTAGCTAGCCTAGTTTCGGCTACTGTCCTCACCGGCATCGATGTGAAATTGGCACCTAGAGCATGCAATTGGAAATTTGAACAATTTATCGTATGGATAAATGATCCATATGAGTGTATGCCCACATATTTCATAATTGTTATAAAAAATATGTGGGAATATGCATACATCTCATCTCCTGTACCAAGAGAAGGGACCAATTTAAAATTTTATTGCTAATTTCCATTGGCCTAAACATTTGGAAGTCAATATGCCCATATCATGAAAAGATAAGGTGAATGAAATAAATTGAACCCCGACATTTTCACAGTACTTATTTATAGCACCCTTGAACTAGAGTAGTAATGGAAATTTTTGTGAACAATGAGGAATTGTGTGTTCTTGTAATTTAGTAGAAGTTATGGGGTAGCCTATTTGTGTCCTTGAGCCTGCAATACATTTCTGTTGGCACCCTTCAATGGAGTGGGCTTTATTTAAAATTTCTCTTTAACTACGAGGTCTATAGAACATCACTTCATCTGATTGTTTGAACCATGGTATCAAAATTGTGTCAAAACTTACTATCTGAGAAGTTATCATGGTCATCAACTACCTTTCTTTATGATTTGAATCTTTCGTTATACCAAGTATAGTTCTCTATTGAAGGAGTAGAAACTTTGGACATTCTCCTTAAATGGTAAAAAAATGGAGTGGATTCTTTCATCTCATTGTTTGAACCATGGTATCAAAATTGTGTCAAAACTTACTATCTGAGAAGTTATCATGGCCATCAACTACCTTTCTTTATGATTTGGATATTTCATTATACCAAGTATAGTTCTCTATTGAAGGAGGAGAAACTTTGGGCATTCTCTTTAATTAAGGATGCATGCAATATGGAGTAGTACACCGCTTTAGAGAAAACCAGACCGCAAGTGAGTAATTAAACAACTTTTGTTCCAGCAACAGATTTATTTTATTGATTGCTATATTTTTCTATTGTGATGAGCGTGGCGGTTTCGATGGACTGCCCCGACTGGTTTTGATTTGAGTAGTGGGTTTAAAAGTCCGGGATTTGGTGGTTTTCAATGGGGCAGAGCTATTCTTAATTTTTTTATGTTGGTTATGTTGGATATTCTGGTGTGAATTACTATTCTGGCCACGAATCTTCGTAGAATGTGCGATTAGGGTTTGATTCTGGGTGTTTTTTTTAGGTAAATTGTGAGAAGGCAGAGTTTTGAAGGGGATTTGAATTTGAATCATGGAAGTTGACTATTGCAGCCCTCGGTCTTCTGCTCAGGGGTGTGAAGTAGACATGAAGGCAATGATGGTGGTGAAAGATACGCTTAATCAAGGATGCATGAAATATGGGTTAGTAATTAGATTCAAATCAATTCATTAAAATTGGGTGACAAGAATTAGATGCACTGCTATTACACATGATTTTTTTAATATTTTATTTTTTTTTTCTTCATTTTTGAGGTTTTCTATGACTATATATATAGAGATAATCCCATAATACAATTCTTTGTATTCGAAATTAATCTCCTGTCAGTCTCTTTACATTTTCTTCAAATCTTGAATTTAGGAGTTTTTCTAATGCTCTGAAGCCTTCTGGTCAGATTTTGTGCTGTTAGTATACATTAATTTCAAAATAAGCTTTTTACAATTTTTCCTTTCACTCTTTCTTCAATATTTTTACTCATGGAGCTCTTTTATTTCTGGGGTTCACCAGGCTGAACGCATTTTTTCTACTTTGGGAATATCCTCTCACATGGAACCATTGAGTGGTGTAATGGCATCGGGCAAGCGATATAGTAGCAAAGTATTTGCTTGCTTTTTGCATTCTGTGGTAGGATGGTAGAGAAGACAAGGATCTGGGACACTTGGATTCTAATGGTTGCTAGCCTGGTTTCAACTACTGCCCTCACCGGCATCGATGTGAAATTTCCACCTGGAGCATGCAGTTGGAAATTTGAACAATTTGTTGTATGGATGCATGAGCCATATTAGTGCATGCCTACATATTTCATAATTGTTATAAGAGATATGTGGGAATATGCATACATCTCATCTCCTGTACCAAGAGAAGGGACCAGTTTAAAATTTTATTGCTAATTTCCATCGACCTAAAAATTTGGAAGTCAATATGCCCATATCATGAAAATATAAGGTGAATGAAATAAATTGAACCCCGAAATTTTCATGGTACTTATTTATAGCACCCTTGAACTAGTGTAGTAACAGAACTCTCTGTGATCAATGAGGAATTGTGTGTTCCTGTAATCCAGTAGAAGTTATGGGGTAGCCTCTTTGTGTCCTTGAGCTAGCAATATAATACCGATGCAATGTGGGAATACTGGTTGTAGCTGCAATGTGGGAATACTCTGAGCCTATTCAACAGCAACCGTTGCAAATCCTGATGGTGATTCTTAAATTTGCATTTATCAGGTTCCGGTGGCTGAATTGCATTTGTACTATTTTTTTGATATTTTTTGTGGCATTGAATTGGATTTGGTGTAGAGAACTTTAACATGTTGTGCTTATTCAATTTGGGTATTGTTTTACTTGAAAATAGGTAATTGGGTTCATGTCAGTTTGGGTATATAGATGTCGTTCATGGAATTGGGAGGACACTGGATGGTTTGGATTGTGTCGGGGAATTGGTCTGTGCACAAGCCAGGTAGTTGTTCTGTAGTGCCAATGTACTTTGTTAGGCTTTCTGCATTATTTGTTTTTACAGTACCAGTGCTATTTTTTCTGACTATTTTGTTTTGTTGTATACACTGATATATTCATTCTTCATTTTCTTTTAATTTTATTTTAAAGCTTTTCTTTGCCATTGTTTGTATGTGGTTAGTGTATTTACATTTTAGAAACAGAGCTTTGTTTTAAAAAATAATGTTAATCTCTGCTGGGTCAAATTTCTACCTATGATGTTGGTACCTTGCCAAATGACCTTGTCTGGCATTTTGGTTAAAAGTCCAAATCCATAGGATAGTTGGTTAAAAGCCCAAATCTATAGGATAGTTGGTCTTGAGTTCCATGCCCTTGGACAGCATTTTTGTTAAAAGGCCATATCCACAGGATAGTTGGTCTTGAGTTCCATGTATCTGCTCTTTAGATGGACAAGTATTTGAATTTTAGTTCTGATATTTGTACATGCTTCCCCTTCTCCAAGACGAGTGGACATTCTTCCTTAATGCTCATTCGGACCTTTCAAATGTGAGGGTCATTTTACAACTAGTGTAGTTCTCTGAGTTATCATCGCTGTTACTTAACTACCCAAATTGTTGATGCTAATGCGTGCTATTGTCATTGATTGCCATTCTTGTGATTGTAGACAGGGTAGTGTAGTATTGTCGGCTCTATGTTCTCAACAATTTCTTTGTTTCATAACCTGCATGTTCATTCCTGAGTAAAATCACTTTCATCTTCTGTCTATCTCAAGAATGCTGCTTTTGTTTCATCACAAGTGCGATTTTTTTCTAATTGTTATTTTTTTTACAGAACTAGTGCTGTTTTTTCTAATTGTATTTTTACACTGTATAGACTTTTCCTCAGTTTCTTTCATTATGAAGCTTTTCTTGATCATTGTTTCTATCTAATGTGTGAGTGTATTTGATCGGGAAACAAAAGTCAATTTTAAAAACTAATGTTAACCTTTGTTGAATTCCATTTCTACCAATGATGTTGGTACCTTACCAAATTCCCTGGTCTGACATTTTGGTTAAGAGCCCATATCCACCTGATAGTTGGTCTTTGAAGTTTGAGTTATGTGAATTGGTTCATTTGATTGAAAACTATTTGAATGTCAGTTTTTCGCAACATTTATACATGTTTTTCCTTCTCCGTATGAGTCAAGTGGACATTCTGCCTGAATGCTCCTTTCAGAGCTTGCAAATGTGGCAGTCATTTTAAAACCGGTATAGTTCTCTGAGCTATCATCCCTGTTACTTGACTACCCACTTGTTAGTTTTTCTTTATAACGCAGATGCTAATGAGTGCTATTGTGATTGATTGCCATGCTTACGATTGTAGACAGGGCAGTGTACTATGTAGTATTGTTGGCTCTTCTCTCACAACTATTTCTTTGTTGCACAACTTGCATGTTCCTTGCTGATTAGAAGGACTTATGTGTTTTGTGTCTATCTCAAGAATGCCACTTTTGTTTCAGTTTTAAACATTCCAAATTCTGTGCATATAATGATGAGGTAATTGAATATTATTTGATTACTTTCCATGTAAGCATGTAATATGAGAATGATTTTCTGAGCCCAGCTTTTGGTTACTGATGTCTCTTCTTCGATGCAGATAGAAGTCGGAACTGGGTAATCTCCATGGGTCAAGGACTTACCTTCTAGAGGGTCTGTCTCCTCTGTTTGGCACTTGCATTCATAGGGGTAGTGTAATCTAGTTAAGGTGATAACGGTTGAATTTAAAGATCTCAAGATGAAGGAAGAGTTGGGTGACACTAAGCCAAGGGAAAACTCAAAATTGTCAGACCAAAACCATGCTACAAGGTTTGGATGTAGGAATGGTAGCACTGCTCTGAAACCAAGGGAAAATCGAGTACTGGTGTCTCAAACTACCTGTGGATCAACAAAAGATAAGAAAAGCATACTAAAACCAAATGAAATGAACAAGAAAGGTGATCATACTTCATTTGTGTTTGGCAAAGTGGAAGCTGCTATTGGTGTCCAGAATTGGGTCCCTAGTATTTAAAACACCAAAATGTTTCCAGCGTATTTCAAGGATATCCTTGTTTCCAGAAACCAGTAAAATTGATGAAGCCCATTTCACTATCAAAAATACATACAATAAATAAAAAATAAAATCTAAAGAACATTGAAATATGAGATTTGTTATAATACAGTTCAACAATTCAGTAACATCCAGTCTCAGCATAGTACTATACTACTAGTTGCGAAAAGCTTGTCAAAAATTGGCAAACATGTTTGATGTTTTAATCTGTAACCGAAACCACGATTCCTACAATTAAATAGATGCAAATTATACTTTGGAAGACATAGGCAGCCTGGACATGGGAAAAATCTAAATCGGCATTTCTCAAATGTTTTTAGTGCGCAGAAATATGAACCAATTTTTCAAATGCCAAACTGGCAAGTTTGCTGCAGCATTGAAGAATTATTTTGTGGTGGGAATTCGTACTACAAATTTCACAAGGATATGCAAATTATTTAATCTGAACGTTTAGATATTGAATGAATTTACGAGAAAAATAATTAATTTTTTTAAAGTGCTGCATATATAACTCGATGGAATGAATAAGTACATGAACTAAGAGAATCACATCACACAAGCAAGGGTATTTGGAAATTCCAGGCGCAAAGAGACAAAAAGGAAAGCATATGATCCTATGCACTAAAACTTGAAAGAAAGGACTCAACATGAATTACTCTATATAGCTCAACCCTTAAGAAATAGCTAGAAAGTATTAAGAATAGTCTCTTTACCTGAATGTAGTTTTCATAACACCACTGCGTTGAAAAGTTTGTTTCCTTCCAAGTCTCATATACCTGATACCAAGGAAACAATGGTAAGACAGTAATGGATATCGCAATGATTGTTTGACCTACAAATATTATGCAGTGATTATTACTAAACACATTTGTTTTACTCATCCATGTGTAGTCATTCAATTAGATATTTACTTTTATACGTGTATGAAGTATAGAAAACTTTGGATTAGCTTTATAGTTACTGTATTTCTCAAGTAGATTTGATTTCCCAAATATTGGTATCAAATAAGCTTGACAATTTTCTATTCTTTACTTAATGAGACATGTTCAAAATTGGCAGCTCAGGGATGAATTTCTTTAAACAAAATTTTATTTCTAACAATTCTGGAGTGACTTTTTAAAAATAGAAAGTCATGTCTATCATTTCAAGTATGACTTTCCAAAAATAGTAAATCACCTTGTATCAATTCGTAACCAAGTATAGTTGATGGAAAATCCCTAAACTTATCATTAATCAATCCTAATAGTTCAATTTTGACTTAATTATCAATATTATCATTACTATTATTATTATCCTTATGATACTATGATATTATTATAAAAAAGAAATTCAAGTAACCTTACCTTCATACTTTGTACCTCTCTGGACATCCCCGAGGAAACCTAAGGTTTATAAATTTTAGAACTATTGTGACAGACAGGTTTCGATTTTATTTTTTTGAAAACTTTCTCCAAAATCACCTGATGGGTTTCCACATACCTAGTTCGATTTTAGTTTTTGAGAACTACTCAAAATTCCTACATTGCAATAATACTTTATATATATAACAATGAACAAAACTGTAAATTGGATATTGTTAGAGGATATGGTCCAGACAGAGCCTAATCAATAAGGGTAGATTGTTATATGTATCAGTACTACACCTAGATTTTGTGCATGAAATAGGGGCAACAGTTATGACAGTGAAGTGTATACAACAAACTTGATTGGAAGTGACCCTCAACAATAGTTTTAAGTGCAATTAAGTGTAGTGGCAGTAGATGGAAATCAGGAGAGGTAGCATGAACAAGAGTTGAGGCTGCAGATAGTGTGTAGTGGTAACTGCAGAGTGGCAGCAGGTGAAGCAGCAATCAGCTTCAAAGCAGTGCTTCCCTTCTGAAAGCTATTGCTCTGCGTCCTTGACAATTCAATTCCCCATACATAGTTCTGAAATCCATCGGAGGAAATGCACAACAGTGACCCAGAAATCATTTGTTTCGATGAGTTTGAATTTATTTTCAAAAGGATGCAGTGCTCCAGCTGGAATAATGTTATCTACAAATATTATCTATAACAATAAATTTTATTCCAATATTATCTACAGATCCCCACATTGGATTCCAATAAATTTTATCTAAAGAAATTATCAGGAACAATGTTCTTGCAGAAACCTTGAATAGCACCTCTGAGTGAGTGGACAAGTGCATAGACAATGAAAGGACGTGTTTTTTCTTTCCATGACCAAGCACAAATTTTAAGATTGATGTTAATTGTTTCGAAAGGACACTAGGCATCTGTGTCAGTAACACAATTTTGGAATAAGAAAAAAGGGAACATGATCCTGAACCAACGATGTCAAAGGAACCCTATCTGGCAACAAGCATAAATATAAACATCAGCAAAATCCTTGATTAAATATATGATCAAACTCGATTTTTTATTTTTCTAGGTTCTGCAGAATCCATACCAGTCATGCCTCAAATGATTGTAAAACACAATATACGCATAGGATCATGAAAATCATCCAAAAAATATGTAATTATATTCTTTCATACTCGAATAGAGTCTTATTGAATTCGATTTTCAATTTTAATTTCATGGGAAGAAGTCACAGAGACCAATTTCAAAGGGTGTTAAAAGTAATAATAGGTTTAAAAACGGTAGAAACTTTGATAGTGGGATGTTATAACTAAGAAGAAGAAGAAGAAACCCAACAACAACATGAAGCACCTTTTGAGGAGGTTGAGTTATTATCATTATCATGATACATCAGGGTAGAGGGAAATGACCTCTACAAACAGGAAATGGTGAGAAATCTACAGGAGTAGGACGACGATAATTATTGGGACAAATGGGAGTTCCTCAAGTCATTACCTCACCGGTATTTATCGCAAACATCTATTTCCCCACTCTATATGAGTAAATATGAAAGAGATGAAAAACATTGGGTTGGGTGATTTTTGTTTTGGAGAGTGGTTGTTTACGCTATTTTACTTTTTATTGGCTCGAATAATAATTCGCACCTACATCCACACTTTTAATTTTACCCAGTGGTCAGTGGACAAAGTTAGAAATGTACTTCATGAAAATTGAACATCTTCACCAGTTAGGAATTAAGCATACAAGATATCAAATATCTTATTTGAGTACATAATTTCAAAAATTGAAACCAAGTTGTCAAAAGGCCAAGGAAGGATTTTCCTTCTCTTAGTTTCAAAATTCAAATACTAAGTTGTAAAAAGGCCAAGGTTGGAGATTCCTTTCTTATTTGTGATGACTTATTCTTATTCAACTTGTTATGGAGTCCATGCAGACAACCTTGTGAAGATTGTGAGGAATTTTGAGTCCCATGGAAATCTCACCAACCACGACATTGGCTTTTTTGTTTTTGGAAAACTCTGAGTTGGGAGGATGCAATCATACCATCATTGTAGGAGGTGAGAGTTTCTTGGATAAAATATTGGTCACAACATATTCTTTTTTTGGGAAATAATACTTATGGAAACACCAACATCTAGGTCAATACCAAAAGATTATAGAGATAGAAATTTACAATCAATATAATTCTACATTACCAAAAGATTACCCGAGTCCCAAATGTGTAAATTCTAACTTTCTACTTTACCCGAGTCCCAAATGTTGAGGATAAGGCACACTTTTAACTTTCTATTGCCTTCAAACTTCACATATACAAGGAAAGAAATGGTGCTGCACATCAGTTATCTAAAGCAGGTTGTGCTTTGAATAGGGGGCTTTGGTTGATCACTGAGTACAGTGATGCTGAGCACTTCAGTTTTTACCTCCGATCATATATGGATAATCAACAACTTGTTGCAGCAATCTAATGTCTCCTTTTTGTTATTTCTAGTTCTAACTTTTTTTGTTGGAAAAAACATTGTCTCATAACTGAACAGTCCTTTAATTTGTATTGTTTAGCTATTAAAGTTTGGGAACTCCATTTTTGTATGCAACTGCTAAAATGTAAAATTAGGCCTAAGAGGGAAAACTGCGAACACTTTCAACCAAATGAATAAACATTGATAGATGTGTACATGTAAAATGAAAAAAAAACCAACAGGAGCACAAAGTCTGTGAGACAATGAGTTCTCGATATAATTACTATGACATTTACAGTGCATTGATTTCATCAAAACTGTGTTTGTATCATCGTTTTTTGTTTGGATGAATGTAGCTAGATGCAATGTTTTTATTCCTAAATGTTTTTAACCATGCACTACTGAGTCAATTGCTCATGGGTTTTGGCAGTAGGTGCACATTTAATTACTAGGTCAAAATAAATAACTGGACAGAAATCACCATTACTTGTGGAGCCAATCTACTTAATAAATGCTTCCTGATAATCAATTTCCCAAACTAAAATTTATATACTTATATTCACCATTTTCATATCAATCATTTTCCCGCCCCAGACTGCAAGATGGAAATCACAGGACCAGTCAACAGTGAAGTAATAAGAGGTCTCCGAGCCAGAGACATATTCCCTCAGTCCAGTGTGCCAACCTCCATGCTGAGTATTTTTCTTGTTACTTTGCATTGGAGGCGTAAGAGCAAGGGCATCAAAAAGTTTGCTGCTTGCTCTTCTTGTTACGATTCATAAAATGAGATGTAATTTGTTAAATTGTATGTTAACCACCTCTGGAGGAACTGATTTGGTTTTGTGGAAGTGTTGAAAACTGCAAATGCAGTGCCCCGAGTTGATTCAAGTTCTGAGAATGGCTTCCTTTACAACACAAGACTTCCTATATATCCTCTCAATCGCCAGTATTGGATTTCTTTCTTCATCTGCGGCTTCCTATACACCCTCTCTGACACAACACTTATGTTACTGAGATCTCCATTTATCATGTGCTATGTTCAATTGCTGGGTAGCAAAAGATTTTTCGTGCAAGTTTCTGCTGGATGGTCCTCATAGATTTCAGATCCATCTGCTCTATTCCTATACTGTAGTTGGAATGGTAAGAAATATGTTTATAGGTTAAGAATTCATCACTTAGAAATAGAGTATTAATTGAGATAGGTCACTGGACTTCAGAGGTTATAGATTTACCAATATAAGAATCCTTATCACATTGCAGAGGATGGGAAAAGTTTTTTTTTTATTTTCCAAAAGCTGTTCCCATTTCTAGTTCAAGTTAAAAAAAATAATCCGATTCTACTAGATTTTCTTTTCAGGCGCCGGATATGCCAGGGGAACAGCACAGTAACGTCAAATATGAAGAGGTGAATAACAGAACACTGTCATAATAAATTTAAATAAGGAAGCTCAAAAATTTCTGGACTAATGTTATTTGAAGTAAATCCTTATGTAGGAGTTTATTAAAAGTTCACGAGGAGTGAAGCTCTTTACTTACAAATGGGTACCAGCAAATAGGCAAGCCAAAGCCCTTATATGTCTCTGCCATGGTCAACATCAAATAGCTTTCCTATTTATTTTACAGATTCGACATCATAAAAGAACCTTAATCATGATTTCATATATTCTTAGAGAGGAGTTTCACTGTTTTGTCTCCAGAGATATGCATACACTGTCCTTTTGGATTGGGACCTGTGATTTAGGATTTCAGGTCTATAATGTGTAATTTGTTTCTTCTCATGATTACAGGCTATGGAATAGAGTGCAGCATTTCCATGGAAGGTATTTGGAGTGTAGCAGTTTATGAAGTGGAGTTTATATATATATATACAGATTCCTTTAACTATTAAAGGAAAGATATACATATGGCTTTAATATAAGAAAAAAGGGCTGCAAATGTAGCTTCCACAAACAAATCCAGGAGTCAAACAGAGATCACCAACTCATGTAATGTTTACATGTCTTGTCCATGAAAGAGACTACAGAAAACTACCCAAGTAAATAAATATTAAGAATTGACCACACTAGTTACACTAGGAGGCTAGTCATGGTAATTCTCTAGGGTAAGGTTCTATGCCAAGATATGGGGATTGACACTAGGAAGCTAGAGTGGGGAAGCTTGAGACCATATGACCAAGGGATAACATCATTACCTGCTTGTTGCTTGGTGGACTATGTTGGAATTTGGGTAGCTCAAAGGAATTTTTGAGAGGTGAAAACCCACCGAAAGGAGTTGGTTGGGCAAGTTACCCAAGTAGTTGGAGTTTTGACACAAAGATGTGGGTTTGGACCCAAGACAATTAATTATTTATTCTAATTTAAAAACTGTCATGATCATAAAAATTGTCTTCAAGGGGTATCTGAAGTTTTTTTCCATGATGGCATCAAATTTATTAGCATCTTAACTTCCGTTTAGAGCAAACCTAAGATGGTTAGTGGTTTACTTTCAGTTTAGGAGGAGAAAGATGCATGTGCAACATGCTTGCCTTGAAAATAGTGTTGGAAGATCTTTGGTGAAGAAAAAGTATGGAGTGTGATGTGAAGTTTGGTATTAGTCTGTTGTGATCCTTTGTGGACCCATGAAAACACTTTCAGTATCTAGTGCAAGGCATTTTCTCCTTATTGTTGACATATTTAGGGAAATGTACATGTTTTTCTTAATAATAAAGTTTGTTGCATTTGTTGAGTTCAAGAACTTAAGAGAGGAATGGAGAATGAATTAGGGAAGATAATTAAATTCCTTCAATCAGATAAGGAAAGGGAGTTTGCATCAAATGAATTTGCTAATTGTTACACAAGTGAAGGGATTATCAAATGAATTTGCTAATTGTTCACATTCCCTCCTTTCCAGATATTGATTATCAAATTTATTAGTAAAAACCCATCAGCGTTTTTCCCATTAATCGGCAAAGAAAAACATGCTAAACAAAACAGTGAGCCTCCCCTTTCATCTCACCTCCATAGCCAATCTTTCCTTCTCTGGTTCTCCTCTCACATAGTAAGCTCTACCCCACTAAGCATATCAACCAAAAATCAGTGTCAGTCCATACAGAAAAAAACAATGGAGATGCAGAAAAATACCCTTCACAAGACAATTAAAAACCAATAGAGTTCAAACAACCTTTACATGGATTTCTTATTGCAAAATATCTAGTATTCCCAACAATGTTCATAGCTCAAAAATTATATGGGAATATAGACAGAAGATAAATGTAAGATAAGAATATTCTCTGTTCTTACACAAATAGCTCCCTCCTGCGCTTCCAATGTACATGTCCGAGCTGGAGACTGTGGAGTCCCACGGTGGTCAGTACAAGCTGCAAAAAGCATAAGGAGGAAGTCCCTTTAAACAACCATTCCAGTAGTAAAACCATTTTTCATTATTGAATGATGTGACTAACTCATCAGTATGAAAGAAATTTAAACCTAAATTAAAAAGTCTTTGGTAGCCTTTGATATATCCAACAAATTCTTCATCAACATCAACATCCACAAGCCTACAACCCATTCTTTTTTAGCACCGATGCAATCACCTAACCATTGGTCCATTACCTTTATCTTTCAAAAAACGATTTTCAACACTAAATGAGGCCTCCAAATATGGACTCTATATTGTTATCTCACTAATTGAGAGAAGATTTTTATCCATATCTGATCAATGGTATGTAATGCACATTCTCAAAAGTGCACTTCTTAACATCAAACAATTTCATTTGAACATCCCCACAATTTTTCACAAAATGCACCCAACCAAAACCAAAGACTATATATTCTATTTTGGATTTGGCTTCATAGGTTTCTCTAGCCGTGTGTGTGTGTTTATCATCGTTTATTTAGGTGGTAATCGAACTGGGATTGAGTTTAATACATTACCTAATGCTTATATTTTTTTATAATCCGTAGCTAATTGTCCCTTGTCTTCTGGTCCATTCTCACCGCATTTCATGATTGAGTATGATTAGGTCAAAGTTCATCAAGGGTGAAAACTGCTTTCCGCCATAATTGAATTCATTACATCCATCTTATTACCCTTTCAAAAGACTGATATCTAGCCAGATTTGTCATGCCTATAGAACAATATGGTTCTTTGGGTTATATTTTATTTGGACTTATAAGTTATAACTACCAGATTTGAAAAGATGCATATACTGAAAACATATCTCTCCTTGTACAAATTTAAAACAAGACAACATTTGTACTAGGAGAGCATTGGCAAGTTCTAGAGTGGGCCTCCTCTCCAATCAATGGAGCTATAAGGTAAATACAGGGTGCCACTGCTACTACTTATGGGATTCTGCTACAAACAGATTCATGGCATGGCATGGGCATGACGTGGGGAATGGAGTTTTTCTAATGGTTCTCTTTATGTTGATGGTTATAATTTTAACAAATTAAGCATGGTGGCTGCAACTGGCACATATTCCTTTCAATATCCAGATTTTGAAGGCATGAGAAGGAATAATATTTTGAAGAAGGGAAAAGCAGTTCACCTTATTATAGTTACCATGCTAGGTCTTCCTTTAAGAGCTTCACAACATCAAATAATTTCCATAATTATGGTTGTAAGAGTCATGATGGTGTTGTAATGTAAATTATGTTTCCATAATTGAACATCTGAAGTATTTTGCGATATTTTTATTGTACCATGGCACTTGGATCGGATCTAGTGTTTATCAACACTTTTTTTTAATAGCATGTTTTCTTTTCTTCCTGTTTCTATTCATTTCTCCTCAATCTCCTCTCCAACCTCAATATCAGTGCTAGTAGTAGCATGAGCAACAACACTACGCTTAGTAGAACTAGAAGAACGTGTTTTCCAAACTGCACAAGAACTACTTCCCTCACGAGTCACCATGTACCATGCTTGGTCTTGGTGGTTCTCTTCCTTCTACTCCCATTTCAACTACCATATCTTCATTGGAACCAACACCCCAAAGTCCACTGGACAACGATTCACCATTTTGTAGTAGTGATTCGCCATTTGTAATCGGGTGATTCGCCATGATTTTACAAGATAATATAATCTCATGAGAGATTCGCCAAAAAATTATATATTCATATTATATTATTAATAAAATCGCCTTCCATTTTTCCTATGTATCATGGGGATTCACCCATTTATTATATATATAAATTTAAGGGGGTTCTTAAAATTTTCCCTGCCTCCCAAGAGTCTAGGGACACTGGAATGTCTTCTATTACCCCATCAAGTTTGATCACATATCTTTCTGCTAATTGTAATAATGTGGGTGTAAAAATAAGATTAGGAAGTTTCAGTTTATCCATGATTTTTCTACTCATGATATTGATTGTTGCTCCTAAATCAATAAGTGTGTTTTGGATCTCAATTCCATGGATGTGAATTTTAACAACTGGATTTCCTGGGTCTAGATACTTTGGAATAGCAATCTTACCCATCATGATATCTACTATTTTTCCTGCCAATTGAATTTTCTTTATCTCTTATTCTTTTTCTTGTTTTCTTCATGCTCAACTCCTTATTTTCATGCAGATTAAATTTCCCTCATGGTTTGCAATAATGGGGATCTTTTTAATACAAAATTTTCAAATTTCCATCTAGAAAATCATAATTAGCACCATAATTTGTTTTTCTACACCCTTATCAATTTGTAATATTTCTGGAAAGGGAGGTGTACAAGTGGATGTTGATGGCTGCTCTAATATAGGAGTTGAAATTATTGGTTCTTTTTGTTTTGATTTTTCAATGTTTGTGTCTTAGAAAGTTGTGTTCTCTTCAAGACTTTTATTTACCTGTAGAGAATCTTCCTCAGAATTGTCTTGCTCTTGTATGATTACAGAAGGTTTCCTCTTTTCAAGTATCCTTCCAGACCTAAGTTGAACATCACTAAGGTCTAAAGGAGTGATCAAATAAGTTGGAAATTGTTGGCCTTCTATCATGTATGTGTTCTGAGGATTTTTATTGTTGGGGTTTGGTATGGGATTTGCAGGCAACTGATTTTTTTTCTGAGGAAATGGTAATGGAAGTGGTTGATTTTGATGTTGTGAATTTTGAGGATTTTGTTGTAAGTTTTGTTGAGGATGGAAATGTGGATATGGTGGATAGGATGGTGGATATTGATAATACTGAGGGTATCTTCCATAGGGATTTTGTGCTCCTTGCGCCCAATTTTGTGATTGATTTTAAAATTGGGGCCAAGGTTGCTGCCAAGAATTCCAATTTGGTGGAGGTTGATTGTACATCTAATCATGGAATCCTTTTGTTTGAGGTCCTTGTCAAGGCCTTCTAGAGACAAAATTGAGAGATTCTATGGAACTTGAAGGAGTATCTTCTTGAAAGATAGCTTTAAGACCAGGAAGTGAAGGAAAACTCTTGGTCTCATGTTCTTCTGAACAAATTACACAAGTATCCACAACTTTGGCATCCAAAGGGCACTCTCTCAAGGCATTTTTCTTTCTACATTTGGGACAAAAGATTGCTAAGGCATCAAATTCAGGATTTTGCTTGTTTTGTAACTGAAGGGTGTCTATTTGTTCACTAAGACTCCCCAAGATATCAGATTTGAACTCATCAAGAATATGTCCTATTTCTGCCCTACTTATTGTCCTAGAAGCAGACTTACTTGCCCTTGCAAAAGCAGGGTCTCTTGGTCCTTTTACAGTTTTAGATTTCCCTCTTGAAAGGTTGATACATAATTCAGCTATTTCAGGTATTGTAAGCTGAGATATATCCCCTTTTCCCATCATGTTAAGGATATCTAACCATTCATCCATAATTGTCTTCAAGAAAAGAGCTTTCAAAGTGTCTTGGTCTAAGTTTTCCATTTTTTCTCTTTTGATGTTGTAGTGAAATCTCTCCAATAAATCTTCCAAATTTTCATCTTCTTTTTGTAGCATTTTAAACACTTCCTCCTTATGGTTGGCTGGCATACATTAGTCCAAATACCTTTCTAGAAATACTTGTTTCATGTCTTCCCATGTCCTAATAGAACTGTTGATCAAACTCATAAACCACTTCAATGCTGCTCCTTTCAATGTTGAAGGAAATAATTTAATTTTTTGAGCATCTTGTAAGTAGTCATAGGTTCTACACAGGACTTCAAATTCAAATAGGAAGGTTTCAGGATCTTCATTTTTCATTCCATAAAATTTTGGAAGGACAGAGGGTGAAATTTTTTTCATAGTTGTATTGGTTTCTTCATCTACTATAGGAAACCCAAAAGAGCTTCCCATTTCTCTTCTACCTCTTCCTCTGCCTCCTTCTCCTTCTGCACCTCTACCTCCTTCTCCTCTACCTCTACCTCTACCCCCTCCAAATAGTGTGTTCTCCATTAAAAACTCTTCCTCCCCCTTATTATGCCATAGTTGATTCTTCTGTAGAAGTTGAAAAGTTTATGTCCCTAGCAGGGGTTCCTGAATCTCCTTCTAAGATAGGTTCAATGGGTAAAGTGGAAGGTATTTCTAATGGAATATCTGATCTTAATTTCTATGGAATTATAGGATCAGTAAAGGATGGAATGTGGGTTTGAGTTGGAGGTGTGTCGGCTCTAGGTCTTGGTGAAACAAGTGGTGTTCTAGGAATCAAGCTTCTGATTGTTATGAATCTACCCTTTGAGTCTCTTTCTCTATGCATATCATTGTTTTTGGGTGGTAAGAAACAAGGCTACCTAGTTACACTTCCCTGGCAACGGCGCCAAAATGTTGTACTCAACTTAGCGTTCCTAAATTGAGGTCATAAATTATCAACCAGGGTCAATAAACTGCTGAAGTGTGGTGCACTATATGTGCCTAGGTATATATTTCTCACTACGTTGTGTTTAGTTTTTTTATGATGTTTTTGGTTTTATGGTTTTATGTCAAGAAGAAAAAGAACTAAGTGTTGGTAAAGAGAAGTGGATGGTTACACTAAAACAAAGCAAAACCTACTCTATACTGTGTATGACACTAAAGAACAGAAAATGAAAAGCTTGATAATGACTCCTAGTAAGGAAAAAAATCGCAACATGAACTCAATAACTCATAGCATGAACTCATTCAATTCATTCATTAGGAATATGCTGGAATAGTTTGAGAAAAGAACAAGTTTAATACAAATGAGGTTCTCCTAAGGACACAATCATCTTACAATATTACAAAGAATCTCATCCATGGCTAGAGGTTTATTGGAACACAATTGAAAAGAGATTATTTGTAGCACAATAATATTTCTACTCTAAATTAACTTGTAATGCTAAGATTACTCCATTCTGCAGCTTAGCTTGTCACTAGTAAACCTCATCCAAAAGTTAGAGATTTTCTAAAATATTTTTTGGAAAGAAAGGTTTAATTGTGAATTTGCAAAGGATTGCAGAATAATCAAGGCCTTAAACTAATATTACTAACTCCTGTCCAGATGATGATGTATTAATATAAAGCTAGAACAAAAGAAGTTTTGTAAATAATGAAGGCTGTGGAATCTGATGTTAACAATTAATACTACTTAAAGAACAATGGATAACACTGAGAATGAAATTGATCAAACTTGAAACACAGTAACCACAAATAAACTATAGTGCCATTAACCTAATTTGAAATATATTGAGCAAAGTTGAACTAGAATGTCACTAATCTAACTTGAAATGCAATGAATTAAAACTGAACTAGAGTGCCATTATCAAACTTGAAATATAGTGACAGAATTAAACTAAAATTACATCTACCTCCGGAGTGCTACCACTAGACTAAGGATGCAACTAATAACTGGAATGTTTCAGCTCTATCTCATTCAGAATTAGTGGTATTTTGGAATAGTTTGTAGAACAAGACTTGCTGCAACATGTTATGAAAATGAACATGAAAGCATAAAATTCAACAGAACACAACAAAGCTCTAAAACACCACAGCTATGTCCCATCCGAAATTAGTGATATTTTGGAAGAGTTTATAAGATCATGACTAGCTGTACAACTGATGTAATTGAGCATAAGAACGTAAAAATAACCCCTAAAATACTACAGTCGCACCTCATTCGACATTAGTGATATTTTGGAAGAGTACGTAAGAACGAGACTAAGCTGTAGCATCTTATGCAAATGAATAAAAACTAAAAGTTTAGAAAGTCAATTAAACTAGGAATGAAACGAGGCTAAATTACTTATCTAAATTATATGAAAAAAGCTCCTCAGATAGCCAGGGCCCTCTACCACCAGAGTAGCATGCAAATCTACTCAATATTGACTCAGCTCGTGCAATAAAATGATGTTTCTTTCATTAAAGGAGAAATTCTTCAAAACAGAGTATTTACGGCCTTCAAAGATCTAGCAACAAAAAAAAATCTAACTAACAGTTTCTCGGTCTCCCGAGTCATACTTATAATGAAGTTACATAACTACTCTTTGATAAAAATGGGGATAAGTTCCTTTCCCACTTCTAATCAAATTAAAACTCTTATTAACAGTCTTGTGCTTAATTGCGGACATCTGTAGAGTCTGTTTTTTTATAGGAAACTACTTCCCTTCTACGTGCATAACCACTTTGATACTTTAAGTCAGACTTCGTGGGGAGCAAGAGATGATGGGGAGGTGTTGTGGATTTCACCCATATGCCTTTTTCTTTGCAGTGACACCTGGAACCTACATAAACATGAGGATGGCTGCAGAACAGACGACTGGCTACAAAATGCCTGCATTCTGTAGCCGAGTCTTAGTCAAAATTACTACACCAAAAAAATCATAAAAACATAGAAAGTTAGTCATTATATAAATTCTTAAAGCAATTTTAGTTAATCCTATTGATCAGTTAAGCCTGTAATTGATGAGGGACAAAGAAAATGAAGTAGAATGTGGTGAAAGAGAAGAACATCTTTGGGGCTCAACAATATTGACAACTTGTTTTTTTTATTATAGAGACACGAACGCACATGCATGCATAGAGAAACAGATAAAAAGCATGGGTATTGTGCTCATGATGGCTTGGAAGAAGTGGTTCCAGAATGCTAGCATGGTAAAGAAAGGGTAGAAGATTAAGGAAAAAAATATTCAGTCAGTAACTTGGAGGGAAAGAAAAAATTACTATTGTCTAAGGGTCAATTCTCTCACGCACCTTTGAATTCTATAAAACTAACGCATCGATATATCTGAAAGTGACATATAGCGAAATTTTATTGACTCCAAAGTAAATTTTTCATATTTTTATTGTCTTAAAATCAGTACAAATTAGTAAATCTATTATCTTATAAAGAGAATAATGCAAAGATGGTAAATATTATTGGCTCAATAAAAAAAACTCTAAATATTGTAGAGATACTTAAGATTATGGGGCTAATAAACTCTGAGAGATAAGACCACTAGGAGTCACTGGGATGGAACTCGAATGAAAACCAAAAAAATGAATCTGCACTCTGAACTCTATAATGTTGGGGACAAAAGGAAAAACAATGTAAGAACAACAATACCATGAATCTCTTAATGCCTATTATTTTTGGAACCTTCCCCATCGTAGAAGGATATCTTTTCAAAATTATGGAGTCTACAATACAATATGCTTTGTCTTTCTTGAATATAATATAATCTTAAGATATTATACATCTATTAATACTTGAATTTAATTTAAGTAGATTATAAATTTTGGAAAAATTTTGTAATCTTAACTCAATAATTTAACATGTCTCTTCTTCTAATTCTCAAATATTCCCCAAATATACAAAATTACGTAGTTTAACCACCCAAATAAAATTCATCTAGACCGATCACTAGTACAAAATCTCTAATTAATTACTAAAAAAAATACTAAAATTTGCATATAAACAACTATTGTTCGGTTGGTGACCAATAGTAGCTAATTTACAGTATCTTATAACGCGACCAAATTTTAGTCATTTGTAACTTAGTCATTAATTGGTTATCTCAATTTTGTTGTCTAGTAGTATATTCGGTTATTAATTTAGTCACTAATTTGGTCAGTAATTTAGTCACTAATTTGGTCATTGATTTGGTCATTAATTGTCACAATTAATGACTAAATATACAACAATTAATTTGGTCATTAATTTAGTCACTGATTTGGTCAGTAATTTAGTCATTGATTTAATCATTGATTTGGTCATTAATTGTCACAATTAATGACTAAATATACGAAAAAAGATATTACTATATGATCACCCGAGAAAACCAATTAATGACCAACGAAATATGACCAAAATTTTGGTCGTGTTATAAGATACTGTAAAATAGCTACTAATAGTCATATATATGAAAATTTTGGTCATCGTTTGAAACCAATTAATGACCAAAGAAATATGACTAAATTTTGGCCGTGTTATAAGATACTTTAAATTAGCTACTAATAGTTATATATGTGCAAATTTTAGTCATCGTTTGAAACCAATTAATGACAATAGAAATATGAATAAATTTTGGTCTTGTTATAAGATACTGTAAATTAGCTACTAATAGTCGTATATATGCAAAATTTATTTGTTATTTGTAATCACAAGTTTATTATTTACAGTAGTCATTTTTTTTTGTAGTTTCATATTCATTATTTAAACGAATAATTTAGTAATTTATATTCATTTCATTTACTTTCATTAATAATCATTATAAATGACTAATTTAGTCGTATATTCATTTTATTTATATTCATCATTAATCAATATAAACTACTAATTTGGTAGTTTTAAATTTATTTTGTGTACATTATTATTCAACAAAAATTAATTTCTATGATTTAAAAAATGTCATACAAAATGCATGTTCATATAATATGAAAACACAAAGTTGCATATGTTAATTACAACACTAAACAATATCAAGTGCAACTATAAATAATTTCAACTACATAAATTATATTATATGAAATGTTAAAGTATTACAATATGAGTTTCAAACTTAATATTAGTTGGACTACAATTTACACATGAAATGATGTTTCATCACTTCAAAACATTATCATTGTGTTGTCAAGGCAATACAAGTGAATTCACCAACTCTAAAGACTTGATCATCAGTATTTATATGTGTGCCTATGCGGGATATTGGCTCTAAGGGTATCACCATACCAATTCTCCTCTCTCTTTTTTGCATTTGTTTCTCCAATGTTATTTCTCTACTATTTTTTAAATTCCTTCTTCTCACCATCAATACTGATTTCATTTTCTAAAAACAAAAGAAGATAAAATACAGTGTAAGACATGAAAGACAATGAACACTAGAATATAAACTAAATTAGACTATAAATAGTTTATACAACATATACCTTAACATCAACAATGTCAAAGCAATTTTCCTTCAGCATCAATTTCTGCAAACAAAATGTCACACATTATTCTTTCCCATTTCTCAACATGCTGCATACGATAAATTGAAAGTCGCATAAAACCAAGAGAAAACCCTTTTCTAACCAAAACAAACAAAAAAACAATGTCTCTAATAAAACTTCATTATAATATTATCAAATGAAAAGAGTGGACCATTTGTGTTGTTTTACTTTGCCTATTTTTTTTATGAGGGAAGTTGTAAATGTGAAAAAATTTATGTTGACCTAAGTTGTAGACTTCTTCAAAATGATGTGAATGATGCCATTTTCGAATGTGGTAAATCTCATAATAAGAAATGGCATGTATTCTAATAATGTATTTTGCAATGACTACCATGGGCCTCCATGGGTTATAGGTCCTCAATATGTTAATGTTTATGATGAAAGAGAGATGGCAACGATAAGTATAGGTGTTCCTAGTTTGTAAGGTGGATATATTCAAACCAAGGTCATCATCTCAATGAACCTAGGTTCTAACATGGTAAACATAGATCTGGTCTTCACCCAATTTCATTCCATCATAATATGTCAATAATCAAGATGACAGAATGGTCCTTCAGCTTATAATAGGGTTTCTTTTGAGGTTATAGATAAATATTAACCAACGCAAATAGAATTTTGGGCTCCAAGAGATATGGATAATTTAAATGATAACATTTATATATTTTTTTTCCAAGATTCAAATGTAGGGATACATTTTATGGATTTTACTAATATATAGAATGAGAAAAATAATCCATGAGGAGAATCTACTGGTCATTACATGATTATGGAAATACTCAGAGATAATAAGGCTATTTCGGTTCAAATCAAAGATGGTGTTGATTCTTGTAGCTCCTCAGTTGTTGGTAGTTTTTAAGGTAGGAATTTCAGTTCTTCAAGGGTGGGGTCCTTCAGCATAATTGCATCTGCCTTAGTCCTATCATCCAAAATCAAAGCATAATCAACAAAGAGTAAATATGTCAAGTTTAGGGCAATTCTTATTTCTATAATTATCAAGCTTATAGTTATTTTTTACTCTGTTTTACCTCTGTTGAGACCAACTACTCTACGGTAAAAAATAGCAAAGGAGCCATTATTCATACCTACCCATGGTCTCTTGTAGGCATGATAGAAGAATAGGTTGAGCCATTAATTAGAATTGCAAAGATATTGAGGAAAGATATTTCATTATCTAGTTAACCAATTGCACATTGAACCCTATATGGATGTGTAGCCTTAAATAAAACCAGTTTTCTCTATCATATGCCTTGGAAAGACAAAGTCACTAACATTGCTTGTAATTTTTTTGTTTGGTGTTATACATTCCTTCTTGGTCTACTCGTATTCCATAATGGATTTGTTTCCCAGGAAGGATGCAAAATTGTTCTAATGACATGGAATTAGCTTAGTGGATTTTGACCCTACATGTAATAATTTTTGCAATGATTTTATAAATGAAATTACATAGTGATATTGGTTTGAAATCATCTCATTCTTGTCTAATTTTTGGGATTAAAGCCTGAAATGTTAAATTGGAAGCTCCCAAATCCTGCTTGTGTATTTAATTTGTCAGTAATTCTTAGTTGGTTTGTTTGAAGGAATTCATAGAACCCCAAGAAGAATTATATTGTCCTGAGAAGTGACTAAGGGTTCTTATAATTTTGGAAACAATGCAAAATTGTTTGTAATTCTTCCTTTGATATTTGATCCATCAATGCCTCATTACCTACCTCACCTACAGAACTGGAGAATACGAAGTCATCTTTAACAATCTCTCTTAAATTTATTCTATCATACTCTTTATAAATTCCCTCAAAATGGTCCGTTGATGAGAAAATTTCTCCTCAAGATAAGACACCTTCTCACAAGGAAAATCTTGTTGATAAACAACATCTTGAGGCAATTATTAATTACAATTATTAGATATTGAAAAGAGAAAAGATATGTTATTTAGTAAAGGCTATGCACGAATGTTAATGATTTGGTACAAGGAAAGAAATGGGCAGCGAGGGAATTGTGGAGATACCCTACAACTCTTTTCCCAAATGTGACACGTGAGGATGTATGCTTATTAAACAACTATATTTGAGAACATGCATAATTTTGAAGGCAAGACTATTTTGGATGTAGGCGCAGGAAGTTTGTTGCAGGCTCCTGCACCCAACCCGACAAACCACCTGCTTACCTATGACTACAATCTATGTGCTTCCCCGCTTATCAACTACAGTTGCTCCAATTCTCGGTCTGATTGTGCCTGATGCCCCGTCACTGCGAATTCAACTAGGCTACTCGACCATGTGTGGTGGCTACTAAACCTGCACTAACACAGGTCTAGCTAGCTCTGATAGCACTCCTCCATCCACAAACTATGCTGACAATTTCCCTTCTATCGATCATTTGTGATTTGCCTCACGATTTCTCAACGGTTGAGTGGTATTGACTAGCCTAGCCCATGTTTCTTCCTTCTTAGTGAGTTGCCACCTTATGCTTCTTGTGGTTTTTTTTTTGTCGAGTGCAGACCACAATTCTTCCACCAACGACTATCGACCATACCTTGCCACCTCTCCTAGAAAACTACACTTGAAACTACGTTCTTCTTCTAGGTGATATTCTTAGATCGTTTTCTACCAACCAGAATGTCG
Source organism: Pinus albicaulis (assembly GCA_034641835.2). Classification (NCBI taxonomy): domain Eukaryota; kingdom Viridiplantae; phylum Streptophyta; class Pinopsida; order Pinales; family Pinaceae; genus Pinus; species Pinus albicaulis. The sequence goes on along the minus strand of CM076571.1, from coordinate 899,502,877 downwards.
ACCACCCCTTCTTCGCACTATTTTCTTTTCCTATTGGTAGTAGGGTTTGAATCCAATTTCAACCACTATGGTTTTTCCATGACTGACACAGCCTTGTCACTTATGAATAATTTATTCAACCCCTATACAACATACAGACTGATCTATATGTCCCTTTTTCAATCGTTAAAAAATTAACAATTGCTTCAGGGCACTATACGACCAATTTACTTTAGTCTTAAAAAAATTGCTTTTGCACGATCACAATCAAAAAATTTTGGAACGAAAGAGTTGGGAATGTCATACATGTTTATATATATAAATAATCTGATAACAAATTATCTTGAAATAAAAAGGGGAATAAAACCCATAAATGACAAAATTAGGTTCCTATCAGTTAGTGCAAAGCTTAACAATGCCCAACACAGGGCAGGGTTGTCCGAGCATATAAAATAGGATAGGTTACATTGTATAATAGTAATATTTCAGAGCCTTCTGTTTACTTCATGTATATATCTACATGAATATTCTTTAAGGCCAATAATGTATTACTAACTATCTAACGGTAGAGACTGTTTTATTCCATCAAAACTCATGTAAAGTATGGAAAGACAAACGTGTATAGGAAAAAAATTTGATGGTAAGATTTTTATGCATATTTAGTCAGAGCACAAGCTAAAAACTAACCAACCATTCACTTGTGAACGTGAGAGATCACATATAAACCACAAAATTGATCAGGCATTAAAATTGTGAGTAGAATACCTTGATATTTTCTTCTTGAGAAACACCTCAAAATCCCCTCATTTCTAATAAGCTTCCTAGCTATGTACCTCCATACTTGATTGCCCTTGTTATATCTTGAATAAATAATACCCCTTCAACAACCAGTTTTGCGAGAATCCTACCAAGGAACTCAAGAGCCTTGGGCGCATCAATAGTAGCATCCTCCAATGAAAATAGTACAGTCTCTAACCAAGAAACATCAAAATTATATATATTTATAATTCATAATTGCACATTACCATAGACTATAGCAGTCTTGAAAGAAACCCAAACTTGAATAAGAACAAACACAAAATTTCAAACTACCCTTTAGTAAAATGTCCCTGATTTAGCAAGAAAGGCTCGAACTTGCATAAATCTGTATGTAAATTCCCCAGAAGATCAATTTCAACATATTTCTTGACAAAATATTATAATATCCAAAGTGAAACCATATTTGAATGGAACAATTTTTCTTTAAGGTCATCTACACTAAAATATACCTCCTTCAAATCTCTCACATTGTATGGTATTCCATGCAAAATTAAGAAAAACTCAGGGAAACTTGTCGAATTCTCTAAAAGACATAATGAAAATGCATGGAAGATTTGTAAAGGAATGCACCTGTAATATTATTTGATTTCCATTTCATCTTTTTTCCTAATTTGAACCTCAGTGCGTTGTGAACTCAAATTTCTTTGAGAAGAATGTTCTTGCAGTTGAAATTCAACATTTGCAGTCTTCCCACCTCTGTCACCTGATGAGTATGAATTCTTAAACTCTCTTTTGTCATTATCCAAAACAATTCTTTCTTGGAAACATGAATTTTCAAATAAATTCTTTTATGCAGCATAAATCCTTGTCAAAATTTCATCTCTCATACCAATTGGCATCCAGTCAGAACTGCAACCTGAAATCGAACCTGCACATGTTCGTCTATTACTCAGAGATTTGAATGGTGGAATATCTTGTAGAGCACTCTTAGCATATGGAAGAGGTTGAGCCCTCCCTGCTATTCACTTGTCAAGACCTCCCTGAGGACCAAGAGGCATCACACCGCCGAATACACTTTTTGTTTGTAATGTCATAGTCAATTAACTGTATAATAGAGTTCTTTCTACCCAACCTGGTGAGATAATCCATCTCCTGACAGAAATTGTATGGAGTAGAATATTCATGGCCTTTTAGATTGATTTTTTTGATGGCATAATTTGTACAATCTAATGATATAACTTTGTGTACTTCATTGCTACCACCACTACCTATCTTACCTAGTTTTTGATAGATTTTATTATTAACTCAAAATAATGCGTCTGGATCAAAGTGTTTTTTGCGACTGCGAGATGTTTCTCTACCGGCACAAGCCTTCTCAAAGTTAATTTGAGAAGAATACACTCGAACATATTTTTTAATCCACTTGCTAGTTCAAGATCTTAACCTCTCTTTTCATCTTCCTTGGGCACTGCATGAGGCTCTTGAGAAATTCCTTGTTCTACTGACTTGGTTTCAACGAGGGGCTCTTGAGACACCCTTTTTTCTGCTGACTTGGTCTCAACTCGAGGCTATTGAAGCCTTGCATTTCTTGGTTCTTCAATTAAACATATACCATTATTTTCTTACATAGAGGCAATTTGTCCTCTGAACATACAAAGGCCCTGATCTATAGATAATGATGCCAAAGGTCGAAATGTGCATTGGATTGATGCCATGCTCTGGCTTGTAAATGTTGAATTTGTGGATGGAAAAATAGATGTGCACAAACCTGAAGAGTTGCATGCATCAATATTTAAATTCCTTGAAGAATTTCCCAAAACAGAATGAGGATCTAGAAGCTTCAAATTTCCACTTGATTCTTGTAGTGCTCCTCTCTTACTATCTAAGCTTGGTTCCTAACATAGACCATGATTTTTGATATAGAATAACAATGTGGGTGCAGACATGCCCTGGACTAAAGTTGTATTAGTAGCAAAAAATTTTGACGTTGTGCATGATGAAAATTTAGGTACCGACATAATTGAAGAGTTAAAGAGAACTTGAAATAAAATTCATATCTAGAAAAAAACATTAACACAAATATGATCATAGAAGACATTGTCTGTGAAAATATTACCCACATTTTTATAACTAAAGATCCGATTAGAAACATTGTAATTTGACTTAATATAATTGGCATTAAAAATTCCATAACTATGACATTTGGTCAATCAAATCATCATTCTCAAATTTCACAGGTTTAAGAAGTGAACTATCGATCATGATGGGTATTGACCTCTTGACAACACTGAAAAATCTGCAGGCATCTACATTTGACGTAAGTGCTTAACTATGAAATGGGAACATAATGAAAACAATACAGACCAACCAGGAAGAATGTTGGTCCAGGCTATCTCAATTTGATCAGCAGCGAATATGTGGTGATCAAAAAAATTTCTAAATTAAATGGAAACAACTAATAGTATCTATCAACAAAGCTTATTATTCAGGGATGGAATGCCATTCAAGAAAATAAAAAAATATAAAATGGGATAAATATCTCCTCCCATGAGTATTAATTACTTTGGAAAAAAAAAATCAAACCTCTTAGAACTGTCTTCGAACAAAGCTTAACAAGTAACTGGCATATACCTGTGTCACCATCTTGCAATTGCATTGATTGAATACATGGTGTCACCCCTTCCAGAACATAAATCCTACTATTATTATTAGGCCAAAATCGAAACTGAAATATCCACTCCTTGCCTTTGGCATCTTGAATTTTTAGAGGTAGCCCTTCAAGTTGTGATATTGGAGGGAAATACGCCTGTCCATGAACATTCTAATTAAAACAACATAAATCCCTCATAAATATGAAAATCAAAGACCTACTCTGTTAACAATTCTGCCATGCAAAAACACTAGGATTTCACTAGAACCTATATAATTACACACATGTACACATATTCACAAAATTGCAGATAGAAGGGAGAAATACAACATGATTCATTAAGCATAGGGAATGAGAAACTTTACATATCCTTCATCTAAATGAAGGAGACACAAGTTACATAAACCCTTCAACACCCAACCACCAACATGTGACTTAATTAATTTTAACCATTGTAGCTTAACGTTATTACATCATAACATAAATTTATATGATAAATCACTCCTAACTTAAATTTCCTAAGCTAAGCTATGGTATAAACTATTACCATTATAAAGCCTCTATCCAAACAAATACATACAACAATATCATCTTCAAGTTTTTAATAGAAACATACAACAATATATTCAAATTCTTTTGTGAAGCCAAAGTTGTTTTAATCAACACCAAAAAATAGGCGTAGAAGGTCCCTGAAGATATCAATGTTGTAATGAGGTTGAAGAGGAAATGAACCACCTACTGCTAATCTGTCTGTGAACCAAGAATATATCTTTTACTGCAGTAGGTAGACCTGCTTGCTTCGAGTTCTATTGATGAATGGTAAATGACTGCCCCAAATTACTCAAATTTTGAATTCCTTGATTTTTTGTCAATGCAAGTGAATTTGAATGAGATGACAAGTTCTCCAAACTAGTATCAATGGCCACCTTTTCAATCAAAATAAAGATGATTACAAGAAATTCTAGGAGAACTTTGGAAAGTATATCAAATTGGGCTATATTGAAGACTTAAATAATCCTAAATGGATTGCTCCTCTTTTACGATTCTTCTTATCCATGCATGATGAGGAGATGATTCGCTTGGATTATTATATTGAAAACCTGACTAAAAAAATGGGGTATTTTTTATATTTCTTCAGATAACATTAAAAGTTCCAAGAGTGCACCTTTTTTTGAAACACTTTTGTAGAAGGATATTGAGGTCCTCTATCTCGTAGATCCAAGTGATGAGGTCGCTATTCAAAATCTTCATACCTAAAAAGACAAAAAAAAAAATTGATAATAGTAAAGAATACCTGGACCTAGGTAAGTAATTTGTATGTTGTATTGATATACTTGATGATGGAATACAATGAAGATAGTCTGGGGAGTTCTATACAATCTGGGAGTTCCATACAGCCTATCTCATTCTGAAGTATCATGCCAATGAATGTGCTATAAAATTATCCATAAATAAGCATTAGGTGAATTTTGAGGTCTAAAATGGGCCTCCTAAGAAAAATGTACAACAAAAATAAACTTTATAACAACAAATAGGATTCAAGATGATGATGTCAACCATGGGGGACGATTCACCATTTTTTAAATAAAAAGGTAAAAATATTAAAAAATAATAAAATAATAAAACTACTTTTTCAACTCGTATTTTCAACTTATCTCCCAAAATTTTTACTCAAATTTCGAGCGGGATTACTTGTTGGATGCGAAATTTAATTCCTCATCCAAGGAGAACCCATGTTGCATACTTTTGATGAACTCTACTACATGAAAAATGAGAAATACATAAAAAACGTGATTGTAATCACGTTTTTGTATGTATTTCTCATTTTTCGTGTAGTAGGGCCCATCGAAAGTATGCAACATGGGTACTCCTTGGATGGGGAATTAAATTTCGCATCCAACGAGTACTCCCGCTCGAAATTTGAGTAAACAATTTGGGCGATAAGTTGAAAATATGAGTTGAAAAAGTAGTTTTTCCATTTTTCCCTCTAAAATATGATGATGCCATCAAATCTTATTTGATTTTTTCCACTATTATTTTATAATTTCCTTAGGAGGCCCATTTTAGACCTCAAAATTCCCCTAATGAGCAACTCTTTGACCATCAGTTGCAGAGGAAACATGACCCTAAATGAAGAAAAAATTTTCAATTTCATTACTGACATCAGAGAAACATATATTTCTACATCTTGAGTAGGCCTAATATACGCAAACACATGCTTCCTTGTAAGAGGTCACAAGTTCAAAGTCAAACCACAGGGAGTTAGGGTATGTACAACTCACCAGAATTGCAGTCAAATCACTGCACAGAGGTGGGTCCCTTGTCCCACAAACAAGGGGGTCTCATAAACAAATTTTGTGTTTGGCTTGGCAGTGACCATAAAATTTTATTGTTATTATTATTATTATAGACCTCTGCAAACACGAAAACGATAGGAGTAGATGACATATTTGGAAAAAATTCAACATCATAAATATAACAATCACTCTTTAGTGTATCACTACAACCCAAGGCAAGATCATAACTTAAAAATTGACGGAATGCCATTCAAGAAAATAACAAAATATAAAATGGGATAAATATCTCCTCCCAAGTTGATATGGCAAGAGGTTATGTCATCTGAGTTGAGTGATTCTGAGTCAAGTGGGACTGAGTATGAAAACTCTAGAGCTAAGTAACTATTCAAATAAGGAAAGGAGACAGATACATGGAAAGAAATGAGTTCAAGAGCAAGAGATCCATTACAAAGAGCACATCAAGTGGTGGTGCTGGAGGCTAAGGTTGGAAGATAAAATGGGTAATCTACTCTCGAGTCCTCAATCACTGTAAAGTAACCTATGCAACCTTTAATAAGGTTTCTTGGAGAATAACTGGAAATGGGGGGCCTGCTTATAACTTAATGGTTGATTGATTCCAGGGTGGTTTTACTTTGCTCTGTATTACCATCTTGTGTGGACATATGTGCCCATGTTTACATAAACAGATATAGTAACAGTCAGATAAGCCTATCTTGTGGGGTTTTGGAATTTCTTTAAACACTACAAAATCTCCTTCCCTTCACTTCTTCCTAGTCATTGTATTAATTACTTTGGAAAAACATTTTCAAACCTCTTAGAAATGTCTTTGAACAAATCTTAACAAGTAACTGGCATATACCTGTGTCACCAGCTTGCAATTGCATCAATTGAATACACGGTGTCACCCCTTCCAGAACATACATCCTGTTGTTATTATTAGGCCAAAATCGAAACTGAAAGACACACTCCTTGACTTTGGCATCTTTAATTTTTAGAGGCAGCCCTTTTGGTTGCGATATTGGAGGGTAATAAGCTTGTCTATGAACATTCTAATTAAAATAACATAAATCCCTCATAAATAGGAAAATTAAAGACCTACTCTATTGACAGTTCTGTCATGCAAAAACACTAAGATTTCACTAGAACCTATATAATTACACACATATACACATATTCACAAAGTTGCAAATAGAAGGGAGAAAGACAACATGATTCATTAAGCATAGGGCATGAGAAACATTACATAGCCTTCATTTGAATGAAGGAGACACAAGTTACATAAACCCTTCAACACGCAACCACCAACATGTGACTTAATTGATTATAACCATTGTAGCTTAAATTTATTACAACATAACATAAATCTATAAGATAAAGTACTCCTAACTTAAATTTTCTAAGCTAATATATGGTACAAAGTATGACTATTCTAGAGCCTCTATCCCAACAAATACAAACAACAATATCATTTTCAAGTTTTTAATAGAAACAAACAACAATATATTCCAAGTCTTTTTTGAAATGCAAGTTGTTTTAATCAACACCAAAAAATAGGCATAGAAGGTCGCTGAAGATATCCATGCTATAGTGAGGCTGAAGAGGAAATGAACCACCTGTTGCAAATATGTATATGAACCAAGAATATATCTTTTACTGCATTAGGTAGACCTGCCTACTTCGACTTCTGTTAATGAACGGTAAATGACTGTCCTAAATTACTCAAATTTTCACTTCGTTGATTTTCTGTCAATTCAAGTGAATTTAAATGAGATGAAAAGTTCTCCACACCAGTATCAGTGGTCACCTTTTTAGTGAGAATAAATATGATTACAAGAAATTATGGGAGAACTTTGGAAAGTATATCAAATTGGGTTGTATCGAAGAATCAAATAATCATAAACGGATTGCTCCTCTTTTACGATTCTTCTCATCCATGCATGATGAGGAGATGATTAGTTTGGATGATTATATTGAAAACATGACTAAAAAAAAATGGTATTTTTTTATATTGCTTCAGATAGCATTAAAATTTCTAGGAGTGCACCTTTTTTGGAAACACTTTTGCAGAATGATATTGAGGTCCTCTATCTCGTAGACCCAATTGATGAGGTCACTATTCAAAATCTTCAGACCTACAAAGACAAAAAAAAAATTGATATTAGAAAAGAAGACATGGACCTAGGTAAGTAATTTGTATGTTGTGTTGTCGAAAATTATTGTCTACCCTAGAGACAGCCTAGAGTTGCTATAGACCAGTGCCTAGGACATCTTAGCATAGCAAGGAGCTCATAATATATCTTGGGTTGTCAATCCAAAAGCTCTCTTACTATCTCTTGTAAAACAAGGAAATTAGTTTAAATGGAACCAAACTCTCTCAGAAGTTGATACAAAGATAAGAATAATGTAGGAACAACATGCAAAACTCCAATACAAAAGCATCAGACAGTTAAGAGACAGCTTACTGCAAAGAGGGCCAGTTCAAATAGTATGGCACAGAAATCAAATATCAGAAAGTGGATGTAGTGAGGAAAACATGAAGGAGATACTAGTTAACATGAGGTTGATACCCAGATACACAACAGAACCACATATGGGCTTATCCAACTAAGAATCCATACATGACAATGGCGTTTTAAAAGCACCCTCCTCAAGTAACTAATATAGCAGAAAATATGAATGACATGAACATGGAACAGTATATCATGACTAGGCCTATTTAAAGCGCTTTACTAATCCAAGTATGGGCACCAACTAGGATGAATCCTTACTTAAGATCAGTGAGCCACTCGCATTCTAGAACATGATACAAGAAGATAAATGCAATGAAATGAGATATTATATTAACACATAAGAAAAGATTACATATTGTGGGATACCAAAGACCAGAATCCTCATCACAGTTATAACTCCTCCTCACTGAGACCCTACGGGCTCTGAGCCTTCATACAGAAACTTTACAAGATGTATACAAAGCCTTTCACTGCACAGTTTGCTGATAGAAATCTGGAACCCTTACAATGTCTTTATTTCTCGTTTTATAGAAGAGATAGAAAGCTCCAGATAATGAGGTAGGTGATACAAATTTAATGATCTAATTTGAAACAAAGTGGCAGAAAACATTCTTGCCCATATTGTGAATGACTGAATATAATTATCTGTACTTTGCAATCTACCTCTAGAAATAAATGCACCGAGAGAAAATCTCTTCAGGAACAAGGCGTAAGGGTAACTCTTCGTGAACATTCTATACGTTCCTGAAGGGAACTTGACTGAAATATCACCTTGAGGATATTTCTTTCTGAACACTGTACCTTCCAATATTTAAATTTAAATCCAAGACCTTTGATCCAGGGTGTTGTATCTCTCGATCTTTCGCTGATATTTTTATGCTGCCCCATTAACTCTTCATCCACTCACCATGTGTATTTGAATGACCTTGGAGGGTTTAACAGACTTAGATCCTTGCCCCTCTTTATGGTAGTCATATCACAGCAGCTTCTGGATCTTTTTCTATAAATTTTTCTCTTAAAACAGGGTCCTGCTGCGTATTCTCGGCTTCTGAAATGGAGGCGGAGATTTATGGCAATCCCTCGTCACTGCAACCTGCAAAATTCACAAATAAGTTAAGAAGACTAGACACAAAGGTGGTGGACACGAGCATGACCATGGACTGATGACGTGAACTGAGAAGGATGGCGGGGAAGTGCAGAGTGGCGATGGAATATACAATGAAATGGTAAAGCTAGAACAAGGCGATGGTACGTAACATAAACCATGTAATAAGAAACGTAAACAGAAAATACAAATGGTGGCGGTGGACGCAAACGACACATGGGCGTACGGGAAGCTAAGTGGAAGGGACAACGTGGAGGTGGACCTGATCAATTAACGAAATGTGTGAACAATTCTGGGCTGCACAATAAAAAATGAAATCAACGGTGGAGAGTTCATTGTACAGCGGCGGAATGGTGGACTCGAGCATTACGTGACTTGGGTTAAATCTCGTGCGACTTTGGAGAATGACCACCGTCATATGGAGAGCGCAGGATCGGACGGTCGATGATAATTCTGCTACCCAACTCTCGTCCAGAGAATAATGCGTGAAATGGGTGGTTTGGATATCGTACACCGGGACACGCGTCACCCAGTGTATGGAATCGCTGGGTCCGCGGGGAATACCGCCTTCTATGGATGGGTGGTGCGGAATAGACCACCGGTTTTCGGGCGTGGGGGCCACCATGGTAGATTAAAATATGGGTCGTTGATTTGTTTTGGATCAGACGGCTAAGATTTGGCCCAAAAACATAAAGCAATGGGCTCCTTTCGTTTTAACACACGGTTTTGCACATAATTCACATGGGGAATCAAAACAAAAGGGGCTGAGACCCGATATAAATTTTAATTGCGGGTTTAAGCCTTTTTGTGTAATTTGTGGGCAGAAATAGTAATGTTAAGCAGAATATGGGGGTTTTAGGCCACGACAAGGGTTTTAAACGGATTTGAATGGGGTTGTTGGCCAAAGTTCTGAATGGAGGGGTTGATATGTACAACATCAGCTCCATCTGGGGACGACATGTTCATCCTTGGACATGTCGAGAACCTGCAGACCATCTGATCATGCTGTAAGTGGATTCTGCTCTTTAGCACCTCTAGTTTTCACTTCATAATTAATCGGCACCCACACATTATTAAAATAATGATGAAACAAAAAGAAAACTATTGTACAATATAATACACCAGGCTGTCTTCACCTCCTGGGTCCCATATTTTTCTTTGCTGGTATCCATTAGTTACATTATTCTTCAACTGTACCCCTCTATGTTTCCATATTTTGTTCTGCAATTTGCCTCCAGCTATGCTTTCACATTCTGTTCTTGTTTTTCCATTGCGAAATTTTCTTTGCTTTCCTACTGCTATCTGTTGTTTCTGAGGCACCTTCATCATCAGTCTTTTGATGCTGTCAATTTCTATGCCCAACCTTTCTTTTGTCTGGAACTTACCTTGCCCACTGCTGTCTTCAACCTGGGCAGCTTTTATTTTTGCATTTTCCACTACATCTTCAATATGGCTCTCGAAAGCTTGATCACCTTCTTCTTGTATTTTGGAAGGCAGTGGGATCTCTTCTTTTTGTTCCACAGTAACAACTTTGAAAAAATTTCTCTCTACTGGAAATATGTTGCTAGAAAAGACCCTTGATCCTTCTTCAAATGTTTGCAGGAAATGCACATAAGGATCATGAAACGATACCTGGTTAAGAGTATCTAGCAGGCAGGCTTCAACCAGGATTTTATCTCCTTCCACTGGATCAAGAGGAAGACTCTCTTGAGATAGAGAATCTCTTTCATCTCCTTCGTTCTCTAAACTGGAGGACTCAATGTATATTGGAGCTGAGTCCTTTTGGAGCTCTGGTATATTCTGCGCTAATGTGCTGAGCTCCTTGAAAATATTTATGTATTCTTGAGCAGGGGCTTGTACCTTTGCTTCCTCTTTTTCAAGAGAAGACTCGTTACTATCATCTTGCTCAAGGATCTCTTCTTTTCTCTCCTCCTCTTCTTCCTGTATTGAATCATATTTATTCGACATAATCTCTAGCAACCTGATTTCTTCATTCCATGGGTTAAAGTCTTCCACCGAATTTCCTTCCTTCCTTCTTCGCCTATCAAGTGATGTCAGATTTCTCTCATCAGCATCAATCCCCATGTTGGAGAATTCACCCTCTATTTCTAGGAATCCTGTCATATGTTCTTCATCCTCAAATCCCTGCCAGTGCTTGATATTATTTGGGGTGAGTGCTGCTTCTGGAGGAAGTATGAAAGAGACGACTTGAGATTGATATGTTGGTTGTTTCAACAGTTCAGTCAAGGGGACTGGGATTTTGATATTTTCAAGTTCTTTTTGCAAATTGAAAGCAAAAGGGGATTTTTCTATTGCGACTTCTTTGGACTTTTCATTTTGATCTTGAGTTCTAGTCCACTTCCCTGAAGATCTCAGATTATATCTTCTATTGAAATGTGCTTACATGAAATCATTAAATTGTTTACAATAATGGTCAATTTCTGCTTCCTCCTCTTCTTCTTGCAATGGGCATTCCATTTCTTCATTGTTTGAGAAAGCATGATTTGAATCTTCTAATTCATAAGCAGCATCTTTAGTGGAGTCATCTGCTGGACCTTCCAGGTACAATGGGTGTGGTACCTGATCTTGCTGCTCCTTTGTATCTCTGGGCAATATTTGTAGGGGTGGTCTTTTGTACTGGGAATTGTATCCTCTGTTTGGAGCATTGTAGAAATTTTTAGGGGCTGCGTTCTTAGCCTCCAATTAAAGCTTGACCATCTTCTTAATCATTTTGCTTATTTCGTCCATTTTGTCAGAGTCTTTGTCTTGATTGGAGGTAGAGACCTCTTCTTTGCCTCTCCTTCTAGTATCTTGTTCAACTTTTCCTTTTAATTTCCCAGTGGAGGCAAAGTTTTCTTCTAATTCAAGAGCATCTGATTGAGCATCATCTAGAGTGGCAGGTTTCCTTTCCCTCAAGGAGAAGCCAAAATCTGAATCGAAGGCTACTATGAAGACTACCTTAGCAGTAGTTTGGTGAGGCTTCATCTCAGGAGGCGGGCTCAAATATAACTTATTAAATCTTTTAATAAACTCTGACACCCCTTCATTATGTTTCTTCTTTAGAGTATTAAATTCAGTCAGACACATCCCATTATCTTTCTTTTCTCCCCATTTCCTGAGGAAGACTTCTTGCATTCTTTCCCAAGTATTTATAGAACGGTCTGCTAATGTTTTAAACCATTTTCTGGCTTCACCATCTAGAGATTGAACAACAAATCTTAAGACCATGTCCAGATGTTCAACATTCAAATTTTCTACAAAGGCACAGAAGACCTCAAGATGTTTTTGAGCATCAATCTCATTTTCTCCATTGAATCTAGGCAAAATCTTCAAATAATCCTGTGGCATATCATTTAGCACTTGTGGTAAGGCTAGTGGAGCATATTTTTTTAACAGGAACGCAGGAATATTAGCCATTGGAGGAGGTGGGGCTTGTGCGGCAATCTGATGTACAAATGGAGGCAGAGGAGGAGGAGGAAGTGGAGTATGGATAACAATAGGAATGTACTGTAAAGAAGCCTGAGTTGTAGATGGAAACAATTCACGATTAACAGGGGCTACTTCTGTAACTTCTTTAACTTCCTCAGCCTCAAGGGTAGGATGAAAGTTCACTTTAGTTCTTGCACTTCCCCGGGGTGGACTATCTGAGTAATATTCAGGATTTTCCTCGGTGGAGTCGAAATTTTCAACCAGGATTTCTTGAGAAGAGGAGGATGGGAAGTCTTCTATAGAATGTTCAGGGTTTCCAGCATGAACTGACTGTATTTCTCTCCAACTTCTCCTATGTATAATATTTTCTGGGTCAGGCACGGAAGGTATCTTCGACTGTGATGTATCTGACCTCAAATGTGGCTTTCGAGGAGCCAGGACTACCAATAGATTTATCAAATAAAAAGCAGTGGAGTCGCCAAGGTGAGAGATACTCAACTCTTCAACTCTCTGTGTTCACCTGATTAGAGAGTGAATATGATTTGTCGAGGCCCAGGGAAACTGATATTCTTGAATTTGGTCCCCGGCAACGGCGCCAGAAAGATGTTGTCGACAATTATTTTCTACCCTAGAGATAGCCTAGAGTTGCTATAGACTAGTGCCTAGGACATCTTAGCATAGCAAGGAGCTCATAATATATCTTGGGTTGTCAATCCAAAAGCTCTCTTAGTATCTCTTGTAAAACAAGGAAATTAGTTTAAATGGAACCAAACTCTCTGAGAAGCTGATACAAATATAAGAATAATGTAGGAATAGCATGCAAAACTCCAATATAAAAGCATCAGACAGTTAAGAGACAACTTACTGCAAAGAGGGCCAGTTCAAATAGTATGTCACAGAAATCAAATATTAGAAAGTGGATGCAGTGAGGAAAACATGAAGGAGATACTAGTTAACATGAGGCTGAAACCCAGATACACAACAGAACCACATATGGGCTTATCCAACTAAGAATCCATACATGACAATGGCGTTTTAAAATCACCCTCCTCAAGTAACTAATATAGCAGAAAATATGAATGACATGAACATGGAACAGTATATCATGACTAGGCCTATTTAAAGCGCTTGACTAATCCAAGTATGGGCACCAACTAGGATGAATCCTTACTTAATATCAGTGAGCCACTCGCATTCTAGAACATGATACAAGAAGATAAATGCAATGAAATGATATATTATATTAACACATAAGAAAATATTACATACTGTGGGATACCAAAGACCAGAATCCTCATTACAGTTATAACTCCTCCTCACTGAGACCCTACGGGCTCTGAGCCTTCATACAGAAACTTTACAAGATGTATACAAAACCTTTCACTGCACAGTTTGCTGATAGAAATCTGGAACCCTTATAATGTCTTTCTTTCTTGTTTTTATAGAAGAGATAGAAAGCTCCAGATAATGAGGTAGGTGATACACATTTAATGATCTGATTTGAAACAAAGTGGCGGAAAACATTCGCGCCCATACTGTGAATGACTGAATATAATTATCTGTACTTTGCAATCTACCTCCAGAAATAAACGCACCGAGAGAAAATCTCTTCAGGAACAAGGCGTAAGGGTAACTCTTCGTGAACATTCTGTACGTTCCTGAAGGGAACTTGACTAAAATATCACCTTGAGGATATTTCTTTCTGAACACTGTACCTTCCAATATTTAAATTTAAATCCAAGACCTTTGATGCAGGGCACTGTATCTCTCGATCTTTCGCTGATATTTTTATGCTGCCCCATTAATTCTTCATCCACTCACCATGTGTATTTGAATGACCTTGGAGGGTTTAACAGACATAGATACTTGTCCATCTTTATGGTGGTCATATCACAGCAGCTTCTGGATATTTTTCTATAAATTTTGCTCATAAAACAGGGTCCTGCTATGTATTCTCGGCTTCTGAAATGGAGGCGGAGATTTATGGCGATTCCTCATCACTGCAACTTGCAAAATTCACAAATAAGTTAAGAAGACTGGACACAAAGGTGATGGAAACGAGCATGACCATAGACTGATGACGTGAAATAAGAAGGATGGCGGGGAAGTGCAGAGTGGCGATGGAATATACAATGAAATGGTAAAGCTAGAACAAGGCGATGGTACGTAACATAAACCATGTAATAAGACACGTAAACAGAAAATACAAACGGTGGCGGTGGACGCAAACGACACATGGGCATATGGGAAGCTAATTGGAAGGGACGACGTGGAGGTGGACCTGATCAATTAACGGAATGTGTGAAAAATTCTGGGCCGCACAATCAAAAATGAAATCAACGGTGGGGAGTGCATTGTACAGCGGCAGAATGGTGGACCCGAGCATTACGTGACTTGGGTTAAATCTCATGCGACTTTGGAGAATGACCACCATTAGATGGAGAGCGCAGGATCGGATGGTCGATGATAATTCCACTACCCAACTCTCGTTTGGAGAATAATGCGCGAAATGGGTGGTTTGGATATCGTACACTGGGACACGCGTCACCCAGCGTATGGAATTGCTGGGTCCGCGGGAAATACCGCCTGCTATGGATGGGTGGTGTGGAATAGACCACCGATTTTCAGGCGTGGGGGCCACCATGGTAGATTAAAATATGGGTCGTCAATTTGTTTTGGATTGGGCGGCTAAGATTTGGCCTAAAAACATAAAGCAATGGGCTCCTTTCGTTTTAATACACGGTTTTGCACATAAGTCACATGGGGAATCAAACAAAAGGGGCTGAGACCCGATATAAATTTTAATTGCGGGTTTAAGCCTTTTAAGTGTATTTTGTGGGCAGAAATAGTAATGTTAAGCAGAATATGGGGGTTTTAGGCCACGACAGGGGTTTTAAATGGATTTGAATGGGGCTGTTGGCCAAAGTTCTGAATGGAGGGGCTGATATGTACAACATGTTGTATTGATATACTTGATGATGGAACAGAATGATGATAGTATGGGGAGTTCTATATAGTCTATCTCATTCTGAAGAAGAATTCCAATGAATGTGGTAGAAAATTATCAATAAATAAGAGAAACTCTCTGACCATCAATTACAGAAGAAGCATGACCCGAAATGAAGCAAAATTTGTCACTTTCATTTCTGAGATCATAGAAACCTATATTTGTACATCTTGAGCAGGCCTAATATTTGAGAACATGTGCTTCCTTGTAAGAGGTCATAGGTTCAAAATCAAACCACAGGGGGTTAGAGTATGTACACCTCAGTATACTTGCAGTCAAATCACTGCACGGAGGTGGGTCCCTTGTCCCACAAACAAGGGGGTCTCATACACCAATTTGGTGTTTAGATTGGAAATGACCATAAAATTGGTTTTTTATTATTATTATAGGCCTCTACAAACATAGAAACAATACGAGTAGATGACATATTTGGACTAACTTCAACATCAGAAATATAACAATCACTCTTTAGTGTATGACTACAACCCAAGGCAATATCATAACTTAAAAATTGATGGAATGCCATTCATGAAAATAACAAAATATAAAATGGGATAAAGATCTCCTCCCAACTTGATATGGAAAGAGGTTATGTCAGTTGAGTTGAGTGATTCTGAGTCAAGTGAGACTGAATATGAAAACGCTGGAGCGAAGTAACCAGTCAAAGAAGCAAACGAGATAGATACATGGAAAGAAATGATTACAAGAGAAATAGATCCATTAGAAAGAGAACATCAAGTGGTGGTGCTAGAGGCTAAGGTTGGAAGAGAATATGGTTAGTCTACTCTTGAATCCTCAATCACTGTAAAGAAACATATGCAACCTTTAATAAGGTTTCTTGGAGATTAACTGTAAATGAGGGACCTGCTTATAACTCCATGGTTGATTGATGGCAGGGTGGTTTTACTTTGCTTTGTCTTACCGTCCTCTGTGGCCATGTGTGCCCGTTTTTAAATAAAATAGAGATAGTAACAGTCAAATAAGCCTATCTTCTGGGGTTTTGGAATTTCTTTAAACACTACAAAATCTCCTTCCCTTCACCTATTCCTAGTCTTAGTATTAATTTCTTTGGAAAAACATTTACAAACCTCTTAGAACTATCTTCGAACAAAGATTAACAAGTAACTGGCATATACCTATGTCACCATATTGCAATTGCATCAATTGAATACATGGTGTCACCCCTTCCAGAACATACATCCTGCTGTTATTATTAGGCCAAAATCGAAACTGAAAGATCCACTCCTTGCCTTTGGCATCTTGAATTTTTAGAGGTAGCCCTTCTAGTTGTGATATTGGAGGGAAATAAGCCTATCCATGAACATTCTAATTAAAATAACAGAAATCCCTTATAAATAGGAAAATCAAAGACCTACTCTGTTAACATTTATTCCATGCAAAAACACTAATATTTCATTATAACCTATATAATTACACACGTATACACATATTCACAAAGTTGCAGATAGAAGGGAGAAATACAACATGATTCATTAATCATAGGGCATGAGAAACATTACATAGCCTTCATCTGAATGAAGGAGACACAAGTTACATAAACCCTTCAACACCCAACCACCAACATGTGACTTAATTAATTTTAACCATTGTAGATTAAATTTATTACATCATAACATAACTCTATAAGATAAAGTAATTAAGAGAAACAGAAAACAATATATTCAAAGTCTTTTGTGAAACCCAAGTTGTTTTAATCAACACCGAAACAGAGGCATAGAAGGTCCCTGAATATATCCATGATATAATGAGGCTTAAGAGGATATGAAGCACCTGTTGCTAATCTATCTATGAACCAAGAATATATATTCTACTGCACTAGGTAGACCTACCTCCTTCAAGTTTTGTTGATGAATGGTAAGTGACTGCCCTAAATTACTCAATTTTTCACTTCCTTGATTTTGTGTCAATGCAAGTGAATTTAAATGAGATGACAAGTTCTCCAAACTAGTACAAGTGGCCACCTTTTCAGTGAGAATAAATATGATTATAAGAAATTATGGGAGAAATTTGGAAATTATATCAAATCGGGGTGTATCAAAGACTCAAATAACCATAAAAGGATTGCTACTCTTTTATGATTCTTCTTATCCATGCATGATGAGGAGATGATTAGCTTGGATGATTATATTGAAAACATGACTGAAAAACAAAATGGTATTTTTTATATTGCTTCAGATAGCATTAAAAGTGCCAAGAGTGCACCTTTTTTGGAAAAAAATTTACAAAAGGATATTGAGGTCCTCTATCTCGTAGACCCAATTGGTGAGGTCACTATTAAAAATCTTCAGACCTACAAACACAAAAATTTCGTTGATATTAGTAAAGAATACCTGGACCTAGGTAAGTAATTTGTATGTTGTATTGATATACTTGATGATGGAACACAATGAAGATAGTTTGGGGAGTTCTATACAGTCTGGGAGTTCTATAAAGTCTATCTCATTCTAAAGCAGCATGGCAATAAATGTGGTAGAAAATTATCCATAAATAAGAGCAACTCTCTGACCATCAATTTCAAAAGAAACATGACCATAAATGAAGCAAAAGTTTTCAATTTCATTTTTGACCTTAGAGAAACCCATATTTGTACATCTTGAGCAAGCCTAATATTTGCAAACAAGTTATACCTTGTAAGAGGTCGTAGGTTCAAATTAAAACCATAGGGGATTATAGTATGTACACCTCAGTAGACTTGCAGTCAAATCACTGCACGGAGGTGAGTCCCTTTTCCGACAAACAAGGGGGTCTCATACACCAATTTGGTGTTTGGCTTGGTAGTGACCATAAAATTAGATTATTATTATTATTATAGGCCTCTGCGAACAAAACAACAATAAGAGTAGATGACGTATTTGGACTAAGTTCAACATCAGAAATATAACAATCACTCTTTAGTGTATCACTACAACCCATGGCAAGATCATAACTTAAAAATTGACGGAATGCCATTAAGGAAAATAACAAAATATAAAATGGGATAATGATCTCCTCCCAAGTTGATATGGAAAGAGGTTATATCAGCTAAGTTGAGTGATTCTAAGTTAAGTGGGACTGAGTATGAAAACGCTGGAGTTAAGTAACTAGTCAAAGAAGGAAAGGAGACAGATACATGGAAATAAATGAGTACAAGAGCAAGAGATCCATTAGAAAGAGCACATCAAGTGTCAGTGATGGAGGTTGAGGTTGGAAGAGAAGATGGGTAGTCTACTCTCGATTCCTCAATCACTATAAAGTAACCTATGCAACCTTTAATAAGGTTGTTTGGAGAATAACTGGAAATGGGGGGCCTGCTTATAACTCCATGGTTGATTGATTGCAGGGTGGTTTTAATTTTCTCTGTCTTACCCTCCTGTGTGGCCATGCGTGCCCTTGTTTAAATAAAACAAATATAGTAACAGTCAGATAAGCCTATCTTGTGGGGTTTTGGAATTTCTTTAAACAGTAAAAAATATCCTTCCCTTCACTTCTTCCTAGTCTTAGTATTAATTACTTTGGAAAAAAATTTGTAAACCTCTTAGAACTATCTTTGAACAAATATTAACAAGTAACTGGCACATTCCTGTATCACCAGCTTGCAATTGCATCAATTGAATACAAGGTGTCACCCCTTCCAGCACATACATCCTGCTGTTATTATTAGGCCAAAATCGAAACTGAAAGATCCACTCCTTGCCTTTGGCATCTTGAATTTTTAAAGGTAGCCCTTCTGGTTGTGATATTGGAGTGAAATAAGCCTATGCATGAACATTCTAATTAAAACAACATAAATCCCTCAGAAATAGGAAAATCAAAGGCCTACTCTATTAACAGTTCTGTCATGCAAACACACTAAGATTTCACTAGAACCTATATAATTACACACATATACACATATTAACACAGTTGCAGATAGAAGGGAGAAAGAAAACATGATTCATTAAGAATAGGGCATGAGAAACATTACATAGCCTTCATGTGAATGAAGGAGACACAAGTTACATAAAACCTTCAACGCCCAACCACCAACATGTGAATGAGTTAATTTTAACCATTGTAGCTTAAATTTATTATGTCATAACATAAATCTATAAGATAAAGTACTCCTAAATTAAATTTCCTAAGCTAAGATATGGTATGAAGTATGACCATTATAAAGCCTCTATCCCAACAAATACAAACAACAATATCATCTTCAAGTTTTTAATAGAAACAGACAACAATATATTCAAAGTCTTTTGTGAAACCCAAGTTGTTTTAATCAACACCAAAAAAGAGGCCTACAAGGTCCCTGAAGATATCCATGCTATAGTGAGGCTGGAGAGGAAATGGACCACCTGCTATTAATCTGTCTATGAACCAAGAATATATGGTAACCAGTGGTAGCTCTTTGCATAAGGAAGGTTCCAATGTTTGGGAAGATAGATCAATTGATATTTTATGTTGGGATTTTTTTCTTCTTTGACTTGATCCAATAAGGTTTGAACCTTGAATCTTATGATAAATGTGTTTTAGCTACGGGGACTCAACCAATTGAGGGTGACTCAACCAATTGAGCTAATCCTCTGGGGTAAGGGTGGGATTTCCATTGTGATGGTGGAAGGGGAAATAAATTTGCAAAGCTAAGTATTTGGTCCATGTAGATAATAAGTCATATATGATGAGATGATAAGCCTCATGTTTTCATATTTATTTTGCAGAATATGGATAATGTAATTATTTTATTTATTTCCTCCAATATAAACATTGAAACTAGTCATAACTCAAATATGTTTAATAGAGAAAAGTTTAACAGACTATCTAATGGTAGAGACTATTTTATTCCATCAAAAATCATGTAAAGGATGGAAAGACAAACATGTACAGGAACAAAGTTGACGGTAAGATTTGTATGCATATTTAGTCAGAGCACGAGCTAAAAACTAACCAACCATTCACATGTAAACATGAGAGATCACAAATAAACCACAAAATTGATCAGGCATTAACATTGTATAGACAGAATTGAAGATTTAAAGAGCACCTAAAATGAAATTCATATCTAGAAAACAAAATTAACAAAAATATGATCACAAAAGACACTGTCTATGAAAATATTACCCATATTTTTCTAACTAATGATCCAAGTAGAAACCCCACAAGTTGACTTAATATAATCAGAATTATCTTATTGTTGAAGTGAGACACCTTGTATGTGTCTCAAACAAGTTATTTTCCACAATATACTCAAAATTATCCCACATTTCCTTCAATAGATGTGTGAATATTCAGCGGGGAAGTTTTTCTCCAATTACCATTATGGAAGAATCATATATGAACAAATAGTCATATTATGTAAATTCAAATAAAATCCCAAAGCTTCCTCTTAAAGAAGCAACATTGTTTTGTGGAGGATACAAGGTAGATGAGATTAGCAAGCATCCAATATTGTCAAATCCATGTTTTTCTAAAAATAATGTGATGACCAAGAAGCCACAAAATAATGTTGATGCTAGTTGGCCCACAACATCTTGGACTAGAGTTGTAACATCTAGAGATGAGTCATAGTCTCATAGACACATTTAGGCAATTTAGGCATAGCTCAAGACAGTGTAAGACTAGGCAGAGCTTTTTTGTTATAAAGAACATTCATGTATCTCAACTAGACATTTTGAAGTGGATTGATGAAAAACATGTAACAATGATGGATTTGATGTTTCACTTGTTTTAGCCATGGCCTTCAAGCTTGTTAGCACATGACAGGGAAGCTATATCTATATTTTCAAGAATATTATCATGTTCTAACTGCTCTTCTACCACTAAATTTACCTCCAACATTGTTGCACAAGAAATTAATGTCCAATGTGCTAGCAACTTCTATTATTACAAATATGAATGGTCATAGTTGAACTATTTCTGATTTGAATGAAATTAAAACATACACATAAGATAATATACTCATTATATATCATTTGGAGAATTGAACTTGTCATAAGTAAAAGTTTCTTCCAAGATCTCATGAGTATGCTAGAATATATCTCAATCATTGCCAACTTCTTTGCAAATCCCATATTGGCAAAAATGTTCAATGTGAATAAGGATATGTATAACTTATAATTCATGGTTCTCTTCTAGTTTTAAATGTGATTATTAGATGAGGAAACTTATTCTAGTAGATACAAGGGCTTTGGGCCTATCATATAACTTCAATGTAGTTATGAATATAGCACAAGACTTGATACAGATCACTAAACACTAGCCATCTTGATGCGTAAGCTATTAGGAGAGAATGAGAGCTCTATTCTACTTTTACCAGTGTTTACTTAACACATTAGAGGAAGATATATTTTTTAGGAGGAAATAAAGGAACATTATGCTATAAAGGGAATTAATTTCTCAAGCAAGGTCTCAAGAACTTGTGAAGTAACATCTTGTATTCAGACAATTAGAAAAAATAATTGCTGACAGACTAGAGGTAGGAAACTTAGAGTTAATACAATCAATGCCCAAATTTAAGCTTCAGTTTCCACCACACTCCTAACCGTAAAGAACGAATCAGGATATCAATGTAAATAACTTAAGAGTAGATCCCTGTTATGATCAAATGGGTTTGGCTAGGGAAAAAAAATGAGAAAAAGACAACTGACATATCATACAACGGGAAAGGACGACCTTAAAGTAACTGACCTGTTTCATGCAATATATTTAATACACCACCAGTAGTTTGGGGAATAAGTTTTGGTATAAAATTCCAAGGTAAAATAAAAATAGTTGCATCATTATAAAGGTCTCTTGTGGGTGTTTCACACTTTCTTGCAGTTGTCTACAACAACAACATATATTATCTATTAATATTCAATATTCTAGAGTTTTCTGATATATATTGACTACAGTAACTACAGATACTCAAATAAGATCAATGCATATCATGACATGTCATCCTCTTTATGTATTTGAGAAGATTTGTTTACTCTACCAATGGCAGCCTAAGTGTTGGTTTATAGGTCAGAAGTTTAGGAACTCTCTACTGCACCTACAGTTTGTTATGAGAGCATGCTCAACCACTAATGAAGTAAAACTAAGTGAAACTTTAGTGGTTCTGTAGGTCATTATTTCAAATTTTAGTATTGAAGATCGCGACAACTGGAAAAAGGTGGCAAGGTTAGGATAAGAAAACATAGAAAACAAAAATTATTAAATCACAAACAAACAA
This sequence comes from Pinus albicaulis, assembly GCA_034641835.2. Taxonomy (NCBI): domain Eukaryota; kingdom Viridiplantae; phylum Streptophyta; class Pinopsida; order Pinales; family Pinaceae; genus Pinus; species Pinus albicaulis. The sequence continues at coordinate 899,479,952 of CM076571.1, read as the reverse complement.
AAATGTTAAAATCCCATATGTTTGATGTAAATTAGAAAAACCAGAGAAATAACTAAGAACGAAGGTTTCATTTACTACTAGTAGACAATGGTAGCCACCAATCATCACAATCCAAAATTCCACTGGGCCATTGCACTTGCAAACACTGTCAAACAAGAAGGTGTGCTACAACAGGAATGTGGCCACTCAAGCTTGGAAAGCTAACTAGTTAAGAAAAATTTCACAAGTGCCCAACTTCCCATACTATGATGAGGAAAAGTAATGTAAACAAAAAATACAATAGATCAGCCACAATGTATTTGACACCATGGTTCCACGAAAATTTCTGATGTGCCCATACTGTGGGATTTATATGGTGGCTTATGATAATCTAGTGAAACCTTAGCCACAACATAGTTTCCATGACAATGTATGATGTGCCCAAATTGTGGGATTTATATGGTGGCTCATGATAGTGTGGTCAAACCTTGGCCCAATTATTGAGGCAAGTGCTAATTATTATCCAAAGGCATGTGCAAGGTAACTATATGAGAACCTGATAATGTTGGAAGCCTAGCCTTCTTCAACTTTGAATTCATTATGGAAAAGAAAGTACCGAATGTAGAAGTCGTTTAAATGAACAGTTGAAATTCAGATATTACTAGAAAGGCACAACAAAGGATGCTGCAAATTGGCCTTTGCAGAGTCTCCTCACAAAAAAATTTAGTGGGAGGAGTCTCTTTTCACAAAGAAGGCTTCTCTTAAAGAAGCAATGGGAAACTATGATGTTTAATTCCACAATCATGAAGAACTATTTGTGAATAGTGAATGAGTTTGCACCAATGTTGTCAGAATCTAGATTCTATAGTAGTGAAATGGAACTCAGTGTGATACATTGTTTTCAATTGAACAATTTAGTGTACATTGCTGATATAAGGCAATATGAAGATAGTGCCAAGTCATAAACAGTCCATTTCTTAGATTGAAATCAACATATAAAATAAGAGAATAAGGGCAATAGAACCTGGTTTGCAGGCTTATAAATAAGTGAAAAATATCAGTTTTGAAGGCAAAAGTGGAACAACATTGACCCCTTGAATTATGAGCTTAATTTCTGGAGTACAACCAGCTCTTCCTCATTGTACAAACTCAATATCATTTATGGATCCTTTTTTCTCCTAAATGACACCCTCTGCACACATGTAATTAAGGCATCCCCATAACCCACGCACAGAGATTGTGATAGCAGCTAGAAGAGGTTAAATCAACCCAAAATAATGCTACAGCCAACAAGGAAATTTGACTAGCAACTCTTCCTTCAACACAATGTCACTCTCAGGAGGTATGAAGTTCAAACTTCAACAAATGATAAAAATATCAATCCTACCTTCCAAAAACATGCCCACAAGAGAAATACCAAATTCGAGATCCCTTGTAATTGGTTATTGTAATTACTTTGTTATAGAATTCGTCTAGATGAGTGTAAGAGTCAATACAGCCCTCTTCAGTGGCAAATCGACCCCTTGGAAATACTAAACTTGACCCACGTAACAGAGGATTTCAGCCTCTTTCACAATACTAAACTTGTTCTTCCTTGAGATGAACTTGACGAAAAATGAATAAGATGAACTCAACCCTAAATGCAATGTTCACTTCATTTCTAAGAATTATTGAGAGGTTGGAGACTTAGAGGTCAATGTCAACAATCCCAGTTACATTGATCCACACTTGATGCTAATGCCTAAAGATAGCCGTCCAGCAACAAGGAAGCTCTTTGTACATAGAACTATCAAATCAAGCACAAACTAGCATATATGGTAATTGATAATGGAAACCAAAATAAACTTCTCTTGCTTTAATTGGAAAAGGAACTAAAGTTACCAAACTCAAATCATCCCAACTCACATTAGCTTGGATGGGTCAAAGATGCACATTAGCTTGTGCTAATCACTTGAAAATGGATCAGAATGTTGCTAAAAGATGGAAAGATTTTTCCCAATATCTTATATGTTCTTACAAACAAAGATGAGAAGACTTACAAAAATAATATGATGAGAACAAGTGTAACTAATTGCATAAAGAAGGGGCTTCTAGGTTTAACCTTAGGCATGTGGCCTCTTTCAATCCTAATATTACTTGGAATTATTTCTATTATGCATGTCAAATGTTGGGTAATTATGTTGTTGGTGTTAGCTCCGTGTAATCAGCAAGATTGACAAAGTCCAATTGCAGGGAGAAACATCATTTCAACCAATTTGGGATTCTAGGATCTATCCCTCCTGAATCCGGAGAGGGATCTCTCGAATAAGTACAAATATGGATTTGTCTTTGAAGTTTGGGGTAATGATATTAGGCTAGTTATGAAGGCTGAGGATTTGTTTTGTTTTTGGATGGTTGAGCATGATTATTGTTTGAGGGGAAAGTTCTAAGTGCAAAGAGTTTCAAAGGTGAGAAGTTGCAAGTGAATAGAATAGCTTTGTCTAAAAAGATAGATGTAACGTTGGTTTTTAGTCCATTGGGCTATGGAGTCATAACAGGGCTTTAATTGAGCAACAACATCAAGAGTGATCCAATGCCCAAGTCATCTATATCACAAGATTTTTTGAGATTAAAATGATGGAATGGAAACAATAAAGTGTTGGAGGGGTGGAAACTAATAATAATTTCACCAAGGATTTATAGTCATTCCAAACAAGAAAATCCTCTTAAGTAACTGTTTAAAACTAACCAAGGACAGGGCTAACCATAGACTTCTTGGGCAATTTTTTATTAAAGCAGCTCAATTGAAAAACAATCCAGTAATCCGCATAATTACCTTCAGAAATTATGAAAACACATAAGGGAAACAAAGTGCAACTTAAGATTAGATAAGGTACTTTTAAACCTAGTCTGATTTCAGCAAACACTTAGGGAAACTTTTAGAATCTACCTTTAGAGCAAGAAGCTAGAAAATAGGGCTCACCATCACTTTTCTAGTCCAACTTTAATAAGAAAACAATGGAAATCACATTCAAGAATAATGTTTAAAGCAAAAAGTAGGACAAGGGAAAACCAGCATTCCTAACCGCTTAAACTATATTGAATCATTCTTAAATAAAAAAATTGGAGGAAAACATTGAGATAAAGCTTATCAGTTAGAGAAGGGCACTGGTAAACAGTAAATCCTAACTCTATAAATTTTGTTCTTTATTAGAGAATAGTGAACAATATGAAATACATAGAAGGAAAAACAATAAAAAATAAAGGGGCACTTCACCAGTGATATAGACCAGGATCCCAAGAAATAGCTTGTTATTGATGTCAAAATAGTTACAATCTTCAGGTCCAATGTTTCAGTTCAGCAATCATCTTCACTTTTTAGCTTAACTAATCTAATCACAAGCAGAGCTCCAAGGGCCAGTGAACACTATTTACACTCGGAAGTTTCAGCTCAAGTATATTTCAATGTTCTGCAACCAACAACCAACAAGTCCTCATCTTCTACAAAATTATTTATAGAAGAATGAGGAGGTGAGATCTGATAAAAGATCTCCCAAGGAAATTAATATAGACTAATTACTTCTCGGCCTTTGAGGGGCTCAATGGAGAAGCGTACAGATATTATCACTGCATTAATTGATTTACATTTAATATTAAGCTTGATGGGAGCTTTTGTTGAATTTTAGGCTCTGTTTCAGGATGTAATGACTCTTCTAATATTTTGTGCATTAAATTCCTTTAGCAGAATTAAATATTTGGTTGCACTGAGGCAAATATCTTCATTTTATTAATAACTTCAGCCTCTGTTTGAATGCTTTGAGGCACAGGTAGCTTTGTGGTAGATGGGAGGAATAAATTTGCCTCAGATGTGGCAGTGGAGGCCTTTCTATCTGTTAAACACTTATGATTTTTCTTTAATTGTGTTTTTAATTTGGGGGATTAGGATTTTGATAATCAATCTTAGCCGTGATCCCCACAAATTTGTCTTCAATATTCTTTTCTGCTGTTTTTTGTCTTTCGACGCTGATACTCTTTAATTGTGATTTGAAATAGTGTCTTGTTGATTTGCAGGCCGCGCAGGGCTCATATGGCATCAATGCCTCATGAAGCATTGATGAAACGTGGAGTAGAGCCCCGTGAATGGTTCTCTTTTATGAATAAAAGGTACGGGAATCCTCATTCCCAGCCTTCGGCATTTATATAATGGAAAACTCATCAACCACCTACAAAATACATAAAATATTATAAAATCCTGTGTATTTGGGGAAATACTGCTTCAGAGGGCATGGGAAGGAGCGTAGCCGTTGGATGGCATCATCCAACGGTGGAGATTGGCTAAGCGAATGTCAAAGAAGAGCAGAGGGAAGAATAAGACGGAACCGTCGATCGCGCAATGATCAACGATGGTGATTGGTTTTGAAAACCCTTTGTTGGATGACAGAGGGCGATGAAATAATACGAGAATGATCTGGGACTGTCCGATCTGGACACGTGGATGGTCCAGATCCAAGCGGAGGATCGCAATTGGCGGAGGAATAATGTTAAAGCGCTCAGGAAAAAACATGCGATACAATGTAGCACGGGCCATTGATCTGAGGATCAGATCAACGGTGGAAAATGAATCGGAGGGATGGCCGATCGGAGGTGACAAACAAATGTACCGATCAAAAAATGCGATGTTATTTGAGCGATCAGGGAGGGCGATGCAATTGGGCGTTGTCCGTCGATCTGTATATTAGATCGACGGTGGGAGATGCGTCGAGAGGTCGTAATTGGTGGGGTAAAGGTTAATGATCGAAGAAATTGTGGACCGTTGGATCTGGGAAAGCGGAGAGGAGATCAACGGTGGACAACCAATCTGGGATCAGCAATCGGAGGTGGGTCAATGCGATGGTGCGATCGGGGCATCGTAATTGGCGGTTTCAAAGGGGAGCAATCAGAAGAGTCTTCACAGAAGTTTGCAATGCGATAAGCACCTTGGGTCTTTGACCTTTGGTCCTGGTCATGAGTTATATGAATGAAGTGGAGGGTGCAGAGTTTGCATATATGACCTAATCGCATCGGAAACTCTGATGCGGATCTTTACAATCAACCCATTGTAGATTCTTCCAATGTGATAGGCACTGAAGGGACTAGCGCCTTGTTCTTAGGGCACGACCACATGTGGGGAAGTGGTTAGGGGGCTTACCCTAAGGGGGCTAAACCTGAAACATAAACCATGGATTTTTATGGATTTTCAATGGTTTTAAAAGGAATTTTAGGGTTTCGGTATAGTTTAAAAATGAGTTTTAAACTATGTAAAGAGGATTTTCATGAATGGGAGAAGGGGAGTCATGAAAAATAGAGGTATTTTATGGAGAAAAAGGGGAGCAAATGAAAGTTATTTTTGAGTGGAAGAAAGGGGAAAATGATGATTTAATAGCAGTCTTTTCTCATGAAATCAACAGAATTTCTGAATATAAAAAAGGGAACAGCAGTGAAGATTTGGGCAAAGGCATGAGGCCTTCAAGAGTCTTCAAGAGCCAACACTTTTTAGTAATAAAATTTGTTCCTTGAAGGATCCAAAAGATATTTAGCCACCTTTTGGTATAACAAATTTATAGGTGGCTAACAGTTGGTATTGTCCTTCATTATAGTTATGATCATTAATTCTAACTCAAGATTGGAACTGTTAGTGGTACTAATATTCATGCAAGTTCAGTAGCCCTTTAGGCCCTATTAAAAATTTTTATGGTTAAATGTGTTCAAAATCTGCAGGTTGTTGGAGACTCAAAACTGGTAATGAGAGTTTTAAAGGTTATTTTCCATTGGATAGTCTGGTTCTCTCTCACTGGAAACACTAAGTTAAGGAACTCTGGGAAGCTTTTCATTCGGTTTCTATTCAGCATGTTCATAGAGAATTTAATTCTCAGGCAGATCATCTTTCAAAGGATCCCATTGCAATCAACAAAGGGATTATGCATGGAAAATCATAGGGAGGGTTTTGGTTTCATATTTCACAAAAATATTGTTTTAAAAGCATTTTACAGGCAGTTTTAAGATATTATTTTGGGTTGTCTGCAATGTTAGCACTATAGGTGGAAATGCGATTTTGATGTTCAACGTTTATTAGAAGGATGTTTTGCAAAATATGATGATAATTAGGAATTTTTCTGAAAGGAGATCTTATTCATAGGCACAATCAATGTATACTTTAATTTCTAGAAATAACAGATGCCAAATATACGTTTTATTGGAAGAAAAAAGACATAGAAATGAGGAAAATTTTATGTGGAAGAAGATAAGAAATTTTCTGTAGGTTTCCATTTTCAAAAAACTCTTTTTTCATTTACAAACCTGGCTCCTTTCGCCATGGTTCTTTGGATGATTGTAAAGATGGACTTTTATAGGCATACTCTTTTTTCTCTTTAGTTATTATTGGAAGAAGAAGAGTGACTAGTCTTCTAGAAGAGCCAAACAAGGCATTTCTTTTCCAAGAAAAAAGATTTATATTCAATATTTCAAGTGTGAAATCAACATATACATCGAACCACCCATACATGATCAAAAAATAAATAGTCCTAAGGCTTAATTGTAGAAATATTTGTAATTAAAGTTAGAGATGGAAGGGTTATGCTAAATTTAGCAGTTTGGAAAAAAAACCCACATGTGAAGCAAAGGGGAAATCTCACTTTCTCTTAGTGTTGACTTAAGAAAATTCTCTAAATAGTCAAAAATATTAAATCTAGCAAATATACCTAAGCATGCATGGAGATTTTATCTCACTACGACTTAAGTTCAGTGAGGCAGTTTGACTCAAGTTTAAAACGCTAGTTCACTTGAGTTCTAGATGTCAGTTAGGCTTGAGTTCGATCAGGTGGTTCGACTTGGGTTCAAGAAACCAGTTTTCTTGACTTGAAGAGTAGATAGATCCTATAAAGAGAAGAGCGCATACTTGGTGAATACATCATTAGAGCTCTCATTCTCTTCTAATAGCTTACTAGGGAATTCCATGAGGGAATGAGGGAACTCAATTGAGACAATGAGCTTGAATAACTTAATTGAGTAATTATTTATATTATGGACAATCTTAATGGAAAAGGTTTTGGCAGAGTTGCTATAGAAAAAAATAATCAAAACTAAAGTCTGGAAATTGCAAAAAATGAAAGTAGGGATGCAACAATTTAAATCACCATTAACTTTTCCAAATGATCAACAATGAAGACTTCACTAAACTGATAAGTCTAGAATATTATCCCAAGGAATCTTAAACCAGGCTACACAAGGCTGCAACTAGGCCTGATGTTTTCCCCTATTCAGAATTAATCAAATAAATTCCAAGAATAGATGGATAGTTGATCAGAAGGGATCACCCATCAAAGGTTACCAGGAAATTAAACTTGCTGCTAGATGTCTATTCCCAACACCTGAGGCTAATATCAATACTAAGTGGATAAGGATGGTCTATTCTCATTTAGCCCCAACAACAATCCAATAGTTTAAATCACCATTAATAACCATAGATTGAGCAGTAAGAATTCATTGCAGCAAATGTTTCCTTGTATTTCTAAATATGACCATCAACTATGTTTTTACTTTGTGCAACCACTTGAAATAAATCAATGATTCCCCTCTAGTCTCAGTCAAATCTCCCAAACATCATTCTATAAGATAGATTTCTACTCCTCGGTCATAGCCTCCTTCCACTCCTAATAGGTCTTCTCGAAGTCGCAGTAAGAATTCATTGCCAGTCTCGCGGACTTCACTCTGGTCCAATGGCAACTTGTAATGGGTGCTACCACCTAAAAAAGAGATCTTCATAACTATTAACTTGTTGTTTTATTTCTGATTCTCAAACACATTATTTCATTCATCTACAGGTCCTACCACTTATTCTATATTTTTCTTCATATGTGATTCGGGACACTAGATAGGATGAGATAAATATGGATGATACCATCAAAGGAATCCTAGCCAGCAACATTAATAACTATTTCTTGATTATAATCCTCAGTTGGACTAGGACCTATTAAAGTCGTTTTTTTATCCGATCTTGCTCATGTTGAACCAACTAGATATGTTTCAAATGGGAAGGCCTAACCTATGAATGATGGGAAATCTCAACCATAATTTGGGATAGTTTCGTGACCAAACATATCTTCTATACCTGAAAATGCTGGAAATAATAGTGATTCGCTTCCTTTAATGATGCAACTACTTAAGCTGGACTGCTCGATGGAGGAAGAGATTCGGTTGAATCCATTGATTATCTAGTGAGTACTTGAAAAAAAAAACCGTAGAGCCAACAACATCAAAAACAAAAATCCTAGAACCAACAACATCATAGAACAAACGAAAAAAATTCATTTCCAGTCAATCCTTACCCCGAAAAAATTGTATCAATCAACAACATCTTAAAACAAACAGAAAAAATACAAATGCACGAAATAGAAAAATATAATCTTATAAATCCAACTAACCTGTGACTCCAAGTATGCAAACTTCAATTGTGAATTTGCTGCTGCTCGCCTCTTCAAAAGCCTCCAAATTCTTTCTAATGTGTTTTTATCCATGATAAAGGTGTAATTATATAGAAAAAATTGCTATCCCTAAAAAATTTTAATCACATTATCAATTTCTCTCAAAATATATCAAAACCCTCTCACAAACAACAAAAATCCTCCCACAAACAGCAAAAAGTTGGCACCAAATAACTAGCACATCCTGTTTTCATCCAATTTTTATATAAATTTTAGAAGCATCTACAAAATTTGGGTTCGAAAGACCCAGAACATCATCTCTGTGAACTAGTTCGAGTAAGAACAATGAGTTTTCCTCTGTTCTTGGGCTTGTTCTTGGGCTTTCAGACGAGTGATAAGTTTGAATTTCATACGGATTTTTTATATTTTGAATGAAATCCACCCATGCCTTCCCCCAACTTCGACTTTGATAGACTTTGAATGTGCCATGTATTTTACACATCTTCAAATATATATTTTATTAATAATTAAAATATTAATATTAATATTTATTATTTTAATTATTAATTAAATATAAAACCACAATATATTTAAAATTTAATTTCATATAATATAATTAAAACAAATAAAATATAAATATTGATAATTACTATTTTAATAAATTAATTAAGGTTCATATCAAATAATATATATATATATATTAAATTGGTGTCGCACAATATAGGTATGTCAAACATATTATAAATAAATTCTATATGCCTGTGAGTATTTACAACTTGAGTGGGTCTAATGTTTGAGAGCATGTGTTTGCTCCTAAGATCTCATAGGTTCGAAACCAGAGGGGGTAGAGTATGTATGGCTTCATAGACTTAGCAGTAAAATTGCTACATGGAGGTGGGTCCCTTGTCCTACAAAAAAGGAGGTCTCATAAAACAATTTGGTGTCTGGCTTAGCCATGACCTTAAAATTAGATTATTATTATTATTATTATTATTATAACAAAGGTTCATACACTCTCCAATGGGAGTGAGGTTTGAGCAACACGTGGAAGGCGTCTCGCATGAGTAAATACAAGTAGAGTGAGGATGAGGGAGTGTCACACCCTCGACTTAGTGTCGTGACGACTGAGTGGCGGGGGTGCACACCTTGGTGCGACGGGCACCCAATTCAGGTATGTGCGACAACGAGGTGCAATGGGCGTACCATATTAGTGAACGCCCACATTGGGCGTGTTGTGTAACGGTGGGTGAGTCATGTGTTTTTGCGGACACGACGAGCGACAACGTCGAACGGGTGTGTGCCCCATAGCTGGCGGACGAGTCGAAGGCATCCAACGAAGTCGTGTTGGTGAGCGCGTTTGGTGATACAGAAGCATTGTGTAGCAATTGGGCGAGCTAGTCAGGACAGGGCACGGCTGGCCGATCAGTCATCAGGGAGGATCAGGGACTCGTGGTGGCAAGGGGAATCATGGGTATGAACACTTTGAGGTATATGAGGGGCAGGGTATCCAACATTAATGTTTCTTGGAGAACTGTCATCCAGTACTTATCAAAAACCTAATGGAAAGAGTACTGGACACACCTGAGAGAATTTTAACACTGTCGATGGATTCAGAGAATCTTGTAGTGAAATGTAACGCTTCGATATCAAAATTTCAATTTTCCATTTATGGCATGACACAATTAAAAATTATTGACATAAATGACTAATTCATATACTTGTTTTATTGGTCATATTCTTATTTTTAGACTATAATAGTCATTTACATTAATCATTATTAATTTTGTCGATTATTATCTAGTCATATACTTTAATCCTAGGATAAATTATTCATTTAAGTTAGTCGCTTTTAGTTTAGTCACTTATTATCTAGTCATATATTTTATCCCTGGACTAAATTATTCATTTAAGTTAGTCGTTTCTAGTTTAGTCACTTATTATTTAGTCGGATATTTTATTCCTAAACTAATTAGTCATTTAAGTTAGCCATTTTTAGTTCGGTTACTTAAAATTGCTCAAATTTAGTAGTAATGCACTTGAAATAATAGCAGTGACTAAATTTTTTAGTCACCTGGTCATTAATTTCATCATTTTTTACTAAAGGATACCTACTTTTCATTTTGGACTCGAATTCATCGTTCTCCACTGATGGATTTCCTATCTTATTTCCGATTCAATACTTACAATTAACTATTCCATTTTGGATTTAAATTCATCTTTTTCAACTGATGAATGGTTTGCCTCTAGGTAGGTGTGAATGATAAGTCTACATTCAAACTGCGTTGGAAATGCCAGCCAGGTGCAAGCAATGCTTCGGGTTGAGTATCGTGCATAGTCTTAAGAGGTCTTTTCATTTGCTAAAAAATGTAGACACTTGAATAGATATTTTAATAATTATCATGTCTTTGTTCTTCTTTCAGTTTTAGTTATAATGAAAATAAACCACACAAATATTTCAATATTTTAGAATTTGATTGATCTTCTACTACATTATGAAAGTTTGATAGTTCACATCCATTTATCCCAAAACATTCACATCCCACACTAAACTTTATCAACATACATTCATATAAATTTTGACTCCTAAGTTTGAGGATAGAAACCAGATCATATATCATTTGAATTTGCAAAACTACCAGCAATTTATGGAGTATAATTTTTTATTAAAAATGGATAGAAACCAAATCATACATCATTTGAATTTGTAAAATTACCAGCAAGTGATGGAGTAGAATTTTTTATTAAAAATGTCAGTCACTCATAAAAGGGATCAAAGCTTGTACGTATTCACAAAGCATAAGACACTTGACATAAGGAATGCAAGCGTCGGTTTTTTTCACCAAGAATAGGACAAGAGAGTTTTCAACCCCAATTTTCCAATAATTATCATGTCATCCTCTGAATTTTAATTATTGTATAAATAGGCCACACAAATATTTCATGACGTCAGAGCAATTTCTTTCGTTCTCCACAGATTTGTCTCTGTACGTTACCGTTTCAGTAACATTTAATACCGTGAAAATGGAGATGGATCATTCTTATTCGTATTCCAAATCTGAAAATTCATTTATTTCAAAGAGATCGAAACATAGGTCTCATTCTAATTCGTAAAATTATCCATAATTTCCCAAAATAAAATTGAAAAGTAAAATCTGTCATATAATATGATAATTTATTTCATGGAATATATTTACAATCGCACCCAAGATATGCTATATGCTTTAACATTGTGTGTGGGTGTGACTCGATTTATAATAGTTTTGATATCTCAATATTTATGTTTGTATCATTATATCAATGAACAGGAAAATATAAAAGGTATGGTGAAATTTGAAAAACATCACAAGGAAGTGTAAGAAGGGAAATTTTGCAATGGAGTGAAATACCTGAGCATGCAACATACCTATAGTGTATGCATATTGAATGTATAAAGAGAAATTATGATATTATTAACATTAGTTTTACTATATAAATTAAAATAATATTTTTTTTTAATTATATTTAATTTTTATTTTTTTTTGGATCTCGAGTTAAGATTATTTAGACAAGTTTATAAAATTTAGAACCAATAACTTTTACACTAAAAATATATCAAAATGAGATGAAAGTTAATATTAGAAAAAATATAATAATATTATTGAAAAAAACTTATTATCTTTTTCTTGTATATGAAAGTGAGGTAAAGTAGTATCAATAAATAGAAATTAAAATAACATTATTGCAATAATAGTATTTTATTTTTTGGGTAAGGAGAAATAGAAAAAAAATAATATTAGAACAACGAGGAAGGGAAATATTGGAAAAAAAATAATCGCTGATGATAATAGAAAAGAGGTAAAAGAAAATATTCAGAAAACAATAAAATTACTACTATATTTATCGTCTTATTTCCCTCCGCTCAATAACACTATAATTTTTTCATAATATATCTGTCAACCCCTATTCTGTTAGTATCATTTTCCCAACTATTTTTTTACCTACTCATTAACGTGTTAATAAACTACAGTATGATGAGAATTTGTCCGACATTTATCATCATAAAATAAAGTATGATGAACTATCAAACATTTATCATCCACTATAGTCACCAGCCTCTTGTTATTATGAATTTGATGTAAAAAAATTTAATCATTTTAGGAAAACGTAATCAGTTATGGTCGACCATCGAAACTTTCTCCTTATGATGAGTCGGTGGAATCGTAATGAAGGAATTTGATGTACAAATGCATTATCATTTCGTCGAAAACAAACGACAACTTGGAGTAAGAGGACGATGCCATGTCTGTCTGAAAATGTCTTTCATACAACTTGTTTCAATCGTGATGCGACGGTGATTGCAACCAAACATTATATTTCCAATGACACGGTAGTTAATATTATTGCGGATAAGAGAGATCATTAGATCCGCAGAGTATGCATGTAGCTTAAGACCCAACCTGGAAATCATAGAGATGTGGTCCTGATGTTGTAGTCTTCATGATTCACTCGAAACTTTTTGAGTGTGTCACCTTCTTGTTCCACCTCTCAAAACCCACCCCGGTAAAAGGTTGGAATAATCTTAATCATCCACTTGCGGATGGTGTTATGAGTAGATTTGTTATTTTCCATTACAATAAAAGAAGTGAGTGCAGGGCTGTACACAGAATAATAATGTGAAAAATAATAATAAGGATTTTCATGATTAATAATTTATTTTGTTGTTAGAAAAGAAGAAGAGGATAGGCACAAAATAACACAAATAATTTATATATAATAATACTAGTTGTAATGAATCCAGTGAGGGGTATTTAAATTTTTTTGTACTAGGGACTTGCCTAAAATAACTTTATATGCAACCACAAACTAAATTTGACTTAGCTCAAGTTGACTTAGTGATGCAGCGTAATGCTCCCACCCCCACATCTACACATATAAAATGTGTTTTCAAACTAATATTTCAATTGATGGTTAAAACCATATATCAAAACCCATTTCATGAACTTTGAATCAATATATTTTACCTTGGTTAAATACCCGTTTTCATATATGGTGACTTTTCACACGGAAGCCTTTATTTACATATCATTTATGTTTACAAACAACCATGCCGGTTAATACCAACATACATTATTAATGCTTTCTTTACCAATCCACTCCCAATAAACATTAATATATATTCAGGCCCCACTCGTATCATTTCATTTCATTCACAAGTTTGACTTTGGTTAAAACCCAAAGACCCAACATAATATTAATGTTCGGCCCAACACTTTACCAACTCACCTGTCCACCATTCATCAAATCCGATGGTTGATAATTCATCGCACTCCACAACCGGTTTATGCGTATATCCAATGGATATCACATTTCAAGATGCACGACTTTCAACATACCTTTTTCCACTGTCGGGTCCACACCTTTGTTAACCCCTACCCAACTCCTGATGCGAACATCATCAGATCTCTGATGTCTATGATCGGATGGATATCACATTCAATTAAGCTTCAAAGGTTAAAAGCTCCAAGGCACATGAAATAAATGGTTTTAAAACACCACGTGTCATCTGCTGGAGTGTATCACATTCAAATAGGAAATTACCACTTACCATCCTCAACCTACGCGAAAACCATTTGTTGTTTTCTGAATCTGCCTTTACTGTTCCCATCGCATAGTTCTGCCACGCTTCCTCTGCGCCTTCGAAGTTCCATTCCTTTGACGCTGACTCCTAATTCCACATCCAATTTCTTTTATTACAGCTCCTCTGCATGCCTGTTCAAACAACCATCGATTTCTATTACAGTAAAAACCCCAAATGGGCAGCCACAACCCACCGATACATTAAACCCTGTATGACATCTCCGCAGATCTCAATTCACTATTTATTACACAACAGAATGTGTAATTTCTCCATGAAATGCTTTACATGAAGTCAGCTCCAATTGCGAAATACATCCAGGCCAATCTTTATCCCTCAATTTAGAAGTCCAGGTAATTCATTTAATAGCATCGATCCATTTTGTGATCAATGCTAATTTTATCAGTAATTACAAATCACACAGAATTAAAATAATGAATATTCACCCTCAAACCACACAATCTCTTAAAATGTAGCTTGACTATAAAATGACAGAATTTCCCTTGTTCCTGTCAATTTCACTTGCACAAAATATACACTCAAAACATAAACTCAAAAGTTGAGTTTTCTGTATTAAATCCAATATTTACATAGGAAATTCCTTCCTCTGGCCTGATCTTCTGTATCAGTGGCCTTTTCCTATTCTACAGCCCGTAGGCTTCAAACCCTATCTGTCTAAAACCCTGAATCACTCTCCACCTATTTACTTGAATATATCTATTTATTTATGCCTTTTAGGCTTTCAATTTATAAAAAAGGTTCTGAAACTATTTTTGGTTTCAGTTCCTCCATCTTCTAAACAAAATCCTAAATATCCTCTATGTCCTCACTTGACTCAACTAACCCCTAAGGATCCTCTTTCATCACAAAATCATGAAACCATTTCTAATTTAGTATTTACCGTTAATTCCTAAATCTCTCAATCCCTATGCACTCTCAATTAGCCTAATTCTCTCATGTTCTCCAAAATTCAGGAACATTTACAAAATTCCTCACAATATTTAATTAATTTTCATTAAAATCACTCAAAACATCATATAAGAAACCAACTCCCTTGAAAACACAAAACCCCTAAGTCTATCAAAATACAAGAAATTTTCTTGAGCCTAATTCCCTTGCATCAGAGTCCCAAGGTCAAAAATAATCATGATCTCCTGATCATGTGCTTTTAATATTTGCCTCCTGGATCCCATACTCTGTTTTGATGTTGTCCATAAGCTGCATTATTCTTTTTTTGTACTTCTCCAGGCTTCCATACTTTATTCTGCATCTTCCCACTAGCTATGCTTTCACATTCTCTTCTTCTCTTTTCCTTGTTGTTGTTACTTTGCTTTCTTGTTGCTGTCTTCCTCTGAGACACCTTCATCATCAATCTTCTTATGCTTTCAATTTCTATGTCCAGTTTATCTTCTAACTGGTAACCACTCTGCCTTTTTTTATACTCTGTCCATTTACTTTCAATTTCTGCTATAAATATTTCTCTATAAATTGTTGTAGATGTTACTTCCAATAATGTTGATGTTGCTCTTATTGTTGTAGATGTTGTTTTTTTTTGTTGCTATTGCTACCCCCTAAAATTCCTGAATATCTCTTAAGATATCTCCCTCTGCAACATTCTTCTTCTGCTCACTACCTGCAAATTCACTTTTAAAAAATGAATTATCATTTAATTCTTTAACTACAGTAACATACTCATTCATTCTTCTTTGTATACTAGTAAGCATAATTAAATTTAACAAACTAGTATCTGCTCCCGCCTCTTCCACAACTTCAGGAATTTTCACTTCAGTGTCTGCAATTCCTTTCTTTGGCACAATTGTTTCCAGCAAGAATTACAACCATTCTTTTTGTACTTGTTTTATCTCAAACACATCATCAATCTGCTGCAATTTAGTTTCAACATATCCTTCTTCTTCTTCTTTGACAATCTTCAGTAATTGTCGATCACCTCCTTGATTGATTCTTCCAATCAATTCAAATTCTTCAAAATCTATATCTTCATCCTTTATCAGAATAGAATTCTGATTCTTCACCACTGTGGCAGTTCTAAAAGTCTGTCCCACAGTCTTTTTTTGGCCAATTAGACAAGCCAACTCCTCCTTGTCATCAACAGTAACAAGTTCCTTCATATGAGACATGACTATCTCACCTTCCTTGGAATTTATGAGTTCCTTCTTTTGCAACAATTCATCTTCATTCAAGACAACTCCAAGAGATGGATTGTCTTCTGTAACACCTGTAAAAATAGTCAAATTATCAATTTCAAAATTACAAGACCCAATGGTCTCAATTGATGATCCAGTTACCAAATCTTATTTTTGTAGTTCTAAGTCTCTTTCAAGACTCGAAAATTCCTCACTGTCTTTCTTCGTAGATTCCAAGGTTATTTCCATTGTGCCAATCACCATGATAGAATGATGATTCTCCACTATGTTTTCATCTAACATAGTTTCCTTTTCATTAGATTATCTGACATTTTCCATTTGTTGTCCTTCTTTGCCTACATAATTAACACATGAATTATCAGTATTAAAAATACAAGGTCTCAATAACTCTTCCTTCTTTGGCAACATTTCAGTATGCTGCTTTGAGTTTTCTTCTAAATCCTTTGTCAGCACATCAATATGCTAATTTAAATTCTCCATAAGGCTGTCAGCTAATCTCTCCTTCTTATCATTTGTTTCATGAATGTCTCTCTGGTCTGGTTCACAATAATGAACTTCTTCAATTTTTTGGACTCTTGTTATCATTCTTGCATCTTTATCCTCTATTTCCTTACTATCATTCATGAAAATTTCTTTGTCTTTCACATTCAATAATTTATCCTGAGTATAGATCCTCTGTTTTTCCAACTCTCTTCTTTGAAGATCTAACTTCCTATATAACTCAACAGTTTCAATTGGAGTAGAACTTGGGAACTTTACACAACTTTCCATACCTTCACTTTTTGTTGACCAATCATTAGATGGCCCTTCTTCCTATGTTTCAATATTCTACTGAATGTTTCTATTAGACCCCTCTATCTCCTTTTCTTTCTGAGATCTTGCTATGTTGGCATTAATCTGAATATATTTTAGATTCAATTCCTTCTCCTTAACAAACTCTAAAGTTTTTTCATCATCCTGTGATGTACCTGCAATCATACACAATTCATTAGTTTTAAAAACACAAGACTTTTCAGTCCCATTTTCTTCTTCAAGCATTTCTCCTTGAACAGATTTGCATGTGGAATCCTCAAATTCCATTTTTGACTCAAAAAATATGAGTTCTTCCTTCCATAAGGCAATCTCTTTTTGCCTCCACTTCATTTGTAATGGTTTCGAAATTACATTCTTTCCCTTAAGTGGAAAGATCTATCCTCCTCTCTGGTTTTCCTCTTCTTGTAACCATTCTTTTAGTACCTCCAGTTGTAATTTCATCACTGTAATTTCTCTTTCTCTATCCTTCATCTTATCTCTATGGCATTCTTTAGAACCTCTTCTCTGATCCTCCATGATCATCTTCTTCATGAGCTCCTCACTCACTATGAGTTGCACTAAGCCTCTGCAACAACAAGTCCTCCCTGCTACCACTTACCTCACCAATCTGTTGGGTATGTGTTATATTCTTTCCACAAAAAAAAAAAATTCCTTAATTTACAGTGGGTCGTCCGCGCCCATGGTTTTGGGGTACGATGGTTTTTGGCCCTTGGTAGTTTGTAGATCTGGTCAAGGGAACTATGGTTATGATCTAATCCAGGGTTAATGGATTAGGGTTTATGTATGCTTCGACATGTATATATATGTGTTGTAACACTAAAAAGAACATAATGAAATATCAAGCTAGTCGTCCCGATTTGGGATCCAGGGGAAAATCTCTGTGTTTGTCTATTTTATGTTTTATGCTCTCGCTATTGTTAATTTTCTGTTATAAGATTCGTGTGTAGATCATTTCTATTCAGGTTTAAAACCTACATTTGGTATCAGAGTTGTTTCGGCTTCAAGGGGATGCCTTTACTGCTGAGGGTTTTTTTCACGGGCCTGAGGTAGACTCTGTTCACTGGGAGATCTATGAGATTGATTCTTGCAGTGAAAGAAGATGGCGAGCGGCGGAAAGATAGAGATCGAGAAATTTAATGGTCAGAGTTTTGAGTTGTGGAAGCTCAAGATGGAGGATCTGCTGGTGGATAAAGATCAGTGGATCATGGTAGATCCATATACTAAACCAACAACAATGTCAGATGAAGACTGGAAGAAACTGGATCGGAAGGCTAAGAGCACAATGCGGTTGTGTGTCTCAGATTAAGTATTGTTGAATGTATCTGGGGAAGCGACAGTGAAGAATTTGTGGGAAAAACTTGGGACTTTGTACCAATATAGGTCTCTGGTGAATAAGTTGTTCCTGCAGGAAAAGCTATATAAACTAAGGATGAAGGATGGAGACTCGGTGACAGAGCATCTGAACGCCTTCAATACTGTGGTAAGTCAGATGTCATCTGTTGATATTAAAATGTCAAATGAAGATAAGTGCATCAGTTTTTTGTGCTCTCTACCAGACTCGTGGGACAGTCTGGTTATTGCAATAGGTAGCAATACAACTACCTTGAATTTTGATGACATTGTCTCAGCCTTGTTGTCAGAGAAAATGTGATGGAGAAATATGGAGGGCCAGAATGGAGATGCCTTATCTGTACGAGGAAGGTCCCAAAACATAAACAAGAATAAGGTTTCAAGTGAGAGATCCAAATCTATAGGGACATCTAAATCTCCTAAAAGTTTGTAAATTTATGCTAGAAATGCGGAAAGGAAGGGCACTACAAAAAGGAGTGCAGATCTAAAGCTCCTAAGAAAGGAAAGGGATCTGATGATGCTCCTTCTGTAGAGGAAAAAACCACCTCGGATGAAGGTGGGGATGTGTATTTGGCTTCTTCTTCAAATACACATGTAGATCATGAGTCATGGTTGATTAACTCAGGTGCATCCTTTCACTTCACTCCCCATCGGGAGTGGTTCTTGTGAGTATGAGAAATATGATGGCGGTGATGTCTTCCTAGGGGATGATAGGAAGGCCAAAATCGTCAGACGTGGAAAGGTGATGCTGAAGCTGCAAGGTGGAAGGATTAGAACACTTCCTGGTGTTCTTTTTATTCCTGCATTAGCCAGAAATCTTATTTCTGTAAGCAAGATGGATGATGCAGGTGTAAAAAAAGTGTTCGAGAAAGATGCCTGCAAGATGGTTCGGGGAGCACTGGTATTAATGCGGGGAGTTCGGACCGGAACTCTATACAAGCTACAAGGTAGCACTATTATTGATGGGTGTAACATTTTTGTGGTTCCCGAAAGTGGAGCGGAAAGCCTAGCTGTCTCTGGAGAAAAGACCATGCTATGGCATCAAAGGCTTGGACATATTGGAGAGAAGGGCCTTTGAATACTGCATAGAAATCGTATGGTAGAAGGTATGTCTAATTTCTCTCTGGATTTCAATTTTTGTGAACATTGTGTATATGTGAAGCAGAATCGAGTGATTTTTCCTTCTGGTGCTAAGAGGGCAAACAAGATATTAGAACTTGTGCATAGTGATGTGTTTGGACATGTGTCAATTCCATCACTGGGAAATTTTGTGTAGTATGTTTCATTCATATATGACTTCTCAAAGAATACATGGATATATTTCTTGAGGAAGAAATCTGAAGATTTTGACAGATTTAAATAATTTAAGGCTCTGGTGGAAAACCAAACAGAGAATAATATAAAGGCGTTGAGGACAGATAATGGTGGGGATTTCTGCAAAAAATGAATTTGAAGAGTTCTGTAAGAAGTGTGGTATAGCACGGCAGAAGACTAATCCATACACACCTTATTAAAATGGAGTTGTAGAAAGAATGAATAGAACACTGATGGAAAATGCAAGAAGCATGCTCAGTGGTACCGGGTTAGGACAAGAATTCTGGGCAGAGGCAGTGGAGACTGCATGGTATCTGGTTAACAGATCACCTTCATCAATGTTGGAGGATAAGACTCCACATGAGGTATGGACTGGTAAGAAACCATCTCTTTCACATCTAGGAGTATTTGGATGTGATGCATATGTAAATGCTCCAAAGAAGAAAAGGACCAAGTTGGATAATAAATATGAAAGGTGCATCTTTATTGGGTATAAGGATGGTTTAAAGGGTTACCAGCTTTGGAACCCAGAAACAAGGAAGGTTGTGTACAGTGGAGATGTGGTGTTTAGAGAAGTGAAATATGTTGTTAAACATGAAGTCCTACCAAAGGAACCTGAGAAGATAGAGTTTGAGATAAAGGAGGATGATTCAGACTCTACAACAGAAGAAGACTCAGAATATGAAGAGTCCCAAACTCCCGCTATTAGAAGATCAGTTCGGGAAAGAAGGCAACCATAAAGGTTTAGTCCATATGCTTTTTGTTCAAGTTTTTCCCTAACTATAACTGATGATGATCCCAGAACTGTTAGGGAGGCAGTAGATTTAGAAGATGGAAAACTCTGGAAGGAGGCCATGGTTGATGAAATGGCA
Organism: Pinus albicaulis; assembly: GCA_034641835.2. Lineage (NCBI taxonomy): Eukaryota > Viridiplantae > Streptophyta > Pinopsida > Pinales > Pinaceae > Pinus > Pinus albicaulis. Next base: position 899,459,407 of record CM076571.1, on the reverse strand, counting down.
TCATTGCACAAAAATGAAGCATGGGATCTGGTGGAGTTGCCGGATGAAAGGAAGCCCATCGCGAGAAAATGGGTGCTTAAGAAGAAGATGAATGTAGAAGGCAAGGTGGAGAAATACAAATCTCGGTTGGTAGAAAAATGTTATTCCCAGTTGCCGGGAATTGATTTTGGTGATATTTTTTCTCCTGTCGCCAAAGTTACTTCTATTAGATTACTTTTATCTGTTGCTGCTGCATTTGAGTTTGAGATAGAACAGATGGATGTGAAGAAAAAATTTCTTCACGGGGATCTAGAAGAGGAGATCTACATGAAGCAACCTGAAGGCTTTATGGTGAAGGGTAAGAAAGAACTGGTATGTAGGTTGAAGTAGTCTCTGTATGGGTTAAAACAGTCACCAAGGATGTGGTATTAGAAATTTGATACCTATATATGGGGACTTGGCTTCACCAGAAAGATCACCGTGTTTATTTTAAATTAATTGGTGACCGTGTTATTTATTTGGTCTTGTATGGATGATATGTTGCTGATTGGAAATGACAAAGAAATTATCCAAGATTTGAAGACCCAACCGTTCTCCAAATTTGACATGAAGGATCTTGAAAGTCATAAAACTATATTTTGGGCATGGAAATTAAGAGAGATCGAGCAAAGAGGAAGCTCTGGTTAAACCAGAGGAAGTATGTCGAGACTATATTGTAAAGGTTCAATATGCAAGATAGTAAACCGGTGAATGTTTTGATTCATGTAGGTACAAAGCTGTTTGCTGAACAGTGTCCCAAGACAAAAGAAGAAGAGGAGGATATGTCTCGTGTTCCATATGCAAGTGCAGTGGGTAGCCTGATGTATGCAATGGTTTGTACTAGACCAGACATTGCACATGCAGTGGGAGTATTGAGTAGGTTTATGTCAAACCCAGGGAAGGAGAATTGGACAACAGTGAAGCGGGTTTTCAGATATTTGCGTGGCACTAGTGATTATGGCTTGTGCTACCAGGGAAGACCAGGATTGGAAAGAGTGTTGGACATTCGTGGTTTTGTTAATGCAAACTGGGCTGGAGATTTGGACCAAAGAAGAAAGGGCCATGTATGCTTAGCTCATTTTAGAGTGGCTAACCGCCTGATGAGCTCAAAGACAATCGTAGTGGTTCTTTCAACTACAGAGGCAAAATACATAGCACCCACTCATGCAAGCAAGGAAGCAGTTTGGTTAAAGAGATTGTGTTCAAGTATGGGGTTGGTACACCAAGCTATAAGGATAGACTGTGATAGCCAAAGTGTAATTTTCTTGGCTAAGAACCTTGCTTATCATTCAAAGACAAAGCACATTGATGTTAAATATCACTTTGTGAGATATATGGTTGAGGCTAAAAGGGTGTTGCTGGTAAAGATGGACACTTTGAAGAATGTTGCAGATGCATTGAAAAAGTCTGTGAGTGCTCAAAATTTCTCTTAGTGTAGAGAAACAATGGGTGTTGCAGAGCTGAACTAAGCTCTCCCCGTGGTCTCCGTGGAAAGAAAAACAAGGGTGAGAACAAAGTGGAAAATTTTGGTCCTTACCTCCGGTGGGGCGGTCCGCGCTCTGCTGGTTTTTTGTGCATGAGTTTGCACATGGTTTTTGGGTACGATGGTTTTCGACCCTTGGTATTTTGTAGATCCGGTCAAGGGAACTACGGCTATGTTCTCATCCAGGGTTAATGGATTGGGGTTTATGTATGCTTCGGCATGTATATAAATGTGTTGTAACACTAAAAGGAATATAATGAAAAATCAAGCTGGTCGTCCCAATTTGGGATCCAGGGGAAAATCTTTGTGTTTATCTGTTTTATGTTTTATGCTCTCGCTATTGTTTATTTTCTGTTATAAGATTCGTGTGTAGATAATTTCTGTTAAGGGTTAAAACCTACATCAAGCACGTAGCCGTTTCTACCTCATTTGCACTGAGATCGCCGAGGGTTTTTTGCTCCTGCCCGAGGTAGACCCCGTTCAGAGGCGCATCTACTTCGGATCGATTCTTGTGGTGAAAGAAGATGGTGAGCTACGAAAAGATAGATATCGAGAAATTCTACGACAAAGTTTGAGGTTTTTTGCTCAAGATGGAGTGATCTACCTGTGATAAAGACTGAAGGATCAGATCCTGTGACGAAACTAATGGTATTGTCGATGAATAATGGAAGAAACTGGATCGAAAGGCTAAGAGCACAATACGGTTTTGTGTCTCAGATTCAGTATTGTTGAATGTATCTAGGGAAGCTACGGTGAAGAATTTGTGGGAAAAAATTGGGAATTTGTACCAATCTAAGTATCTGGTGAATAAGTTGTTCCTACGAAAAAAGTTGTATAACCTGAGGATGAAGGATGGAGACTCGGTGGCAGAGCATCTGAACACCTTCAGTACTGTGGTAAGTTAGCTATCATCTGTTGATATTAAAATCTCAGATGAAGATAAGTGCATCAATTTCTTGTGTTCTCTACTAGACTCATGGGACAGTTTGGTTATTGCAATAGGTAGCAATATAACTACCTTGAATTTTGATGACATTGTCTCAGCCTTGTTTTCGAAGGAAATGAGACAGAGAAATATGGAGGGCTAGAATGGAGATGCCTTATCTGTATAAGGAAGGTCCCAAAACAGAAACAAGAATAAGGTTTCGAGTGGGAGATCCAAATCTAGATGGAGATATAAATCCTCTAGAAAGTTTGTAAATGTATGTTGGAAATGCAGAAAGGAAGGGCACTACAAAAGGGAGTGTAGATCTAAATCTCCTGAGAAAGGAAAGGGATCTGATGATGCTCCTTCTGTAGAGGCAAAAACCACCTCGGATGAAGGGATGTGTATTTGGGATCTTCTTCAAATACACATGTAGATCATGAGTCATGGTTGATTGACTCAGGTGCATCCTCTCTCTTCACTCCCCATAGGGAGTGGTTCTGCGAGTATGAGAAATATGATGGTGGTGATGTCTTCCTAGGGGATAATAGGAAGGCCAGAATCATCGGACGTGGAAAGGTGAAGCTGAAGCTGCAAGGTGGAAGGATTAGAACACTTCTTGGTGTTTTGCATATTCCTGCATTGGCTAGAAATCTGATTTCTGTAAGCAAGATGGATGATGCAGGTGTAAAAACAGTGTTCGAGAAATATGCCTGCATGATGGTTTAGGGAGCACTGGTATTAATGCCGGGAGTTCGAACTAGAAATATATACAAGCTACAAGGTAGCACTGTTATTGATGGGTGTAACAGTTCTGTGGTTCCTGAAAGTGGAGCAAAAAGCCTAGCTATCTCTGGAGAAAAGACCATGCTATGGCATCAAAGGCTTGGACATATTGGAGATAAGGGCCTTCGGATACTGCATAGAAAAGGTATGGTAGAAGGTATGTCTAATTGCTCTCTAGATTTTGATTTTTGTGAACATTGTGTATATGGGAAGCAAAATCAGGTGATTTTTTCTTCTGGGGCTAAGAGGGCGAACAAGATATTAGAACTTGTGCACAGTGATGTGTTTGGACCTGTGTCAGTTCCAACACTGGGAAATTTTGTGTACTATGTTTCATTCATAGATGACTTCTCAAGGAATACATGGATATATTTCTTGAGGAAGAAATCTGAAGTCTTTGGCAGATTTAAAGAATTTAAGGCTCTCGTGAAAAAGCAGACAGAGAAGAAGATAAATGCAGTGAGGACAGATAATGGTGGGGAGTTCTGCAAGAACGAATTTTAAGAGTTGTGTAAGAAGTGTGGTATAGCACGGTAGAAGACTACTCCATACACACCTCAGAAAAATGGAGTTGCAGAAAGAATGAACAGAACACTGATGGAAAAGGCAAGAAGCATGCTCAGGGGTACCGGGTTAGGACAAGAATTCTGGGCAGAGGTAGTGGAGACTGCCTACTATCTGGTTAACAGATCACCTACATCAATGTTGGAGGATAAGACTCCACATGAGGTATGGACTCGTAAGAAACCCTCTCTATCACATCTAAGGGTATTTTGATGTGATGCATATGTACATGTTCCAAAGGAGAAAAGGACCAAGTTGGATAATAAATCTGAAAGGTGCATCTTTATTGGGTATAAGGATGGTTTAAAGGGTTACAAGCTTTGGAACCCAGAAACAAGGAAGGTTGTGTACAGCCGTGATGTGGTGTTTAGAGAGGTAAAAGATGTTGTTAAACATGAAATCCTACCAAAGGAACCTGAGAAGATAGAGTTTGAGCTAAAGGAGGATGAATCAGACTCTACAACAGAAGAAGACTCAGAAGATGAAGAGCCACAAACTCCAGCTTTGAGAAGATCAGTTCGGGAAAGAAGGAAACCATAAAGGTATAGTCCATCTGCTTTCTGTTCAGGTTTTGCCTTAACTATAACTGATGATGAACCCAGAACTGTCAGGGAGGCAGTAGATTCAGAGGATGGAAAACTCTGGAAGGAGGCCATGGTTGATGAAATGGCATCCTTGCAAAAAAATGATGCATGGGATCTGGTGGAGTTGCCGGCTGGAAGGAAGCCCATTGGGAGCAAATGGGTGTTTAAGAAGAAGATGAATGTAGAAGGCAAGGTGGAGAAATACAAAGCTCGGTTGGTAGCGAAAGGTTATTCCCAGGTGCCGGGAATTGATTTTGGTGATATTTTTTTCTCCTGTTGCCAAAGTTACTTCTATTAGATTACTTTTATCTGTTGCTGTTGCATTTGATTTTGAGATAGAACAGATGGATGTGAAGACAGCATTTCTTCACGGGGATCTAGAAGAAGAGATCTACATGAAGCAACCTGAAGGCTTTATGGTGAAGGGTAAGAAAGAACTGGTATGCAGGTTGAAGAAGTATCTGTATGGGTTAAAACAGTCACCAAGGATGTGGTATCAGAAATTTGATACCTATATACGGGGACTTGGCTTCACCAGAAGCAAGGAGGATCAATGTGTTTATTTTAAATTAATTTGTGACCGTGTTATTTATTTGGTCTTGTATGTGGATGATATGTTGTTGATTGGAAATGACAAAGAAATTATCCAAGATTTGAAGACCCAACTATTCTCCAAATTCGACATGAAGGATCTTGGTGCTGCAAACTATATTTTGGGCATGGAAATTAAGAGAGATCGGGCAAAGAGGAAGCTCTAGTTAAACTAGAGGAAGTATGTCGAGACTATATTGCAGAGGTTCAATATGCAGGATAGTAAACCGGTGAATGTTCCTATTCCTGTAGGTGTAAAGCTATCTGCTGAACAGTGTCCCAAGACACAAGAAGAAGAGGAGGATATGTCTTGTGTTCCATATGCAAGTGCAGTGGGTAGTCTGATGTATGCAATGGTCTGTACTAGACCAGACATTGCACATGCAGTGGGAGTATTGAGCAGGTTTATGTCAAACCCAGGGAAGGAGCATTGGACAGCAGTGAAGCAGGTTTTCAGATATTTACGTGGCACTAATGATTATGGCTTGTGCTACCAGGGAAGACCGGGATTGGAAAGAATGTTGGACATTCGTGGTTTTGTTGATGCAGACTGGGCTGGAGATCTGGACCAAAGAAGATCTACAAGTGGGTATATGTTTAGCCTATTTGGAGGCGCAGTCAGTTGGATGAGTAAAAGACAGTCTGTAGTGGCTCTTTCAACTACAGAGGCAGAATACATAGCAGCCACTCATGCAAGCAAGAAAGCAGTTTGGTTGCAGAGATTGTGTTCAAGTATGGGGTTGGTACAGCAAGCTATAAGGATAGACTGTGATAGCCAAAGTGCAATTTTCTTGGCTAAGAACCCTGCTTATCATTCAAAGACAAAGCACATTGATGTTCAATATCACTTTGTTAGAGATATGGTTAAGGCTAAAAGGGTGTTGCTGGTAAAGGTGGACACTTTGAAGAATGTTGCAGATGCATTGACGAAGTCTGTGAGCACTCAGAAGTTCTCTTGGTGTAGAGAAACAATGGGTGTTGAAGAATTGGGCCAATGACTAAGCTCTCCTGTGGCCCCCTACTAAAAGAAAACAACAAGTGGGATAATGTTGGGTATGTGTTATATTCTTTCCATGACTAATCACGTGCGGGGGGGTAAGAGGGGGGGCGATAGCCCCCCCTTTGCGCTGGGTGCAACAGGGGGGTCACGGGGGGGGCGGTACCCCCCCTGTCAGGGTCCGAGGCAGTGCCCCGACGAAAATTTTTGGTCCTTAATTTCCGGTGGGCAGTCTGCGCCATTGGTTTTGTGCATGGTTTTGGACGTGGTTTTGGGGTACGATGGTTTTCGACCCCTAGTAATTTGTAGATCCAGTCAAGGGAACTACGGTTATGATCTAATCCAGGGTTAATGGATTAGGGTTTACGTATGCTTCGACATGTATATATATATGTTTTGTAACACTAAAAGGAATATAATGAAATATGAAGCTGGTCATCCCGATTTGGGATGCAGGGGAAGATATTTGTGTTTATTTGTTTTATGTTTTATGCTCTCGCTATTGTTTATTTTTTGTTATAATATTCATGTGTAGATAATTTCTGTTCAGGGTTAAAACCTACACAATCCCCTCTCTGGATTTGGTCTTTTGGCAAGCACTGGTTCTCTATCTATGGAACTGCTTGAGCACTCTCTTCTGCTCTCTCTAGGCTTATATCCTCAACTCACCTTCTCTTGAGAACACTTTATTTTTTCTCCCTATCCAACCTTTAGCTCGAATATTAGGTTCACTTCCATCATCATCAAAATCTTTGTCTTCATCTTGTTTGCAACCATAATTATGCAATCACAATTTTTTAAACCAGATTAAAATGATCTCACCTTCATGATCTCTGCATGTCCTTGTCCTCTTCATTGACTTGGGTTGTCTTCATTTATCTCTGAAAATTCCTATTCACTTCAATTCCGTGTATCGGTTGCTTATCAGATTTAAAATTTGATCTCCTCTATCTTCCCTCATTGCACACGCATTATGATTTAATTAAAAAAAACTCTTTAACTTTCAAAAGAGCTTTTCCAGCTCTAATACCACTAATGATGTAGCCTAATGCTGCCACCCCCACATCCACACATATAAAATGTGTTTTCAAACTAATAACCTTAAATACATCCCAGGCAGGGTAAAACTTCATAAGTGAAAGCTTACCTTTTCAATCGATGGTTAAAACCATATATCAAAACCAATTTCATGAACTTTGAATCAATATACTTTACCTTCGTTAAATACCCATTTTCCAACCATCATATATGGTGACTTTTCACGCAGAAGCCTTTATTTACATATCATTTATGTTTACAAACAACCATGCCAGTTAATACCAATATACATTATTAATGTTTGTTTTACCAATCCACTTCCAATAAACATTAATATATATTCAGGTCCCACTCGTATCATTTCATTTCATTCACAAGTTCGAATTTGGTTAAAACCCAAAGCCCCAACATAATATTAATGTTTGGCCCAACACTTTACTAACTCACCTATCCACCATTCATCAAATCCGACGGTTGATAATTCATCTCACTCCACAACCGATTTATGCATATATCCAATGGATATCACATTTCAAGATGCACGACTTTTAACGTACCTTTTTCCACCGTTGGGTCCACACCTTTGTTAACCCATGCACAACTCCTGATGCAAACACCATCAGATCTTCGATGTCTATGATTGAACAGATATCACATTCAATTAAGCTTCGACAGTTAAAAGCTCCAAGGCATGCAAAAGAAGTGGTTTTAAACCACCACGTGTCATCTGCTGGAGTGTATCGCATTCACATAGGAAATTACCACTTACCATCCTCAACCTATGTGAAAACCATTTGTTTTTTTCTAAATCCACCTCCACTGTTCCCATCGCATAGTTCCACCACTCTTCCTTTGCGCCTTCGAAGTTCCATTTCTTTTACGTTGACTCCTAATTTCACATCCAATTTCTTTTGTTACAGCTCCTCCGCATGCCTATTCAAACAACCATCGATTTCTATTACAGTAAGAACCCCAAATGGGCAGCAGCAACCCACTGACACATTAAACCTTGTGTCACATCTCCGCAGATCTCACTTCACTATTTATTACATAACAAAATGTTTAATTTCTCCATGAAATGCTTTACATGAAGTCAGCTCCAATTGAAAAATACATTTAGGCCAATCTTTATCCCTCAATTTAGAAGTCCAGGTAATTCCTTTAATAGCATCGATCCATTATGTGATCGATGCTAATTTTCTCAGTAATTACAAATCACATAGAATTCAAATAATGAATATTCACCCTCAAACCACATAATCTCTTAAAATGTAGCTTGACTATAAAATGACAAAATTTCCCTTGTTCCTGTCAATTTCACTTGCACACAATATACACTCAAAACATAAACTCAAAAGTTGAGTTTTCTGTATTAAATCCAATATTTACATAGGAAATTCCATCCTCTGGCCTGATCTTCTGTATCAGTGGCCTTTTCCTATTCTACAGCCCGTAGGCTTCAAACCCTATCTGTCTAAAACCCTGAATCACTCTCCACCTATTTACTTGAATATATCTATTTATTTATGCATTTTAGGCTTTCAATTTATACAAAAGGTTCTGAAACTATTTTTGGTTTCAGTTCCTCCATCTTCTCAAAAAAATCCTAAATATCCTCTATGTCCTCACTTGACTCAACTAACCCCTAAGGATCCTCTTTCATAGAAAAATCATGAAACCATTTCTAATTTATGATTTACCATTAATTCCTAAATCCCTCAATCCCTATGCACTCTCAATTAGCCTAATTCTCTCATGTTCTCCAACATTCGAGAACATTTAGAAAATTACTCACAATATTTACTTAATTTTCATTAAAATCACTCAAAACATCATATAAGAAACCAGCTCCCTTGAAAACACAAAACCCCTAAGTCTATAAAAATACAAGGAATTTTCTTGAGCCTAATGCCCCTGCATCACTTTGTTAACTCACTCTCTAATTTTAGCCAACTTCATGCTAGAGTAATTAGCTACTTTAAGAGTTTCCCATAATTATGACAACTAAACTAAGACATGGCTCATGACAGCTCAAACATGCATGATGGTTGATGTTTTAGCTAGACTTACAACACCCAAGTTTCCTGTATGAAACTCAAATACATATTTTTGTAATCGATTTTTAAATATATCCACCTATTGACCACTGGCTTTACAAGGTTTCAGGTGGACTTCTCCATTTCTCAAAAGTTCTTTAATAAAGTGATATCTAGTATCAATATGATTTCTCTTTTTATGAAAAACATTATTCTAGGATATGCCAATCATTTAGGTGTTGTCACAAAATATTGTTGTTGATACTTGTTTTTTCTTCTTCAGTCCATCCAATACTATGCTTAACCACACTATTTCACATGCTTCTGATCTTTCTTCTACATATTCTTCTTATGTTGATTATAGTGTCACAATAGGTTGATTATTAGATGACCATTAATTCACACATAAACCAAGATGGAACACATAACTAGAAGTGTTCTTCCTATCATCCAAACTGCCTGCAAAAACACTATATGTATATCCTATCAAATTCTTCCTCTTTGCGCTTGCATACATTATGCCACAATCTCTAGTTCTTGTTATGCATCTCAAAATTATTTTTCCATCTCTCCAATGTGTGTCTTTTCGAGTCTCCATAAATCTAGAAATCAAACTCACTCCTTGCATAATATCTAGTATTGTAGCTATGAAATACATGAGGCTTCCAACTAATCTTTTGGATAGAGTTGGATTGACAAGTGATCCTTCATCATCATTGCTTAACTTTCTACCTATTGCAACTAGTGTAGTGGCAGATTTGCAATTTTCCATCCAAAATGTTTTCAACAAATCTCTAGCAATTTTATTTTGACAAATAAAATTTATTTTTTTCAAATTTCACCACTTGTATGCCAAAAATATATTCCATGTGAGCAAGATCTATCATCTCAAATTTTTTCATCATGACTACTTTAAATTCATTTAACTCAAGATCACCAATATAAATCATGACATCCATATATAAATAAACAATAAAAAAAATTTCATGCTCATTTACCTTTGTGTAAAAGGTGTTCTCAATGTTACTTCTGCAAAACTCATTCTTGATCAGTAGTTTTCAAATCTGCTATACCAAGTTCTAGGTGCTTGTGTCACTCCATAGAGTGATTTCTTCAATATGTAAACTTTATCTTCTTTACCTTCAACTTCATAACCTGGAGAGTGTTGGAGATAAATCGTTTCTTCTAAGATTCAATTCAAGAAGGTTTATTTCACATCCATCTAATATACATTTCACTTGTTCTGAGTTGTTGTGGCTAAGAATTCTCTTACCATATACAATATCGCAACTAAGGAAAATGTTTCTCAAAATTCTTTTTTGGGTTACTGTGAGAATCCTTTTGCTACAATTATTGGTTTAAACATGTCAATTTCACCTTTCTCATTCAACTTTGTCTTGTACATACATTTCACAGCAATGATATTTTTATCCTTTGGTAAATCAACCAAATCCCATATATCATTGTTTTTAATAGCTTCTATTTCTTCATCCATGGCTTGCACCCAATTTTCATATTTGATTGCTTCTTCAAACGAAGAAGGTTGGAATGAAAACAATGAAAATTTTGAAGTAACATCCAAATCATCATAAAAAAATTCCAGACTTCTCATTTTTCTCTTACCATTGCTTGATTCATCACCTGATCGACTGCTAGGAAAATTCCAATGTGTTGATCTGTGTGAGGATCCAAGCTGCGCATAAAATATTGGAGTCCTTGTTGGCATGACTCTATTAGTGTTTTCTCTTGATATTCCTGCTTCTCCTTTCTTGCTACATCCTCTTCCATCAATGGTACTTGTGCAGCAATTGTTTATTCTAAAGTCCCACTCCATGACTCTTGTTATTTGAACATAACATCTCTGTTAAATATTATCTTCTAGGTGATATGATGATATACTTTGTAAGATTTTTATTGCTCGATATAACCAGTAAGTATGCATTTTTTACTTTTATCATCCAATTTACCTCTTAGTTCTTTAGGCACATGTGCATATGCTACACTTCCAAACACTGCAAGACATACTCGACCATATTTCTTTAGGTAATCTGTTCATAACACTCTTTGATGCAGGAGCATTATCTCTCAAAAGTATTATTTTATTTAGCTAAAAAGAAGGGGGTCTTGACTTTGGAGGAAAAGTCATATTTTCGTAAGAAAAATATATTGTATTTTTAAATGTAAATATTTTGTGGAAGTGAGTCATAGTTAGAAGGTTTAATTTGGGCATGAATTAGTCGGTTTTGTATGTAATCGGATCTGCAATTATGAACAAAATTTGAATTAGGATTTGGTTGAGGAAATGAAGGATTTTAGGAGAGTTAAGGATTCAAATTAGGATCTTACCAAAAAATCATTCAGTTGGGTTATTTATATATGTTTTTGTAAATATTTGAGCGAAAAGGGGATCATAGAAAAAAATTGATAAATTAATGTAGAATATGGACAACGAAGAATGGCCAACCAAATGAAGATCAGACCATGAAGAACTAAGAGTCAGAAGTTTATTATGTATGTACAGATTATGAAATGAATATAATCTCATATTTTGTTGTGTGTAACTATCTCTGTGTGATCTTGTTAGAGAATTTTACATTTAAGTGTAGATGTATGAGGGGTTTTTATAAGTCTTTGAGTAACCCTCATTACCAGCAGAGTAAATATATTTGTATGTGCAATATGGAATTAATGATCTATTGTATTTATCCTCCATTTTTTGAAGTTGATTCTTTGTGAGAAATACATCTCTGAGCTAATATTAGATGAGGTTTTTGTACATGTACAAAAATTCTCTATTACAAGAGTGGAGAGGAATAATAGATGAAAATTTAAGATCGAGAGTTTCATGTACAAGGAATGACCTTCATTCATGAAGTCAAAGATAACATATGCAACAAGAATTGGCATCATCACATGTTGAAGATTGGCATTGCGATTATGTATGTTTGAGAAAAAAAATCGTCATCAGAATTGCAGATCAATTTATGAGAAAACGAAGATGAATTCGGAGATTTCACAATATGGTTTTTGCACAAAATGGGGTCTATTGTGTGACATGCAAGATTTTTCTTGAGAAAGGTCTTGGTTGAAGAAATTTGTAAGAATCTCTGAACCACGTTTTATAGGAGCGTGTGAACAAAACTTACTATCTATGAGTTCCCATTGAAGATCGATTAAGCGTGAAAGGTAATTGTTGGTGAGACCATGTATGCTTGAAGGATTCAACAACATTGCTATTCTGGAGCCAAGGTATGAAATAGATATTTGAATGATATATGGTGTTGGTAATTAAATTTTTGTCTTTAATTTTTGAAATTGCAATCCTAAAGGTTTTCTTAGTTAATGCATATATTATAGATAGTGGTTCCACCTTTGAGTGGAATTGGTGGGTTGAAATATATGATAATTTTTGAACATCCATTCAGTAGAAATGTACCAGAATTGTAAACTATTATCATTGGTAGATAGTAGTTCAAATATATAAGTATATCACCCTGCAAGTTTTGCAGGTGAATTCAAAAGCCCAAATACATGCATTTGAATATGAAGTTAAATAGAGCCATAAGAGATCTGACCCAAATTTAATTAATGGTCTTGTGGCGAGGAAGAATTGAGTCGTTACCTAATTTAAGGAAAGGAAATAACCCAGGACTGAAACCCTGTCTTAGTAAAGTAAAGCTAATATATGGGTGTTGCATTGAAAATGGATAGTGAATGTTTAGAAAAGAGTAGTGCCAGATAAATGGAATTAGTTACAAGGTGCCTTGGGTGCATCATTTTGTGTATCAGAGCTAATTATCTCTTAGAGAAAGATATCAAAATAGATCTATTACATAAAAAAATTTGGGAAAACCTTGGTGAATGAAATAGATTATGCTTGAGGAGAAACAACCAAAGGAATTTTATGATGTCTGTCATAAAATTGTAGTGCAAATATTGTTAAGTTCAGATTGTTGTGAAGTATTTTTCAAGAGTAGATGCCAGACCTTGACTAATCTCAAAGTTGGATTGAATCTTGGTTCTATTTCAATAAGTGTCTATTAAGAATGTTGAAATAAGAGTTCAGTTGTTGATCGTGTGAAACTTTATTTTGAATGAGACATGAAATTATTTTTGATGATCTCTCGATTAGTTTTGAAGACATATTGGAACAAAGTTTGGCAAGGTTTGAAAATGTAACTTGATACATCCTTGAGAGAAAGCAGCAACACATGAAAATAGCTAAATAGAGTAAGGTATTTTGAGTCATTGAAGTAGCCTTGTAAGACTTGAGGAAGAGAAGAAAAATGAAATTTTGAAATAGGGCAGTGATAATTTGGAGTTTTCCAAACTTACAAAAGATAAGGTTGGTGAAATATTGTTGGTGAAAATTCCTATTTATTCTTTGATTTGAGCAGGGAATAAATATTTAGCAGTTGATCTTTTAAGGAGAAGAAAGAACCTTGCAGCAGAAGGAGAACAAGTAAAAGTACTCAAAGAGAAAATGAGATGATTATAAAAGGTTGGAAGAGTCGACGCGCTTTTGAGAGGGAATTTTTTGAAGAAGTATAGAGTAGGTGTGTTCTTGAAAAAGTATTGGTCCAATGAAAAGGATCAAAGGAATATTATTGAAAGATAAAGATCTTGGTACAGATATTATAGAGATTGTTATGATATTTTTGTGGGAACTCTGGTTTAACAAGTAGCCGATAAAACGAAAGATTGTTAGCAACCATTATAGTAGAAAATTTATGAGAGAGGAAGAGTTACAAGAAGAGCTCGAAGGAGAAGGAATTGTGACAGATCACAAAAAAAAGATGAGATTGTTGAAGAGAGTACAACATAATTCTAAAGAGAAGAAAGAAGTGAGCAACTAAAAATTTATAACCCAAAAAAATTTTAAACTTGAGGAGGAGAAGTGCTCTAGAGAAAAAAAGAAAAGGAGTTTCTACTACAGATAACTAGACAAAGAGGACAACTTCCAACAAGCAGAAGTTCGGTAAAGGTTGTTGAAGGGAGTTCCACAAAGACTGTGGGTAGAATTCCTAAGAGAAATAAAAGGATACCAAGAAGAGGACTTGGTATTGATAGCAAGTAGTAGACTTGTTCCAAAGATGGAGAAGGCTTGTTGCAACTCTCTAGTGAACAAGGAGAGCTCACAGAAAAACTGAAGAATGACTCTGCTAGTCATGTCAAGGGATCAAAAAGGAAAAGTCACAATTAGAGGGAAAAGGATGCCAAGGAAAATGGCATCAGAAAAAATATGAGTCAAGAAGATTTTGACAGGGAACTTGTTGATATAAAAGAAAGTATGAATGCATTGATGAATTTGTTATAAAAACAAGAAGAGGATCAATTGTATTTCTGGATAATCAAGAATAATAAAATTAAATAACCTTCATTACAAAGGAGGCTAACGCAAAAGGTGTATGACAGGTTGAAGAAATAACTCAGGTGAACTGAGTATAAATTTTTTGAACAAAATTTGTTCTTGGATGAAGAGAAAACCAAAAATATTGAGAAGGAATTTGTAGACGGTCTGAAGGACTATGAAATTAGTTCAGGTTTGCATGAAGGTGTGATAGATGAATTATTGGAAGAAGAGCCTTATGTTTTTAAATATAACACTTTATGTGTGGTTATAGATTTGATGGGTGAAGATCAACAAATTGATAATTTGATTGTGCATTTTGATCAAGAAATAAATCTTTTTCAAGAAACAACTGAAATGGTGAAGTATTTTGAACATTTTTTTAGTGATTTTGAAGATGGTGGATTTGACAGGAAAATTGACACAAAAGATAAACTTGAAGACAATCAAACTTGTGGCAGTGACTAGAATGACATAATACCTTTGATGACAAAGGAATCTTCAACAGAATACCAAGATGGAGATATTATACAGCTTGTGGAAAAGTGCAGAATAATGTTGACAACAACAAAATCGCAGCAATGTTGTGATTTTAAAACTCATAATTGTTATATGTATGAAAAATGTGAAGAATCCATAAAAGAACAAAATTTAATTTATGTTTTAAAAGAGGATGGAAAAACTATGTGTCAGAAAAATTATACCATAATAGAATATGAGGAAATACCTAATGAATAAATGCTCAAAGATATTCCAGTTATTGAAATGTTAAAGGAAAAAAATTTACATGATGGAAGACAAGAATAGATGTGGATATGGAACTTTTGGAGGAATCACTGGTAAAAAATCCAAATGGCAAATGTTGTATGGAAGTTATAGATACAACTCAAAATAGTTTTATTCAATTGCATGAACAGATGGATCTTTTGGGAAACTGGCCGGCAGGAGATCAAGATGATGGATGTTTTATGGAAACTTTGAATACAACTCCAAGTGATTTTGTTACACTATATGAGGGGCTGGATTTCTTAGAAGAGAGGATACTCAACCAAAGATTTCATATTCAGTATGAAAATTAGAATTGGAAAGAGATGAGATTGTCTTGGACGACATTGAAGATGAAGCTACAAAATACAACCTACAGGTTGTAAGGGAGAGATGAAAAAAATAAATAAATGACAATTATATAAATTTTATCACAAGAGGAGGTATGCAGTAGCCTAAAGACAATAAATTTCAGTGAAGGGAGAATTTAGAAAGTGAAATTGATAGATTTTCAATGTTAATGAGGAAATCATCCAAGGAAAAATGCAATAGAAAAAGGAAAACAACTAGCAAAGAAGATAACTAACAGAAAGACTTTTCATCAGTAAAGAAATTGGGAAAAAGAAATATAAGATTTGGAAGTCTAGAAAGACAAAATAAATTGTAGTAGAGGAAATGGTGTACCAACATAATGAGATGGATGAAAAATTACAAATTAAAGTGTGGGATCTAGGAGGACTCAGTGGAGGAAAACATTGGACTACTACAATACTACAGAAAAGTAGCAGTCTAGTTCAAACACATGGCTAGGAGGATATGAAAATTTTCAAATTTGGGAGGCTCAAGCCGGAGTATTAGCTCTCAAAAATAGTATTTTATTTAGTTAAAAAAAGGGGGGTCTTGACTTTGGAGGAAAAGTCATATTTTCCTTAAAAAAAACAAATATTGTAATTTTAAATGTAAATATTTTGTGGAAGTGAGTGATAGTTAGATGGTTTAATTTGGGCATGAATTAGTTGGTTTGGTATGTAATCAGATCTGCAATTATGAACAGAATTTGAATTAGGATTTGGTTGAGGAAATGAAGGATTTTAGGAGATTTTAGGACTCAGATTAGGATCTTACCAAAAAATCAGTGAATTGGGTGATGTATATATGTTTTTGTAAATCATTGAGCGGAAGGGGGATGATAAAAAAGAATGATAAATTAATGTATAATATGTATGAGGAAGAGTGGCCAACCAAATGAAGAACAGGCCATGAAGAAGTAAGAGACATAATTTTATTATGTATGTACAGATTATGAAATGAGTACAATCTCATATTTTGTTGTGTGTAATTGTCTCTGTGTGATCGTGTTAGAAAATTTTAGCATTTAAGTGTAAATGTGTGAGGGATTTTACAAGTCTTTGAGTAACCCTCATTAGCAACAGAGTAAATTTATCTGTATGCTCAATATCAAATTAATGATCTATTGTATTTATCCTCTATTTGCGGAAGTTGATTCTTTGTGACAAAGACATCTCTGAGCTAATGTTAGATGAGGTTTTTTTACATGTATGATAATTATCTATTACAAGAGTGTAGAGGAATGATAGATGAAAATTTAAGATCGGGATTTTCGTCTACAAGGAATTAACTTCATTCATGAAGTCAAAGATAGCACATGCAACAAGAATTGGCATCATCACATGTTGAAGATTGGCGTTGAGGTTATGTGTGTTTAGGAAAAAAACCGTCATTGGAATTTTGGATCAATTTTTTAGCAAATGAATATGAATTCGAAGATTTCACAATCTAAGTTTTTTGCAGAATTAAGTCTATGGTGTGAATCACGAGTTTTTTCCTGAGAAAGGTCGTGGTTGAAGAGATTTGCAATATTTTGTGAACCACATTTTATAGGAGTGTGTGAACAACATTTGGTATCTATGAGTTCCCATTGAAGACCTATCAAGCGTGAAAGGTAATGTTGGTGAGATCGTGTATGCTTGAAGGATTCAACAACTTTGCTATTCTAGAGTCCAAGTATGAAATAGACATTTGAATGATCTATGGTGCTGGTAATTAAATTTCTCTATTTAAATTTGTGAAATTGAAAAAACAAAGGTTTCGTAGTTAGTGAATCTGTTACGGATGGTGGTTCCACCTTTGAGTGTAATTGCTGGGTTGAAATTTATGAGAATTTGGGAACTACCATTAAGTATAAATGTGCCAGAATTGTAAACTATTATCATTGGTGGAGAGTAGTTCAAATATAGAAGTATATCTCCCTGCAAGTTTTACAAGTGAATTTGAAAGCCCAAATACATCCACTTGAATATGAAGTTAAATAGAGCCAAAACAGATTAGACCCAAATGTAATTAATGGTCTTGTGGTGAGGAAGCATTGAGTTGTTACCTAATTTAAGGATACGAAATCACCCAGGACTGAAACCTTGTCTTAGTAAAGTAAAGCTAATATATGGATGTTGCATTAAAAATGGACAACAAATGTTTAGAAAAGAGTAGTGCCAGATAAACTGAATTAGTGCCAAGGTGCCATGGTTGCATCAATATTTGTAGGATATTCGTTTATAGCATAAACAACACATGCAACTGCTTCTACCCAATACTCATTAGACAATTTTCTTCCTTTCAACATGATACTTGCCATGTTCATAATTGTTTTGTTCTTTCTCTCTACTACATCATTCTGTTGTTGTGTATATGTATTTGTAAATTGTATTATGGATCCATGTGGTTTGCAGTAATCATGGTATGCCTTTGAATCATATTCTTCATGACGATCTAACCTCAATACATTTTTTTTATCACATCAGTTCTCTGCTAAGACTTTGAATTCTTTGAACTTTGCAAAAGTTTCTTACTTATGCTTCAGGAAGTAAACCCATGTATTTCTTCTATAATAATCAATGAAAGTGAAAAACTGACAACTTCCACCATTTGTCTCTTTTCGCATAGGTCCACATGGGTCTATATGCAATAGCTCAAAAGATATCTTTACTCTTTATGCAACTCCCTTTGGAAAACTTTCATGGTGTTTCTTTCCCAAGATGAAAAACTCACAAGTACTAGAAATTTATTTGATGGGAGGAATCCTCTAACCATCTGTTTATGTTTCAACATTCTTAAACCTTAGAAGTGCAGTTTTCCAAACCGAAAGTGTCAAAATCGATAGTCATTAGAACATAATAATGTAAAATAATGAACTTGATCATTGTAATTCGTAATGAGAAGAAAGATTTCATTCCTCTTCATTTTCACCTTTGCTATCTACTGCTTACATGGGTTATTTTCATATATAACACACTCTTATACTTGAAAAGTAACTATGTATCCTTTCTCCATCAATTAACCAACACTTATCAAATTATGTTTGAGACTAGGGACATAATATACCCCTAAAATTGTCTTTGGATCCCCCTCCTTGGTCATAATGTTGAACACTCTTTTTCAATCTACATCCATGGTCCCAACCTTATCTCTGTTTTCACAAATCAATCTAAGTTTGAAACCAAATTATTGTTTCCTTTCATGTGGTTACTGCAACCATTGTCTAATACCCAAACATTATCCAAAGGTTCATGCATGGTATGGAAAGCTAGGAACGTGGAGTTAGACGTATTCTCTGTAGTAATTTTAGCTCTCTCATTTCCATGATTAGCTATCTTCTTCCTGCAATCATGGGCATAGTAACCAAATTTATTGCAATAATAACACATCACCTTCGATTTATGAACTCTTTGATTATTTTTGAAGATTATGTTATTGCTTCCACTTTCATGTTCATGCTCTTCTCGACCATCTCTCTGACCACCATGTCTTCTGCCTCATCCTCTACTTCTTGATATACATATTTCTCGACCTATGTCTCTTGAAATAAAAACTTTTCTTTTGAAAGCGGTTTCTAAAGTTGAATCCCTATTTTTGTCTATCCTTGCCTCATGGAATAGAAGTGATTCCATCAACTCATCAACTGACAATGTTTCCAAATCATTCGTTTCTTCTATGGTTGTGACTATCGCATCAAATTGGGTATACAAATATCTGAGGAAATTTTCAACCATCATTTGATCTTTAATATCATCACCATAAATTTTTAACTGATTTACGAAAATCATGACCCAATTTATGAATGTATCGATGTCCTTTGTTTCCTTCATCTACATACTTTCAAAATATATTTTAGTATTTTGCAACTTAACAATATTTACTTTGGCCATACCTTTATACTTTGTCGAAGTCGTGATCACAATTTTCTAGAACACTACTCGGTCCACTCCTTGTTGGATAACTACAAATCTTGTGCATTCTTCCTTTTGTCTTTCTTCCATTTTTCTCTCTTCATTACTGAGGGCTGATTCTTTTGCTTCATTCTTAGGTTTTGGAAACACAAACTAGACATAATCCCACACATCATAAGCGTTCAATGTCATCTCCATTCTAATGGCCCACACATCATAATCCCTCCCTCTAAATGGTGGAAATTGGAGCTGGAAACTAGATGAAGCCATATTTAACAAAAATCTTCTTTTAAAAACTTTTTAAAGCACCTTTTCAAAAACTCCTTATATTTGTTTATATAAAAAGCGTTATCTATAAAAATAAATGTAAAAGTTTTTTATAACCTTTATAAAATACTCCAACGAAAAACATTTTTGAATATTATTATAATAAATCCTTTTATCATCATTTTAAGCAAATACCTTATAAAAGACTTATAAATACTTTAATTAAAATATTTTCCCAAACTTTCCGAATCCATTTCCAACCTTTATGAATAAATTTTCATATGAGTCACATTTTAACTTTCACAAAATTTTTGACTCTTTTATACCTCACGTCCCCTTTAAAAATGATTTTAATATGAAGTATGTAGCTAAAGGGATTAACATTTTGAACGTGATTTACTTTTTGAACTTTATTTTTTGATCAACACACCTTTCGACAGAGTTGGGATGTGTTGATCTGGTCCAAACTATAGAATCAAAGGTTTTTCTAAATTAACACAGTTTGTGACAGATAGAAGATTCACTATCTAGTTATCTTAATAAAGAAAAACAATTGCAGCACACCTTAACTATATGAAATTTTTGCAATCTAAAATTTTAGAAAATTCACCAACCTTCTTTACTTGGTCGTCTTATTTACTGGCTCTACTAGCTCCACGCATCTTATGTTCCTTCCTCGGTTCTAATACCAATTTGTTGGAAAGGAAGAGGAGTATAGGCACAAATAACACAAATAATTCAGCTACAATAACACGATTTGTGCCTCTTCAATTGAAGACAAAAAATTGAAGGTTCCAATGACCGTGGTGAGGGGTATCTAAACCTGTTCCAACTAGCGACTCACCTAAAATAACTTGACATGAAACCACATACTAAATTTTACTATGAATTAACTCGACTTAAATCAACTTGACTCAGTTAAATGACTCTCTAATTTTAGCCAACTTATTCATGTGAGAGTAATTAACTATTTTAACATTTATTTATCCATTAACTCTTCATTGCTCGGTGACGGAAAATTTTGGTTTTCTGATCCCCATCCATCAATGAGAGACTTATGGATTTTAGATGCCATATCTCTTAATCCTCCATTACAGCCATATGGGACATGTTGAACTCCCAAGATTATTCATGAAAGATGTCCTCACTGATATACTCCTGTTCCATTCTTTTGTGGACATCCTCAAGCCTTCTCATGTGGAGATCGACTTCCTTACTTCTATCTTCATATTTTTCCTTCACTGATATTTTTTATGCATATTTTACTGCTTTTACTTTTTTCTCCCAAATCAAGAGAGGAAAACAAAAAATCCATCCACCCTTGGCTTGAGATACCGCTTCACAAAATCCATAGGAACTTAGCCAATAAGGGTTGAAGTAGGAAGGGAGGGGGGCATAATCTTCTTGAGAGTGGAGGGAGAGTAGGATAATCCTATTACTTGACCCACTCTAAGGAAAAATGCATGGAAACAAGAAATATATGATAAAGAAAATCATTATTTGTTAGGAATTGGTTCAACTTGGCCACAATGTGACCAAGTGAAATTCGCTTAATTATCCACATATCCTTGCCATGGGTTAGACAAACATAAATGAGCTCACGACAGGAAATAATATCTTCTATTTTTTCTTGAAAGGAGTCAATTACATGACTCCCCTTTTTTCCTCCAGGTGAATAGCTATATTAAATTCACCCCCCAATAATGCACTTTCTTATGAACCATGATTCATCATGGCTAATTAAAAAATTCCAACAAAACAAGTTTTTATGATAAACCACTCATACCTACACAATGAAAATAATACATGTCTCATTCCTTGTAATGTGAAGATGGATGGCTAGCTACTGTTGTGTATTTTGTTTTGAAATTAATTGAAACATTGTATTATAACATAATGTATAAAGTCCTCCATATTCACCTAGTGATCTAACTGTAGAAGCCTGAATTTCTTCCCATAAGGAATTACTCTTTTGGAGGGCTTCATTTTTCTCCAATTTTTTTCTCAAATCATGAAACTCTCAAGATATTTCATCATTAAATTGCTCAGTTAAGTACTTGTCCTTGAAATACTGTTGGAACTCATCCCAAGTCACATTCTGGTCTTCAATTCACACATTTTTCACCTCTTCCCACCATAATGTAGCCTTTTCCTGCAATTGATAAATAGCTAGGTGAGCCTTCAGTTTGTTTTTATACTCATAGATTTGGAAATTTTTTTTCATATCAATTATCCAAGCTTCCACCACTTCTTTAGCTTCTCCATCAAATGTAGGAGGCTTAATTTTCATAATTCACCCTATAACTCTACTTTCTGCTTCTTCAGCTCTTGTTGATCTGAAATATTCCCGGATTCAGCTTCACTATAAGTTCTACTCTTCTTAATCCATTGGGTAAGACTCCCTTCTAGGTTGTCATGAACTTAATTTTGTTGCTTTCCAGGTTGTCCCTCTCTGGACTAGGCTGTGCAGTGTGATGGTTCTGCTTATCTGAGAGACTCTTTGGGTATCCTTTCTTGCTCTATCATTAACCTTTCATTATTTCTTCGTACCTGAATCATCTCGGTCTAAAGTTACTGCACCGTATCCAAAGATCTATTCACCTGACATTGTTTCTCTTTCAACAATATATTGGTTTGTTGGTGTTGGTGCATTCTTAATTGCACCGACATTTCTGGGTTGACCTCAGGATTGGACAGAGGATGGGCTTCCCCTATAGTTCATGGCATTTGGTGACTGGATCCTCTCCCCATTGGAACTTCTTACCAATTTTCCTGTCACTGTGCACAATTTAAAAGAAAGAAACAAAATTAGAACACCCAAGTTATCTCAATGGCCCATCTAGCCCCAACATGTAACAACGCTATGATACCACTTGACACTTATACATGAAAACTTACCATAAAAAAATGAAAAACTTAACTATGTAATTGCACTATTACATATGCTTACCATTTACTTTGAAATTATAAACATATTTATATTTAGCTATGTCACAACACATATATCTATTGTCACATATATGTCACAACTACAAAATTATATTTATTCCACTAATGCATCATATATCTCAATAACATAAATATATATTGCAACATGAAATCATTGTGTATCTTAACCCATGTTCGGTCAGAAGTACTTGATTATATTTACTAAAGCATCAAGTGATTTGTACCTTAGGATTTCGGTTTAATTACAAACTTTAAAGTTATGTTTCATTATCAATACATTACATGGTATATCAACTGGTAGTTTATAATTGCGACTTTATTAGGTCTTGAATGTTGGACCACCTCATCTCTGGCTTTGGCCATCTATCACAATAGTTGGCTTACAGTTGTCCCACATCTTACTTCCCTGTGGAGTCTCGTTATCATAGATCTATGGAAACCCTAAATCGAATGGTCTAGATAAGGGCTGGGATGGTTAGGGAAACCACCCACCCCATGCCTCACCTTCCATATCATTCTTCATCGCTGCTCCAGATCGTTCCACTCTACAGGTTTGCTCGGTGCCTGAGACAAATTAGCAGGTCTAGCGTGGTCGCTTAACATGATAGCCTGAACTTATTACGGCTTTAGTTTGTCTCGAATAGGTTCATCCTTGACTATTTTTGTGCACAATAATTATATTGTTTTATTTTCTTATGCAAGGGATTCAGTTGGTTATACATGTTGTGTTTTCCTTTTTAGCTATGGCTCATGGTTTCTCCATCTGCGTAATACATTATTCCTTTTCATGATACAGGTATGCCTCCACCATTCACATTTCTTTTACTGTTTGGGATGTTTCGAGTTTATTTGGTTTCAATGGATAACCCCAGGAGGGTCTCATCTGTTAGAATTTCTTCATTCATCACTTTATTTCATTCTTGGAAAAAGAAACTGAGCATCTCTATTCAGGTTGCCTCTTCCTTCTAGATAAAGGATGTGAATCTCGCTACTGCAAGTCGACCGGTGCAGGTAACCAAATTGAACTCGAATGAGATTTTCCTAATTCAATATTCTTGGCATTCAGATGTTTGTTCTTCAACATTATTTTGAGTTAATTCATAAGTCTACTCTAAGTTTTAACATCTACTGTACCTTCCCTTTGGGTGCATGTTAGGCTTATGATGGAACCACATAGGTTATTTAGGTTTGACAAGGCGGTACATAGGTATGATCCCAAAAAACCCTCTCCGAAGTTCCTCTTTTGCTCATTTTATCTATGATGCTGAGGGTTATATGCTCCATGTGTACAAGTTCTAAAACTGGCCTTGACTACTCCTTGCATGCAAGGGATTTTATAAGTATAAACACATGTTGAAGATTTTTGGCATAATGCTATTTTTGTTTCAGACTAGCTTGAAGATTTGTGTCCTCCAGTTATTAGTAATTTAAGGAAATTTATTCTTTTCGGGTGTGAAGGCCTTTGTGCCATGTACTGAATTTTAAGCTAGGTTGTTACACTTGTTTTTTTTATCGTTATTTAAACTCAGAGTTTGTCCTTTGTGATTCCGCACAGAACTGATGGAAGAGATTAAAGGTTTTTTATCATATCTCCTTCTGTCCTGTAATAATGTTTAACTCTTATAGTGAATAGTACAGTTCATGTGAAAGTCTATTTGTTTTTCCCGCTTGAGGGTTTTTATGACTAAACAAGAATTTTTAGATCTTATGTATACATGAAGTTGTTTTTCTATATGTCGTTGCATTCTATTTTTTTTATTTTTCCACATAATTTGAATAGCTTCAGCCTTATAAGTAGTAAATTCTATTAGCTCCTTTCGACAGTTAATATTTAGAAATATTTGCTACTCCATGTTACTCATCGGTTTATTATAATAGTCTGCTTACAAAGTTTCTGGTGAAATGGTTGGAGGACCATGACCTCTGCCCTGTCACCATGCGGCTCGGCTCTAAACCTATGACCCTTAATATTCTAAAATTTTCAGATATTATTTCTATCCATGTTCTCCGGTATTTATAGTTTTCTTTATTAGCTAATTGTTCTATGATAGCATAAGTAGAATAATCCTGTTTCATGTAGCAAGTAGGTGCAAATCTATTTTACTAGTTTTTGTCGGTGTCATGTAAAAAATAAATATATTTCCTCTACAGATTTTGAGTATAATAACTCCTAACTAGTCATAATTCCAATTTATCCAAGTTATTTAAATTTAACTTTAAATTTCATCCATTCTATCTTTTAAAGGAAAAACTTGGTTTTCTGCACTATTCCATCTTAACATATCTGACTAAATAACATAATAATGGAACTAAGTTATACATACTCTTTTTTTATTTCTATCACTTGAACTATGAGAAAAAACACATAAAATAATTATCTATGTATTTTCCTTCACAATAACTGATGGTTCCACCCAACCTTCAGAGAGGCAATAACATCCTCTACTCCCCCTATGCTCTACACCAGATTCTTAGGTAGTAGGTAATTATCAGAAGAAATGCCTCAAGAACTTATTCCAACCTATCCTTCCCTTGGGTTTAGAGCTCCACTAGTTTTCCTACCAGCTCTCGACAACTCTTTGCAACATTTTGTTGTTAACCCCCATCATCTCTTTCTGAATAGAACCCCTTCCCCCACTCAAAATTTCCTTTTTATCCTCTTGGGGAGGGTAACTGTTAGAAACTATCTCTACCTCTTTACTCTGGAATCTTGGAATAATTTTACCATTTAGTTAATCCATTTTACTTAGGATACTTTATCAATTTTATTTATGGAATAAAATCAAGTCTTATAAATGAATAATTCGATTAGTGAATTCTTGATAACACAAATGTATTATAAAAGTCTGTCAACCATAGTTAAAATAAAATAGGGTGTTACAATTATAGATTAATGGAATGTTAGATATATATATATATATATATATATATATATATATATATATATATATAAGGTTACATGAGTCTTATCCATGGTTTAAAATGATGTAACAAAATATCTCCCCAGTCACACCTCACTAAGCTCTAAAATCATATGTTTAAATAAATAAATATACAAAAATTTATTTAAATTATTAAATTTTATGTAATGAATTATCTTTATTTTTGGGCAATGAATTGAGGTCTCATTATCTATTGATGAAAACAAATATATATAATTTGGCCATTGTTATCTTCCACGAGGGTAATGAAGAACTGAGAATTAATTGTAACTAATTGTTTTAGAACTAAGAACTAATTGGAATTATTTGTTGGCAGAGTTTAAGAGGTGTCTTTTTAGAGGGAATTTATTGGAAATTAAAAAATTAATCCTTATTTTACAATTCATAACCATAAAAATAAAAATTTGAAAATAAAAAATCAAAGACATAAAGATAAATCCGCCTCTATTAGATTAGTGTTTAATGTTCTAATAGAGAAAAGTGTCTACCAATTATATGTGAGACATCCCTCTATAAGAATTGGCTTTAGAGTGTCCAACTTGCCTAGGATTTAGTTACTTGAATCACAAATATTTAGTTTTGTGAGTGTTTACCAATTATATGTGAGACAATCCTCTATAAGCATTAGCTTTAGAGTGTCCAACTTGCTCACGATTTAGTTCCTTCAATCACAAATATTTTGTTCTTTGAGTCACACCAATTAAGAAACACCTTTCCATGCCAATACAAATCCAAAACGTAAAGGTAGTGATTCTATCATCCACTAGTGTTTTCAGGATGTGGAATCCACATAACAATATTATGAGAAATATAAATTTATTGAAAATCACAATGTTCATTTCCGTCACATGAACGGGTGTGGTCATGAAAATGGCATGTAGATTCTTTAGTTCTAAGCATGCCCTCAAACTTCCTATAAATCCACACAACATAAAGGTAGTGATTCTATCATTCAGTAGTCTTTTCAGGAAGTGCAATCCACATGAAAATATTATCTTAAGCACCATAAATTTATTGAAAATCAGAACCTCCATTTCCGTCACATGAACAGGTGTGGTCTTGAAAATGACATGCATATGCTTTAGTTATAAACATGCCCTCGAACATCCTATAACTCCACAAACACTTCCTCCTTGGAAATTTCTTTCTCCTTGTCTCGACATGGCCAAGGTAGGGAACAATATCATGGCTAGATTTAACAACCTCAGGTTGAAAGGAAAAAACACATGCAATGAAGAAAACCTAGAGAATCCTTTATTGAGTTAGCATTTATCAATAAATGAAAATCATGGCTACCAATGGAATCCATATGATTTAGTTCTAAACATGCCCTCGAACATCCTATAACTCTACAATCCATTCCTCATTGGAAACTGCCCTCTCCTTGTCTCGACATGGCCAAGGTAGGGAGAAATAGCTTGGCTAGATTTAACAGCCTTAGGTTGAAAGGAAAAAACACATGCAATCAAGAAAACCTAGAGAATCCTTTATGGATTTGAAATTTATGAGTAAATGAAAATAATGGCTACCAAGAGTTGTGAAAGAAGAAAAAAGTCGACACATAAAGACAATAGAGTTGAAAGGGAACAATGTTTTGATTCTAGGAATTTGCATGTTGTTGTGAGGCTCATGAAGTAACATTAGCAAGGTCAAGCTAAGAAGTAGAGTGAGCCACCCCAGCAACAGTGGTTTGATACTGGGAATGTCCATATTGTATGGGGGCAGGAGCATTAGCAAGGTCAAGCTAACAAGTGGAGATAGCTACCCTAAGGATGGCACTAAATGTTATACATCGTAAAGAATAGATATAAACATTGGGCATGAACATAGTAATTTTCACTTTCCATGCAAGTTGGTGAATTTGAAAACAAAGACATGAACATGTTGAGTGTTGTGACGTGGGTTGGATGGCATGGCTCACTAGTTGCCAACTCTTCTCTTTATCACACCCTTTGAGGAACTATTCTAGAAATAAAATAATTTTAAATTTTAAATTTATTCAAGCAATAGTATATTTAAAGTTCAATGATATTTACAAAAACTTTTGGAAAAATAAGCATTTCAAAAAATTAGTGTCTACCATAGAAATGAGTTTGAAAAGTTTTATATTTTTATTAATAAAAATTATAAATAAATTATTGAAAAGTTTTATATTTTTATTAATAAAAATTATAAATAAATTATTGAAAATACTATATTTACAATAGTTTAATTTTAATCTTGAGGGTTAGTTGAATTGTTTGAGCTTATGTTGTTTAAACACCCTCTTTTTTTAATTGAGAGGTCATGTGTTTTTCAAAATCCGTCTCATAAAAAAATGTTAAATATTTTAAATAAATTAACATTGAAAGTATATATAATATATATATTATAAATTAAAATAATATATAATATCATTGTTATCGAATTATTACGCCGAAAGGCGTTCCCTTTGCTGGCTTTGGCTGAATGTCACTGTTCACTGGAGCCAATGAGAGGGCTTTCTCATCGCCCTTCCAGCCACTGAAAATGTGACATTTGCCGCCTGCTCCTCTTACCAGCGCACAGTTTCAATTGACATCGATGTTTCACGATTTACCAGCTCATAGTTCTTACCAGCTCGCACGATTTACCAGCTGAATCTTCCACCTCGCTGTTTCACGATTTACCAGCTCACAGTTCTTACCAGCTCGCACAATTTACCAGCTCACAGTTCTCAAATTAATTGCTGAGATTGATTGGACACTTGCTCCTTCGTTGCAACTCGGCATGCGTCTCGTTAATGCTGAGATAATGGTGAAGCATGACAGCAACGCCTCTCAACCTCTTACCAGCTCACGCTTCCAAAATCCAAGAAATCACTGAGATATGGAATCAATGTTCGCTTGTTGCAGCGTTAAATATGGCCATACGTCTGGTTCATCGTGACTGCTCACTCATTAATGGTGAAACCTGCCATCTACGGTTGTGCTTAAATGCGTTCGTCTTAGCTCCGCTTCATATGTTCACCCGCAACTGCTTTCGTTCCATTTCACTGCCTGCCAATTCAATCTCGTTGCCCGGCTCCCACCTTCACAGAATAGCTGGTAACCTTCCATTTTTTCACCAGTTCTGTTCAGGATTTTTATTTATGTTGTTCTCTGACTACTAGCAATCTATAAATCTGTTTTCCAATCGCTACCCATTTATGTTGTTCTAAGAGTAGACCCAGTTTTTTGTTCTCAGGGCTTCAGATTCTTGTTATAATGACCGTGCTTTGATTAAGAGCCGCCAACATTTGTTGATTTATATGTTACTTGTCACTGTTTTTGCTGTTAAGAATCCTATTAACGTGAGTTGAACTAAATTAAAATTTCATTACAGCAATTAAGGACCTGGTTGAGAGCTCTAAAAATTTGTTGATTTATCTGTTATTTGACACTATTTTTACTGTCAAGAATCTTGTTAACTTGAGCAGATCTAAGTTTAAATTTCATTAAAGAAATTCGGAACCTACCTTTTAATGACCTAACATTAGTGTTGAGGCAAAATTACCTTGCCCACGTCCCTAGCGTGCTGTTTTGTGTACTCGCGCTGTGTGACGAAGCTGGCCATTATATTATGTTAATGTGTTTGTTTCCTGTGAACAATGGTTGGGTTCTACGTGGGCCTCCCAAACAAGCGCCTCTTGGATTGATAAGTTTGACTAGTGTTATTTATATTTAGATTCAGTTTGATGGAAAAACAGCCAAGTATTCTGGAGAGAGATGTAACTTACAGGTAGGTCTTTGTCTTAATGTATTTTGGGAGTATTTTCTCCGCAACATATATAAAAGAGAGTTTTTTTTTTACTGTTCATTCTTTTCGAGGAAAAACCAGTGGCAAAGCTCAGGATTCAAATACAACTCGTGTTAATCAAAAATTTCGTTGATGCTTACAATTTCGCTTATGGCTGAGCCGGTAACCCAGTGAACTCTCAAAATCATCTCATACTTGCCTCATAGGGTGAACGATTTTAACTCATAAATTTGCCTTTGCTTGTCCTAAAGATAAGGCAGATTTTACCCTTGAGTTATTATGCCAGTGTTTGAATTGTGTGTTTCCAAACAACTTTCTTTCTTTTACTATTTTTGGAGTTCGGAGATTTCGAGAAACAAGTCTTAAATTTCTGTGGAACTCTGTGAAAAGGGCGTTTCCAAGGTGCTTCTGTGTTAGTTGTGATAAAGGTTGAATTTAGTCAAGGGCCTTTGTAGTCCATATGAAGTCGGTGTCTTTAACACTTTATGCGTTCAATGTGAATTAAGCATCCGCTTTTCAAATATTTAGGAATTAAAATGGCAGCCTGCTTTTTAAATTTAAGTGGTTGGAGAAATATGTCCCAAGGGACTGGACATTACATAGTGGACTTCCTCTGGCTTGGCTGCGAGTTCTGAGGGGTAACTATTCTTCCCAACTTGCTTTGTGACTTGCACCTAGCGTCATCTCTTTTGAATCTCATCCCAGGTAGACGATAGTGGGAATGAAGCCTTGGTGGATGGTTGAATCCTATGTCGACCTGATAAACATACCAAATCACCATTAACAGTCTGAAGTTGTTTTACGTTTGTGGAATACGTATTTACTGCGGTTACTCTTTTGTTAAATTATTTGTCTGTTATCATTTTCTTCAGAAAAATATTTTTTCATCTGAAGTCGCTCCGACCTGATTATGAAATGGGTGTTTCACTTGTCCACCACATGTTACTTTCTAATATTTCCTGTCAATTCACTGGTAATAGTTATATGAGCGTCTTGTGCTATTGGATTGGTGGTTGTTTTTCCAAAGGCTGGTACATCCTTATTTAACGGTTAATGTTCAGTGTATGAGAACGATGGATGCCAATATGAAGTTTTTGTACAGCTCTGTGTATTTATACCCATCGAGTGCCCTTGTATTAGACACTGGCGAGAGTCCAGTAATTAGTGTTCATTATGTATATGTATTTATATTAAGTTTGATTACTGCTGAGTATGTCACACTGGCGAGATTCGAGTAATTAGTGTTCAGTATGTGCATATATTTAGATTAAGTTTGATTACTGCTGAGTATGTGTGTGTCCTTATACCCATCGAGTGCCATTGTATGAGACACTGGAGAGAGTCGAGCAGTGCTGAGACAGGTAATGTTACAGTACTACGAGGGTTTTTTTATACCTCTTGAGCTGGTATTGATCTTTATCACAACTAACACAGAAGTACCTTGGAAACGCCCTTTTCACAAAGTTTCGATTTTCAAGGAATATAGTTTCAATTTTTACTCCCCCAAAATGAGAATACTTTCTCATGACATTTCAAAATGGAGTTGTGGAAAATTATAAATGTTAGGTTGTCCATTTAGAACTGTCAAGTTGTCAAAATGGTTAGAATAATATTGATCTTGAAGTCCTTATAAAGATTCATTATGCCTTTAGTCTATTTTATTCAATATACAACTTGGATATTCCTGTTTATGCAGTTGATAGTAACAAAAAAATTAAAATCCCTCAACAGTATATTTGCATATGGAAACATACATTTTTTTTATATTCTGGATTACATGTGATTGCAACCATCTTATAGAGGAACATGGGATCTATAAAATACTTAATTTCTGTTGTTTTTCATGTGAAATTTGTTTACCTTCTTTTTCATACTTCTGGAGCACAAGTACAATAAAATCATTTCAAGTTGTTACACTCGTCCTTTTGCAACTTTGGTAGTTGAGTTACATGGTTGTAGCCTGTTAGAGGCATGCCAAAATTTTTCTCTTCTCTTTATCCTGATTTGGTTGTAAAATATATATCATTCTTTGCAGTGGTATTTACAGTATTTTGTAGGATGTGTGACTCTTTTTATCATCTAGTGAAGAAAAAAAATTATGTAATTCCAAAATTATGGGTGGCAGAATATAGTAGTGACAGTTCTAAACAAAAAAATTAAAATCCCTCAACAGTATATCTGCATATGGAAACATACATTTTTATTATATTATGAATTACATGTGATTGCATCCATCTTATAGAGGAACATGAGATCTATAAAATACTTAATTTATGTTGTTTTTCATGTGAAGTTCGTTTACCTTCTTTTGCATACTTCTGGAGCACAAGTACAATTAAATCATTTCAAGTTGTTACACTCGTCCTTTTGCAACTTTGGTAGTTTAGTTACATTGATGTAGCCTGTTAGAGGCATGCCAAAAGTTTTCTCATCTCTTTATCCTGATTTGGTTGTAAAATATATATCATTTTTTGCAATGGCCTTTACAGTATTTTGTAGGATGTCTGACTCTTTTTATCATCTAATGAAGAAAAACAATTATGTAATTCCAAAATTATGGGTGGCAGAATATAGTAGTAATAGTTCTATTTTCAATCAATGTATTCCATTTGCTTGTGCGCTTATGTTTCAAATTGTCATGTGCATCTGTCGTGTCAAACATGATTTTCAATAAGTTGAAAAAAACACTTAGAATATTCAAGATATACAGTTGCAAGTAGCATACTTCACAAGCTAATTTACAAATATGGTTATTTCACATTACTATTTCCTTTCCTTTTATACCTACAACCCAACATCCTCTCCTAACCTATTTTATGCCTATGCCTTGTTTACCATGAAAGTAATTCAACATGCCCTATTCCAAAATATATGTTCCATAGGGAAAGCCTTTACACTACTCATTGTCAGGAACGTATTTGCATAACTTGCAGTTGTGCAACTTGCAGTAGCATCTTCCATATAGAAAATTTTCCACTATCAATTGAAGAGTGGAAATCATCCAAATTAACAATTCTGCACTTCATCTCTCGCAAATTAGCAATATCGAACTTCCCCTTCGTTTATGTGGACATGTTCTTCTTCACTTTCTTGACCTTAATATCTCTATTCGCTTGCAGCATATTGTTTTTACAATCCACCCGTTCTACCATGGAGACGTCATTATCTCGCAATTGTCTTCCTTCTTTCCTAGCCGGTGCTACTGCCCAACAACCAACCCTCCAGGTTGTTGAACTTGCGCAGATCAACTCTACCCAGACTTCAACAGCTCGATACCGCGTGTCACTTTCAGATGGTGTTCACAAGCATTCTGCCCTTCTCCCTTCTTCACGCACTTCCCTCGTGCAGGACGGGGCCTTGGCTGTAGGCTCCATTGTTCTCTTGAGGAGATGCTCGTGCACGTATTCGCATCAAACAATGTATGTTTACTCCATAACGCCTCCCACCTTCCTCCCCTATAATGGCTTTTCCCTTATGTCCCTCTATTTCCTTTATTATTTCTAAATTTCTACATTGCCACTTCATTGATACATTGCTCGTTCTTGCAGGTCACTCTCTATTCTTGAGCTTGAAGTAGTCCAGCGCATTGCCCCATTGGTTGGTGACCCATGCCCTCTTACTCTCTCTACTAAACAAATGGTCCAAGCCACATCATCCTCATCTTCTGCCTCTCCCTTTTCATCACCACTGTCCCTTGACATTCACTCATTATCCTCCCAAGACCCCGCCACAGCATCTTCGACAACTCTCCCTTTTAAAGCACTCTCCCCTACAAGAAAAACTTGGTCCATCCAAGGCCGAGTCCTTTCAAAAACACCCCTTTGGCATTTTACCAATGCACGTGGCTCTAGAAAGTCACTAGGCTTTGACCTTGTCGACCACGAAAACGAGAAAATCCATGTGTCTGCCTTCAATGAATTGGCTGAATCCCTTCATGCTCTCATTCAAGTTGGCCACATCTAAAATGTTGCAAATGGCACCATAAAGGTCCCCAACCCTTCCTATAACCATCTAAGATGCCCGTTTGAAATTCTCCTCTTCTCTTCATCAACAGTTTCTGAAGTCTTGAATGATGACCTCACAATTCCTTCCCACACCTTCCACTTTGTACCTACCAATTCCCTTAAAATTTCACCTGCTAACTCAATCGTTGATGTCATAGGTATTGTCAGCTCGCTCTCTCCTGCCTCTATTGTCTGCAAACGTGATGGTTGTGAAACTCCAAAAAAGACAATCTCTCTTCGCAACATGTCCGGAAACAACATTGATGTGACCTTGTGGGGAGAACACTGCCATGTTGAAGGGCGTGAATTCTCTGAACTTCACATGGCTCGTGCAGTTGCAGTCCTTGCAATTAGAGGTGGCAGGGTCGTCGAGTTCAACGGCCAAACTATCAGCACAATCCCTACCACCTCCCTGGTTATCGATCCAAAGATCGTTGAAACGCTAGAACTTAAGCAATGGTTCGAGAAAGAAGGCATTCAATCTTCATCACCCTCGCTCAGCTGCAAATACTCAAGCACCAGCAAGAAGCCACTTAATACAAAAATAATTTCTGACATCCTCTCAATTCCACCTGGAGAAAATGTCCCATGGATGTCGCTCCGTGCTACTGCTACCTCAATTGACTTGCATGATTTCTACTTCCTTGCATGCCCACTTACCATTGATGGTATGCAATGCATGAAAAAGGCTATACAACAAGATGATACCACATGGTGTTGCTCAAAGTGTGAAGGGTCGTTCACCAAGTGCGACTACCGCTACATTCTCCGCCTCCAGCTGCACGATCACACTGGCCACCTTGAGAATGTTGACGCCGCAAATGGCCTCCTAGGAATCTCTGCAGAGGAACTTTTTCTCCTCTCAACAGATCCTCAAGCTTTCCTTGACATATATAGCAAAATTCCTCTTCACACTATCTTTAAAGAGGGACACCTTCAACGGCATTGAACGACTGCGACCAATTGTTACGCAAGATCTGCCTTTTGCTGATGCGTCAAAAATCCTCCTTCAGCTCTTGCAACCTCCAACATCCCCCATGAACAAAGCCTGTCACCACCTTTAGCCATACATTTCTTGCCTCTTCCCATCGTTCAACTTTCAACGCTTTTTTCCCTCACTTGCCATGCATCGTCGATTTTGCATGTATGTTTTGTAATCGTTACTATATCTTTACAATCCGTTTCCCTTTCTAATATTCCTCCTAAATGTATAGGTATCAACTCGTTCCTTCATTACATCTTGCTTATATGTCATTCCACTATGTTGTAATGGACTTTCTTAATATATGAACATTTACGCATGTCGTTTTCCCTTTCCTCCTTCATGCCTTCATCTTGTTTGCAAGTCACACATTTTATAAATGCAAATGTCAACATGCTATGCTTAGTATGGAATATAATACAAAATTTTCTTCTTCTTCTTTGCAAAAATACAGTATATGCCTTTCATTTCCTCTTGCCAATAAATGCAACATGTTCTTGCTTTCAAAACACATATTCTCCGATTTCAAATATGCAACACTCATTTTTATGCAAACCATATTCAATACATTTCCACTTCAAAATTCACTCACACCATTTCCATACGACTATTTCTATGATGAAATACATAACAGAACAAAAATTCTCGCCAAAAATAATAAATAATAAAACAAAAAATATGAAATAGAGTGTTGCATCTTCATGCTTCCCTCTTCTTTCATTATACTTCATGCATTTGACATGCCTTTCCTTGTTTGAAACAGCTATGCCAACCACTCCAAACAATAGTTTGCAAAGGGAACGACATCGCTGCCACTACGCACTTAACAAATAAAGAATTAATGCACGCCGTCGTCTCCTCTTTGCAACTCGCCAGGCCAACCTTCTCTCTCAATCCACCACACACCAAACTCCCATTCCTTCACAAAGTACCCTCCTTCCACTACATCCCACCCAAAATTTTCCATTTACCCTTACGACTCCCCTCCCTAGCCATCCCTTTCCATACCCTACAATTCCTTTGCCTCTTTCCTACCCTTTCGATGTCCCGCACCATCTTCCTCCTTCTCCATCTGCGCAGCAATTCCTCCCCATCCAACTCCAACATGCACATCTTCGCTTCCGTGAAAAAATTGATGCACTTAGTCCCATCCAAGTTTGCTCAATTTGTTATGAAGCTTACCCATCCATGAAAACAAAAACAAATAACGGAAACATTTGTTGTGCCCGTTGTGTTGGCGAACGAACAACCCACCGTTTTTACTTCACAAACAACATGGACCCAAGTATCCAACCCCATGTGCTCTCTTGCCTGACTCAAGTTGAAGAGATGTTGATTTCTCGTGTCAACCCCATTATTCAAGTCACCCATGCACGTGGTGGCCAACTAAAATATTCCAGCCACACTATTAGCTTTCCTCAAGATATCACTAATATTGTGACCTCTCTTCCTCGCATGCTATCAGAACTAGACATCTTTGTTGTAAACAAAACTAGTTATGACGAAAAATCGTACGAATTTTTTGTCAATAGATCATGTGTTCATGCAGCATTGGAATTCAAACTACAAAATGATCCGTATTACAAAGATGTACATATTAACCAAAATTCCTTGAATGCTTTGCCTATTGTGCCCACCAACATTTCCAACATGCTACACCATGCCAACACATCTTCCATCCCACTCCAATAAGCCATTCTTGAAAATTGTGATTCTGAACTTCCCCAACCATGCCCATCTGACCTCCACCCATCCTCCTTTGTTGCAAATCTGCCAAAATCTCATCCAGAAATACATGAAATACTTGCCTACATAGAATCCTCCAATCACTCACCCATCCATTCACTTCAATGGCCCATCATTGGCCTCTCCCCAATCAATGAATACAACACAGAAGGCCTCTTCTCCATGGCCTTCCCCACCCTCTTCCCCACCGGCTCTGCCATGATTAGTCAACCAAGAATTGCAAAAGTAGATATGCAAGAATATGATTTGCACCTAATACGCTACCATGACAACCATTTTGCACAACATCCTCCCTTCCGCTACTACTTGTACAACCTCATCATGCGCCATCGCAGCCAAGAAACTACCTCTGTCTTCATGAAAAGAGACCTTTAAAACACCCTTCCAGCAACAATCGCTGACCTTCACCACCACCTTCAACAAATTCCCCCTTCCACCATCCCAGACCAGATTATGCGCTTCGGGTCATCCTTGCGCGACAGCCACTCATTCTGGACTAGAGCTAGAGCGGAGCTTCACGACATGATCATTCAACAAGGTACCCCTACCATTCTTCACACTCAGTGCAGCTGATACCAAATGGCCTGACTTGCATAGTACCATGCCTTCCAACCCTCCATCCAATTCACATGAGAAAACTCAATGGAGAATCCAAAATGTTGTTGCAAACCCTCACCGTGCATCTCAGTACATCCATTGCAAATTCACAATATTCCTCGAAGAAGTGATACTTAAAGGATTCCTTGTAAAGGATTACTGGTGCATGTATGCATACTATTCCTTCCATCTCTTACTTTTCATTAACTTCACTTCCATGCATCCATCTTATTTATTTTCCCTTTTTTTTTAAGGTATGAATGGCAACATCGCGGCTCCGCACATATCCATGGTTTCTTATGGCTTCCAAATGCACCTACTATGGACACTTTGGATTGGACCAATGCTTCTGCTGTCCGTGTAGCTAAAGAATTCTTCGATGCATACATTACTGCTTGGAACCCTCGTCCCATTCAAAACCGAGCTGCTGTGATAAAATATACGCCTTTGCAAGACCCATGCCTCCTCCAGACACATGAAATTATTACAGCCAATCAGTTGCAAGACTATGAGCAACTTGTCAATTCTGTTCAAAGACACACAACTTGCCACTCTAGTACATGTTTGCGCAAAAGAAATAACAAAACAAGTTGCCGCTATGGAGCCCCATGGGAAGTTCATGACGCATCATCTCTTCACATTGATAATACTGGCCGTAAATTGTACGCCCCTGCTAGAAATGATGACAAGCTAAATGTGCACAACGCTCATCTTCTTGCAATATGGAGGGAAAACATGAAATTCCAACCAATTCTATCACGCCATGCTGTGTTGAACTACATTTCAAAGTATGCAGCAAAAGCAGAGGCAAAGTCTGAAAGCTACTACCAAATGCTTTCCCGTCTCTCCCAATGTTCCCCACCCGATGCTCCTACTATTATTGTCGTCCGCAAAGTTCTGACCGAAATTGTCGGTGACCGAGACATTGGTGCACAAGAAACATGCCACATGCTGCAAAAACTCCCACTAGCAAAGTGCAGTCGTTCTTTTGTATCCCTCAATGTGAAAAAACAAGTATTCAAAATTTTTTCACAAGAATTGGATGGTGATCCTCCATCGACACCTTTCATCGTCTCATACATGCATAGACCACCTGCACTTGAGGATTTGTTTCTTATTGAAGTTGCACGCTCTTGGACCTTCTCCTCCGCTGCAAAAAAACACCTTGGAAACACATCTTCCCTCCTATGGTTGTACGTGTCCTTCCTCGTTACACCTCCATCCCATTGAAAGACTCATCATCCTATGTGGATTTTTGTTGGGGAGAACTCCTTCTATACTGCCCTTTCCGTACCCTCCCTGACGACATCGGCACATCTGACGCGGCCATTGTTGCACACTGGGAACAAACTAGACAGACATATCAAGCTTGGCATGTCCACCGCACCCCAATTGACCCTGTCGATGCTA
Organism: Pinus albicaulis; assembly: GCA_034641835.2. Lineage (NCBI taxonomy): Eukaryota > Viridiplantae > Streptophyta > Pinopsida > Pinales > Pinaceae > Pinus > Pinus albicaulis. The sequence goes on along the minus strand of CM076571.1, from coordinate 899,421,373 downwards.
ACTCTTGCTGTTCATCTCTTGATGCCCCTCCCCATGCCCCCACGCTCGACATGCCTGAATGGAAATTTCTCTCTCAACTCCACCCAAGCAAAAACATCCTCCTCAATGAACTTGAAATGCTTGGCCATCGTGACTTTGATGCAAATTATAATTAGGCCAACTCCATTATCCCTTCACAATTACAAGAAACAGCCATCTGCTTCATCAACTTCAACCGCTCCTCCACAAGAATCCACCAAATCCAAACTCCATTCTCACATTCACTTTCCTCTTTGTCCCCAAGCCAAACCATTGCATTCAATATCATTTTTTCCCACTTCCGCACACACAAGACAGGATCAATTTTAAAAATGATAATCTGAGGCACTGTTGGTACTGGAAAGTCATTCCTAATTGAATGCCTAAAAATTGCCTTCCTTGAAAACTCCACCAATGGACCAAACCCCCTCCTCTTGCTTGCTCCAACCGGTGTTGCAGCATTCCACATCAATGCATTGACAATCCACTCTGCTCTTCGCATCCTTGTATCCTCTATGCAACCTTGAGAGGGTCAAGCCCTCCTAAACCATCAAGAACAGCTCCGAGATGTGAAACACATTCTAATTGATGAAATGAGCTTCATTGGTCCTAAATTGCTTTCTCAAATCGATGATTGCTTGCGGGAGGCATTCCCATCAAATAAAAGCAGCCGTTTAGGTGGACGTTCTATAATTCTCGTGGGGGACCTTGCCCAACTTCCACCTGTCAAAGACACACCAATGTATGTAGGCACTTCTCGTGGCACTGCACTATGGCAAAGCTTTGATACCGTGGTTACACTTTCAACATTTTTCCGCCAACAAGAAACTAGCCCTGCTCAGATTTCCTTCCGCGAACTCCTCTCCAACCTTCGCAATGCAACACCCACTATTGATGATTGGAAGCTTCTTATGACACGCTCAAAAACAAACCTTCCTGAACTCGAGGTCCAGTCATTCTCAAGTTTAATGCATCTATACGCCACAAATGAGGCTGTTGACATGCACAATAAAACCATGTTGAAAACACTCAACCAACCAATCGCACGTTGCTACGCTACCCAAAGGAAGGAATTTATAGGCAACAAACTGGAAGATGAACAACTAGCTACAAAAATTCTCCTTTGCATTGGACAGCGAGTTATTCTAACAAGCAACTTGTGGATTGAGGCTGGCCTTGTCAATGGTGCACTCGGCACCGTCCGCACGCTCGTATATGCACCAACATCTAAACCTCTCGAACTCCCATTATTTGTTGTAGTCGACTTTCTTCACTACAAAGTTCCACCACGGGATCCTTCAAATCCTAAATTTGAGCTGATCCCCCCCATAACAAGGGGCTTACGCACACAAATACCGCTTCGCATGGCATGGGCCTTAACAATCCATAAATCACAAGGCATGACACTAGATAAAGCAACAATCGACATCAGAAACATTGATTGACAGGGTCTCACTTTCACAGCAGTATCAAGAGTCCGGTCATTAAATGACCTGTGCATCTCTCCTGCTTTCTCCTTCTCTCACTATTCCCGAATGAAGGAGAACCCTTTCGTCATACGCAGAAAAAAATAAGAGGCTCTACTCACCTAAAAATATATTTCTCAAGCTCCTTGAAGCCCCTCTACTATTGGTACCTTACCATCCCACTAGCTATTCACTATTGTGCTTTCCCATTTGACTATATCTTCTATACATTGTTCACTAACATGCTTTCAATTTCTGTGCAGGAACTTAATGGATCGTAAATATATCTCACAGCTTCAACAATTTTGCAAAGAAATCAACGAACAAGAAGCTGCACTTCTCAATGTACAGGAGCGATTCCTGCATCCACCTACTCTGCCTCTTTACCGGTTGCGCCCCACAATAAAACTACTGCAACGGATAAGAAATTGGATAAATCTCCTCATCCATATTCATCAAAGGGATGCACAAAGAGAACTCCGAGCATACTATCTTGACCGTGTACCTACTCTGGACGTGAAATGGTGCTGTCGTTGTCGAGCAACACCTTGTCTATACGACTAGTATTTCCCCCTAGTGCAAAACCATCTAACCACTATGCTACACATGATGCAATTTTGTCAATACATCTTATTGTTAGATACATTTTCACAAGCTTCAGCAAAAGACTTATTTCAGTACAAATTGTTTTTTCTTAACATACATTTCTCTAAAATTTAACAAAAGACTTCTACTGTCCACCTAGTAACTTTGAAATCACTTTTGGCAATTTTAATGAAAAAATCTCTTTTTTATACACCTTCTTATTTTCTACAAAATATAATGAACATTTCATTAAAACATCAACACAACTTTTAGAAAAAAAATTCCATGAGTTTTGAAATTTCTAATGTTCTATGCTTATATGTCAAATTCAATCGAAAAGCTCTGTTGCCTGTTGGTGGTTATTTATAGATAATTACTGAACATTTCACTTAACTACTTGTTCTAATTGCTGCTAATATCAGGTTAAATGTCGTCTCTCTTTTGTTGATATGATAAATGTGCAGTTCAAACACAGAAGTGTTGTTTAAATCCAATCGAATTCAGCTAATGTGGGATGCAGGAGCATATTTAGGAGAAACTATACATGTACTTGGTTCCCATGTAAACTGACTCATAAGTCTTGACTAATTGTTGCCAATTGCACATCGCCATCCACTAAGACTTTAGTAATTTACTATTTACAAGAACCGAATGCAATGCAGGAAGCCATGTAAAATCTATCGTTGAGATTTATTATGAACCACTGGAATCAATTCACAGCAACCCAAGACAGAAAGAAATGAGCTCCTATGTGCAATTACCTTCCACTAAGCATCACAGTGGGAATCCCAAGACAACAATAATTGAGCTCCTATGTGCAATTGCCTTCCACTAAGCATCACAATGGGAATCCATTATAACCCATAACCCATAGCAACATTAGGGCTCAAGTTAGGTGTAAAATTGAATTGATTACATAATACACAGAAATCAAACCCATGAATGCTAAATGGTAATTTCTAAAAAGAAAACAATCCATTCACACAACTCTTTGCACTATGATCCACGCTTCTCTGCATATTGAACTTTTGATTGCCCATAAACAATTGTTTACGGAGAAAAAATTTAAAATCAACAAGTACCAATAACAGCTTTATATAACATAACCCATGCTATAGCATAAATATGAATACTGATTGAAAAGTGCTGAGAACTAAACACAGACCTACTGATTGATACTTGCCATCTGGCATCGAACTCATGAGTACTGATCACAATTCTTTGTGCAATGAATTTTTTATAGACTTAAACTTGACAGTTTTCTCACTATGAACGAACTAAACTCACCGATAACCCATAATAGCACTATATCCCATGGCTATAACACAAAATTTAATCAAGAGAAACCATACGAACCTTCAAACATGATTTACAGTTGCTTGGGCATTGAAATCGTGACTTGTGATTGAAAATTGCTGCAAGAATTGAAGCCGTGACCACATTCACACAGTTTGTTGCCACCAAAACCCACTGCTACCACTGACCAGTAATTGTTTGCTTACTGAACTTTCAACTGTCAACTAACAATTGTCTTCCTAAGCACAAACTAAAACCAACAACAACCCATCACAACATGGCACAAACTTTAAATCAATTGAACTTGTAGCAGCATTTGAACTTGAGAAGACTGAATAGCAATAGCTCATGTGTTGCACTTTAGGACACATTTTCAGTTGTTAGAAGACTTGCAGATAACCACCAGTGTAATTATCATGTATGTTCAAGCATAGATGATAAAAGGCAAAAACCAATCATTGTTTTTTTAGGTGATAACTAGCATATCCTTAATTGGATGCATGTACCAGTACAATATAATCGTATGAATGGAAAGAGCTCCCATTTAAATATAGCCAGCAGGTTCTCGTTTGTTGTCATAGTGCTGGTCCACCTTGTCTCTTTGTAAATACAACTGGCATCTATTGTAAATGGTTGAAGAAATGTTAAGGTAATGGTTGAAGATTTCTGTTAGCTCTTATTAGAAGAATTAATGGAGAAAATTGTATGAGCGAAGAGTTTTTTTAGAGTGGTTTTGGTGTGCAGCAAAAGCTCAAAACAGTAGTGAGATTGTGTTTTGTGTGCAACAGTAATTATTTCTTGTGTAATTGGAAAATTTTGAAACTCTATCCTATTCTATATTATGAATAAATTTAATGTTTATGCCTCAATATATGAAGAATTCGTGAAGATCGATGAGTTGTTTTCTTTGTAATAGATTGAATGGCTGCGATCTGGGTATGTTCAGTTTAACTGTAAAAAGAAATTGCTGTGTTGAAACAATTCTTTTGAATCTGCGAGCATGAAGTCATTAATACAGAAAAACTGTGAAATAAACCCTTTCATAACTTTGGAACGGATTTAAATATATGTTGATTTTTTTATGATCCATCGGGTCTGGTAAGATCTTTGCGTCGGCTTGAAAGAAGTTCACAAATCGCATTACATGTAAATTGGAGTGGATGCGAAATAATAATAAACTGGTTGGAGAAAGTGGAAATTGGGTCCGGTGGACATCGCGAACTTTGTGGGGAGGTGACATTGAAATGTATCGATTTCCGATTTCCGATAATATCACATCGAAACTGTAGACTAATATCGCATCGCCGTAGTGGTGAATACTTTGCATACTCCGATTTCAAGCTATACTCTGATTGCCGATTGAAGCCATACTCTGATTTCTGATTGAGGCCATACTTTGATTGCCGATTTGCGAATGTATCTGGGTCGTTCGATCGGCCAGACCTGACCGTAAGAATCCACATAAGGTTCTGTTGGTAAAAGCGTTCAACACGATTTTTAAATAGGTTAAAAGCATATATCGGATCGAAAGAATTATAAAATATTTGTGAGTCTTATAAAAGGGTTTTGGTTCTGATAAGGAAAGGAGCAATTAGGGGATTAAGATGTCTATTGTGGGTTTTGTTCGTAAAGTCCAACGTTGCTGCTGCGTCAATGTGATGTGTTAAGAGATGGTTCGATTGCAGAAATGCGTGGACAGCATGATGATTGAACTTTGAAATGGTGGCGACTGGTGTTCTATTTCAACTATAAGAATTTTCGTTTGAAGGAAAATATGGCATAGTTTGAAGTCTGTGACTGGAAAAGTTATTAACACAGCGAATCTGTGAAATAAAACATTTATCGGAACTTTGAGCGGATTTAAAATTTATATTGGTTGATTGTATGAGTTATCGCGTTCCATATCACTTCACATGACATTGGAAACCGGATGTGATATGGTTATAAAATTTGTTTAAAGTGAAAATCGGATCCGAGAAAAATCGCATTGCCACAGGAAGCGACACCATTCAACTGTTGCGACTTGCGATCGCCGATGGGCATCGCATCGGAGCTGTAGTGAATGCGATATTCTGGACCCGATGCATTTCAAAACTGAGATGTAATGTAATTCAACTCCCCTCTGGAAAATCTTTAAACTTATGAGACATACTGCCCCGCAAAATGGTTTCGTGTGACGGTGGGACCCAAGATACACCATTCGTCTCCTTTCGACATTCCTTTGCACCACAGGTGCAATTGCTAGTTAATGTATTTTCTAAAATATTTATGATTAGTTAAATGCTTTTACGCTATGATTTTGATGAGTTTATTATTCTTAAATGATGGTTTTTAAGCCAAAACATTCATCCATATATCACATATCTTTAAAAAAGAAATACAATTTAATAAAAAGAAATACATATTTAATATTAAAAATAGCTATTAATTAATATTTAAATAAATTTATTTTTAAAAAATTATATATATATCCAACAGAATTATAGACTGTAAATACGAATATTCACAAATCCATTGAAATACGAATATTCCAATCCCATTAGGTATGTGGATAAGGTCACTTTTTGTTTAGTGAATGCGACCATGACTCGGAATATTGGAAATTCTATGTGGATAAGGTCACTTTTTGTTTAGTGAATGCGACCATGACTCGGAATATTGGAAATTCTATGTGGATAAGGTCACTTTTTGTTTAGTGAATGCGTTCATGACTCAGAATATTGGAAATTCTCGCGCATATAATGAATCCACGTGGATATATTTTTCTTCCATTAATCCCTCTCGTTCTAGTCAAGTGTGCGTTAGCACCCTCACCCATATGAATCCATATAAATGACTGACTGACTCCGTCCCTCTCCGGGTGGTCCAGCGAGAATCGCCCATATGAATAGTGAGTGATTTAGATTAAGATAATTTGATATATATAATTATAAATATAGTTATACAAATGAGAAAATTCATGTATAAAAATCAATTATTTAACGGTTAATTTAAAATTAATTCTACTCAATTTTAATTTATAAAACTAAATTAATTATTTAATATTAAATAAAACAACCCATATTAATTTTATATTTGACTTATTTTACAAAATATTCTTAGGTTAAAGTGATTAACCTTCGTTCAAAATCACATTCAATATAAAACTCAACATAGTTAAAAAATTAAATATATTTCTCCATTTTATTATATTCAATGGATAACATATTTCTAAAACATAGATATTTTTTTTAATTAAATTTTATTATTATTATTTTTACCTTTAGAATCAAAATGTTTTCCTGTTATTATAATGAATATAACCTAAAGTGGTATAGTTTCGTTTTTATAGTACCTTTTTTCTAATATCATTTTTCTATAGATTCAATCTCAATAGTGTCATAATCTTTACGATACCTTTCTCTTTATACATTCAAACTGCATACACTGTAGGTATGTTGTATGTTCAGGTAATTCACTCCATTGCAAATTTTGTTTCTTACACTTCCCTGTTTTTCAAATTTCACATTACCTTTTATATTTTCCTTTTCATGGATATAATGATACAAACATAAATATTGAGATATCAAAACTATCATAAATCGAGTCACACCCACTAACAATGTTATAGCATATAGCATATCTTGAGTGCGATTGTAAACATATTCCGTGAAATAAATTATCATATTATGTAACAGATTTTACTTTTTCAATTCTTTTTTGGGAAATTATGGATAATTTTACAAGTTAGAATGAGAGCTATGTTTCGATCTCTTTGAAATAAATGAATTTTTCAAATTTGGAATACGAATAAGAATGACCCATCTCCATTTTCGTGGTATTAAATGTTACAGAAACGGTAAGATACAGAAACAAATTTGTGGAGAACGAAACGAATTTCTCTCACGTCATGAAATATTTGTGCTCTCTTTATATAATAATTAGAATTCAGAGGAGGACATGATAATTATTGCAAAATATGAGTTCAACACTCTAGTGTCCTATTCTTGATGAAAAAACGATGTTTCATTCCTCATGTCAATTGTCTTATGCTTTATGAATACGGACAAGCATTGATCTCTTTTATGAATGAGTGACATTTTTTATAAAAAAATTCTAGTTCATAAATGGCTGGTAATTTTACAAATTCAAATGATGTTTGATTTGGTTTCTATTCTCAGACTTGGGAGTCAGAATTTCTATGAATGTATGTTGATATATGTTGATAAAGTTGAGTGTGGGATGTGAAAGTTTTGGGTCTTCTATAAGATAATAGATGTCACTTTCAGATAAGTCAATGCGTTAGTTTCAGAGATATCAAAGATGCCTGAGTGAAATGACCCTCGGCCATTAGTATTTCTTTTCCCCTCCATGGTATACTGTTCCAACTGACTGAATATTTTTTTCCTTAATTTTCTACCCCTTCTTTATGATGCCAGCATTGTGGAACCCCTTTTTCCAAGCCCATCATGAGCACAATACCGATGCTTTTTATCCGTTTCTCTATGCACGCATGCGCGTTCTTTTCTCTGTAATAAAATAAAACAAGCTGGCAATACCCAAGTTGCAAGACAAAGATGATTAACGAAATCTTGTGTTGGGGTCGGTGTGAGCGAGGAACAACTTGTTCTTTTGTTTCTATTTCCTTTCTACCAACACCAAAGTGAAAGGCTACAAAAGGTGGAGATAATGATGAAGGTAAGCACGAAATCATCTGTGCTACGTAGCTATAGCAAGTTGAGATTATCATTATCTTTTATGAACGATTGATCTCTTATCCTTCCAAATCGGAAGAAGTTACACGCTCGACTTTTCTTGCCAAGGCAGTTTTAACAGAAAATTGAAGTGACCGCATCATCATTATCTCGCAATTTGCTGTTTGATCTCTTTCTCTCTTGCAAGTTGAAACTCTTTGAAATCATCATCTTGAAAAGTACACCTCGATTCCTTCCAAAGCTGGAATGTTCAACTTGCCTCAAGGGAGAGATGATATCATGGATCACCAATATTACGATCGTCTCTAAGCAACCAAACAAAAGTTGAAAACTATATCGTTTGATTAATGTTAAGAATGGTCATGAGTGTTAATTGATGCATAGTAACAGTCAACATCAAGACTGAATTTGATGGGCAAAGTATCTATCTACCACGGGTCATCTATCTATCTTCTTAAGAAGTATCGGTCACTGGGTCATCTAGCCATGATTATATATAGATATATCTTTTTTTTTTTATTGAAATTGTGAAAATGGATAAAGAGATTGTAATTCAATGTACAATCCCATCTTGAAATTTCGATCCTGATAAGCACTAATATCAAATCACCAAAATTTTGAAATAATTTTTTTAATGGAGGTTCCTCGAGATGGTGCCACCTTGGGCTCACAAAATACTAATCGCTCCTATATTCTCTTTGAATTCCAATCTGCGAAGAGCCATGGCTTTGTGCTCAGAGTATCAAAGGATAATTCGGAAATTCTCTAGGCTCTAACCTTCCACGAGTTCTATGAACTCTTGAGTGGAAAGAAATGGGCACCCTTGGATCAAAGGTGGCATATCCTCTTCATTCTTAAAAAATGCGTACTTTTTATGTTTCGAAGAGAAAAAGGATCAAGACCTAATTCGTCATAGTGGCTTGTACTTTATAGTTTCTCATGGTATCTATGTGAACGTATGGAGCCCTAATTTTAACTCTAAGAATGTAAACCCCTAATTTGTGTTAGTGTGGTGAAGTTTCGTTACTTCCTTCTCCACTACTGGAACAATGAAACTTTCCATAATATTTGAAATTTGATTGGACAAATATATTAATAGTGTTGAGCCACATCAGGGAATGTTAACCTACACACGAAGTTTTGTGGACGTAGACTTGGAAAAAGATATGTCGGAAACAATGCACTTAAACCTAAACAATTTCTCCCTTCTACAGAACATTGACTAAAACTAGATTCAGCTCAAGTGGAAATCATGCCATGAATATTAGTAATGTGTGTGAAATCTCTCGCAAGTTGACATCGCTGAAACAAGAGGAAGAAGGTGAACAATGACAACAACTAAAGTATTGACAAGGGCCCAATAAGTGTTCATCGACATGAAAAACTATTGTAAAACAAGTTGTCACTGAGAATGCCCCTCCATCCCCAAAAGGATCCTTCGAAATGTTAGGAATCTTGCTTCAACAAAGGAAAATAGGTCAATCCACAAGAAAATAGTTTCATTGCATTAAAAAATCTAGAAGATGGAGGTGAAAACCAAATCAATGTTACGTAGGATATTCATAACCCTTTTGAAAAAGTTGTAGCTTCTAAGGAAATTTTGAAGGAAATTCCTCTTCTAGAGGAAATCCCAATTGAGATTCAATATTCATCTAAAGATTAGGAGGTTTTCATTTCCCATAAAAGCCCTCACACCTCTCATGTCCATTCCTTTGCAAATTCTACTAATGAAAGGTATGACGATGAAATGATGAAAGAAACTATGTTGAGAAAAATTCATCTAAAAGATGGAAGAAAAGTAAGTAGGGAGATTCATAGTGATAGAGAAATAATGAGGGAAGTGGTTTTCCCCCATCCAAGGGGAAACCCTAAAAACTTTAGTAAATGATGAATATAGTATCCTAGAATTGTAGAGGAATGGGGAGTAGAAAAAAATCTCTTAGAAGTCTTAATTTTGAAAACAAAAATCCCCATCCTTCCTCTCCGTGAGAAAAAAATTGGGGAAAAATTAAGCCCTCCGAAAGAGTAAGTACTTATGGGAATAAATTCATGCTTCTATAGTTAGATCACTAGGTGACTTTGGAGGGCTTTATATATTATGGTATGATACAATGTTTCAATTAATTTCAAAACAAAATACACAACATTGGCTAGCCACCCATCTTCGCATTACAAGCAATGAGATATGTATTATTTTTAATGTATAGGTATGAGTGATTTATCATAAAAACATGTTTTGTTGGAATTATTTAATTAGCCATGATGAATCATGGTTCGTAATAAAGTGTATTATTGGGGGGTGAATTTAATATAACTATTCACGTGGAGGAAAAAAGGGGAGTCGTGTAATTGACTCCTTTCAAATAAAAAATAGAAGATTTTATTTCCTCTCATGAGCTCATTTATTTTTTTCTAACCCATAGCAAGGATATGTGGATAATTAAGCGAATTGCACCTGGTCACATTATGGGCAAGTTGAACCAATTCCTAAAAAATAATGATTGTCTTTATCATATATTTCCTGTTTCCATGCTTTTTTCCTTCGAGTGGGTCAAGTAATAGGATTATCCTACTCTCCCTCCACTCTCAAGAAGATTATGCCCCCCTCCCTTCCTACTTCAACCCTTACTTCCTTAGTTCCTATGGATTTTATGAAGCGGTATCTCGAGCCAAGGGTGGATGGATTTTTTGTTTTCCTCTCTTAACTTAGGAGAAAAATGTAAAAGCACTAAAATATGCATTAAAAATACGAGTTAAGGAAAAATATGAAGATAGAAGTAAGGAAGTTGATCTCCACAAGAGAAGGCTTGAGGATGTCCACAAAAGAATGGAACATGAGTATATCAGTGAGGACATCTTGCATGAATAATCTTGGGAGTTTGACATGTCCGATATGGCCGTAATGGAGGAGTAAGAGATATGGCGTCTAAAATCCATAAGTCTCTCATTGAGGGATAGGGATTAGAAAACCAAAAATTACCATCACTGAGCAATGAAGAGTTAATGGATAAATAAATGTTAAAATAGTTAATTACTCTCACATGAGGAAGTTGGCTGAAATTAGAGAGTCATTTAAGCCATAATCGAATTTAGTATGTGGTTTCGTGTCAAGTTATTTTAGGCGAGCCGCTAGTTGGAACAACTTTAGATACCCGTCACCAAGGTCATTGTAATCATCAAGTTTATGTGATCAATTGAAGAGTCACAACTCATGTTATTGTAGGTGAATTATTTGTGTTATTTTGTGCCCATAATCCTCTTCCTTTCCAAAAAATTAGTATATGAACTGAGGAAGGATCATAGGATGATCATAGGATGTGTGGATCTAGTAGAGTGAGTAAATAAGAGGGCGAGGTGTGACTTTTATAAATTTTTTTTTTTTTTTTTTTATTGCAAACTTTTCGTATAGTTAAGGTGTGGTACAATTTTTTTTCTTGATTAAGGTAACTCGACAATGCATCTTCTAGTCACAAACTGTGTTGATTTAGAAAAACCTTTGATTCTCTAGTTTGGACCGGATCAACACACCCCAACCCTATCAAAAGGTGTGCTGATAAAAAAATACCGTTCAAAAAGTAAATCATGTTCAAAAGGTTAATCCCTTCAGCCACATACCTCATATTAAAATTATTTTTAAAAGGGACGTGAGGTATAAAAGAGTCTAAAATTTCATGCAAGTTAAAATGTGACTCATTTGAAAATTTATTCATAAAGGTTGGAAATGGATTCGTAAAGTTTGGAAAAATATTTTTATGAAAGTCTTTATAATTCTTTTAGAAGGTCTTTATTTAAATTGATGAAAAGGATTTATTATAATAATTTTTCAAAAAAAAAATTCGTTGGAGTATTTTATAAAGGTTATAAAAAGCTTTTACATTTATTTTTCTAGATAACGTTTTTTATATAAAAAAAATATAAGGAGTTTTTTTAAAAGGTGTTTTGAAATTTTTTTAAAAGAATATTTTTGTTAAAGATGGTTTCATCTAGTTTCCAGCCCCAATTTCCACTATTTACAGGGAGGGATTATGATGTGTGGGCTATTGGGATGGAGATGACATTGAACGCTCATGATGTGTGAGATTATTTGTAGTTTGGGTTTCCAAAACCTAAGAATGAGCCCTCGCTAATGCAGAGAGAGAAAAATGGAAGAAAAACAAAAGGAAGAATGCATAAGCTTTGTAGCTTATCCAACAAGGAGTGGACCGAGTAGTGTTCGAGAAAATTGTGTTCACAACTTCGACAAAGTATAAAGGTATGGCCAAAGTAAATATTATTAAGTTGCAAAATACTAGAAGATATTTTGAAAGTATGTAGATGAAGGAGACAGAGGACCTTGATTCATTCATAAATCGGGTCATGATTTTCGTAAATCAGTTAAAAATTTATGGTGATGACATTAAATATCAAATAATGGTTGAAAATTTCCTCAGATCTTTGTATACCAAATTTGACGCGATAGTCGCAACAATATAAGAAACGAAGGATTTGGAAACATTGACAGTTGATGAGTTGATGGGATCACTTCTATTCCGTGAGGCAAGGATAGACAAAAATAAGGATTCAACTTTAGAAACCGCTTTCAAAATACAAGTTTTTATTTTAAGAGACATAGGTTGAGGAATATGTAGACCAAGAAGCATTGATGAGGCAGAATTCATGGTGGTTAGAGAGATGTTCGAGAAGAGCATGAACATGAAAGTGGAAGCAACAACATAATCTTCAAAAATAATCAAAGAGTTCATAAATCCAAGGTGATGTGTTATATTGCAATAAATTTGGCTACTATGCCCATGATTGCAAGAAGAAGATAGTTGATCATGGAAATGAGAGATATAACATCACTACAGAGGATACCAACTCCATCTTCCTAGCTTTCTATACCATGCATGAACCTTCTGATAATGTGTGGCTATTATACAATGGTTGCAGTAACCACATGAAAGGAAACAATAATTTGGTTGGAAATTTGGATCTATTTGTGAAGACAGAGGAAAGGTTGGGGAATGACAACACCATGGATGTAGATTGAAAAGGAGTGATCAACATTATGACCAAGTAGGGGGATCCAAAGACAATTTTAGAGATATATTATGTGCCTAGTCTCAAACATAATTTGATAAGCATTGGTCAATTGATGGAGAAAGGATATATAGTTACTTTTCAAGGATAATATTGTGTTATATAGGACAATTCCCCATGTAAGCAGCAGATAGCAAAGGTGAAAATGAAGAGGAACGAAATCTTTCCTCTAATTACGAATTACAATGATCAAGTTCATTATTTTACATTTTCATATTCTGATGACTATCGGTTTTGACACTTTCGGTTTGGAAACCAACACTTCTATGGTTTAAGGTTGTTGAAACATAAACAGATGGTTAGAGGATTCCTCCCATCAAATAAATTGCTAGTACTTGTGAGTTTTTCATCTTGGGAAACCAACACCATGAAAGTTTTCCAAAGGGAGTTGCATACAGAGCAAAGATATCTTTTGAGCTATTGCATACAGACCCATGTGGACCTATGAGAAAAGAGACAAACGGTGGAATTTGTGAGTTTTTCACTTTCATTGATTATTATAGAAGAAAGACATGGGTTTACTTCCTGAAGCATAAGTAAGAAACTTTTGCAAATTTCAAAGAATTCAAAGTCTTAGAAGAGAACCTATGTGATCAAAAAAAAAGGTATTGAGGTCAGATCATCATGGAGAATATGATTCAAAGGCATACCATGATTACTGCAAACAACATGGAGCCATAATACAATTTACAAATACATACACACAATGACAAAATGGTGTAGAAGAGAGAAAGACCAGAACAATTATGAACATGGCAAGGATCATGTTGAAAGGAAGAAACTTGTCTAATGAGTATTGGGCAGAAGCAGTTGCATGTGTTGTTTATGTTATAAATGAATCTCCTACAAAGAGTGATGCAACCAAGGAACCTTGGCACTAATTCAGTTTATCTGGCACTACTCTTTTCTAAACATTCGCTATCCATTTTTAATGCAACACCCATATATTAGCTTTACTTTACTAAGACAAGGTTCCAGTCTTGGGTGATTTTGTTTCCTTAAATTAGGTAGCGACTCAATGCTTCCTCGCCACAAGACTAATAATTACATTTGGGCAAGATCTGTTCTAACTCTATTTAACTTCATATTCAAGTGAATGTATTTGGGCTTTTGAATTCACTTGCAAAACTTGCAGGGAGATATACCTCTATATTTGAACTACTCTCCACCAATGATAATAGTTTACAATTCCAACACATTTCTACTTAATGGAAGGTCCCAATTTGTCATAAATTCAATCCAGCAATTCCACTCAGAGGTGGAACCACCGTCTATAACAGATTCAGTAACTGCAAGAACCTTTGTGATTGCAATTTCACAAATTAAAAAGAGAAATATAATTACCAACACCATAGATCATTCAAATCTGTATTTCATACCTCGATTCTAGAATAGAAATGTTGCTGAATCCTTCAAGAATACAAAATCTCACCAACGATTACCTTTCATGCTTGATCGTTCTTCAGTGGGAACTCATAGATACCAAATTTTGTTCACACACTCGTGTAAAATGTGGTTCACAAAATATTGCAAATATCTTGAACCAAGACCTTTCTCAAGAAAAAACTCGTGATTCACACAATAGACATAATTCTGCATAAAACCTAGATCGTGAAATCTTCGAATTCATCTTCGTTTGCTCAAAAATTTATCAAAAATTCCAATGATGATTCCTTTTCCCAAACAAACATAACCTCAACGCCAATCTTCAACATGTGATGATGCCAATTCTTGTTTCATGTTCTATCTTTGACTGTATGAATGAATTTAATTCCTTGTACATGAAAATCCTGATCTTCGATTTTCATCTATCATTCCTCTCCACTATTGTAATAGAGAATTATCGCACATGCACAAAAACCTCATCTAACATTAGCTCAGAGATGTCTTTCTCACAAAGAATAAACTTCCACAAATAGAGGATAAATACAATAGATCATTAATTTCATATTGAACATACTAAGACATTTACTCTTCTCCTAATGAGGGTTACTCAAATACTTATAAAATCCCTCACACATTTACACTTAAATGCTAAAATTCCCTAACAGTATCACACAGAGACAACTACACACAACAAAATATGAGATTCTATTCATTTCATAATCTGTACATACATAATAAACTTATGTCTCTTACTTCTTTATGGCCTAATCTTCATTTGGTTGGCCACTCTTCCTCATCCATATTCTACATTAATTTATCATTATTTTCTATCATCCCCCTTTCACTCAATGTTTTACAAAAACATATATACATCACCCAATTCACTGAGTTTTTGGTAAGATCCTAATCTAACTCCTAAAATCTCTTAAAATTCTTCATTTCCTCAACCAAATCATAATTTGAATTCTGTTCATAATTTTAGATCTGATTACATACCAAAACAACTAATTCACGCCCAAATTAAACCATCTAACTATCACTCACTTCCACAAAATATTTCCATTTAAAAATACAATATTTATTTTTTTAGGAAAATATGACTTTTCCTCCAATGTCAAGACCCCATTTTTTTAACTAAATAAAATACTACTTTTGAGAGTTAATGCTCCTACATGAGACTCCCAAATTTAAAAAATTTCATGCCCTCCTGCCATGTGTTTGAACTAGATTTCCACTTTTCTGTAGTATTGTAGCAGTCCAGTATTTTCCTCCATTGTTTCCTCCTAGATCCCACAATTTAATTTGTAATTTTTCATCCATCTCATTATTTTGTTACACCACTTCCTCTGCTACAATTTATTTTGTCTTTCTATACTTCCAAATCTTATATTGTTTTTGCCCATTTTCTTTACTGATGCAAAGTCCTTTTGTTAGTTGATCTTATTTGCTAGTTGTTTTCCTTTCTCTATTGCATTTTTCCTTGGATGATTTCCTCATGAACATCCACAATCTATCAATTTCACTTTCTAAATTCTCCCTTGGTTGAACTTCACTATATTTAGGCTACTGCATACCTCCTCTTGTTATAAAGTTTATATAATTGTCATTTTTTTTTGTTTGCATCTCTCCCTTACAACCTACTGGTTATATTTTACAACTTTATCTTCAATGTCATCCAAGACAATCTCATCTCTTTCCAATTCTAATTTTCATACCAAATATGAAATCTTTGGTTGAGTATCCTCTCTTCTAAGAAATCCAGCCCCTCGTATAGTGTAACCAAATCACTTGGAGTTGTATTCAAAGTTTCCATGCAACATACCTAATCTTGATCTCCTGCCAACCAATTTCCCAAAAGCTCCATCTCTTCATATAATTGAATAAAACTATTTTGAGTTGTGTCTATAACTTCCATACAACATTTACCATTTGGATTTTTTACCAGTGATTCCTCCAAAATTACCATATCCACATCTATGCTTGTCTTCCATCATGTAAAATTCTCCGTTAACATTTCAATAACTAGAATATCTTTGAGCATTTCTTCATTAGGTATTTCCTCATATTATATTCGTGTATAAGTGTTGTGACACACTGTTGTTCCATACTCTTTTAAAACATAAATTAAAATTTTTTATTCTATGGATTCTTCACATTTTTCATATATATAAAAATTATGAGTTTTAAAATCACAACATTTTTGAGATTTTGTTGTTGTCAACATTCTTCTGCACTTTTCCACAAGCTGCATAATATCTCCATCTTGGTATTCTGCTGAAGATTCCTTTCCCATCAAAGGTATTATGTCATTCTGGTTACTGCCACAAGTTTGATTGTCTTCAAATTTGTCTTTTGTGTCAATTTTCCTGCCAAATTCACTATCTTCAAAATCACTAAAAACATGTTCAAAATACTTCACCATCTCAGCCATTTCTTCGAAAACATTTATTTCCTCATCAAAATGCACAATCACTTTTTCAATTTTCTGATCTTCACCTCTCAAATATTCAACCACACACAAAGTGTTAGATTTAAAAACATAAGACTCTTCTTCCAATGATTCATCTATCACACCTTCATGCAGACCTGATCTAATTTGATAGTCCTTTAGACTGTCTACAAATTCCTTCTCAATATTTTTGGTTTCCTCTTAATCCAGGAACAAATTTTGTTCAAAAATTTATACTCAGTTGCCCTGAGTTCTTTCTTCAACCTGTCATACACATTTTTCCTTAGCCTCGTTTGTAATGAAGTCTATTTCATTTTCTTATTCTTCATTATCCAGACATACAATTGATCCTCTTCTCGTTCTTATAACAAATTCATCAATGCATTCATACTTTCTTTTATATCAACAAGCTCCCTTTCAAACTCCTCTTGACTCGTCTTTTTTTTATGCCATTTGCCTTGGCATCCTTTTCCCTCTAATTGTAAATTTTCCTTTTTGAACCCTTGACATGACTAGTAATAGTAATTTTTTGTTTCTTCTGTGAACTATCCTTGTTCACTAAAGAGATGCAACAAGCCTTCTCCATCTCTTTAACAAGTCCGCTACTTGCTATCAGTACCAAGTGCGCTTCTTGGTATCATTTTATTTCTCTTAGCAAGTCTACCCACACTTTACGACTCGATTACCTTTTTCGTCTTCCAAATGGGACCAAGTTGCTCGCTCGACTTTTCTTGCAAAAGCAGTTTGAGTGGCTGTATGCCCAAAATGAACGCATCATCATCGTCTTGCAATTTGTTTGTGGATCTCTTTACCTTAAGTTGTGACTTTCGAAAACCATCAATATGAAATCCTCATTTCTCATAGCTAATTAGCAAATAGGTTATTGTTTGTTATTATAATCCGCTTAGATTTATACTTTTTCACAGTAAAAAAAATTATATTTCAATAACTTCGATTTTTTTAGATACTTAATATATTTCAGATTAAGAGGTATCTAGATTAATATTAATATTAATATTAATATTAATATTAATATTAATATTAATTTTTTTTTACATGACATGATAATAAAATTAATATTTTCAAATATTATAATTTTGATATGGAAATATTTATGTTATTAAAAATTTTAATATACCTAAATGACATGTCTATGAGGTCTTGGATAGCTAGTGATTGGGTTTCTGTTAAGACACTCTTTGATATATATTAAACATGATGAAGATGTAGTCCTTCCACACTTACAAAAAGCACTTGTTCAATTCCTCTCTCCTATCTAGGTGACATACTGGATATGATGAAGATGTAGTCTTGCTAAACTTATAAAAAAAATATTAAAAAAATTTCCAAAAAAAATTAAAAGATTTTGAGACAATTTTTTTTATTATGTTGTTAAATTGGATTTTAATTTTTTATCAATATAATTATTAATTTTTATTAACATTATAATTATAATTATTTTATATCAGAGACATGGTATACTTACACATAGACTACATACTGAATTATACAAAACACCTCTCCATACCATAAAGAAGTGAAAACAGTCTATAAATTGAAGATAATATTTGAAATTTTCGATTTTTCTTAGACAAAACACAACCTCCGTTGTGTTGGTATTTGTTGAGATATAACTGGCTCACAAATACTAATATCTGATTAGAATTATAATATAATAGTTCGGTGGCAGTTAACACATATTTCGTGCTTTTAAAGTTTTTAACTTTAGTATTGGTAGAAGGAAGGTGAAACAGAAAAGCACGTGCAACTTGTCACGTTGTTTCCAGCCAACATCCATCCACACAAGATTGGTTAATCTCAAATCTTTTCCTTGTATCACAAGGGAATTTTAATCGTCACGAAAATTTCGATTGAGCTCTTATCAGATTATTGTCTCGAAGGAGGAATCTATTGCTATATAGTTAGATTACAGACCAGCTGATGTTATTTTTTATTTTTTATATTATAATTATATTGATATGAATATTATACATTTTATATATTTCAAAATCATTTTAATAATATAAATAATTTAGGAGTAGAATATCTATTTTATTTTTTTGATATAGTTTTCTAAATTTTACTAATAGAATTTATAACAATATTAGAATTTTCTTTAAAATGTGTTTTTAATATATAAATAAATTTATAATATTGGAAATTTTAAAATATTTTATTTATATATATTACAAAACCAAACTTTATATTTCAAAAGAAAATACTTGTCTTAATTTTCAACAATTGTTGAAAAAAAAATAAATGTGAAAAATTTAAACTAAACTAATAATTTAATACTATGAATTCTCATCAACCTTTGTCAACACAAGTCACATGTCTCAAATTGAAAGAAAATTTTATCATTCATATATATATGAGATGGTTCATAGGGTACCCTATAAAGTAAAAAAATACAGTCAACTAGTTTCTCTAAGCTCTAATATTCAATGTAGTGTAATATCCATAATGTTTTTCTAGTTTTTATATTTGATAATAATGCTGGTTGGAAATTTAGCATAACTCAGTATGAGAGATGTGTAATACTATAGTAAAACTTATCCCAAACCATTATCTAAAACAAAGAGAAAAAGAGAGAAAAGTAATATATATAATTATAAATAAAAACTAGCAATTGCACCACATGTTGCAAAGGAAACACCCTAAGGTTGTGGTATAGAAAAGAATAACATATAAGAAAGAAGAGGTATTAAGAAATTTCTCGGCTCCAACTGATACACCAGAATAAGGGGTGGAGAATTATGTTTACTCGACCTCAAATCAAAATATCCATATTAAGTAATTGATTTTTGAAAATCAAATCACTCATAAAATACATAAAATACACATAAAAAACCAGAGACAAAATATTGGCCGAAAAGGCTTCAGGTTCACGACTTCCTCACACATTTTCTCATTATTAAAAGAATGTAATATTACAATTAAATGGATGAGGAGAATGTCTCAAGATAATGTGTTATATCTTGGACACCATGGTTGAGATAATTTTTCAACCAAACACACACCAATATAGGAGCTACCTAAACTAACTCCTATCTTAGAGGAACAACCAATCTAAAGGGTTAGGCATAAATTCCTAACTTTTAATATTTAATTTATTTATTTTATTTTTGGATTTATTATTGTTTTATGAGAGAGGCTAACATTGATGTGGAACAACTTCTTTGTTATTAATTGCATGTAAGATGTCTTTTTTCATAATGAATGAGACGTTTTGGCGAAAGTACTCAAGAGCTCTATATGACGAAATATGCATGTTTATTTTTTTTTCTTCATGAAGGATGCACTTGGTTTTTATGACCAAGTTAAGCAGACTTCACCCTTCCATGAAATTAACATTCACAATGTTGAATTCCTCTGATACTACTCCTAAAACTCTGACTCTGCATGGAATATAAACTTATCAGTATGACATGTTGTACTTCATAAGAGACTACTAATAAGCTTAAGTATGGTAAATACACCTTCACCTGTCATTTGAACATAGAGCATAGAGTTATCTTAATCGTCAATTTTATGGATAAGAGACATTTCGACCCTTTTTAACCCTAGAGGATGATTAATTAATCTCATTCAGATAATTTATACTAATAAATTATCTACAATGATATTTCCATAATTTCTCTTTGAACGGCCAATATTCCACTTCTTTGGAACTTTTCACCTCAGTCAGAATAACAAACATCACGAATACCCAAAAGAAAGAAGAAAAAATCAGCTCATAGTCAGGGAATCTAGCTACTTCTTTAAGGATCGTAATTCAAGACTTTAGTGCCTTTTAAATATCATTTATTTTCCCATCAAATAAAAAGCAATAATCAAATTTTATAAAGACAAGAATGGGAACAAATTTCAAATGTATTAACTCCCTTCCCTAGTGATAATACATTTTTGTTTTGAAATGAAATTATTTTCCTGATCTTTTAAATAATAGATTCCTCCCCAAGTGACCCTTTAGAGATACTTTTTTTTGCAACTGATTGCAATATGTAAGGGCCTTTTGTCTAGTATTTTCTGAGTCATTGATCCGGATTTTATACAGGAACGCAACAGAATACAGAAATAACCATGAACATAGAGATGCAGCGGAAATAATGCTTCATTTCATTAATATCAAATAACAGAAAGATGCTTACAGACATAATGGAAATAAAATAGCTACGGTGCTGGTAGCGAATCTCTGAGAAGAGATGTGGTGGCTACAGACCTCTGAACTGTGTTACAATGAGGCTCGAGGGCCTATTTATTGTTGAGAAACAATGTAGAATTTGAAACGTCCAAAAACCTAACCGTAGGAGATGAGGCGCCAAAACTGTGGGCGCCTGTTTGGGTAAATTGGTGGTTCAACTTCTCGGGGGCATAACTTTGGCACCCAATCTCCGTTTGACGCATTCAATAGCTTGTTAGAAAGATCTATCCGAGGACTACAGCTGTCGGGACGAATTTTATCAGAAAATTCGCTGGCGCTTTCATACCCAAAAAACGTCGTTTAGGGCCTCAAAACGGCTCCGGAAGTTCGAGTTTAGAAAAACACAAAAATAGTAAGTTGTGCTGAATGTGAAAATCTGCAAGAATTGATGGTGCTGGTCCAAATGGAATAGGTGGGTGGCCACCGATATCCACCTGGATCATTCCTCCCTCCTTAGGAAACAATGGTCCCCATTGCGTTGAGATCCTCCATGAGATGAGGAAAATTCTATTGAACTGAGTATTAGATGTGTTGAAGATGCCATGGACCTGCGGGTGGACATGCTGGATGCGTTTAGTAAATTTGGTTTCTTTATCAGCCTCATACAATACATGTTTGGATTCTGTATGTGTAGTTGCAGGATGTATGGAAACATCAGGTGGTGGTGCATTGGGAGTCGGATCAATGGAGTGCTTGTCCTGACAGTGTAGAGGAACCTCTATGAGTGAGGAGAAATTGTCATCGTATTCCTCCATGACTTTGTCCATCTGCTGCAGCCGTGAAAGGGAGCCCTGTTTCGAGGTTGTGGCCACAATATTCTTCTTTCACTGTGAGCGAGTCGTAAGGAAAATGAATTTCCTGGTCTGGGAGAAACAATCTTACTGCGTTGTTTTGCAGTAGTCAAAGAAATGGCAGGAGGCGGTACTACCTCCGGTATCCTGTGCAAGTTATTTCCCAAAGTAATAATAACAGCACGAGGCCTAGACTCATACACAGCATGTCGCCTCCACAAGTATGGTTGGCCCAATAATACATCAGCTACATCAAGAGGAGCAACATCACACAATACCTCATCCGTGAATGGATTGATACTATATGGAAGGCGGTACTGCTGGAGGATGCGGAGATCTCTCCCTTGGTGGATCCACCCGATGGTATACGAGCTGGGTGTGCTATGGTTGGTAGGGCGAGCCGCTTCACGACGTCTGCTGAAATGAGGTTCTTTTGGCTTCCGCTATCGACGAGAAACTGCAGCGGAGAACCCTTCACCCACATCTGCGACTGGAAGAGGCGCTCCCCCTCCTCTGGATCCTCTGGACCCTCCTTTTGGATCTTGGTGGTGGCAACAATGGCACTGGGATCCGCATCAATGATCTGCTTCCCTTTGTCAGTGCCTTTGTCTGGTTCTAACTCAGGATCAGAAAATGCATCTGATTCGGGTGCCTTTAGTTCAGCCACCAAAGACTGTTTGGCCCGACACTCGTTTGTGCTGTGAGTGGGGCTGTTATAAAATTCACACCACTTCCCTATGTCCTTCTTTGGATTTGTGGTGTTGTTCTGAGTCGCATTGCTTTGGCCTTGCCCCTTGTTCTTCGATTCGGGGGCACCTTTCGGATTCGCAGATCCAAAGTCTCGCTTCTTCTTCTTAAATTTATGCTCGATCTTGGCGGCATAGCGATATGCCGTGCCAAGCGATGTAATGTCGAGGAACTCCATTTCCTCTTGAATGTGTTTGTGCAGACAGCCGCGGTACTTGAGCACCAAATGTCTCTCTGAATCTTTAATACCCAACTTTGTGCGTAGGGTATGGAACAGATTCGTCGGTTCGTGCACATCTTGATCCTTTTGTTGCCGCAGCGTGGTCCATTGGATGTATTTGTCCTCATAGCTCCCCACAGGGTAATATTGTTCCTTGATGCCATCTCGGAACGAATTCCAAGTGGGTGTGGTCGAGAACAGAGAGGGTTCCCCTTCGCCCTCTTTCTCACGGTAGGTTTCCCACCAGTCTTTGACATGGGGGGCGGCTTTGAGGAGTGCAAAAATAATCTTTTCTCGGTCAGAGAAGTCATGGACCGAGAAATACCCTTCCAACAAATTTAACCATCTGTCTACAGCGTCTGCATCTATTTTTCCTTCCAATATAGGAATGTCAAAGTTTACCTGTACCTTGAAGGGAGTGGCACCTCCAGAGTGGCTGTTGGATGCAGATGCGCCATATGTGGGCAGTCGTTGAAGGATTTGAGCAAAGTTATCCATCATCACGTTCCTTTGTTTCTCGAGAGCCTCCTCGAGCAGTATTTTGATAGGATCTCCTGTTCCCTCGTCTTTCCTTTCTTCCGCCATGGGAGGTCGTCGGGGTTTGCGAGGCTGATCTTGCAAGGGTTCAACCAGATCGAGCCCTAACTCCTTATACCCTGACCGCGTTGGGGACATGCAAAGAAAAACAAAGAAAGAGCAGACCCTCTCTGATACCACTGATCCGGACTTTATGCAGGAACGCAACAAAATATAGAAATAACCATGAACATAGAGATGCAGCGGAAATAATGCTTCATTTCATTAATATCAAATAACAGAAATATGTTTACAAGCATAATGGAAATAAAATAGCTAGGGTGCTGGTAGCAAATCTCTGAGAAGAGATGTTATGGCTACAGACCTCTGAACTGTGTTACAATGAGGCTCGAGGGCCTATTTATTGTTGAGAAACAATGTAGAATCTGAAACGTCCAAAAAACTAACCGTAGGAGATGAGGCGCCAAAACTGTGGGCGCCCGTTTGGGTAAATTGGTGGTTCAACTTCCCGGGGGCATAACTTTGGCACCCGATCTCCGTTTGACGCGCTCGATAGCTCGTTAGAAATATCTATCCGAGGACTACGGTACAATCGGGACGAATTTCATCGAAAGGTCGGCTGGCGCTTTCATACCCAAAAAACGTCGTTTAGGGCCTCAAAACGACTCCATGATTGGGACATGCTAAAAATAGTAAGTTGTGCTGAATGTGAAAATCTGCAAGAATTGATGGTGCTGGTCCAAATGGAATAGGTGGGTGGCCACCGATATCCACCTGGATCAGTCATTGAATTCAAAGGTAGAGGTAAAGAGACTACTAGAAAAAAGAGAGCAGAGTGACTGAATGTTAAATGAAAATAACATTGGGAATCTCTTCTGATTTTCTCATGTGGGCCTTCCTCAATTGATGAGGTAGTAGGAACTTTATCCTATAGAGTAAGCAGTGGATAATTATTTTGAGTGAACTACTACTCATGTAACTTTGACTCCTCCTTACAATTGGAATGTTTCTCTTCCCATAACTCTACCTCAGGTTATAATTCTAGATTTCTCTTGTTTAAGAATAAATTTTCTCTATATCACTATTGTCTATCTCTTTTTGAGCACT
This sequence comes from Pinus albicaulis, assembly GCA_034641835.2. Taxonomy (NCBI): domain Eukaryota; kingdom Viridiplantae; phylum Streptophyta; class Pinopsida; order Pinales; family Pinaceae; genus Pinus; species Pinus albicaulis. The sequence continues at coordinate 899,396,794 of CM076571.1, read as the reverse complement.
TTCTTGAATCAGTGAGATAATGTAGATCATCTAGATTCCAAAATCCTTAAGTAACCCATTTTCTGAAGAGTCCTCTTCTGTTTTCAATTTTACTATTTCGTCCTCCATAGTCTTGTTTTTTAATTCTACTATTTGGTCCTCCATAGTCTTTTCAACATCGTTTCCTTCTAAAGAATCATACATTCTTGATAAGTATCCATTTTACTACTTTTCTTCTTCCATATACTTTAGATCTAAATGAATGAAACATAACATGATATAAGCTTCATGTCATTTTCCAAATTCCAAGATTTTTCATTGCACTTCTCATGTGTATCAGGGAAAATGGATTCCATACATTCAACATGATGTCTTTTTAGGGATTTTTGCGCCAAGAGGTGCATTCTACAACCCAGTATGACCCTGATGTGTAAGTATGTCGAAGCCAAAAAAAATGTCGGCTTGAACAATAGCTTACATAAACATATAAATGAACAATTAAAAATTTATTAAAAATAAATTTAAACGATATAAACTTAAAATATGAAGAGTTTACTAACACTCAAAAAAGAGATATTGTAAATAAATAAAATATGGTAAATACGTAAAAATATAAATAAACCATATGTATGGTAAATAAATAAAAATATAAATAAACTAGAGGTATGGTAAATAAATAAAACTGATTTTTATATTTACTCAATAAACCTCTTTATATTTACAAAAACTAAAAAACAGGTTTTATTTAGGTGAAACCTATGGGACAAATTATTATTAATACCATGGGCCAAATACCATGTGACAAATTATTAATAATACCATGGGAAAATACCATGGGCCAAATAATATATTTATAAAACAGGTATTGTAAATAAGTAAATATAAAAGAGGTATAAAGAGGTAAGGTAAATAAATAAAAAAATATGAAATACGATTAGAAATCAAGATCTAATTATATATGAAGTATAAGGGTCAAATACCATAGAACAAATTATTATTAATACCATGCAAAAAAAAACATTATTAACACTAACATTAATATTAAAATATTAATATTATTAAATTTAATATGTTTAGATTAATATAATATTAAATTTATTATATTGTAATATATATTAATATATCATGATATTTGATAGAGGTGGAGAAATAGGGGGAGTGACAAGAGAGATATGGAGATGAATGAAGAGAGAGAGAGTGAGAAGAGTGAGAGAGTTACAGAAGGGTAAGAGAGGGAGAGGGAGACATAAAGATTGAGGTGGGAGAGAGATGAGGAGAGAGGATTGGAGGGTAGAGAGTGAGAGAGAGAGAAAGAAGGGGGGAGGGAGAGGGAGGCAGGAGAGAAAGGGATAGAGAGAAAGGATGACGGTGGTTAAGAGGAGGAGGGATAGAGAGATGGAGCTGGAGGCAGAGGGAGGAAAGGAAGAAGAAATACATAGAGAGGGAGTGACAAGGGAGAGATGGAGAGAGAGTGTGTATGCTTATGGGTGGGATAAAGATACATAGGAGTGATGGAGACAAGGGGAAGAGAAGGAGAAAGGAGGAGTGATGGACACAAGGGGGGAGAGAAGGATAAAGGGATAGAAATCGTAAGATAGTTGGAGAATGAGATAGAGTGATGGGGGAAGAGAGAGAGAGAGAGAGAAAGAGAGTTGGGGGGTCAAATAGAAGGAGGTGAGAGAGGGAGAGAGTGATGGGGGAAGAGAGGATTGTAGGAGAGAGAGAGAGAGAGAGAGAGAGAGAGAAAGAGAGAGATGGGGGAAGATAAAGGGAGGTAGGAGATAAAGGGAGAGAGAGGAAGGAAAATGGAGGGGACTTAAAAGAGAGGAGGAGAGAGGGAGGAATAGAAATATTGATTTGTAGTGGGAGAGAGGGAGGGAATGAAAGATGGAGAGAGAGAGAGATGGGGGACGAGAAAGGGAGGTAGGAGAGAAAGGTAGAGAGAGGAAGAAAAGGAGAGGGGACTTGAAAGAGAGGAGGAGAGAGGGGAGGAGAGAGGGAGGAATAGAAATATGGATTTGGAGGGTGTAAGAGGGAGGGATTGAGAGATGGAGCTGGATGAGAAGAGAGGGAGGGAAGAATGAATACATAGAGAGTGAGTAGTGGAGAGAGAGGGGGAGTGACAAGGGAGAGATGACGAGGGAGTGTGTATGTTTTGCGGTGAGATAAAGAGAAAAATAAGGAGATATGGAGAGAAGGGGGGAGTGAAGGAGAGACTGAGGCATATGGTAACAAAGTTGGAAGGTGAAGATAGAGAGAGAGGGGGGGGGGAGAAAGGAAGAGAGAGAGTGAAGAGAGGTAGGGAAAGAGATATGAAGATGGAGAGGGAGAGAGGGGGAGGTAAGAATAAATATATAGGGGGTGAAAGGTGGAGAGAGAGAGAGATACAGAGTGATAAAGAACATGGAGAGAGATTGAGAAAGGTTAGTAGGAAGGAAGAGAGATAGAAGCGAGAGAGAGAGGGAGGGAGAGAGGGCGAGAGAGAGAGAGAGAGAGAGGAGGAGGAGGGAGTGATAGAGAGATAGATAAATTGGAGAAAGAGAGTTTATGTTTTGGAGTTGATATAGAGAGATAGAGTGAGATATAGATATAGATGTAAGGTGAAGAGAAAAAAAGATAGATGGAGAGAAGGAGGGAGGGACAAGGAAATTGATAGATATGGAGTGAGAGAGGGTGTGTGTGTGGTGGGGTGAGATAAAGAGAAAATGAAGGATAGATGGATGGATATATAGATATATATTGGGGAGGGAGGGAAGAAGGTTTCCTACAGTAGCTGCATTGATTTCAGTGTAGACGGTGATTTCTAATCCTATTTGATTTCTTGCACTAGATGAATTGATTTTGGTGTAGATGTTGATTTCTAATGACATTTGATTACTTACAGTAGATGGATTGATTTTAATGTAGATGATTTCTAATCCTATTTGATTGCTTGCACTAGTTGCATTAATTTCAGTGTAGATGATGATTTCTAATCCTATTTGATTGATTTCACTCGATGCATTAATTTTAATGTATATTTTGATTTTTGGTTATATTTGATTTCTTTCACTAGATGAATTGATTTCAATGTAGATTATTTTTAATCCTATTTGATTGCTTGCACTGAATGGATTGATTTCAATGTAGATGGTGATTTCTAATCCTATTTGATTTCTTTCACTAAATGCCTTGATTTCAGTGTAGATGGTGATTTCTAATCTTATTTGATTGCTTGCACTACATGGATTAATTTCAATGTAGATGTTGATTTATAATTATATTTGATTGCTTTCATTAAATGCATTGATTTAAATGTAGATGATTTATAATCCTATTTGATTCCTTGCACTAAATGCATTTATTTCAGTGTAGATGGTGATTTCTAATCCTGTTTGATTTCATGCACTAGATGCATTGATTTCAGTGTAAATGTTGGCTTTAAATCCTATTTTCCTACTTGCACTAGACTCATTTATTTGAGTGTAGATGTTGATTTCTAATCATATTTCATTACTTGCATTAGATGCATTGATTTTAGTGTAGATGTTGTCTTCCATTATTATTTGATTTCTTGCATTAGTTGCATTTATTTCAGTGTATATTTTGATTTCTAATTTGATGTAATTGGATGTATGATGGTACATTAGTTTTAAATTCATTGGATTAATAGTGTGTGTGCAATGATTTCAATGTAATCACAAAAAATTATTGACAATGTACATTGATTTTTGTTTTATAGTAATTCAACCTATTAATATTGGAGAGCAAGAGAGACAAGGTATGATGTTCACTACAACAGCTCGAGCTAAATATTTAAATGGTTTACGATTCCAACTGTCCTTTTCAAATAATCAATATGAAAATATGACAAAACTAACATGGGTGAAAATAAGAATAATAGAAGAAAATAGTTTGAAATCGATCACAATGAAGACTATTCGTAATTGACTACATTCTTATTATTCATAGTTTCTATCATTCAATATTATTACATTGTCACTTTGCATTCAAAATTTTATTTCATCTTTAAAGTTATTTTACAATATTTATCATCTCAACAAACTGAGGTAACTAATCAAATTTAAAACTAAAATGACTCAATAAATCTCAGACATATTTATTATATTTAAAATGGTTATGTTAATATTAGATGTATTTACATATTATTGATAAAATTAAGCATACGTTCTTCATATTATTGATAGATTTTCCCTGGTCGCACACGACTGAAACCAGCCTAGATTAACTTCGGATCTATCAAGCGCCGAGAGGGATCAAATTTCTCGAGGTGAAAACCTTTCCTCAAGTTTTGCACTCAAAAAAGAGGTTTTCACCTCGAGAGATTTGATCCCTCTGGGCGCTTGATAGATCTGGAGTTAAGATGGATCTAGGCTAGTTTTAAGGTTGGAAGCTTCTCTTCACGATGTCTCCTTTCTTATCCTTGAATTTGATACAAAAAATTGTTACCGAATCCTTTAAAGGTAAATTTAGTGTTATTTAAGAAATGAGAATTACGAACATTCATCATTATTGCTCAAGATAAATCATGTCCTTTGAAAATTTTGGAAATTTAAAAAAGATCACATATTTTAAAAAATTTATTTATTAATTTAATTTTATATATATTAAGAAATAATACTCATGGATTATAATAAATTTGTAACGTAAATAATATATAACGAAAAAACCATCTAGTTTTGGAATAATAAAATAGTTGTAACAAAAATAATACAGAACAAGAAAAACTATGTATATTCGATGTATGAAAATTTAGATACATTTTATTATGTAAAATTTTAAAAGAAAAATGGTTATAAACATTTAGAAATAATTTTATTAACTAATTTGTTTAGATCCAGATTGATTTAGGCCAACTTCATTCTCCCATATAAAAAACTGCATTCCACATGAATACCACTCGCTGTATTTATGGTTTATCATTATTTTCTTTTATTATTTTTAGTTTTTATTTTATTTCGACCTAGTTAAAATTTTCATTACATTATGCCAATCTTTTTATTTAATTTACCTTCATTTTTAATTTTGTGTAATTTGACATAGTCAAAATGTTAAAAATGACATTACAACCTTTCTATCATACTTTGTTGGAGAGCATAGTAACACAAAATTGTGATATTTAAATATATAAATATTTATTTTCTTTTTTTTATATATTATTTTTTATCCATGTCATATAAATTAATTTGTTTTTGTGGAGTTTAATTTTATGATATAAATTTTATTATAAATAAAAATTTTATAATACAGAACCAGAAAAACTATGTATATTTGGATGGATGAAAATTTAGATAAATTTGGGAACATAACATTAGATTTATGAAGTGAGCGCAGTAGGGTTTGAAGAAGCGAATGCAGCGCAGTAGGGTTTGAAGCCGAACAAGCTTCTACTAAGTCCGGAAGAGCGTGTATAGGCAGTCACTGCCGACTGGCCTCAACATGGCGGCTTCATCGGGAGGAGGGACGCCCCCCTCCTACCGTAACATTGTGAGCGGCGACACATCTCATGCTGATTCGACACAACCACAGACAGCTCCAGTGCTGGGAGCAGCATGGCAAGCGAAGATGAAAGGAATTTGTTTACCAAGAGCGGTTAAAAAACCAAGATTTGTCATCCCGGAGAAGAAATTGGACGAGTACCGTGGATATATGAAGAACCATGCTTTAATCTGTAAGTTCATTGGTATTTGGCCCTCTGAAAAGGAATTAATGAAATGGATTCAAACAAAATGGCAGCCCAAAGGTCACATTGATCTGAAATTGGGGGCAAAAGGTTTTTTTACAGTTATTTTTTCAAATTTACAGGATAAAGAACACATTTTTGAAGGAGGGCCCTATTTTTATAGAAATGCAGGGCTTTTCCTCCAACAATGGGAGGAATGTTATAACCCTAAACAGGAGCAATTTCTAGCTGCCCCTGTCTGGGTTCGGCTCTTTGGGCTTCCCATGGATTTTTGGGACCCAGAAATTTTGGAAGGAATAGGAAATTCTTTAGGTTCTTTTGTAAAAATCGCTGAGGCCACAGCGCGCGGCCAATATACATCCTTTTCAAGAATTTGTGTTTATATGAATATATCTGAATCCTTACCAGAAATGATCGAGTCGGAATATGCAGGTAAAGTTTGGCAACAGCTTCTAGATTATGAACATATCCCCTTTCGCTATAGACGTTGCCATGAATATGGCCATTTGTACAAATCCTGCCCTTTAAATGGCCCTCTGTAACAACCTTCCAATGTTAATAACCCTGAGCAAGTACCATGCAAAGATGATGAAGGGTTTGTAATGATTTCTAATAAAAAACGCCAAACGCGTCCAGTAAACCCTCGCCCAGGGCAAACATCCAAACAAAATCCCCCAGGCTCGGTATCAATGGAGAACAAGTATGAGGTCTTACAGGAAGAAGGAGATCCGGTAGTCCAAGAAATTGCAATGGAGGAACAGCATGCTGATCAAATGACGACCATACAGAAAAATCAATCTTCGAAGCGAAAGGCAGGGTCGGAAGCGGAAGTAGCTGAAGAGACCCCGGTACAAGAACTCACCCCAATGGAGGTAGAACAATCCAAAGAGGACTTAAGTGCAGAAGAGAAGCTGCTGAAGCGTCTTTTGTTTGAATGGAGAAATCTTGATGACCGCTTCATACCAGTTGAGGAGAAAAATTTGTATAAGGAAACCTTTGAACATTACCTTTCAGAACAGGCTAAGAAGGAATCCCAAGCACAACCACCAGGAAAAAAGGTGCCTCCCCCTCCTAAGAAAGCAAAAAAGAGAGGAAGACCAACCTTGCATGAATCAATACAGTTAGTTGGAGAAATGCTGATCAACAAGGGCAAGATAATACCGTTAACAACGGTATTCCAACAACTACCCAAGAATTTATAATGAAAGTACTCTCCTGGAATATCATAGGTCTTAACAGTAAGGGCAAACAGAGACATCTGAAAGAGAAATTGCAAGCAGAGAAACCTCAGGTTATGTTATTACAGGAAACTAAAGTTTCGGGACAGAAACTGCAGTTAATAATGCAATCCCTGAAACTACAGTATGAAGTCATGGCAATCGATTCGGCTGGCACCTCTGGAGGTATTGCGGTATTATGGAATGAAGCAGAGGTCAGTGCAGAAGGATGGATAGGGTGTCCCCGAATTCTATCAGCTATTTTCCGGCAGATAGGATCTGAGACTAGAATTCTAATTTCAGCGGTGTATGGACCTCCTATTCCAGGAGAGAGATCAGATTTTCTTCAAAGCATTAGAACCTTGAGCACAATGCATCATGAGAAGTATTGGTTACTAGGGGGGATTTCAATATGATATTGAATCTCTCGGAAAAGAAAGGAGGAATAAGGAGGGAAGATCTGGAAATGGCTCTCTTCCGAGAGTTACTTCATGATTTACGTTTAGTCAACATACCCACAGTTAATGGACAGTATACCTGGAATAATCGCAGGGGAGAACGACATCGGGTTGCTTCCAGACTAGACCAATTTTTAGCTTTAGAAGATCTAGTGACACTGGATATCTACTATGCAGCTACTATTCTTCCTACTATAGGCTCTGATCACTGGCCGATTACACTGGAGATAGATGTCAGAGCAAAACGCCCAGACCGCCCTTTCCATTTTGAGTTGTTTTGGTTAAGAGATCCTGCCTTTATGGAAAAAGTCAAAAACTGGTGGCATTCAATTACACTCAGAGGACACAACAAAATGCATTCCTTTCAGCTAAGATTAAAACAATTAAAATCAGAGATAAAACGCTGGAACATTGAAGAATTTGGGAACATACATCAAAACCAAATCCGCCTTAAAGAAAAAATGAAAGAAATTCAACAATCAATCATTCTGCATGGCAGAACAGAGGAATTGGCTTTGGAAGAAGGACGTATTGTCAGTGAGCAGGAAGAGAGAAGGAAACAAGAAGAGATTCTATGGAAATAGAAATCCCGAACCAACTGGCTGAAAGAAGGGGACCGTAACACTAAATTTTTTCATAAAGCTATGCTGCAACACCGTCAGCACAACAGAATATTTTCACTTAAAGCAACAAATGGGGAACGTCTATTTAAACATGAAGAAATGGAGCAGGAATTAACGATTCACTTCAAAGACCTCTTAACGGAGCCTATCCCGAACAGGCTTACTGCTATACAAAAAATAACTCAGCACATTCCCCAGCTGATTACAAGAGAGCATAATTTGGCCTTGCTACGAGAAGTCACTCTTCAGGAGGTTGAAGAGGTGGTCCTGCATCTCCCCAAGAACAAAGCTGCTGGACCAGATGGCTTTACAAGTGAATTCTTTAAAGCAGCCTGGCCTTTTATGGGGCCTAATATTCAAGAGGTGGTTGAAGAATCCCGAAGAAATAAGAAGGTTTACCCAGCCTTGAATGCAACTTTTATTACACTCATTCCTAAGAGCAAGGATGCAGACACTCCAGTGGGCTTTAGACCGATAGCACTGTGTAATGTAATTTATAAAATTCTCTCCACAGTCATGGTCAATCTCTTAAAACCTCTGCTTCCTACTATAATTTCGCCAGAACAGACAGGCTTTGTAAAAGGTAGACAAATTATTGACGGAATAGTGGTTTCTTAGGAAGCCATACACTCTCTCACAAAAGACAAACAGAAAGGACTGTTAATAAAACTGGATTTGTCTAAGGAATATGATCGTATCAGTTGGCAATATCTTATAGAAGTAATGCGTGCTTTTGGATTTGATGACAGATGGCTCCAATGGGTCAAGTCTTTTATATCTACGCCACATTTTTCAATTCTCTTGAATGGTAGTCCCTCTGCTCCATTCAACATAACAAGAGGCCTTAGGCAAGGAGACCCCCTATCTCCATTCTTGTTTATAATTGCAGCAGAAGGTTTGGGAAGAATTATTAAAGCTCATTTAGCTGAAAGAAAGATCCAGGGACTAAAATTGTGGGGGCCTCACCTGCCTCTAACCCATCAGCAATTCGTCGATGATTTCCTGCTCTTCTGCATGGAAACGTTAAAAGAATGCAAAGCGATCCTCAGAATCCTGGAAATCTTCATGGATGCGTCAGGTATAGAAATCAACAATGATAAATCGAATGTTTATTTCTTTAATTGTAATGTTGCAGTTCAAAATTTCTTAACAAGAACCCTACGATTCTGTAAGGGATCTCTGCCTATGAAATATTTGGGAATGTATCTAAATTCAGGTCCCATTAGACAAGAAGATTGGCAAGACATTCTTACAAGAGTGGAGAAAAGAATACAGAATTGGGCATTCAGAGCCCTGAATGCACCTGGGCGCCTAATTATGCTGAAATCGGTCCTTCAAGCCTTACCAGTATACCAACTATCTGGCAGAGCATGTCCGAAAGGCATTTGCTCTGCATTGGTCTCAATGTTCAACAAATTTTTATGGCAGGGAGCACAAGACAAAAGGAAATGGGCTCTGGTATCGTGGGATAAACTACTTCAACTAAAGATAGTGGGAGGGCTTAGCCTTAGAGACCCTTTCATTTTGAATAATGTGCTCGGAGCTAAGTTATGGTGGCGCTGGCTACTGGGAGGGCCGGATCTATGGAAGAACATCTGGCAAACAAAATATGTTATGCCACGCACAATCTCTGGCAGATTGAAGATAGACATAGTCCCAAAAGGCTCTTTAATCTGGAATTTGGCTACTACAAATAGGCATTTAATCAGATTGCATAGCTTTTGGGAGATAAGAGAAGGAGGTAAAACCCTTTTTTGGGAGGACTCATGGAAACAAAGAGAAAAATTGTTTACTTGCTTAGATTTGGGAGAAATCTTCTTATACACAAACACACCAACCCATCATTTAGTAAAACATTATTGGTGTCTAAATAATAATGATGTCTGGAGAAAGTGGAAAGATAAAAATGGATGGGAGGCAGCCCCAGCTACACAACAATGGGACAATTTCACCAAAGAACTGAAAACACGGAAACTTAGACGAGTTGCAGGGCCAGATATATTGAGATGGGGATACACAACAAAAGGACAGTTTACAATTAAAGAGGGCTACTACATCCACTCCCAACAACTTCAGCATATTGCTCGTCTGCTGTGGAAAAAGATTTGGGCACTAAAACAATGGCCTAAAGTAGAATACTTCTTGTGGCTTTTAAGCCATCGTAGGATCCTCACTTGGGAGAACCTTCAGAAAAGGGGTATGATAGGACCGTCTTATTGTGTGCTTTTCCATGTAGATAATGAAACCACTGAACATCTTCTCAATACTTGTCCGTTGATACAACCGATCTGGAGAGAATTGGAGCTCCTGTTTCGTCAAACGGACAAAAATAATGCTAGTATTGTTGAAACGATTATCAATTGGAGGAAAGGACGATATCACTGCCAAGTAATTAATAGAGCATGGACACTTTCATTAGGCTTCCTCCTATGGAACATCTGGAAAGAAAGGAACCAGCGTATCTTCCAAGATACAGCCCAACCCCTGCAGCACATATGGCATCGTACTATTGAAAACATCCGTGAAACCATCCTTGTTGAAAGATGGTCTGATGAGGACTGGAAAGCGGTGGGAATATAAGCCTGTATTTTATAGCAACTCAACCTACAACCTCAGATGCTTTATAAAGGATTATGGAAATATAAACCCCCCGAACACACTATTGAGGAACATTGGTCACCTCCACAACCAGGTTTTATTAAACTCAATTATGATGGAGCATCTAAAGGTAACCCGGGTCAAGCTGGAGCAGGTGGGATTTTCCGCAACTCCCAAGGAACAGTTTTCCGATTCTATGCAATTGATTTGGGCCATGCCACAAAAAATGAAGCAAAGCTTATGGCGGTAAAGCAGGGCATCCTTATAGCTATCAGAGAAAACTATCACAGAATTATTGTGGAAGGGGATTCAGCCATGGTAACTGGAGTTATTCAGAACCTGCAACAAGGCACCCCTTGGGAGAAAATCACCCAAAGCTGGAGGACAGCAGCTCTTATTGAAGAGGTAAGTCAATTGCTGAAGCAGGTTCAGTATCTAATCCCCAACCACATCAAAAGAAAAGGCAACGCTGCAGCAGATTTCTTGGCCAATTGGGGATGTCAGAATACAGAGCGTTCCATTGATGCTTGTCCGAGCCAAGCAATCTGGGATGTGGAGCTACACTCACTACAACTGATTGTCAACAAAGACCTTCAACCCCCCGATCGGGGTGAACAGCTGGACAATCGGACAATCCGTGGCAGGCTCACGGCACGCCACCCTTCCGACAATTAATAACCATCATGATCCACCGCCAAGCTCTATCAATAGTTGTGGTGATCACTTGTGCGGGTTTAATGATGCAGAGATCTAGTCATGATAGACTGTCAGCGACCGGGACGGAAGGTTTGTTTAAGGTATGTTTTCGCCCTCCTTCGTCCAAAACGCTCATGCACAGTCTGCTGCATGCAAGAGCGTGGGAGACGAATAGGAGGCGCGACCACCCTGACAATTTCACAACTACTGTTTGGTATTTACCAACCTCCATCCTCATTTCCATGGATCAAATAGTTCATAGAAAAATATGGCTGGATTACTGCTGGATTGTTTGGATTCCTGTTCGGGTGTTTTGGGTTCTTAGGCCTCCAAAAGTGCCAGTGCGTCCCTGTTTTCGAGACCCGTCGCCATTCTTTTTTCTCTGTTTTAGTAATGCTTTACCCACTTCCGGTCATAGTTTTGTAAAAGTTCTCCTTCAGAAGCGTTATAGGGTTTTTATAGGTCTAGCCCTTCTCCATTTTCAAGGCCTTAGTCCGGGGTTCAGCCTAAACATTTTGTGGGCAAACTGGCTTCATGATATTCTGGGTTTGTCTTACCCCTACTGTCGGGAACCCTCTGTTCATTTCTTTCTTTTTAGCAGCCATGCAAACAACATTACTTGGGGTTTGTTGGCTTTTCACTTTAGAAAGGTCCTGCTGAGTCCTGGGTTTTATTTGGTTTTAGTGGGTTTTAATTCTGCGCTCTCTACATATGCCAATATTTCCAGCATGCTCGTCAGTTGCGTTCATCCCTGTTCTCATGCAACCCCTATGCCTGCTCTCTGGCTTACCATTACCCTGCAGGTTATGGGCTCCATTGTCTGTCATTTTATTTTTCTATACTGTTCATGCTCTGCGCGCACGGCCTTATGGTGGAATTTCTTTCGGAATTGCTCTCAGTTACACTTTAAAACTGGAATTACTAAAAACAGAGCGGCCATCTGTACTCTAAGTATTACTTTGGTTACTATTACTATTTGCATGTATGTTCTCCTGAATAGGGACCAAGGCACCATGGGGAAACGTGGTCTGCGTTCTGAAACAGCCAAGGGGAAGCAGGTACAGCAGGAACAACTACCTCAAAAACGAGGAAGGAAAACAAACCAGGAGCATTTGGAAAATCTGGTAGTCAACTACATTCTGGGCAATTCCTCTCCAACCCGAATGCAAATTCGTGGCTGGGAAAGAGATTTGCAGAAAGACCCTGAAGACACTGAAGCTGAAGCTGACATTCTAGATTTCATTCACGACCCTGGTAACACCCGAGGTCGCCTCAGTCTATTCAACCAAGCCATTCATACATACTGGCTAATGAAATGCCTACTAGCTAAAGCAATCCAAAGTGCACATCCTCCAGAGTTTAAAGTACAGCCAAAGATAGAACACTTCCTTAAAGATTTGTTGGAGAAGATTGAAAGCCACCTGCACCATATTAAACTTACCCAATATCAAGTAACTGATCGCATTCAAAGAATGGACGATAGGATGGAACGTATGGAGAAGTTGCTTCAACAACTGCAATAGGTGGACATGCCGGGATCACATGCCAAGGATCCAGCCCCAATTTCATCTTCTGATGGATAGTTTTCATAGGATCTTGTTTTTTTGGAAGTATGACATCTTATGTTATGTTATAAGCTAGAACTTATTTTATGTTATCAGTTTGAACATGGTGAAGCAGTAGGATAGCTAGTTAATGCGTTGTATAGGATAAAGAGACAATTTCAATTTTGACAAGCATTCAAAGCACTTAGACGGCCAACAGACCTGGTTTCCTACGGGCAGGTTGAGGCCAAAGTATAACTATTTTAATGTAGCCTGTCCTGCATATATAAATAGAAAATAGAAAGGTACCACCTAACTTACAAAAAAGAAAAGAAAATTTAGATACATTTTACTAAGTAAAATTTTAAAAGAATAATGGTTATAAACATTTAAAAATAATTTTATTAAATAATTAGTTTAGATCCAGAGTTAAGATTGGTTTAGGCCATCTTAATTCTCCCTATAAAGAAACTACATTCCACATGAATACCATGGGTCAATACCATGGGCTTTATTTATCGTTTATCATTATCTTATTCTCCCTATAAAGAAACTACATTCCACATGAATACCATGGGTCAATACCATGGACATTATTTATAGTTTATCATTATTTTATTTTATTATTTTTATTTTTTTTTAAAACATATATAAAAATATTTACCTGATCTAATGGCCTAAAACATTTCAATCATCTAACATTTGATCCAATGGCTCAAACATACACACAATGGTAACTAGGGGAGTTGTTTTCAATAGTGAAGCCTTACAGCGTAATTAATTGAAAAATACAATGTAATGGGATCTTTTAAGTATTGAGATATTTACATCTTAATTTTTATTGGAGTGGTTAATAGATTTGGAGTTAAAATGCATTTACCTTGTTTATTAATTGCATTGTAAATGCTAAAAGAAGTAACCACCCCTTGAAATAAGCTAAATTTATAAAAAAAATTACTTTTTCTAACCATAAATTTGAAAAAAATTAAATTAAATAAAATTTATATAAAATTAAAGTTTTGTAGCAACTAAAATTTATACACAATCAAACAATGTTCATAAAGATTTTGGCCAAATAAGAAATATTCCTATCATTCAAAATTCAATTAAAATTTGAATCAATAAAACCCCTCAAATATTTCTAATTAAAATTTTGATTAATAAAACTTTTAAAATTCTATTTTTGTCAAATCTCATATTAATTCTCTACATTAAAAATTCAATTAAAATTTCGAATCAATAAAGCCCCTCAAATATTTCTAATTAAAATTTTGATTAATAAAACCGCTAAAATTCTATTTTGTCAAATCTCATATTAATTCTCTGCAACCAAACATAATAAAAATTATTTAATCTCCAAACCCAACCACATCACACTTACAAATTCTCTACACCCAAACATAACCCACCAATATCGCACTTTTAAGTGCGAGAAGTTAATCCATGTATACTTACTCCAAGTGATCAATTCAGTCTCCAACCAACCACATCACTTAAAGTGTGGGTGGTTAATACCATGTACACTTCTCCAAGTAATAATTCAACAACTTCTGGGTTATGTGAATAAAACCTACCTGAATCAAACCTAAGTCAAGGCTTTAAATATCTCAGTTAAATATGCAATTATGCAATGATAAAGCAGCTACCACATGCTACGCCACTCTTTTCTTTATTCAGTTTTAATGAGATGTGGAGATTCCGTGGCCACTTATCTTTTTCGTCTTCCAAAGGGAAACAACTTGCTTGCTCGACTTTTCCTGCAAGAGCTGTTGGCGACGCTGAATGCAGAAAATGACGGCATAATCATCGTCTTGGTGGAACTCTTTTTGGTGAAGTTGTGACTTTCGTAAACCATCATCTAGAAATGCGCACATCTCTATTATTATGATAAAATATTATAATAAAAAATGGGAAAAACGCTTTCTGGATTGAATTAATATTGGAAAATCTAACTTTTAATTATTTTGTTTATTTTTTTAAGTTTGCCTTTACTGCGTTATCAATATCAAAAGTGACGTAAAAGATTATGGGATCACAAATATTTGTATCATATTATAAATTTATAACAGAATAGTTCGGCCGGCGGTCAACACGCACATGCTTGTCTCCATGGTTTTCGCCGAATTTTTCAAGTTTTTCAATTTCGTGTTGGTGGAAGGGAAATAGAAACAGAAAAGCACCTGCAACTTGCCAACTTGTTCCCTGCCAACATCCATCAAACATAAGACTGGTTAATCTCAAATATTTTCCTTCACAGAGGAATTTTAATCATATCGAAAATTTCGATCGAGTTCTTATGACATTGAGTGTTTTTGCATTATTATGATAAAGATATAAACACTAACTTTAGAAATCTTATATATATTTCAAAATTATTTTATTAATATGCTAAAACAATTTAGTTGTAGACTAATTATTTGATTTTCTATTTTTTTTATTTTAATTGGGTTATAGAATTTTTGGCAAGATTATAATTTGTTTAAAATGTGTTTTTGAATGCATAAATAAATTTAGCATCTGAAAATTCTTTAGAATACTTGAATTATATAGATTACAAAACCCACACTTATAATTCCAATAATAAAAGATTTACCCTAATTTCTCCACAAAACCTATTAAACATACCCTAATTTCTAAAAAATCCTACTAAATGTACCTCTTAAAAGGTAAAAAATGTGGAATAATTAAACTAAACTAATAATTAAATACTATGAATAAATTAATGGTAAACATGGACATCAAACATTTCTCTTATATTAACTTATAGAATGCACCTGATTTCTTATTTTAACATATCAATATAATGTAAAATAAAATTCTTACCCCACCTTGTCATCGACTTCCACATCACTCGCATCATCTTTGGAATTCCTTCCATCATGGCTAGCACTGTAGGAGGGAGTGAAGCGCTCTCATATAACAAAGTTATATGCAAGTAACCATTGCCACAGTCAATTATTTAATCTTTTCCTTGATGACGTTAAACAAAAAAATCCAGGCTTCAATCAACAAGAAGGATCCTCAAGGCAATCTCTATTCAAACGGAGACCTCCAAAAATATTCCTTCCAAAGGCGACCATAGATCCAAATTTTGAATTGTGTTTCAATCCAACTGAGTACATTCAATACATGAGAGATCCTGCTTCAAGTGGAAAATTCCTAGGCATTTCGCCTTCAGAAAAAGCCCTCAATTACTAGATTCAGCACAAGTGAAAGACAAAGGAAAAGATTGAATTTGAGTTGGGGGGAAAGTATTTTGTCACCATCATCTTTGCCAATGTGAAATATCCCATGAGGGTTTTTCAAAATGACCCATACTTCTGCAACTCTACAATATTATGTCTTAGGTTTGGATGAAGTGATTTTTTCTAGATAAAGGATTTTATAGTAACCCCGGTTTGGATCTCCAAGTACTCCCTACCTAGAAAATTATAGAATGAAGAAATATTGGCAGGAATTGAAAATGTTTTGGTTCATTTTTTTAAAGTACCAAAGTCCACTAAGAAATCAAGATACATAATCTTATCCTCCCATATGTGATGGCAGACCCCTACATTGACCTAAAAAATCTGCCCAAGTTCCCAAAAGTACAAATTCATATCACTGAAGCACCACTCCTTTGAATATGCCGCATTAGTGTTCCTCTTATCTCTCTCAGCACTCCTGGCTATGAAATCAAAAAACCTTCCTTGATTTTGTTTTCCTTGTGTGATTCCTCGTAACTATGTTTGCAAAACGCCTTTCCTCTTATAAATATGAACCCTCCTTAACATTAGGATTGATCCCCGAATTAATTTCCATCCTTCTTTCACTACTTACTCTCTTAAGGAAACTCCTCTACATATATATAAAAAGAAGCAAGAACATGATATATATATATATATATATATATATATATATATATATATATATATATATATATAATATACACACACAACAAAAAAAAATCTATTTTGTTTTCTACCATCGAACTTCAAGTTGAATGAAGGCTCCATTATTAATTCCTCATGCATCTCCTTTAATTTCTTCCTCAAATAACGAAATTACTTTTTCTGGTTTCGTGTGATTGAATGCTTCCTTTTTCTTATGGTGTATCCTTCTTAAAACTTCTTTATGGAACAATTCTAAAATTATAAATAAATGAACACTTTTGCGGCCCCCATTGAAATAAAATAGAGGTCAGATATGACTCTAAGGATGGATATCATACCCTTCCTCCTTCTTAAGAGTTCCTCCTGCACTCATGATTCCACCAGATCCTGACTATAGATTTCTCCACCTTGACCAAACTTGATAGGTCGGTTTTGGCTTGATGGGGCCTAGACCCAAGTTCAGAGATGGCTGTGTGAACCAACAAAACCCTACATTGTCATCCCTTTCCGTAACGATCTGCTGCGCAGACCAAAGTATCACCCAAGGAAATATTAGGGGATGCTAGAACCAAGTATCTGCATCCAGAGGGGCTAGGGAGTGTTGCCTCAAGGCTTATATTCACTTATTACTTACTTAGAGCTTCACAGAACAAGTATCCTTAATATACAAACATTGTTCGATAATTCTACTTAACTAGTGTTACACAATATTTTGTCACTGTCCCTACAATCCCCATCTCGAACATTGGAGGAACATTTAAGTGACTTCTATGTATTTTCATACCTTGCTATAAGTGTCATTGCATCCCTTGGCATGTCAAGAACATTTCCTCTGTTGATCATTCCTCAAGTAGACCCTTAGAAACATGTGATTTTGGGTCGGCGTTGGTAGGCAGTTATGGCCTCGCACACATGGAGAAATTAACATTGGGCCCCATGCCCATTGGCGCTCTATCTCAGAAAGGCACCCGCACCGAGCTGTTTTTGGATTTTTTTTTTTTTAAATAGAAACAAATTTTTCATGCCTAACAACTTTGTGAGTGGAGTCATCATGGTTTTTTCGACTAAATAATGTCAAGTTCCTCCCTTTGGCTTCTTGTTTCCTAGAATTGTGCAACTCCCCAAAGGGATATGCCTCTCCTCCACCTTATGACGGATCCCAGAACACCTCCTCCTCTCCTATAAATACTTCCTTCTCACATTGTTTTAGCTAGATCAACAGTCATTACTATAGTTGTTGTGTAGAATAAGGCAGAGAAGAATCCATTGTTGAGAGATAGATTAGGCCCGTTGCCTCACCAAGTCCAATCCTCGACGAATTCTTGAGACATGCTCGACTAAACCCGTCGAAGGAGGCTGCAATATCAAGGCATTAAGGTTATACAATTATTTTCTCTATCATTAATAAATGATAGGTTTTTTGGTTCAAACTTTGTGTTTAATCATATGCAAAATGTTTGATTCTCCTTGACCAATCGAATAGCTGTAAATGAAAGTACATTTTCGTATGCTGTCATCGTTCACTTGATCTTTATGTAGGTACATGGACATTATCACTGAAGGAACGTGATGTGTGAAGACAAATATTGGAGGATCGTTGTTGCAAGCCACAACAAGAGCGTTGGACCAAGGTAGGTTATCTATCGCAGCTCACCTCTCATTTATAAGCTAGGAGTCCAAAATTCCAGCATGTTCCCTTATTTCTAGACCCACCCTAGGGCTAGAGGGACCGGCTCTGTTCACAGAGGGGATTCACCTACTCAAAAAGTTGGTGACCATACTGGGGATTAGTGTCTCTGTCGTCTCTCATTGTTCATCTAGTATTTTTCTTGTCTGTCTGACTTTGGTTGTATTCCCACTTTTCTACTTTGTTTTCCTTATTTAACTATTTCCAGCCATCATACGTAGTCTCAGAGTGTTAAGCTTGGCTTTTCTTCAGCAAATTTTTCTCCTTTCCTCACTTTTCTATCTCGACACTATTGTTTCCTTAGCAGGCACACTGGTTGGCGCGGGTTGCCTGTTTTATAGGTGCGCTTTCCCCTGTTCAGTGAAGATTACAGCCGAACAGTCGCGTTGAATCATGTAGGTTTGGATCTGGGCTTTTTCCTGAGTTTTGTTAATGCATCTTGCTTGTGGATTGGTTTCTCCCTCCTGAATTGGTCCACTTGAATTGTTTTGACTTCCCTGTATCATTATTTTCAGTTGTTTGTCCCTCATCTGATCATTGTGGTCCGTCATCCTAGGGTTTCTACGTGTCTTTCGATGCTTGTTCTGCCACCTCCTCACTGAGCTTCTTGGTTGTGTGTGGGTCAGTCTAGTCTTTCATTTTTTCAGCTTGTTGAATAATTGTTTGATATTTTATTTTGATTCTACATATTGTTGGGTCGTTGAGCTGTCATCTTCGTGTCAGTTTGAACTCCCATATGTCGCCCTAAGCATAGATCACATTGCTCACAGAGTCAATTTTAAAGTCCTTTTTTTGCGTGAAGGAATGCATGTCTGTTTTGATTGTGTTTTACATTCGTTTTAGATTGGTCTCTTCATTTTTTATCATTTTATTCAAGTCGATCAAAACTATTATTCATTTTGTCCTTTTAGTGTAACAGTGCATTATTGTTTCTCGTTCATCTAAAAGAAAAAAAATTGAATTCTTTATCTCTATTTGAAAATGAAAAGCGTTCTTTTAACTTAGTAGCTTTCTCATTAAAGAGTGAACAACAAGAGAAGTCTCTTTCGTTTTCTGCTTTGGTTTTGTTAGAAGCATTAGGAAAAGTTCTTCTTGCATTTGATTGATTACTGCTTCGTTGTGAAGTTCTATCCCTCTCTTAGCTAGCTATTCATCAAATTGAAATGATTTTCTTTCTCATGTAGTGTTGCATTAGAGATTCGAGATTACATTTCGTAAGGCCTTGAAACTTCAACATAATTTCAAGATCAACTTTAAAATGAACTCAATCAACCTAAGGAAGCATTGAAACTTAACGCTCATATTTAGAGGTATAGGCTAGTGACGTGTTCTAGTGTCATTAAACCTAGTAACTGTCATTCTCCATCTGGTATTAGACAACACTAGCATGGACTTGTGCTCCCCATACTGTCGATTATATAAAGGGAGACCCTCATAGGTTGCAATCCTTTATCCATAGGATGTCGAATCCATCGCCCTATAACCGTGATACATCGAACACAACATTCAGGGAGATTGCTTGCACGTACATTTAGTCCTTGGTCATTTCTATTTCATTTGATCACCAAGGTGTATATTGCAGTTCAGGGGAGCTTGGTACACCTTCTTACTTAGATTTCCTGAGAAGTCATTTTGATCTTTCTGTGACTCTCTAAAAAGTGAAATATCATTGAGAACTTTTCCTTTCTAGATCGTTCAACCTGAAAGTGACTAGAGTTAGCTTTTTCCCTTTTGTTGACTCTTAAAATATGAAAGGGCAGAGTTTTGTTTCAATTTCATAAAACTAATTACCTACAATGAAACACCCATTTAAGTTATTTTATTGAATTGTTCATAAGTACTTCCTTAGTGACTGGCATTGAAGCCTTGAATTGATTATCTTTTTTATCTCCTATTTTTGAGACAAAGTCATGGTGGTGGAACAACCAGTTTCGTCGTCCCCTTCATTACCTCATAGTGAAGATCCTTCTCTCGAAGTTTCTTCGAAGACATTTCAGTCTTCTAAGACATTAGTTTACTAGCGTTCTATTATTCCGAGTATTCAACCTCTTGCCACTCGATCTCCTCTTGAGGAACCATTTGATATCAATTGGTAACCTCCAGACGTTTGGGCTCATTTTAGGGAAGAAGAAGATCCTCCTTTACCCTCGGAACTCCTTGCCTCGAAACCTCTTGAATCACCATTAACACGTGCTTTACTTGCTAGTTCTCATCACCTTTTCACTGATAGCATGTCTTCACCTGACATGGATGCCATGAGTCCCATCAATAGTGAAGAGACTTATTTTTCCATTGGAGAATATTATTTCCCTCCAAAGAATTTTCCTTATGTCTCGGGTCAACCTTCCTCACATCCTTTATCTCTTCCAGCTGGTTATCGTTCATTGAGTTAGATCATTTATAGTGTTCCATATTTGTATCAGAATCCCATATGGTCTGGTACCTCATCTCCTTTAGAGGGGTCATTTGTATCAGGTCCATCACCTTTGACTCCCATCACGTCAATGGTTGTTACATCTGTCCCAACCCAGCCCACTATTTGTGTGGCTTCATCTGCTCCTTCTATTAGTGTGATTCTGTCATTACTGCCATATTTTGTTGTTTATGGGACAACCCCTATTTCTTCCATGATACCTTTTAAGCTTGTCGTGACTAGATCACAGCCTCAAGATCATAGCCTCATCTATCGGGAGTGCATCAACCTATTGGTAGCGTACTTGTCTCCTCCAATCCGATCCCTGGAGGTTTGACGTAAGATCAGTATATGATGGATATTCAGAAACAGAATTACTTCCCCCAGGGTTCTTAGCAGAAGCAAGATCCCATTGATCGACCACACTATTATGATGAGCATGGAACTCACATATATTACCATTGGCCCATTCCACAGAGTCCATTGTATGTTCAAATTCCTCAAATGCCGGTTTACCCCAACCAATTTACATACCTAGAGGGACAACCCTATGGTCCACAAGGACAACCATTTTAGGGAAAATCTTTGGTCCAACAGGGACAACCCTATGGTCGTACTAGTCAACCTTATGTTCAACATGGAGCGTCTTATTTTCCCCACAGGAAAACCTATCCATCTCAAGGACAACCTTTTGTGCAAAAAAACCAGCCTTACATTCAGCAAGGCCCAACAATTTTACATCAACGTCAACCCTCTACTGCTCATCTAGGCCAGCCTAGTTTCTAGTGGAAACCTGGCTCGTTTTAGCTGGGCCAATCTGGTCTTCAGGGGAAATATGACTCATCTCAACCATCAGGCCAACCTATGCCTCAAGGACAACCCGGTGGCTCTCAGCATCCAAGCCAACCTGCACCCCAAGGACAACTTTTTCAACCCCAACAGCCAGGCCACCCTGCACCCTAGGGACAGCCCGTTCAACCCCAACAGCTAGGCCAAACTCCACCCTAGGGACATCATGTTCAACTGCAACACCTAGGTCAACCTGCACCCCAAGGGAAGCCTATGTAGCCATAGGACCTACCTTTGATTCCTTAAGGTCAATCTCACATGGTACAAGGTCCACCCCAAGGCACTACTTACATTCCACAACAAAATTGATATGTTGTTCAGATAGGACCTCAGCAGTTTGCTTAGAATCAATATCCTAGTCCTTAACCAGTGTATGGGTAGAATTATTACAATTATAGCCCCTATGGGAAAAATCCTCTGGGACAGAACATATGGGGTCAGAATTTCTCCCAACCTGGTTGGAATCCCAATAATGGTCTCTATCAAAGGCCTGCAATGCCTTTGAATTTGCAACTTCTCTTGCTTGCTACACTGGAACTACCCGATGTGTCGAAGTTGACAAATTATCCTATCCTTCATAATCCATTTTGGCCTCCAGTTTTGACTAAAATCCCCGAAGATTGTCCCAGATTTGAAGGCAAGTCCAAAGAAGACCCCCAAGCACATGTTATGACATACCATCTTTGGTGCTCCTCTAATTCTTGGGTTGACGATTAAATTTGACTACGTCTTTTCCAAAGGACTATCATTGGTGGTGCTACTCCAAAGTGGTACATTGAACTCTCCTGAGGCATCTTTCAAGATTTAATCTCTCTTTCCATGGCATTTCTCATGCACTTTCAGTTACCAGTTCATTATGAAACTGGGATGAACCTCCTAACATCCTTGAAATAGGATCGGGCTACTCATATCTCCGATCATATTCATGAATGGAGGCGGCATCATCGTTTGATCAAGTTTGATATCCTTGATCAAATTTTATCTAATTGGTTCACTACATATTTTATTGGTTTGATTGCTAAGGACATTGCAATGGGGGCATGTGTTACTAAGGAACAAGCCATTGCTCGTGCCCAGTACCTAGATCTCGTGTACTCTCAATCCAGCACATTATATGAAACCTTTCCCAATGCCCCACAAAATGGAACTAACAAAGCACCGCTGATGCCATCTGTCGATGGTATCATTGGTTTTGTGTCTTAGACTTCTCATAAGTCTTCTCCAAATCCCGTGAACCAAAAATATAATTCTTCCATTGATACGGCCTCTCAGCCACCTCTGAATCTTGGTAAGACTATGGAAGTGAATTCCATCAAGTCCACCCGGATAAAGCTTCCAAGGGTAAGAAAAAGGGTATAGGTAAGGCCAAAGCCGATGCCCCGAAACAAAGTTCTCTGAAACCTAGTGCTGATGATGGTTCGAAACGCAAACCAAAGTACACTTGTTTGATTTGTGACGATGAGCATTACACCAAGGACTGTCCACGACAGGCCGAGGTGAGTATATTTCTCAAAGGAACTCAGGGCACTCCGGCTCTTCTTAAAGAACCATTCCCATCGCAGCAAACTCAGATGGTGGAGTAACCTCCGTCCTCCATCCCATTTTGCTCTCAAGATTTCATGGTGACTAGTCCTACACCCATCTCTATTGCTACATGTTCGAAATATTATACCGAACTGCGTCAGGCAACAAGGAAAGAGATCGTTGATGGTCCTCCTCCCCCACCTGCTTTTGGCCCTCCTCACATTGAAATAACCATTCCTAAACCTATTGTACAACCACCTTCTAAGGGTGTATTCCGCAAGTCTTCCTATAACCCCAATTCTCGTGCCGCTCAACATTACAGTATTTTTGAGGATTTGGCTCAAGCGCCATCTGTTATGTCTGCATTGGAAGTACTTCAGAGTTGTCTGTCACAACGGAAGACTTTGTTATCTACTATTGGAGGGGTTGACCCAACCGATTCCAGGCTTATCACTTTCGATTTGGAAAATTTCGTTCCACGTCTCCCTCACTAGCTTGAATTGATTATCAAAGTTGGGATTAATGGAAAGAATATCGATCGAGTGATCGTGGACAAGGGTGCATATACTTTTATCATGTCTTCTACATGCTGGAAAGCCATGGGTTCTTTAGCCTTCAACCAGTCTCCAAATTCTTTAGAAGCTTTTGACTGGAGGGATTATCGACCTCTTGGTGTTCTCGCCAATTTACCTATTACCTTAGAAGGGAAAATGGTTAACTTTGAGGTTGAAGTCATTGACGCCAAACTCAATTATAATATTATCCTCAGTTGCAGTTGAACTCACACCATGCTATGTGTCTCGTTGACTCTCTTTCGTGTTCTTCAATTTCCACATGAAGGAAAGATCATCATTTTCGATCAATTGTCTTTTTTCACTTCCACGTCTTTCGAGAGCAACGTTCCATATGTAGATCGTATTCATATGCTTTATGATAGCATAGGGCCGAGACTTTTCAAAGATCCTGCTCTCATGGGTCTTTTTTCTCTTCCTCTACCTAACAATGCTCAGGTCAACATGATCTCCACGTCTTCTGATCCATGGATCATCCCTTCACCCAGGAAATTTGATTCATTTGGTGACGTGATGCCATTAAACCCAATATAAATTGATTATGGTGAAATTATTTCGACTTCGGCTCCTCATCCCCCTAATCATACTCCTTTGAGTGTATCTCTTGACGGGTATTCTCAATCCCCTTGGCTCAGCTCTTTGGATTCACCCGATCTCTTGAAGGAGATATTTCCCACTAATGAGGCCATCGTGGAAACCATGTCTCTCGAGGATCCCCCTTGGGGTGATAGTCATCGTCATTCCTTCTTTATGCCTAGCCTTGGGGCCATGTCTACTTGTCTTGAGAAATTCCCTTCCTAAGCTCCTTCCCATCCACTTCAGATGCTTATCTTGATACATGAAGTATTTGTGGAAGGTAACATGGGAAACATTATGCAAACAATGCCTATTGACATCTCCGTTAAATGGGGGGTTGTCGAGAACATCCACATTGGGGTGACCTAATCTCCTGATGAGATCGAGGAATATACTAGTCTCTTCCGAGAGTTTTGAGACATTTTTTCTTGGTCCTACGAAGAAATTCCCGACATCAATCCGAGTATAGTTGTGCATGATATCCCTACCTATCCTGATGTGAAGCTTGTTCGTTAACGTCTTCGTCCCGTGCACCCTAGAAAGGCAGTCACCATTAAGGGAGAAGTTGAAAAAATTCTTAAAGTTAACTTCATTTATCCGATCCCCTTGACAGAATGGGTTTCTAACATTTTTCATGTGGATAAGAAGCAGGGTATTATTCGTGTTTGTGTCGATTACCACGACATCAACCGCGCTTTTCCTAAAGATAACTATCCCACTCCTTTCATTGACCAGATCATTGATGATTGTGCTGGGAGTGAGATATTTTCCCTTATGGATGGATTTTTTGGTTACAACCAGATAATATTCTTCTAGCTGATCAACACAAGACCTCATTTATCTTTCCATGGGGTAATTTTGCATACAAGAAGCTCCCTTTTCATCTTAAGAATGCTGGTGCTTATATTATCGTAGTCGTGGACTAATTCACTAAATGGGTCAAAGTAATGCCTACACTCACAGCTGATAGTAAGACGGCTTCACAATTTCTGTTCAATCATGTCATTACCAGGTTTGGTGTCCCTCAAGCCATTATCATCGATCATGGCTCTCCTTTTCACCATTACATGATGGATGAGTTGACTTCCAAGTTAGGTCTGCGTCATGACAGCTCAACATCATACCATCCTCAGGCCAATGGCTAGGTTGAAGTCGTGAAGAAGGTTCTAGTCACTATGCTTTTGTGTACGGTTGGGATGTGCAAGTCCAACTAGAATCTCATGTTGTTTTCAGCCCTCTGGGCTTACCGAACCTCGATGAAGGATGCAACTGGATTCACTCCATTCTAGCTTGTTTATGGTTTGGAATCTACCCTTCTGCTTGAATGCGAAATCCCTTCTCTCAAGTTAGTTGTTGAATTACTGCCTAATACCTCACCAGAGGAAGAGATTTTTCTATATTTGGAGATGCTTGATGAAACTCGCCGCTTTGCTGCCCCAATTATAGAAGCACATAAAATCGGGTGAAAGCTCATTTTGATTAAACAGTTTCCCCTCGTACCTTTGTAGAAGGAGACCTAGTCCTCTTGTATGACCAAGCTCATGATAAGATGGGGGCAGGTAAATTCTTACCCATATGGCATGGGCTCTATATCGTTAAGTTCGTTTTACAGAACTGGGCTTATGAGCTAATTGACTATGAAGGCTATCTTTTGAATCATCCCAGAAATGGGTTGTACCTCAAAAAATACTATGCATGAATTTTTCATGCATGTCATTTTATATATAAGTGTGTTTTTCATTTTTGTACATTTTTTGGCTTAGTGTGCTTTGCAAGCAGTTTTTCCTGCTTATTATGTCATTTCTTACTGTGTATATGTCTGTCACTCCTTATGTTGGTTTCGTGGATGGTGCCTCCTGCAGTACCTAGAATATGTCCTCCGTAACCTAGGTGATTTATAATCCTAATGGTGAGTTGATAGACCTTCAAGATATTTTTCTAGGATGAAAAAAAAACAATGTCACTGAATACAGTGTCATCATTGAACTCTTAACCGAGGCCATTGCTCTCGAAATTTGTGCATTAATTGTTAAACTACACTCTTGGCTTGTTGTTCTTCAGCTTAATGGGCATTACTCTGTTATAAATCCTCAGATATTAAGGTTGTATTTTCATGTTTTTTTATTATAAATTAATTTTGATTATATCACATATCGGCATATTCCTAAAAGAATGAATGCGTTAATTGGTGTAGTAGCCAATATTGTGTTAGATAGAAATTCGCGTAATTTTTAAAAGCATCATCATCACATAAAATGATTTAGATAGGAAAATAAACACACACACACACACACACACACACACACACACACATATATCAATTCTTTTCATCCATGTGCATCATAAGTTCAAAACATATGTGCGTTTTGGTTACATCCCGAGACATCATGTCTCTCAAAAAATATGCAGAAATAAAGCCTGGGCGTCTAATTAGCATGATGCTCATCATACCATGTCACTAAACGCACAAGCTCCATCAGCAAACGGTGGATGCGGTTAGGCACCCCTGCAGTGTGCCTCTAATACGCATGAGGAACATCCTCTAATCTCATGTAATTTGGGATCTTGCTTGCAAGACCCTCCAAATTGTGCATGATCTCCTCTTCCTCTCTTACCTCACCATGAGGGGTTGCCTCGAAATCGCGCAGGACCCTTCGTGCACTAGGGGAAATTCCTGTAGGTCTCTCTAGGCCAACAACTGCAACACATGGATAAATATTATAATATATATAAACAAAAAAATCATAATACTCATCAAAATTAGGAAATGAGGTTTTACCCAATGCTTAAACCCAATCCTCTACTTCCAAGAGTGGAAGGTCCTTATTACCCATGAAGTTGATGCTAGTATAGGGGTAGTCCTCCATGAGGACGAGTTGTCGGTGGAGCGAGTTAAAGAATTCTGGCCTCCATGACATATGTTGACCGCCTCTTGATCGAGGCATCAACTCTGCCCAACAGACCATCTGTGGCTCTCGTGCTGGTGGTGCATGTACTATTACCTCCTAGCGTTGAAATATGGGCAACCATTCTAGGATGAATTGTACCAAGATGGACCAGTATCCAAAATTTTTTAGATTTTTGTTCTTACACTTTGTTAACTAGCACTTGAGGTTGATTTTTATGGCTTTTTCCCAGTTGAAAATGCTTGGATTCATACAATCCAAGACAAGTTGAAGCTGTGTTATAGTGTGCAACACTACTTTTAGTGCCAAATCGGGTATTGCATGGATATCTATTTTCCCACTCTTCGACCCTTTATTTGCTTTTGGGAAAACTCTATCTATGAGCATACCCATGCTCTTACCCATCAGCTGGGAACTGGTCATGATCGGTATTTCTCCCCTCCGTGACAATTCGGTGATGAAATATATGTCAGAGACTTGTATCTGCAACTCTTGATCGTGAACCATAAATCTTTCCAGATCGGTGTCCCACACACTGATCAGATACTATAGTAACTCTAGTTGAGCTCGAAGATACGGTGCAATGAAGAATTTCAAGAGCCTAGAATCTCTCAAGGCATCCATGCATCTAAAATTTCTCATGGCTAGCTCATCTTCCTCCTCGTGCTATCTTTCCTTCCATTCAATGACAATTTTGGCTTTCAATTACCTACAAAACCATCATTGGGACTTTTATTAGTCACATGATTGACTTTTAAATTGTTTAAATGAGGATATTTAGGAGAATTTTTAAGAAAATATGATCGTGGAAATTGGCATGGTTGTTTTAGAAGTAGCAATGCCGATTGGCACTTCCCTTTTAGAATTGTAGGCGGGTTGGTGTGACTCTATGCATGGAACCCACGCCGACTGCTGCACCCAACCTTGAACAATATTCCCCCAAAATTATTAAAAACTAAGAATGCAGGCAAGGATAAGAGCTCTTACCTGAAGAAAACGAATTCGTGATTTATCTCCTGGATTTTCTGCTGCCAGCTCCACAAGTTCACAATGAAAAATGGTAAAATTCTCACAAGAGGTGAAAAGTAATTTTTTTTTACTAATTCTATCATTTTATAATCTTTTCGAAACCCTAATTACGTTTTTAAGCTTATTTTTCGATTATTTTAATGTTTTATCTCGGAAAATGGGTTTTTCATGCGTTTCTTGTGCAACAACAAGTCCTAATCATGATGATGACAAAGTGATGATTTGTATTTATTTCTTTTTCGAACTCGGTAAAAACTCGAAAAAGTCACCCCCTACATTCATCTTTCAGCTCCTTTATGACTCTCAAAAATTGAAAATATTTTCAAGACTTTTGTCTTTGCGACACGTTAAAGGATCTGAAATGTCATCTAGCCATTATACGTTTACCCATTTTTCAAGTTGGAACAGTTTATTTACAAAAAAGAAATACCTTAGCCAATCGCGACTAAGAGGTTCTCCTAGATATTGTTTTCTACCTTTTCGGATGTGTGAGACTACCTATGAAAAGGGATCTACTGGAGTTTTCTTTTCCTCTTCTTTTCAAACTCTCTAAACATGAAAATATTCCAAGTTCTTCCTTTCTTAGACTTGCTAAAACCTAAATGACATTCGAAATCGTCACCATGACGTTGTCGAGTTCCTCCTTCCTAAGGATCGTAAAATGTACTAGGATGGATTTGTCTGAGGGAAAAACTTATATGATGAGCATATGCTATCCCCTTCAAGCTTGTTTCCAAAAATAAGTGGGGTAATCACTAGAAATGGTGGGATAAAATGGAACAAGTTCTCAATTGTGTCGGCAGTATGTCGCTCTTGAACATGACACTTGTCTACAATTCATGTCGGGTTTGGGACATCCCATTCGTTATTTTGCCTCCCTGGGTTTGGGCTATCTGTTTTGACCTCTCATATGCTTTTTTCCACATCATCATGACCTCAGATCCCTTGATGTCAAATACTACCAAATTCCTGAGCTATGTCACCAATATGTTCAACAGAAGTTCCTTCTGCAGTTTTCAACCTCTGATCCTCTATTTAGTACTAATTCACTATCATCTTATTCCTCTATCTCGTGTCGATGATGTGGGAAACATTATGGCCCTCCTTCGACCGGTCACTTCCTGTCGAATTTAGCTCATCATCGAGGAAGCTGATCTAGAGACTCCCCTCAGGTACCTAGGAGCTTGCATGCCTTAATCTCAAGGTCTTCACATTCGACGATGGGTCTTCATCATTGGCCTTCAATCGAGTGATTTCGCGGATGTTTGACCCCAACTCGGTGTTCACATTCCGCGGATTGTACTAGTTGTACCTTGAGATCCATTGTCATTATAAGTGGTTTCTCTCATGCCTGTTAAGAGCTTTCATCATTGGTTGGTAATCAAGAAATTTTCTTGCATGTTTGACTTCCGCTCACTAATTCCCATGGTTGAATTTGTACCTGTTTGCATCGAGATGGAGTGCAAGACCCTGGGTTTTTTCTGATGAAATCCAAGATGTGAGACAATTTGTTTTATCATGACTATATGCATGACACTTCTAATTGGATGGTTGCGACCATACTTGAGTCTATTTGATGATCCTTCTTACTCGGTGGTTGTATCAATATCTCGGATCTTATTATTGGATGCACACTATTATTTATGGCTATGCCCATGCCACATATTCATGTATCAGAGATATCAATTGTACTTACTCTTACAGGTCTTCCGACGGTGGAATTTTGGTTTGGGCATGTTCTCATAAAGAATTTCACTCTTCCCTCTCTCTTGGACCTCATGCTTTAGGGGGCATCTGTTACACAGTATTTTTTCACCGTCCCTGCAATCCCCATCCCGAACATTGGAGGACCATTTTAGTGACTTCTGTGTATTTTCATACCTTGCCATCAGTGTCATTTCATCCCTTGGCATGTCAATAACATTTCCTCTATTGATCATTCCTCAAGTAGACCCTTAAAAACATGTGATTTTGGGTCATCACTGGTAGGAAGTTATGGCCTTACGCCCATGGAGAAATGAACACTGGGCCCTGAGCCCATTGGCACTCTGTCTCAGAAAGACACTCATGCCGATATTTTTTTGGAAATTTTTTTAAAATAGAAACAAATTTTCCATGCCTAACAACTTCATGAGCAGATTCATCATGATTTGTTTGACTAAATAACATCGATTTCCTCTCTTTGGCTTCTTGTTTCCTAGAATTTTACAACTCCCCAAAGGGATCGGCCTCTCCTCTACCTTATGAGGGATCCCAAACCACCTCCTCCTCTCATATAAATACTTCCTTCTCACATTGTTTCAGCTAGCTGAATAGTCATTACTATAATTGGTCTGTAGAAGAAGGAAGAGAAAAATCCATTGTCAAGAGAGATTTTAGGCCGATTGACTCACCAAGTCCAATCCCCGATGAATGCTTGAGACGCACCAGAATGAACCCGTCGAAGGAGGTTTCAACGTCAAGGTAGTAAGGTTGCAAACTTCTTTTCTCTATCATTAATACATGACTGGTTTTTTGGTTCTAATTTTGTGTTTAATCATATGCTAAATGTTTGATTCTCCTTGAAAAATTGAATAGCTGTAAATGAAAGTATGTTTTTGTATGTTGTCATCGTTCACTTGATATTTATCCAAGTACACGGACATTATCATTGAAGGACCGTGACGTGTAAAGACAAATATCGGAGGATGACTGCTGCAAGCAATGACAAGAGCTTTGGACCAAGGTAGGTTATATATCCCAACTCATCTTTCATTTATAAGCTAGGAGTCCACAATTCCAACATGTTCCCTTGTTGCTAGACCCACCCTCGGGCTAAAGGGATCACCTCTGTCCGCAAAGGGGATTTTCCTACTCAACACTAGATTGTGCACTACGCGATTATACTTCATCATGCCTTAATCATCATATTAAACCATATTCATGAATTCCCGATGAAAATACATATAATAGCCCTGATATAGCATAGATAAGGTCAAAACATAGGAAAAGAAAACATATAAGAAAAGAACATATATAAGTCTTCAAAGTATTCTATTATTACTTGAGATCTTCTCAATACAATACTTTTTTCCCTGTGCACTCAACTGTAGTATTTCTAAGGTCTTCACACACTCAGCTGAAGGTGCCTCCCATTTCACACAAAACAATAGAATACATAATCTAGTTCAAATCTAGAATTACATCCATATGCATTCTATATCCTTAGATTCACTGCGATGGATCCTTATATAGCTAACGCTTTTACAATACCATGGTACGAAAACCATGGGAAGAGCTCAAAGTACTCAAAATATTCCCTTCCCTTTAAAAAATAAGGGACTTTGACCCGCCCCAAAACCCCTAAGACTCTAAAACATCTGCGCGCAGTGACCTCCACTCCTCAAAAGGCAGATTCTTTACAAGCACTTTGACGTAGGGGTACCCTATCCAACAGGCCCCAACACAAATATGTGACTCGTCCTGAGTCACTCACCTGGTGCGCCCTAGGTCTTTGCTTTGATGCTACTCAATACATCCTTTAGTGGTTGGATTGTCTCAACACACTGCTTCTCAGCTTCACAGACTTTAGTCATCAACTTTTTTATGGTTGGCTATGTTTTCTTTTGAGCAACTTGCTTCCACATATGATGTAGCACGTTCATGTAATATCCAAAAATTGGAAAGACAGGAACATAGAACATTTGTAACATTTCAATCAAGGCAATAACCAGAATGTAAGAAAAACTATAAAATAATGAAAATGTCAGAATATAACATCAAGACATTAAAACGTTAGCAGAAATAGTTGAGCCATATCATTATGTATCAGCAACAATGTAAGTACATAGTTATCGCAAAAGTAATGCACTCAATTCAAAAGATGGCTGAAATACACTACTGAGACCTAGCACGGGAAAGTATAAATTGTTGTTGCTGGTCAAAACTACTGCTGTTGGGAAGAATATCTATCTGCGAGAGGCTCCTATAATGCCCAGAAAGATCCAGTATTTTAGCCACAGACTCTACTTGAAAAACCCAGAAACAACCTGAAATGGTTTGGCCAGATTTTGAGTTTGCAATTTCGACCCTTTTTGGGTTGCAAACTACACCCCTATTGTCTAAGTTATGCACTCCCTAGAAGAAAATGATAATTTGGGGCTAAAATAGTTATCTATCATCTGAAATATCACCCACTCAGCTCACTAACAGAATGGTTGATCCCTTCTCCTAATTCCTAGGATCAAAACTTGAGTTATAGATCCTCCATTGAATATGCAGCTGCTACATGCAAAACTGCTGGGAAATATTGCACTGTCTAGGAGGGCTGATGATGTAGTCTACTAATCTATAGTACAATGTCAATACCAGGCTTCTAAAGTGATTCTCGGAGTGAATAATTAATCCCTGAAATGATTCCAAGATGAGTTTCTTGGAACTTCCTCTTCTCCTCAAACCCTCACTATAGAATTATGCAATTCTTGTAGGAATTTTTGTTGAATAAGAGAAATAGATGGATGGCCTGACACTAGATATGACAATGAAACTCCTAGAAAACTACAATGGATCCACAGTGTGAAGGGCTAATCCCTCCATAGGCTTTTCAGCTGAAGTACTAAGAACAATCTCCCAACTCTCAAACCCAAGTTCAGGAATGTGTAATTCCTGTAGCTGGAAGTGAAGATGAGAGTGGCTAAAAGTGGCACTAATTCTCGGATGATGAATTTTACCCAAGAAAAAATTCCCAGAGTAGGCACTCGATTTATCCTATGGGTAAGGGTGGGATTCCCTCTCGGTAACACTCAGTGCTAAATTACATAACAGACTTAGCTAAACAGCTGAAGCGTGAAAATAAATATCTTACGACACTCGAAAATAAAAATATAGACCCCCTTCCTTTGTTTCCCTCATATTCCTTTTATGGTTATGAGCCTTCCCTAGCCTTGGCCCACCTCATAACTGTGCTGCACATGTGGCCACTAGTCTCCATAAAGACTGTGATGTCCTCCACTATATCCATCATCTCTGCAATTACTCCTCCACTATCTACATCACATTGCATTTACTCCTCCACTATCTCCATCATGTGTGCATTTAATGCACCACTTCCTCCAACACTTCATCATTATTTCTCCATGACCTCCACTCTTCCTTCATCAATAATCTACTCCACTACTCTATAATGTTGCTCTGCTATCTAAATAACCCACATTCACACAACATAAGTGGATTTTATTCATCTATTGGGTTTATGGGTCCCTCCACCCTTTTATTTACTTCAATAAATAAGAAAAGTAAGAAATCTAATATTCCAATTAGTTGATGGAAACTCTAGAATATTACAGTCCTCCCCATGAAAATGTTGCTTTTCCTTAAGAAACTGCAAAATTGGATCTTTCAGAAATCCATCTCCCTCTCGAGTGGCATCCTCAAATGGAAGGTTTCCCCATCTGCTCCAATGTATTATGAATGCCCAACTCCATAACTACCTCTCTAGAATGTCTAGAATGGCCTCCAACTATGTAGCTAGATACCTCTCCTCATTAATGAGTCCCCAAGTGGCCACCATCTATTGTCCAAGAGCATATTCTCTGCATGAGATATGTGAAGTGTAGTGGTTCCTTCCCCAAGTGGAAAGTACCAACTCATAAGCCATCTCTCCAACCCATGCTACATGGAATTGGTTGTGTCTCTCCACTATCCAATCATTGGCCTTGGTGGCCTTGCTTGATCTAAGTATCATCTCAACACTGTGCAAAGTAGGGAATAGAGACATATGGATTGACATGTGAAATGTCAAACCATACTCTCCCAATAGCAGCCACCAGAACAATGCCTATTGCTGCCACACCACCTCATCATCATACCAAGTATGGTGCCCATACTCTCCTAACAGAAGCCAACCCATCAAGGCTTCTTGTTTCCATCCCACATCATCATTATGCAAGGTATGGGATAATGTCAATCCATATTTTCCCAAGAGTAACCAGTGCAAAAATGACTCTTACTGCCACCCCACATCATCATAATGCAAAGAATGAAGAAATGATGTATTGATTGACATGTAGAATGTCACACCAGACCCTCCTAACAGAAACCAACATACGCAGGCTTCCAGTTGCCACATCATGTGAGTATCATGCAAATTCCCAAACAATAACATACCCATTAAAATGAGATATGTCATGTGATGGCTAAACTCTCTC
Organism: Pinus albicaulis; assembly: GCA_034641835.2. Classification (NCBI taxonomy): domain Eukaryota; kingdom Viridiplantae; phylum Streptophyta; class Pinopsida; order Pinales; family Pinaceae; genus Pinus; species Pinus albicaulis. The sequence continues at coordinate 899,362,383 of CM076571.1, read as the reverse complement.
AAAATTAACTAGTGCAACCATGCCTCCTACTTTTTCATCACACCAGTATTATGCAAGGCATGGAACATACCAATATGAAATGTCGAATGGTAACCATACTCACCCAAGAGTATTCAGTGCAGTCATGCTTCTTTCTGCCATGTGTCATAGATTTGAAAGTAGCTTTCTAGTGACTTTCTCATCATCTCCATTGATCCATCCAACTATGGGTGATGACTCATGTCATGCACAAGCTTGATATCCACCCAATGGAGAATCTCCTGCAAAAAAATTCTCATACAATAGTTGTCTCCATCGCTATTTATGGCCTTGGGAAGACCATGAAGCATGAAGACATCCCAGAAAGATAATCCAGTCACGATTGAAGAGATGTGCTGCATGAAAATTTCGAATCAATTTTCATACCTTGACAGGACATCAATGTTGACAATACAATCCTCCATAATCTGATGAAAATATTTGTACCCCATGGTAGGTTGGAGTACATCCTCCTTGATATATCTCCATGAGAACCTCTCACCAATTTCCCAGTAGAACCTATGAGGTTTTGAATATGCTGCATGCATAAACTTCTATTTGAGATGTCAGGTGCTCATCAAGAAGGCTTTGTCCTGATAATGGAATCTGTTATCCCTTACATGATGTCTACCATATTCCATTGGCCCATCCACTGCTTCATAAGTGAAGCGGTCATCGGAATGCTCAAATAATAACTGGATCCTCAAATCATCAATGCTCCTCAGTGATAGTGTTCTTGACCTCCATGATAGTGCATCTTCTATTTCATAGCCCTCTCCATACATTGTACTGATCCACTATTTTTGCCTCTTTTTCCTCTGTTTCTCCTCCTCAAAAATATGTCGCAGACTATGGTGGTTGGTCTTCACCCGAAATCTACTGCCAATAAAAAACTGCCAGAATTCTACCAATGCATGCATAATGACCAATATCTCTTTGCCATAAATATAATACGCCAGCTCATGCGATAGTAAACTCTGGTTCTCGAAAGTTATTGTATAGCTTCCCTCCATTAGGAATATGGAAATCCCATCCTCAGAGACTCCACACCCCAACAAAAGGTGTTGTGTGCAACTCAACAATGTTAAACTGACATAGCTATACATATTCTCCTTGAACCAGTCAAGGGTCCTCTGCGTAGTGATAGTCTGCTACTCCGAATCAGCAATGTGCTCTAACCCTTGGTCATGCAATTTACCTAATGAAATGAACCCACAAATCTCAATCAGAGGTGCTGAAATAACATGGGGTGGAAATGTTTGCATACCTTGGATAAACTGATGCTTGGGGACATCTTGCAAAGCTACAAGAATTCCTCCAACATCGGAAGCTATATCTAGATTTTCAAGAATATTATCATGTTCTAACTACTCTTCTGCCACTAACTTTACCTCCAACATCGTTGCACAAGAAATTAATGTCCAATGTGCTAGCAGTTTCTATTCTTACAAATATGAATGGTCATAGTTGAACTATTTCTGATTTGAATGAAATTAAAACATACACATAAGATAATATACTCATTATATATCATTTGGAGAATTGAACTTGTCATGAGTAAAATTTTCTTCCAAGATCTCATGAGTATGCTATAATATATCTCAATCATTTCCAGCTTCTTTGCAAATCCCATATTGGCAAAAATGTTCAATGTGACTAAGGATATGTATAACTTATATTTCATGGTTCTCTTCTAGTGTTAAATGTGATTATTAGATGAGGAAACTTATTCTAGTGGATACAGGGGATTTGGGCCTGTCATATAACTTCAATGTAGTTATGATTATAGCACAAGACGTGATACAAATCACTAAACACTAGCCATCTTGATGTGTAAGCTATTAGGAGAGAATGAGAGCTCTATTCTACTTTTACTAGTGTTTACTTAACAGATTAGAGGAAGATATATTTTTGAGGAGGAACTAAAGGCACATTATTCTATAAAGATAATTACTTTCTCAAGAAAGATCTCAAGAACTTGTGAAGTAACATCTTGTATTCAGAAAATTAGAAAAAATAATTGCTGACAGACTAGAGGTAGGAAACTTAGAGTTAATACAATCAATGCCCAAATTTAAGCTTCAGTTTCCACCACACTCCTAACCATAAAGGACGAATGAGGATATCACTGTAAATAACTTAAGAGTAGATCCCTGTTATGATCAGATGGGTTTGGCCGAGGAAAAACAATGAGAACAAGACAACTGACAAATCATACAACAGGAAAGGACGACCTTAAAGTAACTGACCTCTTTGATGAAATATATTTAATACACCACCAAAAGTTTGGGGAATAAGTATTCATATAAAATTCCAAGGTAAAATAAAAATAGTTGCATCATTATAAAGGTCTCTTGTGGGCATTTCACACTTTCTTGCAGCTGTCTATAGTAGTAGCATATCTTATCTATTAATATTCAATATTCTAGAGTTTTTTGATATATATTGACTACAGTAACTATAGATACTCAACTAAGATCAATGCATATCATGACATGTCATCCTCTTTATGTATTTGAGAAGAGTTTTTTACTCTACCAATGGCAGCCTAAGTGTTGGTTTATAGGCCAGAAGTTCAGAAACTCTCTACTGCACCTACAGTTTGTTATGAGAGCATGCTCAACCACTAATGAAGTAAAACTAAGTGAAACTTCAATGGTTTTGTAGGTCATTATTTCAAAGTTTAGTATTGAACATCGTGACAACTAGAAAAAGGTGGCAAGGTTAGGATCAGAAAACATAGAAAAAAAAATAATTAAATCACAAATAAACAAAAATGTTAAAATCCCATATGTTTGATGTAAATTAGAAAACACAGAGAAACAACTGAGAACGAAGGTTTCAATTACTACTAGTAGATAGTGGTAGCCACCAATCATCACAATTCCACTAGGCCATTGAACTTGAAAACACTATCAAACAAGGTGTGCTACAACAGGAATGTGGCCACTCAAGCTTGGAAAGCTGACTAGTTATGAAAAATTGCACAGGTGCCCAACTTCCCATACTATGATGAGGAAAAGTAATGTAAACAAAAAATACAACATATTAGCCACAATGTATTCGACACCATGGTTCCATGAAAATTTCTGATGTGCCCATATTGTGGGATTTATATGGTGGCTTATGATAATCTAGTGAAACCTTAGCCACAACATAGTTTCCATGACAATGTATGATGTGCCCAAATTGTGGGATTTATCAGTGTGGTCAAACCTTGGACCAATTGTTGAGGCAAGTGCTAATTATTATCTAAAGGCCTGTGCAAGGTAACCATATGAGAACCTAGAAATGTTGGAAGCCTAGTCTTCTCCAACTTTGAAGTCATTATGGAAAAGAAAGTACTGAATGTAGAAGTGGTTTAAATGAACAGTTGAAATTTAGATATTACTAGAAAGGCACAATAAAGGATGCTGCAAATTGGCCTTTGCAGAGTCTCCTCACAAAAAAAGTTAGAGGGAGGAGTCTCTTTTCACAAAGAAGGATTCTGTTAAAGAAGCAATGGGAAACTATGATTTTTAATTCTACAATCATGAAGTACTATTTGTGAATAGTGAATGAGTTTGCACCAATGTCGTCAAAATCTAGATTCTATAGTAGTGAAATGGAACTCAGTGTGATACATTGTTTTCAATTGAACAATTCAGTGTACATTGCTGATATAAGGCAATATGGAGATAGTGCCAAGTCATAAACAGTCCATTTCTTATATCAAAATCAACATATACAGTGAGCGAATAAGGGCAACAGAACCTAGTTTGGAGGCTTATAAATAAGTGACAAATATCAGTTTTGAAGATAGAAGTGAACCAACATTGACCCCTTGAATTATGAGCTTAATTTCTGGAGTACAACCAACTCTTCCTCATTGTACAAACTCAATAGCATTTATGGATCCCTTTTTCTCCTAAATGACACCCTCTGCACACATGTAATTAAGGCATCTCCATAACCCACGCACAGAGATTGTGATAGCGGCCAGAAGAGGTTAAATCAACCCAAAATAATGCTACAGCTAGCAAGGAAATTTGAATAGAAACTCTTCCTTCAACACAATGTCACTCTCAGGAGGTATGAAGTTCAAACTTCAGAAAATGAGAAAAATATCAATCCTACCTTCCAAAAACATGCCCACAAGAGAAAGAAAAAATTCGAGATCCCTTGTAATTGGTTATTGTACTTCCTTTGTTACAGAATTCGTCCAGATGAGTGTAAGAGTCAATACGGCCCTCTTCAGTGGAAAATAAACCCCTTCGAAATACTGAACTTGAACAACGTAATAGAGGATTTCAGCCTCTTTCACAATACTAAACTTGTTCTTCCTTGAGATGAACTTGACCAAAAATGAATAATATGAACTCAACCCTAAATGCAATGTTCACTTCATTTCTAAGAATTATTGAGAGGTTGGAGACTTAGAGGTCAATGTCAACAATCCCAGTTACATTGATCCACACTTGATGCTAATGCCTAAAGATAGCCTTCCCAGCAACAAGGAAGCTCTTTGTACATAGAACTGTCAAATCAGGCACAAAATAGCATATATGGTAATTGATAATGGAAACCAAAATAACCTTCTCTTGCTTTAATTGGAAAAGGAACTAAAGTTACCAAATTCAAATCATCCCAACTCACATTAGCTTGGATGGGTCAAAGATGCACATTAGGTTGTGCTAATCACTTGAAAATAGATCAGAATGTTGCTAGAAGATGGCAGGATTTTTCCCAATATCTTATATGTTCTTACAAACAAAGATGAGAAGACTTACGAAAATAAGATGATGATAACAAGTGTAACTAATTGCGTAAAGCAGGGGCTTCTAGGTTCAACCTTAGGCATGTGGCCTATTTCAATCCTAATATTACTTGGAATTATTTCTATTATGCATGTCAAATGTTGGGTGATTATGTTGTTGGTATTGTCCTTCATTATAGTTATGATCATTAATTCTAACTCAAGATTTGAACTGTTAGTGGCACTAATATTCATGCAAGTTCAGTAGCCCTTTAGGCCATATTAAAATTTGTTATGGTTAAAGGTGTTCAAAATCTTCGAGTTGTTGGAGACTCGAAAGTGGTAATGAGAGTTTTAAAGGTTATATGCCATTGGATAGTCTGGTTCTCTCTCACTAGCAACACTAAGTTAAGGAACTCCAGTTAGATTTTCATTCGGTTTCTATTCAGCATGTTCACAAAGAATTTAATTCTCAGGCAGATCATATTTCAAAGGATCCCATTGCAATCAACAAAGGTATTATGCATGGAAAATCAGAGGGAGGGTTTTGGTTTCATATTTCACAGAAATACTATTTTAAAAGCATTTTACAGGCAGTTTTAAGATATTATTTTGGGTTGTCTGCAATGTTAGCACTATAGGTGGAAATGCCATTTTGATGTTCAATGTTTATTAGAAGGATGTTTTGCAAAATCTGATGATAATCAGGAAATTTTTTGAAAGGAGCTCTTATGCGTAGCCACAGTCAATTTATACTTTAATTTCTACTTGAAATAATAGATGCCAAATATACATTTGTTTTATTGGAAGAAAAAAGACATAGAAATGAGGAAAAATTTATGTGGAAGAAGATAAGAAATTTTCTGTAGGTTTCCATTTTCAAACAACTCTTTTTTCATTTACAAACCTAGCGCCTTTCGCCATGGTTCTTTGGATGATTGTAAATATGGACTTTTATAGGCATACTCTTTTTTCTCTTTAGTTATTATTGGAAGAAGCAAAGTGACTAGTCTTCTGGAAGAGCCAAACAAGGCATTTCTTTTCCAAGAAAAAAGCTTTATATTCAATATTTCAAGTGTGAAATCAACATATACATCGAACCACCCATACATGATCAAAAAATAAATATTCCTAAGGCTTAACTGTAGAAATATTTGTAATTGAAGTTAGAGATGGAAGGGTTATGCTAAATTTAGCAGTTTGGAAAAAAAACCCACATGTGAAGCAAAGGGGCAATCTCACTTTCTCTTAGTGTTGACTTAAGAAAATTCTCTAAATAGTCAAAAATATTAAATCTAGGAAATATAACTAAGCATGCATGGAGATTTTATCTCACTACGACTTAAGTTCAGTGAGGCAGTTTGACTCAAGTTTAAAAAGCTAGTTCGCTTGAGTTCTAGATGTCGGTTAGGCTTAAGTTCGGTGAGGCAGTTCGACTTGGGTTCAAGGAGACAGTTTTCTTGACTTGAAGAGTAGATATATCCTATAAAGAGAAGAGTGCATACTTGGTGAATACATCATTAGAGCTCTGATTCTCTTCTAATAGCTTACTAGGGAATTCCATGAGGGAATGAGGGAACTTAATTGAGACAATGAGCTTGAATAAATTAATTGAGTAAATATTTACATTATGGATTGGCTTAATGGAAAAAGGTTTTGGCAGAGTTGCTATAGAAAAAAAGAATCAAAACCAAAGTCTGGAAATTGCAAAAAATGAAAGCAGGGATGCAACAGTTTAAATCACCATTAACTTTTCCAAATTTTCAACAATGAAGACTTCACTAAACTGATAAGTCTAGAAGATTATGCCAAGGCCTCTTAAACTAGGCTACACAAGGATGCAGCTAGGCCTGATGTTTTCCCCTATTCATAATTAATCAAATAAATTCCAAGAACATATGGATAGTTGATCAGAAGGGATCACCCATCAAAGGTTACCAGGAAATTGGCCTTGTTGCTAGATGTCTATTCCCAACACCTGAGGCTAATATCAATAATAAGTGGATAAGGATGGTCTATTCTCATTTAGCGCCAACAAAAATCCAATATTTTAAATCACCATTAATAACCATATATTGAGCAGTAAGAATTCATTGCAGCAAATGTTTCCTTGTATTTCTAAATATGACCATCAACTGTGTTTTTACTTCGTGCAATCGCTTGAAATAAATCAATGATTCCCATCTAGTCTCAGTCAAATCTCCCAAACATCATTCTATAGGATAGAGTTCTACTCCTCGGTCATAGCCTCCTTCCACTCCTAATAGGTCTTCTCGAAGTCGCAGTAAGAATTCATTGCCAGTCTCGCGGACTTCACTCTGGTCCAATGGCAACTTGTAATGGGTGCTACCACCTAAAAAGAGATCTACATAACTATTAACTTTTTGTTTTATTTCTGATTCTCAGACACATTATTTCATTCGTCTATAGGTCCTACCACTTATTCTATATTTTTCTTCATATGTGAGTCCAGACACTGGATAGGATGAGATAAATATGGATGATAACATCAAAGGAATCCTAGCCAACAACATTAATAACTATTTCTTGATTATACTCCTCAGTTGGACTAGGACCTATTAAAGTCATTTTTTTATCCAATCTCCCTCATGCTGAACCAACTAGAGAGGCTTCAAATGGGAAGGCCTAACCTATGAATGACGGGAAAGCTCAACCATAATTTGCGGTAGTTTCGTGACCAAACATATCTTCTGTGCCTGGAAATGCTGGAAATGATAGTGATTCGCTTCCTTTAATGATGCAACTAATTAAGCTAGACTGATCGATGGAGGAAGAGATACAGTTCAATCCATTGATTAGCTAGTGAGTACTTGAAAAAAAAAAATCGTAGAACCAACAACATCAAAAATAAAAATCCTAGAACCAACAAAATCATAAAACAAACAAAAAAAATTCATTTCCAGTCGATCCTTACCCCAAAAAAATTCACTTATTATCTAGTCGGATATTTTATTCCTAGACTAATTAGTCATTTAAGTTAGCCATTTTTAGTTCGGTTACTTAAAATTGCTCAAATTTAGTAGTAATTCACTTGAAATAATAGCGATGACTAAATTTTTTAGTCACCTAGTCATTAATTTCATCATTTTTTACTAAAGGATACCTACTTTTCATTTTGGACTCAAATTCATCATTCTCCATTGATGGATTTCCTATCTTATTTTCGAGTCAATACTTACAATTAACTATTCCATTTTGGATTTAAATTCATCTTTTTCAACTGATGAATGGTTTGCCTATAGGTAAGTGTGAATGATCAGTGTACGTTCAAACCACGTTGGAAATGCCAACGAGGTGCAAGCAATGGTTTGGGTTGAGTATCATGCATAGTCTTAAGAGGTCTTTTCATTGCTAAAAAATGTAGACACTTGAATAGACATTTTAATAATTATCATGTCTTTCTTCTTCTTTCAGTTTTAGTTATAATGAAAATAAACTACACAAATATTTCAAGATTTTAGAATTTAATTGATCTTCTACTACATTATGAAAGTTTGATAGTTCACATCTATTTATCCCAAAACATTCACATCCCACACTAAACTTTATCAACATACATTCATATAAATTTTGACTCCTAAGTCTGAGGATAGAAACCAAATCATACATCATTTGAATTTGTAAAACCACCAGCAATTTATGGAGTAGAATTTTTTATTAAAAATGGATAGAAACCAAATCATACATCCTTTGAATTTGTAAAATTACCAACAATTTATGGAGTAGAATTTTTTATTAAAAATGTCAGTCACTCATAAAAGGGATCAAAGCTTGTCCGGATTCACTAAGCATAAGACACTTGACATAAGGAATGAAAGCGTCGTTTTTTTCACCAAGAATAGGACAAGAGAGTTTTCAACCCCAATTTTCCAATAATTATCATGTCATCCTCTGAATTTTAATTATTGTATAAACAGGCCACACAAAGATTTCATGACGTCAGAGCAATTTCTTTCGTTCTCCACATATTTGTCTCTGTACGTTACCGTTTCAGTAACATTTAATACCACGAAAATGGAGATGGATCATTCTTATTCGTATTCCAAATTTGAAAATTCATTTATTTCAAAGAGATCGAAACATAGGTCTCATTCTAATTCGTAAAATTATCCATAATTTCCCCAAATATGATAATTTATTTCATGGAATATATTTACAATCGCACCCAAGATATGCTATATGCTTTAACATTGTGCGTGGGTGTGACTTGATTTATAACAGTTTTGATATCTCAATATTTATGTTTGTATCATTATATCAATGAACAGTAAAATATAAACGGTATGGTGAAATTTGAAAAACATCACAAGTGTAAGAAGGGAAAGTTTGCAATGGAGTGAAATACCCGAGCATGCAACATACCTATAGTGTATGCAGATTGAATGTATAAAGAGAAATTATGATATTATTAAGATTATTTTTGCTATATAAATTAAAATAATATTTTTTTAATTTTATTTAAATTTTATTTTTTCTTATGGATCTCGAGTTAAGATTATTTAGACAAGTTTATAAAATTTAGAACCAATAACCTTTACACTAAAAATATATCAAAATGAGATGAAAGTAAATATTAGGAAAAATATAATAATATTATTGAAAAAAACTTATTATCTTTTTCTTGTATATGAAAGTGAGGTAAAGTAGTATGAATAAATAGAAATTATAATAACATTATTGCAATAATAGTATTTTATTTTCTGGGTAAGGAGAAATAGAAAAAAAATAATATTAGAACAACGAGGAAGGGAAATATTGGAAAAAAAATAATAGCTGATGATAATAGAAAAGAGGTAAAAGGAAATATTCAGAAAACAATAAAATTACTACTATATTTATCGTCTTATTTCCCTCCGCTCAATAATACTATAATTTTTTCATAATATATCTGTCAACCCCATATTCTGTTAGTATCATTTTCCCAACAATTTTTTTACCTAATCATTAACGTGTTAATAAATAACATTATGATGAGCATTTATCAGACATTTATCATCATAAAATAAAGTATGATGAACTATCAGACATTTATCATCCACTATAGTCACCAGCCTCTTGTTATTATGAATTTGATGTAAAAAAATTTAATCAGTTTAGGAAAACGTAATCAGTTATGGTTGGCCATCGAAACTTTCTCCTTATGATGAGTCGGTGGAATTGTAACGAAGGAATTTGATGTACAAATGCATTATCATTTCGCCGAAAACAAACGGAAACTTGGAGTAAGAGGACGATGACATGTCTGTCTGAAAATTTCTTTCATACAACTTGTTTCAATCGTGATGTGACGGTGATTGCAGCCAAACATTATATTTCGAATGACACGGCAGTTAATACTATTGCGGATAAGAGAGATCATTAGATCTGCAGAGTATGCATGTAGCTTAAGACCCAACCTGGAAATCATAGAGATGTGGTCCTGATGCCGTAGTCTTCATGATTCACTTGAAACTTTTTGAGTGTGTCGCCTTCTTGTTCCACCTCTCAAAACACACCCTGGTAAAAGGTTGGAATAATCTTAATCATCCACTTGCGGATGGTGTTGTGAGTAGATTTGTTATTTTCCATTACAATAAAGGAAGTGAATGCAGGGTTGTACACAAAATACTAATGTGAATAAAAATAAGGATTTTCATGATTAATAATTTATTTTGTTGTTAGAAAGGAATAAGAGGATAGGCACAACATAACACAAATAATTTATATATAATGATACTAGTTGCAATGAATCCAGTGAGGAGTATTTAATTTTTTTTTTTACTAGGGACTTGCCTAAAATAACTTTATATGCAACCACAAACTAAATTTGACTTCGCTCAAGTTGACTTAGTGATGCAGCCTAATGCTCCCACCCCCACATCTACACATATAAAATGTGTTTTCAAACTAATAACCTTAAATACATCCCAGGTAGGGTAAAAATTCCTAAGCTGAAGCTTACATTTTCAATCGATGGTTAAAACCATATATCAAAACCCATTTCATGAACTTTGAATCAATATATTTAACCTTGGTTAAATACCCGTTTTCCAACCATCATATATGGTGACTTTTCACGTGGAAGCATTTCTTTACATATCATTTATGTTTACAAACAACCATACCGGTTAATACCAACATACATTATTAATTCTTTCTTTACCAATCCACTGCCAATAAACGTTAATATATATTCAGACCCCACTCGTATCATTTCATTTCATTCACAAGTTCGACTTTGGTTAAAACCCAAAGACCCAACATAATATTAATGTTCGGCCCAACACTTTACCGACTCACTTGTCCACCATTAATCAAATGTGATGGTTGATAATTCATCGCACTCCACAACCGATTTATGCGTATATCCAACAGATATCGCATTTCAAGATGCACGACTTTTAACGTACCTTTTTCCACTGTCAGGTCAACACCTTTGTTAACCCCTACCCAACTCCTGATGCGAACACCATCAGATCTCTGATGTCTATGATCGGATAGATATCACATTCAATTAAGCTTCGGCGATTAAAAGCTCCAAGGTACGCGAAATAAGTGGTTTTAAAGCACCACGTGTCATCTACTAGAGTGTATCACGTTCAAATAGGAAATTACCACTTACCATCCTCAACCTACACGAAAACCATTTGTTGTTTTCCGAATCTGCCTTCACTGTTCCCATCGCATAGCTCTACCACACTTCCTCTGCGGCTTCGAAGTTCCATTCCTTTGACATTGACTCCTAATTCCACATCCAATTTCTTTCGTTCCAGCTCCTCCGCATGCCTGTTCAAACAACCATCAATTTCTATTACAGTAAAAACCCCAAATGGGCATCCATAACCCACTGATACATTAAACTCTGTATGACATCTCTACAGATCTCAATTCACTATTTATTACACAATAGAATGTGTAATTTCTCCATGAAATGCTTTACATGAAGTCAGCTCCAATTGCGAAATACATCCATGCCAATCTTTATTCGTCAATTTAGAAGTCCAGGTAATTCCTTTAATAGCATCGTTCCATTCTATGATCAATGCTAATTTTCTTAGTAATTACAAATCACACAGAATTCAAATAATGAATATTCACCCTCAAGCCACACAATCTCTTAAAATGTAGCTTGACTATAAAATGACAAAATTTCCCTTGTTCCTGTCAATTTCACTTGCACACAATATACACTCAAAAAATAAACTCAGAAGTTGAGTTTTCTGTATTAAATCCAATATTTACATAGGAAATTCCTTCCTCTGGCCTGATCTTCTATATCAGTGGCCTTTTCCTATTCTACAGCGTGTAGGCTTCAAACCCTATCTATCTGAAACCCTGAATCACTCTCCACCTGTTTACTTGAATATATCTATTTCTTTATTCATTTTAGGCTTTCAATTTATAAAAAAGGTTCTGAAACTATTTTTGGTTTCAGTTCCTCCATCTTCTCAACAAAATCCTAAATATCCTTTATGTCCTCACTTGACTCAACTAACCGCTAAGGATCCTCTTTCATCACAAAATCATGAAACCATTTCTAATTTAGGATTTACCGTTAATTCCTAAATCTCTCAATCCCCATGCACTCTCAATTAGCCTAATTCTCTCATGTTCTCCAAAATTCAAGAATATTTACAAAATTCCTCACAATATTTAATTAATTTTCATTAAAATCACTCAAAACATCATATAAGAAACCAACTCTCTTGAAAACACAAAACCCCTAAGTCTATAAAAATACAAGAAATTTTCTTGAGCCTAATGCCCCTGGATCAGACTCCCAAGGTCAACAATAATCATGATCTCCTGATCATGTGCTTTTAATATTTGCCTCCTGGATCCCATACTCTATTTTTCTGCTGTCCATAAGCTGCATTATTCTTCTGTTGTACTTCTCCAGGCTTCCATACTTTATTCTGCATCTTCCCACTAGCTATGTTTCACATTCTCTTCTTTTCTTTTCCTTGTTGTTGTTACTTTAATTTCTTGTTGATGTCTTCCTCTGAGACAAATTCATCATCAATCTTCTTATGCTTTCAATTTCTATGTCCAGTTTATCTTCTAACTGGTAACCACTCTGCCTTTTGTTATACTCTGTCCATTTACTTTCAATTTCTGCTATAAATATTTCTCTAGAAATTGTTGTAGATGTTGCTACCAATACTGTTGTTGTTGCTCTTGTTGCTGTAGATGTTGTTTTTGTTGTTGCTATTGCTACCCCCCAAACTTCCTGAATATATATTAAGATATCTCCCTCTTCAACATTCTTCTTCTGCTCACTACCTGCAAATTCACTTTTAAAAAATGAATTATCGTTTGATTCTTTAACTGCAGTAACATACTCATTCATTCTTCTTTGTATAATAGTAAGCATAATTAAATTTGACAAACTAGTATCTGATCCTGCCTCTTCCACAACTTCAGGCATTTTCACTTCAGTGTCTACGATTCCTTTCTCTGGCACAATTGTTTCCAGCAAGCATTACAACCATTCTTTTTGTACTTGTTTTATCTCAAACACATCATCAATCCGCTGCAATTTAGTTTCAACATATCCTTCTTAATCTTCTTTGAAAATCTTCAGTAACTGTCGATCACCTCCTTGATTGATTATGCCAATCAATTAAAATTCTTCAAACTCTATATCTTCATCCTTTATCAGAATAGAATAATGATTCTTCACCACTGTGGCAATTCTAAAAGTCTGTCCCACAATCTTCTTTTGGCCAATTAGACAAGCCAACTCCTCCTTGTCATCAACAGTAACAAGTTCCATCATATGAGACATGACTGTCTCACCTTCCTTGGAATTTATGAGTTCCTTATTTTGCAATAGTTCATCTTCATTCAAGACAACTCCAAGAGATGGATTGGCTTCTGCAACACCTGTAAAAATAGTCAAATTATCAATTTCAAAATTACAAGACCCAATGGTCTCAATTGATGATCCAGTCACCAAATCTTATTTTTGTAGTTCTAATTCTCTTTCAAGAATCAAAAAGTCTTCGTTGTCTTTCTTCCTAGATTCCAAGGTTATCTCCATTGTGCCAATCACCATGATAGAATGATGATTCTCCACTATGTTTTCATCTAACATAGTTTCCTTTTCATTGTATTCTCTGACATTTTCCATTTGTTGTCCTTCTTTGCTTGCATAATTAACACATGAATTATCAGTATTAAAAATACAAGGTCTCAATAACTCTTCCTTCTTTGGCAACATTTCAGTATGTTGCTTTGAGTTTTCTTCTAAATCCTTTGTCAACACATCAATATGCTGATTTAAATTATCCATGAGGCTGTCAGCTAATCTCTCCTTCTTATCATCTGTTTCATGAATGTCTCTCTTCTCCGGTTCACAATAATGAACTTCTTCAATTTGTTGGACTCTTGTTATCATTCTTGCATATTTATCCTCTATTTCCTGACTATCATTCATGACAATTTCTTTTTCTTTCACATTCAGTAATTTATCCTGAGTATAGATCCTCTGTTTTTCCAACTCTCTTCTTTGAAGATCTAACTTCCTATATAACTCAATAGTTTCAATTGGAGTAGAACTTGGGAACTTTACATGACTTTCCATACCTTCACTTTTTGTTGACCAATCATTAGATGGCCCTTCTTCCTCTGTTTCAATATTCTGCTGAATATTTCTATTAGACCCCTCTGTCTCCTTTTCTTTCTGAGATCTTGCTATCTCGGCATTTATCTGAATAGATTTCAGATTCAATTCCTTCTCCTTAACAAACTATAAAGTTTTTTCATCGTCATGTGATGTACCTGCAATCATACACAATTCATTAGTTTTAAAAACACAAGACCTTTCAGCCCCATTTGCTTCTTCAAGCATTTCTCCTTGAACAAATTTGCATGTGGAATCCTCAAATTCCATTTTTGACTCAAAAAATCTGAGTTCTTCCTTCCATAAGGAAATCTCTTTTTGCCTCCACTTCATTTGTAATGGTTTCCAAATTACCTTCTTTCCCTTCAGTGGAAAGATCCATCCTCCTCTCTGGTTTTCCTCTTCTTGTAACCATTCTTTTAGTACCTCCAGTTGTACTTTCATCGCTGCAATTTCTCTTTCTCTATCCTTCATCTTATCTCTGTGGCATTCTTTAGAACCTATTCTCTGATCCTCCATGATCATCTTTTTCATGAGCTCCTCACTCACTATGAGTTGCACTAAGCCTCTGCAACAGCAAGTCCTCCATGCTGCCACTTACCTCACCAATTTGTTGGGTATGTGCTATATTCTTTCCATGATTTTTTTTTCCTTAATTTCCAGTGGGCCGTCCATGCCCATGTTTTTGTGCATGGTTTTGCACATGGTTTTGGGGTATGATGGTTTTCGGTCCTTGGTACTTTATAGATCCGTTCAAGGGAACTACGGTTATGATCTAATCCAGGGTTAATGGATTAGGTTTTATGTATGCTTCAGCATGTATATATATGTGTTGTAACACTAAAAATAATATAATGAAATATCAAGCTGGTTGTCCCGATTCGGGATCCAAGGGAAAATCTCTGTGTTTATCTATTTTATGTTTTATGCTCTCGCTATTGTTAATTTTCTGTTATAATATTTGTGTGTAGATAATTTCTATTCAGGGTTAAAACCTACATTTGGTATCAGAGTTGTTTCGACTTCAAGGAGATGCATTTATTGCTGAGGATTGTTTGCTTGGGCCTGAGGTAGACTCTGTTCAGTGGGAGATCTACGGGATTGATTCTTACGGTGAAAGAAGATGGCGAGCGGCGGAAAGATAGAGAAAGAGAAATTTAATGGTCATATTTTTGAGTTGTGGAAGCTCAAGATGGAGGATCTGCTGGTGGATAAAGATCAGTGGATCGTGGTAGATCAATATACTAAACCAACAGAAATGTCAGATGAAGACTGGAAGAAACTGGATCAGAAGGCTAAGAGCAAAATACGGTTGTGTGTCTCAGATTCAGTATTGTTGAATGTATCTGGGGAAGCGACGACGAAGAATTTGTGGGAAAAACTTGGGACTTTGTACCAATATAAGTCTCTGGTGAATAAGTTGTTTCTGCAAAAAAAGCTATATAACTTGAGGATGAAGGATGGAGACTCAGTGACAGAGCATCTGAATGCCTTCAATACTGTGGTAAGTCAGTTGTCATCTGTTGATATTAAAATCTCAGATGAAGATAAGTGCATCAATTTGTTGTGATCTCTACCAAACTCGTGGGATAGTGTGGTTATTGCAATAGGTAGCAATACAACTACCTTGAATTTTGATGACATTGTCTCGGCCTTGTTGTCGGAGGAAATGAGACGGAGAAATATGGAGGGCTAGAATGGAGATGCCTTATCTGTACGAGGAAGGTCCCAAAATAGAAACAAGAATAAGGTTTTGAGTGGGAGATCCAAATCTAGAGGGAGATATAAATCTCCTAGAAAGTTTGTAAATTTATGCTCGAAATGCGGAAACGAAGGGCACTACAAAAGGGAGTGTAGATCTAAAGCTCCTAAGAAAGGAAGGGGATCTGATGATGCTCCTTCTGTAGATGCAAAAAACACCTTGGATGAAGGTGGGGATGTGTATTTGGCTTCTTCTTCAAATACACATGTAGATGATGAGTCATGGTTGATTGACTCAGGTGCATCCTTTCACTTCACTACCCATCAGGAGTGGTTCTGCGAGTATGACAAATATGATGGCGGTGATGTCTTCCTAGGGGATGATAGGAAGGCCAGAATCATCGGACGTGGAAAGGTAAAGCTAAATCTGAAAGGTGGAAGGATTAGAACACTTCCCGGTGTTCTGCATATTCCTACATTAGCCAAAAATATTATTTCTGTAAGCAAGATGGATGATGCAGGTGTAAAAACAGTGTTTGAGAAAGATGCCTGCAAGATGGTTCGAGGAGCACTGGTATTAATGCGGGGAGTTCAGACTGGAACTCTGTACAAGCTAAAAGGTAGCACTGTTATTGATGGGTGTAACAGTTTTGTGGTTCCTGAAAGTGGAGCGGAAAGCCTACCTGTCTCTGGAGAAAATACCATGCTATGGCATCAAAGGCTTGGACATATTGGAGAGAAGGGCCTTCGGATACTGCATAAAAATGGTATGGTAGAAGATATGTCTAATTTCTCTCTGGATTTCAATTTCTGTGAACATTGTGTATATGGGAAGAAGAATCGAGTGAGTTTTCCTTCTGGTGCTAAGAGGGAAAACAAGATATTAGAACTTGTGCACTGTGATGTGTTTGGGCATGTGTCAATTCCATCATTGGGAAATTCTATGTAATATGTTTCATTCATAGATGACTTCTCAAAGAATACATGGATATATTTCTTGAGGAATAAATCTGAAGCTTTTGACATATTTAAAGAATTTAAGGCTCTGGTGGAAAACCAAACAGAGAAGAATATAAAGGCATTAAGGAGAAATAATGTTGGGGAGTTCTGCAAGAAGGAATTTGAATATTTCTGTAAGAAATGTGGTATAGCACGGTAGAAGACTACTCCATACACACCTCAGCAAAATGGAGTTGCAGAAAGAATGAACATAACACTGATGGAAAAGGCAAGAAGCATGCTCAATGGTACCGGGTTAGGACAAGAATTCTGGGCAGACGCAGTGGAGACTGCATGCTATCTGGTTAACAGATCACCTTCATCAATGTTGGAGGATAAGACTCCACATGAGGTATGGACTGATAAGAAACCCTCTCTTTCACATCTAAGGTTATTTGGATGTGATGCATATGTAAATGTTCCAAAGCAGAAAAGGACCAAGTTGGATAATAAATCTGAAAGGTGCATCTTTATTGGGTATAAGGATGGTTTAAAGGGTTACAAGCTTTGGAACCTAGAAACAAGGAAGGTTCTACAGCCAACATGTGGTGTTGAGAGAAGTGAAAGATGTTGTTAAACATGAAGTCCTACCAAAGGAACCTGAGAAGATAGAGTTTGAACTAAAGGAGGATGATTCAGAATCTACAACAGAAGAAGACTCAGAAGATGAAGAGCCACAAACTCCCGCTATTAGAAGATCAGTTCGGGAAAGAAGACAACTATAAAGGTATAGTCCATCTGCTTTCTATTCATGTTTTTCCTTAACTATAACTGATGATGATCCCAGAACTGTCAGGGAGGCAGTAGATTCAGAGGATGGAAAACTCTGGAAGGAGGCCATGGTTGATGAAATGGCATCCTTGCACAAAAATGAGGCATGGGATATGGTGGAGTTGCCGGATGGAAGGAAGCCCATCGGGAGAAAATGGGTGTTTAAGAAGAAGATGAATGTAGAAGGCAAGGTGGAGAAATACAAAGCTTGGTTGGTAGAAAAAGGTTATTCCCAGTTGCCGGGAATTGATTTTGGTGATATTTTTTCTCCTGTTGCCAAAGTTAATTCTATTAGATTACTTTTATTTGTTGTTGCTGCATTTTATTTTGAGATAGAACAGATGGATGTGAAGACAACATTTCTTCACGGGGATCTAGAAGAGGAGATCTACATGAAGCAAACTGAAGGATTTATGGTGAAGGGTAAGAAAGAACTGGCATGCAGGTTGAAGTAGTCTCTGTATGGGTTAAAACGGTCACCAAGGATGTGGTATCAGAAATTTGATACCTATATACGGGGACTTGGCTTCACCAGAAGCAAAGAGGATCACTGTGTTTATTTTAAATTAATTGTTGACCGTGTTATTTATTTGGTCTTGTATGTGGATGATATGTTGCTGATTGGAAATGACAAAGAAATTATCCAAGATTTTAAGACCAAACTGTTCTCCAAATTCGACATGAAGGATCTTGGTGCTGCAAACTATATTTTGGGCATGGAAATTAAGAGATATCGGGAAAAGAGGAAGCTCTAGTTAAACCAGAGGAATTATGTCGAGACTATATTGCAAAGGTTCAATATGCAAGATAGTAAACCGGTGAATGTTCCTATTCATGTAGGTGTAAATCTGTCTATTGAACAATGTCCCAAGAAAAAAGAAGAAGAGGAGGATATGTCCCGTGTTCCATATGCAAGTGCAGTGGGTAGCCTGATGTATGCAATGTTATGTACTATACCAGACATTTCACATGTAGTGGGAGTATTAAGAAGGTTTATGTCAAACCCAGGGAAGGAGCATTTGACAGCAGTGAAGTGGGTTTTCAGATATTTACGTGGCACTAGTGATTATGGCTTGTGCTACCGGGGAAGACTAGGATTGGAAAGAATGTTGGAAATTCGTGGTTTTTTTGATGCAGAATGAGCTGGATATTTGGGCCAAATAAGATCTACAAGTGGGTATGTGTTTAGCCTATTTGGAGGTGCAGTCAGTTGGATGAGTAAAAGACAGTTTGTAGTAGCTCTTTCAACTACAGAGCCAGAATACATGGCAGCCACTCATGCAAGCAAGGAATCAGTTTGGTTGTATTGTGTTCAAGTATGGGGTTGGTATAGCAAGCTATAAGGATAGACTGTGATAGCCAAAGTGCAATTTTATTGGTTAAGAACCCTGCTTATCATTCAAAGACAAGGCACATTGATGTTCAATATCACTTTGTTAGAGATATGGTTGAGGCTAAAAGGGTGTTGCTGGTAAAGGTGGAGACTTTGAATAATGCTGCAGATGCATTGACGAAGTCTATGAGCACTCAGAAGTTCTCTTGGTGTATAGAAACAATGGGTGTTGAAGAATTGGCCCAATGACTAAGCTCTCATGTGGCCCCCTACTGAAAGAAAACAACAAGTGGGATAATGTTGGGTATGTGTTATATCCTTTCCATGACTAATCACGCGCGAGGGGGTAAGAGGGGGGGCGATAGCCCCCCCTTTGCGCTGGGTGCAATAGGGGGGTCACAGGGGGGCGGTACCCCCCCTGTCGGTGTCCGAGGCAGCACCCCGACGAAAATTTTTGGTCCTTAATTTCCGGTGGGCGGTCTGCGCCATTGGTTTTGTGCATGTTTTTGGACGTGGTTCCAGGGTACGATGGTTTTCGACCCTTGGTACTTTGTATATCCAGTCAAGGTAACTATGATTATGATCTAATCCAGGGTTAGTGGATTAGGGTTTATGTATGCTTCGACATGTATATATATATATGTGTGTTGTAACACTAAAAGGAATATAATGAAATATGAAGCTGGTCGTCCCGATTTGGGATGCAGGGGAAAATCTCTATGTTTATCTTTTTTATTTTTTATGCTCTCCCTATTGTTTATTTTCTATTATAAGATTCATGTATAGATAATTTTTCTTCAGGGTTAAAACCTACACAATCCCCTCTTTGGATTTGGTCTTTTGGCAAGCACTGGTTCTCTATCTATGGAACTGCTTGAGCACTCTCTTTTGCTCTCTCTAGGCTTATATCCTCAACTCACCTTCTCTTGAGAACACTTCATTTATTCTCCCTATCCAACCTTTAGCTAGAATATTAGGTTTACTGCCATCATCATCAAAATCTTTGTCTTCATCTTGTTTTCAACCATAATTATGCAATCACAATTTTTTAAACCAGATTAAAATTATCTCACCTTCAAGATCTCTACATGTCCTTGTCCTCTTCATTGACTTGGGTTGTCTTCATTTATCTCTACAAATTCCTATTCACTTCAATTCTGTGTATCGGGTGCTTATCATATTTAAAATTTGATCTCCTCTATCTTCCCTCATTGCACACGCATTCTGATTTAATTAAAAAAAACTCTTTAACTTTCAAAAGAGCTTTTCCAACTCTGATACCACTAATGATGAAGCGTAATGCTGCCACCCCCACATCTACACATATAAAATGTGTTTTCAAACTAATAACCTTAAATACATCCCAGGTAGGGTAAAACTTCATAAGCAAAAGCTTACCTTTTCAATCGATGGTTAAAACCATATATCAAAACCAATTTCATGAACTTTGAATCAATATAATTTACCTTGGTTAAATACCCATTTTCCAACCATCATATATGGTGACTTTGCACATGAAAGCCTTACTTTACATATCATTTATGTTTACAATCAACCATGCCAGTTAATACCAACATACATTTTTAATGTTTATTTTACCAATCCACTGCCAATAAACATTAATATATATTCGGGCCCCACTCGTATCATTTCATTTCATTCACAAGTTCGACTTTGGTTAAAACCCAAAGCCCCAACATAATATTAATGTTTGGTCCAACACTTTACCAACTCACCTGTCCAACATTCATCAAATCCGACGGTTGATAATTCATCGCACTCCACAACCAATTTATGCATATATCCAATGCATATCGCATTTCAAGATGCACAACCTTTAACGTACCTTTTTCCACCATCGGGTCCACACCTTTGTTAACCCCTGCACAACTCCTGATGCGAACACCGTCAGATCTTCGATGTCTATGATTGGACGGATATCACATTCAATTAAGCTTCGATAGTTAAAAGCTACAAGGCACGCGAAATAAGTGGTTTTAAACCACCACGTGTCATCTGCTGGAGTGTATCAGATTCACATAGGAAATTACCACTTACCATCCTCAACTTATGCAAAAACCATTTGTTGTTTTCTAAATCCTCCTTCACTATTCCCATCGCATAGTTTCACCACTCTTCCTCTGCGTCTTCGAAGTTCCATTTCTTTGACGTTGACTCCTAATTTCATGTCCAATTTATTTTGTTACAGCTCCTCCGCATGCCTGTTCAAACCACCATCGATTTCTATTATAGTAAGAACCCCAAATGTGCAGCCGCAACCCACTGATACATTAACCCCTGTGTGACATCTCTGCAGATCTCACGTCACTATTTATTACACAATAGAATGTGTAATTTCTCCATGAAATGCTTTACATGAAGTCACCTCCAATTGCAAAATAAATTCAGGCCAATATTTATCCCTCAATTTAGAAGTCTAGGTAATTCCTTTAATAGCATCGATCCATTTTGTGATCGATGCTAATTTTCTTAGTATTTACAAATCACACAGAATTCAAATAATTAATATTCACCCTCAAACCACACAATCAGTTAAAATGTAGCTTGACTATAAAATGACAAAATTTCCCTTGTTCCTGTCAATTTCACTTGCACACAATATACACTCAAAAAATAAACTCAGAAGTTGAGTTTTCTGTATTAAATACAATATTTACATAGGAAATTCCTTCCTCTGGTCTGATCTTCTGTATCAGTGGCCTTTTCCTATTCTATAGCCCGTTGGCTTCAAACCCTATCTGTCTAAAACCTTGAATCACTCTCCACCTATTTACTTGAATATATCTATTTCTTTATGCCTTTTAGGCTTTCAATTTATACAAAAGGTTTTGAAATTATTTTTGGTTTCAGTTCCTCCATCTTCTCAAAAAAATCCTAAATATCCTTTATGTCCTCGCTTGACTCAACTAACCCCTAAGGATCCTCTTTCATAACAAAATCGTGAAACCATTTCTAATTTATGATTTACCATTAATTCCTAAATCCCTCAATCCCTATGCACTCTCAATTAGCCTAATTCTCTCATGTTCTCCAACATTCGAGAACATTTACAAAATTCCTCGCAATATTTAATTAATTTTCATTAAAATCACTCAAAACATCATATAAGAAACCAACTCCCTTGAAAACACAAAACCCCTAAGTCTATAAAAATACAAGGAATTTTGTTGAGCCTAATGCCCCTGCATCACTTAGTTAACTCACTCTCTAATTTTAGCCAACTTCAAGCTAGAGTAATTAGCTACTTTAAGAGTTTCCCATAATTATGACAACTAAACTAAGACATGACTCATGACAACTCAAACATGCATGATGGTTGATGTTTTAGCTAGACTTACAACACCCAAGATTCCTATATGAAACTCAAATACATATTTTTGTAATGGATTTGTAAATATATCCACCTATTTACCACTGGCTTTACAAGGTTTCAAGTGGACTTCTCCATTTCTCACAAGTTCTTCGATAAAGTGATATCTAGTATCAATATGCTTTCTCTTTTGATGAAAAAAATTATTCTTGGATATGCCAATCATTTAGGTGTTGTCACAAAATATTGTTGTTGATACTTGTTTTTTCTTCTTCAATCCATCCAATACTATGCTTAACAACACTATTTCACATGCTTCTGATCTTGCTACTACGTATTCTTCTTATGTTGATTATAGTGTCACAATAGGTTGATTCTTAGATGACCATTAATTCACACCTAAACCAAGATGGAACACATAACTAGAAGTGTTCTTCCTATCATCCAAACTGCCTGCAAAAACACTATATGTATATCCTATCAAATTCTTCCTCTTTGCGCTTGCATACATTATGCCACAATCTCTAGTTCTTGTTATGTATCTCAGAATTATTTATTCGTCTCTCCAATGTGTGTCTTTTCGAGTCTCCATAAATCTAGAAATCAAACTCACTCCTTGCATAATATCTAGTATTCTAGCTATGAAATACATGAGGCTTCCAACTAATCTTTTGGATAGAGTTGGATTGACAAGTGATCCTTCATCATCATTGCTTAACTTTCTACCTATTGCAACTAGTGTAGTGGCAGATTTGCAATTTTCCATCCAAAATGTTTTCAACAAATCTCTAGTATATTTATTTTGACAAATAAAAATTATTTTTTTCAAATTTCACAACTTGTATGCCAAAAATATATTTCATGTTAGCAAGATCTATCATCTCAAATTTTTTCATCATGACTACTTTAAATTCATCTAACTCAAGATCACCAATATAAATCATGACATCCAGATATAAATAAACAATAAAAAAAATTTCATGCTCATTTACCTTTGTGTAAAAGGTGTTCTCAATGTTACTTCTGAAAAACTCATTCTTGATCATGTAGTTTTCGAATCTGTTATACCAAGTTCTAGGTGCTTGTGTCACTCCATAGAGTGATTTCTTCAATCTGTAAACTTTATATTCTTTACCTTCAACTTCATAACTTGGAGAGTGTTGGAGATAAATCGTTTCTTCTAGGATTCAATTCAAGAAGGCTTATTTCACATCCATCTAATATACATTCTGCTTGTTCTAATTTGTTGTGGCTAAGAATTCTCTTACCATATACAATATCGCAACTAAAGAAAATGTTTCTCAAAATTCTTTTTTGGGTTGCTGTGAGAATCCTTTTTCTACAATTATTGCTTTAAATACGTCAATTTCACCTTTCTCATTCAACTTTGTCTTGTACATACATTTCATAGGAATGATATTTTTATCCTTTGGTAAATCAACCAAATCCCGTGTATCATTGTTTTTAATAGCTTCAATTTCTTCATCCATGGCTTGCAACCAATTTTCGTATTTGATTGCTTCTTCAAACGAAGAAGGTTGGAATGAAAATAATGAAAAGTTTGAGCTAACATCCAAATCATCATAAAAAATTCCAGACTTCACATTTTTATCTTACCATTGCTTGATTCATCCCCTGATTGACTGCTAGGAAAATTCCAATGTGTTGATCTGCGTGAAGATCCAAGCTGCGCATAAAATATTGGAGTCCTTGTTGGCATGCCTCTATTAGGTGTTTTCTCTTGATATTCCTGCTTCTCCTTTCTTGCTACATCCTCTTCCATCAATGGTGCTTGTGTATCAACTGTTTAGTCTAAAGTCCCACTCCATGACTCTTGTTATTTGAACAGAACATCTTTGTTAAATATTATCTTCTAGGTGATATGATGATATACTTTGTAAGATTTTTATTGCTCGATATAACCAGTAAGTATGCATTTTTTACTTTTATCATCCAATTTACCTCTTAGTTATTTAGGCACATGTGCATATGCTACACATCCAAACACTGCAAGACATACTCAACCATATTTCTTTAGGTACTCTATTCATAACACTCTTTGATGCAGGATCATTATCTCTCAAAAGTAGTATTTTATTTAGCTAAAAAAAAGGAGGTCTTGACTTTGGAAGAAAATTCATATTTTTGTAAGAAAAATATATTTTATTTTTAAATGTAAATATTTTGTGGAAGTGAGTCATAGTTAGAGGGTTTAATTTGGGCATGAATTAGTCGGTTTTTTATGTAATCGGATCTGCAATTATGAACAAAATTCGAGTTAGGATTTGGTTGAGGAAATGAAGGATTTTAGGAGAGTTAAGGATTCAGATTAGGATCTTACCAAAAAATCAGTCAATTGGGTTATCTATATATGTTTTTGTAAATATTTGAGCGAAAAGGGGATCATAGAAAAAAATTGATAAATTAATGTAGAATATGGACAATGAAGAATGGCCAACCAAATGAAGATCAGACCATGAAGAAGTAACAGTCAGAATTTTATTATGTATGTACAGATTATGAAATGAACATAATCTCATATTTTGTTGTGTGTAACTGTCTCTGTGTGATCTTGTTATAGAATTTTACCATTTAAGTGTAGATGTGTGAGGGGTTTTTATAAGTCTTTGAGTAACCCTCATTACCAGCAGAGTAAATATCTTTGTATGTGCAATATGGAATTAATGATCTATTGTATTTATCCTCCATTTGTTGAAGTTGATTCTTTGTGAGAAATACATCTCTGAGCTAATATTAGATGAGGTTTTTGTACATGTACAACAATTCTCTATTACAAGAGTGGAGAGGAATAATAGATGAAAATTTAAGATCGGGAGTTTCATGTACAACGAATGACCTTCATTCATGAAGCCAAAGATAACACATGCAACAAGAATTGGCATCATCACATGTTGAAGATTGGCATTGCGATTATGTACGTTTGAGAAAAAAATATTCATCAGAATTGCAGATCAATTTTTGAGAAAACGAGGACGAATTCGGATATTTCACAATATGGGTTTTTCACAAAATGGGGTCTATTGTGTGACATGCAAGATTTTTCTTGAGAAAGGTCTTGGTTGCAGAAATTTGTAAGAATCTCTTAACCACATTTTATAGGAGCGTGTGAACAAAAATTACTATCTATGAGTTCCCATTGAAGATCGATTAAGCATGAAAGGTAATTGTTGGTGAGACCATATATGATTGAGGGATTCAACAACATTTCTATTCTGGAGCCGAGGTATGAAATAGATATTTGAATGATGTATGGTGTTGGTAATTAAATTTCTATATTTAATTTGTGAAATTGTAATCCTAAAGGTTTTCTTAGTTAATGCATCTATTATAGATAGTGGTTCCACCTTTGAGTGGAATTGGTGGGTTGAAATATATGAGAATTTTGGAACTGCCATTTAGTAGAAATGTACCAGAATTGTAAACTATTATCATTGGTAGATAGTAGTTCAAATATATAAGTATATCACCCTGCAATTTTTGCAGGTGAATTCAAAAGCCCAAATACATGCATTTGAATATGAAGTTAAATAGAGCCATAAGAGATCTAACCCAAATTTAATTAATGGTCTTGTGGCAAGGAAGCATTGAGTCATTACCTAATTTAAGGAAAGGAAATAACCCAGGACTAAAACCCTGTCTTAGTAAAGTAAAGCTGATATATGGGTGTTGCGTTGAAAATGGATAGTGAATGTTTAGAAAAGAGTAGTGCGAGATAAATGTAATTATTTCCAAGGTGCCTTGGGTGCATCATTTTGTGTATCAGAGCTAATTAGCTCTTAGAGAAACATATCAGAATAGATCTAGTACATAAACAAATTTGGGAAAAACTTGGTGAATGAAATAGATTCTGTTTGAGGAGAAACAACCAAAGGAATTTTATGATGTCTATCGTAAAATTGTAGTGCAAATATTGTTAAGTTCAGATTTTTGTGAAGTATTTTTGAAGAGTAGATGCTAGACCTTGACTGATCTCAAAGTTGGATTGAATCTTGGTTCTATTTCAAGAAGTGTCTATTAAGAATGTTGAAATAAGAGTTCAATTGCTGATCGTGTGAAACTTTATTTTGAATGAGACATGAAATTGTTTTCGATGACCTCTCGATTAGTTTTGAAGACATATTGGAACAAAGATTGGCAGGGTTTGAAAAGGTAACTTGATACATCCTTGAGAGAAAGCAACAACACATAAAAATAGCTAAATAGAGTAAGGTATTTTGAGTCGTTGAACTACCCTTGTAAGACTTGAGGAAGAGAAGAAAAATGAAATTTTGAAATAGGGCAGTGATAATTTGGAATTTTCCAAACTTACAAAAGATAAGGTTGGTGAAAATTCTTATTTATTCTTTGATTTGAGCAGGGAATAATATTTAGTAGTTGATATTTTAAAGAGAAGAAAGAACCTTGCAGCAGAAGGAGGACAAGTAAAAGTACTCAAAGAGAAAATGAGATGATTATAAAATTTTGGAAGAGTCGGCACACTCTTGAGAGGGAATTTTGTGAAGAAGTATAGAGTAGCTGTGTTCTTGAAAAAGTATTGGTCCAATGAAAAGGATCAAAGGAATATTATTGAAAGATAAAGATCTTGGTGTAGATCTTATAGAGATTGTTATGATATTTTGGTGGGAACTCTGGTTTAATAGGTAGCCGCTAAAACGAAAGATTGGTAGCAACCATTATAGTAGAAAATTTATGAGAGAGGAAGAGTTACAAGAAGAGATCGAAGGAGAAAGAATTGTGACAGATCCCAAAAACAAGATGAGATTGTTGAAGAGAGTACAACATAATTCTAAAGAGAAGAAAGAAGTGAGCAACCAAAAATGTATAACCCAGAAAACGTTTAAACTTGAGGAGGAGTGTTAGTATGAATCCTTTGTGGAAGTGTACGAAAAAGGACCACTTTAGCTACGCATAACTAATAGCCCTAACAACAAAAGTGGCTGCCAATATCTTCAGATCTGCGGTTAGTTGAACATAAAAGAGCTGCAAAAACCAGATCTATGCATGGAAAGACATTAAGTAGAAAAAATAAGGGTTTGCTCCATATACCAATAGACAAGACAAGAACAATTTTTGAAAGAATTTTTATATTAATTGGGCACCTGGGAGGAAAACAAGAAGGCGTATCCAATTCTCCTCAGTGGGATGGGTTCTTGGAAATCCTCAGCACTTCAGATCTAAGATTTCTCTCTCTTGTTGGTGTAGAAAACCCAATGCAAAGAATAGAGCTCAAAGGGAGCTCACACAGCAAATAATGGAAAAATGTGACCAAGTGTATAGATCCAGAGTGATCTAATAGGCAACAAAAGGTGAAGAATGGTAGGAAAAAACCTCCTATTTATAACAAAATATTGGGTCATTCTAGATCTTGGTGCATGGGTTAACCAGATCTAGATCCACTTTTTATGGAATATTTTATTATATTTGTTGGAGGGAAAAGGTATTTGACTTGGGTCAAATCCCTTAATTTGTCAAAAATAAATAAATAAATGATTTATTTATCTTTTAAGGAAGCGGTTAGAAGATAATCAAATAAATAATGATTTATTTAATTATTTAAGGAAGTGGTTGAAAGATAATTAAATAAATAGTGATTTATTTAATTATTTGTGGGTGATTTGGTCATATTTAACAAGGAATATCATCTAAATAAGGTTTAAATAATTATTCCTAGAAAATAATAAGATAAACAAAGGTTTATCTAATTAATTTCTTTGATTTTGGGTTAAACATGACTGGGAATAATAATTAAATTATGGTTTAATTAATTATTCCATGAGGAAAATCAAACAAATATAGGTTTTTTTAATATTTCCTTTTGGGGTTTCATGTTTTAACATAGTGAAAGCAATTTTACTTAGGGTAAAATTGGTCTTACATGGTGTACTTGGGTCCATCTAATGATAATAGGTTAGATGACCAAAAAATGGTGTAACAGATTGCCCCCCAGCGTGCGAGTGTCAGGAACAAATCGTATGACCGAAGTACGTTGTAAGAACTCAATCACCAGACAACAAAAGGGAAGTCAGAGAGAGAAATGCAAGGTAGATAGTGTGCTGAAGAACTAGACCCTGGGGAGACGAGACTCGCAGGTGCAACAAGTCTCTTTTTATGAGAGGGTACCTGTGCTGAAGGCGGCGGGGGAGGCATACCTATGCCCGCCGAGACAAAGTACAAAAGAATAGTGTGTCCAGTAAACAAGGGACCGAACCATAAAGTACAGCTGGCATAATCAGGAGCCAGGTAAAAATAGAATGAGGAATCCCACATACATGATGTGCCTCGGATAACAGCTAGGACTTGTACAATAATATCTGAGTACATGAGATAAATACAACCCAAATGCCCCCTATAAATGGGGAAGGGCTCCTGAAAACGGCGATGCCCCCATAGCAGTGGAAAGTGCTCTCGCAGTAGCTACGTATCCTGTCAATCTCCCCAGGCTGCAAGAACACTGGCTGAAACTCCCTTGGGCCTTCATGGGGGGGGCCTATCTGAGCCCCCTACGAGGTTTGAACCATCCAGAATCACGGGCTGCTGCACAGATCACCAGGCCATCAGGCGCCTCACGAGTCCGTCAATAAAGGCACGGAGAAACAATGGAAACATCAAGGAAGATATCACGCACGATTGGAGACGCAGAACAAGAGTGGAAGGTTGCTAACCAAGGTGCCGCCACTGAACTGGCTTGGGGCCAATGGGCGATAACAATCGAGGAGGTCGCCATAGTTGAGGCAACGGCTGAGAGACCCTCAACAAGGCACGAGAAGAAGAGTAGACGGATAGGCCGACATGATGATAGTGGGGAGTGAGCGGGGCCGTGGCTAATGGACTACTTCCCTTGCTAGAGCATAAAGGGCATGAATGACATGGCAGCGACTGACACAACATCATCAGAGATGGGGGACAGTGGAACTGAAGGTCATAATGTGCGACACAAGAGAGAGACCAAGCAATGAAGGGTGGAGGGCTATAGTGGGGTACAAAGGGACTCGGTATAGACTCCATGGAGGGGATGATGACTCAACTTGGATGCTCTAAACAAGGGCGACTCGATGGTGCTGCCACACAGTAAAGGCCCCAATGGGGGACCGTGGAAACATGAGTACAAGGTGGGAACTCATGACGAAAATCGACACGAACATGGACAAGTATGGAGGCGAAGTGATGCCCCAAATACAAGTGTTGTAAGTGAGGAAATTTGATTTAAAGTGGAGGTGAAGTGGCCTTTCTTGGAAAAAATGGGTCCGGGTGAAGTAGCAAATCATAAACATGAAAAAACAGATGCTGGCTATCTAAAAGAAAATAAAACATGCATTTCAGAAGGGAAATGCTAAGGGTAATATTTCTTAAGATAGAGTGCATTGCGAGGATTAGGAAGGGGGTGGCCTTCGAAATCCTCTAAGAGGTATGCCCCCTTACTAAGATCCTTACTATTGATGTAAGGGCCTAGCCATAATGAGTCAAACTTCCCATGACCAAGGACATCATGGGCCTGTTCATATACTAGAACAAGGTCGCCTTCGTGAAAAGTACGAGGCTGGACTTTTCGGTCATACTGAGCTTTGGTGCACTTCTTGGCTGCTTCCATGGTTTGCAAGGAAACACGGCGGTTTTCGGAAGCGCGCTCGAGCATGATAAGTCGTTGTTCTAGAGGTTGGGTGTCAGGGAGAAGTTCAACGGCCAGATGTAGGGAAGGAATTTCACACTCGATCGGTAAGACTGCCTCCTCTCCAAAAACTAGGTGGAAAGGAGTAAACCCGGTGGCAGTTTTAACAGAAGTTCGATGGGCCCACAAAGAAGGGAAGAGCATGAGATGCCAGTTGGTTTTATGCTTATTCACCATTCATTGAAGCATAGTCTTGAGGATTTTGTTGACTGCTTCAACTTGGCCATTACCTTGGGGGTAATAGGAGGAGGAATATTGGTGCTCAAAACCCAACAGTGAGGATAGCTCGCGCCATATCTCATCTTCAAAATGTATGCCATGGTCAGAGACCAGTTGTTTTGGAAATCTGAATCGAGCGATAACGTGGTTAAAGAAAAAGAAGGCCGCGGTAGCTGCCGTGTTGTTAAATGTAGGCATGGCCTCGGCCCATTTTGTGAAATAGTCGACCGCCACGATGATATATTTGTGGTTACCAGCGGATGGCGGGCGACACTCCATAAAGTCGATGGCCCATTTACAAAAGGGGCCAGTGGAGACGACCGGATGGAGGGGAGCTGGGGGAGCTCGCGCCTTAAGGGCGAAATGTTGGCAATTGGGACAGTGTTTGACTGCCTCAATGCAATCACTGAAGAGGGAAGGCCAAAAATACCCAGCGCGCATGACTTTCTGGGCAGTAGCAAGATCAGAGAGGTGGCCACCGCAAGCGCCGCTATGGCAGGCATTAAGGACCTGTTCAGCTTCAGCGTGTGTGAGACAACGACGAAGGACAGTATCAACCCCGCGACGATAGAGGTCGTCGCCGATAAGGAGGTATCGGGGAGCTTGGTGTCGGATACGTCGGCGAGCCTCACGATCAAGGTGGAGGGCGAAATTTTGGGTTCGCAAGTAAGTAAGAATATCGCCATACCACGGGTCGTCGGAAGTAATGGCAAATAAGTGTTCATCAGGAAAGTCATCATTAACTGGCG
The DNA here is from genome assembly GCA_034641835.2 of Pinus albicaulis. Taxonomy (NCBI): domain Eukaryota; kingdom Viridiplantae; phylum Streptophyta; class Pinopsida; order Pinales; family Pinaceae; genus Pinus; species Pinus albicaulis. Next base: position 899,331,215 of record CM076571.1, on the reverse strand, counting down.
GGTCGTGCGATCCGGTAGGTAATTCAGAAATGAGCTCAGCGAGGGCTAAGCCTTTCTTACTCTTTGGTGTGACAAATTCGAGGTCGAATTCCTGAAGAATGACGACCCAACGGGCGTACTTCCCAGTGAGGATATGACGACTCAATAGGAAATCCAAGGGGTTAGAATTAGTCACAACCTTGGTGGAGCGCATGAGGATATAATGATGAAGTTTTTGGATTGAGAACACTACAGCCAGTGCTAATTTTTCTTCAGGTGAGTAGGAAACAGGGGGCCCTACAAGGTTCTTACTGACGTAGTAGATCACATGCTCGATAACATTGTCATCTTCCTGGATAAGGACTCCAGCGACCGAATAGGTGGAAGCGGAGATATACAGGATGAAGTGCCGATCAAAGTCGGGAGGGCGGATCAAGGGAGCGGATGTGAGAGCCTGCTTGAGGGCATCGAAAGACTCGTGAGCATAGGAATCCCAAACCAAAGGGATAGTAGATCGGAGGAGTCTAAGGAACCCATGTGCAGTGGTGGCGTAGTCAGGGACGAACCGTCGAAGAAAATTAGCTTTGCCTTGGAGGCTTTGGAGCTGGCGGAGGGTACATGGAATGGGAAGTTCAAGAATGGATTGAACTTTCAAAGGGTCAAGAGTGATACCATCCTTAGACACGATGAAGCCTAAGAGACGGTCGACAGGAATGCAAAAGACGCATTTCAATGGGTTAAGGTGGATATTATACTTGCGACATCGGAGGAAAATGGTACGCAGATCGTGGAGGTGCTGCGCTCGATGCTTATAACGTGCAGTGAGGTCATCTAAATAAGCAAGGATAATGTGAGCTAAGTCATGGAAATAATAAGACATGGCCCGTTGAAAAGTGGCGCCAGCGTTTTTGAGGCTGAAAGGCATGACCCGGTAAGAAAAAGTTCCCCACGGACTAATGAACGCGGTTTTGAGTTGATCGGCAGGACGGATAGAAATTTGGTTGTATCCAGAGAAAACATCCATAAAGGATAGAACCTCATGCCCCGCACACTCGTCAATGATTTGGTCAATGAACGGTGTGGGGAAGTTGTCTTTGGGACAAGCTTGGTTCAAGTCGCGAAAGTCTGTGCAGACACGGATGGTGCCTTGTTTCTTGAGAACGGGAACTGGGTTAGATACCCAAGTGGTGTATTCAATGGGGTAAATGAAACTAGCCTGCTTGAGCTTATCGATTTCGGCTTTGATAGCGTCACGTCTGGAAGGATGAATGGGTCTCAACTTTTGACGGACCGGTTTGGCGTCAGGCCATGTATCGATATGGTGTTCGACAATGGCGGGATCGAGTCTGGGCATTTCAGAATAGGACCAGGTGAAAATATCGCGGAATTCTTTGAAAATCTTGGTGTAAGCTTCGATTTCTTCCGGGGTGCATTGAGCGCCCAAGGTGATATATTCTTGGATACCTGGGGTGACTAAAATGTCGATTTTGATGGTAGGAGAGATATTGGCCATGTTTCCTTCTTCGAAAGCATCAGGTGTAGGGATGGGGTTTTTGAACCAATTGACTGCATTGGGGATGAAGTCTTTGGTTTCCACAGCAAATTGGTCATGGTACTGCTGTGGGAGGAAGTATGCGCGATGGTGCATATCGTCCCATGGAAAGTTCGGGTTGGTCATGGCTTCCATAATGTCTTCATCGGATTGGAAGATGGGAAGACTGGAGGAAGAGAGGTCACCCGAGGAGGTAGTGATGTGTGACGGGTCATCAGGAGGAGAAGGGCTCAGATGTGCAATATCAACAGATCCAAGGTCGGCTGAGGAGCCGAGAGTGTCTACAGGTTGAAGGGTAGGTGAACTATCTCGCAAGGATGATGACAGGTACAGAATGGTGATTGACGACTCTGTTGGCTCGATAGTGGGAGGAGGAATGTGAATGGGAGTAGGAAGATCCTCTGGTCCTATCGAAGTGGCCTTGAATTGGCGGTACATGTCCAAGGAGGAACGATACTCATCAAGGCGGGGACAGAGGTGGGTGTAATGGCCGTGGAAATCGCATAAACCACAAGGGTGGTTTGTGCACAAGGTTTTGAGTTTCGGGATAGAGTCCGGGATAGTGACGTAGACTTCATGGATGTCAGAGTCGGGAAACATCTCATTAACCAGAATCTTGAGGTGCGGCAATTCAGGACACATATGGGTGGCGTGACCGACGATATCGCACAAAGCGCATTGGATAGCGGGTTTTGGCGGTCGTGGAGGGGTAGGGGTTGTCGGGGCAGCCTGGTCCTGATGGGTTGCCCCCTTACGAGCTTTTCCTTTCTTTTCGGGGGCTGGCACCACAGGGGTAGGGTCCTGTGGAGGTGCTGGGGGCCCGGAGGAAGTGAGGGGGACCGGTTGAACCGGTGTCAAAGCAAGGTAAGGTTTGGGGTGACCGGGAGGGGTAGTGGCTGGAGGGTCAATGTACCAGATGGGTATACCGAGGGTTAGGTTAGGGAGAGAGAGGGTGGCCATGATGGGGACAGAAAATACTCCGGGAGGGGGAGCCATGAAAGGTATCTGCCCAACAGGGTAATGACCAGGAGGGACAGCTCCGAGATGGTTAAGGCCTGGGGGAACTGAGCCAGGAGGATAAAGGGGGTCAGGGATACTAGTTGTAGGGGGAGGGCCAGAAGGAGGAGGCCTGGCTGGCTGAGATGAATGGCTAGGAGTGGGGTGCAGAGGGCGAGGGGGAGGTTGCTGACTAGCCGAGGCAGGCTGTGTAAGGGCAACCTGAGACGATTGCATCATGCAAACATTCGATAAGCTGGGATCGGTGATAGGAGGAGGGGGAAGGTTAGGGAAATTTCCAAGCAGGGAGGAATCTTTGTAAACACCGGGGGAGACACTGGTCAAGGAATCGACGGTTTTCTTGTTGGCTACAGAAGAGATGGTCGTCTTAGGGGAGGTCTGAGATTTTGGCTCATGATATGTCAATTGGTCAATGGTGACTATCTTTCCATTATGGGGGAAAGACATCTTGAGAAAGACCGCGGATGGGACAGCAGACATAGCGTAGGTGTAGCATCGCCCCAATAGAATGTTGTAATCTAGTGGGGCGTCGATGATTTCGACGTCAACGCAAACAGTCTTACCGGCGAGGGTGATAGGACAATTACGAAACAGGCCGATGGGCTGGGAGGCATGACCGTCCCACGCTTGAAGGGTAATCGTGGAAGGGGCCATCTAAGGGGATCCGAGTTGCTTCCAAACCGAAGCGGACATCACGCAGGTGGATGCCCCCTCATCAATGATACACCGGGACACGTTGGCGTTCCAGATTTTGACTGGGATTTGGAAGGCGACGGAAGGAGGGAGAGGAGGATGGTCCGATTGAGTGGAGTCGAAAAAAATCATTTGGTCATCAGCAGGATCTACAGTGCCCACGGCATATAGTAGAGCCTTCTTTTGGGAAGGGCACGACTAGAGGAGTTCCAGTGTGGAAATGGCGGCAGGAGATTGCGCCAAATCATATACTATGCTATACGAATGAGCAGCTCGACCGGAAGCAGCGTTTCGACGTAATGGTCCCTTAGGAATCTTGGTATGAACCTCAAATTTGGGTGGAGGGATATGTAAGGGGCCATTCGGTGTTGAAAGAGGCTCTGTAGAACCTGAAGAAGAAGGCTCGGAGGCAGACTGAGCAGGAGGCTAGGGGTACTGGCGAGACCGAGTTTGAAGGTGAAGGTCGATGGTCGGGGAAGGATCGGAGTGCATCATAAGGATTTGGGCCGTCGGAGAGACCGGAAAGGGTGACTGGGCGTCGGTGGTTGGTGCTGCAGATCCTTTGAAAGGATCAATAAACAAAGCTGGCTGGGTAGTGGCCACATTAGGTGGAGCATGAGGGGAGGCGTGCTGTCCGTGCAATGTGGCTTGAGACTCCCACATCTGCCGCATCTGGGGTAAGAGGGGACAATCGTGGGTGTAATGACCATAAACACCGCAACACGAACAGGGCTTATTTGTACGAAGCGGCCTGTCCGGCTTGGGCTGAGTGCCCTGTTGCTGGTTGGCGGTGTTGGGGTCCACACCGGGATTGGGGAGCAAGCAGAGGTACCGGAGGCAGAGATGGATGCTTGGGTGCCTCTCCTTCTTTGAGAAGAAGGGGATTAATGCCTTTCTTTGTCTGGCATCCATACCTTGCTTGGAGGAGGGTAGGGCATTCAGGTTGGAGGAGGCAAGGAGATGGAAGCGCAGGAGGCTGGCGGCGCACTAGAACAGCAGTTAAGAGTTTTTCCAGGCTTGGGCAACATTGGTAAGCATTCGGTTAGGCAAAGGAGAGGCATGTTGAACACGAATACATAACTCAGGAGGGGAAGGATGCTGGAGGTGGCCCCTCCCTGAGGAGCGACCTTCATATATCCCATAGGAGGTTGACGTATGGATGGGAAAGGGTTCCAACGATACCATCGGCGGAATGAGATGCCCCCGGGGCGTTAGCACCACCGGGCCTGGGGAGGTCAGGAAGAACGGTATAAACATAACCAGATTGAGCATAGATCAGGTCATATTTCAAGGCTATTTGGAGGGCGGCTTCTTCGGTTTGAGGAAAATGGGAGGCGACATCTTTGCCGATGGGAGCTGGAAGGGTGCGAAGGAACGAGTCCATATAAACCCGATCTTCGAAGGGAGGGGCTCGACATAAGCTTCGTCTTCATCGTCATTCTTGAACATGGGCGGAAAGGTGGGTCGAAGAGGTTTTCTTGAATGAAGTCAAGAGCTCTGTGCCAGTATCGTATAGGAGAGGGAGCTGGAAATAAGATAAAAAGGCTTGGGCAAGGGTCGCAAAGGTGGTATGGGAAGAGGTGGCTTGTTCAACATACCATTTAGAAGCTTCGCTGGTAAGCGTGCGTTGGAACAAACGAAGACGGATGGAGTCATCGGTAATGGAATTGGAAGAACACCACATGTGGAAAGATCGGACATGATTGGTTGGATCTTCTCCAGCTTGGCCTTCGAATTTAGGGATATCGGAAGGGAGCTTGGTTGGCATGGTAGGCCAACCAACATCGTGGCGGATAGGGTCGTTGATCAACTGATTGAAATCGGGGAGGCTGAGGCCTGCAATGTACAGCAGTAACGGGGTGGCCGGGGTCGTTCCTGTGGCGGTTCCGCTAGTAGTCGAGTCGGCATTAGGGCCGGGAGAGCCGCTAGCGTTAGGCCCTGGACCAGACATGGTGGTAGAGGGAGAACCAAGAGGGAGAACCGGGAGGAGAGGGAACCCCATGAATCGGGAGAGGGTACGGGTAAGGGACTCGGAGGAGGAGGGCCCGGCTCGGCGGCAGCGGGTCGGAAGCGGAGGTCGATCGGCCGGGCGAGGTGAAGGCGAGAGTCTCACGGGAAAGGCGCCTTGGGGCGCGGTGATGACGGGAAGAGGGAAGGTTCCATGGCGGAAAGGGAGAGAATCAGGTGAGGTCGAGACCGAGAAAGGTGCATTGGGGGCTGGTGCAAGTCTTTCAGAGAGCGGGTGTTAACCGGCTTTACGCTTGGGGTCGGAAATTGTGGCGTGCGTTAATTTTAATTTTTAAACCCTTTCCATTTTGAGAGCAAGAAAAAAGTGTGCTGCGTAACTGAAAATAAACCTACAGAGAACAGTATATAATGCTGAAATAACAGAAAAATAACAACTACTTGTGAATCTATCTAACCCAAGAAGGCGGGTCTCTCAAAACTAATCTGAAAAGAAAGGGAAAAATCTAGGCAAAACACGTGGAAAAGAGGCCAATAGATCTAAGGTCAAAAAGGGACAGGGATCTAAAGGATAAAGCTGCTGAAAAGAGGTGCAGATCACAGCCAAAAGACAGAGGCAAGGTGGCTGGAAAAAGGAAGGAAATCAGTAAAAATCGGAGGGGGCAAGGTGGAGGCCCTAAAAGTAGATCCAAGCAAATCTTCAGGAGGTGATTTGAGAGGTAGAAGAGCTGATTTCATCGGATTTGAAAGGGAGGTAATAGATCTGGAAAAAAGGAGGCTGAAGCTCTGAAAAACAGACGGCTGAAACAGCTAAAACTCTTCCACAAAAAATGGAGGGTACTAAAGCCCTAGGGGGCTAGGTTCCCACTTAGATGAGTAAAGGCGATCGGAAATTTGGTGGCCGGGAGGTGAGAGACAGTACAGAAAACCTTGACAATGCCGGTAGAACCAGGAAAATTGGAAAATCAACTGAAAAATGGCAGTCAGTTTACATTTGTTTTCGATGCAGTCGCGAAAAGGCGAGAAAGTGCGACGCTGGAGGTCAGGTCATGAGTTATGGGCCAAAAACAGGCCTGGGTTGAGGTTGTCCAAAGGCAGCGGACTTTGGAAAAAATTCACATCTAAGTCAGCTATATAACCCCTGTGTCCAGGCCACTAAACTTGCAGAGTTAAATACATAATGTTTAAAAGTTTTATATGGGTAAAACAAACATGATGGAAAATAAACGAGCAGCCCTAGGAACACGGAAATAGCTGGACTATAAAAATAAACGATAGCGATCGTAATTTAAAACCCGTGTGGAGTCGCCATTTGTTAGTATGAATCCTTTGTCGAAGTGTACGAAAAAGGACCACTTTAGCTACGCATAACTAATAGCCCTAACAACAAAAGTGGCTGCCAATATCTTCAGATCTGCGGTTAGTTAGACATAAAAGAGTTGCAAAAAACCAGATCTATGCATGGAAAGACATTAAGCAGAAAAAGTAAGGGTTTGCTCCATATACCAATAGACAAGACAAGAACAATTTTTGAAAGAATTTTTATATTAATGGGGCACCTGGGAGGAAAACAAGAAGGCGTATCCAATTCTCCTTAGTGGGATGGGTTCTTGGAAGTCCTCAGCACTTCAGATCTAAGATTTCTCTCTCTTGTTGGTGTGGAAAACCCACACAAAGAATGGAACTCAAAGGGAGCTCACACAGCAAATGGTAGAAAAATGGGACCAAGTGTATAGATCAGGAGTGATCTAATAGGCAACAAAAGGTGAAGAATGGTAGGAAAAACCCTCCTAGTTATAACAAAATATTGGGTCATTCTAGATCTTGGTGCATGGGTTAACCAGATCTAGATCCACTTTTTACTAATCCTTTGTATACTTCTTGGAGGAAAGGAAGCCTTTGACTTGAACAAAATCACCCAAAACTGTCAAAATAAATAAATAAATAATTTATTTATCTCTTTTAAGAAATGATGTAAAATAATTAAATAAATAATAATTTATTTAATTATTAGAAAATGGTGAGAACAAATTAATAAATAGTGGTACATTTATTCTTATCAGATGATTTGGTCATACTAACAGGAATATTATCTAAATAAGGTTTAAATAATTATTCCTAGAATAATAAGATAAACAAAGGTTTATGTAATTAATTTATTTGATTTTGGGTTAAACATATTTGGGAATAACTAATTAAATTATGGTTTAATTAATTATTCCATGAGGAAAATCAAACAAATATAGGTTTGTTTAATATTTCCTTTTGGGGTTTCCTGTTTTAACATAGTGAAAGCAATTTTACTTAGGGTAAAATTGGTCTTACATGGTGTACTTGGGTCCATCTAATGATAATAGGTTAGATGACCAAAAAATGGTGTAACAAGGAGAAGTGCTCTAGAGAAAAAAAGAAAAGGAGTTTCTACTACAGATAACCAGAAAAAGAGGACAACTTCCAACAAGTAGAACTTCGGTAAAGGTGTTGAAGGTAGTTCCACAAAGAGTGTGGGTAGAATTCCTAAAAGAAATAAAGGATACCAAGAAGAGGACTTGGTACTGATAGCAAGTAGGAGACTTGTTCCAAAGATGGAGAAGGCTTGTTTCAACTCTCTAGTGAACAAGGAGAGCTCACAGAAAAACTGAATAATGACTTTGCTAGTCATGTCAAGGGATCAAAAAGGAAAAGTCACAATTAGAGGGAAAAGGATGCCAAGGAAAATGGCATAAGAAAAATACGAATCAAGAAGATTTTGACAGGGAACTTGTTGATATAAAAGAAAGTATGAATGCATTGATGAATTTTTTATAAAAACAAGAAGAGGATCAATTGTATGTATGGATAATCAAGAATAAGAAAATGAAATAACCTTCATTACAAAGGAGGCTAACACAAAAGGTGTGTCCCAGGTTGAAGAAATAACTCAGGGCAACTGAGTATAAATTTTTTGAACAAAATTTGTTCTTGGATGAAGAGAAAACGAAAAATATTGAGAAGGAATTTATAGACAGTCTGAAGGACTATGAAATTAGTTCAGATCTGCATGAAGGTGTGATAAATGAATTATTGGAAGAAGAGCCTTATGTTTTTAAATCTAACACTTTGTGTGTGGTTACAGATTTTATGGGTGAAGATCAACAAATTGATAATTTGATTGTGCATTTGGATCAGGAAATAAATATTTTTCAAGAAACGGCTGAGATCGTGAAGTATTTTGAACATTTTTTTAGTGATTTTGAAGATGGTGGATTTGGCAAGAAAATTGACACAAAATATAAAGTTGAAGACAATCAAACTTGTGGAAGTGACAAGAATTACATAATACCTTTGATGAAAAAGGAATATTCAACAGAATACCAAGATGGAGATATTATACAGCTTGTGGAAAAGTGCAGAATAATGTTGACAACAACAAAATCATAGAAATGTTGTGATTTTAAAATTCATAATTGTTATATGTATGAAAAATGTGAAGGATCCATAGAAGAAAAAAATTTAATTTATTTTTTAAAAGAGGATGGAACAACAATGTGTCAGAACAATTATACCATAATAGAATATGAGGAAATACCTAATGAATAAATGCTCAAAGATATTACAGTTATTGAAATGTTAAAGGAAAAAATTTGCATGATGGAAGAAAAGAATAGATGTGGATATGGAACTTTTGGAGGAATCACTGGTCAAAAATACAAATGGCAAATGTTGTATGGAAGCTATAGATACAACTCAAAATAGTTTTATTCAATTGCATGAACAGATGGAGCTTTTGGGAAACTGGCTGACAGGAGATCAAGATGATGGATGTTTTATAGAAACTTTGAATACAACTCCAAGTGATTTTGTTACACTATATGAGGGGTTGGATTTCTTAGAAGAGAGGATACTCAACCAAAGATTTCATATTCAGTATGAAAATTAGAATTGGAAAGAGATGAGATTGTCTTGGACGAAATTGAAGATCAAGCTACAAAATATAACCAACAGTTTGTAAGGGAGAGATGAAACAAAAAATAAATGACAATTATATAAATTTTATCACAAGAGGAGGTATGAAGTAGCCTAAAGACAATAAATTTCAGCGAAGGGAGAATTTAGAAAGTGAAATTGATAGATTGTCGATGTTAATGAGAAAATCATCCAAGGAAAAATGCAATAGAAAAAGGAAAACAACTAGCAAAGAAGATAACTAACAGAAGGACTTTTCATCAGCAAAGAAATTGGGAAAAAGAAATATGAGATTTAAAGTCTAGAAAGAGAATAAATTATGGGAGGAAGTGGTGTAGTAGCATAATGAGATGGAGGATAAATTACAAATTAAAGTGTGGGATCCAGGAGAACTCAGTGGAGGGAAAACACTGGACAACTACAATACTACAGAAAAGTAGCAATCTAGTTCAACACATGGCCAGGAGGCCATGAAAATTTTCAAATTTGGGAGTATGATGTAGGAGAATTAGCTCTCAAAATTTGTATTTTATTTAGTTAAAAAAGGGTCTTTATTTTGGAGGAAAAGTCATATTTTCCTGAGAAATATATTGTATTTTTAAATGGAAATATTTTGTGGAAGTGAGTCACAGTTAGAAGGTTTAATTTGGGCCTGAATTAGTTGGTTTGGTATGTAATCATATCTGCAATTATGAACATAATTTGAATTAGGATTTGGTTGAGGAAATGAAGGATTTTTAGAGATTTTAGGAGTTAGATTAGTATCTTACCAAAAACTCAGTCAATTGAGTTTTTTATATATGTTTTTTTTGTAAATATATGAGAGAAGGGTGATGATAGAAAAATAATGACATATTAATGTATAATATGCATGAGGGAAGAGTGACAACCAAATGAAGACCAAGCCATAGCATACAAAAGAAGCACTTTATTATGTGTATAGATTATTTTTTTCTTTCTAAATTATGCTATTTTATTATGGAAACATAGTATTACAAACCGCTGATGTCACATATGAGCTCCGAGACCGGGCTTGATGTCCATGATGGATAGAAAGAAGAACGCCTATGGGAAACCAGCTGTTAAGAGGATTGAAACGCCTTAAGTGGGAAACCAGTAAAGGTCCATTACATATAGATAGAGAACAAAAATCTTCTTCAAGAAGGTACTTCTTCAAGGTCATAGGAGACAACCAAAGTAACAATGCATCTTTCTTTCTAAATGGAGAATCAAAAAACCATAAGAAACACAATCAAGTCATTGCTGGTGGGTTGGTGACGGTGGTTCCTCCACGATGCGATGCCCATACTTGTCCTCGGATTCTTCAGCTTTTTCATCCTGGTCACCCTCAGCACCTGCGCCTTCATTCTGGAATCCTTCAGTGCCCGTAGGCATTGCATCCACCTGCATTAAGAATTGGCCTGTGGGGGGAGGGGCATAAGAGGGGGGAGAAACTTGGGGTTTAGGGGGAAACGCAACAGGGGCAATGCGCAAACCAAGAGGGGAGGGAGGAGGCGCCGACAGAGCAGGAGGAGGGAGAGTCAATTCCTCACTTACGGAAACAGTAATATGGACAGTAACAATGGGATGATCATACAAGCAGTAGAAGCGGAGCTCCGTCCTCTGCGAAGTTTGACTCAGGATACGACTTCTCGAAGGGCGAGGTGCAGTGGAGAAAAGTCAAGAGGGATGTGAAGGGGTCTAGAATTCATGAGCAGAAGCAGGAGAATCTTCACTTCCCCCGTGGGATTGGGTGGCATGGCCCTGTCGCCCCTCAGCGCCTTCAGAAGAGGTCGCTTCGCCTCTACTGGGAGAGGGTCTCGAGGGTTTCTGCCCCTTCTTGGGTGGCAGCGCATTATATGTTGGAGCCTTGGTATGGCGGAGTCGACAATCAGCAAAGTCCTAGAAAAATTTGCCCAAGAAGGGGCAGAAACGAAATCACTTTGAGAACCAAGAGGAGCTTGCAGATTAGTGATGGTGGAGCAGTAAGCACTGTGAGAGAAATGAGAGCCTGACGTGGTTTCAAAACATCTGAGCAGAGAGCAACGCCGCCCTGTCTGTGTGCAAGCGCTGGCCTCTGCACAAGCTTCAGGGAAGACGCTACAGAGAAGATCCACAGAGCAACCGATAGGGTGAGAATGTTCCAGATATCTGGAGGCGAAGTCCATAATGAAACGTCGGAGCAGATCGAGGCGAGGAGAATGCTGGTGATGGAGCATTAATGCTTCGGAGGTTGGCATATTAATTTGAATATTAATGGAGTCGCAACAGGCTAGTTGGCTCTCCCATGCGAGGCTCCTTAGGAGGTGCGCAGGGACTGATGTCCCGTCAATCCAACAAGCCATCCGCATCCGGAATGTATGTATAGATTATGAAATGAGTACAATCTCATATTTTGTTGTGTGTAATTGTCTCAGTGTCATCGTGTTAGAGAATTTTAGCATTTAAGTGTAAATGTGTGAGGGATTTTATAAGTCTTTGAGTAACCCTCATTAGCAACAGAGTAAATTTATTTGTATGCTCAATATCAAATTAATTATCTATTGTATTTATCCTCCATTTGCGGAAGTTGATTCTTTGTGAGAAAGACATCTCTGAGCTAATGTTAGATGAGGTTTTTGTACATGTATGATAATTATCTATTACAAGAGTGTAGAGGAATGATAGATGAAAATTTAAGATCAGGATTTTCATCTACAAGGAATTAACTTCATTCATGAAGTCAAAGATAGCACATGCAACAAGAATTGGCATCATCACATGTTGAAGATTGGCATTGAGGTTACGTGTGTTTGGGAAAAAAACCGTCATTGGAATTTTGGATCAATTTTTTAGCAAATGAAGACGAATTCGAAGATTTCACGATCTAATTTTTTTTAAGAACAAAGTCTATTGTGTGAATCACGAGTTTTTTCCAGAGAAAGGTCTTGGTTGAAGAGATTTGCAATATTTTGTGAACCACATTTTACAGGAGTGTGTGAACAACATTTGGTATCTATGAGTTCCCATTGAAGACCGATCAAGCGTGAAAGGTAATGTTGGTGAGATTGTGTATGCTTGAAGGATTCGACAACATTGCTATTCTAGAGTCGAGGTATGAAATATAGATTTGAATGATCTATGGTGTTGGTAATTAAATTTCTCTATTTAATTTGTGAAATTGCGAAAACAAAGGTTTTCGTAGTTAGTGAATTTATTACGGATGGTGGTTCCACCTCTCAGTGTAATTTCTGGGTTGAAATTTATGAGAATTTCGGAACTACCATAAAGTAGAAATGTGCCAGAATTGTAAACTATTATCATTGGTGGAGAGCTGTTCAAATATAGAAGTATATCTCCCTGCAAGTTTTACAATTGAATTTGAAAGCCCAAATACATCCACTTGAATATGAAGTTAAATAGAGCCAAAACAGATTAGACCCAAATGTAATTAATTGTCTTGTGGTGAGGAAGCATTGAGTTGTTACCTAATTTAAGGATACGAAATCACCCAGGATTGGTACCTTGTCTTAGTAAAGTAAAGCTAATGTATGGGTGTTGCATTAAAAATGGACAGCAAATTTTTAGAAAAGAGTAGTGCCAGATAAACTGAATTAGTGCCAAGGTGCCATGGTTGCATCACTCTTTGTAGGATATTCATTTATAGCATAAACAACACATGAAACTGCTTCTACCCAATACTCAGTAGACAAGTTTCTTCCTTTCAACGTGATACTTGCCATGTTCATAATTGTTTTGTTCTTTCTCTCTACTACATCATTCTGTTGTTGTGTATATGTATTTGTAAATTTTATTATGGCTCCATGTTGTTTGTAGTAATCATGGTATGCCTTTGAATCATATTCTTGACGACGATCTGACCTCAATACATTTTTTTTTATCACATCAGTTCTCTGCTAAGACTTTGAATTCTTTTAACTTTGCAAAATTTTCTTACTTATGCTTCAAGAAGTAAACCCATGTATTTCTTCTATAATAATCAATGAAAGTGAAAAACTGACAACTTCCACCATTTGTCTCTTTTCGCATAGGTCCACATGGGTCTGTATGCAATAGCTCAAAAGATATCTTTGCTCTGTATGCAACTCCCTTTGGAAAAATTTCATGGTGTTTCTTTCGCGATATGCAAAACTCACAAGTACTAGAAATTTATTTGATGGGAGGAATCCTCTAACCATCTGTTTATGTTTCAACAATCTTAAACCTTAGAAGTGTAGGTTTCCAAACTGAAAGTGTCAAAATCGATAGTCATCAGAACATAATAATGTAAAAGAATGAACTTGATCATTGTAATTCATAATGAGAGGAAAGATTTCGTTCCTATTCATTTTCACCTTTGCTATCTACTGCTTACATGGGGTATTGTCATATGTAACACACTCTTATACTTGAAAAGTAACTATGTATCCTTTCTCCATCAATTAACCAACACTTATCAAATTATGTTTGAGACTAGGGACATAATATACCCCTAAAATTGTCTTTGGATCCCCCTCCTTGGTCATAATGTTGAACACTCTTTTTCAATATACATCCATGGTCTTTTCATTCCCCAACCTTACCTTTGTTTGCACAAATCAATCCAATTTTGAAACCAAATTATTGTTTCCTTCCATGTCGTTAATGCAACCATTGTCTAATAGCCACACATTATCCAAAGGTTCATGCATGGTATGGAAATCTAGGAACGTGAAGTTAGACGTATTCTCTGTAGTAATTTTAGCTCTCTCATTTCCATGATCAGCTATCTTCTTCCTGCAATCATGGGCATAGTAACCAAATTTATTGCAATAATAACACATCACCTTCGATTTATGAACTCTTTGATTATTTTTGAAGATTATGTTATTTCTTCCACTTTCATGTTCATGCTCTTCTTGACCATCTCTCTGACCACCATATCTTCCACCTCATCCTCTGCTTCTTGATATACATATTCCTCGACCTATGTCTCTTGAAATAAAAACTTTTCTTTTGAAAGCGGTTTCTGAAGTTGAATCCCTATTTTTGTCTATCCTTGCCTCATGGAATAGAAGTGATGCCATCAACTCATCAACTAACAATGTTTCCAAATCATTCGTTTCTTCTATGGTTGCGACTATCGCATCAAATTGTGTATACAAATATCTGATGAAATTTTCAACCATCATTTGATCTTTAATATCATCACCATAAATTTTTAACTAATTTACGAGAATCATGACCTGATTTATGAATGTATCGATGTCATTTGTCTCCTTCATCTACATACTTTCAGAATATCTTTTAGTATTTTGCAACTTCACAATATTTACTTTGGCCATAATCTTGTGGAGGTAAATCCCCTCTGCGGATAGAGGCGATCCCTACTAGCCCAGACCGGGTCTAGCAACAATCGTTCACGCTATAGTGCAGGTTAATAATTACAAGTAAACCAAATAGCGATGAAGGCTTAGCCGAAACCCAACGCTGTCGCTTGTAGAGAAAGTAGCGCTCCCGTTCCTTAGCTCCGGCAGCTCACAATCCTCATGATCTCCGTGATCGGACACCTGCACACGCAAGAAAAAAAACAAACGCAAGCGTAAAATCTAGTATATGCAACTATATGTCAGTCAGAGAAGACATAACTCAACATTGTAATCGACAACAAGAGTGGAACCATAACCAATAGTCGTTTATAATTAATTAATCAAAGAAGAATACTACCATAGCCCTGACGCTGAATTCTCCTTCAGAGGGTCTCCAGCGGAACACGTCTCGACAAAGCCTCTCGGGGATGGGACAAGCCTCTCTCTTCGGATTTCTTGACAATAATCTCCTTGCTTGCATTTGGCCTTAAGGGAATGAATCAAGGCTCTGATGGCTCTTGGGAACTTGGAGATTCAACCATTCAGCCATTCAGCTATTCAGCCATTCAGCTATTCAGCTATTCAGCCATTCATCTATTCAGCCCCTTCATCAATGGATGAAGGCTATATTTATAGAGGAGAGGAGGAGGTTGGGATCCCTACAATAGTGGAAGGGAGGCCTTATCCCTTGGGAGGTTCCCCATAAGGTGGAAACAAGAGGCCAAAGGAGCAAGGCCGTGGTTATTCAGTCAAAACCACTCCTGATGACTCATCCACGAAGTTGTTGTAATTGAAACTTCGCCTCTTTTTCTAAAAAACTTTCCAAAAGCAGATTGGCACGGGTGCTTAACTGGGAAAAAGCACCAATTGGCGCGGGCTCAGTGTTAATTTTCCTCATTGGCGCGAGTACATAACGGGCTACCAGCGCCAAGGCAAAAGCAGGTGTTTTTAGGGTTCTGCTCAGGAAATGATCAACAGAAGGAATGTTGTCCTCATGGAAAGGGATGCAATGATGGTATTTGCAAGGCATGAAACTGATTATTGGTCACAGAAACGACCCTCCAATGTGCAAGATGGGGATTGCAGGGATGGTGACAAATTACTGTGTAACAGATTCCCCCTAAAGCAAGAGGCCCGAAAGAGAGAGAGGGGTGAAATGCTTTACGAGAACGTGTCCAACTGAAAACACCACCGTTAGAAAACCTACATAGAGAAGTACAATTGATATCTCAAATACATGATATATGTGGTATGGGCGCAGCCATCCATAACAGAGTGTGTAATAATCCAGATCCAAGGTATGGACGTATCCATCTAGTGAGGATCGATAAATAGACTCAGGTATGGTCACATCCATCCAATCAGCGAGTCATATAACTAATCATAATAATCCACAAAATCGCAGCCTGGATTATAATAGGCAGAATCCAGGGTATTGCACTCCATCTCAACCCGAACAAAGTACAAGTTCAAGCATGCAAATATGTGAGCTAAAGTCAAACATGCAAGAACATCGCCTGATTACCAACCAATGATGAAAGTTGTTAACAGACGCCGAGAGATACCACCATTAATGCCAATGGTCCTCAAGGTACTACAAGTACAATCTACGACATGTGAACAATGAGCTGACGTCGAACACCCGCAGAATCACTCGATCAAAGGCCAATGATGAAAACCTCACGTTGAATCGAAGAACCTGCCATTTAGGCATGCAGGCTCTAAGGTACCAGAAGGGAGTCTCTAGATCAACTTCCTGGATAATGAGCTGAAGTCGACAGGAAGTGACCTTGATCGAAAGTGGGCCATAGTGTTTCCCACATCATCAACGGGAGACAGAGGAATATAATGTTTTTGTGAATCACGATCAGATGAGAATCAGAGGAAGGTAGCCTAAAGACAATAAATTTCAGCGAAGGGAGAATTTAGAAAGTGAAATTGATAGATTGTTGATGTTAATGAGAAAATCATCCAAGGAAAAATGCAATAGAAAAAGGAAAACAACTAGCAAAGAAGATAACTAACAGAAGGACTTTTCATCAGCAAAGAAATTGGGAAAAAGAAATATAAGATTTGGAAGTCTAGAAAGATAAAATAAATTGTAGCAGAGGAAGTGGTGTAACAACATAATGAGATGGATGAAAAATTACTAATTAAAGTGTGGGATCTAGGAGGACTCAGTGGAGGAAAACATTGGACTACTACAATACTACAGAAAAGTAGCAGTCTAGTTCAAACACATAGCCAGGAGGCCATGAGAATTTTCAAATTTGGGAGGCTCATGCCGAAGTATTAGCTCTCAAAAATAGTATTTTATTTAGTTAAAAAAAGGGGGTCTTGACTTTGGAGGAAAAGTCATATTTTCCTAAAAAAAACAAATATTGTATTTTTAAATGTAAATATTTTGTGGAAGTGAGTGATAGTTAGATGGTTTAATTTGGGCATGAATTAGTTGGTTTGGTATGTAATCGGATCTGCAATTATGAACAGAATTTGAATTAGGATTTGGTTGAGGAAATGAAGGATTTTAGGAGATTTTAGGACTTAGATTAGGATCTTACCAAAAAATCAGTGAATTGGGTGATGTATATATGTTTTTGTAAATCATTGAGCGAAAGGGGGATGATAGAAAAGAATGATAAAATAATGTATAATATGTATGAGGAAGAGTGGACAACCAAATGAAGAACAAGCCATGAAGAAGTAAGAGACATAATTTTATTATGTATGTATAGATTATTTTTTTTTCTTTCTAAATTATGCTATTTCTATTATGGAAACATAGTATTACAAAACTGCCACAGTTCAGCTATATGAGCCTGAGACTGGGCTTGATGTCCATGATTTAATAGAGTTAAGAACTGCCCTGTATGGGAAACCAGTTCTGTTAAGAGTGATTGTACCGCCCTTGCCAGGGAAACCGGTGCATAGTCCATTACATACATAGATAGAGAACAAAAAATCTTTAGTAGTGTGCAGCTTCTGATGCTGTAGACAACCAAAGTAACAATGCATCTTTCAAAACTAGAGGAATTCAAAAACCATGAAGAAACTGGGCTAACTGAAGTCACTGCTTGTGGGTTGGTGACGGTGGTTCCTCCACGATGCGATGCCCATACTTGTCCTCAGATTATTTAGCTTTTTCATCCAGGTCACCCTCAGCACCTGCGCCTTCATTCTGGACTCCTTCAGTGCCCGTAGGCATTTCATCCACTTGCATTAAGAATTGGCCTGTGGGGGGAGGGGCATAAGAGGGGGGAGAAACCTGGGGTTTAGGGGGAAACGCAACAGGGGCAAGGCACAAACCAAGAGGGGAGGGAGGAGGCACCGATAGAGTAGGAGGAGGGAGAGTCATTTCCTCACTTACGGAAATAGTAATATGGACAGTAACAATGGGATGATCATACAAGCAGTAGAAGCAGAGCTCCGCCCTCTGCGAAGTTTGTCTCAGGATACGACTTCTGGAAGGGTGAGGCGCAGTGGAGAAAAGTTGAGAGGGATGCGAAGGGGTCTAGAATTCATGAGCAGAAGCAGGAGAATCTTCACTTCCCCCATGGGATTGGGTGGCATGGCCCTGTCGCCCCTCAGCGCCTTCAGAAGAGGTCGCTTCGCCTCTACTGGGACAGGGTCTCGAGCTTGAAGGCCTACCATGGGTAGAGCCACGGCGGCAGTGCATTATATGTCGGAGCCTTGGTATGGCGGAGTCGACAATCAGCAAAGTCCTAGAACAATTTGCCCAAGAAGGGGCAGAAACGAAATCACTTCGAGAACCAAGAGGAGCTTGCAGATTAGCGATGGCGGAGCAGTAAGCACTGTGAGAGAAATGAGAGCCCGACGTGGTTTCAAAACATCTGAGCAGAGAGAAACACCGCCCTATCTGTGTGCAGGCACCGGCCTCTGCACAAGCTTCAGGGAAGACGCTGCAGAGAATATCCACAGAGCAACCGATAGGGTGAGAATGTTCCAGATATCTGGAGGCAAAGTCCATAATGAAACGTTGGAGCAGATCGAGGCAAGGAGAATGCCGGTGATGGAATATTAATGCTTCGGAGGTTGGCATATTAATTTGCATATTAATGGAGTCGCAACAGGCCAGTTGGCTCTCCCATGCGAGGCTCCTTGGGAGGTGTGGAGGGACTAATGTCCCGTCAATCCAACGAGCCATCCGCATCCGGAATGTATGTATAGATTATGAAATGAGTACACTCTCATATTTTGTTGTGTGTAATTGTCTCAGTGTCATCGTGTTAGAGAATTTTAGCATTTAAGTGTAAATGTGTGAGGGATTTTATAAGTCTTTGAGTAACCCTCATTAGCAACAGAGTAAATTTATCTGTATGCTCAATATCAAATTAATGATCTATTGTATTTATCCTCCATTTGCGGAAGTTGATTCTTTGTGAGAAAGACATCTCTGAGCTAATGTTAGATGAGGTTTTTGTACATGTACGATAATTATCTATTACAAGAATGTAGAGGAATGATAGATGAAAATTTAAGATCAGGATTTTCATCTACAAGGAATTAACTTCATTCATGAAGTCAAAGATAGCACATGCAACAAGAATTGGCATCATCACATATTGAAGATTGGCATTGAGGTTACGTGTGTTTGGGAAAAAAACCGTCATTGGAATTTTGGATCAATTTTTTAGGAAATGAAGATGAATTCGAAGATTTCGCGATCTATTTTTTTTGAAGAACTAAGTCTATTGTGTGAATCGCGAGTTTTTTCCTGAGAAAGGTCTTGGTTGAAGAGATTTGCAATATTTTGTGAACCACATTTTACAGGAGTGTGTGAACAACATTTGGTATCTATGAGTTCCCATTGAAGATCGATCAAGCGTGAAAGGTAATGTTGGTGAGATCGTGTATGCTTGAAGGATTCGACAACATTGCTATTCTAGAGTCGAGGTATGAAATATAGATTTGAATGATCTATGGTGTTGGTAATTAAATTTCTCTATTTAATTTGTGAAATTGCGAAAACAAAGGTTTTCGTAGTTAGTGAATTTGTTATGGATGGTGGTTCCACCTCTCAGTGTAATTGCTGGGTTGAAATTTATGAGAATTTCGGAACTACCATTAAGTAGAAATGTGCCAGAATTGTAAACTATTATCATTGGTGGAGAGTTGTTCAAATATAGAAGTATATCTCCCTGCAAGTTTTACAAGTGAATTTGAAAGCCCAAATACATCCACTTGAATATGAAGTTAAATAGAGCCAAAACATATTAGACCCAAATGTAATTAATTGTCTTGTGGTGAGGAAGCATTGAGTTGTTACCTAATTTAAGGATACGAAATCACCCAGGATTGGTACCTTGTCTTAGTAAAGTAAAGCTAATGTATGGGTGTTGCATTAAAAATGGACAACAATTTTTTAGAAAAGAGTAGTGCCAGATAAACTGAATTAGTGCCAAGGTGCCATGGTTGCATCACTCTTTGTAGGATATTCATTTATAGCATAAACAACACATGAAACTGCTTCTACCCAATACTCAGTAGACAAGTTTCTTCCTTTCAACGTGATACTTGCCATGTTCATAATTGTTTTGTTCTTTCTCTCTACTACATCATTCTGTTGTTGTGTATATGTATTTGTAAATTTTATTATGGCTCCATGTTGTTTGTAGTAATCATGGTATGCCTTTGAATCATATTCTTCACGACGATCTGACCCCAATACATTTTTTTTTATCACATCAGTTCTCTGCTAAGACTTTGAATTCTTTGAACTTTGCAAAATTTTCTTACTTATGCTTCAAGAAGTAAACCCATGTATTTATTCTATAATAATCAATGAAAGTGAAAAACTGACAACTTCCACCGTTTGTCTCTTTTCGCATAGGTCCACATGGGTCTGTATGCAATAGCTCAAAAGATATCTTTGCTCTGTATGCAACTCCCTTTGGAAAAATTTCATGGTGTTTCTTTCCCGATATGCAAAACTCACAAGTACTAGAAATTTATTTGATGGGAGGAATCCTCTAACCATCTGTTTATGTTTCAACAATCTTAAACCTTAGAAGTGTAGGTTTCCAAACTGAAAGTGTCAAAATCGATAGTCATCAGAACATGATAATGTAAAAGAATGAACTTGATCATTGTAATTCATAATGAGAGGAAAGATTTCATTCCTATTCATTTTCACCTTTTCTATCTACTGCTTACATGGGGTATTTTCAAATGTAACACACTCTTATACTTGAAAAGTAACTATGTATCCTTTCTCCATCAATTAACCAACACTTATCAAATTATGTTTGAGACTAGGG
Organism: Pinus albicaulis; assembly: GCA_034641835.2. Taxonomy (NCBI): domain Eukaryota; kingdom Viridiplantae; phylum Streptophyta; class Pinopsida; order Pinales; family Pinaceae; genus Pinus; species Pinus albicaulis. Next base: position 899,310,459 of record CM076571.1, on the reverse strand, counting down.
ACATAATATACCCCTAAAATTGTCTTTGGATCCCCCTCCTTGGTCATAATGTTGAACACTCTTTTTCAATATACATCCATGGTATTTTCATTCCCCAACCTTACCTTTGTTTGCACAAATCAATCCAATTTTGAAACCAAATTATTGTTTCCTTCCATGTGGTTGATGCAACCATTGTCTAATAGCCACACATTATCCAAAGGTTCATGCATGGTATGGAAAGCTAGGAACGTGGAGTTAGACGTATTCTCTGTAGTAATTTTAGCTCTCTCATTTCAATGATCAGCTATCTTCTTCCTGCAATCATGGGCATAGTAACCAAATTTATTGCAATAATAACACATCACCTTCGATTTATGAACTCTTTGATTATTTTTGAAGATTATGTTATTTCTTCCACTTTCATGTTCATGCTCTTCTCGACCATCTCTCTGACCACCAAGTCTTCCACCTCATCCTCTACTTCTTGATATACATATTCCTCGACCTATGTCTCTTGAAATAAAAACTTTTCTTTTGAAAGCGGTTTCTGAAGTTGAATCCCTATTTTTGTCTATCCTTGCCTCATGGAATAGAAGTGATGCCATCAACTCATCAACTAACAATGTTTCCAAATCATTCGTTTCTTCTATGGTTGCGACTATCACATCAAATTGTGTATAAAAATATCTGAGGAAATTTTCAACCATCATTTGATCTTTAATATCATCACCATAAATTTTTAACTGATTTACGAGAATCATGACCCGATTTATGAATGTATCGATGTCCTTTGTCTCCTTCGTCTACATACTTTCAAAATATCTTTTAGTATTTTGCAACTTCACAATATTTACTTTGGCCATACTCTTGTGGAGGTAAATCCCCTCTGCGGATAGAGGCGATCCCTACTAGCCCAGACCGGGTCTAGCAACAATCGTTCACGCTATAGTGCAGGTTAATAATTACAAATAAACCAAATAGTGATGAAGGCTTAGCCGAAATCCAACGTTGTTGCTTGTAGAGAAAGTAGAGCTCCCGTTCCTTAGCTCCGGCAGGTCACAATCCTCATGATCTCCGTGATCGGACACCTACACACGCAAGAAAAAAAACAAACGCAAGCATAAAATCCAGTATATGCAAATATATGTCAGTCAGAGAAGACATAAATCAACATCGTAATCGACAACAAGAGTGGAACCATAACCAATAGTCGTTTATCATTAATTAATCAAAGAAGAATACAACCATAGCCCTGACGCTGAATTCTCCTTCAGAGGGTCGCTAGCGGAACACGTCTCGACAAAGCCTGTCGGGGATGGGACAAACCTCTCTCTTCGGATGTTTCGACAATAATCTCCTTGCTTGCATTTGGCCTTAAGGGAATGAATCAAGGCTCTGATGGATCTTGGGAACTTGGAGATTCATCCATTCAGCCATTCAGCTATTCAGCCATTCAGCTATTCACCTATTCAGCCATTCATCTATTCAGCCCCTTCATCAATGGATGAAGGCTATATTTATAGAGGAGAGGAGGAGGTTGGGATCCCTACAATAGTGGAAGGGAGGCCTTATCCATTGGGAGGTTCCCCATAAGGTGGAAACAAGAGGCCAAAGGAGCAAGGCCATGGTTATTCAGTCAAAACCACTCCTGATGACTCATCCACGAAGTTGTTGTAATTGAAACTTCGCCTCTTTTTTTAAAAAACTTTCCGAAAGCAGATTGGCACGGGTGCTTAACTGGGACAAAGCACCAATTGGCGCGGGCTCAGTGTTAATTTTCCTCATTGGCGCGAGTACATAACGGGCTACTAGCGCCAAGGCAAAAGCATGTGTTTTTAGGGTTCTGCTCAATAAATGATCAACAGAAGGAATGTTGTCCTCATGGAAAGGGATGCAATGATGGTATTTGCAAGGCATGACACTGATTATTGGTCACAGAAATGACCCTCCAATGTGCAAGATGGGGATTGCAGGGATGGTGACAAATTACTGTGTAACAGATTCCCCCTAAAGCATGAGGCCCGAAAGAGAGAGAGGGGTGAAATGCTTTACGAGAACGTGTCCAACCGAAAACACCACCGTTAGAAAACCTACATAGAGAAGTGAAATTGATATCTAAAATACATGATATATGTGGTATGGGCGCAGCCATCCATAACAGAGTATATAATAATCCAGATCCAAGGTATGGACGTAGCCATCCAGTGAGGATCGATAAATAGACTCAAGTATGGTCACACCCATCCAATCAGCGAGTCATGTAACTAATCATAATAATCCACAAAATCGCAGCCTGGATTATAATAGGCAGAATCCAGGGTATTGCACTCCATCTCAACCCGAACAAAGTACAAGTTCAAGCATGCAAATATGTGAGCTAAAGTCAAACATGGAAGAACATCGCCTGATTACCAACCAATGATGAAAGTTGTTAACAGACGCCGAGAGATACCACCATTAATGCCAATGGTCCTCAAGGTACTACAAGTACAATCTACGACATGTGAACAATGAGCTGACATCGAACACCCACAGAATCACTCGATCAGAGGCCAATGATGAAAACCTTACGTTGAATCGAAGAACCTGCCATTTAGGCATGCAGGCTCTAAGGTACCAGAAAGGAGTCTCTAGATCAGCTTCGTGGATAATGAGCTGAAGTCGACAGGAAGTGACCTTGATCGATCCAATTTTGAAACCAAATTATTGTTTCCTTCCATGTGGTTAATGCAACCATTGTCAAATAGCCACACATTATCCAAAGGTTCATGCATGGTATGGAAAGCTAGGAACGTGGAGTTAGACGTACTCTCTGTAGTAATTTTAGCTCTCTCATTTCCATGATCAGCTATTTTCTTCCTGCAATCATGGACATAGTAACCAAATTTATTGCAATAATAACACATCACCTTCGATTTATGAACTCTTTGATTATTTTTGAAGATTATGTTATTTCTTCCACTTTCATGTTCATGCTCTTCTTGACCATCTCTCTGACCACCATGTCTTCCACCTCATCCTCTTCTTCTTGATATACATATTCCTCGACCTATGTCTCTTGAAATAAAAACTTTTCTTTTGAAAGCGGTTTCTGAAGTTGAATCCCTATTTTTGTCTATCCTTGCCTCATGGAATAGAAGTGATGCCATCAAATCATGAACTAAAAATGTTTCCGAATCATTCGTTTCCTCTATGGTTGCGACTATCGCATCAAATTGTGTATACAAATATCTGAGGAAATTTTCAACCATCATTTGATCTTTAATATCATCACCATAAATTTTTAACTGATTTACGAGAATCATGACCTGATTTATGAATGTATCGATGTCCTTTGTCTCCTTCGTCTACATACTTTCGAAATATCTTTTAGTATTTTGCAACTTCACAATATTTACTTTGGCCATACTCTTGTGGAGGTAAATCCCCTCTGCGGATAGAGGCGATCCCTACTAGCCCAGACCGGGTCTAGCAACAATCGTTCACGCTATAGTGCAGGTTAATAATTACAAGTAAACCAAATAGCGATGAAGGCTTAGCCGAAATCCAACGCTGTCGTTTGTAGAGAAAGTAGAGCTCCCATTCCTTAGCTCCGGCAGGTCACAATCCTCATGATCTCCGTGATCGGACACCTGCACACGCAAGAAAAAAAACAAACGCAAGCGTAAAATCCAGTATATGCAACTATATGTCAGTCAGAGAAGACATAACTCAACATTGTAATCGACAACAAGAGTGGAACCATAACCAATAGTCGTTTACCGTTAATTAATCAAAGAAGAATACAACCGTAGCCCTGACGCTGAATTCTCCTTCAGAGGGTCGCCAGCGGAACACGTCTCGACAAAGCCTCTTGGGGATGGGACAAGCCTCTCTCTTCGGATTTCTCGACAATAATATCCTTGCTTGCATTTGGCCTTAACGGAATGAATGAAGGCTCTGATGGCTCTTGGGAACTTGGAGATTCAACCATTCAACCATTCAGCTATTCATCCATTCAGCTATTCAGCTATTCAACCATTCATCTATTCAGCCCCTTCATCAATGGATGAAGGCTATATTTATAGAGGAGAGGAGGAGGTTGGGATCCCTACAATAGTGGAAGGGATGCCTTATCCCTTGGGAGGTTCCCCATAAGGTGGAAACAAGAGGCCAAAGGAGCAAGGCCGTGGTTATTTAGTCAAAACCACTCCTGATGACTCATCCACGAAGTTGTTGTAATTGAAACTTCGCCTCTTTTTTTAAAAAAACCTTCCAAAAGCAGATTGGCACGGGTGCTTAACTGGGACAAAGCACCAATTGGCGTGGGCTCAGTGTTAATTTTCCTCATTGGCGTGAGTACATAACGGGCTACCAGCGCTAAGGCAAAAGCAGGTGTTTTTAGGGTTCTGCTCAGGAAATGATCAACAGAAGGAATGTTGTCCTCATGGAAAGGGATGCAATGATGGTATTTGCAAGGCATGAAACTGATTATTGGTCACAGAAATGACCCTCCAATGTGCAAGATGGGGATTGCAGGGATGGTGACAAATTACTGTGTAATAGATTCCCCCTAAAGCATGAGGCCCGAAAGAGAGAGAGGGGTGAAATGCTTTACGAGAACATGTCCAACTGAAAACACCACCGTCAGAAAACCTACATAGAGAAGTACAATTGATATCTCAAATACATGATATATGTGGTATGGGCGCAACCATCCATAACAGAGTGTGCAATAATCCAGATCCAAGGTATGGACGTAGCCATCTAGTGAGGATCGATAAATAGACTCAGGTATGGTCACAGCCATCCAATCAGCGAGTCATATAACTAATCATAATAATCCACAAAATCGCAGCCTGGATTATAATAGGCAGAATCCAGGGTATTGCACTCCATCTCAACCCAAACAAAGTACAAGTTCAAGCATCCAAATATGTGAGCTAAAGTCAAACATGCAAGAACATCGCCTGATTACCAACCAATGATGAAAGTTGTTAACAGACGCCGAGAGATACCACCATTAATGCCAATGGTCCTCAAGGTACTACAAGTACAATCTACGACATGTGAACAATGAGCTGACGTCGAACACCCGCAGAATCACTCGATCAAAGGCCAATGATGAAAACCTCACGTTGAATCGAAGAACCTGCCATTTAGGCATGCAGGCTCTAAGGTACCAGAAGGGAGTCTCTAGATCAGCTTCCTGGATAATGAGCTGAAGTTGACAGGAAGTGACCTTGATCGAAAGTGGGCCATAGTGTTTCCCACATCATCAACGGGAGACAGAGGAATATAATGTTTTTGTGAATCACAATCAGATGAGAATCAGAGGAAGGTAGCCTAAAGACAATAAATTTCAGCGAAGGGAGAATTTAGAAAGTGAAATTGATAGATTGTTGATGTTAATGAGAAAATCATCCAAGGAAAAATGCAATAGAAAAAGGAAAACAACTAGCAAAGAAGATAACTAACAGAAGGACTTTTCATCAGCAAAGAAATTGGGAAAAAGAATATAAGATTTGGAAGTCTAGAAAGATAAAATAAATTGTAGCAGAGGAAGTGGTGTAACAACATAATGAGATGGATGAAAAATTACAAATTAAAGTGTGGGATCTAGGAGGACTCAGTGGAGGAAAACATTGGACTACTACAATACTACAGAAAAGTAGCAGTCTAGTTCAAACACATGGCCAGGAGGCCATGAGAATTTTCAAATTTGGGAGGCTCATGCCGAAGTATTGGCTCTCAAAAATAGTATTTTATTTTGTTAAAAAAAGGGGGTCTTGACTTTGGAGGAAAAGTCATATTTTCCTAAAAAAAACAAATATTGTATTTTTAAATGTAAATATTTTGTGGAAGTGAGTGATAGTTAGATGGTTTAATTTGGGCATGAATTACTTGGTTTGGTATGTAATCGGATCTGCAACTATGAACATAATTTGAATTACGATTTGGTTGAGGAAATGAAGGATTTTAGGAGATTTTAGGACTTAGATTAGGATCTTACCAAAAAATCAGTGAATTGGGTGATGTATATATGTTTTTGTAAATGATTGAGTGAAAGGGGGATGATAGAAAAGAATGATAAACTAATGTATAATATGTATGAGGAAGAGTGGACAACCAAATGAAGAACAATCCATGAAGAAGTAAGAGACATAATTTTATTATGTATGTATAGATTATTTTTTTTTCTTTCTAAATTATACTATTTCTATTATGGAAACATAGTATTACAAAACTGCCACAGTTCAGCTATATGAGCCTGAGACTAGGCTTGATGTCCATGATTTAATAGAGTGAAGAACTGCCCTGTATGGGAAACTAGATTTGTTAAGAGTGATTGTATCGCCCTTGCCAGGGAAACCGGTGCATAGTCCATTACATACATAGATAGAGAACAAAAAATCTTCAGTAGCGTGCAGCTTCTAATGCTGTAGACAACCAAAGTAACAATGCATCTTTCAAAACTAGAGGAATTCAAAAACCATGAAGAAACTGGGCTAACTGAAGTCACTGCTTGTGGGTTGGTGACGGTGGTTCCTCCACGATGCGACGCCCATACTTGTCCTCAGATTCTTCAGCTTTTTCATCCTGGTCACCCTCAGCACCTGCGCCTTCATTCTGGACTCCTTCAGTGCCCGTAGGCATTGCATCCACCTGCATTAAGAATTGGCCTGTGGGGGGAGGGGCATAAGAGGGGGGAGCAACCTGGGGTTTAGGGGGAAACGCAACAGGGGCAAGGCGCAAAACAAGAGGGGAAGGACGAGGCGCCGATAGAGCAGGAGGAGGGAGAGTCGATTCCTCACTTACGGAAACAGTTTTACGGACAGTAACAATGGGATGATCATACAAGCAGTAGAAGCGGAGCTCCGCCCTCTGCGAAGTTTGTCTCAGGATACGACTTCTGGAAGGGCGAGGCGCAGTGGAGAAAAGTTGAGAGGGATGCGAAGGGGTCTAGAATTCATGAGCAGAAGCAGGAGAATCTTCACTTCCCCCGTGGGATTGGGTGGCATGGCTCTGTCGCCCCTCAGCGCCTTCAGAAGAGGTCGCTTCGCCTCTACTGGGAGAGGGTCTCGAGCTTGCAGGCCTACCATGGGTAGAGCCGCGGTGGTAGTGCATTATATGTCGGAGCCTTGGTATGGCGGAGTCGACAATCAGCAAAGTCCTGGAACAATTTTCCCAAGAACGGGCAGAAACGAAATCACTTTGCGAACCAAGAGGAGCTTGCAGATTAGCGATGGTGGAGCAGTAAGCACTGTGATAGAAATGAGAGCTCGACGTGGTTTCAAAAAATCCAAGCAGAGAGCAACGCCGCCCTGTCTGTGTGCAGGCGCTGGCCTCTGCACAAGCTTCAGGGAAGATGCTGCAGAGAAGATCCACAGAGCAACTGATAGGGTGAGAATGTTCCATATATCTGGAAGCGAAGTCCATAATGAAATGTCGGAGCAGATCGAGGCGAGGAGAATTTCGGTGATGGAGCATTAATGCTTTGGAGGTTGGAATATTAATTTGCATATTAATGGAGTTGCAACAGGCCAGTTGGCTGTCCCATGCGAGGCTCCTTGGGAGGTGCGCAGGGACTGATGTCCCGTCAATCCAACGAGCCATCCGCATCCAGAATGTATGTATAGATTATGAAATGAGTACAATCTCATATTTTTTTGTGTGTAATTGTCTCAGTGTCATCGTGTTAGAGAATTTTAGCATTTAAGTGTAAATGTGTGAAGGATTTTATAAGTCTTTGAGTAACCCTCATTAGCAACAGAGTAAATTTATCTGTATGCTCAATATAAAATTAATGATCTATTGTATTTATCCTCCATTTGCGGAAGTTGATTCTTTGTGAGAAAGACATCTCTGAGCTAATGTTAGATGAGGTTTTTGTACATGTACGATAATTATCTATTACAAGAGTGTAGAGGAATGATAGATGAAAATTTAAGATCAAGATTTTCATCTACAAGGAATTAACTTCATTCATGAAGTCAAAGATAGCACATGCAACAAGAATTGGCATCATCACATGTTGAAGATTGGCATTGAGGTTACGTGTGTTTGGGAAAAAAACCGTCATTGGAATTTTGGATCAATTTTTTAGCAAATGAAGATGAATTCGAAGATTTCGCAATCTATTTTTTTTGAAGAACTAAGTCTATTGTGTGAATCACGAGTTTTTTCCTGAGAAAGGTCTTGGTTGAAGAGATTTGCAATATTTTGTGAACCACATTTTACAGGAGTGTGTGAACAACATTTGGTATCTATGAGTTCCCATTGAAGACCGATCAAGCATGAAAGGTAATGTTGGTGAGATTGTGTATGATTGAAGGATTCGACAACATTGCTATTCTAGAGTCGAGGTATGAAATATAGATTTGAATGATCTATGGTGTTAATAATTAAATTTCTCTATTTAATTTGTGAAATTGCGAAAAAAAAGGTTTTCGTAGTTAGTGAATTTTTTACGGATGGTGGTTCCACCTCTCAGTGTAATTGCTGGGTTGAAATTTATGAGAATTTCGGAACTACCATTAAGTAGAAATGTGCCAGAATTGTAAACTATTATCATTGGTGGAGAGTTGTTCAAATATAGAAGTATATCTCCCTGCAAGTTTTACAAGTGAATTTGAAAGCCCAAATACATCCACTTGAATATGAAGTTAAATAGAACCAAAGCAGTTAGACCCAAATGTAATTAATTGTCTTGTGGTGAGGAAGCATTGAGTTATTTACACAATTTAAGGATACGAAATCACCCGAGTTGGTACCTTGTATTAGTAAGAAGTAAAGCTAATGTATGGTGTTGCATTAAAATGGACAACAATTTTTTTTAAAAAGAGTAGTGCGAGATAAAGCTGAGATTAGTGCCAAGGTGCCATGGTTGCATCACTCTTTATAGGATATTCATTTCTTTCAAACAACACAGCAAGCCTTGTACCGGTAGACAAGTTTCTTCCTTTCAACGTGATACTTGCCATGTTCATAATTGTTTTGCTCTTTCTCTACCCTGCATATTTGTCTTTGTGTGCATGTATGTATTTGTAAATTTTATTATGGCTCCATGTTGTTTGTAGTAATCATGGTATGCCTTTGAATCATATTCTTCACGACGATCTAACCCCAATACATTTTTTTTTATCACATCAGTTCTCTGCTAAGACTTTGAATTCCTTGAACTTTGCAAAATTTTCTTACTTATGCTTCAAGAATTAAACCCATGTATTTCTTCTATAATAATCAATGAAAGTGAAAAACTGACAACTTCCACCGTTTGTCTCTTTTCGCATAGGTCCACATGGGTCTGTATGCAATAGCTCAAAAGATATCTTTGCTCTGTATGCAACTCCCTTTGGAAAAATTTCATGGTGTTTCTTTCCCGATATGCAAAACTCACAAGTACTAGAAATTTATTTGATGGGAGGAATCCTCTAACCATCTGTTTATGTTTCAACAATCTTAAACCTTAGAAGTGTGGGTTTCCAAACTGAAAGTGTCAAAATCGATAGTCATCAGAACATAATAATGTAAAAGAATGAACTTGATCATTGTAATTCATAATGAGAGGAAAGATTTCGTTCCTATTCATTTTCGCCTTTGCTATCTACTGCTTACATGGGGTATTGTCATATGTAACACACTCTTATACTTGAAAAGTAACTATGTATCCTTTCTCCATCAATTAACCAACACTTATCAAATTATGTTTGAGACTAGGGACATAATATACCCCTAAAATTGTCTTTGGATCCCCCTCCTTGGTCATAATGTTGAACACTCGTTTTCAATATACATCCATGGTATTTTCATTCCCCAAACTTACCTTTGTTTGCACAAATCAATCCAATTTTGAAACCAAATTATTGTTTCCTTCCATGTGGTTAATGCAACCATTGTCTAATAGCCACACATTATCCAAAGGTTCATGCATGGTATGGAAAGCTAGGAACGTGGAGTTAGACGTATTCTCTGTAGTAATTTTAGCTCTCTCATTTCCATGATCAGTTATCTTCTTCCTGCAATCATGGGCATAGTAACAAAATTTATTGCAATAATAACACATCACCTTCGATTTATGAACTCTTTGATTATTTTTGAAGATTATGTTATTTCTTCCACTTTCATGTTCATGCTCTTCTCGACCATCTCTCTGACCACCATGTCTTCCACCTCATCCTCTGCTTCTTGATATACATATTCCTCGACCTATGTCTCTTGAAATAAAAAGTTTTCTTTTGAAAGCGGTTTCTGAAGTTGAATCCCTATTTTTGTCTATCCTTGCCTCATGGAATAGAAGTGATGCAATCAACTCATCAACTAACAATGTTTCCAAATCATTCGTTTCTTCTATGGTTGCGACTATCACATCAAATTGTGTATAAAAATATCTGAGGAAATTTTCAACCATCATTTGATCTTTAATATCATCACCATAAATTTTTAACTGATTTACGAGAATCATCACCCGATTTATGAATGTATCGATGTCCTTTGTCTCCTTCGTCTACATAATTTGAAAATATCTTTTAGTATTTTGCAACTTCACAATATTTACTTTGGCCATACTCTTGTGGAGGTAAATCCCCTCTCAGGATAGAGGCGATCCCTACTAGCCCAGACCGGGTCTAGCAACAATCGTTCACGCTATAGTGCAGGTTAATAATTACAAATAAACCAAATAGCGATGAAGGCTTACCCGAAATCCAACGCTGTCGCTTGTAGAGAAAGTAGCGCTCCCGTTCCTTAGCGCCGGCAAGTCACAATCCTCATGATCTCCGTGATCGGACACCTACACATGCAAGAAAAAAAACAAACGCAAGCGTAAAATCCAGTATATGCAAATATATGTCAGTCAGAGAAGACATAACTCAACATCGTAATCGACAACAAGAGTGGAACCATAAGCAATAGTCGTTTATCATTAATTAATCAAAGAAGAATACAACCATAGCCCTGACGCTGAATTCTCCTTCAGAGGGTCGCTAGCGGAACACGTCTCAACAAAGCCTGTCGGGGATGGGACAAGCCTCTCTCTTCGGATGTCTCGACAATAATATCCTTGCTTGCATTTGGCCTTAAGGGAATGAATCAAGGCTCTGATGGCTCTTGGGAACTTGGAGATTCAACCATTCAGCCATTCAGCTATTCAACCATTCAGCTATTCAGCTATTCAGCCATTCATCTATTCAGCCCCTTCATCAATGGATGAAGGCTATATTTATAGAGGAGAGGAGGAGGTTGGGATCCCTACAATAGTGGAAGGGAGGCCTTATCCCTTGGGAGGTTCACCATAAGGTGGAAACAAGAGGCCAAAGGAGCAAGGCCATGGTTATTCGATCAAAGCCACTACGATGACTCATCCACGAAGTTGTTGTAATTGAAACTTCGCCTCTTTTTTTAAAAAACTTTCCAAAAGAAGATTGGCACGGGTGCTTAACTGGGACAAAACACCAATTGGCACGGGCTCAGTGTTAATTTTCCTCATTGGCGCGAGTACATAACGGGCTACTAGCGCCAAGGCAAAAGCAGGTGTTTTTAGGGTTCTGCTCAGGAAATGATCAACAAAAGGAATGTTGTCCTCATGGGAAGGGATGCAATGATGGTATTTGCAGGGCATGACACTGATTATTGGTCACAGAAATGACCCTCCAATGTGCAAGATGGGGATTGCAGGGATGGTGACAAATTACTGTGTAACAGATTCCCCCTAAAGCATGAGGCCCGAAAGAGAGAGAGGGGTGAAATGCTTTACGAGAACGTGTCCAACTGAAAACACCACCGTCAGAAAACCTACATAGAGAAGTGAAATTGATATCTCAAATACATGATATATGTGGTATGGGCGTAGCCATCCATAACATAGTATGTAATAATCCAGATCCAAGGTATGGACGTAGCCATCCAGTGAGGATCGATAAATAGACTCAGGTATGGTCACACCCATCCAATCAGCGAGTCATGTAACTAATCATAATAATCCACAAAATCGCAGCCTGGATTATAATAGGCAGAATCCAGGGTATTGCACTCCATCTCAACCCGAACAAAGTACAAGTGCAAGCATGCAAATATGTGAGCTAAAGTCAAACATGCAAGAACATCGCCTGATTACCAACCAATGATGAAAGTTGTTAACAGACGCTGAGAGATACCACCATTAATTCCAATGGTCCTCAAGGTACTACAAGTACAATCTACGACATGTGAACAATGAGCTGACGTCGAACACCCACAGAATCACTCGATCAGAGGCCAATGATGAAAACCTTACGTTGAATCGAAGAACCTGCCATTTAGGCATGCAGGCTCTAAGGTACCAGAAGGGAGTCTCTAGATCAGCTTCGTGGATAATGAGCTGAAGTCGATAGGAAGTGACCTTGATCGAAAGTGGGCCATAGTGTTTCCCACATCATCAACGGGAGACAGAGGAATGTAATGTTTTTTTGAATCACGATCAGATGAGAATCAGAGGAAGGTAGCCTAAAGACAATAAATTTCAGCCAAGGGAGAATTTAGAAAGTGAAATTGATATATTGTTGATGTTAATGAGAAAATCATCCAAGGGAAAATGCAATAGAAAAAGGAAAACAAATAGCAAAGAAGATAACTAACAGCAGGACTGTTCATCAGCAAAGAAACTGGGAAAAAGAATTATAAGATTTGGAAGTCTAGAAAGATAAAATAAATTGCAGCAGAGGAAGTGGTGTAACAACATAATGAGATGGATGAAAAATTACAAATTAAAGTGTGGGATCTAGGAGGACTCAGTGGAGGAAAACATTGGACTACTACAATACTACAGAAAAGTAGCAGTCTAGTTCAAACACATGGCCAGGAGGCCATGAGAATTTTCAAATTTGGAAGGCTCATGCCGAAGTATTAGCTCTCAAAAATAGTATTTTATTTAGTTAAAAAAAGGGGGTCTTGACTTTGGAGGAAAAGTCATATTTTCCTACAAAAAACAAATATTGTATTTTTAAATGTAAATATTTTGTGGAAGTGAGTGATAGTTAGATGGTTTAATTTGGGCATGAATTAGTTGGTTTGGTATGTAATCGGATCTGCAATTATGAACAGAATTTGAATTAGGATTTGGTTGAGGAAATGAAGGATTTTAGGAGATTTTAGGACTTAGATAAGGATCTTACCAAAAAATCAGTGAATTGGGTGATGTATATATGTTTTTGTAAATCATTGAGCGAAAGGGGGATGATAGAAAAGAATGATAAACTAATGTATAATATGTATGAGGAAGAGTGGACAACCAAATGAAGAACAAGCCATGAAGAAGTAAGAGACATAATTTTATTATGTATGTATAGATTATTTTTTTTTCTTTCTAAATTATACTATTTCTATTATGGAAACATAGTATTAAAAAACTACCACAGTTCAGCTATATGAGCCTGAGACTAGGCTTGATGTCCATGATTTAATAGAGTGAAGAACTGCCCTGTATGGGAAACTAGTTCTGTTAAGAGCGATTGTACCACACTTTCCAGGGAAACCGGTGCATAGTCCATTACATACATAGATAGAGAACAAAAAATCTTCAGTAGCGTGCAGCTTCTGATGTTGTAGACAACCAAAGTAACAATGCATCTTTCAAAACTAGAGGAATTCAAAAACCATGAAGAAACTGGGCTAACTGAAGTAACTGCTTGTGGGTTGGTGACGGTGGTTCCTCCACGATGCGACGCCCATACTTGTCCTCAGATTCTTCAGCTTTTTCATCCTGGTCACCCTCAGCACCTACGCCTTCATTCTGGACTCCTTCAGTGCCCGTAGGCATTGCATCCACCTGCATTAAGAATTGGCCTGTGGGGGGAGGGGCATAAGAGGGGGGAGCAACCTGGGGTTTAGGGGGAAACGCAACAGGGGCAAGGCGCAAACCAAGAGGGGAGGGAGGAGGCACCGATAGAGAAGGAGGAGGGAGAGTCGATTCCTCACTTACAGAAACAGTAATATGGACAGCAACAATGGGATGATCATACAAGCAGTAGAAGCGGAGCTCCGCCCTCTGTGAAGTTTGTCTCAGGATACGACTTCTGGAAGGGCGAGGCGCAGTGGAGAAAAGTTGAGAGGGATGCGAAGGGATCTAGAATTCATGAGCAGAAGCAGGAGAATCTTCACTTCCCTCGTGGGATTGGGTGGCATGGCCCTGTCACCCCTCAGCGCCTTCAGAAGAGGTCGCTTCGCCTCTACTGGGAGAGGGTCTTGAGCTTGCAAGCCTACCATGGGTAGAGCCACGGCGGCAGTGCATTATATGTCGGAGCCTTGGTATGGCGGAGTCGACAATCAACAAAGTCCTGGAACAATTTGCCCAAGAAGGGGCAGAAACGAAATCACTTTGAGAACCAAGAGGAGCTTGCAGATTAGCGATGGTGGAGCAGTAAGCACTATGAGAGAAATGAGAGCTCGACGTGGTTTCAAAACATCCGAGCAGAGAGCAACGCCACCCTGTCTGTGTGCAGGCGCTGGCCTCTGCACAAGCTTCAGGGAAGACACTGCAGAGAAGATCCACAGAGCAACCGATAGGGTGAGAATGTTCCAGATATCTGGAGGCGAAGTCCATAATGAAACGTCGGAGCGGATCGAGGCGAGGAGAATTCCAGTGATGGAGCATTAATGCTTCGGAGGTTGGCATATTAATTTGCATATTAATGGAGTCGCAACAGGCCAGTTGGCTCTCCCATGCGAGGCTCCTTGGGAGGTTCGCAAGGACTGATATCCCGTCAATCCAACAAGCCATCCGCATCCGGAATGTATGTATAGATTATGAAATGGGTACAATCTCATATTTTCTTGTGTGTAATTGTCTCAGTGTCATCGTGTTAGAGAATTTTAGCATTTAAGTGTAAATGTGTGAGGGATTTTATAAGTCTTTGAGTAACCCTCATTAGCAACAGAGTAAATTTATCTGTATGCTCAATATCAAATTAATGATCTATTGTATTTATCCTCCATTTGCAGAAGTTGATTCTTTGTGAGAAAGACATCTCTGAGCTAATGTTAGATGAGGTTTTTATACATGTACGATAATTATCTATTACAAGAGTGTAGAGGAATGATAGATGAAAATTTAAGATCAGGATTTTCATCTACAAGGAATTAACTTCATTCATGAAGTCAAAGATAGCACATGCAACAAGAATTGGCATCATCACATGTTGAAGATTGGCATTGAGGTTACGTGTGTTTGGGAAAAAAACCGTCATTGGAATTTTGGATCAATTTTTTAGCAAATGAAGATGAATTCGAAGATTTCGCGATCTAATTTTTTTGAAGAACTAAGTCTATTGTGTGAATCACGAGTTTTTTCCTGAGAAAGGTCTTGGTTGAAGATATTTGCAATATTTTGTGAACCACATTTTACAGGAGTGTGTGAACAACATTTGGTATCTATGAGTTCCCATTGAAGACCGATCAAGCGTGAAAGGTAATGTTGGTGAGATTGTGTATGCTTGAAGGATTCGAAAACATTGCTATTCTAGAGTCGAAGTATGAAATATAGATTTGAATGATCTATGGTGTTGGTAATTAAATTTCTCTATTTAATTTGTGAAATTGCGAAAAAAAAGGTTTTCGTAGTTAGTGAATTTGTTACGGATGGTGGTTCCACCTCTCAGTGTAATTGCTGGGTTGAAATTTATGAGAATTTCGGAACTACCATTAAGTAGAAATGTGCCAGAATTGTAAACTATTATCATTGGTGGAGAGTTGTTCAAATATAGAAGTATATCTCCCTGCAAGTTTTACAAGTGAATTTGAAAGCCCAAATACATCCACTTGAATATGAAGTTAAATAGAGCCAAAACATATTAGACCCAAATGTAATTAATTGTCTTGTGGTGAGGAAGCATTGAGTTGTTACCTAATTTAAGGATACGAAATCACCCAGGATTGGTACCTTGTCTTAGTAAAGTAAAGCTAATGTATGGGTGTTGCATTAAAAATGGACAACAATTTTTTAGAAAAGAGTAGTGCCAGATAAACTGAATTAGTGCCAAGGTGCCATGGTTGCATCACTCTTTGTAGGATATTCATTTATAGCATAAACAACACATGAAACTGCTTCTACCCAATACTCAGTAGACAAGTTTCTTCCTTTCAACGTGATACTTGCCATGTTCATAATTGTTTTGTTCTTTCTCTCTACTACATCATTCTGTTGTTGTGTATATGTATTTGTAAATTTTATTATGGCTCCATGTTGTTTGTAGTAATCATGGTATGCCTTTGAATCATCTTCTTCACGACGATCTGGCCTCAATACATTTTTTTTTATCACATCAGTTCTCTGCTAAGACTTTGAATTCTTTGAACTCTGCAAAATTTTCTTACTTATGCTTCAAGAAGTAAACCCATGTATTTCTTCTATAATAATCAATGAAAGTGAAAAACTGACAACTTCCACCGTTTGTCTCTTTTCGCATAGGTCCACATGGGTCTGTATGCAATAGCTCAAAAGATATCTTTGCTCTGTATGCAACTCCCTTTGGAAAAATTTCATGGTGTTTCTTTCCCGATATGCAAAACTCACAAGTACTAGAAATTTATTTGATGGGAGGAATCCTCTAACCATCTGTTTATGTTTCAACAATCTTAAACCTTAGAAGTGTAGGTTTCCAAACTGAAAGTGTCAAAATCGATAGTCATCAGAACATAATAATGTAAAAGAATGAACTTGATCATTGTAATTCATAATGAGAGGAAAGATTTCGTTCCTATTCATTTTCACCTTTGCTATCTACTGCTTACATGGGGTATTGTCATATGTAACACACTCTTATACTTGAAAAGTAACTATGTATCCTTTCTCCATCAATTAACCAACACTTATCAAATTATGTTTGAGACTAGGGACATAATATACCCCTAAAATTGTCTTTGGATCCCCCTCCTTGGTCATAATGTTGAACACTCTTTTTCAATATACATCCATGGTCTTTTCATTCCCCAACCTTACCTTTGTTTGCACAAATCAATCCAATTTTGAAACCAAATTATTGTTTCCTTCCATGTGGTTAATGCAACCATTGTCTAATAGCCACACATTATCTAAAGGTTCATGCATGGTATGGAAAGCTAGGAACGTGGAGTTAGACGTATTCTCTGTAGTAATTTTATCTCTCTAATTTCCATGATCAGCTATCTTCTTCCTGCAATCATGGGCATAGTAACCAAATTTATTGCAATAATAACACATTACCTTCGATTTATGAACTCTTTGATTATTTTTGAAGATTATGTTATTTCTTCCACTTTCATGTTCATGCTCTTCTCGATCATCTCTCTGACCATTGTGTCTTCCACCTCATCCTTTGCTTCTTGAGATACATATTCCTCGACCTATGTCTCTTGAAATAAAAACTTTTCTTTTGAAAGCGGTTTCTGAAGTTGAATCCCTATTTTTGTCTATCCTTGCCTCATGGAAAAGAAGTGATGCCATCAACTCATCAACTAACAATGTTTCCAAATCATTCGTTTCTTCTATGGTTGTGACTATCACATCAAATTGTGTATACAAATATCTGAGGAAATTTTCAACCATCATTTGATCTTTAATATCATCACCATAAATTTTTAACTGATTTATGAGAATCATGACCCAATTTATGAATGTATCGATGTCCTTTGTCTCCTTCATCTACATACTTTGAAAATATCTTTTAGTATTTTGCAACTTCACAATATTTACTTTGGCCATACTCTTGTGGAGGTAAATCCCCTCTACGGATAAAGGCGATCCCTACTAGCCCAGACTGGGTCTAGCAACAATCGTTCACGCTATAGTGCAGGTTAATAATTACAAATAAACCAAATAGCGATGAAGGCTTACCCGAAATCCAACGCTGTCGCTTGTAGAGAAAGTAGCGCTCCCGTTCCTTAGCTCCAGTAGGTCATAATCCTCATGATCTCCGTGATCGAACACCTACACACGTAAGAAAAAAAACAAACGCAAGCGTAAAATCTAGTATATGCAACTATATGTTAGTAAGAGAAGACATAACTCAACATCGTAATCGACAACAAGAGTGGAACCATAACCAATAGTCGTTTATCATTAATTAATCAAAGAAGAATACAACCATAGCCCTGACGCTGAATTCTCCTTCAGAGGGTCGGTAGCGGAACACGTCTCGACAAAGCCTGTCGGGGATGGGACAAGCCTCTCTCTTCGGATGTCTCAACAATAATCTCCTTCCTTGCATTTGGCCTTAAGGGAATGAATCAAGGCTTTGATGGCTCTTGGGAACTTGGAGATTCAACCATTCAGCCATTCAGCTATTCAGCCATTCAGCTATTCAGTTATTCAGCCATTCATCTATTCAGCCCCTTCATCAATGGATGAAGGCTATATTTATAGAGGAGAGGAGGAGGTTGGGATCCCTACAATAGTGGAAGGGAGGCCTTATCCCTTGGGAGGTTCCCCATAAGGTTGAAACAAGAGGCCAAAGGAGCAAGGCCATGGTTATTCAGTCAAAACCACTCCTGATGACTCATCCACGAAGTTGTTGTAATTGAAACTTCGCCTCTTTTTTTAAAAAAATTTCCGAAAGCAGATTGGCATGGGTGCTTAACTCGGACAAAGCACCAATTGGCGCGGGCTCAGTGTTAATTTTCTTCATTGGCGCGAGTACATAACGGGCTACCAGCGCCAAGGAAAAAGCAGGTGTTTTTAGGGTTCTTCTCAGGAAATGATCAACAGAAGGAATGTTGTCCTCATGGAAAGGGATGCAATGATGGTATTTGCAAGGCATGACACTTATTATTGTTCACATAAATGACCCTCCAATGTGCAAGATGGGGATTGCAGGGATGGTGACAAATTACTGTGTAACAGATTCCCCCTAAAGCATGAGGCCCGAAAGAGAGAGAGGGGTGAAATGCTTTACGAGAACGTGTCCAACTGAAAACACCACCGTCAGAAAACCTACATAGAGAAGTAAAATTGATATCTCAAATACATGATATATGTGGTATGGGCGCAACCATGCATAACAGAGTATGTAATAATCCAGATCCAAGGTATGGACGTAGCCATCCAGTGAGGATCGATAAATAGACTCAGGTATGGTCACAACCATCCAATCAGCGAGTCATGTAACTAATCATAATAATCCACAAAATCGCAGCCTGGATTATAATAGGCAGAATCCAGGGTATTTCACTCCATCTCAACCCGAACAAAGTACAAGTTCAAGCATGCAAATATGTGAGCTAAAGTCAAACATGCAAGAACATCGCCTGATTACCAACCAATGATGAAAGTTGTTAACAGACGCCGAGAGATACCACCATTAATGCCAATGGTCCTAAAGGTACTACAAGTACAATCTACGACATGTGAACAATGAGCTGACATCGAACACCCACAAAATCACTCAATCAGAGGCCAATGATGAAAACCTCACGTTGAATCGAAGAACCTGCCATTTAGGCATGCAGGCTCTAAGGTACCAGAAAGGAGTCTCTAGATCAGCTTCCTGGATAATGAGCTGAAGTCGATAGGAAGTGACCTTGATTGAAGGTGGGCCATAGTGTTTCCCACATCATCAATGGGAGACAGAGGAATATAATGTTTTTGTGAATCACGATCAGATGAGAATCAGAGGAAGGTTAGTCTTTGCAGAGGTCAACTTCTCTTGAACATATAAACGGCACGACAGTGGACTTGGCAGTATTTGACATCAAAAGATCAGAGGTCATAGTGATGAGGCAAAGAGTAGATGAGAGGTCAAAAGGGATCACCCAAACCCACAGAATGCAGACAAGTGCCATGTTCAAGAGCGACATATGGCCGACACGACAACGATTTGGTTCCATTTTCCCCACCATTTCTGGCGAGTACCTCTTTATTTTTACACAAACTTGAAGAGGATACCATATGCTTGTCATATAAATTCGTCCTTGGGACAAATCTGTCATGATTGAAAATTTCCGATGTCATTTAGGTTTAACGAGTCTGACAAAGGAAGAACTCGGTGTCTTTTCATGTTTAGAGAGTTTGAAAAGATAGTGGAAAAGTAAACTCCAATGGTCCCTTTTCGTAAATAGTTCCTCAAATCCGAAAAGGTAGAAAACTATGTCCGAGAAAACCTCCTAGTCACAATAGGCTAGGGTATTCCTTTTTCATATGTAATCTATCCCAGCCCAAAAAAGGGGTAAACGTATACTAGGTAGATGTCGATTCGCAGCCACTTTAATGAGATCTTAATGACAAGGGACTCGACAATCTTTTCATTTTTAGAGAGTCAGAAAAGAGCTGAAAGATGACTCCTCCTGGAGGAACGAGTGGTATAAAGGGTATAAAATGGTTCCGGTAATGGTGGAACTACTCAGAACAAGTCAAGGTTAAGAGGCTGGCTAACAAGACCACTCATCGCAGCAATTCCTCACGAATGGGTAAAACAACCAAGTGAAGGCATATGATCGGCCAAGCAGATAGTTACGATGGAATGAGAAAACCAAGGCTCATCTGACAAAGACAGGCTGATAAGATGGCAATCAAAAGAGGTAAAATGGGAATGGTTTCATTTTTACACAATCTTGAAATCAAGAAACTTTGCTTGAATTTGGTTTCATTTTTACACAAGCTTGAACCAAAGATAAACTATGCTTGAAACCAGTTTCATTTTTACACAAGCTTGAAACAGAAACAAACTATGCTTGAAGAAGTAAGCATGCCCCCAGCATGGTGACTCAATTTGAGGTACATGCCCCCCAAGCTTCAGTCCATATGAAAGGCAGATGGAGTGAAGGTTCAAGTTACGAGATCAAAAGAAAGACTCGACTGGGATTTTACGAGAACTTATCAAAGACTCGAATTGAACAGGAAACGTGTTTCATTATTTTAATGAGGTTGACACATTAAAAGAACTATCCTCAGGACACCTTGTTTCATGGTTTAAGGAGCTTGGCACAATACAAGGAACTCTGCTCCGACAACCTTGTTTCATTTTTTAAGGAGCTTGACACAAGACAAGGAACTGTGCTCCGATGACCTTATTTCATTTTTTAAGGAGCTTGACACAAGAAAATGAACTGTGCTCCGACAACCTTGTTTCATTTTTTAAGGAGCTTGACACAAGACAAGGAACTATGCTCCAGACAACCTTGTTTCATTTTTTAAGGAGCTTGACACAAGACAAGGAACTGTGCTCCGCAACCTTGTTTCATTTTTTAAGGAGCTTGACACAAGACAAGGAACTATGCTCTGACGACCTGGTTTCATTTTTTAAGGAGCTTGACACAGGAAAAGAACCATGCTCTAAACAGACCTCATCATAATGAAAAAGAAGTCATCTCTTCCAAGATTTCCACTCCCGATGGAAGGAAAACATCCTGGAAGTCAAGACCCAATGCCCCCAGCACCTGATGCATGACGGCATCATCACTGAGCACAAGCATGGGGTAGGTAGCCACATAGTTGACCTACGCTGGGGCAGATACAATGGGTGGATAAGAACCAGGTAGGGATGATGGCGGGCCAGTTGCCACATTAGGACCAAAGAATGAAAGCTGATCAATGGTCATGATCCGTCCTTCATGTGGAAAACAGACCACACGAAAAAGGGAGGAGACAAGTGCTCCCATGGCATAGGTGTAATCGTGCCCCAAGAGCAGATTGAAATCCAAGGGCCTGGAACAACCATCACGTCCATATGGACGGTTTTACCTCCCAAAAGTAACAGGTAACCTTGGAAGGATCCCTAATGGTTGACTCGTTCTTCTATTAAATGCCAACAGATTCTGCGTAACAGGCACAAGTGGCGTCGAGCCAAAAGCTTGCCAAGTAGTTGAGGATAGAATGCTAACATATGCACCTTCGTCTATAATGGTGTTGGGTACGACTAGACCAAAATCCTGTACTGTGATCTCAAAAGGCACATAAAACGGAAGTTGGTATCCTGCAAATCGATTCCAATCAAAGGAAGTGACCAAACTACTTGGAGGGGCTACCATCGAATCGAGATGGTCTTCCCCTGGTGTTACGGAAGAAGAAGGAGCATCCTCCACGACTTCCATCATGGAGTCGGGAAGAGTATCCTCTAACACCTCCATCATGGCAGGCGGAGGAGCCACTTCTTGAGGTATAGGGATAGGAGAATCTTTCTCCAAGTCCAAGGAATCTGAAGAAACAAGAAGAACCTGAGGGATGTGAGATCCACTCTCAACGGAAAAGACCTGGTGCACCGCAGACAGGGCCAGTTCAACCGATCCCACGACCAATGGTTGGTCAGGAATGGATTCCTGAATTTGAATTTCTGGGGGAGCGGGATTGACCAAGGATGACTCTTGACCAATCATAGGATCAGCTAGTGGAGGACTCAAAGAAAGTTGTTTATAACCAACTGGGAGGCATGGTGTAGAAATAGCTGAGTTGTCTAGAATTCACTTGGCTTCATCCATATATGGACAAAGGTGAATGGCATGGTGCGCTTCACACAATTTACAGGGATTGGTAATCTTACCCTGCTTCTTAGGAGTCTTACCAGCACTAGCTGAAGACGTGTCCCCAACCTGACTCCCGAAAGCCAAAGACAATGGTGGACGACCGTTGGACCATACTTAGAGTACCTTGGGAATGCCAGGGCAACATCGAAGAAGATGGTCTCCCGTGCACAACATGAAAGGGAACTTGACTTTCCGCGGAGGGTTGGGAGGTTTATCAAGAGGAGATGTTTCAGAAGCAGTAGCTGCACTTTTAGCCTCTCGTTTATCGGACTTCTTCTTCTTTGTCTTCTTCTTCTTCTTCTTAACCACCTGGTTACTTGAATCCAGACTTTCACCAGGCGAAGTAGAAGAGGAGGACACAGAAATAGGCGAAGAAGGGGAGAGGTCCACCTTATAATCAACATGATTTTTTTCATGTGGAGGAACTGATTGAATAGTAGTCGAGACATTCAGGACCACATAGGTTGAAAACAACCAAACAGGAAACCCAACAGTTAACCCAGTAAAGGATAACGTTGCCATATAAGGAGCGCCAACATTTCCAAAAGGAGGAAAAGGACCAGGATTCCCTTCGAAGGGGATTCCTTAGTTGGTGAACTCCGAAAAATTTGCCATCAGAAACAACTGAAAACAACACCCTAAGGAAACTAACTTTAACCAGGAATATTTTGTGGGCAGTTAATTTTTATGACATTGAAACAAAACTCTACCGTTTCATATTTTAAGAGTCGAGAAATGAGCAAAAGGTGACTCTATCTCTTTCAGTTTTGAAACAAGCGTGAAAGGACAAGCACTTGATGATCTTTTCAAATTTAATTAGTCAGAAAAGATTGAAATGACTACTCTGGAACTCTAGGCAAAGGGTGTACCAGATATCCATGAACTGTAATATACACCTTGGTTTCAAAATGAAAGAGAAATCAACCAAGGACTTGATGTACGCGCAGGAAATCTCCTCAAATGTTGTGTTCGGTGTATCACGGGTATAGGGCGGCAGACTCAGATTCCTATGGATAAAGGATAGAAACCTAGTGGGGTCTCCCTCTATATACGCGACGGTACGAGGAGCACAAGTCCGTACTAGTGCTTTCTAAAGCTAAGAGGCGATCGACAACTACTAGGTTTAAAGACGCCGGAACACGTCTCTAGCCTAGACCTCTAAATATCTCGTTAATGTTTCAATGCTTCCTTAGGTTAATTGAATAAATTTTATGGTTGATCTTCAATTATGTTTCAGTTTCAAGGCCCTATCGTATGTCATTTGACAATCTCATATATGCAGCTATATGAGAAAAGAAATATTTCAATTTGATGAATGCTATCTAGTTAAGGGAAGAGCTTCAAACAATGATGCAACAAACAACAATACTGAAAATGAAACTTTTTCCAAACTAGATGACTTTCACTATCCAAAAGTAATTCCAAACATTCAACGATGCGAATAATGCAATGTAATCTATGCAAAATCCTCTTTTTCGAAAACTATGCAATTGTAATCTATGCACAATTTCCTTTTTCTTTTCAAATGATAAGAATGCACTCAATGCATTTTTCGATAAAATGAGAATCTACTTAATGCATGATTTTAATGAAAGAGAATTCACTCGAAGCGATTTTATTTTTCAATCATTAAACAATGTGATCTAAGTTCAATGATAAATCTCAAAAATACTTTTCAATGCAATGTGATCTAATGCATTTTAACAAAAAGAACACTTTGAGATGAAAAATAAATAAACACAAATCTTCTTAATGAAGGATGAATGCAAAAGGGATGTAAACAAACACTAAGAATGCAATCGTTGTTTCAAACACTTTGTCACGAAATCCCTCAAAAGGCGACAAGACATATGAGGTCAAACAGAAAGAGGACTTCCAAAGCAAGAGATCAAAACAAGGCATTCATTCCCTTTTTCATCAAACAATCATGGAAAGAAGACATTTCAAACAATGAGCAATGTAATTTATGCTCATACAGTGAAAAGACCAGAAGGGAAAGACACACTGGTGAAGGATTTAGGGAAAAAATCTCAATTTTCACACATCCTGAAATTGGCCTGACTTTGTCATTGACAACTAGCGCCAACTGGCGCGACTTGCTCACTGAAAATTAGCGCCAATGCCCAATTGGCGCGGGTTGCTAATTGACAACAAGCGCCAATGCCTGAAAATGAAAAAACAAAGAATTTCTCCAAACCAAAACCAGACTCACCACTTCAAGGAGAATCTATAACAAACCCAGAAGCAAAGTATTAAACAAAAGAAACTTCCGAGCAAGGATAAACCCTAGCACCTACTAGAGATGGCGCGACTGTCTGGCTATAATCCGTGCCAGACAGGGGATGGCACGAGTGATGCACTGGCAACCTGCGCCAATTGGCACGACTGTCAGGGTGGAAACCGCGCCAATCAAGCCAACCATGAAAAGGTGAAAATTCAGAAAAGCAGAGGTCAGATCTGATCCTCTGGGGCTGAACCAAAAGCCAAACACTCAGAAAAGAGCCAGCCAAAAGAGCTGATCAAGCAAGCAAAGTCAATAATCAACCAAAAAGACAAGACAATACTCCAAATGTTCAGTTCATAAACTAGACCGGAGATTGACTGAAGCAGCATTCATCTACTTTCGCTAATGCAGAGCAAGAGCGTTTCAAAGGCTATCTGGCTAACTTCAAGCTCTGTCTGTAGCTTACAAAGCAGAACAACAACAAGCTAGATGATCCCCATTGGAGTCGCCAATTTGTTGTGGAGGTAACTCCCCTCTGCAGACAGAGGCGATCCCTACTAGCCCAGACCGAGTCTAGCAAAAATCGTTCACGCTATAGTGCAGGTTCCTAATTAAAAATAAACCAACTAGCGATGAAGGCTTACCTGAAATATAACGCTGTCACTTGTAGAGAAAGTAGCGCTCCCGTTCCTTAGCTCCAGCAGATCACAATCCTCACAATCTCCGTGATCGGACACCTGCACACGCAAGAAATAAAACAAACGCAAGCATAAAATCCAGTATATGCAACTATATGTCAGTCAGAGAAGACATAACTCAACATCGTAATCGACAACAAGAGTGGAACCATAACCAATAGTTTCTTATCATTAATTAATCAAAGAAGAATATAACCATAGCCCTGACGTTGAATTCTCCTTCGGAGGGTCGCCAGCGGAACACATCTCGACAAAGCCTGTCGAGGATGGGACAAGCCTCTCTCTTCGGATGTCTCGACAACAATATCCTTGCTTGGATTTGGCCTTAAGGGAATAAATCAAGGCTTTGAGGGCTCTTGGGAACTTGGAGATTCAACCATTCAGCCATTCAGCTATTCAGCCATTCAGCTATTCAGCCCCTTCATCAATGGATGAAGGCTATATTTATGGAGGAGAGGAGGAGGTTGGGATCCCTAAAATAGTGGAAGGGAGGCCTTATCCCTTGGGAGGTTCCCCATAAGGTGGAAACAAGAGGCCAAAGGAGGAAGGCCGTGGTTATTCAGTTGAAACCACTCCTGATGACTCATCCACGAAGTTGTTGTAATCGAAACTTCGCCTCTTTTTTTAAAAAACTTTCCAAAAGCATATTGGCATGGGTGCTTAACTGGGATAGAGCGTCAATTGGTGCGGGCTCAGTGTTAATTTTCCTCATTGGCACGAGTACATAACGGGCTACCAGCGCCAAGGAAAAAACATGTGTTTTTAGGTGTCTGATCAGGAAATGATCAACAGAAGGAATGTTGTCCTCATGGAAAGGGATGCAATGATGGTATTTGCAAGGCATGAAACTGATTATTGGTCATAGAAACGACCCTCCAATGGGCAATATGGGGATTGCAAGGATGGTGACAAATTACTGTGTAACAGATACCTTTATACTTTGTCGAAGTCGTGATCACAATTTTCTAGAACACTACTTGGTCCACTCCTTGTTGGATAAACTACAAAGCTTGTGCATTCTTCCTTTTGTCTTTCTTCCATTTTTCTCTCTCTTCATTACTGAGGGCTCATTCTTTTTCTTCATTCTTAGGTTTTGGAAACAAAAACTAGACATAATCCCACACATCATAAGTGTTCAATGTCGTCTCCATTCTAATGGCCCACACATCATAATCCCTCCCTATAAATGGTGGAAATTGGGGCTGGAAACTAGATGAAGCCATATTTAACAAAAATCTTCTTTTAAAAACTTTTTAAAGCACCTTTTAAAAACTCCTTATATTTTTTTATATAAAAAAGGTTATCTAGAAAAATAAATGTAAAAGCGTTTATAACCTTTATAAAATACTCCAACGAAAAACATTTTTGAAAAATTATTATAATAGATTCTTTTATCATCATTTTAAGCAATTACCTTATAAAAGACAAATAAATACTTTCATTAAAATATTTTCCCAAACTTTCCGAATCCATTTCCAACCTTTATGAATAAATTTTCATATGAGTCACATTTTAACTTTCACAAAATTTTTTACTCTTTTATACCCCACGTCCCATTTAAAAATGATTTTAATATGAAGTATGTAGCTAAAGGGATTAACCTTTTGAACGTGATTTTTTGAACTGTATTTTTTGATCAACACACCTTTCGACAGAGTTGGGATGTGTTGATCTGGTCCAAACTAGAGAATCAAAGGTTTTTCTAAATCAACACAGTTTGTGACTGATATAAGATGCATTGTCCAGTTACCTTAATCAAGAAAAACAATTGTAGCACACCTTAACTATACGAAATTTTTGCAATCTAAAATTTTATAAAAGTCACCGACCTTCTTTACTTGGCCATCTTATTTACTAGCTCTACTAGCTCCATGCATCCTATGTTCCTTCCTCAGTTCTAATACCAATTTGTTGGAAAGGAAGAGGAGTATAGGCACAAAATAACACAAATAATTCACCTACAATAACACGATTTGTGACTCTTCAATTGATCACAAAAACTTGATGGTTACAACGACCGTGGTGAGGGGTATCTAAACCTGTTCCAACTAGTGACTCACCTAAAAGAACTTGACATGAAACCACATACTAAATTCGACTATGAATTAGCTCGACTTAAATCAACTTGACTCAGTTAAATGACTCTCTAATTTTAGCCAACTTCTTCATGTGAGAGTAATTAACTATTTTAACATTTATTTATCCATTAACTCTTCATTGCTCGGTGACGGAAATTTTTGGTTTTCTAATCCCCATCCGTCAATGAGAGAATTATGGATTTTAGATGCCATATCTCTTAATCCTCCATTACAGCCATATGGGACATGTTGAACTCCCAATATTATTCATGAAATATGTCCTCACTGATATACTCATATTCCATTCTTTTGTGGACATCCTCAAGCCTTCTCATGTGGAGATCGACTTCCTTACTTCTATCTTCATATTTTTCCTTCACTGATATTTTTGATGCATATTTTACTACTTTTACTTTTTGCTCCCAAATTAAGAGGGGAAAACAAAAAATCCACCCACACTTGGCTTCATATACTGCTTCACAAAATCCATAAGAACTTAGCCAATAAAGGTTGAAGTAGGAAGGGAGGGGGGCATAATCTTCTTGACAGTGGAGGGAGAGTAGGATAATCCTATTACTTGACCCACTCTAAGGAAAAATGCATGGAAACAAGAAATATATGATAAAGAAAATCATTATTTGTTAGGAATTGGTTCAACTTGGCCACAATGTTACCAAGTGAAATTCGCTTAATTATCCACATATCCTTGCTATGGGTTAGACAAACATAAATGAGCTCATGAAAGGAAATAATATCTTCTATTTTCTCTTTGAAAGGAGTCAATTACACGAATCCCCTTTTTTCCTCCAGGTGAATAGCTATATTAAATTCACCCCCCAATAATGCACTTTCTTACGAACCATAATTCATCATGGCTAATTAAAAAATTCCAACAAAACAAGTTTCTATGATAAACCACTCATACCTACACATTGAAAATAATACATGTCTCATTCCTTGTAATGTGAAGATGGATGGCTAGCCACTGTTGTGTATTTCGTTTTGAAATTAATTGAAACGTTGTATTATAACATAATGTATAAAGCCCTCCATAGTCACCTAGTGATCTAACTGTAGAAGCCTGAATTTATTCCCATAAGGAATTACTCTTTTGGAGGGCTTCATTTTTCTCCAATTTTTTTCTCAAATCATGAAACTCTCAAGATGTTTCATCATAAAATCGCTCGGTTAAGTACTTGTCCTTGAAATACTGTTGGAACTCATCCCAAGTCTCATTCTGGTCTTCAATTCACACATTTTTCACCTCTTCCCACCATAATGTAGCCTTCTCCCGCAATTGATAAATAGCTAGGTGAGCCTTGAGTTTTTTGTTATACTCATAGACTTGGATTTGTTTTTTCATATCAATTATCCAAGCTTCCACCACTTCTTTAGCTTATCCATCAAATGTAGGAGGCTTAATTTTCATAATTCACCCTGTAATTCTACTTTCTGCTTCTTCAACTCTTGCTGATCCGAAATATTTCCGGATTCAACTTCACTATAAGTTCTACTCTTCTTACTCCATTGGGTAAGACTCCCTTCTAGGTTTTCATGAACTTAATTTTGTTACTCTCCATGTTTTTCCCTCTCTGGACTCGGCTGTGCAATGTGATGGTTCTGCTTATCTGAGAGACTCTTTAGGTATCCTTTCTTGCTCTATCATTAACCTTTCATTATTTCTTCGTACCTGAATCATCTCGGTATAAAGTTACTACACCATATCGAAAGATATATTCGCCTGACATTGTTTCTCTTTCAACAATCTATTGGTTTGTTGGTGTTGGTGCATGCTTAATTGCACCCACATTTCTGGGTTGACCTCAGGATTGGATAGAGGATTGGCTTCCCCTATAGTTCATGGCATTTGGTGACTGGATCTTCTCCCCATTGGAACTTCTTACCAATTTTCCTGTCACTGTGCATAATTTAAAAGAAAGAAACAAAATTAAAACACCAAAGTTATCTCAATGGCCCATCTAGCCCCAACATGTAACAACGCTCTGATACCACTTGACACTTATACATGAAAAATTACCATAAAAAACAAAAAACTTAACTATGTAATTACACTATTACATATGCTTACCATTTACTTTGAAATTATAAACATATTTATATTTACCTATGTCGCAACACATATCTATTGTCACATATATGTCACAACTACAAAATTATACTTATTCCACTAATGCATCATATATCTCAATAGCATAAATATATATTGCAACATGAAATCATTGTGTATCTTAACACATGTTCAGTCAGAAGTACCTAATTATATTTATTCAAGCATCAAGTGTTTTGTACCTTAGGATTTCGGTTTGATTACAAACTTTAAAGTTATGTTTCATTATCAATACATTACATGGTATATCAACTGGTAGTTTATAATTGCAAATTTATTAGGTCTTGAAAGTTGGACCACCTCGTCTCTGGCTTTGGCCATCTGTCACAATAGCTGGCTTACAGTTGTCCCACATCTTAATTCCTTGTGGAGTCTCGTTAGCGTAGATCTGTGGAAACCCTAAATTGAATGGTCTAGACAAGGGCTGGGATGATTAAGGTAACCACCCACCCCATGCCTCACCTTCCATATCATTCTTCATCGTTGCTCCAGATCGTTCCACTCTGCAAGTTTGCTCGGTGCCTGAGATAGATTATCAGGTCTAGCATGGTCGCTTAACACGATAGCCCGACCTTATTACAGCTTTACTTTGTCTCGGATAGGTTCATCGTTGAATATTTTTGTGCACAAGAATTATATTGTTTTATTTTATTATGTAAGGGATTCAATTTTTTATACATGTTGTGTTTTCCTTTTCAGTTATGGCTCATGGTTTCTCCATATGCGTAATACATTATTCCTTTTCATGATATAGGTATGCCTCCACCATTCACATTTCCTTTACTGTTTGGGATGTTTCGAGTTTATTTGGTTTCAATGGATAACCCCAGGAGGGTCTCATCTGTTGGAATTTCTTCATTCATCACTTTATTTCATTCTTGGAAAAAGCAACTGAGTATCTCTATGCGGGTTGCTTCTTCCTTCTAGATAAAGGATGTGAATTTGGCTACTGCAAGTCGGCCAGTGTAGGTAACCAAATTGAACTCGAATGAGATTTTCCTAATTCAATATTCTTGGCATTCAGATATTTGTTCTTCAACATTATTTTGAGTTAATTCATAAGTCTACTCTAATTTTTAACATCTACTATACCTGCCCTTTGGGTGCATGTTTGGCTTATGACGGAACCACATAGGTTATTCTGGTTTGACAAGGCGGTACATAGGTATGATCCCGAAAAACCCTCAATGCAGTTCCTCTTTTTCTCATTTTATCTATGATGCTAAGGGTTATACGCTCCATGTGTATAGGTTCTACAACTAGCCTTGACTACTCCTTGCATGCAAGGGATTTTCTAAGTCTAAACACATGTTGAAGAGTTTTGGCATAATTCTATTTTCGTTCTAGACTAGCTTGAAGAGTTGTGTCCTCCAGTTCTTAGTAATTTAAGGAAATTTATTCTTTTCGGCTGTGAAGGCCTTTGCGCCATGTACTGAATGTTAAGCTAGGTTGTTACACTTGTTTTTTTTATCGTTATTTAAACTCAGAGTTTGTCCTTTGTGATTCCGCACAGAACTGATGGAAGAGATTAGAGGTTTTTGATCATATCTCCTTCTATCCTGTAATAGTGTTTAACTCTTATAGTGAATAGTACAGTTCATGTGAAAGTCTGGTTGTTTTTCCCTCTTGAGGGTTTTTATGAGTAAACAAGAATTTTTGGACCTTATGTATACATGAATTTTTTTGTCTATATGTCATTGCGTTCTATTTTTTTTATTTTTCCACATAATTTGAATAGCTTCAGGCTTATAAGTAGTAATTTCTGTTAGCTCCTTTCGACAGTTAATATTTATAAATATTTGCTACTCCATCTTACTCCTCGGTTTATTATTATAGTCTGCTTACATAGTTTCTGGTGAAATGGTCAAAGGACCATGACCCCTGCCCTGTCACCATGCGGCTCGGCTCTAAACCTATGACCCTTAATATTCTAAATTTTGCAAATATTATTTCTATCCATGTTCTCCAGTATTTATAGTTTTCTTTATTATCTAATTTTTCTGTGATAGCATAAGTTGAATAATCCTATTTCATGTAGCAAGTAGGTGCAAATCTATTTTACTAGTTTTTGTCGGTGTCATGTAAAAAATAAATATACTTCCTCTACAGATTTTGAGTTTAATAACTCATAACTAATCATAATTCTAGTTTATCCAAGTTATTTAAATTTCACTTTAAATTTCATCCGTTCTATATTTTAAAGGAAAACTTGGGTTTTCTGCACTATTCCATCTTAACATATATGACTAAATAACATAATAATGGAACTAAGTTATACATACTCTTTTTTTATTTCTATCACTTAAACTATGAGAAAAAACACATAAAATACCTATCTATGTATTTTCCTTCATAATAACTGATGATTCCACCCAACCTTCAGAGAGGCAATCACGTCCTCTACTGCCCCTATGCTCTGCACCAGATTCTTAGGTAGTAGGTAATTATCAGAAGAAATTCCTCAGGAATTCATTCCAACCTATCCTTCCCTTGGGTTTAGAGCTCCACTAGTTTTCCTACCAGCTCTCGAGAACTCTTTGCAACATTCTGTTGTTAACCCCCATCATCTCTTTCTGAATAGAACCCCTTCCCCCACTCAGGATTTCCTTTTTATCCTCTTGGGGATGGTAACTGTTAGAAAGTGTCTCTACCTCTTTACTCTGGAATCTTCGAATAATTTTACCATTTAGTTAATCCATTTTACTTAGGATACTTTATCAATTTTATTTATGGAATAAACTCAAGTCTTATAAATGAATAATTCGATTAATGAATTCTTGATAATACAAATGTATAATAAAAGTCTGTCAACCATAGTTAAAATAAAATAAGGTGTTACAATTATAGATTAATGGAATGATATTTATATATATATATATATATATATATATATATATATATATAAGGTTACATGAGTCTTATTCATGGTTTAAAATGATGTACCAAAATATCTCACCAGTCACACCTCACTTAGCTCTAAAATCATATGTTTAAATAAATAAATATACAAAAAATTATTTAAATTATTAAATTTTATTTAATGCATTATCTTTATTTTTGGGAAATGAATTGAGGTCTCATTATCTATTGATGAAAACAAAGATATATAATTTGGCCATTGTTATCTTCCACGAGGGTAATGAAGAACTGAGAATTAATTGTAACTAATTGGAATTATTTGTTGGTAGAGTTTAAGAGGTTTCTTTTTAGAGGGAATTTATTGGAAATTAAAAAATTAATCCTTATTTTACATTTCATAACCATAAAAATAAAAATTTGAAAATAAAAAATCAAAGACATAGAGATACATCCGCCTCTATTAGATAAGTGTTTAATGTTCTAATAGAGAAAAGTGTTTACCAATTATATGTGAGACAACCCTCTATAAGAATTGGCTTTAGAGTGTCCAACTTGCCTACGATTTAGTTCCTTGAATCACAAATATTTAGTTTTGTGAGTGTTTACCAATTATATGTGAGACAATCCTCTATAAGCATTAGCTTTAGAGTGTCCAACTTGCTCACGATTTAGTTCCTTCAATCACAAATATTTTGTTCTTTGAGTCACACCAACTAAGCAACACCTTTCCATGCCAATACAAATCCACAACGTAAAGGTAGTGATTCTATCATCCACTAGTGTTTTCAGGATGTGGAATCCACATAACAATATTATGAGCAATATAAACTTATTAAAAATCACAACGTTCATTTCCGTCACATGAACGGGTGTGGCCATGAAAATGGCATGTATATTCTTTAGTTCTAAACATGCCCACAAACTTCCTATAAATCCACACAACATAAAGGTAGTGATTCTATCTTTCAGTAGTGTTGTCAGGAAGTGCAATCCACATAACAATATTATCTTAAGCACCATAAATTTATTGAAAATCACAACCTCCATTTCCGTCACATGAACAGGTGTGGTCTTGAAAATGGCATGCATATGCTTTAGTTATAAACATGCCCTCGAACATACTATAACTCCACAAACACTTCCTCCTTGGAAATTTCTTGCTCCTTGTCTCGACATGGCCAAGGTAGGGAACAATATCATGGCTAGATTTAACAATCTCAGGTTGAAAGGAAAAAACACATGCAATGAAGAAAACCTAGAGAATCCTTTATTGACTTAACATTTATCAATAAATGAAAATCAAGGCTACCAATGGCATGCATATGATTTAGTTCTAAAGATGCCCTCGAACATCCTATAACTCTACAATCCATTCCTCGTTGGAAACTGCCCTCTCCTTGTCTCGACATGGCCAAGGTAGGGAGAAATAGCTTGGCTAGATTTAATAGCCTCAGGTTGAAAGGAAAAAACACATGCAATCAAGAAAACCTAGAGAATCCTTTATGGAGTTGACATTTATGAGTAAATGAAAATAATGGCTACCAAGAGCTGTGAAAGAAGAAAATAATCGACACATAAAGACAATAGACTTGAAAGGGAACAATGTTTTGATTCTAGGAATTTTCATGTTGTTGTGAGGCTCATGAAGTAACATTAGCAAGGTCAAGCTAAGAAGTAGAGTGAGCCACCCCAAGAACAGTGGTTTGATACTGGGAATGTCCATATTGTATGGGGGGAGGAACATTAGCAAGGTCAAGCTAACAAGTGGAGATAGCTACCCTAAAGATGGCACTAAAGGTTATACATCGTAAAGAATAGATATAAACATTGGGCATGAACATAGTAAATTTCACTTTACATGCAAGTTGGTGAATTTGAAAACAAAGACATGAACATGTTGAGTGTTGTGACGTGGGTTGGATGGCATGGCTCACTAGTTGCCAACTCTTCTCTTTATCACACCCTTCGAGGAACTATCTATTCTAGAAATAAAATAATTTTAAATTTTAAATTTATTCAAGCAATAGTATATTTAAAGTTCAATGATATTTACAAATATTTTAGGAAAAATAAGCATTTCAAAAAATTATGTCTACCATAAAAATGAGTTTGAAAAGTTTTGTATTTTTATTAATAAAAATTATAAATAAATTATTGAAACTACTATATTTACAATAGTTTAATTTTAATCTTGAGGGTTAGTTGAATTGTTTGAGCTTATGTTGTTTAAACACCATTTTTTTTTAATGGAGAGCTCATGTGTTTTTCAAAATCCG
This sequence comes from Pinus albicaulis, assembly GCA_034641835.2. Lineage (NCBI taxonomy): Eukaryota > Viridiplantae > Streptophyta > Pinopsida > Pinales > Pinaceae > Pinus > Pinus albicaulis. Next base: position 899,275,771 of record CM076571.1, on the reverse strand, counting down.
TCTCATAAAAAAATGTTAAATATTTTAAATAAATTAACATTGAAAGTATATATAATATCTATATTATAAATTAAAATAACATAGAATATCATTGTTATCGAATTATTAATGTATTTTCTAAAATATTTATGATTAGTTAAATGCTTTTACGCTATGGTTTTGATGAGTTTGTTATTCTTAAATGATGGTTTTTAAGCCAAACATTCATCCATATATCACAGATCTTTAATTTAATAAAAAGAAATACATATTTAATATTAAAAATAGCTATTAATTAATATTTAAATAAATTTATTTTTTAAAAATTATATATATATCCAACAGAATTATAGACCGTAAATACGAATATTCACAAATCCATTGAAATACGAATATTCCAATCCCATTAGGTATGTGGATAAGGTCACTTTTTGTTTAGTGAATGCGACCATGAGTCGGAATATTGGAAATTCTATGTGGATAAGGTCACTTTTTGTTTAGTGAATGCGTTCATGACTCAGAATATTGGAAATTCTCGCGCATATAATGAATCCACGTGGATATATTTTTCTTCCATTAATCCCTCTCGTTCTAGACAAGTGTGCGTTAGCACCCTCACCCATGTGAATGACTGACTGCCTCCGTCCCTTTCCGGGTGGTCCAGCGAGAATCGCCCATATGAATAGTGAGTGATTTAAATTAAGATAATTTGATATACATAATTATAAATATAATTATACAAATGAGATAATTCATGTTTAAAAATCAATTATTTAACGGTTAATTTAAAATTAATTCTACTCAATTTTAATTTATAAAACTAAATTAATTATTTAATATTAAATAAAACAACCCATATTAATTTTATATTTGACTTATTTTACAAAATATTCTTAGGTTAAAGTGATTAACCTTCGTTCAAAATCACATTCAATATAAAACTCAACATAGTTAAAAAATTAAATATATTTCTCCGTTTTATTATATTCAATGGATAACATATTTCTGAAACATAGATATTTTCTTTTAATTTAAAATTAAATTAAATTTTATTATTATTATTTTTACCTTTACAATCGAAATGTTTTCCTGTTATTATAATGAATATAACCTAAAGTGGTATAGTTTCGTTTTTATAATACCTTTTTTCTAATATCATTTTTCTATAGATTCAATCTCAATAGTGTCATAATCTTTACGATACCTTTCTCCTTATACATTCAAACTGCATACACTGTAGGTATGTTGTATGCTCAGGTAATTCACTCCATTGCAAATTTTGTTTCTTACACTTCCCTGTTTTTCAAATTTCACATTACCTTTTATATTTTCCTTTTCATGGATATAATGATACAAACATAAATATTGAGATATCAAAACTATTATAAACCGAGTCACACCCACTAACAATGTTATAGCATATAGCATATCTTGAGTGCGATTGTAAACATATTCCGTGAAATAAATTATCATATTATGCGACAGATTTTACTTTTTCAATTCTTTTTTAGGAAATTATGGATAATTTTACGAGTTAGAATGAGACCTATGTTTCGATCTCTTTGAAATAAATGAATTTTTCAAATTTGGAATACGAATAAGAATGACCCATCTCCATTTTCGCTGTATTAAATGTTACAGAAACGGTAAGATACAGAGACAAATTTGTGGAGAACGAAACAAATTTCTCTGACGTCATGAAATATTTGTGTGCTCTCTTTATATAATAATTAGAATTCAGAGGAGGACATGATAATTATTGCAAAATATGAGTTCAACACTCTAGTGTCCTATTCTTGATGAAAAAACGATGTTTCATTCCCCATGTCAATTGTCTTATGCTTTATGAATACGGACAAGCATTGATCTCTTTTATGAATGACTGACATTTTTCATAAAAAAATTCTAGTTCATAAATGGCTGATAATTTTACAAATTCAAATGATGTTTGATTTGGTTTCTATTCTCAGACTTGGGAGTCAGAATTTCTATGAATGTATGTTGATATATGTTGATAAAGTTGAGTGTGTGATGTGAAAGTTTCGGGTCTTCTATAAGATAATAGATGTCACTTTCAGATATATCAATGCGTTAGTTTCAGAGATATCAAAGATGCCTGAGTGAACTGACCCTCAGCCATTAGTAATTTCTTTTTCCCTCCATGGTATACTGTTACAACTGTCTCAATATTTGTTTCCTTAATTTTCTACCCCTTCTTTACGATGCCAGCATTGTGGAACCCCTTATTCCAAGCCCATCATGAGCACAATACCGATGCTTTTTATCCGTTCTTTTCTCTGTAATAAAATAAAACAAGCTGGCAATACCCAAGTTGCAAGACAAAGATGATTAACGAAATCTTGTGTTGGGGTCGGTGTGAGCGAGGAACAACTTGTTCTTTTGTTTCTATTTCCTTTCTACCAACACCAAAGTGAAAGGCTACGAAAGGTGGAGATAATGATGAAGGTAAGCACGAAATCATCTATGCTACGTAGCTATTGCAAGTTGAAATTATCATTATCTTTTATGAACGATTGATCTCTTATCCTTCCAAATCGGAAGAAGTTACACGCTCGACTTTTCTTTCCAAGGCAGTTTTAAAAGAAAATTGAAGTGACCGCATCATCATTATCTCGCAATTTGCTGCTTGATCTCTTTCTTTCTTGCAAGTTGAAACTATTTGAAATCATCATCTTGAAAAGTACACCTCGATTCCTTCCAAAGCTGGAATGTTCAACTTGCGTCAAGGGAGAGATGATATCATGCATCACCAATATTAGGATCGTCTCTAAGCAACCAAACAAAATTTGAAAACTATGTCGTTTGATTAATGTTAAGAATGGTCATCAGTGTTAATTGATGGATAATAACAGTCAACATCAAGACTGAATTTGATGGGCAAAGTATCTATCTACCACGGGTCATCTATCTATCTTCTTAAGAAGTATCTGTCACTGGGTCATCTAGCCATGATTATATATATATATATATATATATATATATATATATTTATATATAAATATATATTTATTGAAATTGTGAAAATGGATAAAGAGATTGTAATTCAAGTACAATCCCATCTTGAAATTTCGATCCTGATAAGCACTAATATCAAATCACCAAAATTTTGAAATAAATTTTTTTAATCGAGGTTCCTCGTGATGGTGCCACCTTGGGCTCACAAAATACTAATCGCTCCTATATTCTTTATTGTCCATGCCCTTGAAATCTCTACTATTTTTTATTGCCAATTTGGGTTCCCCTTTCAACGACCCTAATGGGTGATTGTCGTTCAACTCAAGAGGATCTACCCCACCTCTACCACCCCTTACTCTAATGTTTAACGCCCCTGTGGCCAATACCGAGTTTGACCAAAAACCTTGACTAATGAATTTTTTTTTAAGAAATTAGTTGAGACCTTGACTAATGAAATTTTTTAAGAAATTAGTTGAGACCTTGAAACTCTCCTTGAATTCCAATGTGCGAAGAGCCATGCAATATCAAAAGATAATTCGGGAATTCTCTAGGCTCTAACCTTCCACGAGTTCTATGAACTCTTGAGTGGAAAGAAATGGGCACCCTTGGATCAAAGGTGGCATATCCTCTTCATTCTTAAAAAAGGGGTACTTTTTTATGTTTCGAAGAGAAAAAGGATCAAGGCCTAACTCTTCATAGTGGCTTGTACTTGATAGTTTCTCATGGTATCTATGTGAACGTATGGAACCCTAATTTTAACCCTAAGAATGTAAACCCCTATTTTGTGTTAGTGTGGTGAAGTTTCGTTACTTCCCTCTCTACTACTGGAACAATGAAACTTTCCATAATATTCGAAATGTGATTGGAAAAATATATTGATAGTGTTGAGCCACATGAGGGAATGTTAACCTATACATGAAGTTTTGTGGACGTAGACTTGGAAAAGGATATGTCGGAAACAATGCAGTTAAACCTAGACAATTTCTCCCTTCTACAAAACATTGACTAAAACTAGCTTCAGTTCAAGTGGAAATCATGCCATAAATATTAGTATTGTGTGCGAAATCTCTCGCAAGTTGACATATCTGAAACAACAGGAAGAAGGTGAACAATGACAACAGCTAAAGTATTGACAAGGGCCCAATAAGTGTTCATCGACATGAAAAACTATTGTAAAACAAGTTGTCACTGAGAATGCCCCTCCATCCCCAAAGGATCCTTCGAAATGTTAGGAATCTTCCTTCAACAAAGGAAAATAGGTCAATCCACAAGAAAATAGTTTCATTGCATTAAAAAATCTAGAAGATGGAGGTGAAAACCAAATCAATGTTACTTAGGATATTCATGACCCTTTCGAAGAAGTTGTAGCTTCCAAGGAAATTTTCAAGGAAATTCCTCTTCTAGAGGACATCCCAATTGAGATTGAATATTCATCTAAAGATTAGGAGGTTTTCATTTCCCATAAAATCCCTCACACCTCTCATTTCCCTTCCTTTGCAAATTCTACTAATGAAAGGTATGGTGATGAAATGATGAAAGAAACTATGTTGAGAAAAATTCCTCTGAAAGATGGAAGAAAAGGAAATAGGGAGATTCATCGTGATAGAGAAATAACGAGGGAAGTGGTTTTCCCCCATGCAAGGGGAAACCATAAAAACTTTAGTAAATGATGAATATAGTATCCTAGAATTGTAGAGGAATGGGGAGTAGAAAAAAATCTCCACCTATTTACTTGAATATATCTATTTCTTTATGCCTTTTAGGCTTTCAATTTATACAAAAGGTTCTGAAACTATTTTTGGTTTCAGTTCCTCCATCTCCTCAAAAAAATCCTAAATATCCTCTATGTCCTCACTTGACTCAACTAACCCCTAAGGATCCTCTTTCATCACAAAATCATGAAACCATTTCTAATTTAGGATTTACCATTAATTCCTAAATCCCTCAATCCCTATGCACTCTCAATTAGCCTAATTCTCTCATGTTCTCCAACATTCGAGAACATTTACAAAATTCCTCACAATATTTAATTAATTTTCATTAAAATCACTCAAAACATCATATAAGAAACCAACTCCCTTGAAAACACAAAACCCCCAAGTCTATCAAAATACAAGGAATTTTCTTGAGCCTAATGCCCCTGCATCACTTAGTTAACTCACTCTCTAATTTTATCCAACTTCATGCTAGAGTAATTAGCTACTTTAAGAGTTTCCCATAATTATTACAACTAAACTAATACATGACTCATGAAAAACTCAAACATGCATGATGGTTGATGTTTTAGCTTGACTTACAACACCCAAGTTTCCTGTATGAAACCCAAATACATATTTTTGTAATGGATTTGTAAATATATCCATCTATTGACCATCGGCTTTACAAGGTTTCAAGTGGACTTCTCCATTTCTCACAAGTTCTTTAATAAAGTGATACCTAGTATCAATATGCTTTCTCTTTTGATGAAAAACATTATTCTTGGATATGCCAATCATTTAGGTGCTGTCACAAAATATTGTTGTTGATACTTGTTTTTTCTTCTTCAGTCCATCCAATACTATGCTTAACCACACTATTTCACATGCTTCTGATCTTGCTGCTACATATTCTTCTTATGTTGATTATAGTGTCACAATAGGTTGATTCTTAGATGACCATTAATTCACACCTAAACCAAGATGGAACACATAACTGGAAGTGTTCTTCCTATCATCCAAACTGCCTGCAAAAACACTATATGTATATCCTATCAAATTCTTCCTCTTTGCAATTGCATACATTATGCCACAATCTCTAGTTCTTGTTATGTATCTCAAAATTATTTTTCTGTCTGTCCAATGTGTGTATTTTCGAGTCTCCATAAATCTAGTAATAAAACTCACTCCTTGCATAATATCTATTATTGTAGCTATGAAATACATGAGACTTCCAACCAATCTTTTGGATAGTGTTGGATTGACAAGTGATCCTTCATCATCATTGCTTAACTTTCTACCTATTGCAACTAGTGTAGTGGCAGATTTGCAATTTTCCATCCAAAATGTTTTCAACAAATCTCTAGCATATTTATTTTGACAAATAAAAATTATTTTTTCAAATTTCACAACTTGTATGCCAAAAATATATTTCATGTGAGCAAGATCTATGATCTCAAATTTTTTCATCATGACTACTTTAAATTCATCTAACTCAAGATCACCAATATAAATCATGACATCTAGATATAAATAAACAATAAAAAAAAATTCATGCTCATTTACCTTTGTGTAAAAGGTATTCTCAATGTTACTTTTGCAAAACTCATTCTTGATCATGTAGTTTTCGAATCTGCTATACCAAGTTCTAGTTGCTTGTGTCACTCCATAGAGTGATTTATTCAATCTGTAAACTTTATCTTCTTTACCTTCAACTTCATAACCTAGAGAGTGTTGGAGATAAATCATTTCTTCTCGGATTTGATTCAAGAAGGTTTATTTCACATCCATCTAATATACATTCCGCTTGTTCTGAGTTCTTGTGGCTAAAAATTCTCTTACCATATACAATATCGCAACTAAAGAAAATGTTTATCAAAATTCTTTCTTGGGTTGCTATGAGAATCCTTTTGCTACAATTATTGCTTTAAATACATCAATTTCAACTTTCTCATTCAACTTTTTCTTGTACATACATTTCACAGCAATGATATTTTTATCCTTTGGTAAATCAACCAAATCCTGTGTATCATTGTTTTGAATAGCTTCAATTTCTTCATCCATGGCTTGCACCCAATTTTCGTATTTGATTGCTTCTTCAAACAAAGAAGGTTGGAATGAAAACAATGAAAAGTTTGAACTAACATCCAAATCATCATAAAAAAATTCTAGACTTCTCATTTTTCTCTTACCATTGCTTGATTCATCACCTGATTGACTGCTAGGAAAATTCCAATGTGTTGATCTGCGTGAAGATCCAAGCTGCGCATAAAATATTGGAGTCCTTGTTGGCATGACTCTATTAGGTGTTTTCTCTTGATATTCCTACTTCTCCTTTTTTGCTACATCCTCTTCCATCAATGGTGCTTGTGCATCAACTGTTTAGTCTAAAGTCCCACTCCATGACCTTTGTTATTTGAACAAAACATCTCTATTAAATATTATCTTCTAGGTGATATGATGATATACTTTGTAAGATTTTTATTTCTCGATATAACCAGTAAGTATGCATTTTTTACTTTTATCATCCAATTTATCTCTTAGTTCTTTAGGCACATGTGCATATGCTACACTTCCAAACACTCCAAGACATACTCGACCATATTTCTTTAAGTACTATGTTCATAACACTCTTTGATGTAGGAGCATTATCTCTCAAAAGTAGTATTTTATTTAGCTAAAAAAAAGGGGGTCTTGACTTTGGAGGAAAAGTCATATTTTCGTAAGAAAAATATATTGTATTTTTAAATGTAAATATTTTGTGGAAGTGAGTTATAGTTAGAAGGTTTAATTTGGGCATCAATTAGTCGGTCTTGTATGTAATCGGATCTACAATTATGAACAAAATTCGAATTAGGATTTGGTTGAGGAAATGAAGGATTTTAGGAGAGTTAAGGATTCAGATTAGGATCTTACCAAAAAATTAGTCAGTTAGGTTATCTATATATGTTTTTGTAAATATTTGAGCGAAAAGGGGATCATAGAAAAAATTGATAAATTAATGTAGAATATGGATGACGAAGAATGGCCAACCAAATGAAGATCAGACCATGAAGAAGTAAGAGTCAGAAGTTTATTATGTATGTACAGATTATGAAATGAATATAATCTCATTATTTTTTTTGTGTAACTGTCTCTGTGGGATCTTGTTAGAGAATTTTACCATTTAAGTGTTGATGTGTGAGGGGTTTTTATAAGTCTTTGAGTAACCCTCATTACCAGCAGAGTAAATATATTTGTATGTGCAATATGGAATTAATGATTTATTGTATTTATTGTCCATTTGTTAAAGTTGATTCTTTGTGAGAAATACATCTTTGAGCTAATATTAGATGAGGTTTTTGTACATGTACAACAACTCTCTCTTACAAGAGTGGAGAGGAATAATAGATGAAAATTTAAGATCGGGAGTTTCAAGTACAAGGAATGACCTTCATTCATGAAGTCAAAGATAACACATGCAACAAGAATTGGCATCATCACATGTTGAAGATTGGCATTGCGATTATGTATGTTTGAGGAAAAAAATCGTCATCAGAATTTCAAATCAATTTCTCAGAAAACGAAGACGAATTCAGAGAGTTCACAATATGGGTTTTGCACAAAATGGGTTCTATTGTGTGACATGCAAGATTTTTCTTGAGAAAGGTCTTGGTTGAAGAAATTTGTAAGAATCTCTTAACCACGTTTTATAGGAGCGTGTGAACAAAAATTACTATCTATGAGTTCCCATTGAAGATCGATTAAGTGTGAAAGGTAATTGTTGGTGATACCATGTATGATTGAAGGATTCAACAACATTGCTATTCTAGAGCCGAGGTATGAAATAGATATTTGAATGATCTATGGTGTTGCTAATTAAATTTCTGTATTTAATTTGTGAAATTGCAATCCTAATGGTTTTCTTATTTAATGCATCTATTATAGATAGTGGTTCCACCTTTGAGTGGAATTGGTGGGTTGAAATATATGAGAATTTTGGAACTATCATTCAGTAGAAATGTGCCAGAATTGTAAACTATTATCATTGGTAGATAGTAGTTCAAATATATAAGTATATCACCCTGCAAGTTTTGCAGGTGAATTCAAAAGCCCAAATACATGCATTTGAATATGAAGTTAAATAAAGCCATAAGAGATCTGACCCAAATTTAATTAATGTTCTTGTGGCAAGGAAGCATTGAGTTGTTACCTAATTTAAGGAAAGGAAATAACCCAGGAATGAAACCCTGTCTTATTAAAGTAAAGCTAATATATGGGTGTTGCATTGAAAATGGATAGTGAATGTTTAGAAAAGAGTAGTTCCAGATAAATGGAATTAGTTCCAAGGTGCCTTAGGTGCATAATTTTGTGTATCAAAGCTAATTAGCTCTTAGAGAAACATATCAGAACAAATCTAGTACATAACCAAATTTGGGAAAACCTTGGTGAATGAAATAGATTCTGCTTGAGGAGAAACAACCAAAGGAATTTTATGATGTCTGTCATAAAATTGTAGTGCAAATACTGTTAAGTTCAGATTGTTGTGAAGTATTTTTGAAGAGTAGATGCCAGACCTTGACTGATCTCAAAGTTGGATTGAATCTTGGTTCTATTTCAAGAAGTGTCTATTAAGAATGTTGAAATAAGAGTTCAGTTGCTGATCGTGTGAAACTTTATTTTGAATGAGACATGAAATTATTTTTGATGACCTCTCGATTAGTTTTGAAGAAATATTGGAACAAAGTTTGGCAGGGTTTGAAAAGGTAACTTGATACATCCTTCAGATAAAGCAGCAACACATCAAAATAGCTAAATAGGGTAAGGTATTTTGAGTCATTGAAGTAGCCTTGTAAGACTTGAGGAAGAGAAGACAAATGAAATTTTGAAATAGAGCGGTGATAATTTGGAGTTTTCCAAACTTACAAAAGATAAGGTTGGTGAAATATTGTTGGTGAAAATTCTTATTTTTTCTTTGATTTAAGCAGGGAATAAATATTTATCAGGGAAGAAAGAACCTTGCAGCAGAAGGAGGACAAGTAAAAGTACTCAAAGAGAAAATGAGATGATTATAAAAGGTTGGAAGATTCGGCACGCTCTTGAGAGGGAATTTTTTGAAGAAGTATAGAGTAGGTGTGTTCTTGAAAAAGTATTGGTCCAATGAAAAGGATCAAAGGAATATTATTGAAAGATAAAGATCTTGGTGTAGATCTTATAGAGATTGTTATGATATTTTTGTGGGAACTCTGTTTTAACAGGTAGCTGATAAAACGAAAGATTGGTAGCAACCATTATAGTAGAAAATTTATGAGAGAGGAAGAGTTACAAGAAGAGCTCGAGGGAGAAGTAATTGTGACAAATCCCAAAAACAAGATGAGATTGTTGAAGAGAGTACAACATAATTCTAAAGAGAAGAAAGAAGTGAGCAACTAAAAATTTATAAACCCAGAAAACTTTTAAACTTATGGAGGAGAAGTGCTCTAGAGAAAAAAAGAAAAGGAGTCTCTACTACAGATAACCAGACAAAGCGGACAACTTCCAACAAGCAGAAGTTCGGTAAAGGTTGTTGAAGGCAGTTCCACAAAGAGTGTGGGTAGAATTCCTAAGAGAAATAAAAAGATACCAAGAAGAGGACTTGGTACTGATAGAAAGTAGCAGACTTGTTCCAAAGATGGAGAAGGCTTGTTGCAACTCTCTAGTGAAAAAGGAGAGCTCACATAAAAACCGAAGAATGACTCTACTAGTCATGTCAAGGGATCAAAAATCAAAAGTCACAATTAGAGGGAAAAGGATGCCAACAAAAATTGCATAAGAAAAAATATGAGTCAAGAAGATTTTGAGAGGGAAGTTGTTGATATAAAAGAAAGTATGAATGCATTGATGAATTTGTTATAAAAACAAGAAGAGGATCAATTGTATGTCTAGATAATCAAGAATAATAAAATGAAATAACCTTCATTACAAAGGAGGCTAATGTAAAAGGTGTATGCCAGGTTGAAGAAATAACTCACGGCGACTGAGTATAAATTTTTTGAACAAAATTTGTTCTTGGATGAAGAGAAAACCAAAAATATTGAGAAGGAATTTGTAGACAGTCTGAAGGACTATGAAATTAGTTCAAATCTGCATGAAGGTGTGATAGATGAATTATTGGAAGAAGAGCCTTATGTTTTTAAATCTAACACTTTGTGTGTGGTTACAGATTTGATGGGTGAAGATCAAAAAATTGATAATGTGATTGTGCATTTTGATCAAGAAATAAATATTTTTCAAGAAAAGGCTGAGATGGTGAAGTATTTTCAACATTTTTTAGTGATTTTGAAGATGGTGAATTTGGTAGGAAAATTGACACAAAAGATAAATTTGAAGAAAATCAAACTTGTGGCAGTGACTAGAATGACATAATACCTTTGATGACAAAGGAATCTTCAACAGAATACCAAGATGGAGATATTATATAGCTTGTGGAAAAGTGAAAAATAATGTTGACAACAACAAAATCACAACAATGTTGTGATTTTAAAACTCATAATTGTTATATGCATGAAAAATGTGAAGAATCCATAGAAGAACAAAATTTAATTTATGTTTTAAAAGAGGATGGAACAACAATGTGTCAGAAAAATTATACCAGAATAAAATATGAGGAAATACCTAATGAATAAATGCTCAAAGATATTCCAGTTATTTAAATGTTAAAGGAAAAATTTACATGATGGAAGACAAGAATAGATGTGGATATGGAACTTTTGGAGGAATCACTCATCAAAAATCCAAAGGGAAAATGTTGTATTTATGTTATAGATACAACTCAAAATAATTTTATTCAATTGCATGAACAGATGGAGATTTTGGGAAACTGGCCGGCAGGAGATCAAGATGATGGATGTTTTATGGAAACCTTGAATACAACTCCAAGTGATTTTGTTACACTATATGAGGGGCTGGATTTCTTAGAAGAGAGGGTACTCAACCAAAGATTTCATATTCAGTATGCAAATTAGAATTGGAAAGAGATGAGATTGTCTTGGACGATATTGAAGATGAAGCTGAAAAATACAACCAACAGGTTGTAAGGGAGAGATGAAAAAAATAAATAAATGATAATTATATAAATTTTATCACAAGAGGATGTATGCAGTAGCCTAAAGACAATAAATTTCAGTGAAGGGAGAATTTAGAATGTGAAATTGATAGATTGTCGATGTTAATGAGGAAATCATAGAAGGAAAAATGCAATAGAAAAAGGAAAACAACTAGCAAAGAAGATAACTAACAGAAGGACTTTTCATCAGCAAAGAAATTGGGAAAAAGAAATATAAGATTTGGAAGTCTAGAAAGACAAAATAAATTGTAGCAGAGGAAGTGGTTTAACAACATAATGAGATGGATGAAAAATTACAAATTAAAGTGTGGGATCTAGGAGGACTCAGTGGAGGAAAACATTGGACTACTACAATACTACAGAAAAGTAGCAGTCTAGTTCAAACACATGTCCATGAGGCCATGAAAATTTTCAAATTTATGAGTCTCATGCCGGCGTATTAGCTCTCAAAAACAATATTTTATTTAGTTAAAAAAAGGGGGTCTTGACTTTGGAGGAAAATTCATATTTTCCTAAGAAAAAAAATATTGTATTTTTAAATGTAAATATTTTGTGGAAGTGAGTGATAGTTAGATGGTTTAATTTGGGCATGAATTAGTTGGTTTGGTATGTAATTGGATTTGCAATTATGAACGGAATTCGAATTAGGATTTGGTTGAGGAAATGAAGGATTTTAGGAGATTTTAGGAGTTAGATTAGGATCTTACCAAAAAATCAGTGAATTGGGTGATGCATATATTCTTTTTGTAAATATTTGACTGAAAGGGGGATCATAGAAAAGAATGATAAATTAATGTATAATATGTATGAGGAAGAGTGGCCAACCAAATGAATAACAGGCCATGAGGAAGTAAGAGACGTAATTTTATTATGTATGTACAGATTATGAAATGAGTACAATCTCATATTTTGTTGTGTGTAATTGTCTCTGTGTGATCGTGTTAGAGAATTTTAGCATTTAAGTGTAAATGTGTGAGGGATTTTATAAGTCTTTGAGTAACCCTCATTAGAAACAGAGTAAATTTCTCTGTATGCTCAATATCAAATTAATGATCTATTGTATTTATCCTCCATTTACAGAAGTTGATTCTTTGTGAGAAAGACATCTCTGAGTTAATGTTAGATGAGGTTTTTGTACATGTATGATACTTATCTATTACAAGAGTGGAGAGGAATGATAGATGAAAATTTATGATCGGGATTTTCATCTACAAGGAATTAACTTCATTCATGAAGTCAAAGATAGCACATGCAACAAGAATTGGCATCATCACATGTTGAAGATTGGCGTTGAGGTTATGTGTGTTCGGGAAAAAAACTTTCATTCGAATTTTGGATCAATTTTTTAGTAGATGAAGATGAATTCGAAGATTTCATGATCTAAGTTTTTTGCAAAATTAAGTCTATTGTGTGAATCACGAGTTTTTTCCTGAGAAAGGTCTTGGTTGAAGAGATTTGCAATATTTTGTGAACCACATTTTACAGGAGTGTGTGAACAACATTTGGTATCTATGAGTTCCCATTGAAGACCGATCAAGCGTGAAAGGTAATGTTGGTGAGATCATGTATTCTTGAAGGATTCAACAACATTGCTATTCTAGAGTCGAGGTATGAAATAGAGATTTGAATGATCTATAGTTGGTAATTAAATTTCTCTATTTAATTTGTGAAATTGCAAAAATAAAGGTTTTCATAGTTAGTGAATCTGTTACGGATGGTAGTTCCACCTCTGAGTGTAATTGTTGGGTTGAAATTTATGAGAATTTGAGAACTACCATTAAGTAGAAATGTGCCAGAATTGTAAACTATTATCATTGGTGGAGAGTAGTTCAAATATAGAAGTATATCTCCCTGCAATTTTTACAAGTGAATTTGAAAGCCCAAATACATCCACTTGAATATGAAGTTAAATAGATCCAAAATAGATTAGACCCAAATGTAATTAATGGTATTGTGGTGAGGAAGCATTGAGTTGTTACCTAATTTAAGGATACAAAATCACCCAGGACTGGAACCTTGTCTTAGTAAAGTAAAGCTAATATATGGGTGTTGCATTAAAAATGGACAGCAAATGTTTAGAAAAGAGTAGTGCCAGATAAATTGAATTAGTTCCAAGGTGCCATGGTTGCATCACTCTTTGTAGGATATTCGTTTATAGCATAAACAACACATGCAACTACTTCTACCCAATACTCGTTAGAAAAGTTTCTTCCTTTCAACATGATACTTGCCATGTTCATAATTGTTTTGTTCTTTCTCTCTACTACATCATTCCGTTGTTGTGTATATGTATTTGTAAATTGTATTATGGCTCCATGTTGTTTGTAGTAATCATGGTATGCTTTTGAATCATATTATTCACGACGATCTAACCTCAATACATTTTTTTTTATCACATTAGTTATCTGCTAAGACTTTGAATTCTTTGAACTTTGAAAAAATTTCTTACTTATGCTTCAGGAATTAAACCCATGTATTTCTTCTATAATAATCAATGATAGTGAAAAACTGATAACTTCCACCATTTGTCTCTTTTTTCATAGGTCCACATGGGTCTGTATGCAATAGCTCAAAAGATATCTTTGCTCTGTATGCAACTCCCTTTGGAAAAATTTCATGGTGTTTCTTTCCCAAGATGCAAAACTCACAAGTACTAGAAATTTATTTGATGGGAGGAATCCTCTAGCCATCTGTTTATGTTTCAACAATCTTAAACCTTAGAAGTGCAGGTTTCCAAACCAAAAGTGTCAAAATCGATAGTCATCAGAACATAATAATGTAAAAGAATGAACTTGATCATTGTAATTCATAATGAGAGAAAATATTTCGTTCCTCTTGATTTTCACCTTTGCTATCTACTACTTACATGGGGTATTTTCATATATAACACACTCTTATACTTGAAAAGTTACTATGTATCCTTTCTCCATCAATTAACCAACACTTATCAAAATATGTTTGAGACTAGGGGCATAATATACCCCTAAAATTGTCTTTGGATCCCCCTCCTTGGTCATAATGTTGAACACTTTTTTTCAATCTACATCCATGGTCTTTTCATTCCCCAACCTTACCTCTGTTTGCACAAATCAATCCATGTTTGAAACCAAATTATTGTTTCCTTTCATGTGGTTTCTGCAACCATTTTCTAATAGCCACACATTATCTGAAGGTTCATGCATGGTATGAAAAGCTAGGAACATGGAGTTAGACGTATTCTCTATAGTAATTTTAGCTCTCTCACTTCCATGATCAACTATCTTCTTCCTGCAATCATGGGCATAATAAGCAAATTTATTGCAATAATAACACATCACCTTCGATTTATGAACTCTTTGATTATTTTTGAAGATTATGTTATTGCTTCCACTTTCTTGTTCATTCTCTTCTCGACCATCTCTCTGACCACCATGTCTTCTGCCTCATCCTCTACTTCTTGATATGCATATTCCTCGACCTATGTCTCTTGAAATAAAAACTTTTCTTTTGAAAGCGGTTTCTAAAGTTGAATCCCTATTTTTGTCTATCCTTGCCTCATGGAATAGAAGTGATGCCATCAACTCATCAACTGACAATGTTTCCAAATCATTAATTTCTTATATGGTTGCGACTATCACATCAAATTGGGTATACAAATATCTGAGGAAATTTTCAACCATCATTTGATCTTTAATATCATCACCATAAATTTTTAACTGATTTACGAGAATCATGACCTGATTTATGAATGTATCAATGTCCTCTGTCTCCTTCATCTACATACTTTAAAAATATCTTTTAGTATTTTGCAACTTAACAATATTACTTTGGCCATTCCTTATACTTTATCGAAGTCGTGATCACAATTTTCTAGAACACTACTCGATCCACTCTTTGTTGGATAAACTACAAATCTTGTGCATTCTTCCTTTTGTCTTTCTTCCATTTTTCTCTCTCTTCATTACTGAGGGCTCATTCTTTTGCTTCATTCTTACGTTTTGGAAACACAAACTAGACATAATCCCTCACATCATAAGCGTTCAATGTTGTCTCCATTCTAATGGCCCACACATCATAATCCCTCCCTCTAAATGGTGGAAATTGGGGCTGGAAACTAGATGAAGCCATATTTAACAAAAATCTTCTTTTATAAACTTTTTAAAGCACCTTTTAAAAAACTCCTTATATTTGTTTATATAAAGAACGTTATCTAGAAAAATAAATGTAAAAGCTTTTTATAACCTTTATAAAATACTCCAACATAAAACATTTTTGAAAAATTATTATAATAAATCCTTTTATCATCATTTTAAGCAAATACCTTATAAAAGAATTATAAATAATTTCATTAAAATATTTTCCCAAACTTTCCGAATCCATTTCCAACCTTTATGAATAAATTTTCATATGAGTCACATTTTAACTTTCACAAAATTTTTGACTCTTTTGTACCTCATGTCCCCTTTAAAAATGATTTTAATATGAAGTATGTAGCTGAAGGGATTAACCTTTTGAATGTGATTTACTTTTTGAACTGTATTTTTTGATCAGCACACCTTTTGATAGAGTTGGGATGTGTTGATCTGGTCCAAACTAGAGAATCAAAGGTTTTTCTAAATCAACACAGTTTGTGACTGATAGAAGATTCATTGTCCAGTTACCTTAATATAAAAAAACAATTGTAGCACACCTTAAATATACGAAATTTTTGCAATCTAAAATTTTATAAAAGTCATCGACCTTCTTTACTTGGTCATCTTATTTGCTGGCTCTACTAGCTCCACGCATCCTATGTTCCTTCCTTGGTTCTGATACCAATTTGTTGGAAAGGAAGAGGAGTATAGGCACAAAATAACACAAATAATTCGCCTACAATAACACGATTTGTGACCCTTAAATTGATCACAAAAAATTGATGGCTACAATGACTATGGTGAGGGGTATCTAAACCTGTTCCAACTAGCGACTCACCTAAAATAACTTGACATGAAACCACATACTAAATTCGACTATGAATTAACTCGACTAAAATCAACTTGACTCAGTTAAATGACTCTCTAATTTTAGCCAAATTCTTCATGTGAGAGTAATTAACTATTTTAACATTTATTTATCCATTAACTCTTCATTACTCGGTGACGGAAATTTTTGGTTTTATGATCCCCATTCGTCAATGAGAGACTTCTGGATTTTAGACGCCATATCTCTTAATCCTCCATTACAGCCATATGGGACATGTTGAACTCCCAATATTATTCATGAAAGATGTCCTCACTGATATACTCCTCTTCCATTCTTTTGTGGACATCCTCAAGCCTTCTCATGTGGAGTCCTTACTTCTATCTTCATATTTTTCCTTCACTGATATTTTTGATGCATATTTTACTGCTTTTACTTTTTGCTCCCAAATTAAGAGAGGAAAACAAAAAATCCATCCACCCTTGGCTTGAGATACCGCTTCAAAAAATACATAGGAACTTAGCCAATAAGGGTTGAAGTAGGAAGGGAGGGGGGCATAATATTCTTGAGAGTGGAGGGAGAGTAGGATAATCTTATTACTTGACCCACTCTAAGGAAAAATTCATGGAAACAAGAAATATATGATAAAGACAATCATTATTTGTTAGGAATTGGTTCAACTTGGCCACAATGTGACCAAGTGCAATTCGCTTAATTATCCACATATCCTTGCTATGGGTTAGAAAAAAATAAATGAGCTCACAAGAGGAAATAATATCTTTTATTTTTTCTTTGAAAGGAGTCAATTACACGACTCCCATTTTTTCCTCTAGGTGAATAGCTATATTAAATTCACCCCCCAATAATGCACTTTCTTATGAACCATGATTCATCATGGCTAATTAAAAAATTCCAACGAAACAAGTTCTTATGATAAACCACTCATACCTACACATTGAAAATAATTCATGTCTCATTCCTTGTAATGTGAAGATGGGTGGCTAGCCACTGTTGTGTATTTTGTTTTGAAATTAATTGAAACATTGTATTATAACATAATGTATAAAGCCCTCCATAGTCACCTAGTGATCTAACTGTAGAATCTTGAATTTCTTCCCATAAGGAATTACTCTTTTGGAGGGCTTCATTTTTCCCCAATTTTTTTCTCAAATCATGAAACTCTCAAGATATTTCATCATAAAATTGCTCGGTTAAGTACTTTTCCTTGAAATATTATTGGAACTCATCCCAAGTCACATTTTGGTCTTCAATTCACACATTTTTCACCTCTTCGCACCATAATGTAGCCTTTTCCCGCAATTGATAAATAGCTAGGTGAGCCTTGAGTTTGTTTCTATGCTCATAGACTTGGAATTTTTTTTCATATCAATTATCCAAGCTTCCACCACTTATTTAGCTTCTCCATCAAATGTAAGAGGCTTAATTTTCAGAATTCACCCTGTAATTCTACTTTTTGCTTCTTCAGCTCTTGCTGATCTGAAATATTACCGGATTCAACTTCATTATAAGTTCTACTCTTCTTACTCCATTGGGTAAGACTCCCTTCTAGGTTGTCATGAACTTAATTTTGTTGCTCTCCATGGTTGTCCCTCTCTGGAGTGGGTTGTGCAATGTGATGGTTCTGATTATCTGAGAGACTCTTTAGGTATCATTTCTCACTCTATCATTAACCTTTAATTATTTCTTTGTACCTGAATCATCTCAATCTAAGGTTACTGCACCGTATCCAAAGATCTATTTGCCTGACAGTGTTTCTCTTTCAACAATCTATTGGTTTGTTGGTGTTGGTGCATGCTTAATTGCACACACATTTTTGGGTTGACCTCAGGATTAGACAGAGGATGGGCTTCCCCTATAGTTCATGGCGTTTGGTGACTGGATCCTCTCCCCATTGGAACTTCTTACCAATTTTCCTATCACTGTGCACAATTTAAAAGAAAGAAACAAAATTAAAACACCCAATTTATCTCAATGGCCCATCTAGCCCCAACATGTAACAACGCTCTGATACAACTTGACACTTATACATGAAAACTTACCATAAAAATTGAAAAACTTAACTATGTAATTAAAATATTACATATACTTACCATTTACTTTGAAATTATAAACATATTTGTATTTACCTACGTTGCAACACATATGTATATTGTCACATATATGTCACAACTACAAAATTATATTTATTCCACTAATGCATCATATATCTCAATAACATAAATATATATTGCAACATGAAATCATTGTGTATCTTAACCCATGTTCGGTCAGAAGTACCTAATTATATTTATTCAAGCATCAAGTGTTTTGTACCTTAGGATTTCGATTTGATTACAAAATTTAAAGTTATGTTTCGTTATCAATACATTACATGGTATATCAACTGGCAGTTTATAATTGCAAATTTATTAGGTCTTGAATGCTGGACCACCTCATCTCTGTCTTTGGCCATCTATCACAATAGCTGGCTTACATGTTTCCTACATATTAATTCCCTGTGGAGTCTCGTTATCATAGATCTATGGAAACCCTAAATCGAATGGTCTAGACAAGGGCTGGGATGGTTAGGGTAACCACCCACCGCATGCCTCACCTTCCAGATCATTCTTCATCGCTGCTCCAGATTGTTCCACTCTGCAAGTTTGCTCGGTGCCTAAGATAGATTAGCAGTTCTAGCATGGTCACTTAATGTGATAGCCCGACCTTATTACGGCTTTAGCTTGTCTCAAATAGGTTCATCCTTGACTATTTTTGTGCAAAAGAATTATATTGTTTTATTTTCTTATGCAAGGGATTCAGTTGTTTATACATGTTGTGTTTTCCTTTTTATCTATGGCTCATGGTTTCTCCATCTGTGTAATACATTATTCCTTTTCGTGATACAGGTATGCCTCCACCATTCACATTTCCTTTACTATTTGGGATGTTTCGAGTTTATTTGGTTTCAATGGATAACCCCGGGAGGGTCTCATCTATTGGAATTTCTTCATTCATCACTTTATTTCATTCTTGGAAAACACAACTGAGCGTCTCTGTGCGGGTTTCTTCTTCCTTCTAGATAAAGGATGTGAATTTGGCTACTGCAAGTCGGCTAGTGTAGGTAACCAAATTGAACTCGAATGAGCTTTTCCTAATTCAATATTCTTGGCATTCAGATGTTTGTTCTTCAACATTATTTTGATTTAATTCATAAGTCTGCTCTAAGTTTTAACATGTACTGTACCTACCCTTTGGGTGCATGTTTGGATTATGACGGAATCACATGGGTTATTCTGGTTTGACAAGGCGGTACATAGGTATGATCAGAGGACCATGACCCCTGCCCTATCACCACGTGGCTCGGCTCTAAACCTATGACCCTTAATATTCTAAATTTTGCAGATATTATTTCTATCCATGTTCTCCAGTCTTTATAGTTTTCTTTATTAGCTAATTGTTTTGTGATAGCATAAGTAGAATAATCCTATTTCATGTAGCAAGTAGGGGCAAATCTGTTTTACTAGTTTTTGTCAGTGTCATGTAAAAAATAAATATATTTCCTCTATGGATTTTGAGTTTAATAACTCCTAACTAGTCATAATTCCAGTTTATCCAAGTTATTTAAATTTCACTTTAAAATTCATTCGTTCTATCTTTTAAAGGAAAAACTGGGTATTTTTCACTATTCCATCTTAACATATATGACTAAATAACATAATAATGGAGCTAAGTTATACATACTCCTTGTTTATTTCTATCACTTGAACTATGAGAAAAAACACATAAAATACTTATCTATGTATTTTCCTTCATAATAACTGATGGTTCCGCCCAACCTTCAAAGAGGCAATCACGTCCTCTACTCCCCATATGCTCTGCACCAGATTCTTAGGTAGTAGGTAATTATCAGAAGAAATGCCTCAGGAACTCATTTCAACCTATCCTTCCCTTGGGTTTAGAGCTCCACTAGTTTTCCTCCCAGCTCTCGACAACTCTTTGCAACATTCTGTTGTTAACCCCCATCATCTCTTTCTGAATAGAACCCCTTCCCCCACTCAGGATTTCCTTTTTATCCTCTTGGGGAAGGTAACTATTAGAAACTGTCTCTACGTCTTTACTCTGGAATCTTGGAATAATTTTACCATTTAGTTAATCCATTTTACTTAGGATACTTTATCAATTTTATTTATGGAATAAAATCAAATCTTATAAATGAATAATCCAATTCGTGAATTCTTCATAATACAAATGTATTATCTAATATCCCCTTTCTTGATCCCGTCAAAGTGGATAGAATTGACCCATGGTATTAACCCATGGTATTGACCCATGGCATTTCTTGATGGTATTTTCCCATGGTATTGACCCATGGTATTGACCCGTGGTATCTCTTGTTGGTATTGACCCATCAAGCCTATAAAAGGGGAGAGAAGCTAGGCATTTGGGGCATTCTGGATTATCTACTTTATTATGTTTGGGTTGAGAATCTGGCCTGGCCAGTTCTTTTATTGATCCCGGGACGAAAACCCCGCGGTAATGTTTATGTGGTGGATCCATTCAGGATTCACAATTGAGCTTCAATTTCTTATGTTTGTTGTGTTGTGTGATGTGTTGATTTATTTAGAATTTTGATATTTGGGATATTACAGTGGTATCAGAGCTGTGCATCCTGCCAGCCTGAGAATTTTACGCAAGGAACTTCGGTGAAATTTATTTTTCACCCTAGCCAGTATTTCTCACTTCGGTGATATTTATCACCCTAGTTTGATTTTTATTTTTCAGTAAATTATTTTTATTGGGAGACATAAGTGAAGGGAAAATCATTTATAAGTCTGGGTTAAATTTGTGAAAATATTTGAAGGCGTGATTGACAAAATATTCCTATGAAAAATTAATATATTATTGTTTGGGTATGGGAGAAGATGGACCGTCTTGAAGAAATTTTGAAAAACAACCAGAAAATTCTTGATTTACTAGTGAGGTTATATGGTCCTTTAAGTAGCCATATCTCTATAGACCAAAATGATAATCAAAGAAATAACGAAATCTGCAGTAAGAATAAACTGAGGAGTAGAGGACTATGCTTTATCTGCAAGGGACCTTGGGCTCTTAACCATTCCTGTCCAGGTGATAAGAAGAAGGAAACAAAGATAGAACAAGAGGAGATTACTTCAAATCATGGGAAATATTTTGTAAATGGGTCTATTGATCTTCAGGATGGTGAGCAACATCGTGGCATTATTCAGGGAGGCTTGGAGGACAACAAACATTTGGAAGTGCATCTGGAAATTCTACCTAATGCCATTGATGAGGTTGATTCCTATACAATGGAGTTCGTAGATCCCCAGGGGAATATCCATGAAGAATATGAACAATCAAGTATAGATAAAATTCCACCAATGCATCTATGTTCGATAGTTGAAAGGGATGAACATATTGCCTCCACAGATGAAGAAGACTTGGGAGATTTGAGTGAGGATCCAGCCATAGTGAACCACCATGATGAGTATGATCACGAGGAGCAACATGAGAAAGATAATGTGAAAAATGGACCATTCCTAGAGAATTGGTCAAAGGCTCAAGTTGAAGATGTGGTCATTAGGCATCGGGTGCAAACAGATACAGAGACAGTCAGCGCGGCACTAGAATTGCTAGTAGAAGACTTTCGAGAAAAGATCAAGCATTTCAAGACAGATCTTATGTTGTTGAAGCAGAAATTCTGGACAGTCCGAGACATTGCCTTAAAAGAGAACAGAAAAATTAAGGAACTCATAGGGGTATGTGCCGAATCAAAGACCAAGTTGTCTAGTGTTGAAGAATGACTCAAATCCCTCACAAGGCAGCAAGAGGAGTACGATTGGGAGTTCCAGAGCAGCCCTCTATAGGAATACATAGATAAAGCTTGCAACATCAACAACCCACCTTTATACATTGGGAAGAGAAGGGAAGAGTTCTCCAACTGCATCAAGTTGGGTAACCAAGTAGAGAAGCATGAATTGAGCATCGAACAACATCAACATAGTAGATTTGCAGATATTAATCCCTCCCCAAGTCGGGATTGGTGAGAGATTATGAGTTGGTATTCTATCGATAGATTGATTCTTTGGAGGATACTCACAGCCGAGGGCATATTGCAGCTTGGGCCCTTTGGTACGGACAACCATGAAGGGTTAAAATGGTACCATAACCCACAGGTCCCAGGATTTAGGTGGCATTGGGATCCAGGAGAATCCATTGGGGAAATGATTGGCCAAAGGATTGTTTGGGATCCAAGTAGATCTATTCCGGAAGGATTCGTCAAAGGATTGTTTGGGATCCAAGTATCGAAGGATCCATTCAGGACCATTCAAAATGGAGGGCACATCAGATTGTATGGGATCCTGGTATCCATGTACAAATGCTTCTGTTATGGATAGAAGTGGATCTCTTGAGGACAACCAATCTTTGGGCGAGAGGATTTGTAATATCCCCTTTCTTGATCCCGTCAAAGTGGATAGAATTGACCCATGGTATTAACCCATGGTATTGACCCATGGAATTTCTTGATTGTATTTTCCCATGGTATTGACCCATGGTATTAACCCGTGGTATCTCTTGTTGGTATTGACCCATCAAGCCTATAAAAGGGG
The DNA here is from genome assembly GCA_034641835.2 of Pinus albicaulis. Classification (NCBI taxonomy): domain Eukaryota; kingdom Viridiplantae; phylum Streptophyta; class Pinopsida; order Pinales; family Pinaceae; genus Pinus; species Pinus albicaulis. The sequence continues at coordinate 899,252,471 of CM076571.1, read as the reverse complement.
AGAGAAGCTAGGCATTTAGGGCATTCTGGATTATCTACTTTATTATGTTTGGGTTGAGAATCTGGCCTGGCCAGTTCTTTTATTGATCCCGGGACGAAAACCCCGTGGTAACATTTATGTGGTGAATCCATTCAGGATTCACAATTGAGCTTCAATTTCTTATGTTTGTTGTGTTGTGTGATGTGTTGATTTATTTAGAATTTTGATATTTGGGGATATTACATATTATAAAGTCTGTCAACCATAGTTAAAATAAAATAAGGTGTTACAATTATAGATTAATGGAATGTGATATATATATATATATATATATATATATATATATATATATATATATATAAGGTTACATGAGTCTTATTCATGGTTTAAAATGATGTAACCTTATATATATATATATATATATATATATATATATATATATATATATATATATATATATATATATATATAAGGTTACATGAGTCTTATTCATGGTTTAAAATGATGTAACAAAATATCTCACCAGTCACACCTCACTAAGCTCTAAAATCATATGTTTAAATAAATAAATATACAAAATTTTATTTAAATTATTAAATTTTATGTAATGCATTATCTTTATTTTTGGGCAATGAATTGAGGTCTCATTATCTATTGATGAAAACAAATATATATAATTTGGCCATTGTTATCTTCCACGAGGGTAATGAAGAATTGAGAATTAATTGTAACTAATTGTTTTAGAACTAAGAACTAATTGGAATTATTTGTTAGCAGAGTTTAAGAGGTGTCTTTTTAGAGGGAATTTATTGGAAATTAAAAAAGTTATCCTTATTTTACAATTCATAACCATAAAAATAAAAATTTGAAAATAAAAAATCAAAGACATAAACATACATCCGCCTCTATTAGATAAGCGTTTAATGTTCTAATAGAGAAAAGTGTTTACCAATTATATGTGAGACAAACCTCTATAAGAATTGGCTTTAGAGTGTCCAACTTGCCTAGGATTTAGTTCCTTGAATCACAAATATTTAGTTTTGTGAGTGTTTACCAATTATATGTGAGACAACCCTCTATAAGCATTAGCTTTAGAATGTCCAACTTGCTCATGATTTAGTTCCTTCAATCACAAATATTTTGTTCTTTGAGTCACACCAATTAAGCAACACCTTTCCATGCCAATACAAATCCACAACGTAAAGGTAGTGATTCTATCATCCACTGGTGTTTTTAGGATGTGGAATCCACATAACAATATTATGAGCAATACAAATTTATTGAAAATCACAACGTTCATTTCCATCACATGAACGGGTGTGGTCATGAAAATGGCATGTAGATTCTTTAGTTCTAAACATGCCCTCAAAGTTCCTATAAATCCACACAACATAAAAGTAGTGATTCTATCATTCAGTAGTGTTTTCACGAAGTGCAAGCCACATAACAATATTATCTTAAGCACCATAAATTTATTGAAAATCACAACCTCCATTTCTGTCACATGAACAGGTGCGGTCTTGAAAATGGCATGCATATGATTTAGTTATAAACATGCCCTCGAACATACTATAACTCCACAAACACTTCCTCCTTGGAAATTTCTTGCTCCTTGTCTCGACATGACCAAGGTAGGGAACAATATCATGGCTAGATTTAGCAACCTCGAGTTGAAAGGAAAAAACACATGCAATGAAGAAAACCTAGAGAATCCTTTATTGAGTTAACATTTTTCAATAAATGAAAATCATGGCTACCAATGGCATGCATATGATTTAGTTCTAAACATGCCCTCGAACATCCTATAACTCTACAGTCCATTCCTCACTGAAAACTGCCCTCTCCTTGTCTTGACATGGCCAAGGTAGGGAGAAATAGCTTGGCTAGATTTAACAGCCTCAGGTTGAAAGGACAAAACATATGCAATCAAGAAAACCTAGAGAATCCTTTATGGAGTTGACATTTATTAGTAAATGAAAATAATGGCTACCAAGAGTTGTGAAAGAAGAAAAGAGTCGACACATAAAGACAATAGAGTTGAAAGGCAACAATGTTTTGATTCTAGGAATTTGCATGTTGTTGTGAGGCTCATGAAGTAACATTAGCAAGGTCAAGCTAAGAAGTAGAGTGAGCCAGCCCAGGAACAGTGGTTTGATACTGGGAATGTCCATATTGTATGGGGGGAGGAACATTAGCAAGGTCAAGCTAACAAGTGGAGATAGCTACCCTAAGGATGGCACTAAAGGTTATACATCGTAAAGAATAGATATAAACATTGGGCATGAACATAGTAATTTTCACTTTACATGCAAGTTGGTGAATTTGAAAACAAAGACATGAACATGTTGAGTGTTGTGACGTGGGTTGGATGGCATGGCTCACTAGTTGCCAACTCTTCTCTTTATCACACCCTTTGAGGAACTATCTATTCTAGAAATAAAATAATTTTAAATTTTAACTTTATTCAAGCAATAGTATAATTAAAGTTCAATGATATTTACAAATACTTTTGGAAAAAATAAGCATTTCAAAAAATTAGTGTCTTTTATATTTTTATTAATAAAAATTATAAATAAATTATTGAAAAGTTTTATATTTTTATTAATAAAAATTATAAATAAATTATTGAAAATACTTTATTTACAATAGTTTAATTTTAGTCTTGAGGGTTAGTTGAATTGTTTGAGCTTATGCTGTTTAAACACTTTTTTTTTTTAATTGAGAGCTCATGTGTTTTTCAAAATCCGTCTCATAAAAAAATGTTAAATATTTTAGATAAATTAACATTGAAAGTATATATAATATCTATATTATAAATTAAAATAACACATAATATCATTGTTATTGAATTGTTAATGTATTCCCTAAAATATATGCTTTTACGCTATGGTTTTGACGAGTTTATTATTCTTAAATGATGGTTTTTAAGCCAAATATTCATCCATATATCACAGATCTTTAAAAAAAAATACAATTTAATAAAAAGAAATACATATTTAATATTAAAAATAGCTATTAATTAATATTTAAATAAATTTATTTTAAAAAAATTATATATATATCCAACAGAATTATAGACCGTAAATACGAATATTCACAAATCCATTGAAATACGAATATTCCAATCCCATTAGGTATGTGGATAAGGTCACTTTTTGTTTAGTGAATGCGATCATGACTCGGAATATTGGAAATTCTATGTGGATAAGGTCACTTTTTGTTTAGTGAATGCGTTCATGGCTCAGAATATTGGAAATTCTCGCGCACATAATGAATCCACGTGGATATATTTTTCTTCCATTAATCCCTCTCGTTCTAGTCAAGTGTGCGTTAGCACCCTCACCCATATGAATCCATATGAATGACTGACTGACTCCGTCTCTCTCCGGGTGGTCCAGCGAGAATCGCCCATATGAATAGTGAGTGATTTAAATTAAGATAATTTGATATATATAATTATAAATATAATTATACAAATGAGAAAATTTATGTATAAAAATCAATTATTTAACGGTTAATTTAAAATTAATTCTACTCAATTTTAATTTATAAAACTAAATTAATTATTTAATTTTAAATAAAACAACCCATATTAATTTTATATTTGACTTATTTTACAAAATATTCTTAGGTTAAAGTGATTAACCTTCGTTCAAAATCACATTCAATGTAAAACTCAACATAGTTAAAAAATTAAATGTATTTCTCCATTTTATTATATTCAATAGATAACATATTTCTGAAACATAGATATTTTTTTTAATTAAATTTTATTATTATTATTTTTACCTTTAGAATCGAAATGTTTTCCTGTTATCATAATGAATATAACCTAAAGTGGTATAGTTTCGTTTTTATAGTACCTTTTTTCTAATATCATTTTTCTATAGATTCAATCTCAGTAGTGTCATAATCTTTACGATACCTTTCTCTTTATACATTCAAACTGCATACACTGTAGGTATGTTGTATGCTCAGGTAATTCACTCCATTGCAGGTTTTGTTTCTTACACTTCCCTGTTTTTCAAATTTCACATTACCTTTTCATGGATATAATGATACAAACATAAATATTGAGATATCAAAACTATTATAAATCGAGTCACACCCACGTACAATGTTATAGCATATAGCATATCTTGAGTGCGATTGTAAACATATTCCGTGAAATTATGGATAATTTTACGAGTTAGAATGAGATCTATGTTTCGATCTCTTTGAAATAAATGAATTTTTCAAATTTGGAATACGAATAAGAATGACCCATCTCCATTTTCGCGGTATTAAATGTTACAGAAATGGTAAGATACAGAGACAAATTTGTGGAGAACGAAACAAATTTCTCTGATGTCGTGAAATAATTGTGTGCTCTCTTTATATAATAATTACAATTCAGAGGAGGACATGATAATTATTGCAAAATATGAGTTCAACACTCTAGTGTCCTATTCTTGATGAAAAAACGATGTTTCATTCCTCATGTCAATTGTCTTATGCTTTATGAATACGGACAAACATTGATCTCTTTTATGAATGAGTGACATTTTTGATAAAAAAATTCGAGTTCATAAATGGCTGGTAATTTTACAAATTCAAATGATGTTTGATTTGGTTTCTATTCTCAGACTTGGGAGTCAGAATTTCTATGAATGTATGTTGATATATGTTGATAAAGTTGAGTGTGGGATGTGAAAGTTTTGGGTCTTCTATAAGATAATAGATGTCACTTTCAGATATATCAATGCGTTAGTTTCAGAGATATCAAAGATGCCTGAGTGAACTGACCCTCGGCCATTAGTAAGTTCTTTTTCCCTCCATGGTATACTGTTCCAACTGACTGAATATTTTTTTCCTTAATTTTCTACCCCTTCTTTACGATGCCAGCATTGTGGAACCCCTTCTTCCAAGCCCATCATGAGCACAATACCGATGCTTTTTATCCGTTTCTCTATGCACGCATGCGCGTTCTTTTCTCTGTAATAAAATAAAACAAGCTGGCAATACCCAAGTTGCAAGACAAAGATGATTAACGAAATCTTGTGTTGGGGTCGGTGTGAGCGAGGAACAACTTGTTTCTATTTCCTTTCTACCAACACCAAAGTGAAAGGCTACAAAAGGTGGAGATAATGATGAAGGTAACCACGAAATCATCTGTGTACTGCTACGTAGCTATTGCAAGTTGAAAATATCATTATCTTTTATGAGCCATTGATCTCTTATCTTTCCAAATCGGAAGAAGTTACACGCTCGACTTTTCTTGCCAAATCAGTTTAAAAAAAAAATCGAAGTGACCGCATCATCGTTATCTCGCAATTTGCTGTTTGATCTCTTTCTTTCTTGCAAGTTGAAACTATTTGAAATCATCATGTTGAAAAGTACACCTCAATTCCTTCCAAAGCTGGAATGTTCAACTTGCCTCAAGGGAGAGATGATATCATGGATCACCAATATTACGATCGTCTCTAACCAACCAAACAAAAGTTGAAAATTATGTCGTTTGATTAATGTTAAGAATGGTCATCAGTGTTAATTGATGGATAATAACAGTCAACATCAAGACTGAATTTGATGGGCAAACTATCTATCTACCACGGGTCATCTATCTATCTTCTTATGAAGTATCTGTCACTGGGTCATCTAGCCATGATTATATATATATATATATATATATATATATATATATATATATATATATCTTTTCTTTATTGAAATTGTGAAAATGGATAAAGAGATTGTAATTCAATGTACAATCCCATCTTGAAATTTCGATCCTGATAAGCACTAATATCAAATCACCAAAATTTTGAAATAAATTTTTTAAATCGAGGTTCCTCGTGTTGGTGCCTCCTTGGGCTCACAAAATACAAATCGCTCCTATATTTTGTATTGTCCATGCCCTTAAAATCTCTACTATTTTTTATTGCCAATTTGGGTTCCCCTTTCAACGACCCTAATGGGTGATATGTCGCTCAACTCAGGAGGATCTGCCCCTCCTCTACCACCCCTTACTCTAATGTTTAACGACCCTGTGGCCAATACCGAGTTTGACCAAAGACCTTGACTAATGAGTTTTTTTTAAGAAATTAGTTGAGACCTTGACTAATGAAACTTTTTAAGAAATTAGTTGAGACCTTGAAACTCTCCTTCAATTCCAATCTGCGAAGAGCTATGTCTTTGTGCTCAGAATATAAAAGGATAATTCGGAAATTCTCTAGGCTCTAACCTTCCACGAGTTCTATGAACTCTTGAGTGGAAAGAAATGGGCACCCTTGCATCAAAGGTGGCATATCCTCTTCATTCTTAAAAAAGGGGTACTTTTTAGGTTTCGAAGAGAAAAAGAATCAAGACCTAATTCTTTATAGTGGCTTGTACTTGATAGTTTCTCATGGTATCTATGTGAACGTATAGAACCCTAATTTTAACCCTAAGAATGCAAACCCCTATTTTGTGTTAGTGTGGTGAAGTTTCGTTATTTCTCTCTACACTAGTGGAAAAATGAAACTTTCCATAATATTTGAAATGTGATTGGACAAATATATTAATAGTGTTGAGCCACATAAGGGAATGTTAACCTACACATGAAGTTTTCTGGACGTAGACTTGGAAAAAGATATGTCGGAAACAATGCAGTTAAACCTAGACAATTTCTCCCTTCTACAAAACATTGACTAAAACTAGCTTTAGTTCAAGTGGAAATCATGCCATGAATATTAGTATTGTGTGTGAAATCTCTCGCAAGTTGACATAGCCGAAACAAGAGGAAGAAGGTGAACAATGACAACAACTAAAGTATTGACAAGGGCCCAATAAGTGTTCATCGACATGAAAAACTATTGTAAAACAAGTTGTCACTGAGAATTCCCCTCCACCCCCAAAGGATCCTTCGAAATGTTAGAAATCTTCCTTCAACAAAGGAAAATAGGTCAATCCACAAGAAAATAGTTTCATTTCATTAAAAAATCTAGAAGATGGAGGTGAAAACCAAATCAATGTTACTTAGGATATTCATAACCCTTTCAAAGAAGTTGTAGCTTCCAAGGAAATTCCTCTTCTAGAGGACATCCCAATTGAGATTGAATATTCATCTAAAGATTAGGAGGTTTTCGTTTCCCATAAAATCCCTCACACCTCTCATGTCCATTCCTTTGCAAATTCTACTAATGAAAGGTATGACGATGAAATGATGAAAGAAACTATGTTGAGAAAAATTCCTCTGAAAGATGAAAGAAAAGTAAATAGGGAGATTCATAGTGATAGAGAAATAATGAGGGAAGTGGTTTTCCCCCATGCAAGGGGAAACCCTAAAAAATTTAGTAAATGGTGAATATAGTATCCTAGAATTGTAGAGGAATGTGGAGTAGAAAAAAATCTCTTAGAAGTCATCATTTTGAAAACAAAAATCCCTATCCTTCCTCTTCGTGAGAAAAAAATTGGGGAAAAATTAAGCCCTCCGAAAGAGTAAGTACTTATGGGAATAAATTCATGCTTCTATAGTTAGATCACTAGGTGACTTTGGAGGGCTTTATACATTATGGTATGATACAATGTTTCAATTAATTTCAAAACAAAATACACAACATTGGCTAGCCACCCATCTTCACATTACAAGCAATGAGATATGTATTATTTTTAATGTATACGTATGAATGGTTTATCATAAAAACATGTTTTGTTGGAATTATTTAATTAGCCATGATGAATCATGGTTCGTAATAAAGTGTATTATTGGGGGTTGAATTTAATATAACTATTCACCTGGAGGAAAAAAGGGGAGTTGTGTAATTTACTCCTTTCAAATAAAAAATAGAAGATTTTATTTCCTCTCATGAGCTCATTTATGTTTGTCTAACCCATAGCAAGGATATGTGGATAATTACGAGAATTTCACCTGGTCACATTATGGGCAAGTTGAACCAATTCCTAAAAAATAATGATTGTCTTTATCATATATTTCCTATTTCCATGCTTTTTTCCTTAGAGTGGGTAAGTAAAAAGATTATCCTACTCTCCCTCCACTCTCAAGAAGATTATGCCCCCCTCCCTTCCTAGTTCAACCCTTATTGCCTTAGTTCCTATGGATTTTATGAAGTGGTATCTCAAGCCAAGGGTGGATGAATTTTTTGTTTTCCTCTCTTAATTTAGGAGCAAAATGTAAAAGCACTAAAATATGCATTAAAAATATGAGTTAAGGAAAAATATGAAGATAGAAGTAAGGAAGTTGATCTCCACAAGAGAAGGCTTGAGGATGTCCACAAAAGAATGGAACATGAGTATATCAGTGAGGACATCTTGCATGAATAATCTTGGGAGTTTGACATGTCCGATATGGCTGTAATGGACGAGTAAGAGATATGGCATCTAAAATCCATAAGTCTCTCATTGAGGGATAGGGATTAGAAAACCAAAAATCTCCATCACTGAGCAATGAAGAGTTAATGGATAAATAAATGTTAAAATAGTTAATTACTCTCACATGAAGAAGTTGGCTGAAATTAGAGAGTCATTTAACTAATTCAAGTTGATTCAATTCGAGTTAAGTCATAATCGAATTTATTATGTGGTTTTGTGTCGAGTTATTTTAGGCGAGTCACTAGTTGGAACAACTTTGGATAAGTTTGTGTGATCAATTGAAGAGTCACAACTCATGCTATTGTAGGTGAATTATTTGTGTTATTTTGTGCCTATACTCCTCTTCCTTTCCAACAAATTAGTATATGAACTGAGGAAGGATCATAGGATGCATGGAGCTAGTAGAGCGAGTAAATAAGAGGGCCAAGTAAAGAAGATTGGTGACTTTCATAAAATTTTAGACTGCAAACTTTTCGTATAGTTAAGGTGTGCTACAATTTTTTTTCTTGATTAAGGTAACTGGACAATGCATCTTCTATGAGTCACAAACTATGTTGATTTAGAAAAACCTTTTATTCTCTAGTTTGGATCGGATCAACACACCCCAACCCTGTCAAAAGGTGTGTTGATAAAAAAATACCGTTCAAAAACTAAATCATGTTCAAAAGGTTAATCCCTTCAGCCGCATACCTCATATTAAAATAATTTTTAAAAGGGAAGTGAGGTATAAAAGAGTCTAAAATTTCATGAAAGTTCAAATGTGACTCATATGAAAATTTATTCGTAAAGGTTGGAAATGGATTCGTAAAGTTTGGAAAAATATTTTTATGAAATTCTTTATAAGTCTTTTATAAGGTCTTTATTTAAAATGATGATAAAAGAATTTATTATAATAACTTTTGAAAAATGTATTTCGTTGGAGTATTTTATAAAGGTTATAAAGAGCCTTTACATTTATTTTTCTAGATAACTTTTTTTATATAAACAAATATAAGGAGTTTTTTTAAAAGGAGTTTTGAAATTTTTTTAAAAGAATATTTTTGTTAAAGATGGTTTCATCTAGTTTCCAGCCCCAATTTCCACTATTTACAGGGGGGGATTATGATGTGTGGGTCATTGGGATGGAGATGACATTGAACGTTCATGATGTGTGAGATTATGTCGAGTTTGGGTTTCCAAAACCTAAGAATGAGCCCTCACTAATGAAGAGAGAGAAAAATGGAAGAAAAACAAAAGGAAGAATGCATAAGCTTTGTAGCTTATCCAACAAGGAGTGGACCGAGTAGTGTTCGAGAAAATTATGATCACGACTTCGAAAAAGTATAAAGGTATGGCCAAAGTAAATATTATTAAGTTGCAAAATACTAGAAGATATTTTGAAAGTATGTAGATGAAGGAGACAAAGGACCTTGATTCATTCATAAATCGGGTCATGATATTCGTAAATTAGTTAAAAATTTATGTTGATGATATTAAAGATCAAATAATGGTTGAAAATTTCATCGGATCTTTGTATATCAAATTTGACGCAATAGTTGCAACAATATAAGAAATGAAGGATTTGGAAACATTGACAGTTGATGAGTTGATGGGATCACTTCTATTCCATGAGGCAAGGATAGACAAAAATAAGGATTCGACTTTAGAAACCGCTTTCAAAATACAAGTTTATATTTTAAGAGACATAAGTTGAGGAAGATATAGACCAAGAAGCAGAGATGAGGCAGAATTCATGGTGGTTAGAGAGATGGTCGAGAAGAGCATGAACATATAAGTGGAAGCAACAACATAATCTTCAAAAATAATCAAAGAGTTCATAAATCCAAGGTGATGTGTTATATTGCAATAAATTTGGCTACTATGCCCATGATTGCAAGAAGAGGATAGTTGATCATGGAAATGAGAAATCTAACATAACTACAGAGGATACCAACTCCATATTCCTAGCTTTCTATACCATGCATGAACCTTCTGATAATGTGTGGCTATTATAGAATGGTTGCAGTAACCACATGAAAGGAAAAAATAAATTGGTTGGAAATTTGGATCGATTTGTGAAGACAAAGGTAAGGTTGGGGAATGACAAGACCATGGATGTAGATTGAAAAGGAGTGGTCAACATTATGAATAAGTAGGGGGATCCAAAGACAATTTTAGAGATATATTATGTGCCTAGTCTCAAACATAATTTGATAAGTGTTGGTCAACTGATGGAGAAAGGATACATAGTTACTTTTCAAGGATAAGATTGTGTTATATAAGACAATCGCCCATGTAAGCAGCAGATAGAAAAGGTGAAAATGAAGAGGAACAAAATCTTTCCTCTAATTACAAATTACAATGATAAGGTTCATTCTTTTACATTTTCATATTCTGATGACTATCGTTTTTGACACTTTCAGTTTGGAAACCAACACTTCTATGGTTTAAGTTTGTTGAAACATAAATAGATGGTTAGAGGATTCCTCCCATCAAATAAATTGCTAGTGCTTGTGAGTTTTTCATCTTGGGAAAGCAACACCATGAAAGTTTTCCAAAGGGAGTTGCATACAGAGCAAAGATACCTTTTGAGCTATTGCATACAGACCCATGTGGACCTACGAGAAAAGAGACAAATGGTGGAATTTGTGAGTTTTTCACTTTCATTGATTATTATAGAAGAAAGACATGGGTTTACTCCCTGAAGCATAAGTAACAAACTTTTGCAAATTTCAAAGAATTCAAAGTCTTAGAAGAGAACCTATGTGATAAAAAAAAAAGGTATTGAGGTCAGATCATCATGGAGAATATGATTCAAAGGCATACGATGATTACTGCAAACAACATGGAGCCATAATACAATTTACAAATACATACACACAATGACAAAATGGTGTAGAAGAGAGAAAGAACAGAACAATTATGAACATGGCAAGGATCATGTTGAAAGGAAGAAACTTGTCTAATGAGTATTGGGCAGAAGCAGTTGCATGTGTTGTTGATGTTATAAATGAATCTCCTACAAAGAGTGATGCAACCATGGAACCTTGGCACTAATTCAGTTTATCTGGCACTACTCTTTTCTAAACATTCGCTATCCATTTTTAATACAGCACCCATATATTAGCTTTACTTTACTAAGGAAAGGTTCCAATCTTGGGTGATTTTGTTTCCTTAAATTAGGTAACGAATCAATGCTTCCTTGCCACAAGACTAATAACTACATTTGGGTAAGATCTGTTCTAACTCTGTTTAACTTCATATTCAAGTGAATGTATTTGGGCTTTTGAATTCACTTGCAAAACTTACAGGGAGATATACTTATATATTTGAACTACTCTCCACCAATGATAATAGTTTACAATTCTTACACATTTCTACTTAATGGCAAGTCCCAAATTCTCATAAATTTCAATCCAGCAATTCCACTCAGAGGTGGAACCACCGTCTATAACAGATTCACTAACTGCGAAAACCTTTGTGATTGCAATTTCAAAAATTAAAAAGAGAAATATAATTACCAACACCATAGATCATTAAAATCTGTATTTCATACCTCGAATCTAGAATAGCAATGCTGTTGAATCCTTAAAGAATACAAAATCTCACCAACAATTACCTTTCATGCTTGATCAATCTTCAGTGGGAACTCATATATACCAAATTTTTTTCACACACTCGTGTAAAATGTGGTTCACAAAATATTGAAAATCTCTTGAACCAAGACCTTTCTCAAGAAAAAACTCATGATTCACACAATAGACATAATTCTGCATAAAACCTAGATCGTGAAATCTTCGAATTCATCTTCGTTTGCTCAAAAATTGATCCAAAATTCCAATGATGATTCCTTTTGCCAAACACACATAAACTCAACGCCAATCTTCAACATGTGATGATGCCAATTCTTGTTTCGTGTTCTATCTTTGGCTATATGAATGAATTTAATTCCTTGTACATGAAAATCTCGATCTTAGATTTTCATCTATCATTCCTCTCCACTCTTGTAATAGAGAATTATCGTACATGCACAAAAACCTCATCTAACATTAGCTGAGATATGTCTTTCTCACAAAGAATAAACTTCCACAAATGGAGGATAAATACAATAGATCATTAATTTGATATTGAACATACTAAGACATTTACTCTTCTGCTAATGAGGGTTACTGAAAGACTTATAAAATTCCTTACACATTTACACTTAAATGCTAAAATTATCTAACAGTATCACACAGAGACAACTACACACAACAAAAAATGAGATTCTATTCATTTCATAATCTGTACATACATAATAAAATTATGTCTCTTACTTCTTTATGGCCTAATCTTCATTTGGTTGGCCACTCTTCCTCATCCATATTCTACATTAATTTATCATTATTTTCTATCATCCCCCTTTTGCTCAATGCTTTACAAAAACATATATACATCACCCAATTCACTGAGTTTTTGGTAAGATCATAATCTAACCCCTAAAATCTTCTAAAATCCTTCATTTCCTCAACCAAATCATAATTCAAATTCTATTCATAATTGTAGATCCGATTACATACCAAACCAACTAATTCATGCCCAAATTAAACCATCTAACTATCACTCACTTCCACAAAATATTTCCATTTAAAAATACAATATTTATTTTCCTCCAATGTCAAGACCCCCTTTTTTTAATTAAATAAAATACTACTTTTGAGAGCTAATTCTCCTACATGAGACTCCAAAATTTAGAAATTTTCATGCCCTCCTGGCCATGTGTTTGAACTAGATTGTCACTTTTCTGTAGTATTATAGCAGCCCAGTGTTTTCCTCCATTGTGTCCTCCTAAATCCCACATTTTAATTTGTAATTTTTCATCCATATAATTATTTTGTTACACCACTTCCTTTGCTACAATTTATTTTGTCTTTCTATACTTCCAAATCTTATGTTGTTTTTGCCCATTTTCTTTGCTGATGCAAAGTCCTTCTATTAGTTGATCTTATTTGCTAGTTGTTTTCCTTTCTCTATTGCATTTTTCCTTGGATGATTTCCTCATTAACATCCACAATCTATCAATTTCACTTTCTAAATTCTCCCTTGGCTGAACTTCACTGTCTTTAGGCTGTTGCATACCTCCTCTTGTTATAAAATTTATATAATTGTCATTTTTTTTGGTTTTCATCTATCCCTTACAACCTACTGGTTATATTTTACAGCTTCATATTCAATGTCATCCAAGACAATCTCATCTCTTTCCAATTCTAATTTTCATACCAAATATGAAATCTTTGGTTGAGTATCCTCTCTTCTAAGAAATCCAACCCCTCATATAGTGTAACAAAATCAGTTGGAGTTGTATTCAAAGTTTCCATGCAACATACCTAATCTTGATCTTCTGCCAGCCAGTTTCCCAAAAGCTCCATCTCTTCATACAATTGAATAAAACTATTTTGAGTTGTGTCTATAACTTCCATACAACATTTACCATTTGGATTTTTGACCAGTGATTCCTCCAAAAGTACCATATCCACATCTATGCTTATCTTCCATCATGTAAAATTCTTCGTTAACATTTCAATAACTAGAATATCTTTCAGCATTTCTTCATTAGGTATTTCCTCATATTCTATTTGTGTATAAGTTTTGTGACACACTGTTGTTCCATACTATTTTAAAACATAAATTAAATTTTTCTTCTTCTATGGATTCTTCACATTTTTCATATATATAAAAATTATGATTTTTAAAATCACAACATTTCTGAGATTTTGTTGTTGTCAACATTATTCTGCACTTTTCCACAAGCTACATAATATCTCCATCTTGGTATTCTGCTGAAGATTCCTTTCCCATCAAAGGTATTATGTCATTCTGGTCACTGCCACAAGTTTGATTGTCTTCAACTTTGTCTTTTGTGTCAATTTTCCTGCCAAATTCACCATCTTCAAAATCACTAAAAACATGTTCAAAATACTTCACCATCTCATCCATTTCTTCAAAAACATTTATTTCCTCATCAAAATGCACAATCACTTTTTCAATTTGCTGATCTTCACCTCTCAAATCTTCAACCACACAGAAAGTGTTAGATTTAAAAACATAAGACTCTTCTTCCAATGATTCATCTATCGCACCTTCAATGCATACCTGATCTAATTTCATAGTCCTTCAGACTGTCTACAAATTCCTTCTCAATATTTTTGGTTTCCTCTTAATCCAGGAACAAATTTTGTTCGAAAAATTTATACTCAGTTGCCCTGAGTTCTTTCTTCAACCTGTCATACACATTTTTCCTTAGCCTCCTTTGTAATGAAGTCTATTTCATTTTCTTATTCTTCATTATCCAAACATACAATTAATCCTCTTCTCGTTCTTATAAGAAATTCATTAATGCATTCATACTTTCTTTTATATCAAAAAGTTCCCTTTCAAACTCCTCTTGACTCGTCATTTTTTTTATGCCATTTGCCTTGGCATCCTTTTCCCTCTAATTGTAAATTTTCCTTTTTGAACCCTTGACATGACTAGCAATAGTAATTTTTTGTTTCTTCTATGAACTCTCCTTCTTCACTAGAGAGATGCAACAAGCCTTCTCCATCTCTTTAACAAGTCCGCTACTTGCTATCAGTACCAAGTCCTCTTCTTGGTATCATTTTATTTCTCTTAGCAAGTCTACCCACACTCTCTGTGGAACTGCCTTCAACAACTTTTACCCAACTTCTGCTTGTTGGAAGTTGTCATCTTCATCTGGTTATATGTATTAGGAACTCCTTTTCTTTTTTTCTCTAGAGCACTTCTCCTCCTCAACTTTAAAATTTTTATGGGTTCTGCATTTTCAACTTCTCACTTCTTTCATCTCTTTAGAATTTTGTTGTCCTCTCTTCAACAATATCATCTTGTTTTTGGGATCTATCACAATTCCTTCTTCTTAGAGCTCTTATTATAACTCTTATTCTCTAATATATTTTCTACTATAATTGTTGCTACCAATATTTTTTTTCATCGAATACATTTTGAACCAAAGTTCTCACAAAAATATCATAACAATCTCTATAAGATCTGCACCAAGATCTTTATCTTTCAATTGTCTTCCTTTGATCCTTTTCATTGGACCAATCCCTTTTCAAGAACACACCTACTCTATACTTATTCCCAAAATTCCGTCTCAAGAGCATGCTAGCTCTTCCAACCTTCTATAATCATCTCATTTTCTCTTTGAGTACTTCTACTCATCCTCCTTCTGCTACAAGGTTCTTTCTTCTCCTCAAAAGATCAAATCATAAATATTTATTCCCTGCTCAAATCAATGAATAAATGTAATTTTCACCAATAATATTTCACCAAACCTTATCTTTTGTAGGTTCAGAAAACTCCAAATTATTAGTGCCTTGTTTCAAAATTTCTTTTGTCTTCTCTTCCTCAAGTCTTAGAAGGCTACTTCAATGACTCAAAATACCTTACTCTATTCAGCTATTTTTATGTGTTGTTGCTTTGTCTCAAGAATGCATCAAGTTACCTTTTCAAACCCTACCAAAATTTGTTCCAATATGTCTTCAAAACCAATCAAGAGGTCGTCAAAAATACTTTCATGTCCCATTCAAAAGAAATTTTAACGAGATCAACAATTGAACTCTTATTTCAACATTCTTAATAGACACTTCTTGAAATAGAACCAAGATTCAATCAAACTTTGAGATCATTCAAGGTCTAGTCTCTACTCTTCGAAAATACTTCACAACAATATGAACTTAACAATATTTGCACTACAATTTTATGACAAACATCATAAAATTCCTTTGGTAGTTTCTCCTCAAGCAGAATTTGTTTCATTCACCAAGGTTTTCCCAAATTTGTTTGTGTACTAGATCTGTTCTAATATGTTTCTCTAAGAGATAGTTAGCTTTGATACACAAAATGATGCACCCAAGGCACCTTGGCACTAATTCCATTTATCCGGCACTACTCTTTTCTAATAATTCACTATCCATTTTCAATGCAACACCCATATATTATATTTACTTTACTAAGACAGGGTTTCATTCTTGGGTTATTTCCTTTCCTTAAATTAGGTAACAACTCAGTGCTTCCTCACCACAAGACTAGTAATTACATTTGGGTCAGATCTCTTGTGTCTCTATTTAACTTCCTATTCAAATGGATGTATTTGGGCTTTTGAATTCACTTGCAAAACTTGCAGGGTGATATACTTATATATTTGAACTACTATCCACCAATGATAATAGTTTACAATTCTGGCACATTTCTACTTAATGGCAGTTCCAAAATTATCATATATTTCAACCCACCAATTCCACTCAAAGGTGGAACCACCCTCTATAACATATGCATTAACTAAGAAAACCTCTATGATTGCAATTTCACAAATTAAATATAGAAATTTAATTACCAACACCATAGAACATTAAAATCTCTATTTCATACCTCGGCTCCAGAATAGAAATTTTGTTGAATCCTTCAATCATACATGATCTCACCAACAATTACCCTTCACAGTTAATCAATCTTCAATGGGAACTCATAGATACCAAGTTTTGTTCACACACTTCTGTAAAAAGTGGTTCAGAGAATCTTGCAAATCTCTTCAACCAAGGCTTTTCTCAAGAAAAATCTCATGTGTCGCATAATAGACCCCATTCTATACAAAACCCATATTGTGAAATCTCTGAATTCGTCATCATTTTCATATAAATTGATCCACAATTTCAATGACGATTTTTTTTCTCAAACACACATAACCTCAATGCCGATCTTCAACATGTGATGATGCCAATTCTTGTTGCATGTGTTATCTTTGACTTCATGAATGAAGGTCATTGATTGTACATGAAACTGCCGAACTTAAATTTTTGTCTATTATTCCTCTCCACCCTTGTAATAGAGAATTTTTGTACATATAAAAAAACCTCATCGAATATTAGCTCAAAGATGTATTTCTCACAAATAATCAACTTCAACAAATGGAGGATAAATACAATAGATCATTAATTCCATATTGCACATACAAAGATATTTACTCTGCTGCTAATTAGGGTTACTCAAAGACTTATAAAATCCCTCACACATCTACACTTAAATGCTAAAATTCTCTAACACGATCACACAGAGGTAGTTACACACAACAAAATATGAGATTCTATTCATTTCATAATCTGTACATACATAATAAACTTCTGAATCTTACTTCTTCACTGTCTGATCTTCATTTAGTTGGCCATTCTTCTTCTTCCATATTCTATATTAATTTATCATTTTTTCTATGATCCCCCTTTTTCTCAAATATTTACAAAAACAGATATACATAACCCAACTGACTGAGTTTTTGGTAAGATCCTAATCTGACTCCTTAAATCTCCTTGAATCCTTCATTTCCTCAACCAGCTCCTAATTTGAATTTTTTTCATAATTGTAGTTTTGATTACATACCAAATTGACTAATTCATGCCCAAATTAAACCTTCTAACTACGACTCACTTCCACAAAATATTTAAAAATACAATATATATATATTTTTTACGAAAATATGGCTTTTCCTCCAAAGTCAAGACCCCATTTTTTTTAAATAAATAAAATACTACTTTTGAGAGATAATTCTCCTGCATCAAAGAGTGTGATGAACGGAGTACTAGTAGAAATATGGTTGGGTATGTCTTGGAGTGTATCTCATCTGAGAGTTTTTGGATGTGAGGCATATGTACATGTGCCTAAAGAACTAAGAGGTAAATTGGATTATAAAATTAAAAAATGAATACTTAATAGTTATATCGAGCAATAAAAGCCTTACAAAGTATATCATCATATCACCTAGAAGATAATATTTAATAGAGATGTTGTGTTCAAAGAACAAGAGTCATGGAGTGGGACTTTAGACTAAACAGTTGATGGAGAAGCACCAATGATGGAAGAGGATGTAGCAAAAAAGGAGAAGCAACAATATCAAGATAAAACACCTAACAGATTCATGCCAACAAGGGCTCCAATATTTTCTGAGCAACATGGATCTTTAGGCAGATTAACACATTGGAATTTTCCTAATAGTCAATCAGGTGATGAATCAAGCAATGGTATGAGAAAAATCAGAAGTATGAAATTATTTTATGATGATTTAGATGTTAGTTCAAACTTTTCATTGTTTTCGTTCCAACCTTCTTCGTTTGAAGAAGAAATCAAATACGAAAATTGGGTGCAAGCCATGGATGAAGAAATTGAAGCTATTAAAAACAATGATACACGAGATTTGGTTGAATTACCAAAGGATAAAAATCTCATTGCTATGAAATATATGTGCAAGATAAAGTTGAATGAGAAAGGTGAAATTGACATATTTAAAGCAATAATTGTAGCAAAAGGATTCTCGCAGCAACCCAAAAAAGACTTCTGAGAAACATTTCTCTAGTTCCGAGATTATATATTGTAAGATAATTCTTACCCACAACAACTCAAAACAAGTGGAACATATATTAGATGGATGTGAAATAAACCTTCTTGAATTGAATTCTAGAAGAAGAAATTTATGTGCAATAGTCTCCATGTTATGAAGTTGAAGTTAAAGAAGATAAATTTTACATATTGAAGAAATCACTCTATGAAGTGACACAAGCGCGTAGAGCTTGGAATAGCAGATTCGACAACTACATGGTCAAGAATTATTTTTGCAGAAGTAACATTGAGAATACCTTTTACACAAAGGTAAATGAGCATGAAGAAATTTGTATTATTTATTTATATCTGGATGTCATAATTTATATTGGTGATCTTGAGTTAGATGACTTTAAAGTAGTCATAATGAAAAAATTTGAGATGATAGATCTTGGTCACATGAAATATGTTTTTGGCATACAAGTTGAAAAATTTTGAAAAAATAATTTTTATTTGTCAAAATAAATATGCTAGAGATTTGTTGAAAAAATTTCGAATGGAAAATTGCAAATCTGTCACTACACTAGTTGCAATAGGTAGAAAGTTAAGTGATGATGATGAAGGATCACCTGTCAATCCATCTCTATCCAAATGATTGGTTGGAAGCGTCATGTATTTCATAGCTACAAGACTAGATATTATGCAAGGAGTGAGTTTGATTTCCAGATTAATGGAGACTCGAAAAGACACATATTGTAAAGAAGGAAAAATAATTATGAGATACATAACAGGAACTAGAGATTGTGTCATAATGTATGCAAGCACAAAGAGGAAGAATTTGATTGGATATACATATAGTGTTTTTGCAGGCAGTTTGGATGATATAAACAACACTTCTAGCTATGTGTTCCATCTTGGTTTAGGTGTGAATTAGTGGTCATCTAATAATCAACCTATTGTGACACTATAATCAACATAAGAAGAATATGTAGCAGCAACATTAGAAGCATGTCAAATAGTTTGGTTAAGCATAGTATTGGATGGACTGAAGAAGAAAAAACAAGTATCAACAACAATATTTTGTGACAACACCTCAATGATTGCCATATCCAAGAATAATGATTTTCATCAAAAGAGCAAGCATATTGATACTAGATATCCCTTTATTAAAGAACTTGTGAGAAATGGAGAAGTCTACTTGAAGCCTTGTAAAGTGAGTGGTCAATCGGTGGATATATTTACAAATCCATTACAAAAATATGTATTTGAGTTTCATAGATGAAATGTGGGTGTTGTAAGTCTAGCTTAACATCAACCATCATGCGTATTTGAGTTGCCATGAGTCATGTCATAGTTTAGTTGTCATAATTATGGGAAACTCTTAAAGTAGCTAATTACTCTAGCATGAAGTTGGCTAAAATTAGAGAGTGAATTAACTAAATCAACTTAAGCCAAGTCGAGTTAAGTCATAGTTAAATTTAGTTTGTGGTTGCATATAAAATTATTTTAGAAATACCCCTCACTCTATTCATTGCAACTCGTATTATTGTGTGTAAATTATTTGTGTTAGTTTGTGACTATCCTCCTCTTCCTTTCTAACAACAAAGCAAATTATCAACGTTGAAACATGGAAATCCCTATTGTTATTCTTCACATTAGTATTCCGTGTACATACCTGCACTCACTTCTTTATTGTAATGGAAAATAAAAAATCTACTCATAGCACCATCAGCAAGTGGATGATTAAGATTAGTCCAACCTTTTACCGGGGTGGGTTTTGACAGGTGGAACAAGAAGGTGACACACTCAAAAAGTTTCGAGTGAATCATGAAGACTACAACATCAGCACCACATCTCTATGATTTCCAGGTCGGGTCTTAAGCTACATGCATACTCTGCGGATCTAATGATCTCTCTTATCCGCAATAGTATTAACTGCCATGTCATTGGAAAAATAATGTTTGGCTGCAATCACCGTCACATCACGATTGAAACGCGTTGTATGAAAGACATTTTCAGACAGACATGGCATCATCCTCTTACTCCAAGTTGCCGTTTGTTTTCGGTGAAATGATAATGCATTTGTACACAAGGAGAAAGTTTCGATGATCAACCATAACTCGTTACGTTTTCCTAAACTGATTAATTTTTTTTTACATCAAATTCATAATAACAAGAGGCTGGTGACTATAGTGGATGATAAATGTCTGATGGTTCATCATACTGTATTTTATGATGATAAATGTTGGATATATTTTCATCATACTCAAGTTTATTAACACGTTAATGAGTAGGTAAAAAAATTGTTGGGAAAATGATAATAACAGAATAGGGGTTGAGAGATATATTATGAAAAAATTATAGTATTATTGAGCGGAGGGAAATACGAGGATGAATATAGTAGTAATGTTATTGTTTTCTGAATATTTCTTTTTACCTCTTTTCTATTATCATCAGTTATTATTGTTTTTCCAATTTTTCTCTTCCTCGTAGTTCTAATATTATTTCTTTGCTATTTTTCTTTAGCTAGAAAAAAAAAATACTATTACTGTGATAATGTTATTATAATTTCTATATATTCATACTACTTTACTTCACTTTCAGATACAAGAAGAAAATAATAATTTTTTTCAGTAATATTACTATATTTTTTCTAATATTTACCTTCATCTCATTTTGATATATTTTTAGTGTAAAAGTTATTGATTCTAGATTTTATAAACTTATCTAGATAATCTTAACCCTCGATCTAGAAAAAACAAAAACAAAAAAAATTAAATATAATTAAAAAAAATATTATTTTAATTTATATAATAATTTTTTTCTTAATAATGTCATAATTTCTCTTTATACATTCAATCTGCATACACTGTAGGTATATTGCATGCTCAGGTATTTCACCCCCATTGCAAAATTTCCCTTCTTACACTTCCTTGTGATGTTTTTCAAATTTCACCATACCTTTTATATTTTCTTGTTCATTTATATAATGATACAAACATAAATATTGAGATATCAAAACTATTATAAATCGAGTCACACCCATCGACAATGTTAAACCATATCGCATATCTTAGGTGCGATTGTAAATATATTCCATGAAATAAATTATCATATTATATGACAGATTTTACTTTTTCAATTTTATTTTGGGAAATTATGGATAATTTTACGAATTAGAATGAGACCTATGTTTCAATCTCTTCGAAATAAATGAATTTTTTAAATTTGGAATGCGAAAAATAATGATCCATCTCCCTTTTCGCGGTATTAAATGTTACTGAAATGGTAAGGTACAGAGACAAATCTGTGGAGAACGACAGAAATTACTCTGACGTCATGAAATATTTGTGTGGCCTGTTTATACCATAATTAAAATTCAGAGGATGATAATTATTGGAAAATTGGGGTTGAAAACTCTGTTGTCCTATTCTCGTTGAAAAAAATGATGCTTTCACTCCTCATGTCAAGTGTCTTATGCTTTGTGAATACGGACAAGCTTTGATCCCTTTTATGAGTGATTGAAATTTTTAATAAAAAATTATACTCCATAAATTGCTGGTAATTTTAAAAATTCAAATGATGTATGATTTGGTTTCTATCCTCAGACTTAGGAGTCAGAATCTATATGAATGTATGTTGATAAATTTTAGTGTGGGATGTGAATGTTTTGGGATAAATGAATGTGAACTATCAAACTTTCATAATGTAGTAGAATATCAAATAAATTCTAAAATATTGAAATACTTGTGTAGTTTATTTTCATTATAACTAAAACTGAAAGAAGAATAAAGACATGATAATTATTAAATTTTCTATTCAAGTGTCTACATTTTTTAGCAAATGAAAAGACCTCTTAAGACTATTCATGATACTCAACCCAAAGCATTCCTTGCACCTGGCTGGAATTTCCAACGTGGTTTGAACCAATAATCTTTACTATCTCTGCATTCTGCTCTTTATAAGATAATAGATTTACTGATTTGTACTGATTTTAAGACTAAAAATATGAAAAAATTACTGTGTATTCAATACAATTTCGCTATATGTCACTTTCACATATATCGATGTGTTAGTTACAGTGAATTCAAAGGTGCCTGAGAGAACTGACCCTCAGACAGTAGTAATTTTTTTTCCCCTCCAAGTTACTGACTGAATATTTTTTTCCTTAATTTTCTACCCCTTCTTTACCACGCCAGCATTTTGGAACCCCTTCTTCCAAGCCATCATGAGTACAATACCCATGCTTTTTATCTGTTTCTCTATGCATGCATGTGCGTTCGTGTCTCTGTAATAAAATAAAACAAGCTGTCAATACCCAAGTTGCACGACAAAGATGGTTAACAAATCTTGTGTTGGGGTCGGTGTGGGCGAGGAGCTACTTGTTCTTCTGTTTCTATTTCCTTTCTACCAACACCAAACTGAAAGGCTAAAAACAGTGGAGATAATGATGAAGACAAGAATGAAATCATTTTTTTTAGTGCTACCTTGCTATTGCAAGTTGAAATTATCATCATCTTTTAGGGGCCGTTGATCGCTTATCCTTCCAAATCAGAACAAGTTGCACGTTCGACTTTTTTGCAAAAGCAGTTTTTAAAAAAATCAAAGTGACCACCTAATCATTATCACACCATTTGTTGTTTGATCTCTTTCAAAACATGCAAGTTGAAACTCTTTGAACTCGTCCTTGATTCCTTCCAAAGCTGGAATGTTCAACTTGCCTCAAGGGAGAGATGATATCATGGATCACCAATATTACGATGGTCTGTAAGCAACCAAACAAAATTCGAAAACAGTATTGTTCGATTAATGTTAAGAATGGCCATCAGTGATAATTGATGGACAATAAAGTAACCATCAGGACTGTTTTTGATGGGAAAAGTATGTATCATGGGGTCATTTAACTATGATATAAAAATAAAATTTATAAAAAAATTACTAACAATTTTTTATTAAAATTGTGAAAATAGATAAAGGGATTGTAATTCAGTGTACTATATCGATAAGCACTAATATCAAATCAACGAAATTTTGAAATAAAAAAAAAAAAATTTAATTAAGGCTCCTGAAGTGATGGTGGTGCCACCTTGCGCTCGCAAAATACTATTGACACCTATATTCTGTATTGTCCATGCCCTTTCCATGTCTGATATTTTTTATTGGCAATTCGGGTTCTCCTTGCAACGACCCTATTGGGTGATATGGCCTTAGACTCAGGAGGATTTCCCCTTCCCCTACCTTAATCTAGATATTCTAGTGTTTAACGCCCTATGGCGAGTAGCGAATTTGAGCAAAGCCCTTGACTAATGAAGTTTTTTAAGAAATTAGCTGAGATCTTGAAACTTTGAGTCAATTCCAAACCCCCAAGAACCTCAGCTTTGTGCTCAGAATATCAAAGGCTAATTGGGAAATTCTCTAGGCTCTAACCTTCCCCCAATTCTATGAACTCTTGAGTGGAAAGAAATTAGAACCCTTGGATCAAAGGTGGCATGTCTTCTGCATTCTTAAAAAAGGGGTACTTTTTATGTTTTTAAGACAAAAAGGAGCAAGACCTAATTCTTCATACTGGCTTGTACTTCATAGTTTCTCATGATATTTATGTGAAAGTATGGAACCCTAATTTTAATCCTAAGAATGTAAACCCCTATGTTGTGTCAATGTGGTGAACTTGCCTTACTTCTCTCTCCACTACTGGAAAAATGAAACTTTCCACAGTATTTGAAATGTGATTGGACAAATATATCAATAGTGTTGAGCCACATGAGGAAATGTTAACCTACACATCAATTTTTGTGGAGGTTGACTTGGAAAAAGAAATGTCGGAACCAATGAAGTTCAAACTAGACAATTGATCATTTCTACAAAACGTACACTAAAACTAGCTTCCATTCAAGTGGAAATCATGCCATGAATCTTGGTATTGTGTGTGAAATCTCTCCCAAGTTTCCGTAGCCAAAACAAGAGGAAGAAGGTGAACAATGACAACAACTAAAATATTGACAAGGGCCCAATAAGCATGCAACCACATGAAAAATATTTGTAAACCAAGTTGTCATAGAGAAGGCTCCCCCATCCCGAAAGGATCCTTTCAAATGTCAGGAATCTTCCTTCAACAAAGGAAAATAGGTCAATCCCTAAGAAAATAGTTTCATTGCATTAAAAAATCTAGAATATGGAGGTGAAAACCAAATCAATTTTACTTAGGATATTCATAACCCTTTCAAAGAAGTTGTAGCTTCCAAGGAAATTTTCAAGGGAATTCCTCTTCTAGAGGACATCCCAATTGAGATTGAAGATGAATCTAAAGATTAGGAGGATTTCATTTCCTATAAAATGCCTCACAAATCTCAGGTCTCTTCCTTTGCAGATCTACTAAAGAAAGCTATGAGGATGAAATGATGAAAGAGACTATTTTAAGTAAAATTCCTAAGAAAGATGGAAGAAAAGTAAATAGGGATATTCCCACTGATAAAGAAATAAATGATAATGAATTATGAATTTATGCTACATCTTTGTCGAGGGTAATCCAAGCATAACAATGGAAGTAGTTTCCCCCCATGCAAGGGGAAACCCTAAAACCTTTTGTACATGATAAATATCGTATCCTAGAATTGTAGAGGATTATGGAGTAGTACAAAATATCTTAGAAGTCATAATTTTGAAAAAAAAAAATCCCTATCCTTCCTTTCCATGAGAAAAAATTGGGGAAAAATGAATCTCTCCAAAAGAGTAAGTCCTTATGGCAAGAAATTCATGACTCTACATTAAGATCACTAGGTGACTTTGGAGAGATTTATACATTATGGTACCATACAATGTTTCAATTAATTTCAAAACAAAATACACAGCATTGGCCAGCCACCAATCTTCACATTCCAAGCAATGGGATATGTATTATTGTCAATGTATATGTACAAGTGGTTTATCATAAATTTTTTTTTTTTGAACTATTTAATTAGCCATGATGAATCCCGGTTCAGAAGAAAGTTTATTATTCGGGGGTGATTTTAATACAACTATTCACCCAGAGGAAAAAAGGGGAGCCCTACCATTGACTCCTTTTAAAGAAAAAATACAAGACCTTATTTCCTCTTGTGAGCTCATTTATGTTTGTCTAACCTATAGTAAGTATAAGTGGCTAATTTTGCGAATTGGGTCTGGTCACATTGTGGCTAAGCTGAACCAATTCCTAATAAATAATGACTATATTTATCAAATATTTTTCCCGTTTCCATTCATTTTTCCTTAGAGTGGGTCAAGTGATAGGATTATCCTACTCTCCCTCAACTCGCAAGAAGATTACGTCCCCCTCCCTTCCTACATCAAACCTTACTCACTAATTTCCAAAGGATTTTATGCAGCAGTATCTCAAGCCAAGCATGGATGGATTTTTGTTTTTCCTCTCTTAATTTGGGAGCAAAAAATAAAAGAAATAAAATATGCATTAAAAATATTAGTTAAGGAAAACTATGAATATAGAAGTAAGGAATTTTATCTCCACAAGAAAAATGCTTGAGGATGTCAACAAAAGAATGGAACAAGAGCAGATCAGTGAGGACACCTTACATGAATAATATTGGGAGTTCAACATGTCGCATATGGCCGTAATGGAGGAGTGAGAGATATGGTGTTTAAAATCCAAAAGTATCTCATTGAGGGATAGGGATTAGAAAACCAAAAGTTTCCATCACCAAACAAGGAAGATTTAATGGATAAACAAATGTTAAAATAGTTAATTACTCTCCCATCAAGTTGGATAAAATTAGAGAGTCTGTTAACTGAGTCAATTTGATTCAAGTCAAGTTAATTCATAGTCGAATTCATTGTGTGGCTGCATGTCAAGTTATTTTAGATGAGTTTCTAGTTGGAACAGGTTTAAATATCCCTCACTTGATTCATTGTAATCATCAAGTTTGTATGAACAATTGAAGAGTCACAACCCATGTTATTGTGTGTGCATTATTTTTTTTCTAATTTTGGGTCTATCCTCCTCTTCCATTCCAACAAATTGGCATTAGAGCCGAGGAAGGATCACATGATCCATGGAGCTAGTAGAGCCAATAAAGAAGAAGGCCAAGTAATGAAGGTCGATGATTTTTATAAAATTTCAGATTGCAAAATTGTCGTATAGTTAAGGTGTCCTACAAAAGTTTCTTAATTAACTTAAGTGTACCAATTCATGTTGATTTAGAAAAAAATTTAATTCTCTAATTTTGATGGGATTAACACACCCCCACACTGTCAAAAGGTGTGTTGATCAAAAAATACCATTCAAAATGTCAATCACATTCAAAAGGTTAATCGCTTGAGTTGCGTACCTAATAGTAAACTCCTTTTGAAAATGGACGTGACGTATAAAAAAGTCAAAATTTTCGTGAAAGTTAAAATATGATTCATATGAAACTTTATTCATAAAGGTTGGGAAGAGATTCATAAATTTTGGAAAAATATTTCTATGGAATTTTTTATAAGGAGTTTGTAAGGTATTTTTTTTAAATGATTATAAAAGGCTTTATTATAATAAGTTTAAAAAAAATAAAAATCATTGGAGTATTTTATAAAGGTTATAGAAAGCTTTTACAATTTTTTTTCCTCATAAATCTTTTTATATAAACAAATATAACGATTTTTTTCAAAAGGAATTTTGCAAAGTTTTTAAAAGGAGATTTTTGTTAATATGGCTTCATCCAGTTTTTAGCCCTATTTTCGACTGTTTAGAGGGAAGGATTATGGTGTGTGGCCTATTAAGATGGAGACCAAATTGAAGGTTCATGATGTATGGGATTAGGTATAGTTTGGGTTTCGGGAACTGAAAAATGAAGCAAAATAATGAGCTTTGACTAATGTAGACAGGGAATAATGGAAGAAAGACAAAAGAAAGAATGCAAAAGTATTGTAGCTTATCCGAGAAGGGGTGGACGGAGTAGAGTTCCAGAAAATTGTGATCACGTTTTTAGTAAACAAAACATGGGAGACATTGGAGACAAACTCTAAATGTATGGCCGAAGTAAATATTGTTAAATTGCAGAATCCTAGAAGAGATTTTTAAATTATGTATATGAAGGATACAAAGGAAATCGATTCAAAATTATGACCAAGCAGGGGGATCCAAAGACAATTTTAGAGGTATATTATGTCCCTAGTCTCAAAAATAATTTATAAGTGTTAGTCAATTGATGCAGAAAGGATACATATTTACTTTTCAAGGAAAGAGTGTGTTATATATTACAAGCCCCAAAGTAAGTAGCAAATAGAAAAGGGGAAAATGACAAAAAATAAACTCTTTCCTCTAATTATGAATTACAGTGACCAGGTCAGTTCTGTTATAGTTCCATGTTGTAATGATTATTGGTTATGACACTTTCGGTTTGGAAACCTGCACTTCTATGGTTTAATATTGTTCAAACATAAATTTATGGTTGGTGGATTACCTACCATCAAAGAAACTTGTAGTACTTGTTAGTGTTTCATTTTGGGAGAGAAACACCATGAATGTTTTCCAAAGGGAGTTTCATACAGAGAAAATCTACCTCTTGATCTATTGCATGCAGACCCATGTGGACCTACGAGGACATAGTCAATTGCTGGAAGTTGTCACTTCCTCACTATCATTGATAATTATAAAATGACATCGGTTTACTTCCTAAAGCATAAGTCTAAAACTTTTGCAAAGTTGGAAGAATTGAAAGCCTTAACAAAGAACCAAAGTGATGAAAAAAATCAACATATTGAGGTTAGATCGTCGTGGAGAATATGATTCAAAGGAATTCCATGATTACTATAAACAAAATCAAACCATAATAAATTTTACACATAGATACACACCACAACATAATGGTGTAGGAGAGAGAAAGAATAGAACAATTATGAACATGGCAATGAGCATGTTGAAAGGAAGAAACTTGTCTAATGAGTATTGGGCAGAAGTAGTTGCATGTGTTGTTTATGTGATAAAAAATACTCCTACAAAGAGTGTGATGAATAGAGTATGAAAAGAAAAATGGTCAGGTATGTCTTTCAGTGTATCTCATCTCATATTATTTGGATAGGTAGCCTATGCACATGTGCCTAAAGAACTAAGAGGTAAATTGGATGATAAAAGTAAAAATACATATTTATTTGTTATAGTGAGCAATCAAAAGCTTAAAAAATGTATCACCCTATCACTAAGAAGATCATAATTAGCAGAGATGTTGTGTTAAAATAAAAAGAGTCATGGAATGGGACTATAGACATAATAGTTGATGCACAAGCACCGTTGATGGAAGAGGATGTAACAAAAAAGGAGAAGCAAGATTCTCAAGAGAAAACACCTAACAAAGTCATGCCAAAAGGGACTCCATGTTTTTCTGAGCAGCATGGACCTTCAAGCATATCAACACATTGGAATTTTCCTAGCAATCGGTCAGGTGACAACTCAAGAAATGAGAAGAGAAAAATGAGAAGTCTGAAAGATATTTATGATGATTTGGATGTTAGGTCAAACTTTGCATTGTTGTCATTCCAACCTTGTTTGAAGAAGAAATCAAGGATGAAAATTGGGTGAAAGCCATGGATGAAGAAATTGAAGCTATTAAAAACAATGATATATGGGATTTGGTTGATTTACCAAAGGATAAAAATATCATTTGTATGAAATGTGTGTACAAGAAAAATTTTAATGAGAAATGTAAAATTGACATATTTAAAGCAAGAATTGTAGCAAAAGGATTATCGTAGCAACCTGGAATATAATTTCGAGAAACATTTTCTCTGGTAGAGAGATTGTATACTATAAGAGAAGTATTAGCCATAACAACTCAAAACAAGTGGAAAGTATATTAGATGGATGTGAAATTAGCCTTCTTGAATTGAATTCTAGCAAACAGATTTATGTGCAAGCACCTCCATGTTGTGAAGTTGAATGTAAAGAAGATAAAGTTTACAGGTTGAAGAAAGAAATCTATGGAATGAAGCAAACACCTAGAGATTGGTGTAGCAGAATCGACAACTACATGAGAAAGAATGAGTTTCTCAGAAGAAACATTGGGCCTATCTTGTACACAAAGGTAAATGAGCATAGAAAAAAACACATTGTTTGTTTACTTGTGGATGTCATGATTTATATTGGTGACCTTGAGTTAGATGAATTGAAAGCGGTGATGATGAAAAAATTTGAGATGAAAAACTTGGTCTCATGAAATATTTTCTTGGCATATAACTTGAGAAATATGAAAAAAATAATTGTTATTTCTCAAAATAAAGATACTAGAGATTTGCTGAAAATATTCTGGATGGAAAATTCTAAATCCGCCCCTACACTAATTGCAACAGGTACAAAGTTAAGCAATGATGATGAAGAATCGCATGTCAATCTAACTCTATCCAAAAGATTGGTTGGAAGCCTCATGTATTTCATAGCTACAAGACTAGATATTATGCAAGCAGTGAGTTTGATTTCTAAATTTATGTAGACTCGCAAAACACACATTGGAAAGAAGGGAAATAATTCTGAGATACATAGCAAGAACCCGAGATTGCGGCATAATGTATGTAAGCAAAAAGAAGAAGGATTTTATTGGATATACAAATAATGATTTTTCACGTAGTTTGGATGAGAGGAAGAGCACTTCTGGTTATGTGCTCATTTTGGTTCAGGTGCGATTCTGTGGGCATCTAAGAAGAAACATATAGTGACACTATCATCAACATAATAATAATATGTATCAAAAACATCAGAAGCATGTCAAACAATGTGGTTAATAATAGTATTGGATGGAATAAAGAAGAAACGACAAGTATCAACAACAATATTTTGTGACAACACCTCAATGATTGCCATATCCAAGAATAACGTGTTTCATCAAAAGAGGAAGCATATTGATACTAGATATCACTTTATTGGAGAAATTGTGAGCAATGGAGAAGTCGAGTTGAAACTTTTTAAAGCGAGTGGTTAATGAGTTGATATATTTACAAAGTCATTAGAAAAATATGTATTTGAGTTTTATTGAGGAAAATTGGGTGTCGTAAGTCTAGCTTAGACATAAACCACTAGACATATTTGAGTTGTCATGAGTCATGTCCTACATTAGCAGTCATAATTAAGGGGAACTTTTGAAATAGCTAATTACTCCCGCATGAAGAAGTTGGATAAAATTAGAGAGTCAGTTAACTCGGTCAACTTCAACCATGTAGAGTTAAGTCATAGTCGAATTTAGTATGTGGTTGCATGTAAAGTTATTTGAGACATGTCCCTAATCAAAAAATGTTTAAATAGGTTTAAATACCTCACAACGGGTCCATTTCAATCATCAAATTTGTGTGATCAATTGAAGAATCACAACTCGTATTAATATAGATAAATTATTTCTGTTATTTTGTACCAATTCTCCTCTTCCCGACCACAACATAAATTATCAACAATGAACCATAGACATCCCTATTGTTATTGTTCACATTAGTATTGCATGTACAGACATGCACTCATTTATTGTAATGGAAAATAACAAATCTACTCATAACACCATCGGCAAGTGCAATATGATTAAGATTACTCCAATCTTTTACCAGGGTACGTTTCGAGAGGTGGAGCAAGAAGGCGAAACACTCAAAAAGGTTGCAGTGAATCATGAAGAGTACGACATCAACACTAGATCTCTACGATTTCCAGGTTGAGTCTTAAACTACATGCATACTCTTCGGATCTAATGATCTCTCTCTTATCCGCAATAGTATTAACTTCCGTGTCATTGGATGCATAATGTCTGACTCCAATCACCGTCACATCACGATTGAAACAAAATGTATGAAAGACATTTTCAGAAAGGCATGGCATCGTCCTCTTACTCCAAGTTACCGTTTGTTTTCTTTGAACATCATAATTCCACCGACTCATCATACGGAGAATGTTTCGATGGTCGACCATAACTGATTACGTTGTCCTCAACTGATTAAAAAATTATTACGTCAAATTCATACTAACAAGAGGCTGGTGACTATAGTGGATGATAAATGTCTGATAGTTCATCATACTGTATTTTATTAACACGATAATGAGAGCTGGTAAAATGGTTACTGGGAAAAAGATAATAACAGAATAAGGGTGGAGAGATATATTAGGAAAAAATAATAGTATTCTCGAGTGGAGGGAAGTACAAGGATAAATATAATAGTAATGTTATTGTTTTCTGAATATTTCCTTTTACCTCTTTTCTATTATCATTGGTTATTATTGTTTTTCCAATAATTCCCTTTCTTGTAGTTCTACTACTTTCTTTTTTTAAATACTACTATTGCAATAATGTTATTATAATTTTTATATCTTTCATCTTATTTTACTTCATTTTCATATAAAAGAAAAAGATAATAGTTTTTTTTTAATATAATTGTTATTTTTTTTCTCAATATTCAAGTTTATTTCATTTTTATATATTTTTGGTGTAAAAATTATTGGTTTAGATTTTATAAACCTATCTAAATAATCTTAATTCCATATCTATAAAAAAGAGAATGAAATTTAAATATAATTACAAAATTATTATTTTAATCTATATGGTAAAATAGATTTAAACTTATAGCTACTATTTATATCTTATATATTATAATGTGATATAAGGTTTAGATATATCTCAAAAATAATTATAATCTCTTTGCTTTTAGATATACTTAAAAAATGTTATAGAATTAAATTCAAATAAAATATTATAAATTAATTTTATTGTGAAATGGGAAATAGTTTTTGGCTATGTGGTATTAATAAACCATGTATTGGCCAATGATATTGTAAGAAAGTCTATTTGCAAGTTAATAATATCTATGGTAAAGTGTGTGTGAATATCCATGGTTAAAAATATTATTTTATTGTAAGTTTATAGTAAGTAACAAATTTATTTATATGTTTATTACTTAAATTTAAATATAGTTACAGAATCATTATTTTAATTTATAATGTAAAATGGATATTAACTAATAGCTACTACTTATATGTTATATGTTTTAATGTGACACGTTTTAATGATTATTTGTAAATTTATTAATGAGAACAAAATTAGAATATAACAAATTCAATTATATTATTTATATTACTTTTAATTTTTTAGGAACACTACAACATCTCCACCATATTAAGATTTATATTAATTTTAACCTTTTATTATTTTTTAATTGAGTCTTTACCTCCTCTGACTACAATAAAAAAATATAATAGCATTTTTTCAAAAAAAATTGTGAACATATATCAAAAATTAGTATGAAAAGAAAAATAAAATAATAAAAGTCTTCTAATCAACTAAATCCTATAAAAAAATGCCTACTATGTATTAAAGATTAATGTGACACAAAAAATATGAAAACCCATATATATAATCAATATTAATATAAAAATCACCAATGGGGAATATTGTATATGGTGAAAGGTTGTTTTTAATGCACTTCGTAGTCAAAGGTCACCAGTTCCAAACTTAGTAGGAAAAATTCAGCTATGCTAAAAGCTAATGTGGCTTATGTGGCCTAAACACTTTTGGTCATGGATATAGAAAGTGGGTTAATGATAAGTATGTGTTAGTGTATGTAGGATTTATGGATGTTTCCCTCCCATCACAATGATAATTCCACTACTATTCTTCCATGTAGATCCATCCACAACAAGGGAGACATCTTCATGAATATTGGTTGTTGGTTTCATAGTTCTTGAATATTAGTAGTTGGTTTCATAATTTCTTGTTCACTAGTGAGTGTTATTATATAGAGAAGATCCATTCTTTCCTTTATGCTCAAGCTCTCCCTATATTTGTTGTAGTCTCTTCTTTTAATTATGTCTCTACCTAGGATTTCTTTGTAGATTCTACTTATCTTCTTAACTTATATCTAGTATCTTCAATCCCTTGATCCCTTGAACTCTTACATGGAAACCTCTCAAATTTTCCTCCTTCAAATTTTGTCATTTTTTTCCCTCTCTTGTGGAAAGAGGCTTCTCCTATTGCTTTCCAACTCTTTTGCTCTCATAATTTTCTCATCTACTCTTATTTTTTCCCTCCCTAATATTATGGCAAGATCCAATCCTTGTTGGAAAAATTCATTCATACTTGTCTCAGTTGTGATTGTTTCTATATAGAGGAGTACGTTCCTATTAGGTTTCCTAGATTGGTGTGTCGTTGAGAGATTCTCTCAATGATCCGGATTTATGCAAGAACGCAACAAATGTTTCTCTGAATATTTGATACCCAACTTTGTGCCCAGGGTATGGAAAAAATTTGTCAACTCATGCACATCTTGATCCCTTTTTTGCCACAGTGTAGTCCATTATATGTACTTGTCCTCATAGCTCCCCATGGGATAATATTGTTCCTTGATGGTGTCTTGGAAAGAATTCCAAGTGGGTATGGTTGAGAAAAGATAGGGTTCCCCCTTATCATTTTTCGCACTATAGGTTTCCAACCAGGCCTTGACATGGGGGGTAGCTTTGAGGAGTAAACAAATAATATTCTTCCGGTCGGAAAGTCATGAACTAAGAAATATCCTTCTAATAGTTTCAACCATCTATATATGGCGTCTGCATCTATTTGGCCCTCAAATATGGGAATGTAAATGTTTACTTGTATCTTAAAAGGTGTTACGCCTCCAGAGTGGTTGTTGTATGCAAATGTGCCATCGATGGGAAGTCGTTGAAGGAGCTGGGAAAAGTTATCCATCATTGCATTCCTTTGTTTTTCTAGGCCCTCGTCGAGAAATATTTTGATAGGATCTCCTAATCACTCATCTTTCTTTTCATCCCCAATGGGTAGTCATCGGGGTTTGCGAGGCTAATATTGCAAAGGTTCAGCCATATTGAGCCCTAACTCCTTATACCCCAACCTCGTTGGGGACATGCAAAGAAGGATCGAGAAAGAGCAGGCCACTCTGATACCGCTGATCCATATTTATGCAGGAATGCAAAATAATACACATATAACCATCAATACAAAAATTCAGTGGAAATAAAACTCGATTTCATTAATATAAAAGAACTTAAATTTGTTTATAGACAGAAAGGAAATAAACTAGCTAAGGTGTTGGTAGCTTATCTATGAGAAGAAATGTGCTGGCTGCAGACCTCTGAACTGTGTTATAATGAGTCTCGAGGGCCTATTTATTATTGACAAAAAATTTAAAACCCTAAACGTATAAAAACCTAACCCAAGGAGATGAAGCACCAAAACTATGGGCCCTGTTTGGGTAAATTCATACATGAACTTCTAGTGGATGTAACTTTGGCATACGATCTTCATTTGATGTGATCAATACCTTGTTAGATAGATCTATCCGAGCACTACAACTTTTGGGTGAGAAAAATCGGTCTATGACCCATGTTACTCCTTGTTTTTCCAAAAAATGTTGTTTATGGAATCAAAATTATTCCAAAAGTTTAGGAGCTGAAAAACTGCTAAACATAGTAAACTATACTATAACTAAGGAAACTAAAAAACTGAAAGAAACAATGGTGGGGCCACAAGTGGAATAGGAGGGTGGCCACCAATATCCACCTAGATCATTCCTCCCCCTTTAGGAAGAAATGGTCCACATTGCGTTCTGTTCCTCCATGAGATGAGGAAACTTTTGTCGAACTTGGTCCCTGGTGAACCACTTGCCTTAATGCATGATTTGGGCAGCTTTGAAAAAATGATACATTTGGATCTTTTGCTAACGAGTGTTCTTGATTAGAATGTCCATGATACAATCTGTGGTGGCCTATTCCATGCATTCTAGGTTTAACTATGTTGGTGTGAGTTGTTCTGGAATGTCAGAGGTGGGAAGTAGGGTCAGAGGCGGTACACATTGAATACTGGGTATAGACCAAGGAATGCTGGAATAATAAGCTCAAAGGCATTGTTCCCTACAGCCTTGGTGATGGTTCATGGTCCATATCAGAGTGGGTAAAGCTTATAGCGGGTTCCATTGAGGCACTTCTTCTACAAATGTAGCCATACTTTCTCATGCACCTGGAAGTTGTGTGGCACTCGATGTTGATCAAGTCATTGCTTGTACTTAGCATTGGCTTTTTCCAATATGTCATGAAATTGTTGGTGGGTGTGCTGAATGTCCTCAATGAAGTTGTTCTCTTTGTCAGCTTCAGACTGGACATGAGACAAATCGACCTGAGTAGCCACAAATGTCATGGCTACGTTAATGGGATATAGTGGCTGGAACCCCTCGGCCACCTGAAAGGGGTTATGTTCGTTTGAGTTATGGAGAGCCCGGTTATAACTGTTTAGATGTGTATAGGGAAGAATCTCATCCCATGTGCGTGGATTCTTTGAATTTTACATGCACAGAATCTATACAATCATCCTGTTGATGACATTTTTTTGGCCATTAATTTTGGGATGAAAAGCTGTAGACTTGGTGAGCTTGGTGTCTAGCATTGACTAGAGACTGGACCAAAATGTTCTAAGGAACCTGTTGTCCTGATCTGAGATGATAGACTATGGGATCCAAAGTGCACCCACACTCATTCAAAGAAGAGTTTAGCAGTGGATTTTGTTGCGATATTCGTCTTCTATGCCAACATAATGGCCATCTTCAAGAATCTGTCGATAACCAGGAAAAAATAGTCATTTCTATGCTTAGTAGAAGGAATGCCTGGCATGTAATCCATGGAGATGGATTCCCAAGGTCGACTATGGATAGGTAGAGGAGTATAAAGGCCTTTTTTCTTGATGGTTGATTTGGAAATCGCACAAGCAGCGCAGGATCTGATGTACTTCCGAACATCGCGTCGAAGGTTAGGCCAACAGAAATAATTTTGCAATATTGCCACTATTTTCTCCACCCATAAACGCTTAGTGACTCGACTGTAGTGTGCTTCCCAAATCATCTTGCTTGAATGAACATAAAGGTCAACCAGGTGACATAGTATTACATCTCGGAGATGAAAATTTTGAACTTGCGTACCATCGAAGAGTGTCTTTTATGTGTTGCAAAAATCCAAATCACTCCTATAGAGAAGAAGCCAATCAGAAGTCTCATTCCCACAAGAGTTGAGAATGGTCGCTAGCGCCACGATTGGTTGGATGAGGAAATCTGCAACATTATTGGTGTTGTCCTTATTATAATTGATGTTCAAATGAAATTGTTGCAGATATCTGGACAACTTTTGATGGTGATCGTTTTCCAACTTCCCTTGTGTCTGTATGAACTGTAAGGGTCGGTGGTCTATGTGGGTCACCATTTCCTTCCCCAAAATGTAATGCTTCCATTGGTGGCAAGCCTGGACAATGTAATACATTTCTTTGTAATAACTAGGATACTTACGAATTGTGTCAGACAGTGTCTCACTATGATATGCCACTGGATGCCCCTGTTAAGTAAGAAATGCTGCAATAGCATAGTCAGAGGCATTTGTTACAATCTAAAATGGTTGTTGCAAGTCTGGTAATGTGAGCGCTAGGGCAGAGCAAAGGCGATGTTTCAAGTCTGTGAACATCATTTGTTGAGATTTCTACAAAATAATTTTTCTTTTACTCCTCCCTTACTGACTTGACTCAAGCACCAAGTGATATGAGAGAATCCCAACACAAAATTGCAATAGAAATTAGCAAGACCCAGAATGTTGTGAAGCTCTCTTAGAGTGGTTCAGGTTGGCCAATCCCGAATTACTTGGATTTTGGTTGGATCCAAATGCACCCCTCGTTCATCAATAATGTATCCCAGATATTGAACCTGTGTCATGGAAAAATTTCACTTCTCCATGTTGGCACACAACTTGTGTTGCCATAGTGTGTGGAGGACCTATCAGATGTGTTGGAGGTGCTCTTCCCAAGTCTAGCTAAATATTAGGATGTCATCCAAGTACACTACTACAAATGAGTTTGTGAATGGCTGCAAAATGTTGTACATCAACCTCATGAAGGTTGTGGGAGAATTTGTTAACCCGAAATTCATGACAAACCATTCCAAAATTCCCTTCTTGGATTTTAAGGAATTCTTCCACACATTGGAGGGTTTGATTGGTACCTAGTGATACCCAGACTTCAAGTCCATCTTGCTGAAATATTTATCCCCTTTGAGTTGATCCAGAAGGTCATGAATCTGTGGGATCGGGTACCTATTCTTGATAGCGATATTTTTTACCGCTCGATAGTCAAAACAGAGTCTCCAAGTCCCATCCTTCTTCTGCACCAACACGATCGGGCTGCCACTAGGTGATGAAATCAGTTGCATGTGACCTTTTTGCAGCAGCTCCTGAATCTACCTCTTGATTTCATCATTTTTCATAACAAACCATCGATAGATCAGTCCATTGGATAGAAGTACACCTAGGGTCAGATCAATGGGGTCCTTGACCTGAAAATGCAGATGTACCCCTGTGTGTGAGGTGAATATGTCCCCGTTCTCCTCCATGACCTTTTCCATTTGTTGTTATTGTGTGGAGGATACCTTTCTCAAGGTTGTGGCCATAGTCTTCTTCTTGTCCTTGGGGCAGATCATCAAGAAAACAAATTTCCTAGTTTTGGAAATGAGCTTACTACATTGTTTTGCAATAACTAGATAGATATTCGTAGGAGGTGGTACCTCTGGTGTCCTATAAAACTTATTGCCCAAAGTAACAATAACAGCGCGAGGTCAGGACTCATATACATCATGTCACTTCCACAAGTATGGTTGGCATAGTAATACATCAAAAAAATCAAGACTAGCAATGTCACATAATACCTCATTCATGAAGGGCTTGATGTTGTAGCTCAGGCGACATTGCTGGCTGATGCGGAGATCCCATCCTTGGTGAAACCACCATATGATGTATGATTCTTGGTGTGTTATGGTTGGAAAGACTAAACTCTTGAAGACCTCTGCTGAAATGAGTTTCTTTTGGCTCCCAATGTCGACAATGAACTATGTGAGGAACCCTTTACCTACATTTCGGAGTGGAAGAGATGTTCCTCCTCCTCTAGATCTTGTGGTTCCTACTTCTGGATATCTGCACTAGCAATGATGAAATTGGGCTTCGCATCAATAATTTTCTTCCCTTTTTCATTCCCCTTGTCAGGTTATAATTCAGAGTCGGAGCATGCATCAGATTCAGAAACCAACATCTTGGCCACCAGTGACTGCTTGGCCCAACACTCACTTGTTTTGTGAGTGGAGCCATTATGGAACTCACACCACTTTCCCGTTTCCTTCTTCAGCTTCACGATGTTATTATTTTCTTGCAGATTCAATAGGTTATCTTGGGTCAAAATTCCTTGGATTTTTCCTTTTTTCTATGGTTTCGAGGCACCTTTCCCTTGCTTTTCATTCGCAGATCTAAAGTGTCGCTTCTTTTGTTTTAATTTTTGCTCAATATTGGCAGCATACCGGTATGTCGTACCAAGTGAGGAGATTTCGAGGAACTCCATTTCATCCTGAATGATTCTATGCAGACAAATGTAGTACTTCAGCACCAATTTTTTTCCGAATGTTTGATACCGAAATTTATGTTTAGGGTATGGAACAAATTCGTCATCTCATGCAAATTTTGATCCCTTTGTTGCCAAAATGTAGTCCATTATATGTACTTGTCGTCATAGCTCGCCACGGGATAATATCGTTCCTTGATGGCATCTCGAAAATAATTCCAAGTGGGTACAATCAAGAACAAAGATGGTTCCCCCTCGTCCTTTTTCTCACAGTAGGTTTCCATCCAGTCCTTGACATGGGGGGTAGCTTTGAGGAGTGAAAAAATAATTTTCTCTTCGGTCGGAAAGTCATGAACTGAAAAATATCCTTATAACATATTCAAACATATATCTACATCGTCTTCATCTATTTGGCCCTCAAATATGGTAATGTCAAATTTTACTTGTACCTTAAAAGGGGTGGTGCCTATATAGTGGCTTCTAGATGCAGATGCGTTGTCGTTGGGCAGTCGCTAAAGGATCTGGGCAAAGATATCCATTATCGAGTTCCTTTATTTTTCAAGGGCCTCCTTGAGCAATATTTTGATAGGATCTCCTACTCCCTCATCTATCTTTTCATCCCCCATGGGTAGCGGTTGGGTTTTGCGAGGCTGATCTTGCAAAGGTTCAACTAGATCGAGCCCTAACTCCTTATACCACAACCTCTTTGGGTACATGCAAATAAGGATCAAGAAATAGCATACCGCTATGATACCACTGATCCAGATTTATGTAGGAATGCAACAGAATACACATATAACCATAGATACAAAAATGCAGTGGAAATAACACTTCATTTCATTAATATCAAAGAACTGAAACTTATTTGCAGACAGAATTGAAATAAACTAGCTAGGGCATTGGTAGCTTATTTATGGGAAGCGATGTTGTGGCTACAGGCCTCTAAATTGTGTTACAATGAGGCTCGAGGGCCTATTTATTATTGAGAAATAAGGGAAAACCATAAACATCCAAAAACCTAACCCTAGGAGATGACGCGCCAAAACTATGGGCCCCGTTTGGGTAAATTGGTACACCAACTTCCCAGGGATGTAACTTTGGCACACGTACATAGTTTTACATGCTCAATACCTTGTTAGAAATATATATCGAGGACTACAACTTTTTAGTGAGAAACGACTCAAAATGACTACGAAAGTTTAGGACCCGAAAACGCTGCTAAAATAGTAAATTGTGTTATAATTTAGGAAAATGAAAGAAACCATGGTGGGGCCACAAGTGGAATAGGAAGGTGGCCACCTATATCTAGCTAGATCATTCCTCCCCCATTAGGAAGAAATGGTCCCCATTGAGTTGAGTTCCTCCATGAGATGAGGAAACTTCTGTTGAACTTGGTCCCCTGTGAACCAATTTCTTTGGTGTAGGAGTTAGCCAGCTTTGAAAACCCGATACAGTTGGATCTTCTGCAGGCAAGTGTTCTCGATTCACATGTCCATCATACAGTCTATGGTGGCATGATATATGTAGTCTGGGTTTACCTATCTTGGTGTTATTTATTTTGCAATGTCAGAGGTGTCCAATAGAGGTGGGAAGTAGGGCCGAAGGCAGTCCACATTGAATACTGGGTGAAGACCAAGGAATGGTGGAATACTAATCTCAAAGGCATTGTTCCCTACAGCCTTGGTGATGGTGTACAACCCATATTTGAGTGGGTGAAGCTTGCAGTGGGGTCTAGTGAGTCGCTACTTCTAAAAATGTAGCCATACTTTGTTGTCCACCTTGAATTTGTGTGGCACCCGATGTTGATCATCTCGTTGCTTGTACTTAGCATTGGATCTGTCAAATATATCATGAAATTTTTGGTGGATGTGATGAATGTGCTCAATTAAGTTGTTTGCTTTGACAACTTCAGACTGGACATGAGCTGAATCGGCCTGTGTAGCCACAAATGGCATGGCTATGTCAATGGGACATAATGGTTGGAACCCATGTCCCACCTGAAAGGGGTTGTGGTCGGTTGAGTTGTGGAAAGACCAATTATAATTGTGTTTTACATAGGGAAGGCTCTCATCCCATGTGTGTGGATTCTTGGAACTGTACATGCGTAGAATGTGTACAATCATCTTGTTGACGACCTCTATTTGGCCATCAGTTTGGGGATGAAAATTTGTGGACTTCGTGAGTTTGGTGTCCAAAATTGACTAGAGGTTGGACCAGAATGTGCTGAGGAACCTTCTATCCACATATAGGATGGTAGACCTCGGGATCCCAAAGTTCACCCACACTCTTTCAAAGAAGAGCTTAGCAGTGGCTTCTGCTGAGATATTCTTCTTGCACGCTGACATAATGGCCATCTTTGAGAATTTGTCGATGACCATGAAAAAAAAATCCTTTCCATGCTTAGTAGAAGGATTGCCCCACATGTAGTCCATGGAGATGGATTCCCAAGGTTGACTAGAGTAGGTAGCGGATTATGAAGGCCTTGCTTTTTGATGGTCGATTTGAAAATTCCACAAGAAATGTAGGATTTGATGTACTTACCCACTTTATGTTGAAGGTTTGGCCAATGGAAATACTTCTGCAGTACCGCCACTGTTTTCTCGACCTTGAAATGCCTAGTGACTCAACCGTAGTGTGCTTCACAAATAATATTGGTACACTCTCTTAAAGGAACACAAAGGTGTCCTAGGTGACATAGCAATGCATCCTGGAGGTGAAACTTTGGAACTTGTGTACCCTCCAAGGGTGTCTTGTATGTGTCTCTGAATTCGTAATCGCTCATGTAGAAAAGTGCCAATCAGAAGTCTCGTACCCAGAAGAGTTGAGAATAGTGGTTAGCGCCACGGTCGGGGGTTGGCTAAGGCAATCTGCAACATTATTGGTGTTGTCCTTCTTATACTTGATGTTTAAATGAATTTTTTGCAGATATGTGGACCACTTATAATGGCGATCGTTCTATAACTACCCTTTTGTTTGTATGAAATGTAGGGGTTAGTGGTCTTTGTGGATGACCGTTTCCTTCCCCAAAATGTATTACTTCCATTGGCAGCAAGCCTGCACAAAGAATAAATTTCTTTGTCATAATTGGGATACTTGTGGACTGTGTCAGAAAATGTCTCATTGTGATATGCCACTGGATGCCCCTATTCAGTAAGACATTACCCAATAGCATAGTCAGCAACATTTATCTAGATCTCAAATGGTTGTTGCAAGTCTAGTAATGTGATCATTGGGGCAGAGCAGAGGTGATTTTTTAATTCCACGAACATCTTCTGTTGAGATTTTGACCAAAAAAAGTTTCCTTTCGCTCCTCCCTTGGTGAGCTGTCTTAAGGGGCAAGTGATATGAGAGAATCCTGACCCAAACCTGTGGTATAAATTAGCAAGACTGAGAAATATTAGATCTTTGAGAGTGCTTCAGGCTGACCAATCCTGAATTACTTGGATTTTGGTTGGATCCACATGCATCCCTTGTTGATAAATAATGTATCCCCGATACTAAACCTCGGTCATGCCAAAAGTGCAGATCTCCAAGTTGGCACACAACTTCTGTTGTCGTAGTGTTTGAAGGACCTGTCAGATGCAGTGGAGGTGCTCTTCCCAAGTTTGGCTAGTGATCACTATGTAATCCAAGTACACTACTACAAATGAGTTGGTGAATGGCCGCAAAATGTCATCTAGAAGCCACATGAAGGTTGTAAGAGCATTCATTAACCCAAAAGGCATGACTACCCATTTTACAAGGCCTTGCTTAGATTTCAAGGCAGTCTTCCAGACATCAGAGGGTTTTATTGGTACTTGGTGATACCCTAACTTCAAGTTGATCTTGCTGAAATATTTTGCCCCTTTAAGTTGATCAAGAAAGTCATCAATCCATGGGATCGGGTACCTATTCCGGATAGTGATATTGTTCAATGCCCAATAGTCAAGACAGAGTCTCCAAGACCCATCCTTCTTCTGCACCAACATGATTGGCTCCCACAGGGTGATGAACTTGATCCGATGTGACCTTTCCATAGCAGATCTTGCATATGCCTCTTGATTTCATCCTTCTCTAGAATAGAGCATCGATAGATCAATCCATTGGGAAACGACACATCTGGGGTCAGATCGATGGGGTGCTTGACTTGACAGTGCACAGGCACCCCTGTGGGTGAGGTGAATATCTCCTTCTACTCCTCTACAACCTTTTCCATTTGTTGTTGTTGTTGTTGTGTGGAGGAGCCTTGTCTGGAGGAGCCCTGTCTGGAGGTCGTGGCCACAATCTTCTTCTTGCCCTCGGGGCAGATCATCAGGAAAACAAATTTATTCCTTTTGGAAATGAGCTTAGTACATTGTTTTGCAGTAACCAAAGAGATAGCCACAGATGGTGGTACCTTTGCTATCATGTACAACTTATTTCCCAAAGTAATAATAACAGCGCAAGGTTGAGACTCATACACATCATGTCGCTTCCACAAGTATGGTTGGCTTAACAATACATCACAAACATCAAGAGGAGCAATGTCATAGAATACCTCATCCGTGAAGGGCTTGATGTTGTAGGGAAGGTGACATTGTTGGCTAACGTGGAGATCCTATCCTTGGTGAAGCCTCTCGATGGTGTATGGTTGTGGGTGTGTTGTGGTTGGAAATTCCAACCACTTCACGACCTTTGATGAAATGAATTTATTTTAGCTGCCACTGTTGAAAATGAACTGTAGCGAGGAGCCCTTTACCCACATTTGGGAGTGAAAGAGATGCTCCTCTTCCTTTGTATCTTTTGATTCCTCCTTCTGGATCTTTGCAGTGGAAACGGTGACATTGGGC
This sequence comes from Pinus albicaulis, assembly GCA_034641835.2. Classification (NCBI taxonomy): domain Eukaryota; kingdom Viridiplantae; phylum Streptophyta; class Pinopsida; order Pinales; family Pinaceae; genus Pinus; species Pinus albicaulis. The sequence goes on along the minus strand of CM076571.1, from coordinate 899,208,640 downwards.
TTCACATCAATAATATTCTTCCTTTTTTCATTCCCCTGGTCGGGTTCTGATTCAAAGTCAGAGCATGCATCAGATTCAAAAGCCTTCATCTCGGCCACCATTGACTGCTTGGCCCGACATTCACTTGTGTTGTGAGTGGAGCTCTTATGGAACTCACAACTCCTTCCAGTGTCCTTCTTTAGATTTACAGTGTTGTTCATTTCTTGCGACTTCGGTAGGTTATCTTGGGCCGCAATGCGTGGGATTTTTCCTTTGTTCTACGGTTTGGGGGCACCTTTACCTTTATTTTGATTCACATATCCAAAGTGTCTCCTCTTATTTTTTAATTTCTGCCTAATCTTGGCACCATATCGGTATGTCATACCAAGCGAGGATATGTTGAGGAACTCCATTTCCTCCTAAATGTATTTGTGCAGACAACTATGGTACTTCAACACCAAATTTTTCTCCAAATCTTTGATACCCAACTTTGCATGCAGGGTATGGAACGGAGTCATCAGCTCATGCACTTCTTGATCCCTTTGTTGCCACAGCGTAGTCCATTGTATATACTTGTCCTCATAGCTCCCCATGGGATAATATTGTTCCTTGATGGCATCTCGGAAATAATTCTAGGTGGGTACAGTCGAGAACAAAGAGGGTCTCCCCTCATCCTTTTGATCATAGTAGGTTTCCTACCAATCCTTGACATGGGGGGTAGCTTTGAGGAGTATAAATATAATATTCTCCTGGTCAGAAAGTTGTGAACTGAGAAATATCCTTCTAATAGATTAAACCATCTATTTATGGTGTCTGCATCTATTTGGCCCTCAAATATGGGAATGTCAAATTTTACTTGTACCTTAAAAGGATTTGCGCCTCCAAAGTGGTTGGTAGATGCAGATGCGCTGCTGATGGGTAGTCGTTGAAGTATCCGGGAAAATTTATCCATCATCGCATTCCTTTATTTTTAGAGGGCCTCCTCAAGAAATATTTTTATAGGATCTCCAACTCCCTCATCTCTCTTTTCGTCCCCCATGGTCAGTCATCGGGGTTTTCAAGGCTGATCTTGCAAAGGTTCAACTAGATCTAGCCCTAACTCCTTATACCCCAACCTCGTTGGGGACATGCAAAGAAGGATTGATAAAGAGCATACTGCTGTGATACCACTGATCCAGATTTATGGAAGAACGTAACATAATACACGTATAACCATAAATACCAAAATTTAGCAGAAATAACACTTCATTTCATTAATATCAAAGAACTGATATTTGTTTACAGATAGAATGGAAATAAACTAGCTAGGGTGTTGGTAGCTTATATCTGAGAAGAGATGTGGTGTCTACAGGCCTCTGAACTGTGTTACAATGACGCTCAAGGGAAATTTATTATTGAGAAACAATGTAAAACCCTAAACATCTAAAAATATAAACCTAGGACATGAAGAGCCAAAACTATGGGCCTTTTCTGGGTAAATTGGTAAACTAACTTCGTGGGGATGTAACTTTCGCATACGATCTTCCTCTGATGCGCTTAATACCTCGTTAGAAATATTTATCTGAGGAATAAAAATTTTCAGTGAGCAACATTAGGTCTAAGACCAATGTTTCCCCAGGTTTTTCCAAAAAACCTCGTTCAGGGCCTCAAAACGGCTCCAGAAGTTCAAGACCCGAAAAAATACTAAAAATAGTAAACTGTGCTATAATTAAGTAAACTGGAAAACTGAAAGAAACAATGGTGGAACACCAAGTGCAATAGGTGGATGGCCACTAATATCAACTTGGATCATTCAACCAAGTGAGTTTGTGTCCAAGATAGTTTCCCTATCTTGAGACAACACTTCCTATATATATGTAATATTATTTTATTAATGAAATATTGTGTGCACTATAAAACTTTATATTGGTATCATAGCCTACATGAGCTTGGGGCTTGGCCACTCCTAGGCTGAGGAAAATTAATCAGTGTATTTTTGTTGTTTTAATATTATTTTTTCCATTAGAGTCAATAGTTTCTATGATGAGAGTAAGAGAACGACCGAAACTGTGACAATGGATTATCAAAAGGGAGCAAATGTTGAGGTTCATATTGCTCAAATTTTCGATACATATGGTCCGCAGATGTTCCTTGATTGTGGTCAGGTTATAAGTAATTTATTTCCTCAAGATTTTTGCAAGGAGACTTTGATATTAGTCTATGGAGATGGGAAATAGACAAGGATTTTCCAGTTTGTTTCTGATCTGGTAAGTGCCCGAGCTTGTTGGATATAATGAGGGATCTAGTGATTGTTGCCACGGGAATGACATATGACCGTACTCCTTCTGGAATTGGCTTGAACCTAGACACAACACATTCTTGACCATAGGGAAATGCTCCTCAACATCCTCATACGCCAGTAGTGCAGAGATCAGGGCATTGATTTGGAAACAAAGGCCGAGGACAAGACCCTGGAGAGTCTTCCCAATAGCCCTATGTCATTGAATGTGGCAAGAATGATGATTTCATTTCTAGGGAGGAAGTTACATTGATGAGAGGCCAATAATTCCTCACTTTTTAAATAATTCACTCGTAAAATCAATATACTGTTTTATTGGAACACTTGTGGGTCGAGTCTGGTGTATTCTAAGTGTGTGTGGTGCCTTTGCTACCTGCAAAAAACTTAGGTGTGGAATTTTGGAAGATAGTTGATGATGACAAGATTTGAGCACCTGCTATCGCATTTGGTGTTGCGGCATGCATTCTTCAGATTTTTTTCCAATTTATAGCACGGCGTGAAGTGGCTTCCGGTACCTCGGCTCATGGGGTGGGGGGTTATAAGCAAGAAATTTCCATTATTTATAATGAAAAATGGTTGAAACCCCTATTTGGCAATGATGAGGAGATGTCAGAGGTTCCTATTCTTAATTCTGTGTTCTCATCTCCAATGGTGGATGAACTCATGAGTTGGGTAATGCAATTTTTTTTGGTCTTTTTTGGAGGCCAATTCACAAATTTCTTGTGTTTTTGTAGTGAGTGGAGCACATAGAAATTCGGTTCTTTTTTTGAAAGCATGATTGTTTGTGCATGTTTGTGTAAATGGAATATTTCATGATGAAAGTATTTTGGAATTAAAATTGATATACATCTTGAGATTATCCATTTCGATATGAAGTTATTTTGTTAGAATTGGCTACTCTAACAAATGACAGGTTAAGCATGAAATCCCAAGATGTAATTGAGAAAGACAAAGATGGCCAAGATGTGAAAAATTTCAAAATATGAGGTAAAATATCAACAACAACTATTAAATGATGATGGACAAAAAAGTGAAAGTTTTTGTTAGTGTGGGTTTGTGGGATAGACTCACTAACATGTTGTATTATGGGTCACACATTTTAATTGTAAGAAAGTCTACAACGATTATTTAGTGGTCATTGTAGAGTATGTACCTGGTAGCTCCAATAGTTCGAGTGTGTTGTAAGCCTCGTAAGGCATGTGTATCCCCTTGAAGTTTGTGGTAATATGAAAACCACCTTTTAATTGCAAGTTTGTGGTCAGTCAGAAACCACATTGCAGTGTTGGTTTGTGGTAAGCCAAAAACCACGTGTGAGAGTGAAGTGGACAGGGATTCTTGTAGGCATGGTTTAGGGTCAGCTGAAAAAACCCTAGGCATGGCTGAGGATTAGTCAAGAAAACCATAGGCCTCATTCAGTCACGTCTCTAGTGATCCTTAGTAGCTGGAGTGCCTTAGTGGCGGAATTGTGGCCCATAGTAGTTGGATTGTTGTAGTGGGATATTTGAGGTCCTTTATGGGTGAGTTGAGCCTTCATGGCTATGTTGAGCCTTCATGGCTGAGTTGATCCTTTGTGGTTGTGTTGAGCCTTCATGGCTAAGTTGAGCCTTCGTGGTTGAATTGAGTGCCTTAGTGGAAGTGTTGATCCTTCATGGAAGTGTTGAGCCTTGATGGCTAAGTTGATCCTTGGTGGTTGAGATCCCTTCTTAGTATGGTTAAGGGTAATATGATAAAACCCAGAGCATGGATATGGGTAATGCGATAAAACCCATGATGATGTTGTTGGAGGGGGATTTACAGGTACAGGTACATGTATGCGGTTATAATGGTTGACATAAGCATGTATGTGAAGGACATGCTACGAGACTAGGTGTTGCAGTGGTTGGCACCCATGTATTCTGGTGGATGGTTGGTCCTTGATATGGGCATCGACATATCCTTTTCTTATACTTGACCACAACTAGACTTTGTAGATTAATATTGAGACAAGTATTCATTAAGGGTGTGTTGGAAAAAGTAATCCCTACTTGTCTCAGTTGTGTTTATTTTTATATAGAGGAATCTGTTCCTATTAGGTTTATTAGGTTGTTTTTTGGTTGAGAGATTCTCTCAACCAAGTGATTGTGTGTCCAATATAGTTTCCCTATCTTGAGAAAACAATTCCTGTATATATATAATATTATTTGATTATTAGAATATTGTGTGCACTCCCAAACTTTATCTATCCTTAATATTCATATAGTAGTTATCAATGAAAGATATATTAACCTAAATGAAGAGTGCAATCACAATATGCAATAATTTATTGAGAGAATAATCCATAATTAATTCCTTAGGAAACAAATATGCTTAAATAAAAAACACTAGTATAATCTCACTTTATATCTCATACTCATGTTGTACATGAAATGATAAATGAGGTCCCTAACATAGAAGCGAATCTATGGACCTTGTGTATATGATACTCCAAACTATCAATTTATATTGGCATATCAAGACTATAATGTGAAAATTTATTTTGTAAAGGTTTGAAGCACAAAGAATTCTCTATATTAATGAACTATACTTTTAGCACAATAAATTGAATACAGAGGCCTTCCACGTGGCAACAAAATTCATTTATTTGGAGTCTCCACTTCACGAAAGGACATAGATAATCATGAGCCCATTCAAGTGGGCTCACACACTACTTGCATGTTCAACATTTTTATTACTATATTATTCTTTATAAATAGCTCTATATCCGTCAAGGAGAGTCCTAAGCATATCTATTGCAATAATTAAGTTGATGATATGAAAAGTTTTATTTTATTTAATGGTTTTGGAAATTTTTTAACCATTGTAAAGCCAAATGATATATGTGTTATTAATATATTTTTTCAATAATACACAAATTTTCCTAGCTTATATATAAATGTTAAATTAATTATCATAATTATATATAATTATTAAGTTAATTATTATAACTTTATTTTTATTGATATTCATAATAATTTCAATGAAAATATTTAATAATAAATTTTCAAAATATGATTTAACTAGTATTGATTTAAAAAATTAATAAAATAGTGAAATAATTCATTGAATCATTAAATTGATCAAGTTTATAGATATGTTTAATAAATACCTCTTACGTTACCAGAAATAAATAAAAACTTAAAACTTTAAAAAAAAAAAAACATTATGTGACATAATTAGTGTAAGTTTTTTGAATTTTGCAATTTAAATTAAAACAAATTTTATCATTCGATTTAAATATCAAATGGCATCTCAAATTTAACTTTCAAATGGAAAAATTATTAATCATATTAATCATTAATATAAACATATTATATTTTATATAGAAAGAAATATCTACATTAACATGATATGATAATACACAACGTATGTAACTATAATATCATACTCAATATATAACAAATATGCATGTCAAGTCAAATATGTATGTCAATTTAAATCTCAAATGCTCCAGACCATAGAAACCAATATGCATGTCAGCTACTATCAATTATTTTAATAGAACTAGAAACATCGACACATAAAATATAACAAATAATGTGTGTGTGTGACACCTCATATTAATAAAGAATGTAAAATTATTATCTTGTGTTGCGGTATATAGATGGTGAAATAAATGGTGTAGGTGGTGGTACAAGTGTACCAATAGGTGGAGGACTTGATGGTGCAATAACTAAATAAGTTCTAGAAATGTTTTCATGGGTAGAGTTGTGTGTGGAGTAGTAGGTGGTGGAATGGGATACAACCACGACCATAATTGTATTCAGAGTACGATGGGATTGTGGATGAGGTGTAGAGGGAAAAGATATAGATTAAGGGTAAAAAAAAAAATAGATATGTAGGAGGAGATAAAGGAAGATTTCTTTTAGACATGTCATCATGTGTAGGAATATAAGATGAATAAAATGAACTAACATACCTCATAGTTCCTCATCCTCTACCCCTAAAAAAAAGCAGGAAAAATATGGTGCACAAATTATTTTATATCATAGGGATGATTTACATATATATCTACAAAATCAAAGAATTATATGCCCACATATTCCATATTGGATTTTCTTCTATTTTCATCTAATATTTTAGATAATTTATCTATGATAGAGTAATAAAATCTATGATCCTACCACTACGGTGTGAAAATATGTGTTGCCGATATGGTTTATTGATCTCATTCATCTCTAAATTAGTGTATGAAGTCCCCTAGCCATGTATGAGATAACATTTTAAAAAAAAATCAATAATGATAAGGCGTTTTGAAGAATTAATGTAATTAATGGCATGAAATAAATATGACAAATAAATATTTAACAAGATTAATCAAAAGATTAAAAATAAAATATCTTCTCTAATATGATTTATCCTAGTATTTGTTAGTCAAGTTATAAATTATGTAAATGGTAAAAATTATTATAATGGTCAATTATAAATTAATGGTGGTCATTATGAAATTGGAGATGTGAAGTGGATAAATCGATTGCTTGCTAGGGAAGAAGGATTTGCATAAATTTTGGTGGTTAGTAACCACTAGTAATTCTACACATTTAAAATTTTACTCATACATAAGCAATGAATAAGACATTAATAATGGTGATAAAAAAACTCTTGATAAGTATATTTATTCACATTTTATTGGACTATGCATTTTGTATTCAAAGACTTGCTTAAATTATGGTGGGAAATAAATTATGGTAATTTATCCGAGTATGAACTATTTTCAATAATTTTATTTACAGATATTTTTTTCATGAAGCTCAAGAATTAAGAATCACTATACAAATTTTCAATAATTTCATTTTTATATCGTTTTCCTGGAAAGCTCAAGAATAAAAAATTACGAAACAAATATTTAAAATTAGTGCATAAATATGACATTCATATCTAGAAATTATGCCATAAAATATGTAAGTTAGTTATAAACATGTTATCATATTTCGGAAAGGATATAATGAGACCTTAAATTTATAATCCAATAAGATATTTCAATTTTTTTTAAATAATATTGTAAAATAGATATTTACTTTTCAAAATTAAACATTGTTAGGTGTAATGGTCAAAATTAAACTAATAATGGTAAACAAACAAATAAATTGCTACCATGAACTAATAAATAAGTGTGTAATTAAAACATTTATTTTTATTTTTATTGATTATCATAATTTTAGTCTTATTAATATTTGTAATAGTTTCAATGAAAAAATTTAAAAATAAATTTTCAAAATGTAATTTAATTATAAAATTGTTTAAAAAATAATAAAATAATAAATTATATCATTTAGTTAATAAAATTTATAGATATATTTATTCAACACGCCTTATCCTCAAAAAAAAAAAAAAAAAAATTAATGAGTTCAAATCTTTAAATGAATTAAACATTTTGGTATACATAATTATTATAAGAATAGGTTATAGCAATTTTGCAATCAATTTAATTTTGTATCTTTAGAATTAAACATCATATAATGTCTCAAATTCCACTTCCAAATGGGGAAATTATTAATCCTCTTGAACATATAAAAAAGAATCCATATCAACATGATATGATAAGGTATAACATACATCACCATAATATCATACTCAATATATTTAACAAATATAAATTTCAAGTCAAATATGTATGTCAAAATTGAATTTCAAAGACTATACATCATAGAAACAAATTCCAAGTTCTATAATATAGGAAACTATATATATATATATGATTAGTATCTTGTGTCGTGGTTCTAAAAATGGGTGTGTAAATGGATGGAGAAATAAACGGTGTAGTTGGTCGCAAAAGTGGAGAAATAGGTAGAGTAGAGGGTGGAATAAGTAAAATAAGTGTTGCAAATGATGTTATATGTAGAGTAGTATGTGGTGTATTTGGTGGTGGAATGACGGTACAACCAATTGCATAAATGTAGGAGAGGGAGGATGAATTGATTGTGGAGGAGGTAAAGTGGAAAATCCTAGAACCAAATAATTAAAATAATCTAGAGGTGAGGATGAGGAGATAAAGGAGTAGTTTCATCGAATATATCTCATGATGTGTAGATGAATCAAATGAAGAAAATTAACTAGCACATACAATTTCTCGTAATCGCTCATCCTCTACTCCTAAACAATAACACCAAAAATATGGCGCACTAATAATTTATATCATGGAGAAGAACAAAATATATATCTATAAAATCAAAGTCTTATATTATCACATATGGTCATATTGGCTTCTATCAATCTAATATTCTACATAATTTATTTATGATTCAATAATTTATCTATGATTTAATAGTAAAATCTATGTTTTTTATTTTATGGTGTGTAAAATATGTGTGCCCAAGATAGTTCATTGACCTCATTCATCTCTAGATTATTGTACAAATCCCCAATCCCCTATCCATTTATATATATATATAGATGATAATTTGACAATTAAAAAAATATATAATAAATGACATATGCATTAAATTAACTAAAGTAATATGTAACTAAATTAATAAAAAAGATAAAAATAATATATTTTCCATCATTTCATGTATCTTATTAATAAATGATCTATCTTATTAATAAATAGGAATGCATATCATTAACAATTTATCCCTACATATGGTTATTGTATCTAATTATGAACTTAATAATTCTCATTGCATAACAAATCCAACACCTCTAAAATCACCTGGCTACATGAATACTCCATATGGCCTCTATTATGTATCTTCTTCCTCCACATACGTACATGCACATCAATTATACACCTATGAGAGAGTCCATTTAATTTTTATTGAGCCATAAAAATTATCTTAATAATTAATGTAAAAAATCTAAATAGAAGGCCTACGTCCATAAACCCCTCTATGGAAAAGAACAAAAGGAACACAAAAATATTATAAGATAATGGTAGGAAACTTGGATAAATGGGTTTTTTTTAAATAATCTATCTACACAATACATCAAAAGGGAACAAATGCACTACCCATTAGAATTATAGTGCATAAGTTTCATTGTCATAAAAGATAAACACCTAAAGTTTAATAGCAGAAAAGAATGTAATACAATTGCCTCTAAGTGACTTGAAAATAATTGAGGTCAATATTGGTTACACTTAACATAAATCTCCACTTATATAAACTTATTTTCTCTCATAATATTAAGTAGTAAATTGGGGAAATAGGGAAAAATGTTTCTCTTCTTAAATGACCCAAAACTAAATTTAAAAAATCCTCCTATCTATGTCCTCCTATGTTGATTGGCACCATAGATTGGAACCATAAATTAGGTGCAACACTAAACATCACTCTACCTTCATTTGAATGATTAATCAAGTATATCAATTAATCCATGTTTATTTCTAGGGAATTAGTTTCCTTGTAAAACAGGATAAGGTCAACTTCTCTCAAAAAGTGATATGTCTTGGTTGTAATAAGAAAAGAGAACAAATATTTTTCCCTCTTGGATCTTTTATTCATGTATAAAAGTCTACTAGTTTACCTATTCTACTATAGCTCTTACTATAACTGTCATAAATTATCCTTTTCAATATTCATTAAAAAATCATCTTATATTTTTTGCATTTTTCATGTGCCTATTTCATATGAACACACTATAATTGTACCCCTTACATAAAATAAATATAAACGATGTTTTGACTATCACATTGTTAAAGGTGCTTTTACATAAACATTGAAGATGCAACTAGTTTGATATGAATATAATTGATTACCAATAATACCTAATCAAAAACATGATATCTATGCCAAAGAACCATAAGTAAATTTTTTTAGTAATACGATCGCATCTTGATTGTTAGATTTTTTCATAAACACTTATAAATAATAGTTACATCCCTAGGAATTATTATCGAGACCTGGAAATTTCCCACATATTTATGAGATAACACAATTAGTGACTCATAATATTTCTTTTGTGGCATAAATAGTGTTGGATACATGTTCACAAAGTTAGCATTAACTATTACATGTCAGCTTACATGACATTCCATCAATTGTGCATCATTACATGTCAACTTACATGACATACGACATGACACACCATCAATAGTGCATCATTACATACATTACGAGATCAAATGCAATAAATCTCTAGTGTGTCCATACAATAGGAAAGGACCACTCATGTTGTAACTTATAAAATCACCATAATACACTAAAATTCAAAATATAGTGCTATACATGTGGAAAATTAAAAAATAAAAGATATAAACCATCAATCTAAACACAATTTTAATTATAATCCAAAAAGAAATATAAATTAAGAGATAAGAATAAATTTACTTGGTTTTTTCTTAATGAAAGAGCCATGGTTAGTGTCTAAAGAAGAAAAATAGAACTTAATATTATCTGAAAATTTTAAAAATGAATGTAAGTACAACAATGAAGTGAAGAAATCAAGAAATTTTACTATTTAGTAGAACTACACAATGATTAAATTTTGACGGATAGAAATTATGAATTCAAATATGGATTGTAGTGATAAAATTAAAGTTACAAATTCAAATTTTTTTGGTAATATTTTCATTTTAAACCATACTATCTCAATGCATCCAATAGCCAAAAACATTGTATTTGTATCTACTGAATCAATCGTAATTTTTTGGAAAGATATTCAATGGAAATATCCATGTTATGCATTATCACTTTTTCATGTATATATAGACACAAATGAAATTTTTCTAAATAAAAATTATTTGTGGCAGAGATCCAGAGTGAGAGACAGGGATTGAGGAAATCATCTTATCAAGGCGAAAGTGATCAATGATTTACTTTAAGACATCCCTAGAACTACCCATTTGATATAATCTTCTAACGAGGATGGGAGCATCCTTTGGTTAGATTTGAATTGCAGAGAAAATGCATTTTTCATGGACGTTGGTAGGGGACAAGTTGCTTATGTTTGCTTCATTCCAAGTTTTAGAACTCAGATCAGGATCGATATTAGGATTGACGAGGATTCTTAATAATGATGAAATATCGATTAGAGAGGTTTTGATTTACCATTACCATAGGACTAAAAACATAAAATTTATGCTCTAAAAGCCCTAAATGAGGAGGAAGAGTTTTTGCATCAACCATTTGGGTAGAATAAACAAGTTGAATGTTATAGTTCCAACCATGTAAGACATCATTTCAGATGTCATGGATCAAATATGAAGGATATCTTGTGTATTTTTCCTTCGTTGGGGGCAATGGAAAATATATAAAATCAAATTCACATGGAAGGATTCTAGTATTTTCATAGGTTCATCAAAGGGAAATTGATATAGATCACATTCACCCATCGTTTATTCAAAGGGAAACATATGCATGATCTATTACATTTGAAAAACTATAATATATATACTAGAATTCTTCTATTCTCTCATTGCTTAGGTTGTGTGGGGTTGCAGTGGGTTCCAAAGATCCAAATTCTTCATCTTCATATAAGGACGCGACACGTGGAAAGGGGCCATATCAATGGAAAAACCTCCATCCATTTCAGGACCATATATTGTTGAAAATTTAGATCAAACTCAAAAACCAAAAGTATGCATTAAAGAGTTAAATCATCTCTTCTCTTTTCTTCCTTTAAGGACCATCACTTTCAAATTTAAGGGGTTTTTCCCAAGGTTAGAGGCAATACATCAATGTATTTTTATAGCATGGAACAAAAAATGTGACATTTATCTTTATTCCAAAGGATTTTTTGTGCTAAAGTTTGATTCTCAAAAATATCTAGAGAAATTAGTGCAAGCAGTGCTTTGGTTTTGGGGAAGAGTAGGACTTTCGTCACTCTAGGTTTTCTAAAGGTTGATTCTTCAAAAATGTTGGTAAAAAATATGTCATTTTGGGCCAAAAATTCCTCTTTGATTTTGACGTCAGAAGGTACTAGAGGTCAATAGAAATACTTCAGGTACTTTTCAAAAAGTGGAAGAAACAATAATGCGACAATGACTATTAATTTTTTCTCGTATATGTGTAGAAATAGACTAAGAAAATGTGTACCTAACTACATTCTAATAAAACATAGACCCTTTCAATGGATCCAAACTTTGGATTATGGAAATATGACCATTTCATGTTGTACATGATTTCAGATAGGAAATTAAAACAAAAATTCTATAGGCTAAAAAAACCAAAAAAAGAAAAAGAAAAAGTGGTACGCGTGTAAAACAAAAGGCTGGAAGCCTTTTGTTCCCACTATTTTTAGGATGAAGAAGAGTAATTCAAGGAGGACCCTCCAATACAATATATTATGAACATTTAGAATCCGAATAAACATGTAAAACCCATGAAAATTGTACAAGAAACAAAACTGATCGATGCATCTGAATACACTACTGGAATTGTGGCGAGAAAATATGGGAGTTGGTGGGAAAAATGAGAGTCCATGTATTGGAAACTTAATATTAAGATAAATAACTCCCCCATATGGTGATTATGTTTGAGTTGGAAGATTTTCCTGTCGACTCATCTATAAAGGTCTCATAGAAAGTTCAAGGAAAGAAAGAAAAGAAAGGGAAGTTAAGTGAGTATTGTAACACTTAACTTCCCTTATGTATTATCATATTTTTAGAGATGAGAGGATGTTTTCTCATATCTCAAGACGTTGGTATTTCATATTTGAAATGCTTTCGAACATATGCAAAATGTATTTTTGTTCTTTTTTAGGTTACAATGAAATTATATATTTTTTCCAAGGAAAACACACACACACACACATTTTTCTTAAAATAGACCCATATTTTATTATAAAATTTATTAGAATATTTTCGAGTCTGTGGTATAATGGAGAACTAGTGTAGATTATTCTTTGGGAGACACTATTTTTTTTAAATCATTCATTCATTTTTGTATTTGTGTTATGCATCAAATGTTTGATCGTGTTTTATATATATATATATATATATATATATATATATATAATAGTTTTGAACAACTTGTTGTTTGTATCAAGTTTAAATAATAATTTTGTTTAACTTATGATGAGAACCAATGGTTGAGTTAATTTCGTAGACAAAAAAGGTTTATTTTCAAAAATTATAAAAATTTGTTTTATAAGATATAATATATAATCTTTGTGATTGTGCTATACATGTACAATAAACATGCATTGTATAAGAAAGTGTCTTAATGCACCAAAATGATTTAAGTTCTTTAAAAAAAAATTGTCTACTGAAATCTTTAGTCACCCACGTAAACTAGGAATGGTTAAGGAATAAGTAGTTGATTGGAGTGTTTTCACAAAATCCATTGTTAATTAATGATATATTTGTAGTGTTTACAATAATTCATGCAATTAATTATCTTATGAAGTGTAAATAATCATACATACATTCAAATTATGGGTTGTATTTCAAATTTTGTTTATAAAAAATAATTAAACATAATTCCATAGTAATCTGTAGATATTTCAGAGTGGATATTGGGAACTTACATTTTCACCAATATTTTACAAGAAACTAGATGCAATAAAATAGATTGAACACTTATATTTTAACCAATATTATACAAGAAATTAGTTTCCCAACCATAGACATTGATTATAGATGCCACCCCAGAACTAGGTTATGAAGTCACTAAGGCAAAGGAAACTATCTGCAAACTCATTGGTCATTAACCCAACCAAAATTATCTTATGTTTAATCAATCGATTCACAACTAACCACTAAGGTAACCATACAAGCATTAAATAATCATGTCATTATCTTCCACTACCCATAGAGAATAATGGAAAAATCTCCTTTCTATGCTCAAGATTCTCTATTGAGTATCCACCCTTCTAAAATAATGTAGTAGAAGTATGCTTGTATATAATTTTCCCAATATGAAAAAATAAATAAGGGAAATAGAGGATTCCTAAACAACCTAGCCTCTAAGCTTCTTTACAACCATTCATATGGCTTACTGATCTAGAAATTATTTTTCCCATAGAAATTTTTGTTCATTTTCATGTTTGTGTATTAATCAATTATCATAGAGAAAATTGAAGCCTCCTAAACAATCTAGCCCCTACGCTTCTTTTCAACCATTCATATCACTTCCTGATCTATAAATTATTTTCTTTTTGTTGTTAAATTTCATGAGAATGATTTTTTTTAAATTTTAATGATGATTAAACATAATAATATTGAGAGTTTATGTGAATTTTAAATAGAATGGGAAGAATGTTCATGCTAGTAGAAAATATGTGAATTCTCATACCAAGACACTCTTACACTACAACATGATTGTACCTCATATCCATGTCTTAATAACTATATGAGGTAGAATTCCCCACTAACCACGACATGCATTCCATGGTTGGATTCATTTCTAAAAATGGTAGATGCAATTTAAATAAAGTATATGATAAAAATGTGGAACTTCTTAGGTAACGTAGGATTATTTCACAAAGGCTTTGGCCACAACTCTCCTCCCTTATCGTGGACGGATAACATTTTCCGTGCTATTTTTAGTTATCATGGACCATTATATTAATTTTTAAAATAATATTTATCTATTTTGAATGTATCATGATGGACCTACCACCCACGTTCGTGATACATAGAAAGAAAATAGCACAACTATATGTCCACTCATTGACTGATAGGGACTTGATCTTGAGCTTTAAACAAAAATATTTACATTACTTACACATCCATTAATGTATTTAAAATCTAATAACTCAATTTCCAACCTTATAAATACTTAATGTTATTAGTCCCTGCCATATGGCATGGGACTATAGAAATCGAAAAGGTGTTTTTAGTATTAGTTTAAGCTAGTTAATCTCTATCCAGCATTGTATTGATCATATTGTATTACACTTATCGTCTTATTAGCCTCTTCCCCTCGGTAAACTAGTGTTCAAATTAATTTACTGGTATTAAATTTTATGTTATTATAAGGAGACTTATGTTATTATAACCAAGTTGATGAATAATTGCGAGCTATGGTCAGTGCATGCCGTGATAAATATTGGCTAGTGATTTTCTTTTGATTCAGCAGATTTCGATAGATTTTCATTGAAGAGAAGTTGTAAGAGATTTTGATTGAAGAGAAGTTGTAGATCGAAATCAAATTGTAAATTATAAACCCTAATATGTTCACTATTTTCTTAGTTACAATGGTTTCGGAGATGATTTTTGAGGTTGTAAGTATCTGTGTCATTTGAATTGTCATTCCTTCCATTGGAGGCACTTCATTGAATAGGGATTCATTGGAGGTACTTTCTTCCACAGGTAGATCTTGACCAGGTGTTCATTATTCTAATATCATTATTCTAACATCTTGTGAGTTCATTTTTTCTTTTATTATGCAGATATGCTAGGAGTTCATGCTGTTGTTATTATACTGGCAGGTATATCACACGACTTATTTCACAACCCCACCTTCACCAACTTCTTGAGAACATGGCATGTACTACCTCACCTGTTTGAGATGAATGGTCCAATTCAGATTTCCTGGTTTGGCGTTGAATCAACCGCCATATGTCTGTTCAACTTCATATGAGCTCCTGCGCTTTAGCTCTAATGAAACGCATGAAGTGTTTCACATGGTAACATAGATTTCCATTTCAACCCACATTCAATTTGTATAAAATTTAACATATGTAACATGCTATCAATGGTCATGCTCTCTCTCTAATTGGAATCATATATGTATCTTTTTTTTTCATGACATCTTGGTAACTGTTTTTCGTTGTCCTGCCAAATTGGAGACTCCAGATCGTTTTTACTGCAATTAAATAACATCATATTTAATTGGATGGCTTGGCACATTCACACTTTCTCAATTGTATCCAGACTAGATTGAAGTTCGATGGTCGCTATGCCACTAATCAAACTGCAAGTGTTATCAAAAAATTCTCTCTGCATTTAAACTCTACATAAGTTAAAGTATTGGAAAGCATTATTATAGAAACAACAGATAACATTACAATTTTAAGAATGAATACGAAAATATCTAAAACAAACATTTTTTTATTTAGCTATTTTTTTCTTGGCATCTTTGCAACCTTTTTTGCTCTCGGGCCAACTCGGAGACTCCAACTTGTTTTTATTGCAATTAAATGACATCATGTTTTAATGGACGGACTTGACACATTCCCACTTTCTCAATTGTATCCAAACTAGATTGATGGTTGATGGTCTCTATGCCACTAACCAAAGTAAGTGTGTTCTTAAAAAGAATCACTCTTGCATATAAAATCTACCTAAATATTTTCTACAAATTTTATGATCCTCTTGTCTACAAATTTTACATTTCTCGCAATATCTGGAGCAAGGAAGCGAAGCCCACAAACTTGAGATATTATAAAAACCCAATCTTCACGGCAGTGAAGTTGGAAGGAAGAAGTGATACTTAGTTGCTTTGGCTAAGCGTATTTGGGGCCCTTCCACCACCGACTCTAGTGGAATTCTTTGTTTTTTATTATTATATTGGTACACGGCGACGTACACTCTCTACTTGGCAGGGACTTCTGCTTACCAACCATCTTGTTTAATACATCGAAATAATCAAAACCTAAGCATTGCAAACTCGGAAACCCAACCACACTGAAAATATTTCTTTAGATACATCGACCAAGCATCTCCTCCTCCCGAAACAACATATTTGGCTTTCCAAGTTTCATTTAAAGCAACCGACGATGCCCTAGCCATTTGATATGCTTACCATTATTTACAGCATTATGTTATGAAACTTTAATGGATATATTGAAAATATGTTTAAATAAGATAACTTGTCTTGGTATTCATATTCAATATGACTAATACATTATCTATTTATATCTTTTTATAGTATTTTTGATAACTAGTGCTCAGATAGATTAAGATATTTTTTAATATAAAATTACTAATTCAATTCCTTATTCCTTGTCCCTTTGAAAATGATATATCAAACATAAAAACCCAAAACTTATTTATACAAACAGGTCCATTATCTCTACTCAACGTACTCTCACAGCCGCGTTCTCGTGAAAAACTTATACGTTTTTCTTTAATCGACTATCTCGATATTGGGAGAGGGTACCTCGTTCTTATAAGGAAAGAATCTTTTGGTTTTGTCTAATCTTGTTTTTAATCGAGGGAACAATGTACATGGCACTTAGATGTGGTTTTGACTAACGATGGTTTCGTTGATTTTTTCATTTTCGCTTCAAGATGGATTTTGTGAATGATGAATTAAATTTTTATAAATAATTAATTTTTTACTAATCTATTAATTTATTTATTTATGTCGTAAGACGTTCTTATTTGAAAACAACTACCCTAGGTGTTACTGTGTCAATGTATGAGCTATTGGATCAAATGTTAGACGATTGAAATGTTTTAGGCCATTAGATTCACAAGTTAAAGTTTTATATATGTTTTTTATAATGTTAGTTTTTTTCTTTTAATAAGTTATTGAATTTAGGTTTTGGTGACTTTTTCAAATTACACAAAAGTAAAAATAAAAGTGAATTAAATAAAAATATTGACATCTTGTAATGAACATTTTAACTAGGTCAAATAAAAAATAAAATTAATACTAAACTATAAAAACAACCCATGGTATTGACTCATGGTATGCATGTGGAATGTGGTTTATGTAAAGGGAGAAAATCAGATGTCCTAACTCTAGATCTACCAATATCCAAGAGGGATCAAATGTCTTGATATGCAAACCTCATTGATCCCTCTCATCAATAATAAAGATCTAGAATAATTATTTAATAAAATTATTTATTAAACTATAAAAACAACCCATGGTATTGACTCATGGTATTCATGTGCAATGTGGTTTATCTAAAGGGGGAAATTAATATGGCCTAACTCTAGATCTACCATGAGCCAAGAGGGATCAAATGTCTTGATATGCAAACTTCATTGATCCCTCTGATCAATAATATAGATCTAAACTATTTATCCATTAGATTCACAACTTAAAGTTTTATATATGTTTTTTATAATGTTAGTTTTTTTTTTTAATAAGTTATTGAATTTAGGTTTTGGTGATTTTGTCAAATTACACAAAAGTAAAAATAAAAGTAAATTAAATAAAAATATTGACATATTGTAATGAACATTTTAACTAGGTCAAATAAAAAATAAAAATAATACTAAACTATAAAAACAACCCATGGTATTGACTCATGGTATGCATGTGGAATGTCATTTATGTAAAGGGGGGAATTAAGACGGCCTAACTCTAGATATACCAATAGCCAAGAGGGATCAAATGTCTTGATATGCAAACCTCATTGATCCCTCTCATCAATAATAAAGATCTAAAATAATTATTTAATAAAATTATTTATTAAATTATAAAAACAACCCATGGTATTGACTCATGGTATTCATGTGGAATGTGGTTTATCTAAAGGGGGAAATTAAGATGGCCTAACTCTAGATCTACCATGAGCCAAGAGGGATCAAATGTCTTGATATGCAAACGTCATTGATCTCTCTCATCAATAGTATAGATCTAAACTAATTATTTAATAAAATTATTTTTAAATGTTTATAACCATTATTCTTTTAAAATTTCACTTAATAAAATGTATCTAAATTTCATACATCCAAATATACATAGTTTTTCTTGTTCTATATTATTTTTGTTACTACTATTTTATTATTCCAAAAATATATGGTTTTTTTTGTTATATATTATTTATGTTACAATTTTTTTATTATTCATGAGTAGTATTTCTTAATATACAAAAAAATTAAATTAATAATGAAATTTTTTAAAATATGTGATCTTTTTAAATTTCCAAATTATTTCACATGACATATTTATCTTGAGAAATAATGATGAATGTTCATAATTCTCATTTCTTAAATAACACTAAATTTACCTTTAATTACTTAATTGTAATACTTTGTAACTACATACCAGTTTGTAACTACATACATACTCTTTCTTCAGTTCAAAAAAATATATATATACATATCTTTAATTACCTAATTTTAGCTTTTCAATTCCAAACAAAACTTACAGAAGAAAAAAACAATCAGTCCTTATTGTAGATTATATTTCTACAAAATTGACACTATGTGATTAACAATAGAGTAAGTTGAACCCCCACCCATGCTGGCGAGATCACACTATAAAATCAAATGTTCCTCTATTTTTTTAATGGGTTCGTAAACAAAATAGACAACACTAAAGTCAATATTGTGGTATAATAACTGATTTTTAAATCATTGTGACAAACAAAACATCACATTAGCTCACATAATATATATAATGCTAAAGGATCTAAGATGATAATAAATTTTTGAATCATCATAACTAGGTGAAAACCAAACTAAGTTGTAGCCATAAGCAAAAAATCACAACAACTCATAGAATATATACAAGGTTGCAATGAACCCCATACATTGTGATGAACATCATGGGAATTTTAGTGCACATATAACACCACCCTAATAATTCTATACTCTTGACCAATTTATAATAACCTAAGAGGTGTAAAATATTTTAATAAGATAAACAAAACAGATAACAAGAAAGTCAATATTGTGGAATAATAACTGATTTTTAAATCATTGTGACAAACAAAACATAACATTAACTCACATAATATATATAATGCTATAAGGATCTAATATTATAACAAAGTTTTGAATCATGATAACTAGGTGAAAACCAAAACTAAGTTGTAGCCAAAAGCAAAAAGTCACAACAACTCACAGAATATATCAAAGGTTGCAATGAACCCCATACATTTTGATGGACCTCATAGGAATTTTAGTGAACATATAACACCACCCTAATAATTCTATACTATTGATCAATTTAGAATAACCTAGGGTGTGTAAAATATTCTAATAAGATAAACAAAACAGACAGCAAGAAAGTCAATATTGTGCTATAATAACTGATTTTTGAATCATTGTGACAAAAAAAAAAATCACATTAACTCACATAATATATATAATGCTATAAGGATATAAGATTATAGCAAAGTTTTGAATCATGATAACTAGGTGAAAACCAAAACTAAGTTGTAGCCACAAGCAAAATATCACAACAACTCACAGAATATATCGAAGGTTGCAATGAACCCCATACATTGTGATGGACCTCATGAGAATTTTAGTGCACATAGAACACCACCTTAATAATTCTATATTCTTGATCAATTTAGAATAACCTAGGATGTGTAAAATATTTTAATAAGGAACTAGATTTATAATTATGAAATATAAAACTATAACTTAAATTGTGAATTTATTTTGTGTTTTTTTTCTTATGTATATAGAGAAAGAATAAACCAAGTTTGGAGTTAAGAAAATAAACCATATCATAAAGAACAATATCTCCTTCCAAAAATGTCCCCATATTAAAATGATATTCACTTTCTTGCATACCAAGACTATCGTTCTTCATATACAATTTCTGATAAGCATGAAATTGCCACTCATATATGTAGATGAACTTGAAGTAAACTCTATTTTTGTTAATAAAAATTTTCTTTATTGACATCTATGCTAGATAGATTGTACTTGAATGTATTTAAAATATCTTATTTGAGTTACGTGTTGGATTATTAATCACCAAAGGATTTCCACCCCCAATTTCCTATTTTAGTATCTATAACAAAATTTGTATATATGTGAACATATTATGTTGGTTTACATATATGTTTTCACCCCCAATTGAGTATTTCAAAATCTATAACAATTTTTTTTGGTTGATAACTCTTATCATTAATATCTTTGAAACCTCGAGGACTTGCTTCCATGGAAGAAAAATTTTCCTTTCATTCCTTCACAATGACTTGTTCTCTGCAACATCTTGTTTCTTCTAGGCTACTCTTTCCTATGCTATTACTTTCTTATTTCTTATAACCTACTCTTTCCTATTGTATTGTCTTACGACGTTTCTTTTGCAACATATGGTGCAATTTCTAGTTATTTATTTTTTGTTTTTTTGTCTATTTAAAGTGGATGAGGATATTTTGAAATTGTTTTAATTAATTTTTTAGATTGATTATCAAAAGAATATGTTCATGATATGTTTCTTTTGAATGCTCATTTATGGTTGTAGTGTGTTAGATAGTTTGTTAGGTTGTATAGACTTTTAATAAATTTAAAAAAGTTTTAAAAATTGACTTCTAAACACTCAGATTTTCAGAGAATACTTAATTTTAGAAAAAATTGTTTTATATCTTGGTTTTAATACCTACCAATTTCTTCGAGATTTTGAAAACATACCTAATTTAGAAAAATTATCTTATAGTTAAGTAAAATCAAAATTAATAGTAATAATTTTGTTGCAATAATTTGTATATTATATATTTATTAATAGTAAATAAAAATAAAACCTTCAACTATATCAATCACATTAAAATTTTAATGTAGCTATACTAATTATTCCTATTTTAAATTTCAATTTCAATAAGTAAAAAATATTATAGTGTTAAAATTGATGAATAAATTCTAACGTTAATATTATATATTTATTAATAAATACATAGCTTAAATTTAAATATTGAAAAATAAAAACTATTTCAAATTTTAAAAATTATAATTTAATTTATTATCCTGATCCTTATCATGAATTTAATTATCCTAATTCTTATCATGAATATGTTGTCAACAATAAATTTCAAACAACATATAAGGAAAAATAGAAGTAAATTTAAGAGTTCAAGTCATATTTGACCCATGGCTTTGGTCATATTAGTTAATATTTTTCATTTAATAAATTTCTCTTTTTATTTTTTAACTGTTTAATTTTTTAATAAAAATTATTTTATAAAAAACAATTATTTTAAAATTAAATGCTTAAACTAATATATACTGAGATAATATTTAATAAAATATTTATAAATAAAAAACCATGAAATTAAACGAACCTTTTTCGGGAAAAAATACACTGAATATAAAAGTACATTTATGTAAAATTAGCCAAGTGCGTACAAGGCCTTTATTTAACAACCTTTTCTTAGTCTTAAAAATCAGGAAAATAAAAAATTCATCGAATATTTTAGTCGATGAGGTTTGAACAGGGGTTAAGTTTTTATTTAACAACCTTTTTCTTCTGGAACCAGTCTTAAAAATCAGGAAAATAAAACTTTCATCGAATATTTCAGTTGAGGAGGTATGATAAGGGGTTAAATATCAAATATCTTGTTACCCAAATTTCTTTTCACTTAGTGAAAAGAAATATGAATCTTTTCAAGCTTGGTAGATTAAGTTAGTAATATTTTGTAAGCTTTGATGATGCATTTTTTAAGCCTAGATGATGCTTCAAAAGTGGGTATGTTTTTTATGTTATACATTTTTAGATAAGATTTAAGAAGTGGTTATGTTTTTTTATGTTATACACTTTATTTTAAAACATTTTCAGGAGTGGTAAATAATTAATTTCCCTATTAAGTTAGAGATTTAAAGATAATAGGGAAATTGATATTATGGATTGTGTGACTTTCAAAATGATGTTTATAGAAATAGTTTTTTTCTTTATGTGAGTTATAGCTTAAATAAAGGCTTTACATTCCAATTTATTCATCAGGTATATCAATATGTATTTGGTGAGTGAAAATACATACACCTAATTTAATAAATTCTTGATTAGTATTTTTTTGTTATCACTCTTTGGTTAAATTTTTTATCAATGGTTCAAATTAAAAATCACTTGGACTATTGTTTCAACCCTCAGCGAAGACTTCACCTAAACTCGGGTAACTTCGAGAATATTTTCATATATTTGAATAATTTATACAGGCAAATTGTGATATCTAGAGCATAGACATTATTTTAACAAAAGCTTCTTGTAATTTGCTCAGCATGTTCGTTTTCATGGAATACTTTCTCTCCTCCATGGAATCCCTGTAAGATGAAGCTCCTCTTTTAACTAAGCCTAATGAGTAGCAAACTCTTTTCTAGAAAAAGCTTCATTTTAAATTTAGTAAATTCAAATAGCTTTTACTTTCATTTAAACTCCTTTATTGAAAATATGTAATATCCACCAGTTAAACATCATTTAAACAAAATCTTGCTAAAATTTAAACTAAAATATTATATTTTCTAAAAATAAATGTAATTACCACTCAACAAATTGACTATGGCCACTAAACATTTCCAAAGCTTCTTGCCGGATGACGCTGTATTTCCAAAGCTCCTTGCCCGATGGAGCCGTATTTTAGCAGATGCAGCAGACATTATTTTGACCTATCATATCATACGAGGTAGTAGTAGAACCAGACTTTTTCTTTACGGTGAAGTTTTGAAATTTATGCAGCAGACTTTGTTTTGACCTATCATATCATACGAGGTAGAGGTATTAGTAGAACCAGACTTTAGAGGTAGTAGTAGAACCAGACTTTCTCATTAGGGTGGAGTTTTGAAATTTAATTTTAGCAATGGCAATTGTTTTTCATTATAATTTTTTCAAAGTTTAAGTGCATTCATTTGAATGTTTGCATGTATACATTGTGTTTGTTTTGCTTTTAATTTAGATGAAACTAGTAAAAGAAAATATTAAAAGTGATATGAAAGGTTTTTTAAAATAAAATCCATTTTGATATGAAGGGTCGTTTAAAAATTCTATGATGAGTAGTAGGACCTGTCAAATTTAACCTCTAAGTATGATCCATTTTGTGTATTAGAATATATTTATGAGAATGAGATAGTTACATTGTTGTTTTTTTTTAAGTAAAGACATTATGTAATAAATTAATAATTACTTAATATTTTTATTTTGTTAATTAAAATGATAATAACATAAAAATATTAAATATTTTACAATAAAATAATTATTAATTTGTTAGTTTATTTTTGTTATCAAAAGTAATAATATTTCAGTAATAAATACTATAAATAAGCATTGTTTATTTTAGAATAAGGTTTTTAGAAGTGGGATTTATTTTAAAAATATTTATTTGTGTTTTGTTTTTTAAATTAATTTGATTAATTAAAAGAAATTTCAAATGAACAAGTGTCATTTGAACTAAGTCATGATTTTTATGGCTATGTAGTATTGATGAGCCATTGTATTGGCCCGTGATAATGTAATAAAGTCTATTTACAAATTAAAAATGAGAAGATATTTTATTAAATTCGTATCTATTACAGCAAATACACTAGGAATTTAATACATTGTCATTTTTATATGGAATTTTCTACCTAGATAATGACTAAATTCATAGGAGACCGATCCGAGTTTTTTTACTAGGTACTACAAGTGAGTCCAACATGTTTACAAGAGTAAATTCTTACATACTTTAAGGATAAGAGAATTAAAAAACAATACATTCAGCTATTTGGGAGGCTTTTGGAGAAGAGAATGCACAAGGAGTTGGGATCATGAAGCCAAGTTAAAATCCACTTCATGATCTTGCTTTTATTTATTGTATTTCCTACCTCTTGTAGGAGATGGATTCTCTTCATTTGAGGAGGATTTATCAGCGTTGTCGCTTGTGCATGATTTTTCATGAGTTGATATGCTTTCCATATGGATTTCTCTTCATTTTCCACTGACACTTATGTATTTCCCTGATCCTCATTTGGGGATTCATTTATAGCGGCCTCTTCTTTTCTCCTCTGGATCTTGAAGGCTATTAGAAGTGCTTTTGTTGAAGGATGGTTCTGGTATTGGATCTGATTCAATAAACTATTTTCGGGCTACAACCTTGATCTATTGATTCCTTCTTCACTTTTGTATTGGTTCAAATCTTTCTTCCTTCAATTTAGTGGCTTGGGAAAACTCATATTTTTCATATTTTTCTAGGAGTAGATTTTGGAAAGGTGCCCATGAGCATGAGAATCAATGGATTTCAAATGGATCTACTCATACTCTATTTCCTGGTTCGTCCTCCAAGATTTATTTTAAAATAAGGGGCTTGGGAAAACTCATATTTTTCTGCGAGCAGCTTTTGGAAAAGTGCCCATGAGTATGAGAATCAATGGATTTGAAATGAATCTACTCATACTCTAATTCTTGGTTCGTCCTCCAAGATTTACTTTTAGGGCACCATGTAAACCTTCATTGAGGTTTACCTTAACATAAATGTGGGCACAGGAAAATTGACCTCCTTTTAGTTTTAATTTATTCTCGACCACTCTTGTTCCCAAAGTCTTTTAATGCATCACACACCCAAATATGAAGAGGGAGATGTGGCATCCTAAACCACACTGACATAGCAGTGCCAAAATATGGATTGAATTCAAGATTCCATTGACTGATAAAGAGACCTCTATACCCCATGAAACACATAATTGATTTGAAAATCAAATATCTTTCCATTTTATTGAGAAACAAATAAAGATAAAAGCCCCTTCCAAATGCAAAGAAAGTTACATGACCTTGAATCTTGGGGCCTATTGCTCCATGATCCATGTTTTAACAACTTTTGGATTCAGCTACAAGCTCATAATCTAGCCAACTAATACTTTTTTCTGAAAGAGCTAAGGCTCTCTTGCATAGATCTGAAAGAGAGAGCTCCACTAGAAAAATTAGAGCTAATTTTTCACAAATTGTTTTGTGGGAGAAGAAGTCATCGCAATTTTTTAGCATAGACTAGAGCTTAGAATGCAACCTCTTCCTCCATGGCACGTTGAATAGAGACAAATGCACCAACATAGAGCTTGGAGCTAGTGGTTCCAGTGTGCACTTCTTAGCAATCCACATTGGCAGCGTAACCTGCAATGTGGGCTCAGGATTACCATGCATCTCTAGGAAAACAAAGGCGACTAAGGAAAACCTAGCTGCTAGAGGTCATGGTTCCAGTTTTCATTTATGTGCTATATCAAATACTTAGATAATGTTGAACACCTAATCCTCCATGGGTAGATGTGGAAGGCGAAGAGTCACAAAGGAGTCCAAGTGACCTTGGAAGATGAATCCAAGAGTCACATTATTGTATTATAAATGTACATCTATGTGTAATAAAGATGCAACGAATGCCTATCTTTCTATTGTGTGTGTTGTGCGTGTTTATCCTTCCTCATAGACCATGTGTGTTTAACATGGTATCAAAGTTGATACGTTCATAACCAACTCAACCTTGAGTGAGCCATTCGTTTTTGTGGCCTATGTATATCTGTAAAATTTCTGGTCTTTTTTGCAGCATTCAGAGATTTTCTATAGCAGTCATTTTTGCCACATTCATCAATCTTTCTGCAGCATTCAGAAATTTGTTGTGTGAAGAGCAATGTTGTGCATCTTAAACTCTACAGGTTTCTCACTGCTCATTCCAATTCTGAATTTTCCTGCAATTTCTGTTGTCTACTCTTAATTTCTGCACATTGGAGAGCTGTTGGAAAATATTGTTTAAAGTGGGTTTCTGAAAAAATTATGGGTTTTTTTACTGGAAAATTTCTGCAAATTTCTGCACATTCTACCTAAGCTGTACATTTTTGAAATTCTACTCACCCTCTACAATTCTCTATTTTCTACTATATTTTACTGTCTTAAAAAAAATAAAAAATAAAAATAAAAATAAATAAATAAATTTTCTTAGCAGCACGCTGCCTCACAGCCCCTCGACCCACTCACTGCTGCACTCCTCTCACAACCATCCCCTCACCTCTGTACCTCTCACCCTTCCCAACTTTTCGCACCCTCTCAACTCTACCTACTTCCCCCTCACACCTACCGTTCCCCATAACCCCCTTCTGCTACCCAAACCTGCCATACTCTTGGCAATGGGCATCAACAGCCAAGAAGATGTTTGAGTCGCAAGTTAGAACTTGTTCTCGAATATTGAACAATCTTGCAGTTAAGTTTTCGCCATCATCTCACCTTGTACCTGACAGGGGGGGAAATGGTGGTCATCTACAAGCTTCAAAGCCACATCAAGAGAGCCTGAGCCATAATCTCTCTCGGCCTTTCGGCCCCCGTCCCCTCTTCCTACGGCCTGCCCTCCCTACTCCTCTACCGCCCTCCCCTCTCGACCACTTCCCTACCCGACCTTACCCCCTCCGCCCCCTTACAACACTCTTCCCCCTCCCCTCATGCCCAGGATAATCCCCCATGGCCCTTCGAACCCCCTCTACACACGCTCAACCTACTCTCCCCTTTTTAATTAATCGCTCTACGCTACCCTAGCTACCACAGGTCCCCAACCCCTGCAACCTCCCATGTAGTTTGGGTTTTCTGCATTTTTTTGTATTTTAACTTCAGCTTTTTATTCTTTTAAATTCCCTCCTCTTTTTTTAAAAAAAATAATCCCCTTCCTTTTTTTCTGTAAATGATTTATTTAAAAAAAAATATTTTACAGATAAACCTTCCCCAATTAAAACCTCCCCCAGTAATCACCTCCCCTATTAAAAACCTTCCCGAGTTAACACCTCCCCCAGTAAACACCTCCCCCAATTAATACCTATGTTTTCCCTTAAAAAAAAAAAATTCAAAAAAAAAAAAAACAGCAGAGAGAGAGGAAATGGCATATGAGTAAATGGACGGTATACATAAAGGAGAAAAGAGAATTTTTGCATTGTATGATTTGTGGCATGGATAGAAGGGTGATTCTCTCAAATAGATTGACATGTGAAGGAAAATATTGAAAATTGGTCATCATTTTCAAAATAGCAGTGGCATTCACTCATAGTTTGGTCACACAAAGTTTCTGGTTTTTTGGAGTTTCCCTTAATCTTTATTGTGAAACAGTACAACAAGGTCAAGCATCCAATCTTGTGAATATCTTCTTGTTGAGTTGAGTTGTTTTCAGTGTAAAAAAACTCTTTGATGAAGAGAAAAATCATCTGCCTTAAAGGGTTATTGCATAATGGTTTTTGCTTCACATTTACACAAATATTTTGCAGAGATATTGTATTGAACATACATTATGAGTGGATATTTCTTCTTTGTTCATAGTTTCAGTCAGTATTTGAAGTGTAAATTTGAGTTGTTGGAAAATTATTGATGTAAGTCATTGTTGCTTGCCGGTTAGACAACCAAGTCTATACCTTGAGATCCTCCATAATTTGAGTAGCAGAGTTTGTTCTTTGGGAATTCCATAGTTGGAAGTTCTTTGAAGTCATTTGTATTCTTTGAAATTAAGTTGAATCACATTGTAAACGGTTGCATTATCGGTTGAAGCCGACACCCTTTATTTCTTGAGCCTGAGTTGTTGCGAAAAATGGCTAAAATCAATGACGCATTAGAGTTGTTGAATAACCTCATTCATTCCAGTGTTCATGATATAGTAAAAATGAGCAAAAATGCTCTTTGTAATATTCAAAGTTGTTTGCAAGATGCACAAGATAAGATTGAGTTTTTGCAGTTGGAATCTCAACTTCAACAAGATGAACTTCAACAAAAGAGTTACCATTTTGAACCTATTTCTGTTCAAAAAATTGAGAAGGACTCTCATCAGCAGCAAGAATATAAATTTGCAGTCGATTCACATTTAGTTCCTTGTATAAGAGTAGATTTACATGCAGATGCAGCAGCTCAGTCTGCACTTCCCAAGCCAATCATCAGACCTTGGGAAGAGCTTGTCCACAACAAGCACATAAGTGGTCTTGGATATGATAAGGAGTTGTCCTTTCATATTCCGGACTACTCCAAGCCCATCAAATTTCAGAGTGTCGGATTTCTTTATGACAGTTCACCTGCAATTGTTCTAGATCCTACTCCACTTCCACAACAACAGATTGTGAAATGCCAACACTGTGATCGAGTTGGCCATATGAAAGATCACTATTTTGATCTTAACCCATGCAAGCACTGTGGTCAGCACTCCCATTCTTCACACAGATGCTTCAGAAACAAGCCTCCTGCAAGAACAAAGATTCATCTTGGATGGATTGCTTCTTGGAAATGGGCATCAAAAGCCAAGAAGAAGTTTAAGTCACATGCCAGAACTTGTTCTCGAATATTGAAAAATCTTGGTGTTGAGTTTTCGCCATCATCTCACCTTGTACCTGACAGGGGGGGAAATGGTGGTCATCTACAAGCTTCAAAGCCACATCAAGCAAGCCTGAGCCACAATCTCTCATCCCAGACTCATAGTTGTAGGCAGAGACATGGATGCCCATGAGCATGCCTTTGGTTGATGGACAACCTTAAACCATCCATGTGAGGTTGATATTCTTCCTCTTTCGGAGCACTTCCTCTAGCAGAAGATTTCATCTTCTTACAAGTTTTGGTTGCATTCCAGGAATTGCATCAAGCATTCTAGTATTGGTGGTCATCCTTAAACCATCACAGGTTGTAGAATTCCCTCCTTTTAGGTTGAAGGTCTCCCTTTAAACATGAGGGACAATTCCTCTAGCAGAAGCCCTTAGCTTCTTGGCAGTTTTGGAAGAGTTCTGGGAACAACAATAAGCATTGCGTTCCAGTGTTGGTGGTCATCCTTAAACCACCTCTTTTTGACAACATTTCACAGAGTTGATTCAACCTAAGTGTTGCCATGCATATCTTGCAGATTTGTATTACAACTCTCTTCTTGGACTCACAGATACCCCTTCGGATTAAGGGGGGGAATGTTGAACACCTAATCCTCCATGGGTAGGTGTGGAAGGTGAAGAGTCAGAAAGGATTCCAAGTGACCTTGGAAGATGAATCCAAGAGTCACATTATTTTATTATAAATGTACGTCTATGTGTAATAAAGATGCAACGAATGCCTATCTTTCTATTGTGTGTGTTGTGTGTGTTTATCCTTCCTCATACACCATGTGTGTGTTTAAAAGATAATGACTTATATATCTTTAATTTTAACTATGTGATTTTGATATTTATTATAAATTAGTAAAATTCAAAATTTACCAACTATTTAATTTCTATAGATGTATCTAATAAATCTAAACTCATAATTAACTTACTCCATGATGTTGAATAAATCGCAGTTGATCACATGGACACATCCTTCATGACACATCACCAAAAACGTTATCGAGGAGTCTAAACATTTTCCGGATTCCCAATCGATAATCAACCAGTTATGAAATAAGAAATATGTTAAGAAAGGACTACAAATGGTGTTATACAAATTCCTCGAGAATTTATTCCACACGCTCAAGTTAGAATGTCGGTGAAAGCAAGCCGGCTGCAGAAATGAGAAACCGTTTGGTAGTGGTGGCATGCGGGTTCGCAGTGTTCTGAAATAGTCGTCGGAACTTATCGACACCTACATTCAGCAACCCCTCTCCATATGTCATGACAGATTATATAATACTCCATAGAGTGAAGGCCTTTGTCTGGCCTAGGGATTCTAAAATGTTCAGAATATGACACTTAATCTCTGTGTGCATCTGTCTGTGAGTCTGAGATGTAATCTAACTTGTAGATAAAGATGTGGTTGAGCATACACTTCCTCAATTTGTATTGATCTAAATAACTCATTAAATGGAATATGGAGTTGTTTTTAGTGCGATTTTTTAAATTTTCTGGTATTAGAATTTGGTGGAAATTTTTCTAGTGAGATTTTAATTTGTATTATCCAAACTAGTTTTTTGATAGTATATATGGATTCAACACTCCCAAAAACCCTTAGGGCACTTGGATCATGAAGGGGGGTTACCCGTGAAGGGGTTACCCATCAAACTTGTGATTTCAATAAATTCCTGCAGGATTTATAGAAATTAGACCAAAAAAATCTACCAGAAAAACTTCCAAAGCATCGCGTTTACTCTATTGGTGGGTGATGCATATTTCAAAGCGTATAGGTCCATTAATGAGTCGGTTTATATATGTTCTACCTGCTTAAATTTAATCGTCAGTATATAGAGCCTCCCTGTATTAATGGGATATAGCGTAATAAATATTGGTTATCTTATTGGTGAGAAGGACAATACTCGAAAGTGTAATTTATGGAGTAGTCTTTAAGTGTAATTTTTTGAGTTGTTTTTAGTGCAATTTTGAAGGCTTTTTTGGTGGATTTTTTCGGTCTAATTTCTCTAAAATTCTGCAGGAATTCATTGTAAATAGAAGTTTTCCGGTAATCTTGCACAATTGAAAACAATTGAAATGCCCTAGTGGTTTTTTAGGGTACTGAATCCATATATACTATCGAAAACCAATTTAAATAACATAAATCAAGATTTCACCTGAAAAAATTTGGCTCTTTTATTTTGAAACGTTCAACTGTTGAACTTGTAATTTTAATGAATTCGTGACTGATCCTAGACAAATTAAATCAGAAGACAAACCAGAAAACTTTCCAAAAAATCGCACTTAAAGACTAATTCTAGTAAGTTTTCCATTTAAGCTGTGGTGGTGACTACTTCACAAGGTTTTCACAGGATCATGCCATTATAATCAAAACTTGTGGTCCCATGGTCCCACCATCTCGTAATACCTCTTCATATGTAAGAACAAATTTTGTGAGGTGTATTTTAAATAGTTTTCAAATATAGCCAGAAAACAATTGAAATTCAGATAATATTTTGATAAAATTTAGCAAAAATATTGAGAAATCCAAGTTACAGCTCTCAAATTTCAAGATTTTAGATAACAGAAGTGTTTTTGATAGTGCTAATCCATTTCAGCCATTTAATAAAAAAATAACTAAATTCTAATAATTTTCCAATAATTCTTTTTACTGTCCAATCAAATTTACCACTTTCGTAAACAACTCCATTCTATAATACTCAATTAAGTTAACTGCACAGATAACAGAGGTAGGACGCATAGGCTCGCTGCTCAACCACATTTTTTTTTCTTTAAAGTTGGATTGCGTCTAGGACTGAAAAAGCGTAAGCGTTAGATTCCGCACATTCCAGAAACCCCCGGGTTCTGAGTCCGGGTGAGTGAGGCACTGGGCCTTTCCTTTATTGGCGTGGACTCTCATCCCTAATTGTTTTTTTCGTTTTTTAATGCGCATCGTTTTTAGCATTGGGTTGCTGAACAACTTGCGAGTTGCTTTCTAGACAAGCAATATTATCGATTCTTATTATCAACCATGAACAGTCGGCTGACCACCATTATATTATTGGTTTATGACTATGCATTGGGCCATCGGCGTGGAGCAACTTGACAAATTGGAGTGTTTTTATGCTTTTATTTTTCTATCATTTTTCCTACCAACACGAAAGCGAAACGCTTGAAACAAAGAGGAGTGACTACGGGTTACAGCACCAGAATTGAATGATTTTGATGTTGGTTCTCAAAACGTGTGCATTGCATAGACATTTATCTATATGCAAATTGCGAGTTCTTCCAATTCAATGACTTATCTCTCTGCCTCAATAGTATTAGATGCTCTGTTATTGGATAAATATTGTCCCACTGGAATCACCGTTACCAAATAAAAAATGAAATGACATCGTTCTCATATTCCAAGTTGTCGTTTCAACTGTTTCTTGCCACTTAAATTCTTCCAAATGCTAATACATTGTACATCACAATCCCTTTCTTCGTCCCATTTAAATTCACAAGCCACCGAGTCATCTAAGGGAGCAAGTTTGGATTGTCGATGATTGAGGGTCTAGATTTTCTCATTTTAATTTTGATGGTGGTATTTATGGGATTTTGGATATTAGTGATTGGGTATATTTTTTAATGTAACATTAGTGGTTCAATTTCTTGTTCAAATAAGATTCATATATGTAGTTCTATCAAACTTACAATTTTTTTAAGATTGTTAATTTATTATATATTTTAGAAAATATATTTGATATATTTTTTTAATTTAATTTTTATAAAATTAAATTAGAAATTGCTAAAATTACAAATTTAAGTAATCAATTTTTTGAGTGTTATAATTTTTCAGCATATTAAATCTTTATATAAAATAAAAAAACTCATATTAAACAACCAAATTCAATATTTGATTTTATTTATCACCAAATTTCAACCAAAAATTCCAAAATAGATAAGCAACACCTTCTTATTTCTCAATGGGTCAACGTTGCACGCTACACTCTTACTAGTTACTATAATATAGGCCAATGCCCCCACATGTATGTATTAACACATAATTTCATGCTTCAACTTAACAAGATGGTGTCGCAATATTTCCCACTATTTACACAGTTGTGGTATCATATCTAAATGGAATTTTAGATTAAATTATTAAATTTTAGGGGATACTAATTTCTTGAATTTAAAATATTATTTTTTAGGGTTTATTAATATTTTGGTTTATAATAATAATATTTATTTTTTAGGTTTATAATGTGTTTTAATTGAGTTTATTAACTGTTTGGATTTATAATATTAAAAACTTGTGTTTATTTGTTTTTAACTTTATAATTTTAATAATTTTTTGATTTTATAATATTAAACACTTAGGGTTATTACTTATTTTTCTTTACAATATTAATATTTTCTTGGGTTTATTAATCTCTTGAGTTTAAAATTTTAATTTTTAAGATTTATTAATTTTTTAGGTTTTTGAATTTAAAATATTGATTCTTAGGGTTTATTTTAAAATATTGATTATTATGGTTTATTAATTTATTAGGTTTTTAGTTTAAAATTTTAATTTTTAGGGTTTATTAATCTCTTGTGTTTTTAATATTGATTCATTGGCTTTATTGATCCCTTAGGCTTTTAATATTAATTCCTTAGGTTCAACAATCCCATTGGTTTATAATATTTAAACTTTGGGTTTATTAGTTTTTTGGTTTGTACTATTAATAATACCTTGGGTTTATTAATCTCTTGAGTTTAAAATATTAATCTTTAAGGTTTATTATTTTTTTAGGTTTTTGAGTATTAAATATTAATTCTTATGGTTTATTAATCTCTTGAGTTTAAAATATTAATTCGTAGGGTTTATTAATTTCTTAGGTTTTTGGGTTTTAAATAATACTTCTTATGGATTTTTAATTTCTCGAGTTTAACATATTTATTCTTAGGATTTTTTTAATTATTGGTTTATAATATTAATATTTATCCATTGTTTTACCAATTCTTTTGGTTTATAATATTAAACCCTTAGGTTCATTACTTCTTTTGGTTTATAATATTAATAATCCCTTGGGCTTATTAATATCTTGAGTTTAAAATATTAATTCTTAGGGTTTATTAATCTCTTTTGCTTTTAATATTGATTTCTTGGTCTTATTTATCCATCAGGTTTTTATTATGTATCCCTTGGGTTAACTCATTCCTTTGGTTTATAATATTAGACTCTTGGGTTAATTATTTCTTTTTGTTTATAATACTAATAATCCCTTGGGTTTATTAATATCTTGAGTTTAAAATATGAATTCTTAGGGTTTATTAATTTCTTAGATTTTGAGTTTAAAATATTAATTCTTAGGCTTTATTAATTTTTTGGTTTACAATATTAATATTTATCTCTTAGGGTTATAATATCTACCTCTTACATTTACTAACTTCTTGGGTTTATAATATTAAATACTTGCGTTTATTTTTTCATTAAATTTATACTATTAATAATTCTTTTGGTTTGTCATTTAATCCATTGGGTTAATTAATCCCTTTTGTTTAAAATATTCATGTTTATTTCATGGTTTATAATATTTGTCGAAGGGTTTATAATATTTGTCGAAGGGTTTATAACATTAATATATTAGGTTTAATGTTATTCCCTTAGGTTTAGAAACCCTTGGTTTTTTAGTATTAATCCCTTGGGTTTATTATTTTAGGGTTTTTAATATAAATCCCTTGAGTTTATTGATTCTTTAGTTTATTAATTCGTTGAATTTATAATATTAACAATCCCTATGGTTGATCGAACGCTTCAATTTATAATGTTAATAATCATGTGAGTTTCTCGTTCATTTCTATTTAAAATATTAATTCCTAGGCTTTATTAATCTCTTTTATTTCTAATATGGATCCCTTGTGATTGTCGATCTCTTGGGTTCACCAATTCCTTGGGTTTATAATATTAAATCCTTAGGCTTATTAGTTCTTTTGGTTTATAATATTAATAATCCATTGGGTTTATTAATAATTTATATCTATTTTATTATTCTATTGGATTTTTAATATTAATAATCCCTTTGGTCTATTGATGTTTTTTGTTTATAATATTTATAATCTCTTGGATATATTGATGTTTTATGTTTATCATATTAATAATTCCCTGGGTATGTTGATCCATTGAGTTTATAACATTGATCCTTTGAGTTTTCTAATTCTTTCAGTTGGTAATATTAGTCCCTTCGGTTTATTAAATGTCAATATTAGGCGTTAAATATTAGTCCTAGACTTTAATATTAATGCATGGTATAATGCCACATTATGGAAAAAATTGTTTCAATATGAAAATCAACCATGGGTGACCATTGTTAATCATCGTTGGTCGAATTCGATCAAGGTCTTCCATGTTCGAATGACATGTTGTGAAAAATATTGTCTCAATATAAAAGTCAACCATGGCCAATCATGGTCATTCTTCCTCCAGCGTCGCATTGTAACAACAATTGTATCTATGTTTAAATCAAGCATGCTTAGCCATGCTTATTTTACAGTTTATAGTATTTATCTAAGGTTGTTTATATACTCCAGGTTTATAATATTAATCTCTTACTTTTAATATTTTTCTCTTGAGTTTATAATATTAATAATCATGTGATTTATCAATCCTTTCTATTTAAAATAGTAATGTGTATGCTTTATTAATCTGTTGTGTTTTTAATACTAATCCCTTGGTCTTATTGATTCCTTGGGTTTTTAATATTTATCCCTTGGGTTCAACAATTTCTTGGTTTATAATATTAAATCCTTGATATTATTAGTTATTTTGGTTTATAATATTAATAATCCCTTGGTTTATTAATCTCTTTAGTTTAAAATATTGATTCTTACGCTTTTTAATTTTTTAGGTTTTGAGTTTAAAATATTAATTCTTTGAGTTTTTTAATCTCTTAAGTTTAACACATTAATTATTAGGGTTTATTAATTTATTCATTTATAATATTATATTTATCTCAAGGGTATGCCATATTTTCCCCTTAGGTTTACTAGTTTCTTGGGTTTATAATATTCAAAGCTTCAGTTTATTTTTTCCTTAAATTTCTAATATTAATCTCTCAGGTTTAATATTATTCACTTAGTTTTATAAACCCTTGGTTTTTTAGTGTTAATCCCTTGGCTTTATTATTTCCATGAGTTTTTAATATCAATTTATTCGGTTTATTGATCATTTAGTTTATTAATCCATTGGATTTATAATATTAAAAATCCTCAAGGGTTATTGTTTTCTTCGATTTATAATATTAATAATCATGTGACTTTATCATTCATTTGTATTTAAAATATTATTTCCTAGGCTTTACGAATCACTTGTGTGTGTGTGTAGTTAATAAATTGTATACATATAGTTAATATTTTTAATATATTATAAGTAAATATATAAAATATATTGGTAATTATATTCACAAATATATAATATTTATTTTGGTAAAATACATGTTGTGGTTAGTGGATATAGGTTTATAGGCGTATATCAACCATATTGGTGAATGTGTTTGTAAATATATTTCATATACTCTTATTGGTGTATATCAACCACATTGGTAAATGTGAGTGTGCTAATATAGTGATTAATAAGTACAAATCGTGAATATTTGATAGTTACATTAAGACTA
Source organism: Pinus albicaulis (assembly GCA_034641835.2). NCBI lineage: Eukaryota > Viridiplantae > Streptophyta > Pinopsida > Pinales > Pinaceae > Pinus > Pinus albicaulis. Next base: position 899,171,967 of record CM076571.1, on the reverse strand, counting down.
TACATGTAATAATTATTAATATGATTGATAAATGCCTATGAGAATATAACAATCACATTTACTAATGTCGTCGAATATATGTTTCATATATGCCTATAATTGAGTATATAATAATGTGATTTTGCTAATAGATAAATTATTAAATCCAAAAACAGTCTAGGATCCCATAGTGTATCACCATCATGGTAAGAAAAAATGGAGTAAGCGGCCACCTATCCAATCATGCTCTCTCTCCTATGTCGTGGCACACCATGTTAAATTCACATGCGATGGTTTCATTAACATGCTCATGGTTGTTGTATGCCATCTCTTACTTGACTTGCAGGTTCATGATCTCTTCTAATTATTATTTGGAGAAGCTTACCGCGTTTATGGAAAGAGGTGGAATCATGGCTTGGTGGTGTCCTTCTTTTGGAGCATATTTGATCCTGTTGAGAAGTTATACAATTCTTTTGTCGTTGTCAGCAATGTTAAAATAGTTAATTAACTCCCGCATGAAAAGTTAGACAATCAGTTAAGTAATCATTGAGTAAGTCAAGTTGTTTGATATATGAATCTGGTAAGTGAGTTAGAGAGTCAGTTAAGTGAGTAATGGTCAGGTCGAGTTTGGTAAATGAGTGCATGTCAAGCGATTTAGGATAAACTCTTTGCCAGGTTCATTGTATTCATTGTGATTGAAATTCGTCTGAGTAATAGAGAGTTGTAGCTTGTTTGTGTTATTGTGTGAAATATTTGTGTTATTTTGTATTTAATATCCTGTCCCATTCCAAAAAATTGGTATCGGAGCTGAGGAAGGATCATAAGATCCGTGGGCAAGCTGAGCCAGAGAAGAAGGCAAAAAGCATAAGGTGTCGAAATTAAAAAAAATAAAAAATCAAAATGGTTGAACGGATAAAAAGTGCGCAAGTATCGAAATTTTTAGTGCAAAAAATGTGCAGGTCTGCATTTTTTTGGTTGAAAAACAGCGTAGGAGTCGTGAAACTTATTTTTTGACAAACTGAAGTTCATTCCGCAGCTTTTTTTTTTGTAATCGAGTGCAAAATCAGGTTGAGATTTTAGACATGCCAATATTCATGTTTAAAAAGTCAAAAAAATGGTTCGATATACGTGACCCACCATATTCATATCAACCTTTTCGAAGAGGTTGGATATTTTTTTTTTTAATTCAAAAAGTCACGTGGTATGATCTTTGAGTTAAGTGAATATTTTTTATTTGAGGATATTTTAAAAAGGGTATGAAAGGATATATATTATAATAAGCCTTTAGAATATATATATATATATATATATATATATATATATATATATAAACAAAAAGATTATTATATAAAAATAAATATTAGAGCTTTATTGAAAGAGATTTTTTTTATTGAAAGGAACATTGCAAAGATTTTATAAAAACAAAAATTTAAGGTTTTATCAAAGAATATTTTTTTTTTAAGCAAGATGGCCACATTGAGTTTCGAGCTATAACTTTCTTCATTCACAGGGAAATATTATGATGTGTGGGCCACTAAAATGGAGACCATGTTAAAATCGCATGATGTTTTGGATCATGTCAAGTTTGGGTTTACAGAACCTGAGAATGACGCAGAAGAACGAGCCCTTAGTAATGCACAGAGGTAACAATGGAAGAAAGAAAAAAGGAAGAATGAATAACCATTGCTTCTTATCCAACACGAAGTGGACCGAGTAGTGTTCCAAAAGATAATGATCATGTCTTCAACAAATGAAGCATGGGAAACTTTGGCGACAAGTTATCAAGGTATGGAAAATTTTAATATTTCTAAATTGCGGAATACGAGGAGAGATTTTGAAAATCTGCAGATGAAGGAGACATAGGACATCAATTCTTTCATGAATCAAGTCATGTTTGTAGTAAATTAGTTAAAAAATTATGTTGAAGACATTAAAAATCAAACAATGATTGAGAAGATCCTTAGATCTTTGTCTACCAAGTTTGATGTTGTGGTAGCATCCATAAAAGAAGCCAAGGATTTGGAAAAACAGACAGTTGATGAGTTGATGGGATCACTTCCATCGCATGAGGCAAGGATAGACATAAATAAGGATTCCACTTTAGAAACTGCTTTCAAAAGTCAAGTTTATATCTCAAGAGGTCAAGGCAGAGGATGAGGTGGAAGCTATGATGGTTAGGGAGATGGACGAGAAGAGCATGAACATCAAAGTGGAAGAAACAACAGCAAAATATTTCACAGTAATCAAAGGTTTGACAAATCAAATGTGAAATGTTCATATTGCAATAAATTTGGTCACTATGCTCGTGATTGCAGGAAGAAGATAGTTAATCAAGGAAATCAAAGAGCTAATGTTAGTACAGAGAATACTAACTACATGTTCCTATCATGCAACACCATGCATGAATCATCTAATAAGATGTGGCTATTAGAGAGTGGTTGTAGTAACCACATGATAGGCAACAAGAATTTGGTTGTAAATTTGTATCAATCAATGAAGACAGAGGTAAAGTTGAGGACTGAAAAAACTATGGATGTAGATGTCAAAGGATTGGTCAACATTCTAACCAAGCAGGGGGATCCAAAGACAATCTCAGAGGTATATTATATTCCCGGTCTCAAACACAATTTGATAAGTGTTTGTCAGTTGATGCAGAAAGGATACAAAGTTATATTTCAAGGGAAACAATGTGTTATTTATGAAAAAACCCTAAGAAAGAAGTTGATAGAAAAGGTGCAGATGACAAGGAACATACTCATTCCTCTAATTATGAACTACAACGATTAGGTTAGTTCTTTTATAGTTTCATGTTCTAATGATTACTAGTTATGGAAATTTTGGTTTGGACACGTGCATTTTTTCAGTTTAAGATTGTTGCGGTAGAAACAGATGGTCATAGGATTACCTCCCATCAAAGAACCTGCTAACACTTGTGAGTGTTTCATCTTGGGAAATAAACACCATGAAAGTTTTCCGAAGGGAGTTTCATACATATCAAAAAAACCACTTGAGTTCGTCAATATAGACTTGTGTGGACCTATGAGGACACAGTCGATTGGTGGAAGTTGTTACTTCCTCACTTCTATTAATGAATGTAGCATAAAGAATTGGTTTTACTTCTTGAAGCAGAAGTCTGAAACTTTTGTAAAGCTCAAAGAGTTCAAAGCCTTAACAAAGAACCAAAGTGATCGACAGATCGAAGTATTGAGATCAGATCGTGGTGGAGAATATGATTCAAAAGCATTCCATGAGTACTACAAACAACATGGAATCAGAAGAGAGCTTACAACCAGACACACACTGCAACGTAGTGGTGTAGCAGAGAGAAAGAACAGAACAATCACGAACATGACAAGGAACATGTTGAAAGAAAGATTTTTTTCCAATGAGTATTGGGCGGAAGCAGTTGCATGTATTGTTCATGTGATAAACAGGTCTCCTAAAAAGAGTGTGATGAACAGAGTACCAGAAGAAGCATGGTTAGGTATTTTATGTAGTGTATCTTATTCTAGAGCTTTTGGATGTGTAGCCTATGCACATGTGCCTAAGCAAATAAGAGGAAAATTAGATGATGAAAGTGAAAAATAGATATTTACTAGTTATAGTGAGTAGTCAAAAGCTTACAAATTGTATAAACCTGTCACCAAAAAGACCATAATTAGAAGAGATGTTGTGTTCAAAGAAAAAGAGTCATGGAATTGGGCTGTAGACAAAAATGTCGATGCATAAGCAGCATTGATGGAAGAGGATGATGTAGCAGAAAAGGAGCAGCAAGAATTAAAAGAGAAGACACCCAACATAGTCACACCAGCAAGGACTCCAAGATTTTCAGAGCGGCATGGATCCTCAAGCAGATCAACGGACCACAATTCTCCAAGCAGCCAATCAGGTCATGAATCAAGGAATGGTAAGAAAAAAATGAGAATTTTAATAGATATTTATGACGATTTGGATGTTAGTTAAAATTTTGAATTGTTGGCATTCCAACCTTCTTTGTTTGAATGAGGAATCGGAGATGAAAATTGGGTGCAAGCCATGGATGAAGAGATTGATTCTATTGAAAAGAATGATACATGGGATTTGGTTAATTTTCCAAAGTATAAAAACCTCATTGGTGTGAAGTCAGTGTACAGGACTAAGTTGAATGAGAAAGGTGAAATGGACAAAATTAAAGCAAGGCTTGTAGAAAAAGGATTATCGTAGCAACTAGGAATAGACTTTGGAGAAACATTTTCTCCAGTAACTAGATTGGATATTGTAAGAGCAGTTCTAGTGAAAGCAACTTAGAACAAGTAGAAAGTATATCAAATGGATGTCAACTCATCCCCCTTGAATGAAATTCTAGAAGAAGAAATTTATGTGCAACAGCCTCAAGGATATGAAGTTGTAGGTAAAGAAGATAAATTTTATAGGTTAAAGAAAGCATTTTAAGAACTGAATCAAGCACCTAGAGCATGGTATAGCAGAACCGACAGTTACTTAATTAAGAATGGATTTTGCAGAGGAAGCATTGAGCCTACCTTATACACAAAGGTAAATGAGCATGGAAAATTTTTGATTGTTTGCTTATATGTTGATGACATGATTTTTACATGTGATATTGACTTAGATAAATCTAAAGAAGCCAATCTGAAAGAATTTGAGATGACAAATCTTGGTCTCATGAAATATTTTCTTGTCATTGAAGTTGAGCAATCTAAAAAAGGAATTTTTATTTGGAAAAATAAATATGCAAGATATTTATTGAAAATATTCAGGATGGAAAATTTCAAACCTGTACCTACACCAGTTGCAACAGGTACAAAGTTGAGTAAGGATGATGAAGGATCAGATGTTAATCAAACTCTATTCAAAAGATTGGTTGGCAGCCTCATGTATCTCATAGCTACAAGACCATATATTATGCAAGAAGTAAGTTTGATTTCCAAATTTATGGAGACTCGAAAAGACACACGTTGGAGTGTTGGAAAAACAATTCTAAGATACATAGCAGAAACCAGAGATTGTGGCATAATGTATGCAAGTACATAAAAGATTGTGGAACAATGTATGCAAGATATACCTCACTATATAAGACACACATTCAGTTATGTGTTCCATCTTGGTTCAGGTGCGATTTCATGGGCATCTAAGAATCAACCCATTGTGACACTATCATCAACAGAAGCAGAATATGTAGCAGCAACTTCAGCAGCATGTCAAGTAGTATGGTTAAGAAGATTATTGGATGGACTCAAACAGAAACAGCAAGGATCAACAACGATATACTGTGACAACACATCAACGATTTCAGTATCTAAGAATAGTGTGTTTCATCAAAAGAGAAAACATATCGATACTAGATATCACTTTATTAGAGAACTTGTGAGCAATGGAGAAGTTAACTTAAAGCATTATATATCTCATAATAAATTGGCTGATATATTTACAAATGCATTAGCGATAGATGTGTTTGAGTTTCACAAAATAACCTTGGGTGTTGGAAGGCTAGTTGAGACATAGACCAGCATGCATGTTTTAGTTGTCATGAGTTAATGTTTTAGTTTAGCGGTCGTAATTAAGAGGGGGTGTTAAAATAGTTAATTATCTACCACATGTAAAGTTAGACAATCAGTTAAGTAAGAATTGAGTAAGTTGATTTGTGTGATAGATGATTTTTGTTAGTGAGTTAGAGAGTCAGTTAAGTGAGTGATGGTTAAGTCAATTTTGGTAAGTGTGTTAATGTCAATCGATTTAGGATAAATACCCTTCACCGTGTTCAATGTATTAATTGTGATTGAAGTTCGTGTGATTAATAGAGAGCCACAACTCATTTGTGTTATTGTGTGAAATATTTCCATTATTCCGTGTTTAATATCCTCTGCCTTTCCAACCAGCAATGCCTGCTCTTGGCCGCCATGCCCACATTTCTTATAATTATCGTGAATTATTTGGCTGTCCCATCTCTTAGTTTCTATTGGTTTTCTCAAAGTTGGAGAGTCTGTGTCTCTATTCACCTTTTGATTGGAACTCTCTAGCCTCATGTGTTTGCATGGTGGCTTTAGGGTTTTAATTAGCACCTGAGGCTTGCATTGGTAGTTCGGCTCTCACACAAGGTTCTCTGCTTTCACTCAGTCTACAAGCTATTTTCGTTGAGCTCGAGGCTCAAAATTGCTCTCTTGTGGGATTTCAGGGGATATTCTCTCACAATTATGAACTTGGCTCCATATTAATGGTCAAAGGAATCACAACGATTGAAGGCTCTTTGGTGGTTGTGGCCACTGGTTTGATAGTGTGGCTCTTGAGCACTAATCCACCCCTGTTTCCCTTCCAATGGAACCTCCAAAAATTTATTTCCCCCAATTGGAGTCTTATCTATTCCCTGCTGCTTGACATCATAGTTGTTGTAGGCTCTGGTAGGTCGATGGAGACTCAGATTGATGGCGCTAGCTCAATAGATTTTCCTAGAGGGTATCTACAGTTCAAGCTTCGAGGGCTACTGGTGTTCATGGTATGTTAGAGAAGCTTCTGAGTGTGGCTCACCTATCGTTGTAGCATTCTTGGAACCTCTAGGCTCGATTACTAGCCATTTTCTCAAGCACTCTGGTTGGAAGGTCTCTCCGAGTTGAGGTTTTAGTGTTGCTCATTTTCCATTAAAGGAGCCACTCAATGTGGCTAATCATTCGATGCACTACCAGTGGAACCTCCAGGTTACTATGCAGTGATAATTTAAGTTCGAGTCGATTATAAATGGTTTTTTTTATATAATGGACTAGGAGAGGTCTCTTTTTTTTTTGTTTTCATAGCTTTGTAGAATAGAGACTTTGTGTTTACCATCTCTTGGAACTTGGAACTCATTGTAAATTTGGGTGATGCATTTTTTTTTATAGGTTGAACTCAGGACTATGTAATCTTAAGTGTTTCAATTTGTGTTATCTAACTAAACTGGTTTCCCAACTCGTAGACCAGTAACACATAATACTCTCTCTTGTAATATTTTATTTCGATAATAAAATGATGAACCATAAGGTATTCTTTAAATGAGAATATAACTAAAAAATTTATTGCAAAAGTGACTTCAATAGTTTTTTTAAGAAATGGTTAAAGTGAAAATTGTGACGGTGAGTAAAATTCAACCATATTTATTTGAACCCAAATCTTAATTTCTGAAGTCACAAACTAATCTCATAAAATTTAAACCAAAAAATTGGAAAACCATTAATATTTTAAATTTTATCGTGATTTTTTTAATGCTTAAATTATTTGTTTATATATATATATATATATATATATATAACTTAAAAAGCCCTAATCAGAGGTTTTATATGCAGAGAGATATTGACTTGATTAGTTTATTGATATTAACTGAACCCCATATATATATATATATATATATATATATATATATATTTTGAAAAATGATAATAAATTAACATGTTTTGAAAAGGATATAAATGGTATGAATTTAGATAATTAAAAATAATATAGCATAAAAGAAATTGATATCAAATTTGCGAATCGTGCCAATGATGTGTTATTGAGTTTTGCAATATTTTGGAATTTAAAAGACAAGAGTGAGGTAAAGATTTCTTTTATATAGTGAGGTAGATTTTTTCATATTAGTGAATTTGTGTGATATGATAGGTTATCTAGTTCTGGAATATATATAGGAAAATCGGGACTTTTTATATGGCTTATTTAGTTCTGGAATATTTAGGAAAAAAAAATTAGAGTGAGGTTAATTTTTTTAATTCAAATTTGTGTGTCAAATTTTCAAATATTCCTAAATTCATTTGTAAATAAAATTTCTAAATATTTCCAAAATTAACAAGTATTGAAATTAAAGATAACTCATTTGAATATAAGGTATGAATATCTTTGTTTTGATATAATTCAACCAAAAATTTATGAAACATCTAAAATCTTGAATTTGGATAACTGTATAAGAAAAATGGAGAACATCCATTGCACAATATTAACACACAAAACAATGGAATGTATTAAACTCAATAAATAGAGGTACATATAGTTGGAGTGAGATCCAACTAATTCTAATCTTGGAGATTTAGGTTGAGAGAATATCTCAACAGTCTCCTACAAAACCTCAAAACCAATCCCCAAACTTAGCACACAGTATTAATGTGAGCATTATCTAAAACACCCCCCTTTAATTCTTACATTTCAAAACTTACAACACTCAAATCACAATTACAAATTTGTCTTTGTCTTTGTCTGACTGGTCTTCATCAGCGCTTACACCCACTCTGAATCTTCCGTCTTCCGCTCTCTTCTTCTCCACACATTTGAGCTTCCCATCTGAGATATTTAAAGTACAAAAGCTTCTCACCATCTTTGACACTCTTTGTGAAACCGACGCTTCTCGACCTCCCGAAGGATAGTCTCGACACTGAACCATTTTATTGATACACTTCCATCTGCAAAATTCCCCTGAAGAGAAAATTTTGACAGTTATATAGGACAACAATCTAAATACAAAATGATTTCAACAATAATTTAAACAACTGACCTTTCTACACACTTACAAACTCACAAGGTAAAGGTAACTTGTAATTGTCGATCTTGGAGCACCGAAGTACAACAAGAGTCTACAACTTATAACATATTGGACATAATCAAACTAGTAACATGCTCTTGTTGGAACAAAGAACATGCAAGAACTACAAGCTTGAACTACATCACTATGTTCAAAATTTGGTTCTTCTTTACAACCTAAAACAATATAGAAAATAACAAATTTGACATAAAACTCTGACGGATGCAACCAAGAAAGTGACCAAACTTGTCTATTTTGTGATGAAAGTGAGGATAAATCTCTTTCATTCTCTTCCTTTCAGGGAAATGGGAGGTCTCTTTCATAATATCAGCACCGATCTCTTGGCGTCATTCAACCATGGTCTCATACATGGACCTGGCCTTACCAACATCAAAGGAACGAGCCCTCAGAAACCTCAACAGATCCAGCTCCGTATCTTTGCTACGCATAAGCCCCAACTCCTTCAACATCACTTTCAACGTCCTCATAAGCCCCATACCTTTCTCTTCTTCGATGTCTTCCTCAGGCTTCACGCTGCTCTCACCCCGAGAACTGCAGTGTCCCAAATCCACCACAGGCCGAAACAGGGCCGATGTAAATTTCCCACCAAATGGGCATCCCTAAGCTTAGAATACATTTTATATCGGACACAAATTACAAAGGCCTCAGATAATACTGTTTAAACATTTTGAATATCTGCAAGCCTACTTTATAGACAAAGAAGTTGCATTGACCGCAAATGAAATTGTAAGAAATAAGTCTATATTTTTCCGTTCTTGTTGTGCTCTCGAGAGCTAAACGTCTATTCTAGAGCCTAAAATCTAGTTTAAGGCCCTTCTCTCACACAGAGAAAGCAACTGAAAATACCATTTCACATGCAAAAGAATCAATTTTTGCCCAAAACACGAATAACACCTTCCACCACCACAAATGTTATATGCAGGTACAAGACTCCTTCTGAAATGGGAATCAATGGCCAAACAACATAATGTAGCCATTATAGTGAGTGGGTGAACGCCATCCGGTAGCCGTTGGTAGTCAGATCATGGCACCTGCAACTTGTCAACTGAAACCTAAATCTTCTGCACAAGATTATTTATTATATATATACACGCTACATTCAACACTCTTATCCTACCTATGTACAGATAATCAACGACTTAGACTCTCACATCTTCTCGATCTTCCTGTGAGGGAATCAAGCCAGAATCGACTCTAATACCATATGAGAAAAATGGAGAGCATCCGTTGCACAATATTAACACACAAAACAATAGAATGTATTACACTTAATAAACAGAGATACATATAATTGGAGTAAGATCCAACTGATTCTAATTTTGGAGATTTAGGTTGAGTCTCCTACAAAACCTCAAAGCCAATCCCCAAACTTAGCACACAACATTATGTAATCATTATCTCAAACAAACTGTACCCAAATTTCCCAAAAATTTCTACCTAATTTTATGAAAATCTCACTAAAATATCTATTGTTTTCTGCACAAATATAAAAATCTCACAAAAATTTCTATTGTTTTCTTTGAAGCCTCCTTAGACCATGTGGTCTCCACACCACCCGTACTTCGAAGGGTATTCTTCCAACGGTGGTTCAACGGAATCCAGATTTATCCCACGAACAAACCGACTGTGTCCAATCACGTGAAATTCCCCGCTGAGAAAATTATATCCATCAGAATATTTAGTAAAGAGCCAAACCAGTCAAAGTTGCAAGCAAACCCCTGCCCCACGACGCTTGAGCACGGGGACATACCCCGCAGCACGTCAGGAGAAGATTATTCCTGTCCGATATTCAGATATTTCCGACTACAAATGAAGCCCCATTGTACTGAGATGCCGAGGGCTTCCCACTTCCTAATTTGAAATGTGGTACGTATATATATTCTAAACTTAAACTGAGCGTAACCAGAGGTTTTATATGTGGAGAGTGATATTGACTTAATTAGTTTATTGAAATTAACTAAATCTTAAAATAAATTAATTAATATTATGTAAAATGATATTATATATGTGTAGGAAAATAAGTATAACAAATAATAGTATTGAAATTAGATTATTAAAATTAATATAATTTGAAAAAAGTTATATGAAAATTGTTATAGTATTTTATTTGTGGGTTTTGGATTTTTGAAATATTTTGGAATCTAAAACACATGAGTGAGATTATTTTTTTTCATATTAGTAAATTTGTGTGATATGATGGGTTATTTAGTTATATTTTAGGAAATAAGAACGTGACTAATGTCAATTTTTTTTATGGGTTCCCTAGTTCTAGAATATTTAGGAAAGGACAATTTTAGTGAGGTCAATTTTTTTAAGTTATACTTTCTATCAAATTCTCAAATGTTCCCAAAATATTTTGTCTATTAAATCCCTACATATTCCCGAATAAAAAATCAAAATAAGGATAGATGTGCTAACTGTGAGTGACCTATGACCTTATTTTCAAGTAAATCTACCAACTTTATTTCATTTCAATTTTTCAAATATTCACAAAACCTCAAATTCTCAAATATTCTTAAAATCTCTATTCAGTAAAATTCCTAAATATTCCCAAATTTATTATCAAAATAAAAATAACTTTCCTAAATATCACATATAAATATCCTTATTTTGATATAATTTAATGAAGGACTTTGCTTCTCGATCTCAGTTGAATGTTCAAGAATTAAGGTCAAGTTTATAGCATATAGACAAGTGCCTAGAAATAGCATGTGATCATTTATTGAGTAGAAAAAAAACTGGTTTATATTAAGTACCAGCACATAAGTCTTAAGGTTTCCTTGTTTTTATTTACATCAAAAATATATCTGGTGTCTCCTTCTTATCCCTTGCCTCTTTGACTGTCTAACCATAACCAAAAATTTCACTCTTAGGAATAGCATTTTACATTAATACAAAACAACAGTCCTTACAACGGAAGTAATGGAAAATGACCTTCTTTTCCCCTCTTCATACCATTGTCTTTCTTAACGATCTTCATAAAAGAAACAAAAGAAACAGATAGTCACAGATTGGCCCAGCCCAGCAAAAACATGAACCTGTAATGCCTTCCATTCATTGCCCTTGTCCTCTTCGAAAAACTGTAGAAACAGAGGAGTTAGAAAAAAATGACCGAGTCCTTTGCTTCATTACCTGAGGCTTCATACAACTCGTACTGCATTTCTCGATATCTCCCTGTTAAGCCGTTTTTAGACAGCCTATCAACCTGCCAGTTATTTTCTCTATAGCTGTGGGAGAAAGTAATGTAAGTGAATTTTTTTCGCATGATCTCTATTCTTTCCATCCAGAGCTCATAATAGCTCAGGATTTAGAGCCGAGTCTTTATTCAGATGGCCTATCAGGACTTGTGAGTCCTCATAGATAGACAGTTTGTCAATGCAAAGGTGGTGTGCAAACCACATTTGTCCCCATAGTGCCAAAGTTTCAACCCTCATATTAGTACCTATTCTACCATACCAGTGTATCATATAGTGGCAAGCAGGTGTGATCATCAGCCACACACCACATCCACACCTGTGATTTTGTGTTGCTCCGTCAAAAAACCCAGCTGTGTAGCAGATTTCGTGTGGACAGTTTCTTCTTGACAAATCCAGAGGAGATTTTTCTTTAACCTTTAGGTTTTCCCATAAAAGAAAAACATGTTTTCTTACTTTATCCGATGAGCTAGACTGCCCTTCGAAAATCCACCTATTTCTACAACACCACAAGCACCAGTGATACATGATGGGCAAATTCTTGAAAAGCTTACCTTTCCCGACCACCATAAGAAACAACTTTAGCAATGTCATATGAGGGTATCTCATATTGAAATTTCTGGCAAATTTGAGAGAGGACCATCCTAGTAAAATGAAAATCATAAAATAAATGAGTATTATCTTTTGTTTCTTTCTAGCAAAGTCTGCGAATTCCTGGCCCATTTATCCCTCTTCTTTGTAAGTTGTTCGACGTTAGGTTTTTATCCTACCATACCAATGAGTAGAAAATAAGCAATTTTTCTTGGACTTTTGTTTTCCACGGATCCTGAATCTAGCTTGGGTGTCATAGCCCAACCAGCCCTTTCATCATGGCTCTATAGTTCTTGCTAATAACAATCTAGCCTTTTTTTATTTTACCTCCCCACCTAACTCTATCCCCCTGACTATTTCTAGTTAGTCCCAAGCTTCTTAAAAACTCGCAATATCGATTCCAATCATTTACCATTGATTCTGGTAATCCCAGTTGTCTTTCTGAGTGCCATTTTAGGATTTCCTCTTGCCAATCCACAATTTGACTAATTAAGAAAATACCTTTCTTATGAAAAAAGGATAACAACTCCCAATTGATATTTGTGGCCTGTTGTAGTCCTACCAGCCCTGAATGGAAAATTTGCATAACACCTCAATTTCCAAATTTCCATCGCTATTTGACTTTAACCTATGGCCAATTTTTTATGAAACCTGTCTAAATCGTTGATTCTTTCTGCTGATGTAGATTTTCACCCATAAATAGATCTTCCACCAATTTTTTCTTGCCATATTTATAATCCATTATATCCTTCTAGAGGCCTGGAGAGTGTCAACTCCTCCACAGTGACTTCATCATGAGTGCCTTTCCAAAATTTTCCAATTCAATAACCCCCCAACCCCCAAATTCTTTTGGCTTCGCTATGATATCCCATTTTGCCAAGTGGTAAGATCCTTTCCCTAGACCGCCATTCCAAATGAATTTTACCATGTAACTTCGAATACTGTTGATGATCTTCGGAGGAATACAAAATAAATATGCCCAGTATATAAAATACTATTGCAGTAATTCCTAAGTTAAGACTAGTCGACCTCCCTTTGACAACCACTTGCTAAACCAAACTTTTATTCTTCATTGGTATCTGTTCAGAATCTAGGACCAATCTCTTACAGTGTATCTTGTTCCATGCAGGTGAAAATCGAGGTAAGCTATCCCTTCATCTAGAATAGAGACACAAAAGTTGAACACAATTTTAATGTCTTCAAGAAAGTCCGTGGATATTTTTGAATGGTAGAAACAAGATTTTCCACCATTTGCCTCCATACCCGATCCATTACATAAGTTCTTCAAAATCAAACCTAGTGCCTCCCAACATATTTTAATCAATATCCCAAAAATAAGGACATCATTGAAAAAAAATTGTGTCAAATGTCCCTCTTGATGGTAATTCTGATGCCTTTGAATTCTCCTGATTCCACAACATGCTTAATGTTTAATTTAAAGGCATCCATCACAAGGATGAACAACAGGGAAGAGAGTGCACATCCCTGCCTAAGCCTTCTCCCTGGTCTGAAAAAATTCAATGAGGATCAATGTTTATGATTACAGACATGGAAGAAGAGTTTATTCATCCCATAATCCAATCTATCGATTCAGAGTGCATACCAATCTTATGGAGAATCAATTTAAGAAATCCCTAGTCTACTCTACCATAGGCTTTAATCAGATCCACTTTCATAATTCTCGCTTTAATTTTCTGTGACCTGGTAGAATGCATGGTCTCTTGAGTTACTGCCACCGCATCATGGATGCTCCTATCCAGTAAAAACCCAGACTGTTCTGGAGTGAAAAAATGGAGGAGGACCCCTTTCAGCCTTACATTCAACAACTTCGATACAATTTTTCAGAGGGTGTTGCATAACGATATCGGTCTATAATCCTCAAAACACTGAGGATCCTTTTTCTTAGGGATTACCGCTAAAAAATTTGAGTTTATCCCATCCTTGAACTTACCAGATGCTTTTACTTCTTCGACCATGTTCGTGATATCCTTGAGAAAAATATCGGAGAAGTGTATAAAAAAATCCGGAGTCTAGGCATCTAGTCCCGGACTCTTATCAGCTGGGAATGACTTTAATACTCATTCCACTTCATCACAGGTAGATGGCCTCTCAATAAAAACATTTTCTTCATCCCCAAAAATCCTTGGAAAATATTCCAGGGCCTTTAACTGTTCTATAAAACCCACATCCTCCCTGTCCTTATAGAGTAACTTATCAAAGAACTTCAGAGCTTCCTCTTGGATGCCCATAGTGGTGCTTACAGTTTCACCATTTACCTCCATCTGCTAAATTGCATTTACTTTTTTCCTTCCATTTTCAAAATTATGGAAAAACTTGGTATTGTTGTCACCTTCAAGGAGCCACGTAGCACGACTCCTGAGTCGCTAGGACTGTTCTTGGATAAGCAATATATTTCTCCTTTCTTCTTCGAGATATTTTAGTCGGGTCCATTGGTAAGGATCTGAGTCCTCAACCTCTATTTCTTGAAGAATATTAGTTATTTCTCCCATAATGAACTTAAGCTCCCTTAGTAAATTAACTTTCTCTGATTTCTCCCATTTCTGCAACCGATCCTTTAAGCTTCATAAATTTTTAGATAGGCATTCCATCAACAAAAGACGCTCCTCTCTTTGGAAGTCACCTATATGCTTTCTGACTAGCAAATTGAAACTCTCATTGTTTAACCAAACCCAGTTAAATTTAAAAGGGTGCCCCCTTTTCGGATTCTCAAAATTCCACTCAACAAAGATCGGATAATTATCAAAGATAACAAAGTCCTCGCCCTGAGCCTATAAACCCCCCATAAGAGGTAGTAGCGATGCTTGAACCATAACTATATCAATCCTTTTCCCGATGAATTCCTCTCCCGAGCGACCATTAAACCAAGTCGGTCCCTCCCTCTCTAGAGCTAAATCAATCAGGTTTGAAGATTTTATAAGTGATTGCATAAAAAATTCCATAAGATCTCGCTGACCTCGAGGGCCCAAAGTCTCCCCATCCCTCATAGTGGAATTAAAATCACCAGCAATGATAGTGTAGTCAAGTGAAAGAAAACCACACACCTCCATTTTCCTCCAATAACTACACATATCCTTATATGGTGCATAAATTTTAATAAGATGCAGCTTTCGATGGAGTCCTCTGAAATGACTTGTCAATAAAATACCCCGAAAAAGTTGTAAACCCAAAAATATGCACGACTAGCATCCCACATGACTGTTGAGCCACCCGAGCGGTCCTCGGCATCTGTGGCCACCAGATCCCAATATGGAAACAAAGCGTGAAAAAAATATCATGTCCTATCAGCTGTTGTCATTGTTTCTTGTAATAAAATCACTGTAGGGCTCATCGAAGTGAAAAAATCCCACAGAGATACCAACTTATCCCTGCCCCCCACCCCCCTTATGTTCAAGGAGCACAATTTCATTGCGGACCAGCTAAGGAGGCGGGCAGTTCCTTAAGGACCCAATCAAGGGCAAGAGTGATAGGAAATTCATGTAAGTTTCTAGGCAGTAAGCCTGGGCTGATACCAACTCGAGAGGATTTGTGTTTTCCCCTAGGCCAACCCTTCCCTTTTCAGATAATGATGTTCGAGATCGAAGAAGGACAGGGAACGATGAGAGGAGAATAAGGACAACTAGTGTCGACAGTCAGAGGAGCCATATGGGCATCCAATTTATGGATAACAAAATGGAGGTCGCTCCCAATAGAATTATAGGGGGAGAGAGATCCATCAATGATGGGATCAAATGGAAGGGGCAAAGTGGGAGAAATAGAAGCTTCCGGTAGAGGTGAGACTAACGGGGGGGAAGAGAGAGGGGAAGATGGGGGTAGAGAGAAAATAGTGGTGGGGATAAGGATGGGCGTTCAGCCAAAGAGTGGGGTCTCTACACTCGAAACAACTATCTGCCCAGTTAATTGAGTGCCACTCGGCGCAGACCGTTCAGGGTCATGACTAGCCACCGCAAGAAAATCCTTAGAAACCAAAGACTTTCCCGAATCATATATGTTAAAATTACAGGGAGAAAAGGTTAACGGATCATACTTACCCAAAGATGAAGGATGCCCCGACAAATGGTCCATTTGATGATTTGAAAAACTAGAAGCCTCAAAACTAGGTGGTAAATTTTCTTCGCCCTGCTTATGGTTTTCCTTGAAGCTTTGACAATGGTGCATGAGTTGTCCAATCCCATGGCATAAGTGGTAGCGGAATGGTGTCTGCCAATAGTCCAAAACCTGTCGATGGATGAGGCCCTCCCATTCCAAATCCACCTTAGCAGGTAGACCACCCAAGAAAGACACCTCCACTAAGATCCAAGCTACCCTTTTGTTGAATTCCCCAATGCACTTCAGATCGACGAACCAACATGTACTAATGATATCCCCGATAACAGTCAGTGCCGAAACAGTCTACAACTCCAAGGGTAATCTAGGCAACTTCACCCAAACGAGATGGTTCCTTGGAGCATTTCGGGTGGGATGGAAGCCCACATGCTAGTGGTGAAGGGCTAGGTAGCAGTGGCAATTAACCCACGCCCAACATTAAACCTCTGCCAAGTCCTCTTCTTTTATGAAGTGGTAGCAGAACCATCCACCCTCCAATTTGCTTACCAGAGGCCGATATCCAATAAGTTTATGCCAGGCCTCCATCAGCCACGGATAGAAATCAACCTAACTGAACTTCACAAATTTCCAACGCCCAACCAAGGCTTGTTCCGGTAGGCTCTCTGCTCGCTCCCACATTACATCATGTCCAAAACTAAGCAATCTGCAGCCTAGTCTCGGCTTAAATAGTTTGTTCGCAAAGGCCGATTTTGTGAAATTAGGAGAGCAGCAGAGAAGATTCGGAAAAGACCTGCCAGAAACATCACGAGATGAAAAGGTAGCTCCCGCAGAAAGAAGAGCAGCAGTGTCAATGGAATTCAGTTGGGACGGCGGATTAGAATTGCCTAGGGTGGTAATACCACCCTCCGCCACGTCGAGTGCATGCATAAATGCCGGATCGATATCCTCCCCCTCGAGATCCACGAGGAGAGAATAATGGACGTCCATTCAGAGTGATACATGCTTAAATCTGGATTAAATTTGACGTGTAAATGGTTTATTTCACAACATTTGCATAGGCTCAACTACATCTCATATCTCATAGAAATGGACCATGTGTTATTTTCGTTTATTTATGACAATATGCTTCCCAGATGGTTCAACAACTTTGTCATTGATTACAATACAAGGGAGCGTTTTTAAGTTGTTTGTGAATTTAGAGGATATTCTATTTTATAGATATGGGTGAGGGTAATTATTTAATTTTGTTTATATTTTTTAATTTGGAATATTTCTGGAAAATTTAGTTTAAATAATGGGAAATTTTGATTAGAACTATCAAATTTCAAGATTTTAAGTGTTTCGGAGATTGGTTATAACTGTCAAACTTCAAGATTTTGAGTGTTTTAGAGATTCATAGTGCTAAATGTATTTCCACCATTAAGAAAACAAATCAAACATTCCAACATTCTAAAATTTTGAATTTTTTTACATGAGTCAGAAAAAAAATCTACTGTCCATACTAATTTTTGCTGTCCTTAAACAACCCATTTCCCTAATCACAATCCAAACTCAGGGCCCATAAGGATTTTCCTTTTACACCAATGTGTTTATTACTACTCTTTTAATTGGTTCATAGCAGTTGGATCAGTTTTAACCCCATGCATCCAATCTGGCCAGTCCACTTGTTTTAGTCTCCATAATCGTTGTTTTGGGAGAGCCATCTTTACAGGGAGTTGTCTATAAAGGTGGCGAATTTGTTGGGACTGCAAAAAAAATTAGCAAACTTTTTCTTAAAAATATGTGATCAGTGGAAATGTGCCAATCTTATAGCAAACGTTTTCTCAACAAATGTAGTGGGAGTGTGTCAATCTTAAAGGAATATATTTTTATTTTTTTTTTGAAATGTGATCAGTGGGAGTGTGTCAACCTTGTTTTCTACCGTGAAAATAAATTCAACATCATCAAACCTGGAGACCCAAAACCTGTAACTCAAATTTCATAAAAAATTCCATTATTTTCCCAACGAAATTTAAACCTCGTTAGACCCGGCTGTCTCTACACCACCCGTCCGTATTCTTCCAACGGTGGTTCAACGGAATGCAGATTTATCCCACGAATGAACAGACCGCGTTCGATCACGTGAACTGGACTTGCCATAACTCGTAAATTTTGGAACTGGACGGCTTACTAAAGCCGCAATATTCTGTGCACTCGGATACATACACGTGTTATGAGCCAGATGATTCGCACCCAAATCTGAACAAAATAGCTAACCTGTACCATTAGCGTTAATACCGAAGTTCATTTCCCTACCAGACATTCTTTCGAGTCACTGAAAAACCTCCATACATGGATTGTCATTCACAGAAGTTTTAGTTAAGCAAGTAAGCGCCCCACTGGACAAATTCGCCCATTTATACTCGTCATTCAATCGATGACTGAGAGAAAAGGACACTCATGATTTGATTTTTTTGAGGGTGAAGTAAAAGCGGAGAGTGTGTCTGTCGATAATTCGGAGGAGAAAAAGAGGATAGAGGCTGAGATCATGGCGTGCATCGGTAACAAGAACATGACTATCGTGCTGGTTGGAGTATTTACAATTTTTCTGATGTCTATGGAGATGATGGTGATGCAGGCAAAATCTGCGGGCATAAGTTGTGGGACGGTCACCTCGGATCTGTCTCAGTGTGTTGGATATCTGACCACTGGTCCGGGGAAACCAAACCCCAGTTGCTGCGGTGGAGTGAGAAAGTTGGCAGATCTGGCCACCACTACCCCTGCTAGGAGGGCAGTGTGCAACTGCCTGAAACAAGCCTATTCCCAATTCCCCAACGTTAATTCAGTTGCCATTACGGCTCTCCCGGGTTCATGTGGTGTTAATCTTACCTTCAAAATTTCCCTTCAGACCGACTGTAACACGTATGTTCCTTCCCTTCTTTCATATTTCTCTCTAATTTTTTTTTATGGTTTGCTATTCCTTAATATTTTATTTTATTCTGATTTTGTTTTCATTGTTTGCAGGATCAATTGAGAGGGTCCTACTATAATATGGTGTTACTTGTCCGCTGGAAGTTTGCATACCAAACTACAACTTAAAATCATGTATTAATTGTTGTTAACTTCGCCCCGGTTTATTGTTCATGGGTTCCGTTGTGATTATGCTAATTATGATGCTAATAATAATAATGTTATTATTAGTATATATATAAATGATAAGTATACGGGCTGATGCAGTCGCATGGAAATGATAGGAACTATTTTTCATGAAAATAATGTGTATTTGAGTTTTTCGTTTGTATGCCATTTCTGAATTGGTTCGTTGTGCATATTTACACTGAGTTTAAGTTATTTTCGGTATACGTTTAATTTCTTGCTTTTAATTGTAGACTTGTATTTTATAGTTCAGAAATTGGAATGAAGTTATGAAGTTTGTACTCTTTATATGATTTGGAAATTTAATATAAATTTATTTAAAAATAGAAATCATTCTCTCATATATATATATATATCAAATTAAAATTTATTCAAATTGTTATAAAAATTTATAAAATATTTTTGTAGGCACTCATTAATTCAAGTTTAAGCTTTTCTTCCTTTTCTAAAATCTTTCTGAAATATTATATAATATCAAAACTGATAAACTTTTAGGCACTTCTTTTGTGCAGAGTTTACCCATCAAACTTGTGATTTCAATTAATTCCTTCCAAATTTTAGACAAATTAAATCAAAAAAAGAAATAAGAATTTTTTTCCAAAAATAACAATAAAAACAACTAGCTTCAAAATTAACTCGATTCAAAGGAATAACATATCAATTTGTAGTGACAAAGGTTCAAACATGTCCCAATGTTCCTTTTGTTTCTTGCCTCAAGTGTTTTTCTTTGCGAGTTCATCGTTTCCCTATATTCTTCTTCCTTGTTGGACAAGTCTATCATTATGGAGTTTTCATCGAGGTGATAGCCGAGTAGCTAACATTGACAATTCAATTTGAACCTCCCTTTGAAATTGCTCCACTTGATTGCGAAGTGCGAGTGTGGCATCCATGAGGAGTCAAGTGGTCTTACTCACATTTTCTTCAAACTTGTTCCTATGCTGAAGATTTATCAATAACGCCTTTATAGAATCAAGTGATTGAGCCAACAGACCATTCTTTGGATACTAAGGCTTCCCACTCGAAGTCGTCATCACATAAAGATATTGCCTCAAACTAGAGATGAAGGCATTCACTTCCAGGCAGCTACATTCTCCCTTAAATAATCTCTGCTACAACTAAACCACTAGTTTAAGACAATGCTATTTGTGCCTGCCATATCCACCTCTCAAAATCATCGTACTTCAAGAATTTTCATGCGAGAGATACGAGGGTGGGGGAGCATTAACACAATTCTGAAAGTTATTGAATTTTTTGTTGTCACCAAGGATTGCATCTTTGACTTAACACTTAAGCCTCATGAGGATGTCTAACTATAATTGCTAATTGCTAGCTATTCTATTGATTGAGACGGGGACTTGGGGGGAAACCTAAGTGGAAAATTAACTTCGACATCCTCATGAGGCTTCCTTCTTTCATATATTTTTAGATGTTTCCCTCTTTTCTACTCTTAGATGCTTCCAAGGAAAGAGTGTGATTTTTCTTGGTTGCCCAATCATTGAGAGGTTGTTGATTTGTGTGTCCTTTTTGGTTGTCCAATTCCTCCCTTTTTAGAGCAGGAAGCATCTTGAATTCCTCCACCAAATGAGGGAAAGTCCATTGAGATGTTTTTGTAGTCATCTATTTTGCCTGCACTAGTGTGCGTCTCTTCCGACCAATCAAATATGATAAGTATGGCTACTGGCTTGTATTCCTTTTCTTGGAGTCCAGAATTGTATCTGTCAGTAGAGGAGGTTAAAACGCTGGAATATTGTCCATCAGCTAACGAATTGTAATAGATTCCTCAAGGAGGGGTGGTTCAAATAGTTTGAGATTATTAACATTAAGCACATCATGGATGCCAAGTTGGGAAGGAAAGTCCAAGCGATATGCATTTTCTCCAATGCATTCCAAAATAGTATACAGACCATATCATAGAGGGTGCAGCTTATGATGCTGGCTCATGAAGCATTGTTTTTCCAACAAGAGCCATACACGATCTCGAGTTTGAAAATACAAGGGTGTTTGTTGCTTTTCATGCCTCCGTTTGGTGCGATCTTGGGTTGCTTGCAAAGAAACATTTACTTGACTTTGGTTTTGAGAAATGGAGTGTACAAAATGATGAGTTGATTTTTTTTTCCTTTTTTTGATGTGCAAACTGAGAAGGGGTAATCATCAGTGGCATCTCATAGGGTGCACTTGGCTGAAACTGAAAGAAAACCTCAAAAGGTGAGAAACTAGTTGAGGAGTGTGTGTCCTGATTGGAACTATGTTGAATGATGTGAAAATATGTATCCTGCTGCTTGTTTTTGGAAAAATAGTTGCGATGTAGGTGAACCAAAGTATGATTGACAACTTCGGTTTGTCCATCTATTTCTGGGTGGAAGGCAGTGGAGAAAAAAATTTGGAAACCCAACAAAGACAAAGAGTACGCCAAAATGTACTGATAAAACGAGAGTCACGATCAGAAATAATGCTACTTAGCAAACTAAAGTGTGGCCACACATGTTGGAAGAAGAGATCCGCGGTTTGAGCAGCAGAGGTAGTCTTATGACAAGGAAGAAATATAGCCATGTTGGAGAAATGACATACCAGTACCCATATAGCATCATGTTTGCGGAAAGTAGTAGGAAAACCACTTAAAAATTCCATGGAAATGGATTCCCAAGGACGAGAAGGAATTGGTAATGGCTGGTACAAACCATGCTTACGGTTTGTGAACAAAGAGAACATGCACGAATGAATTTTTCCACTTTCTTGGGTAAGGCAGGCCAATAGAAGTGGTGTTGAAGATTGAGAATGGTCTTGGCTCTACCAAAATGCCCTCCACATGAGTTATGTGCTTCACGGATGTGAATGAAATGATCATCAAATTGTGGCACAAATAGTTGGTTAAGTTTATACAACCAACCATCACAAACGGTATAATCAAGAAAGGGAGTTTGGTTTATGAGTGTAGGTTGCTGCAGAGCTTCCCATATCTCACCAAAGATCGGATTTGTTGCATACATATCTTTCCAAGCATCATGTGTAGCACAACGCACCTCTAGAATGTGTAGAACCTCAGTAGGCAATCAACTTAACAAATCAGAAATTTTATTAGTTGTCCCCTTCTTATATTTAATCACCATATGGAATTTTTGAATGTAAGCATCCCACTTTAAATGGCGTTGCTCTTGAATCTTGCATTTTGAGTTGAGAAATATTAGTGGATGATTATCTGTATGGAGGATGGTCTCTATTTCAAGAATGTAATGGCACCATAGCTTCAAATCTTGCACTAAACTATATAATTCCTTGTCATAGGTGATGTACATGAGCTTAACATCCCAAGTGCCTCATAATGTTATGCCACAAGGTGGCCTCCCTGTTTAAGAGCAGCCCCAATGGTGAATTGAGAGGCATCGGTTTCTATCTCAAATGGTTGATTCATATCTTGCAAACGAAGAACAGGGGCATAACATAATGAATTCTTGAGTTGATAAAATTGTCTCTCAGATTCGGCATCCCAAATAAAATTTTCTTGATGAGACAATTGGTGCAAAGTCCGAGCTAAATGTGAGTCTAAATGAGAGACAATTTTTTGGTATAAATTAATACCTCCCATGAAGCTCTTGAGTTCATGTGCATTGGAAGGGGCTAGCCATTGCGCTAAAGCCTGTACACGAGAGGGATATGGGCCAACCCCTATGTTGTCAATAATATATCCCAAATATTGAAATGATGTTTGTCCAAAATATGATTTCTTTTCTTTGACCTGAAGGTGGTGTGCTCACAATAACTCAAGTATCGTGCGAACATGCTGAAGATGGTCTTCCCAAGTTTACTGAATACTAAAATGTCATCAAGGTAAATGACCACAAACTTACCCAAATGTGCCATGAAAACATCATTAGTGAATCTCATAAACTTTTATGGTGCATTGGTCAGTACAAATGCTATGAAAAACCATTCAAATAGCCCAAACTTTGTTTTAAAAGAAGTTTTCCATGTGTCGGCTACATGCACGCGAACTTGATGGTAGCCTGCAGTTAAATCCATGTTTGTGAAGAATCAATCCTCGTGTAAGTGGTCCGACAAATCCTCAATGTGGGGAAGGGGGTAGCTTTTTTTAACATTGGCATTATTAAGGGCTCGGTATTCTATCATGGCGCACCATTCAAAAGTATCCTTTTTAGGAATAATAAAAGTTGGAGATGCACATGGTGAGGATGAAGTCTGAATATGACCAGATGGAAATAATTCTTCAATTTGGAATTCTATCTTAGCTTTCTTTCAATGAGCAAGGTGATAAGATGGGGTATTGGGTAAGGAAGCACCAGGAATAAGATCGATTTGGTGTTCAACAGAGCGTGCTAGAGGAAGCGTTGTGGGTTGGGTGAAGACATCTGCAAATTCTTGGTGTAGAGGAACCATTGTAGGAGGGACTCGATTGGTGAGGTTATCTGGCGTGACAGGGCGAACCAAGCACAAAGAAACACTTTGGTTTAAATTGACTCTCATGATGGGAGCTTTTCCAATAGAAGGTTGGGTTGATGTGCTAGCTGAGGATGTGAGTACATAGGTGCGCCCATCACACTGCAAGTGGTATTGGTAATATGTAGCATGATAAACAACATTTTGAGACTCTTTGTATGGAATTCCTAGCAATAATCGACACAATCAAGAGGAGAAACATCACATGGAAAGGTCCAATAAAAAGGTGACAGCAAAAAATTGGGAGATGGTAAGACGAGGACTATCCTTTTGGACCCAACTGAGCTGATACGGGTGTGGGTGAGGAGTGGTGGGAAGGCAAAGGTGTTCCACCAAGTCATGTGCCACAATATTCTTTTGACTCCCATTGTCAAGAATAAGCGTGGCCAACTCATGTTTGATTTCAGAATTATGGGTAAATAAAGGCGTAACAGAGGTGTTCGTTGCATTAGCAGTCATGAGGATGAGAGAGGGGTCCACCTTGGTGGGATTTTCGAGAGAAACAACTGGAAGTGGGGTAGTGGCATTTGGTTGCTCGACCTATGTAAAAATAGTCTTATTAGGGAGTTCATTTTTCAGTACTCGACAATTTGTAAAAGCATTGGAGTTGGTCTTATGAAATATACACCAGGGGGTATTGTGAGGTGTGGGTGATGAGGCAGAGGTGACATTAGAATAACTATAGGGAGATAGGCCATTTTTGGTGTGAGGAGATTGAATTCGAGTACCCACTTTGCATTCCACACCTAGGGCCGGAATAAAGGCCTTGTCTAATGAAGTACTATCAATCAACTCAATTTTGCGTTGGAAAAGAATTAGCAAACCAGAAAGAAATTTAATAATTAGTACCTCTTATAGATTGGATATATGGAGTTGAATGTGTAACTTGCAGAAGAAAACAATGTAAGCTTGCGTTGATTGATTGAGTAGTTGTCAAATTTGTAACCATTTGGCAAAGAGATTTTGTATCTATCCTGGAGGATAGAAGTGTTCGCTTAAGGCCTGACAAAAGAGATCCCAAGATGTGATAGGTGTCGATCTAGTCTTGACTGGTTCTCCAAGTTCGACAACCAAGGACATATTCTCAAGATGAGCATCCCACTATGTTTGTGCTAGGCCTTCCAATTGTAGACTGGTGATCTGAAGTTTTATCTCCTCTTCCATCGTTGGATAGGTTCTGAAATATTTGGAGAGACTACGTAGCTAAGAATCAACAGCCTCACCATTCATTTCGCCTGAGAATCTGGGTAGTTGAAATCGTGTATCAAGCTGCATTTGCCCTGGAGGACGTCGTTGTTGTTGCAACGTAATTAGCTCTTGAAGACCCCAAGCTAAATAATTTACTAGCGAGTCTGTAGCGGAGGGCTCTTCATGGGGCGGCATGATTTTCCTCCACCGAATGGCTTGAAATGTATGACCCTAAAAAAAATTCTTCGAACATGTGGATGGCTTCCAAGATCTTATGCTCTGATACCAATTGATCTACTTGCATATATGAAAAACTAATGCAAAGAATCACATAACATGATAGAGGCATGAAAAAAAAATAACAAAGTATCTCTCGAAACAATACCAAAATCTTTATTAGAGGGGGAGATGAGCATTTTATAAACAATGCAATCATTCTCCTTATGTTTAATTTGTAATTACAAAAGATATTTTCATAAAATCAAATGCTTTATTAAATAAAGAAAATACATTGAGATGTTTCCTTCTTTCCTAGATTTTTAGATGTTTTCCTCTTTTTTACACTTAATGTTTCTAAGGAAAGAGTGTGCTTTTTCTTGGTTGCCCAATCAATAAGAAGTTGCTGATTTGTGTATCTTTCTTTGTTTCCTAATAACCCAGATTTCGAAGAAAAAAAATTGATGAAAATCTCATAAAATTTTCCATTATTCTCCAGACCAAATTTGAAACGTCATTAGACCACCCGGTCTCTACACCACCCGTCCTTATTCTTCCAACGGTGGTTCAACGGAATCCAGATTTATCCCACGAATGAACCTACTGCGTTCGATTGAACTTGCCATAACGGGTAAATTTTGGAACTGAAGGCTTACTAAAGCTGCAATATTCTGTGCACTCGGATACATACACGTGTTATGAACCAGATGATTCGCACCCAACTCTGAACAAAATAGCCGACCTGTACCATTAGCGTTAATACCGAAGTTCATTTCCCTACTAGACATTCTTTCGAGTGACTGAAACACTTCCATACATGTATTTTCATTCACAGAAGTTCTAGTTGAGCAAGTAAGCACCTCACTGGACAAATTCGTCCTTTTATACTCGTCATTCATTCGATGTTTGAGAGAACAAGGCACGGTTGCTTTGTAGGGTGGAGTAGAAGCTGGGATAGTGTGTGTACTCGATCACTCAGAAGAGAAGAGGATAGAGAGTGAGATCATGGTGTGCATAGGTAGCAAGAACAAGGCTATCGTGCTGGTTGGAGTATTTACAATTTTTCTGGTGTCTATGGAGATGATGGTGATGCAGGAAAAATCTGCGGGCATAAGTTGTGGGACGGTCACCTCGGATCTGTCTCAGTGTGTTGAATATTGGACCTCTGGTATGGAGAAACCAAACCCCAGTTGCTGCGGAGGAGTGAAAAAGTTGGCAGATCTGGCCACCACTACCCCTGCTGGGAGGGTAGGCAGTATCCAACTGCCTGAAACAAACCTATTCCCAGTTCCCCAACGTTAAGTCAGCTACCGTTGCGGCTCTTTCGGGTTCAAGTGGTGTTAATCTTCCCTTCAAGATTTTCCTTCAGATCGACTGTAACACGTATGTTCCAAGCTGCTACATTCTCCCTTAAATAATCTCTGCTACAACTGAACCATTTGTTTAAGACAATGCTATTCCCGCCCGCCATATCCACCTCTCAGAATCGTCATACTTCAAGAATTTTCATCCCAGAGATACGGGGGCGGGGGAGCATTAACACCATTGTGAAAGTTAAGTTATTGAATGTTCTGTTGTCACCAAGGATTGCATCTTTGACTTAACACTTGAAGCACCATGAGGATACCTAACTATAGCTGCTAATTGCTAGCTATTCTATTGATTGAAACGGGGACCTGAGGAGAAACCTAACTCGAAAATTAACTTCGACATCCTCTCCATGCCCACTTGCACCGGATTTCTAGCCGAGGTCATTCTGTTTGATGAAATGAGTTCTACCAAAATGGTTTGTTCAAGGATTTTGAAAAACATTGCCAATGCAGTAAAAATTTTTGTTTTCTATTCTATGTTTAAAGGATTTGAGAGGATAAACTCAATCCTTGATCCAAAACAAACTTCACTTGCTCTAAAGTAGCCCCTTGAATATCTTCTACTGAGGTTAGCTGTAGGGATGAAAATTTTTATTTTTCTTGAATTGTCTTGTTTAAAGAATAATCCTTTCAAGAATCAAAGAAACACTTTGGCTTTCCACACGAATGCCCATAAAACACCTGGATATTGAGTCCCTTTGGCTTTGCACATGAGTCTCCATAAATTGTTAGGCCTTCTTATTCATGTCAATTTTTTTAATTTTTTAAATATTTTTAAAAAATGAAGGATATAATAGAAAAATGGTTTTATTAAACATTTTTATAAAAAAATGAAATGTAAAATCAAATTATCATAATTTGAAGATATAATTAAAACGTAAAAAGTATATTAAAAATGTTATCTCTAATTAAAATGAAAAGGAAATTTTTTAAATATTTTCAAATATTAATTTATAAAATAATAATTTTTTAAATGAAAATAAAAAAATATTCTATATTTAAATAATTTTAAAAAAATTAGTTGAAATGATTTATATTTAGTTATTTAAAGTATTTGAAATTTTATAAAAATTATTAGGGGAAAATAGATTTTATGAATATTAAATATATTATATATAGTTATTTAAAGGTGTTATTTTTTATTATAAATAATAATTAATTTTTGATTCAAAATTATGATGTTTTTTTAATATTATTTAATGAAATTTTGATGATAGAAAATTAAAAAGTATTGGAAACTTAAATGAATGTTAGATTTTGTTTTTTTAATATATAGTTAAAATGCTTATGATTTCTTGAAATATGTTGTTTTGAGAATTCTAGGTAATCTTTTATATAATGTATGGATGCAAATCAAAATGGATTAATATAAATGAATTAACACAACTTTACTGAGACATCATGATCAAGTGCCTTCTTTCAATATCTTACCTAATCCAATACCAATACAACATGAATACAATATTTTTAATTTTATGAGATACACTATTTTAGAATTTTTCCAATATTCTTAATTAAAACTTCATAAAATATGTAAAAGTTGAAATCAAATCAATATGGATCAACTTAATTTATTTGTAGATATAATGTTTTTTTTTATTTAAATTCAAATGTTTATAAACATCTAAGAGGCCAGAGAGAGGCAAAGCTTTTCATCCCTTGTCACTAAAAGATCACTTAAACTAGACAACTACGACTATACTTACACTTCTCTTTCCTAACATAAAAGACAATTTTAGATTGAATAAACACATATAAGGTCCAAGGCAAGGCTAAGAGCCACAACCTCTGACTTAACTTCAGTGTTACAAAAATAATAATGGAAGATTGTTCATATATTGAACGAGGAGTGTTCACGGTCCATACAAAACACGCAATGGAGCTATGCACTAGGACATGCCCTTCCTTACCCACAAATTTACACTAGTCACTCCACTCAGTTCATGACCAAAACTCAAAAACCCATAGCCGCGAATATACTAATTCATCGTTATCCATGAATGAAGAAGATCCAACAATACTTGACATAGCTAGGCGGGGAGAACCAAGAATATCCACCTAACTTTTTCCCATGCTAATAATTTTTTGAGGAAGAGATGTTGACTACAGCCCATGTACCAGAGCCCAAGGGATACACTTGCTCCCCTCCCTCAAAATCACAAGTAATGTGACTTTACACATCCATTAAACAAGTAGATATATTGTCCACAAAGAACCTTAGGTTCCTAAGCATCCTTTTCACATCTTCAATGGAGTAAAAAATATTATATTTTTACACATATTTGTCTCTTAACACCAACCCCAAAAACGTTTTCATATTTTAGTGAAATGCTACTGAATTCAAATATTTATTGCACCTTCCCCTCATATTACGGGGGTCTAGAACTCATTTTGACATGTCCTTCAACAATTCTGAGTCCGAGAGAAACTGTCTCTCCTCTGTAACTTTAATTTCGACCTCACAAACTCCCAACATGTCTTTGGAGGAATGACATTGAAGTAGGCCTCCATGAATCGTGAGCGAATAACTTGGAACCTCATTGTGTTTGTTGAGCTCTAGGTCCTCCTCCCCTCCTGCCTCTTCCTCTCTACCTCGACAACATTTTAAGACCACAAGAGGGTCGTTCCGCTTCTTTATGACCGGTTTTATGACCAATTTTTTTTTTTAAATTTAATTCTTTTCTGGTGGTATAAAATATTATACAAACCTTTTTGTTCTTTTTTAGCGTACCATATTTTTTTAAATAAATAAATCTTCCATGGTACACCATGTTCTATTAGGAACCGCTTCTTAAATGTATATTAAATCACTCGTGCGTTTGTATATTATAGATGCACCATTAAAAAAAAAATTGGCTAAAACATCCACCTGCACACGTCCGCCACTAACCTCCACTATAAATGGGTTTTTGCGTTATTTTTATAAGGCGCTCGACAAAAATCTATACTAAAGGTTTACTTCCTTCTATTGTCACTATAGATGAGTTTGAAGGCTTTGTTAGCCTTTGGATTCCTCCTCTTATCAGGAAAAAAAAAATAGGAGAGGAATAATTATAACCCATACTATCTATGTCAAACCTAGAATATTGTTAAATATACCTAAAACTATTAATTATTAATGAATAAAATACAATACACACTTTAAATATTGTTACATATAAAACAAATATGAAATATTAGTTAAAGAAATAAAAATATCAGTTAAATAAATATTATACAAAAATGAAATTATCTTTTGCAAAAGAATATAATAAATCCATAAAAATATTAACAAGATTACAGTACAACAAATTGAAAGACCAGAACGAAATGTAACTGGTTCAAAAGAATGAAATACAATTTCTTGTACAGCAATATCAAGAAATACAATCTAATTTTACTTTATATATGAAATTAAAAATTGAAATTGAAAAAAAAATGTAATCGTAAATGTAATTAAAGAAAAGAAAGATAACTGTGAAAATCCAAATCTCTTATCTTTTAAAGGAGCATAGGTCAAATTGTAATTTTTTTTAATAATTAGCATTAATAAAAAATACAAAAGACTAACAATGCATTTTAATTCCTACTTCTCACATGAGATATACATAAAGTGTCATTGTAACAATCCTTGCACAGTATGATAATTTTTTAATCACTCGCTTATGATTCAAACGAATAAACAAATAATCAAAATAATAATTCAAATAATAAATCATTACAGTTGTAACATTAATTCAACTTACAAACAAAAGGTGACATTTATTTATAACTTGGACCTTTGGAATAAAACCACAGGGATATATATCAAGTGAATATTCATACCAACTATCGATCTCAAATACAAGTCACTAGAGATGTGACGCTGATTGAATGTAATCTAGTGCAAATTAAACTAACATAGTTAAATCTAATAGATTAATGAAATAACAATGTTGGCTATCTCAAGAATTTTACACAAAAACAAACTTATATCTTCTAGAACCTTAAGAGGTCAAATAACACAAGATAAAGAAGGTGTCATAGGAGATAAAAATCATAAGAATATACGATTGAATCAAACCACATCCATAGAAATGCTATAATAAAAAATGGTATTCCATAGTCATAAGGATAAACAAAATTTCCTTGTCCCCTAAAAAATTCCATGCATCATTTTATGATTCCATGTTTTCTTATACAGACCCTACCTAATATTGTCTTCTTGGCTTGGCCATATCGTAACTAAAATGATATATCATAAGATAACTGACAGGTAATCCTCTCATAACTAAAAACCATCTTCAACATCATCTTCGTCGAGATCAAATTCACCGGATAAACAACCTTCCAACCAATAAAAACAAATCACATTAGTTACTTACAAAAAAATAAACCATCGACAACTACAGAATCTCGATTCTGTCGTGACCGTCCCAAACTTTGTAAATGAAAAATAAAACTGACGCATACCTGAAAAAGACTAGCTAGAAGTTAAAGAGGATGATTCTCATATAGAGGAATAGTAACCCTCAACTTTGAATATCTAATTATTATGTATCTCCAGATTTCATTTTAACTTCAGTATCAGCAGGTTTGTCTTTATTTTTTCTTTCTCTTCGCCAATTTTGGGGTCTAACTCATTCATTCTCTTGTAACAACTAGTTGATACGCCCATTCAAGCGTGACTAAGTGACTAAGAATTGTTGATGTCGATATAGGTCCAACAAAGTAGGGTCGGAATTGTAATGACTTTGAGGAGTTTTCTTAGTATTTCTATTACCAGCTGGTTAAAATTTTCTATGGTCGAAACAATCTTAAGCCTAAAGTTTGGTCTTCTTTGGTGAAGGCTTCAGTGGGAGTTCCAAATCAACGAACACTTCTTTTACAGGAGCATTATTATATCTATATCATCGATTCCTAGAAATTCATCTTTCAATTTTATTTGCCCGGACATTAGACTCTAGTTGACTAACTGGTTCTTGTTTTGCAGGTATAGACAGAGGACTATGAGGTGAGGGTTTAGACTCATGTTTTTCCTCAATTTCCAATTTTAATTATTCATGGTGGAATTCAAAATTTTCGGCCACTCTCCAAGTAACACATGTATGTGTAATCTCATGGTTTACTAGTTCATTGGTCATTTCCTCGGTCTACATGCAACGACCCTTTATAATTATCCTTGCCAGACAACATGGTTTTAACAATTGAAGTAGTAGGTGAAACGTTTACTTAAGAACCCTATTGTTTAGGAGCTTGGGGTTTCTAGAACTCATTTCGAAAAAGAAGCATTACAATCATCCATGCACTAAAATAAGTAGTGCTTGACGAAAATAAAAATAAAGCCATGGTGAAACAAGGACCTGTCGCCGTATTTTTCATTGAGCCAGGTATGCTTTAGACATCTTGGCGAAGATTCTATAAGAAAAAAAAAAAGGGGTTTAAATCATGGTCGAGGAAGACCATAAAAAGACGTATGTGATAAATTAAGACCAGACCGTAATGATCCTCATATGTAACATAACGATGGAGGAAAAGAAATATATCCTGACACTTAGGCTTTAAAAGGGAAACATGCATACCTTTAACGTCATAAGTGGAGTCTTTATTGACGAGGAATTTCTTCCAGAATATTTCAAACTGCGTAGTTTTGGACCACATTTCTTCCTTTGTAGGAAGATAAGTTACTTTTGTGATGAACCTGAAATCTAGATATCTAAGTCTTTAAATGATAAAATGAGATGTTTGAATTGATAAAATAAAATTCAGTGGTCATCTTTACGAAAGAGAGTCTGAGGCAGAACGCTCTACATTCTCAATACACTTCAAGCATTATATAACATACAAGGTTTTAGGGAAGTTAGAACCATATACTAAGAAATAGAAATTAATTCCTATCCTAAGGTCTCGTGAACCAACTCACACTAATATAGGATTCTCCATTATCTTCAACACTCCCCTTTAATGGAGAAGGGGTTCACATATATGCCTAACATCTCCCTAAAAATTTCAAACTTAATTTTGCCAAGAGGCTTGGTGAAAATGCTAGCAACATTACCACACGTTTTACACTATAAAAGATGGATTTCTTTTGATTGAAATTTCTCCCTGACCAAGTGGAATTGTGTATCAATGTGTTTAGCATTCTTGTGAAACACCAGAATATTAGTATGTTTGATTGAACTCTGGTTGTCACATCTAATAGTTGTTGCATCTTTCTGTTCTTCCCCAACATCCTAGAGAAGTCTTCGCAACCAAACTGCCTCACATGTTGCTGCACACATAGCTTGATACTCTACTTCCGCTGAAGACAAAGAATCTGTGTTATGTTTCTTACTGCTCCATGTAATCACCTCGGATCCAATGCTGAATGCATAACCAGTTATGGATCTTCGGTCGTCTACATTTCCATCCTAGTCGGAATCTGTAAATCCTATCAATCTAACATCAGAAGAATCAGTATAAATAATACCATAATCTACAGTTCGTTGTAGATACCTTTAAACACTTTTCACTGCATTCCAATGACACTCAAGTGGTTTGGACATGTATTGACTTAGCACACTAACTGCATAAGCCAAATCTGGTCTATTAGTGGTTAGGTAGATTAAATTCCCAACCAGTTGTCTATAGAGTGTCGTATCTGCCTCTTTAGAGCCATTCGCACTATGAAGGGTAATGTTATGTTGTAGTGGTACCACTGCAGCCTTGCACTGATCCATCCTGAATATTTCTAGTAGACCTCTGACATACTCACCCTCAGACAGAAAAGTTTGTCTTGAATCTCTCCAGATCTTGAGACCCAAACAATATCTTATTTCACCAAGGTCTTTCATTTCAAACACTTGTGACATTTATTGCTTGATTTCTTTGATTAGATCAACAACATCACCTATAATAATTAGATGATCTACATACAAAGAAATCAACACTATGCGCCTCTTTTCATCATTCACAGTATACATATTAGGGTCGTTTTTACTTCTGTTGTAATCGTGTTGCAGAAAAAATGAATCAATCTTTTCATACCATGACCTAGGTGCTTGTTTCAGCCCATACAAAGCTTTATTTAATCCACAAACTAAATGTTCTTTCCCTTTATTGACAAACCCCTCAGGGTGTTTTAGGTACACCTCCTCTTTTAATTCCCCATTTAAAAAATGCAAATTTTACATCTAGATGGTGAATCATCCAATGTTTCTTAGTAGCTAAAGCAATCATCATTTCAATAGTGTTTAGTTTAGCTACAGGGGCGAAGGTTTCTTCATAGTCAATACTTTCTTTTTGTGAATACCCCTTTGCAACTAGTCTAGATTTTAATTTATCTATGGTTCCATCTGCATTAATCTTGGGTATATACAACCATTTACAACCTATGGTTTGTTTCCCTTTGAGAAGTTCTACCATCTCGCAAGTGTTGTTTTTTAAAATAGATTCAATTTCATGTTCCATAGTTGTTTTCTATTCACTACATTGATCTGCTTCTCTATAACTAGAAGGTTAAACAACATTCATCATACTAGTTATAAAGGGATTTTCCTTGTATCTAGAAGGAAATTGAATTTGCCTACTTGATCTTCTGAGCATTAGTGTAGCTTCCAACCCATTCTGAATTTCCTTTGACAGACTCGGCTTGATTGTTGTATCTGAATTCTCTGCTTCTGCATTTTTCAGTTGATCATGGTTATTTCATGTTTCTTCACTTCCTTCCACCAAGAACGGAATATCTCATTCCTCATTGTGCTTATCAGATTCATCATAAACCTGCTCATGGAACATGACATCTCTACTAACAAAAATCTTGTGAGTAGAGGGATTAAATAATCTATAAGCTTTAAATTGTGAACAATACCCTACAAAGGTACATCTGATGGCTTTTGAATCTATTTTTCTTCTGTCTTCCTTTGGAATGTGGGAAAATTCCTTAGACCAAATACCCTTAAATGTTTTACTATATTTTTGAACACATATAATGCTTCAAAAGGAGTTTTGAACTCGAGACTTCTTGTAGGACTCATATTTTTCAAATAAACTGCAGTATTCAATACTTCAGCCCAAAAACCATTTGAAAGATCCTTACCTTTCAACATTCTCCTAACACACTCCACCAATGTTCTTTTCTTTATTTTTTCTACTCCATTCTGCTGCGGAGTATGGGGTATTGTGAATTGCTGTAATATTCCATGGTATTTACAATACTTGGTAAGTTCCTCCTTCCTGTATTCTCCCCCTTGATCGAAGTGGAGAATCTTTATGTGCTTCCTTGTTTTCTTTTCAATAAAAAAATACATCTTAAAGTATTCAAATGTGTGGATTTTCTTACTCTTTAAATACACCCAAGAAAATTTGTGTAGTCATCAACAAATAGTATAAAATATAGTGCACCTCCTAATGAATTTATTTGCATGGGTCCACATAAGTCTGTGTGCACTAATTCAAGTATGTCTCTCTTTTTTCTTTCCACTCGAACAGGGAATTCTTCTCATGTAGCTTTCCGAATTCACAAGCATCACAATCATTATGCACTTGTTCTAATGTGGGAAGATCTATTACCATTCATTTTTCTGAAGTAACAACAAATCATTGTAGTTGATATGACCAAGTCTCTGGTGCCATAGCTTTTTTGTATTCAAACTAGATGTTGTCAAAACTCGATCTGGTGTTGTTCTCAAATCCAATTTGTACAAACCTCCTGTTCGAATTCCTGAGGCAATAGTCTTCATGCCATCCAATAGATCTTTAATATAACGGTTAGATTTAAAAAATTCTACGTTGATATTCTGATCTGTAATCATGGATACAAAAATCAGATCCTTTATCACTCCGGGTACATACATTAAATTATGAATATTTCTAACATTACCATTAGGTAAAATAACAGAAACTTTCCCACACCCTTTGATCTGATGACTTCTATCATCACCATCATCACCAAGGTAGATTTGTGCTCCGTTGTTGATTTCTTTAAAATCTTCGTTCCATTGTCTATTCCCCATCATATGTGTGGATGTTCCCTAATATACGTATGATATGTCTACATCAACATTCTCATAAAAGTCTACCATGAACAATATGATGTCCTGAACATGGTCATCATTTGCGAAATGACCTGCATGTATTTTATGCCTCTACTGCTCTTCATGAAATTTCTTCTTCCTACACTCCTTAGCCATATGACCGATTTTTCCACAATAAAAACATTTAATTATAGAGTCATTTTTATTCGGATACATACCTTGAGTTTGATTCAGTATTTTCTGTGGATTTCCTCCGTTTTGCTATGATGGATTTCCTTTTCCTTTCAAGAATTTCTTCTTTGCCATTAATGCAAGGTCTGCACTCCAGGGTTTCAGAGTTAATCTTCTTTCTTCTTCTTGCATTAATATTCTTGTCAGTCCTTCAAACTTTGGGATTTTCTCTCTCGCACTTATCCCAATGATAAACATTTGGTAATCACAAATCATACCATTCATGGTAATCGTGACCAAATATTCATCTGCAACTATCTCACTGATATCTGTCAATTTGTTCTTCATATCCTTGATCCGCGGTATGAAAGAAGAAAATGTTTCATTCTCCTCCATATTTATGGATAGAATCTTGCTCTTCAAGAACATAAGACGATTTGTATTCCTAATTTCATACAAATCCTTCAATACTATCTGGATTTCACTTGCTGATTTCTATTCTCTAATTTTCGGTATGATGCAGTCTCTCTCTGAGATCTTTAGCAACATCTTTGTTCTACCTTCTCTCTTCTCTCAATATGGAACCGATGTTTCTCCTGCTGCTCGCTTCGGTTCATCCCCATTTACAATCGTCCAAGCACTCTGTGCTTCTAGCACAATCTACATCTTGAATTTCCAATTTGGATAGTTGGAGCCATCAAGTTTGTTACTTTCATTCAAGTATTCTTCGATTATTTGATTATTCATCTTGATGATTAAAAAAAAATACTTGATAGAAAAAAAATGATAGATCTACCTCACGTATTTACAGAAAAAAATGTTCTGATATAGATCTACCTGATCTACGATCAATCCAACAGGTTTTTTTGCATGCTAAGTAATAGGATTTCGAATCCTCTGCACCAGCAAGATCTGCTTCAGATCTGCTCCTTCATTGGTGAATTTTCACCAGATCCCTTCATGAGCGACCTTTCACCGTATTTCCTCCTTCATAAATGGTTTCCATTGGCTCATATCTATCTCATATCTCTTTGGCACTCAAAAAATACCTTTCTTCCTAAGTGGGTCAGCAATCATCCCTTTTCTTAAAAAAAAATTAAAAGGCACTTTTGAAACCTCATTAAAAAGCTCCACTCATAAAAGGAATCATTAAAAAACTCCACTCACAAAAGGAATCATTGAAAATTCCCTTTGAAATAATTAGTTCATGTGCTCTTTTAAAAAAAATACATGTATGAGAGTGTATGAGAAAAATCTTTTGAAAAATACCAAAGTGTTTCACGTAAGGGAAAAATCACTCTTTAATTCAAATCCCTCTTTGAAAGAAAGGCTTTATGTAAGGGAAGACCCTCTTAAATCTTAGTAGTCGTACAAAGTTTTAAAAACAAAACTTTCTAAGCTTTTAAAACTTGAATATGCTCACTAACGCAGCTAATGTGAAACACGGCAGCGTGCTAACGCAGCCTTTGTTCAATTCTCCCACGTTAGTGCCTTAACGCACCACAAAACTAGATTTGTCTACGTGCATGCAAAAGCTGGTAAGTGTTTGATGATTACCGTGACTCTATGTAGTGAGGACCCATGTTATAACATTTTTTATCTCACTATGAGATACGTTATAGCAGAAATGAGCCAGGAAAAAAATTTCCACTCAGTCATCAGGGGCTTCTCCTCTGCCACCTAGATACTCACAGGAATCACACCACCTTAGCTATGAATCATCCCTAGAGCTCCGATACCATGGTAAAATGAGATGTTTGAATTGATAAAATAAAACCCACTGGTTAGCTCTATGAAAGAGAGTCTGAACCAAGAGAGTCTGGCTCTGCAGAACACTCTACATTCTCAATAGACTTCAAACATTATATAGCATGCAAGGTTTTAGGGAAGTTAGAAGCATATCCTAATAAATAGAAACTAATTCCTATCCTAAGGTCTTGTGAACCAACTCACACTAATCTAGGATCTCCATTATCTTCAACATTAAATGTCCCTTTCTTCCCATTGAAAGCGGTCGCAAAGGCTCAAACAACTCCTTCATTGTAACCTTGAAACAATTGTAGAAATTTTCACCATCTGAATTTTTAAAATAGTCGTAAATAACCATCATAGGTTTCAATAATATCAATCACAAATGGTTTGGTATTAAACACTAGTGTCATAGTCAAATCTCTGATAAGAATTAGAAAAGGGTTGACTCAGATGGGTTTACAGAAGAAGGGAAAGGCTTAAAACCATAAAAATTCATAGAACAGTCATGGGAAGGCTGAAAAATGAAAGGAAATGCATCAAATGTGAAAAAAAACCCTAGGTTATGAGTTGGAAGGTCGAGAAATTCAGAAGAACCAGGAAAAAATTATGAAATCCTAACCAAAGTGAATGACACTAACAAGTTGAAAATTTTTTAGTAGAGGGCTTAGACATGTCCTACGAGATCATCAATTATCAATAATATTTACTTGAGATAAATCTTCCTAAATCCCATTATGTTTGTAACCTATAATTTCATAATACAATGGATCAAGAAGTTTTCCATTACACTTGATAATGCAGAGTATTCGAGTTTCTATCAATAATTGCTATGGAAATGAGACCACATTTGTAGGTCGGTGATTTGATCCAAATATTTATTGCTAAGTAATAACATGATAGGGTGACAAGGTTCAAAAAATATAACATTTAAACCATTTTTCATAACCATATCACTCAAATAATATATATTAAGCATAGCCAACAACTTTTAGAAATTATCGATACCATTACATTTGTGAATATAACCTTTAATCATATAGTCATCGTATCATTTTATTGCAAGATAGAAAGCCAATGAAAATTCACAAAACTTGTTCAATTGTAACATAATAAATATTTATAGGAACTAATAAAATGAAAATATATATACTTAAACGAGAATAGCGATTTATATATCAAGTTACTAGCTTGGTATTTTAAGACTTGTGGCCACATAGATAGCCTATAAGTACAGGTTACCCAATTTATACATAATCAAAATAGATGATGAAAGACCAAAAAAATTATAGAAGCATCACATTTTGATTAGAACCATATTCCAATCACAAAGAGGTGGTGTTAATAAATTCCATCATTCAAATCCATTATCTAAATGATAATTATAAAAATCAAAGAAAAATGATGATAAAAAGAGAGGGGCCCATTTTTTTTAAATGAGAGGGGATTTTTTTGGTGTGCCAACAAGTTGTTCCTATGAAATCAACATAATTGTTGCAAAAATGCATAAAGTATTGTGAAATCAGAACCTGATAGGAATTGTGCTTACAATTGGATACTATCCATAAGACTAAATATTTATTTGCATTCCAACACTTAGGATACTTGTGGCTGGAAATATTTAGTAGTTAAACCTATATTGACCATGCTTTCCATCACATATAGGTTCTATGTACAAGCATATCAAATTGGTATGAACTTTGTTACTTGTGCATACAACACGATGTCGTCAAAAGTATAACAGAACCCTAGCTAACAAATTAAATGATTCTGTGAATGATCATCATCATTCTAAATAAAAATACAAGTATTTTCATCATCAATAATCCAATTCAAAATTTTATTTAAAATCTATATTTCATTTATCTTTTCTATGTCAAAAAAATATAAAGGATAAAATTTGTCTCTCTTCATTAGAAATGGGCCCTTTTTCGGTACATATGGATAAATATATATGCTTTTATGAATGGGATTTTTTTTTTGGTCAAAAATCTTGCATTATATTATCAAAGAGAAACGGATTACAAAATTCATCTCTAGAGACCCTTCTCTCTCATGTCGAGCATACTTCATGAGCATAGGGCCTGGAAGAAATCAGAGACAGAAAGTGCCAAAAAATTTTTCCACTTGGCCTATTAGCCATACAATACATAGCCAAAATTGAAAAAAAACCAGAGAAAAATTCAACCTCTTAAGGAGGTGGATTAGGAAGGAATATAGGAGAGGCGTGTGGAAATATATGTATTCCACCCTTTTATCCAGAATGCGAAGGTGGTCATTAGTGCATCGATGTTGTCATCAGAGGCTATCCAGGTTATCTTAGATTTCATTTTGGACATATTGAACATCATTAATCTAGGCTACAAATTCATTTAGATCCTCATGACGTTGATTTCACATGATGTCAATATTTAGTTGAATGTTTCACATCTAGCCTGACATAGATTCCAAGGTGGATGGTGCTAACACTTGGCCCGAGGAGCAGGCAGGATAAATTGCAGTATCCTCTTGCGTTTCCCTGCTAGCCTTGATTTCTGAAGATGAGTGGTTGCCCACATTCTGTCGTTGATGGTCGTCTTGTCGACGAGAAGCTCCCCCTTAACAAGGTTGGCCCCACTAATGTAGTATTGAGATAGGTCGAGGAGAGATGAAAGAAACTAAGGTTGGGAAATCATGCTCACAGGAGACTCAAAGGACCTTGCAGGGGTCCTATGGAAATACCACCCTCTCAACAAGAAAAAACAAGCAAGAGATAGATGAAAAAGATAAATAAATTCACAAATAAAATTATCAAACCCGATAGAGCTGAGGCCGCAGGCACTCCTCCTCTTCTTCTTTCTTTCCCCGACACCACCCCAATTCATGTCCACTCGAAATGCACCCCTCCAAACTATGAATGCACTAAATTCCAAACAATGGTGAGGGTTGGTGTAAGTTGGAACTTTGCAGACCTTACCAACAGAGAGAGAGTTCATCCAAAGCAATTCCTAATGCACTTTCAGTCAGAAACCATACCACAGGCATAGGTGGAAGTGGCTAGTTCAGATGAGACTAATCAAAACCAAGGTAAATTGGATGTTGGAGTAAGTCAATTCCCTAAGTAACAATTTTGAGCACTCAATAGACAAACCAAAGCATCCAAAAAGGATGCTTAGTGTCATAGATACCTCTAATGTGCCAAGATCCCATGGCAATCCCTGGCCAATACCTCCCCGTGTTCCTC
Organism: Pinus albicaulis; assembly: GCA_034641835.2. Lineage (NCBI taxonomy): Eukaryota > Viridiplantae > Streptophyta > Pinopsida > Pinales > Pinaceae > Pinus > Pinus albicaulis. The sequence goes on along the minus strand of CM076571.1, from coordinate 899,131,105 downwards.
AATTTCCCACTGCCATGACCTCGATAGGGAAAACTAGATCTCAAGACAAAATTCCTCTGTAGTTTCCTACCTCATCACCAAAAACACCACATGGTGCATCTTCCCAAGCCAAGTAGGTATTTTAAAATCATTGTAGTAGGGAAATTATTTCGCTTTCAGGCAGTTAATTGTTGTCGTAGTAATTATGAGAATTTAAAGGGTGCGTCGAGGCCAGGTAGGCTCCATACACCACCTTGTTTCTAAGTTTTGTACTCTTTGGTCACCCCAATCAGGGCTACTGAGTCTGCTTCTAGCAGATCCTAAAGAGTTTGGAGTTTTCGTGGGTCCAAAATTTCCTTGCTCTTTACCTCCCTCCAAGTTTTTTTGAACAACTTATGAGGACTGGTTGCTCCTAAGTTGGCAAGCCAATCTCCCACTTTGTTCCCTGTTCACAACACATGCCCTATAGGGGCATATTCGAGAGTGGCCAAGAGTTTTTGGATGCATTCAAGTTGGGCTTACAGGCACCAAATTCGGGCTAGATTCTGCGTAGTTGATCCATTCATGATATTTTGAGTCATTTGAATGATCATACTAGAGTCTCCCACAATGTGGATCCTGTTCCACTGTTTCTGATGGGCTAGAATGGCTCCTTTCTCAAGTGAAATCAGCATAGAAACATTGTTGTTGGTGAGACCAGACTAGCCTGAGTATATACCCCATGGAGTTCCCTTGGAATCTAGAGGGACACTGTCGTAGCTTGATAGACTCGGGTTACCTTTAGAGGCACCATAAAATTTTATTTGGAAGCAACCATTGGTGGGCTTGAGGAAGACCGATGGAAAGATAACAGGGGGGGAGGGGGGGGGGGGGGTCCTTTGGCGGAGACGGCCATGGATGGACCATATCATATTCGAGGTCTAAGGAGAGGAGGATATGAAACTCTTGAGGGTCAGCCTTTCAGTTGTCTGGGTACCATTTTTTGGAGAGGATAGTTTCTCGCATTTTTTCTTTCACCTAAGTCCATATTAGTAGACTTGGGGGAGTTCGATTCTAAGATATTGCCTTGTTTCACCCTTTCCAAATATTCCACAGGGTGAAGCCCATCGCTAGCCACCAGGCACAATTGAAAATAGGATTCTTAAAATACTGCATCTTCCATCCCTCCATTGTTTCTCAAATATCCTCAGAGTGGCAATCAATGTTCCCAAAGAGGTTGGAAATTAAATCGCACATTTCGTGAGCTTTTGGGCATGCATCCAGCAGGTGTTTCAATGTTTCTTCATTTTGTGCACATAAAGGACATTGGGATGAACCAACAAAACCCTGATTCTACATTCTATCCTAGGTGAGGAACCATTTGTGCCCCACTAATTAGAGAAATTAAGCCACTTTTGGCTAGAGTTTGTTGGTCCATACTCTACTCAATCGTGCTCTTCATGGTCGATCAAGGGCATTATGTTTAATGAGATATGCTTCTTTTAGGGAGAATTTCCTAGAGGTGGAATATCCCCATTGTAATTTATCATGGTTTTACAAGTAGAGGACTCTACGTCGGTAAATTTACAGGGAAATACACCCCCACCCGTCTCAGGTATTTCCCTTGACTAATATTTCTTGGTTTTCAAGCATTGCCATCCTTGATCATGATGCCCTTGCACCCTGTAGTCTTACACCCACCCTAATGAGAGAGTTTGAAGGAGATGATGGAGGTTATTAAGATCCCAATATTGATCAAGACAAGGGAGCTCCTACCATGAATCCACCCACAAAATATTGGATTGACCATTCTTAATTTCCAAGAATAAATGATCTCCAATGAGATTATTATTTTGGTTGGCAATATTCCAAATTATTTATCCCACCGAGAAGGTAGGGTCGCCACGAAGGTCCTCTTGTGACTTTTCCTACCCATAGTTTTGTGTCCAGATCACTTTCCAAATCTCATCCCCCCTAGAGCCAGCGCCACCATAGTTTTTCTCCCAAGGCTACATTTAGATCTTCTGGGTCTCCCAAGCCTAGCCTATCGAGCACCTTGGGGAGATAGAGCTTAAGCCACACAACTATAGACCATTTCCTCCACATAGATGTTCTTCTCCATAGAAATTTTCTAAAAGTAGCCGTGAAATACTTATAAATACATTTCGGAGCAAGGAGGGTTGATAGCTAGTATAAAGGAATCACCTACAAGACCATCTTCAAAGTGAAACTCTTGTTGTCAAGTTCAACACACAAAAAGTCCAATTTGATAGTTTCTTTGATATCTTGGAACATACTTCCTTCCTAGGGGATATATGGAGGGGATTAGCGATAAGGGGAACCCCCAGTTATTTAGATGGGAGGGACCCAATAGTAAATCCCAACACAAGAGCCAGAAATGTCTAAATTGGGTGAGGGGTATGAATGGAATAGATACTTGAATTATCTTTATTGAGAAGCATACCTGAGGCCGCCTGAAAATTTTCAAAAATGTCATCAATTTGAATAGCTTCCCATAGGGTGGATTCACCATATAGGAGGTTGTCATTGACAAATTGTTGATGACTCATGGAGATGTTGGTTACAAGGTATTGCAAGCCTTGAAGAGCATTAGCATTTTTGGGGGCACAGATTAGTATGCCAAGACCCATTGCTGCAATAATAAAAAGGAATGGAGAAAGTGGGTCTCCCTAATGGATTCCCATGGAAGATCTCAATGTAGTTTAAGGATAAATATTCACCAAGATAGAGAATAAGGGGGTGGAGATTAAGTATCTGATCTAGAGAATCCACTCTTCTATGAATCCAAAGGTGCGCATGATTTCCAGAAGGTAGGACCAGTTAAGCCTCTCATAGGCTTTTAAGAGATCGAGCTTGAGCATCATACCCTACTTATAATGGTGACTTAGGGAGTGAATAGTGTCATCGGTAGAAACTATACCATATAGAATCTTCCTCCATTTGATAATGCTTGATTGCTTGCAACTTATGATGTGGTGGAGGATGGGTTTAAGGTGATGAACCAAGATGGAAGAAAGGATCTTATAGATAACATTGTAAATAGAAATGGTCCTATAGCCACTTGGTGAGTGCACCTCTTGATATTTCAGAATTAAAGTAATGAAAGTGGCCTTTAGACAAGACCAAACCTATTTGAGTCGATGAGATTCTTCCACTAGCTCTACGATTTCTGGCACAAGAAATGACCAGCAAACTTTGAAGAATTTTGCAGTAAATCCATCACGTCCTGGAGCTTTGTTTGAGGGCAAGGATTTAGCCACCACTTCCACTTCCACATAACATATTGGGCTTATGAAGACCTGATTATGCACTACGACTACCAACAACATAATGTGTCAGGTTATCTTCACTATTTATTTATATCTATCATGTCCTTCATCACTCCTAATCGAGGAGTAAAAGGAGATCAACTATCGCTCAATATATTCCTGGAATTCCACGTAGAGGCCCTTCGAGGAAGATAACGAGTTGATGAAGTTGTGATGTTAGTGACTTATCATGGAACGGTGGAAGAACTTGGTGTTCCTCTATCCCTATCTGAGCCATTGAATGAGATATTTATGTTGCCAAAAGGCTTCCTCCTGAATCATTTGTTCCTCCATATCCTGAATGAGATGACCTTCTTCTACCACTATATCTTTGGATCAGCCCTCATAGAATATCTTCATTTGAATGGCCTATAAGCGCTCCTCCAGTTTGTGTTTCTCTATGAAAATGTCTCCAAACTCCTCTCGGTTCCAATCTTTAATCCATTGCTTCAAGGCCTGAATTTTTTTCTAGAATATCTGCATAAGTTTGCTAAGGGGCACCTCTAAGGATTTCCAACATCATGAGATGTTTTGTAAGGAGAAATCGATCCTAACTACTTGCCACCTAGTGACGTCCCCCCCTATGATTATTCCATGTATGAAGGCCAATTTTTGTATGACGTCCGTAGGGGCAGATCCTTGATCAGTTCATTAAAGACCATGGACTAGGGGTCTAACATACGAATTCCCCCATATTTTTTGTCCATAATCTTGATCATGTTAAATTATCCCCTGACAACCCATTCCGGGGACACCCAAGAATGGCTCAAACTTTCCAACTGTGAGAGGAATAAATCCTTGTCCTAGGGAGAAAAGGGTCCATATACCATAGTTAAAATGATCCAAGCTTCATAGTCGAGAAGCGTGAATGTTCCATACATGGAAAACTGGGTGTTCATCAAGTCTTTAAAGATAACTTTGTTCAGATCCGGCAAGACTGCAATTCCTCATGCCGACGCTACAACGTCTATCATCATTACTTCATTGTTTTTCCAACACCGATGCCTAACCTCTAGAATTTTGGTATTAATCATCTTGGTCTCTTGTAAGAGTGCTATATAGGGATTATACTTAACTATCTTTTCTTTGAGAGATCAGAGCTTACCATTGCTATTTAAGCCTTGAATGTTCTAGGAGACAATATTCATTGAGAAGGAGGGGCGGATCTAGGAAAGTAATCCATCAATTGTCCCATTTATCCCGACATAAACATAAAAATATGAAAGTATGAATGTTCTATGAGACAATATTCATTGATAAGGAGGATCTTGAACATATGAATCTTTTTCCAAACATAAAAAAATTCTTATAATCTAATATTCACCTTGATTTTACAAGATTATATAATTAAGTAAAAGGTTCACCAAAATATTATATATACATTATATTATTCATAAATAACGATAAAATTATCCAGCATATCATGGGTATTTTTCCATTTACTCCCTAAAAAGTTCTCTTATGCAGGGTTTTATCTTCTATATGGATGATATAATAGTGTGCATTTCCTTTAATTTTAACATTAGAAGTTATTAAATACTTTTCTATTTTCTTAATATTTCTCCATGATTCTATAGGGATGTTGCAACCCCAAACTTTACAACGATGTAAGATAATAGCAGTAAAGATACTCTTAAGGAAGATTTTCATTTTAGTGTATATCCAAAGGTAAATTGACTTACAATTGTTTTAAATGATTAATTAAAATTTCTGGTATTTACTGATCCTTTCCTAATGTTAGCATTCTATTCAAGTTGATTATGTGGAGTATTTAAGATATTTATATGAGGTCATTTAATCCAACCCATTGTTGTCATACATGAAATTATCATAAATGAATCTCTTGGATTTAATTATCATGGACTTTCTCTAGTGCTAAAGGTCACATCTACTAAAATAGAAATCGCTGAGAATTCCTCATTACTTGCCGACATCATAGGGACAATTCACCATAAGAACAATATCAACAATGTAAATAAGATGGGTGATGACTCTTAAAGATAAAATCATTCTAGTAGACACTAACTCTTCAAAATAGTCCTCTATGTTGTTGATGTTTATGGAAAAAAAGGGTAATGGACAAGGGAGAACCTTAGTTAACACCAATATTGATGTTTCAAAATTTAGTGAACATTCCCGTCCAACTTTATCAAAGCAAGTCTCAAGTTGTGAGACACCAAATTGGTGTATGAGACCCCCTGGTTTGTGTGACAAGGGACCCACCTCTGCGCAACGATTTGACTGCTAAGTCTAGAAAGGCTTACGTACTCTACCCCCCTCTAGTTTTCAACCTATGACCTCTTAAGAGGAAAGAAATGCTCTTAACCATTAGGCCCACTCAAGCTGTATTAGATATAGGTTCATAAGGTACCCCTATAGGGAAAAAAATGATGGTAAACTAGCTTTCTAAGATGTAATATTTGGTGTAGTGTAGTATCCATTATGTTTTTCTCATAAATACGTTTGATAGTAATGAGAGCTAAGTAATATACGTATACTATATATATATATATATATATATATATATTGAAAAATACAATGTAATGGGACGTTTTAGTATTAAGAGATTTGCATGTTAATTTGTATTTGAATATTAATTGTATTGTATAGAAAATAGGAAGCAACTACACAAAGCCCTAAGGGATAGCTTAGTTGGTCGAGTTCTTATTGCTAAGTAGCTCCCTTATAGGGAGGTCAAATCTCCTCGACCCCCTTGGGGTTAGGCCTTGCTAGTTTGGCTCTCTTCAGGTTGATCTACCTGGATTTTACGTATATATATAGGAAGCAACCACACAGTGCAATACACTATTTCTATGCAAAATATTCAGCCTCGGTTCCCTTTGTGATGCTTCAGTCCATCACTGCAATACTAAATAAAACAGTAACATATTCTCATTTGTGTGATTTTCATTCCACATTAATACTTCCCCTCTTCCTCCCAAAATTGTAATGAAAATTTTAAGTAGATGAAAGTTTCACCATAACTAAAATTTTGTACATAGTAAAACGATGTCCATAAGAAACTAATTTAGAAGAAATATATTCATAACAAAAATTCAATGGAAACATTGGATAATAAAACCCCTAAAATTTGATTTTGTTAAATCCCATATTAATGCTCTTGATTCACCAAAACGTAGCAAATTTTATTAAATCTCCACACCCAAAAACATCACATTTTAAGTGTGAGACGTTAATCCTATGTACACTTCAAGTGATCAATTCAAACTCCAAACCAACCACGTCACATTAAGTGTTAGTGGTTAATACCATGTACACTTCAATTAATCAATTCCCAGAGATGCGAAAGTTAATCGAACAACTTCCCTTGTAGGTTATGTGATTCGAACGTAATTCAAGGCTTCAGATTTCCCCTTTAAATCTGCCATAATACAATGATAAATCAGCTACCACTAGCAACCGATAATGCAACTTCCGATCGCTCTCTCGCTAGTTTTGGCATATTCCTTTCCAATTTTGGCAGTTCCATCGCTAGTTTCGGCAATTTGAGATCCAACTCCACGTCTTTTCTCTTTATTATATATTTTCCCGTCCTTTCCAAATCTACCTGTGTGAGAGTATTGTCATGCCTTCAAAGATAAAATTCTTCTCGCTCTTACTTTATGGAAGAGTTGTGGCCACCATCATTATGATCTCGGCGATGCTGGTTATCCACCCAAACATGCATGCACATTGGTTTCTTTGTAATAAAATAATTCAAATTATCAATAAACAAAATGGAAGCCAATTATTTGAGATTAACCAATCGAGTGCTGGGATGGGTGTGGAAGAACTTGGTATGTTTCAGGTCTTTTAGTGTGTCTATTTCCTTTCTACAACATGAAAGTGAAATAGTAAAAAGGTGGCGGGGAACAAACTTGGCAAGTTTGAGGTCTTTTTACTGTGTCTATTTCCTTTTTACAACGAAATTGAAATAGTAAAAAGGGTGGAGCTAATGATGGAAACAAGCACGAAATTTATGTTTGACTACTCACCGAACTGTCGCAAATTGGTATTACGCGTAGTCTAAACATGTGATGGGAAATTAATGGCTTTTTTTATGATTTTGATAAAATTTGGTTGAAATTTTTGGATATTTAAATTACTTTTATAAAAAGAAATTGAAATTCCCTAGGAAATTCAAACATTATCAATTTCCAATTTTTGAAAACAAAACACCAAATTGATATAGCTAGGCAAAATTGTCACGTAACTTGACAAGTTCTTATACAGTGAGATAATGAGATTTTACGACCCGATTACCTTTTTCGTCTTCCAAATGGGACCAAGTTGCTCGCTTGACTTTTCTTGCAAAAGCAGTTTGAGTGGCTGTATGCCCAAAATGAACGCATCATCATCGTCTTGCAATTTGTTTGTGGATCTCTTTACCTTAAGTTGTGACTTTCGAAAACCATCAATTTGAAATCCTCATTTCTCATAGCTAGTTAGGAAATGACCTAACCATCAATTTGAAATCCTCATTTTTCATAGCTAGTTAGGAAATAGGTTATTGTTTGTTATTATAATCCGCTTAGATTTATATTTTTTCATAGTAAAAAAAAAATTATATTTTAATAAATTTGATTTTTTTAGATACTTGATATATTTCAGTTTAAGATGTATCTAGATTAATATTAATATTTTTTTTTTTTACATGACATGATAATAAAATTAATATTTTCAAATATTATAATTTTAACATGGAAATATTTATGTGATTAAAAATTTTAATATACCTAAATGACATGTCTATGAGGTCTTGGATAGCTAGTGATTGGGTTTCTGTTAAGACACTCTTTGATATATATTAAACATGATGAAGATGTAGTCATTCCACACTTACAAAAAGCACTTGTTCAATTCTCCTCTCCTATCTAAGTGACATACTAAACATGATGAAAATATAATCTTGCTAAAATTATAAAAAAAATATTAAAAAATTTTGGTACAAACTTTTTTATTAGTATTAAATTGTATTTTAGTTTTTTATCAATATGATTATTATTTTTTGTTAACATGGTATACTTAGACATAGACTACATACTGAATTATAGAAAACACCTCTCCATGCCATAAAGAAGTGAAAACAGTCTATAGATTGAAGATAATATTCGAAATTTTCGATTTTTCTTAGACAAAACACAACCTTCGTTGTGTTGGTATTTGTTGAGATATAACTGGCTCACAAATACTAATATCTCATTAGAATTATAATATAATAGTTCGGTGGCAGTTAACACATATTTCGTGCTTTTAAAGTTTTTACCTTTCGTATTGGTAGAAGGAAGGTGAAACAGAAAAGCACGTGCAACTTGTCACGTTGTTCCCAGCCAACATCCATCCACACAAGATTGGTTAATCTCAAATCTTTTCCTTGTATCACAAAGGAATTTTAATCGTCGCGAAAATTTCGATTGAGCTCTTATCAGATTATTGTCTCGAAGGAGGAATCTATTGCTATATAGTTAGATTACAGACCAGCTAATGTTATTTTTTATTTTTTATATTATAATTATATTGATATGAATATTATACCTTTTATATATTTCAAAATCATTTTAATAATATAAATAATTTAGGAGTAGAATATTTATTTTATTTTTTTGGTGTAGTTTTTAAAATTTTAGTAATAGAATTTATAACAATATTAAAATTTTCTTTAAAATGTGTTTTTGAATATATAAATAAATTTATAATACTGAAAATTTTAAAATATTTTAGTTATATATTGCAAAACCAGAATTTATATTTCAAAAGAAAATACTTGTCTTAATTTCCAACAAAATCTACTGAAAATATGTCTTGAAAAAATAATAAATGTGAAAAACTTAAACTAACCTAATAATTTAATACTATGAATTAATTTAATACTAACCTAATAACCTTTGTTAACACAAGTCACATGTCTCAAATTGAAAGAAAATTTTATCATTTATATATATATGAGATGGTTCATAGGGTACCCTATAAAGTAAAAAAAGACAGTCAACTAGTTTCTCGAAGCTCTAATATTCAGTGTAGTGTAATATCCATAATGTTTTGCTAGTTTTTATATTTGATAGTAATGCTGGTTGGAAATTTAGCATAACTAAATATGAGAGATGTGTAATACTCGTACTTAATTGTAATTTATGCATAGTAAAACTTATCTCAAAACATTATCTAAAACAAAGAACAAAACATAGCAAAGTAATATATAATTGTAAATAAAAACTAGAAATTGCACCACATGTTGCAAAGGAAACGCCTTAAAGGTTGTGGTATAGAAAAGAATACTAGCAATTGCACCATATGTTGCAAAGAAAATGCTGTAAAGAAATAATATAAAAAAGAGTAATGTAGAGGAAATTCTCTCACATGAATTATGCAGATAGGGAAGAGTAGTATAGAAGAAATGCTCAACTATAGATGGTAAACAAAAGGATTGAGCAATTCAGTTACATAATTTGGTTATAACTACATATGTTAATATTATTTTTAGAAAAGTATCAGTTCAGTTCTTTGGTCCTAAGATGAAATATCATCATTCAAGAAGTTTAAAAAATGAGATGTTTGATTAGTATAACCCTTTCTTCTCTAAGAAGCATTTGGTCCCTAAGATGAGATATCATCATTAACTTAAGTATTTAATGATTTAACTTACAAAATCTCTTGAGAAACACATAAATCATTTTTCCTCTTGAAAAATCATACATTTTTCATTTTTCAAAAATTTCAACCAAAAAACTAATTAAATCATTTAAATAATTTAGCATAAACCTCAATGTGTAATTATAATATTTACTTCATATTATTGAAAATAAATGAAAATTAATTTACATCATAGCATTAAAAAGACAAGAACATCCTCAACGACTACATCATTCAAAAGAAATGAACATTAATTTATGTGACACCAATAAGAATACATGAACATTAATGGGTTACTATGAGAATATATAAACACCTTTCAATTTAAAAAATATATTATCACATTTATCAAAGAAATATGTCACATTTATCAAATGAGTATGTGTTACAGATATTATCACATTTATCAAATGAATATGTGTTACAAGATTAGGCTATTCAATTACATAATTGGGTAAAGGTGACCCATAAGATGAGGTACTTGGTTGAAGTACTCTCTACTCCAATAATGGTGCTAAGATGAACCAGACTAAAAAAAGTGGTCCATTTACTCATTGCAACAAGAAATTAAAAAAGTGGATAGTAAGGTTTTACTGTTAGCCAAAAAACTATCAAACTTCCAATTCAACATCATCTAAAACAACAAGCAAGCCCCCACCCTCATCTAAGTGAATTCTCCCAACAACAATTATGTTGCTTGTATCAATAAATGTATAGTAAATTCAAATTTCAACACTAAAATAAATTTAAAAAAATCTTGTTTCCAACACTACATTTGATTAAAGATTAAAAAAAGAAATAAAATTCTAAAATAATTGAAATTTTAGACATATTCCCGAATATCCCAATGCTTACATCGATGCCCAAGAAACCCTAAACTACTTATTATTTGAGTGTAACACCAGCAATTCCATGATGATTCTATGATTATTGCAGCATGAGAATTATTCATTCCAGAGTTACTAGGGCCCTTGAAATTCAAAACCCTAAACTACGTATTATTTGAGTGTAACGCCAGCAATTCCATGATGATTCCATGATTATTGCAGCATGAGAATTATTCATTCCAGAGTTACTAGGGCCCTTGAAATTCAAATATACCTGCCGTAATAGTCAAATATAATCATTACGAAAAACATAATTCCAGCAGTAAAACATAGCCTAATATAATCATTAAGAAAAACTTAATTCCAACAGTAAAACATAGCCTAATATAATCATTGAGAAAAACGTAATTCCAACAGTAAAACATAGCCTGCAGAAAAACATGTTTCTGATGATAACTATTTTATATTTTAAATTTTATGTATTGCAATGAAATTTTCAAAGATTAAATCTAGTTTGAATCAATGGTTCTTATCTGGTTTCTACTTATTCTAACAATTGGAAGAATTTACTGTGACATTTACATTTAGGAGCAGTATGTAAGTATTCATTTAATTATTGTGTGAGGCTTTTGCGGTCATCAATTAAGTTGAAAATAAAGATTTCAAGTCCTCAGTAAAAAATTTCAAGTCATAAAATTTATATAATCATAATTGTTTTTTTTATTAAAATTAAGAATTTGTAGAAAAATAATAACTTGTTAAAATTTATGATGCCTATTATACTCAATACAATTATTTTATAAATATTAAAAACTAAACACTACAAATTATATTGTATGTTAAAATTTTTAATAAAAGAAACTGCGAAAAACAAATTATTCACCAATTCATTCTGCCTAAAATTCTTATAATTCATTCTGCCTAAAATTCTTATTGACGCCCCTGAATGGAGATAAGTCAGTGCTTCTGCCATGGAGAGCAATATTCAAGCGCGTTCTGCGGTCGACGTCATGTGGAGATGATCAAATAAGGTCCAGTTGAGAATGTATTCATACACCAGGAGCGGTTCCTGAGCAGCATCCCAACAATCGAACCGAATTTCTATGGTTCACCTGAGAGAGAATTCGAACCTCTTTCAGAACATACTCTATTCTAATTTATTTAAAATTAAGATAAATATTTACTGATTTAAATTAGAGCAATAAAATATTAAATTTAGACATATCTTGACTGTAGAACATTTTTTTTATCAATGGACAGAGCGTTGAAAAATTTACAAACTAGAGAACATGAAAAAATGGACATAGGATCAACACACAGATACATTACATCTAAAGAGCCAAAATTTTACCAAAATAGATTAGTTCAATGCATTAAAAACCATTGCATTTATTAGAATACACATATGCTCAATTTGATCTACTTACTCTTTGTGCGGTTTCCTTGTATAAAATATATAGAATACATTGGATCACGGTAGCAAGAAGAGTTCTGCAGAGTTCTGGTCACAATCTACCTTACTTTTACATGAATGCTCAAACAGATTTTTGCAGAGTTTTGGTCACAATCTGCCTCACTTTTACATGAACCCTCTAACGACGCAGCCCACTGAGTTGCACGCAAAGTCGTGTGAATTGAGAACACTCGTGTAAGCATTGCACCCACTGGAGTACCTGTATTTCGCCAGAAGTGGTAGAACTACCCACTGTAAATGTGCAGCAAAAGCGTATCATTAATATATGTATTATATGTTGTATATCATATTGAAGGGAAGATAGATTGGTACAGGTTAAGGAGTTAGTTAGGTAGCTAGGTTGAAATAAGTTGTAGATGAATGGCCAAAAACATTTCAATCGTCTAACATTTGATCTAATGGTGTATAAAGGTAAACCTTGGCAGCTAAGAAAGTTGTTTTCAAATAAAAATTCTTTACAGGGTAAACATATAAGAAAGAAGAGGTAGTAAGAAATATCTCGGCTCCAACTGATCCTCCAGAATAAGGGGTGGAGAATTAGGTTTACTCGACCTCAAATCAAAATATCCATATTAAGTAATTGATTGTTGAAAATCAAATCACTCAGAAAATACATAAAATACACATAAAAAATCAGAGACAAAATATTGGCGGAAAAGGCTTCAGCCTGACGACTTCCTCACATATTTTCTCATTATTAAAAGAATGTAATATTACAATTAAATAGATGAGGATACTGTGTCTCAAGATAGTGCGTTCTATCTTGGACACCATGGTTGAGATAATTTCTCAACCAAACACACACCAATATAGGAGCTACCTAAAATAACTCCTATCTTAGAGCAACAACCAATCTAAAGGGTTAGGCATAAATTCCTAAACTTTAATATTTAATTTATTTATTTAATTTTTGGATTTATTATTGTTTTATGAGAGAAGCTAACATTGATGTGGAACAACTTATTTGTTATTAATTGCATGTAAGATGTGTTTTTTCATAATGGATGAGACACTTTGGCGAAAGTACTCAAGACCTCTATATGAAGAAATATGCATGTTTATTTTTTTTTCTTCATGAAGGATGCACTTGGTTTTTATGACCAAGTTAAGCAGACTTCACCCTTCCTCTGATACTACTCCTAGAACTCTGACTCTGCATGGAATATAAAATTATCACTATGACATGTTGTACTTCATAAGAGACTACTAAGAAGCTTAAGTATGGTAAATCCAGCTTCACCTGTCATTTGAACATAGAGAATAGAGTTATCTTAATTGCCAATTTTATGGATAAGAGACATTTCAACCCTTTTTAACCCTTGAGGATGATTAATTAATCTCATTCAGATAATTTATACTAATAAAATATCTACAATCATATTTCCATAATTCCTCTTTGAACGACCAATATTCCACTTCTTTGGAACTTTTCACCTCAATCAGAATAACAAACATCACGAATACCCAAATGTAAGAAGAAAAAATCAGCTCATAGTCAGGGAATCTAGCTACTCCTTTAAGGATCATAATTCAAGACTTTAGTGCCTTTTAAAGATCATTTATTTTCCCATCAAATAAAAAGAAACATTCAAATTTTATAGCGACAAGAATGGGAACAAATTTTAAATGTAATAACTCCCTTCCCTAGTGATAATACATTTTTGTTTTGAAATGAAATTATTTTCCTGATCTTCTAAATAATAGATTCCTCCCCAAGTGACCCTTTAGAGATACTTTTTTTTTTCCAACTGATTGAAATATGTAATTGCCTTTTGTCTAGTATTTTCTGAGTCATTGAATTTAAGGGTAGAGGTAAATAGACTACTAGAAAAAAAAAAGCAGAGTGACTGAATATTAAATGAAAATAACATTGGGATTCTCTTCTAATTTTCTCATGTGGGCCTTCCTCAATTGATGAGGTAGTAGGAACTGCAGTGGAGAATTATGTTGAGTGAACTACTACTCATGTAACTTTGACTCCTCCTTACAATTGGAATGTTTCTCTTCCCATAACTCTACCTCGGGTTATAATTCTAGATTTCTCTAGTTTAAGAATAAATTGTCTCTATACCACTATTGCCTGTCTCTTTTTGAGCACTTTCTTGAATCAGTGACATAATGTAGCTCATCTAGATTCCAAAATCCTTACGTAACCCATTTTCTAAAGAGTCCTATTCTGTTTTCAATTTTACTATTTGGTCCTCCGTAGTCTTGTTTTTTAATTCTACTATTTGGTCCTTAGACTATGTCAACATCTTTTCCTTCTAAAGAATCATACATTCTTGATAAGTATCCAGTGTCCTACTTTTCTTCTTCCATATACTTCAGATCTAAATGAATGAAACATAACATGAGATAAGCTTCATGTCATTTTCCAAATTCCAAGATTTTTCATTGCACTTCTCATGTGTATCAGGGAAAATGGATTCCATACATTCAACGTTATGTCTTTTTAGGGCTTGTTGTAAGGTTGGAAGCTTCTCTTCACCATGTCTCCTTTCTTCTGATACAAACAATTGTTACTGACTCCTTTAAAGGTAAATTTAGTGTTATTTAAGAAATGAGAATTATGAACATTCATCATTATTGCTCAAGATAAATCATGTCCTCTGAAAATTTTGGAAATTTAAAAAAGATCACATATTTTAGAAAATTTCATTATTAATATAATTTTTTATATATTAAGAAATAATACTCATGAATTATAATAAAGTTGTAACATAAATAATATATAACGAAAAAAACCAAGTATTTTTGGAATAATAAAATAGTTGTAACAAAAATAATACATAACAAGAAAAACTATGTATATTTGGATGTATGAAAATTTAGATACATTTTATTACGTAAAATTTAAAAAAAAAAATGGTTATAAACATTTAAAAATAGTTTTATTAAATAATTAGTTTAGATCCAGATTGATTTAGGCCAACTTAGTTCTCCCCTATAAAAAACTGCATTCCACATGAATACCACTGCCTGTATTTATGGTTTATCATTATTTTATTTTATTATTTTTATTTTTATTTTATTTCAACTTAGTTAAAATGTTCATTACATTATGCCAATCTTTTTATTTAATTTACTTTCATTTTTAATTTTGTGTAATTTGACATAGTCAAAATGTTAAACATGACATTACAACCTTTCTATCATACTTTGTTGGAGAGCATAGTAGCACAAAAATGTGATATTTAAATATATAAATAGTTTTGTTTTGTTTTGTTTTTTTTTTTTTTTTTTAATCCATGTCATATAAATTAATTGGTTTTTGTAGAGTTTAATTTTATGATATAAATTTTATTATAAATAAAAATTTTATAATACAGAACAATAAAAACTATGTATATTTGGATGTATGAAAATTTACATACATTTTACTAAGTAAAATTTTAAAAGAATAATGGTTATAAACATTTTAAAATAATTTTATTAAATTATTAGTTTAGATTCAGAGTTAAGATTGGTTTAGGCCATCTTAATTCTCCTTATAAAGAAACTACATTCCACATGAATACCATGGGTCAATACCATGGGCTTTATTTATAGTTTATCATTATTTTATTCTCCCTATAAAGAAACTACATTCCACATGAATACCATGGGTCAATACCATGTGCATTATTTATAGTTTATCACTATTTTATTTTATTATTTTTATTTTTTTTTAAACATATATAAAAAAATTTACTTGATTTAATGGCCTAAAACATTTCAATTGTCTAACATTTGATCCAATGGCTCAAACATAGACACAATGGCAACTAGGGGAGTATTTTTCAAATAGTGAAGCTTTACAGCGTAATTAATTGAAAAATACAATGTAATGGGATCTTTTAAGTATTGAGATATTTACATCTTAATTTTTATTGGAGTGGTTAATAGTTTTGGAGTTAAAATGCATTTACCTTGTTTATTAATTGCATTGTAAATGCTAAAAGAAATAGCCACCCCTTGGAATAAGCTAAATTTATAAAAAAATTACTTTTTCTAATCATAAATTTGACAAAAATAAAAATTAAAAAAAATTAAAAATTTATATAAACTTAAAGTTTCATAGCGACTAAAATTTTATACACAATCAAACAATGTTCATAAAGATTTTGGCCAAATAAGAAATATTCCTATCATTCAAAATTCAATTAAAATTTGAATCAATAAAACCCCTCAAATATTTCTAATTAAAATTTTGATTAATAAAACTGCTAAAATTCTATTTTTGTCGAATCTCATATTAATTCTCTACATTAAAAATTCAAGTAAAATTTCGAATCAATAAAACCCCTCAAATATTTCTAATTAAGAATTTGATTAATAAAACCGCTAAAATTCTATTTTGTCAAATCTCATATTAATTCTCTACAACCAAACATAATAAAAATTATTTAATCTCCAAACCCAACCACATCACACTTAAAAATTCTCTACACCCAAACATAACCCACCAATATCGCACTTTTAAGTGCGAGAAGTTAATCCATGTATACTTACTCCAAGTGATCAATTCAGTCTCCAACCAACCACATCACTTAAAGTGTGGGTGGTTAATAACATGTACACTTCTCCAAGTAATAATCCAACAACTTCTGGGTTATGTGAATAAAACCTACCTCAATCAAACCTAAGTCAAGGCTTTAAATATCCCAGTTAAATATGCAATTATGCAATGATAAAGCAGCTACCACATGTTACGCCACTCTTTTCTTTGTTCAATTTTAATGAGATGTGGAGATTCCATGGCCGCTTATCTTTTTCGTCTTCCAAAGGGAAACAACTTGCTTGCTTGACTTTTCCTGCAAGAGCTGTTGGCGACGCTGAAGGCAGAAAATGACGGCATAATCATCGTCTTGGTGGAACTCTTTTTGGTAAAGTTGTGACTTTCGTAAACCATCATCTAGAAATGCGCACATCTCGATTATTTAGATGAGCGATGAGAACTCATAGAAAGAGTGTTCAAAAGCCATGTGATATTCTTTATTATTATGAGAAAATATTATAATAAATAATGGGAAAAACGCTTTGTGGATTGAATTAATATTGGAAAATCTAACTTTTAATTATGTTGTTTATTTTTTTAAATTTGCCTTTACTGCGTTATCAATATCAAAAGTGACGTAAAAGATTATGGGATCACAAATATTTGTATCATATTATAAATTTATAACATAATAGTTCGGCCGCCGGTCAACACGCACATGCTTGTCTCCATGGTTTTCGCCGAATTTTTCAAGTTTTTCAATTTCGTGTTGGTGGAAGGGAAATAGAAACAGAAAAGCACCTGCAACTTGCCAACTTGTTCCCTGCCAACGTCCATCAAACAGAAGACTCGTCAATCTCAAGTATTTTCCTTCACAGAGGAATTTTAATCATATCGAAAATTTCGATCGAGTTCTTATGACCTTGAGGTTTTTTACATTATTATGATAAAGATATAAACACTAACTTTAGAAATCTTATATATATTTCAAAATTATTTTAATAATATACTAAAACAATTTAGTTGTAGACTAACTATTTGATTTTCTAGGTTTTTTTTAATTGGGTCATAGAATTTTTGGCAAGATTATAATTTGTTTAAAATGTGTTTTTGAATGCATAAATAGATTTAGCATCTGAAAATTCTTAAGAATACTTGAATTATATAGATTACAAAACCCACACTTATAATTCCAATAATAAAAGATTTACCCTAATTTCTCCACAAAACCTATTAAACATACCCTAATTTCTAAAAAATCCTACTAAATGTACCTCTTAAAAGGTAAAAAATGTGGAATAATTAAACTAAACTAATAATTAAATACTATGAATAAATTAATGGTAAACATGGACATCAAACATTTCTCTTATATTAACTTATAGAATGCACCCGATTTCTTATTTTAACATATCAACATAATGTAAAATAAAATTCTTACCCCACCTTGTCATCGACTTCCACATCACTCACATCATCTTTGGAATTCCTTCCATCATGGCTAGCACTATAGGAGGGAGTGAAGCGCTCTCATATAACAAAGTTACTGCAAGTGACCATTTCCATAGTCAATTATTTAATCTTTGCCTTGATGACGTTAAACAAAAAAATCCAGGCTTCAATCAACAACAAGGATCCTCAAGGCAATCTCTATTCAAACGGAGACCTCCAAAACTATTCCTTCCAAAGGCGACCATAGATCCAAATTTTGAGTTGTGTTTCAATCCAATTGAGTACATTCAATACATGAGAGATCCTGCTTTAAGTGGAAAATTCCTAGGCATTTCACCTTCAGAAAAAGCCCTCAATTACTAGATTCAGCACAAGTGAAAGCCAAAGGAAAAGATCGAATTTGAGTTGGGGGAAAAATATTTTGTCACCATCATCTTTGCCAATGTGAAATATCACATGACGGTTTTTCAAAATGGCCCATACTTCTGCAACTCTACAATATTATGTCTTAGGTTTTGGATGAAGTGATTTGTTCTAGATAAAGGATTTTATAGTAACCCCAGTTTGGATCTCCAAGTACTCCCTACCTAGAAAATTATAGAATGAAGAAATATTGGCAGGAATTGAAAATTTTTTGGTTCATTTTGTTAAAGTACCAAAGTCCACTAAGAAAGCAAGATACATATATTATCCTCCCATTTGTGATGGCAGACCCCTACATTGGCCTAAAAAATCTGCCCAAGTTCCCAAAAGTACAAATTCATATCACTGAAGCACCACTCCTTTGAATATCCACACACTTGCATTCTTGTTCCTCTTATCTCTCTCAAAAACACCTCCTCGAGTATGAAATCAAAAACATTCATTTGATTTTGTTTTCCTTGTGTGATTCCTCGTAACTATAGCCGCAAACGCCTTTCCTCTTATAAATATGAACCCTCCTTAACATTAGGATTGATCCCCAAATTAATTTCCATCCTTCTTCCACTACTTACTCTCTTAAGGAAACTCCTCTACATATATATAAAAAGAAGAAACAACATGATATCTATATATATATATAAACTCATACCTTTGTACAACGAAAAGTCTATTTTGTTTTCGACCATCGAACTTCAAGTTGAATGAAGGCTCCATTACTAATTCCTCATGCATCTCCTTTAATTTCTTCCTCAAATAACAAAATTACTTTTTCTGGTTTCGTGTGATTGAATGCTTCCTTTTTGTTATCGTGTATCCTTCTTAAAACTTCTTTATGGAACAAGTCTAAAATTATAAATAAATTAATACTTTTGCGGCCCACATTGAAATAAAATGGAGGTCAGATATGACTCTAAGGATGGATATCATACCCTTCCTCCTTCTTAAGAGTTCCTCCTGCACTCATGATTCCACCAGATCCTGACTATAGATTTCTCCACCTTGACCAAACTTGATAGGTCAGTTTTGGCTTGATGGGGCCTAGACCCAAGTTCAGAGATGGCTATGTGAACCAACAAAACCCTCTAGTGTCATCCCTTTCAGTAACGATCTGTTGCGCAGACCAAAGTATCACCCGAGGAAATATTAGGGGATGCTAGAACCAAGTATCTGCATCCAGAGGGGCTAGGGAGTGTTGCCTCAGGGCTTATGTTCACTTATTACTTACTTTGAGCTTCACAGAACAAGTATCCTTAATATACAAACATTGTTCGATAATTCTACTTAACTAGTGTTACACAGTATTTTGTCACTGTCGCTACAATCCCCATCTCGAACATTGGAGGAACATTTCAGTGACTTCTATGTATTATCATACCTTTCTATAAGTGTCATTGCATCCCTTGGCATGTCAAGAACATTTCCTCTGTTGATCATTCCTCAAGTAGACCCTTAAAAACAGGTGATTTTGGGTCGGCGCTGTTAGGCAGTTATGGCCTCGCACGCATGGAGAAATTAACATTGGACCCCATGCCCATTGGCGCTCTATCTCAGAAAGGCACCTGCACTGAGCTATTTTTGGAATTTTTTTTTAAAATAGAAACAAATTTTTCATGCCTAACAACTTCGTGAGTGGAGTCATCATGGTTTGTTCAACTAAATAACGTCAAGTTCCTCCCTTTGGCTTCTTGTTTCCTAGAATTGTGCAACTCCCCAAAGCGATAGGCCTCTCCTCCACCTTATCAGGGATCCCAAACCACCTCCTCCTCTCCTATAAATACTTCCTTCTCACATTGTTTCAGCTAGCTGAAAAGTCATTACTATAGTTGTTGTGTAGAAGAAGGCAGAGAAGAATCCATTTTTGAGAGAGAGTTTAGGCCCGTTGCCTCACCAAATCCAATCCTCGACGAATGCTTGATACATGCTCGACTGAACCCGTCGAAGGAGGCTGCAACATCAAGGCATTAAGGTTATAAAATGATTTTCTCTATCATTAATAAATGATAGGTTTTTTGGTTCCAACTTTTTGTTTAATCATATGAAAAATGTTTGATTCTCCTTGACCAATCGAATAGCTGTAAATGAAAGTACATTTTCATATGTTGTCATCGTTCACTTGATCTTTATGTAGGTACATGGACATTATCAATGAAGGACCGCGATGTGTGAAGACAAATATTGGAGGATCATTGCTACAAGCCACAACAAGAGCGTTGGACCAAGGTAGGTTATCTATCGCAACTCACCTCTCATTTATAAGCTAGGAGTCCAACAGTCCAGCATGTTCCCTTGTTTCTAGACCCACCCTAGGGCTAGAGGGATCGCCTCTATTCACAGAGGGGATTCACCTGCTCAAAAATTTGGTGACCATATTGGGGATCAGTGTCTCTGTCGTCTCTCATTGTTCATCTAGTCTTTTGCTTATCTGTCTGAATTTGTTCGTATTCCCACTTTTCTACTTTGTTTTTCTTATTTAACTACTTCCAGCCATCATACTTAGTCTCAGAGTGTTAAGCTTGGCTTTTCTTTAGCAACTTTTTCTCCTTTCCTCAGTTTTCTAGCTCGAAACTTTTGTTTCCTTAACAGGCACACTCGTTGGCATGGGTTGCCTGTTTTATAGGTGCACTTTCCCCTGTTCAGTGCAGATTATAGCCAAACAGTCGCGTTGAATCCTGTAGGTTTGGATTTGGGCTTTTTCCTGAGTTTTGTTAGTGCATCTTGCTTGTGGATTGGTTTTTCCCTCCTGAATTGGTCCACTTGAATTGTTTTGACTTCCCTGTCTCATTATTTTTAGTTGTTTGTCCCTCATCTGATCAGTGTGGTCAGTCATCCTAGGGTTTCTACGTGTCTTCCGATGCTTATTCGGCCACCTCCTCACTAAGCTTCTGGGTTGTGTATGGGTCAGTCTAGTCTTTCATTTTTTCAGCTTGTTGACTGATTTTTTGATATTTTATTTTGATTCTACATATTGTTGGGTCGTTGAACTGTCATCTTCATGTCAGTTTCACCTCCCATATGTCGCCCCAAGAATAGATCACATTGCTCACAGAGTCGATTTTAAAGTCCTTTTTTTGCATGAAGGAATGCATGTCTATTTTGAGTGTGTTTTACATTCGTGTTGGATTGGTCTCTTCATTTTTTATCATTTTATTCAAGTCGATCAAAAATATTATTCATTTTTTCCTTTTAGTGTAACAGTGCATTATTGCTTCTCGTTCATCTAAAAGAACAAAAATTGAATTCTTTATCTCTATTTTAAAATGAAAAGTGTTCTTTTGAATTAGTATCTTTCTCATTAAAGAGTGAACAACAAGAGAAGTCTCTTTCGTTTTCTGCTTTGGTTTTGTTAGAAGCATTAGGAAAAGTTATTCTTGCATTCAATTGATTGCTGCTTCATTGTGAAGTTCTATCCCTCTCTTAGCTAGCTATTCATCGAATTGAAATGATTTTCTTTCGCATGTAGTGTTGCATTAGAGATTCGAGATTACATTTGGTAAGGCCTTGAAACTACAACATAATTTCAAGATCAACTTTAAAATGAACTCAATCAACCTAAGGAAGCATTGAAACTTAATGCTCATATTTAGAGGTATAGGCTACTGACGTGTTCCGGTGTCATTAAACCTAGTAACTGTCGTTCGCCATCTGGTATTAGAAAACACTAGCATGGGCTTGTGCTCCCCATATTGTCGAGTATATAAAGGGAGACCCTCATAGGTTGTAATCCTTTATCCATAGGAAGCTAAATCCATCACCCTGTAACCGTGATACATCGAACACAACTTTCGGGGAGATTGCTTGCACGTACATTTAGTCCTTGGTCATTTATATTTCATTTGATCACCAAGGTGTATATTGCATTTCAGGGGAGCTTGTTCCACCTTCTTACTTAGATTTCCTGAGAAGTCATTTTGACCTTTCTGTGACTCTCTAAAATGTGAAATATCATCGAGAACTTTTCCTTTCGAGCTCGTTCAACCTAAAAGCAACTAGAGTTAGCTTTTCCCCTTTTGTTGACTCTTAAAATATGAAAAGGCAGAGTTTTGTTTCAATTTCAAAAAACTAATTACCTATAATGAAACGCCCATTTAAGTTATTTTATTGGATTGTTCATAAGTACTTCCTTAGTGACTGGCCTTGAAGCCTCGAATTGATTATCTTTTTTATCTCCTATTTTTGAGACAAAGTCACGGCGGCGAAACAACCAGTTTCGTCGTCCCCTTCATTACCTCATAGTGAAGATCCTTCTCTCGAAGTTTCTTCGGAGACATTTCAGTCTTTTAGGATATTAGGTTACTAGTGTTCTATTATTTCGAGTATTCAACCTCTTGCCACTCGATCTCCTCTTCAGAACCATTTGATATCAATTGGTAACTTCCAGAAGTTTGGGCTCATTTTAGTGAAGAAGAAGATCCTCCTTTACCCTCGGAACCGCTTGCCTCGAAACCTCTTGAATCACCATTAACATGTGCCTTACTTGCTACTTCTCATCACCTTTTCACTGATAGCATGTCTTCACCTGACATGGATGCCATGAGTCCCATCAGTAGTGAAGAGAATTATTTTTCCATAGGAGAATATTAGTTCCCTCCGAAGAATTTTCCTTATGTCTCGGGTCAACCTTCCTCACATCCTTTATCTCTTCTGGCTGGTTATCGTTCATTGAGTTAGATCATTTCTAGTGTTCCATATTTGTATCAGAATCCCATATGGTCTGGTACCTCAGCTCCTTTAGAGGGGTTTTTTGTATCAGATCCATCACCTTTGACTCCCATCACATCGATGGTTGTTACATCTGTCCCAACCCAGCCCACTGTTTGTGTGGCTTCATCTACTCCTTCTGTTAGTGTGATTCTATCATTACCACCATATTTTGTTGTTTGTGGGATGACACCCTATTGCTTCCACAATACCTTTTGAGCTTGTCATGACCAGATCACAGCCTCATGTATCAGGAGTCCATCAACCTATTGGTAGCATACTTGTCTCCTCCAATCTGATCCCTGGAGGTTTGACGTAAGATCAGTATATGATGGATATTTAGCAACAGAATTACTTCCCCCAGGGTTCTCAGTAGAATGAAGCTCCCATTTATCGACCACACTATTGTGATGAGCATGGAACTCACATATATTACCATGGGCCCATTCCACAGAGTCCATTGTATGTTCAAATTCCTCAAATTATGGTTTACCCCAACCAATTTACATACCTAGAGGGAAAACCCTATGGTCCACAAGGACAACCCTTTTAGGGAAAACCTTTGGTCAAACAGGGACAACCTTATGGTCCTACTGGTCAACCTTATGTTCAACATGGAGTGTCTTATGTTCCCCATGGGAAAACCTATCCATCTCAAGGACAAACTTTTGTGCAAAAAAACCAGCCTTACGTTCAGCAAGGCCCAAATATTTTACATCAACGTCAACCCTCTACTGCTCATCTAGGCCAACCTGGTTTCTAGTGGAAACCTAGCTTGTCTCAGCTGGGCCAATCTGGTCTTCAGGGGAGACATGGCTCATCTCAACCATCAGGCCAACCTATGCCTCAGGGACAACCCGGTGGCTCTCAGCATCCAAGCCAACCTGCACCCTAGGGACAAATTTTTCAACCCCAACAACCAGGCCAACCTACACCTCAGGAACAGCCTGTTCAACCCCAACAGCCAGGCCAAACTCCACCCTAGGGACATCCTGTTCAACCGCAACATCTAGGTCAACCTGCACCCCAGGGGCAACCCGTGTAGCCATAGGGCCCACCTTTGATTCCTCAAAGTCAATCTCACATGGTACAAGGTCCGCCCCAAGGCACTACTTACATTCCACAACAAAATCGATATGTTGTTCAGACAGGACCTCAGCGGTTTGCTTAGAATCAATATCCTAGTCCTTAACTAGTGTATGGGTAGAATTATTAGAATTATAGCCCCTATGGGAAAAATCCTCCGGGACAGAACATATGGGGTCAGAATTTCTCCCAACCTGGTTGGAATCCCAATACTAGTCTCTATCAAAGGCCTGCAATGCCTTTGAATTTGCAATTTCTCTTTCTTGCTACGCTGGAACTGCCCGATGTGTCAAAGTTGACAAATGATCCTATCTTTCATAATCCATTTTGGCCTCCAGTTTTGACTAAAATCCCCGAGGATTGTCCCAAATTTGAAGGCAAGTCCAAAGAAGACCCCCAAGCACATGTTATGACATACCATCTTTGGTACTCCTCTAACTCTTGGGTTGACGATTAAATTTGACTACGTCTTTTCCAAAGGACTCTCATTGGTGGTGTTGCTCCAAAGTGGTACATTGAACTCTCCTAAGGCATCTTTCAAGATTTAAAATCTCTTTCCATGGCATTTCTCATGCACTTTCAGTTACCAGTTCATTATGAAACTAGGATGAACCTCCTAACATCCTTCAAATAAGATCGGGCTACTCATATCTCCGATCATATTCATGAATGGAGGCGGCATCATTGTTTGATCAAGTTTGAGATCCTTGATCAACTTTTGACTAATTGGTTCACTACATCTTTTATTGGTTTGATTGCTAAGGACATCGCTATGGGGGCATGTGTTACTAAGGAACAAGCCATCGCTCGTGCCCAGTACCTCTATCTCGTGTACTCTCAATCCAGCACATTATATGAAATCTTGCCCGATGCCCCACGAAATGGAACTACCAAAGCACCACTGACGCCATCTGTAGATGGTATCATTGATTCTATGTCTTAGACTTCTCGTAAGTCTTCTCCAAATCCAGTGAACCAAAAATATAATTCTCCCATTGATACCACTTCTCAGCCACCTCTGAATCCTGGTAAGACCATGGAAGTGAATTCCATCAAGTCCACCCCGGCGGATAAAGCTTCCGAGGGTAAGAAAAAGGGTATAGGTAAGGCCAAAGCCAATGCCCCAAAACAACGTTCTCTGAAACCTAGTGCTGATGATGGTTCGAAACACAAACGAAAGTACACTTGTTTGATTTGTGACGATGAGCATTCCACCAAGGACTGTCCACGATAGGTCGAGGTGAGTATATTTCTCAAAGGAACTCAGGGCACTCTGGTTGTTCTTAAAGAACGATTCCCATCACAACAAACTAAGATGGTGGAGTAACCTCCGTCCTCTGTCCCATTTGGCTCTTAAGATTTCATGGTGACTGGTCCTACACCCATCTCTATTGCTACCTGACCGAAAGATTATACCGAAATGCGTCAGGAAACAGGGAAAGAGATCATTGATGGTCCTCCTCCCCCACCTACTCTTGGCCCTCTTCACATTGAAATAACCAGTCCTGAACCTGTTGTACAACCACCTTCTAAGGGTGTATTCCACAAGTCTTCCTATAACCCCAATTCCTGTGCCGCTCAACATTACAATATAATTGTTGAGGATTTGGCTCAGGCGCCATCCATTATGTCTGCTTTGAAAGTACTTCAGAGCTGTGTGTCACAACAGAAGACTTTGTTATCTACTATTGGAGGGGTTGACCCAACCAATTCCAGGCTTATCACTTTCGATTTGGAAAATTTCGTTCCACGTCTCCCTCACCAGCTTGCATTGATTATTAAAGTTGGGATTAATGGAAAGAATATCGATCGAGCGATCGTGGACAAGGGTGCATATAATTTTATCATGTCTTCTACATGCTGGAAAGCCATCGGTTCTCCATCCTTCAATCAGTCTTCAAATTCTTTAGAAGCTTTTGACTAGAGGGATTATCGACCTCTTGGTTTTCTCGCCAGTTTACCTATTACATTAGAAGGGAAAACGGTTAACGTTGAGGTTGAAGTCATTGACGCAAAACTCAATTATAATCTTCTCCTCACTTGCAGTTGAACTCACGCCATGCTATGCGTCTCGTCGACTCTCTTTCATGTTCTTCAATTTCTGCACGAAGGAAAGATCATCATTGTCGATCATTTGTCTTTTTTCACTTCCACGTCTTCCAAGAGCAACGTTCCATATGTAGATCGTATTCATATGCCTTATGATAGCATAGGGCCAGGACTTTTCAAAGATCCTGCTCTCATGGGTCTTTTTTCTCTTCCTCTACCTAACACTACTCAGGTCAACATGATCTCCACGTCTTCTGATCCATGGATCATCCCTTCACCTAGGAAATTTGATTCATTTGGTGACGTGATGCTGTTAAGCCCAATAGAAATTGATTATTGTGAAATTATTTCGACTTCGGCTCCTCCTCCCCCTAATCATACTCCTTTGAGTGTATCTCTTGATGGGTATTCTCAATCCCCTTGGCTCAGCTCTTTGGATTCACTCGATCTCTTGAATGAGATATTTCCCACTAATGAGGCCATTGTGGAAACCATGTCTCTCGAGGATCCCCCTTGGGGTGATAGTCATCATCATTCCTTCTTTATGCCTGGCCTTAGGGCCATGTCTACTTGTCTTGAGAAATTCACTTCCTAAGCTCCTTCCCATCCACTTCAGATGCCTATCTTGACACATGAAGTATTTGTGGAAGGTAACATGGGAAACATTATGCAAATGATGCCTATTGACATCTCCATTAAACTGGGGGTTGTCGAAAACATCCACATTGGGGTGACCTATTATCCTGATGAGATCGAGGACTATACTAGTCTCTTCCGAGAGTTTTGAGACATTTTAGCTTGGTCCTACGAAGAAATTCCCGACATCGATCCGAGTATAGTTGTGCACGATATCCCTACCTATCCTGACGTGCAGCCTGTTCGTCAACGTCTTCATCCTGTGCACCCTAGAAAGGCAGTCACCATTAAGGGAGAAGTTGAAAAAGTTCTTAAAGTTGACTTCATTTATCCAATCCCCTTGACAGAATGGGTTTCTAACATTGTTCATGCGGATAAGAAGCAGGGTATTATTTGTGTTTGTGTCGATTACCATGACATCAACCGCGCTTTTCCTAAAGATAACTATCCCACTCCTTTCATTGACCAGATCATTGATGATTGTGCTGAGAGTGAGATCTTTTCCCTTATGGATGGATTTTCTGGTTACAACCAAATAATATTCTTCTGGCTGATCAACACAAGACCTCCTTTATCTGTCCATGGGGTAATTTCGCATACAAGAAGATCCCTTTTCGTCTTAATAATGCTGGTGCTTATATTATCGTAGTCATGGACTACTTCACTAAATGGGTCGAAGTAATGCCTACACTCATAGCTGACAGTAAGACGGCTGCACAATTTCTATTCAATCATGTCATTACCAGGTTTGGTGTCCCTCAAGCCATTATCATCGATCATGGCTCTCCTTTTCACCATTACATGATGGCGAGTTGACTTCCAAGTTAGGTTTGCATCATGACAGCTCAACATCATACCATCCTCAGGGAAATGGCTAGGTTGAAATCATGAACAAGGTTCTAGTCACTATGCTTCTGTGTATGATTGGGATGTGAAAGTCCAACTAGAATCTCATGTTTTTTTCAGCCCTCTAGGCTTACCGAACCTTGGTGAAAGTTGCAACTAGATTCACTCCATTCTAGCTTGTTTATGGTTTGGAATCTACCCTTCTCCTTGAATGCAAAATCCCTTCTCTCAAGTTAGTTGTTGAATTATTTCCTAATACCTCACCAGAGGAAGAGAGTTTTCTATATTTGGAGAGGCTTGAGGAAACTCGCCGCTTTGCTGCCCCAATTATAGAAGCACATAAAATCGGGTGAAATCTCATTTTGATTAAATAGTTTCCCCTCATACCTTTGTAGAAGGAGACCTAGTCCTCTTGTATGACAAAGATCATGATAAGATGGGGGCAGGAAAATTCTAACCCATATGGCATGGGCCCTATATCGTTAAGTGTGTTTTGTAGAACTGGGCTTATGAGCTAATTGATTATGAAGGCTATCTTTTAAATCATCCCAGAAATGGGTTGTACCTCAAAAAATACTATGCATGAATTTTTCATGCATGTCCTTTTATATATAAGTGTGTTTTTCATTTTTGTACATTTTTTGGCTTGGTGTGCTTTGCGAGCAGTTTTTCCTGCTTATTATGTTATTTCTTACTGTGTAGATGTCTGTCACTCCTTATGTTGGTTTCATGGATGGTGCCTCCTGCAGTACCCAGAATATGTCCTCCATAGCCTGGGTGATTTATAATCCTAATGGTGAGTTGATAGACCTTCAAGATATTTTTCTAGGATGAACAAAAAAAAATGTCACTGAATATAGTGTCGTCATTGAACTCTTAACCGAGGCCATTGCTCTCAAAATTTGTGCATTAATTGTTAAACTACACTCTCGACTTCTTGTTCTTCGGCTTAATGGGCATTACTCTGTTATAAATCCTCAGATATTAAGGTCGTATTTTCGTGTTTTTTTATTATAAATGAATTTTGATTATATCACATATCAGCATATTCCTAAAACAATGAATGCGTTAACTGGTGTAGTAGCCAATATTGTGTTAGATAGAAATTCGCGTAATTTTTAAAAGCATCATCATCACATAAAATGATTTAGATAGGAAAATAAACACACACACACACACATATATATGTTTATTTTCCTGTCTAAATATATATATATATATATAATATTTTCGTTTTCATTCTCTACCTCTGCAACCTCTGCAGCCATCGAATGCTCTCCTCTAGGAAATTTTAGCTTTTTCTTCAATGTAGATATCTCTGCTTTAGCACTTTGCCGAAGTTTCTGCACAACAGTCCTATCATTAGGGTCCACTCCAATCTTTACTATAATTTTCTTCAGCTCCTCATTCTGAATTGCTAAAGCCCTAGAATTGGCTTTCTCTAACTTTAACTACTTAATTACTTTTCCAAGAATATCCTCTACTTTCATTGCCATTGAATTAGTCTTGTTCAGGTCATTTACAATCAATTGACATGCTTTCATATGTAAGTTCACCTTATCCAACAATGGTATTTTTTTTCACATCTACAATCACATTTACAGTGTTGAAATTACGAGAAGAACCAATTGACATGTCTGTAGGATGTGACAGGGAAATTCTGAATTGATCTTTCTCAAGATCCATAGAAAAAAAAAGTCTTGTTTGATTTGGAGCAATTTTATATTTAGCTTGGGCTTCCATGTTGGCCTTCATCTTTTGGTTCCTCTCTGCAATTTCGGCAAACATCTATTTGATCAGAGGTACATGTTCATGAGAAGTCCCATGTCTTCTGGGTGAAGCAGGAACATTTTTCTCCTCTCCCAATTGTAAAGAAAAACCAGGTTGATTATATGCATGTTCTTCATTGAACTTTTTCCTTTTCTCAGCTCCCTGCTCCTCATATTCTAAATCAACTATTGTTTCTTTACTTCTTTTATTAGACTTTTCTGATATGATAGGAGTCTGAATATTTGAACCTGTTGGACTCATTACACCTTTGCTTTTTATCTTCTCTAAATCTGGCCTACTTTCATGAATGAAAGCTGAATATCCATTCTCAAATCTTCTATTGGAAATTACACTGTGAGGGTCATAAGCCAAGCTTTCCCCTAATAGAAAATGCATCTCATCTAGCATTTTAGTAACACCCTCAAATGCATGTCTCATATTAACTATGAAAGGACCCATAGTCATGGGCAGTTTGAACATATGTCCCTTTTTCATGGGCACAAAGTGAACTTGATCAACATTCAGACTTTTTCGAATAAACTCCAAAGAAAATAGTGTCATGGGAATAAATACTAGAAGTCTATAACGCTCAACACTTGCTCCATATAGCCTAATTTCTGAATAGTCCTAAAAAACAAACCAATCTCCAAATTTATATTTTGCTCCTAAATGAAAGAATTCTTGAGCTTTGGGTAAAAATAGGGGGGAGGAACTCCATTCAAAACTTTATATGCAATTGACATGAAATAAATGGGAAAATCAAACAGTCCAGCTTCATTTTGTTCTCTCCTCACTCTATCTGTCCAGAAAACTATAAATTGCCTCTTCTTATTCATATCCATAATATTCAAACTTAGATGCATAAATTCCTCCACATTTTGATATAAGAACAAGTAAATAATTAATGAAGGAAATTTGAAAGAACCTATTAACGATAGGCTCGTTAGATGTGATTTTACTGCTTCCTGCAAATAGGATGGAATATCCAACACCATTCCTTTCTTCATCATCATGGCAAACATGCCCAATATTGACTAATCCACTATATTATCATCATATTTACCCAAAAATTTTGCAACGCTGCTTAGTATTGGCTGAACCTCAGTATCAAAAATTTCTATAGGAAACTCCTTGTTGTCAGGCTGAAATTGCTGTGTGTTAGGCTTTAGAAAATGAATAAACTGATTGAAGTCTTGACTTGCAAGGCTGTCATAATATTCTACCAAAGAATCATTGGAAAATTGAACCCATGACTCTGACTCAGGGTAACAAAGAGCTTGGCGAATTAGCTGGGTAGACACTTGCAAAACATTTTCTCCTTGACAATTCATCACAAAACACTTTCCAGGATACATAACAGAAACCAACCAAGATATAAATTCAGGAAAAATATGGGTTTTAGGGATACATGCAGACAACAAACTAGACTTTTCCATGGCAGCATAAACAGGAGAAGGTTTGTCATTCAGGAGAACTTGTTGGTAAAATGGAAGATGAGCCAGGGAACAATTTGTGTCTTGGATATCCCTCTTGGTATCCATGAGAGGGATATGACTAGCAGAACCTGACAGAGATGAATGCTTAGCCATGATTTAGAACTATGAAAACTGACGACTTACAGGGTGGCCAATTTTTTGATAGGGTGACGGAAAACTGAATAGGACACAACACAAATCAATCACAAATATCAACTTAATCACAAATGGCTTTGGGATAAATGTGAATTTCATTTATATATGTGGTGCAGCTTCTAAAATTAAATGCTGACATGACGCGCCAACGAACCGTTAAGTTCACCTGACGTGGAAGACAATTGTGAACAACTCAGCGCCTTATGTCATTGCGGGGGGTCTCGGGATATAGAAAATTATTTTGGCTTGTTCCCTCGCATTCAATCTCCACCTCTCATCTGTGTTACTCCCATGTTCAACATGGTCAACTGTGGAGGCACCCTTCATTTTAATTCGTGTGCTTGTTGTGCCCGCGATTTGAGTCCTTTAATCGGGGTTGAAGAAATCATCGCATCCCAGTCAATAAAATAATCGATTTTTAATCTTCAAGACAAGACCCACTCATATAAAGTCTAAAGTTTTTAAACTTTCAAATCTAATGCGATGAACAGAAATATTTTTATGCTAAAGTATTAAGACCTTAATACTTTAACATGTTTTAACAATTTTCTATTTTTTTTGTATTTTCAAATTTGAAAATAAAAGGATATTGAAAATGATCCACAACATCTGGCTCCACCCAGGGATAGTGTTTTTTGCCACGAAACACTAAGAACATGTAGATCAGTGCCTTCACTTCGGGTTTGGAGTTAAATGATGCTTGATGAAAAATATACAATGAGGAAAACCAAATATGTACAATGATGAACCTACTATTTTCAGTGATGGAAATAATGTTTTCGATACTACCCATTCATAGGCAGCCCTACTGCTTCTCCATCAAGGTTTTCCAACATAAAAGTGTTATTTGATCTGACTTCAGTGATTTTGTAAGGGCCATACCATAGAGGATAAAACTTACCATGCTTTCCCTTCTCCTCTCTTCTGGTATCCCATATTAATACAAGATCGCCAATTTGGAACATAATCTCCTTTGCTTTTCTGTAAAAAATGGACTTCATTTTTTCCTGATATGTGACCAAATTGTCTCTAACTTTATTTTTTCTTTCACTTCTTTTCTATTACCTTATTTAGCCTTCTTATCAATGCATTAGGTTCCTCTTGTGCTTATTTAAGAAAAGATATTACTGGTTTTGCTAACTGAGTGGGAAACAAAGCTTCAGTACCATATACTAACTCATAAGGGGACTTACCAGTGGATCTTCTAGTAGTCATTCTCACTGCCTAGAGAGAAAATATCAGCTTTGTGTCCCAATTCTTCTGGTTCTCATTTATTATTTTCTTCAAGATCTTGACCAATGTCTTGTTAGAGGACTCTGCCAACCCATTCCCTTGAGAATGATATGCTGTGGAATGAGACAATATCACATTATAAGTTTGACAAAAAATTATAAACCTGACTGAGTTGAATACATGAGCATTGTCTGTGACGATTTTCATTGGACATCTAAACCTGTTGAAAATATTCTCTTCCAAAAACTTCATTACTACCAAATCATTTTCCTTTCTGGTAGGACTTTCCTCTACCCATTTTGTAAAATAATCAGTGGTAGTCAGAATCCACTTAAACTGCCCACTTGATGGTGGATTAATTTCTCCAATAAAATATAATCCCCATTGTCTAAAGGGTTCTTTAATAAAAACAGGAAGAAGAGGTAACGGAGCTAACCTTTTCTTTTCTGAAAACAATTGGCATTTCTGACAACTTATAAAAACTCTGTATACATCAAAAAATAAAGAAGGCCAGTAGAAACCTGATTTAAGAATATTATGAGTAGTTACTTTCCAACTGTGATGGCCTCCACATAAACATTCATGATACTCTTTGATCACTTCCATTGATTCTCCTTTTGTCAAACATAACAACAAGACACCAGCAAGATCTTTCCAATATAACTTAGCATCAATTATAACATAAGGTTGAGCTTTAAGTTTTAGGGCTCTGTATTTTGTTCTATTGATTGAGCGAGGGCAAGAGAAAAAACACAAATAGAGAATAATATTCTTATACCAGTCTGAGCAGAGAAATTTGTACTTGATTGCTGACCTTGTTTTAATCTGATTGGTCTCCTCAACCACTTCATCTAATGGTGCAAGAAAATTAATTCCTAGAGTTTGGAAACTAGATTCTGTTAGCAATTTATCTAACCCCTTTCCTTTGACTAACTTAGTAGGCTTACTGTCCAAATCATATTCTTGGATTTTGGCAATTCATTTTCCTCTTTTTCCCTCTACATCACTTTGAATCACCACATCTTTTACAGTAGAATTAGGTACATATGCTACTATTTGAGAATGAAGTGCATATGTCCTGAAAGCTTTCAATGATTTCACTAAGGCATATACCTGCTTCTCCAAGATGTTACATTTGAGCTATGTGTCTCTGAGGACTTTACTGAAAAATTCCATTGGTTGCTCCTTTCCTTCTTCATTCTTCTATAACAACACATCAGCAATAGTGGAAGGTGATGCAAATGAAAAAAATTGGAAAGTTTTTAGATAATATGGAATAATTAAAACTGGAGCCTCTTGAAGAGCCTCTTTAATTCTGGCAAAGGATTCTCTTGCATCTTTGTCCCATTTCAATTCACCATTTTTTTTCAACATATCTCTTATTTTTCTAACAATCTCAGCATAATTTGGAACAAATCTTCTCAAAAAATTGATTTTCCTAAGAAATCTTTGAATATCTCTCTTACTTCTAAGTAATGGAATTGTTTGTACATCCTCAACTCTTGTTGGATCAATTTTCACACCTTGTTTTGAAACTATATGTCCCAGCAACTTAACTTGTTCTAGAGAAAACAAGGACTTCTTAGGATTCAATGATAACCCAAATTTTCTGCATTTCAGGAAAGCTTTCTGTAGGTGCTCCAAATGTTCATCATCAGAACCTGAAAAAATAGTCACATCATCCAAATATATGACTACAAATTTGTCACCCACAAAACCTATATCCATTGCCCTTTGGAAAGTAGCTTCTGCATTCATGATGTTGAATGGCATCCTGGCATACATGAATTTTCCCCAGGGTGCAGTGAAGGCTATTTTATTTTGATCTCCTTTTTCAACAGCTACTTGGTTGTACCCAGAGAAACCATCAACCATGCATAACCTATAAGCTCCAGTCACTTTCTACAGGACATAGTCCATCTTTGGCAAAGGATAATTATCCTTCAAGGAGGCTCTATTCAAGTTACTGAGATCCACACACAATCTTATCTCTCCATTTTTCTTCCTGACTGGAACTAGATTTGAAACTCACTCTGAGTACCTGAGTGGGACTATGATTTTTGCTTGTAAAATTTTCTTCACCTCTTTTTCAATCGGGGCAATAACAATGGATTAATCTGTCTGAGCTTCTTCCTGTGTGGCATAACCCCATCCTTTAGTAGTATTTTATGCTAAATAATATTTAGATAATAAGTCTTTAAATCTTCATATGACCATGCAAACACATCCATGAATTTTTTGAAAATATCTACATACCTTTCCTTATAATCTTTAGGAACTCCTTTAAACAACTTGACTATTTTAGGCTTCTGCTGAGTTCCTAAATTATAGTCCTCCATCTCTCCATCCTGAGATACCTTCTTCTGATTTACTGCTACATCATTAGCATCAAACAATCTTTCAAGAGGAACTAGGCCTCTGGGCAATATATTATCCTTTAACTGAATTATCTTCTGGTCACCAATTGTCTTCTTTAGGTTTCTAGGCACATCATTTTGATCACTTTCTAGATCAATTTGACTGTCTTCAAAATTTCCAATCATTGTTAAAAATTGATTGATCTTCTCATCATCCTAGAAAACTTGCCAATGCTTAAAATTATTAGGGATTGAAGGCCTGTGTCTCAACTCAATTTCATATCTCAGTCTTGGATTAATTGGTGGCTCAAATGTACTGGCTGCAACTGCTAATGAATCTGCCATTCTATTTTCTTCTCTTGGAATAAAATTAAGGTTAAAAGATTCAAAATAATTTTCAATTAGATCCCACACCTCATTTCTATAGGACCTCAACCTGGGATTCTTATTCTAACACCAATCCTTAATCTGTCTTATTACTAATTCAGAATCACCAAAAATAGAAATAGATTATATTCCCATTTTTTTAGCTGTTTGCGGGCTCAAAATCAATTCTTCATACTCATTGACATTATTAGTTGATTCAAATTCTAGTTTAAAATAAAAAGGTAAAATATTACCTTCAGGAGATACAAAGATGAACCCAGCTCCTGTGCCTTCCTTAGAATATGCTCCATCGAAATAGCACTTCCAAATTTTATTTGAATGCGGCTCCTTATGTACACTTACTGAAGAGAGCTGCTTTTTTGAGTCTTCAGAAGATAATGCATCTTCATGCAGCATAAAACAAGAGAGATCCTCCTTCTCTTGACCATAAATGGGGGAAGTACTTGCATCTTTCTCGGTGGTAGTTTTCATGAATCTGGTTTCTCTATATAACCTCCTTTCTTCCCCATTGAAAATAGGGATGATGGCATATGTGAAATCCAAATTTAATACACCTCCAAGTTTTTCCCCCAATATCTGGACAACAACATACCAAATCTGACCGGAATATCTACAACTACTACATCCATCATAATACTCTTGGCCGGAATTTGGGCCAAGGAAACAACCATGTCTTTGATAAGACCTACATATTTGACCCTTTCTGAATCAAAATAATAGAGGTCTCTATATGGCTTAGTGATTTGTAAATTTATCTCTTTCATCATAGATAATGGCATAAGATTATGTGATGCACCGAATCTAGCATACAGTTATGTAGAATGAAGTCATGCAAAAGTACTGATATATAAAATGGTGGGACAGAAGAATATACCTCTTAAACATGAGGCCCAAAAGTAACCACTAGTTTCTCTTCTCGCAAATTAACAGTATCACCCACCTCATCAGACTAAGATAAATTAATAAACTCTGTAATTTCTTTCTTATATCCAGGGGTTTTAGCCAACTCAAGAAGAGGTACTTGAATTTTAACTTTTTCTAACTCTTTGGACAAATTGAAAGTTTGGTTTTTTTAGTCAACTTCTCAGATTCTTCTTGATTTTTGTTTGGATTTTCATGTTGTTCAGGAATAGTTACAATATTCTCCAAGATGTTAGAGTCATTAGACTTGTTTTGGGAAGCTTCAGCTTGCTGCCTTTTCTTCTACCAAATTCATGGGTTGCTTCCCCTTGCCTACTTGTTTCATTGGATTTTTCTTTTGTGGATTTGCCATTGGAGAAGGGACTGACTTTGATTTTTTCTCTTCATCATCCTGAGTTCTCAACCTCTTTTTTGATCTCAAGTCATACTTTTTATGCAATTATGCTTGCATAAAATCAGTAAATTGTTTGCAGTAATCATCCATCTCTTCCTGATCAAATTAAATATCAACTTCTTTACATTCTTCTTCACATTCTTCTTCTGCACCATCTTCCATATATATGGCAGAAATTTGTTCTTCATCTTATTTTTGATCATCATCATTAGATTGAGAAGGCGCTACTTCTATATATAAGGGTGCTTGAACTTGATCCTGATCTCTTTTTTCTCTCTGCAAAATTTGCGGGGCTGCTTTCTGAATTGGGGATTAAAAACCCCTTTGTTTTGCTGTGTAGGTTTCTTGTTATCCAAGTCCATATTTACTAATTTGTTTGAAAATTTTTTAATTACCTTAGTCATGTCATCAATCCTTTGATCTTGTATTGACTCTTCCTTAGCTTTACCTTTATCTTGAATTGAATGCTTTTCTTGAGCTTTCCCAGCAGCAGTCATGTTTTCTTCAATCTCCAAAGCATCCGTTTGGATTTTTTCAAGAGTAGGGGACCTCATTTCTCTCAAATTAAAACTAAAATATGATAAAAATGCTCTAGTAAAAACAACGCTTGCTCCAATAGGAGGAGGTTTCATTTCTGCAGGCATACTATTGTACAATTTATTGAATCTTTTAATAAAATCACTCACATTTTCATCTGTTTTTTTCTTAATAGCATTAAATTTTGTCAAAGAATAACCATGGTCTCTCTTTTCACCCCATATTTGGATGAATTGTCTTTTTAACTCATCCCAGTAATTAATTGAGCCATTTGGTAATCCTTTAAACCATTTTCCTGCCTCTCCACTTAGAGACTACACGAAAAAACTCATTACTACATCTAGATGTTCAACATTGAAATTTTCAGCAAAAGTACAAAACAAAGGCAAGTGTTGTTCTACAGTTATTTCATCTTCACTAGTAAATCTAGGAAGCAACTTAAGATATTCTTGAGGCATTGCATTCATTGGTTGGGGAAGATTTAATGGTGCATATCTATTCATCAAGAAAGTAGGGGCTACCATGTTTATGCCCTGATTGACTGCTCCTTGAGTAGTGGGAATATGTGTACCAGTTGTAGGTGTGGATGAATGGGGTGAAAAAACTGATAAGGGAAGAGGCCGATAAACTAAAGTAGAAGAACTAGCAACTATATTAGGCTGAGTCTCTGTTAATGTAAATGATACAGATTCAAAAGACTACTCTTCTAACCTTGGTTCTTGGAAATGAATGGATGGAGACAAGGATTCTTGTTCTGAGAAAGTGAGTTTCCGGGAAATATCTTTGGATGAAAGAGTATGAGAACTACTGCTAAGTGCAGGCAGTGTAGCATTAGGTGTAGAAAGTGTTTTTAATTTTTGGCCCTTTTTAGAAACCAACTTTTTTGGATCTAAAAGGGTAGGAACTTTCTGTTGAGAGGTATTAGACCTCGTATGTGGCCTCTTATAAGCCATAATTAGAAAAATAAAAACACATCTTTTAATATTTCCTCCTCTCTAAATAACGAAAGGAAATATAAACAAAACCATGGGAAAAAACTTCTCTTCTTCGTCCCCGACAACGACGCAAAAAAATGTTGTACCTTAAGAGAAAATCCCTTAGCTGTGATAAGGAATTAGTGCTTAAGACATTTATATGATTATGTCACAAAATTATTTTTCTTTGTTTAATCACCCTCAAGTATTTATCATTAAATCCTCAAATATAAAATATAATGAATGTATCACAATTCTATCATTTGCTCATATTGAATGAAATGACCAGAAGAAAATGAAAGAAAGAAGCCCAAAATGACATGTTGTTATACAGAATATATCATCTCAAACTCCAGAAGAATTATATGAAAGAAGCAGTTAAAATGAAGGAGTGCCAATTAAGGGTTTTAACTCTTGCTTACATAAGTAAAAAGAGACCTGTTGCTAATTACTTCTTTTTAATCAAAGATAAAAAACACAGAACGTAAACTTAAACACATATCAACATAAAAATATTCTAGAAACTTGCTTCTCATTCATTAATATTTGAAATCTCTGAGTACAAAATTATAGTCTGAAGATCCAAAACTTGGAACCTTTCTTCTCCTGAATTATTACATTAAATATAATAAAAAGTAGTTTGAAACTACTATAACTACTCCTAACTGCCTCAACTTCTGAGGAATTTGTAAGCTACCTATTACATACCCTCAAAACATCATATTACATTTACATCATCTTTGAAAGATTACAATAACATAAAATTAGCATCCTAATTTATATGTTGAATGTGAATTGATGATGATGCTGCTACATTTCCTGGGTCAGCTTCTGATTTGTCTTTTTTCAAAGTTGAAGGATCCTTTGGCAAGTCTATCGTCCAAGCTCTGAATTTCTTCCATATCTCTACTCTTGTCCTGGGTGAATGTATCATATTGTGATATTATAGTCTGAAAGTAGTAATTCGATTGTAGGAAGGTATTTCTGTAAATAAAGTTTTTACCAACCATAGCAACTGAAAATGCCTCTGAAGAAAGTTGATCATCGTTGCTCCCTTGAGTATCTATGTATTTTCATGTGTATTGTCAAATTTACTTTTTGTTAATACTAGTAATTTTTCTTAAGAATCCCATGACAACAGACCTTCCCTTGTTACCTTGTCCAGTGACTTATCAAACTGACTTAGTGCTTCTTTGATTTCTATCAACTTCTTTTCTGTGACTTTCCTGTGATCATTATTTACAATCATCTTATTAATATCTACTGCATATAGGATTCTATATTTAATCTCATTTTCCTCTAATTCTTGATCTGTTTTGGAATTAATAATGTCAATGAATATTTTTGCCCAAATAGCCATATTTATTGTGTTTTGTGTGTCTGCCATTACTTGTTCTTCAAATTCTCTGATAAGACTTTTATCTTCTGTAACCACCATAAAAAAGATCCAAATTGACTTCATTTCAGAAATGATATCATTCCAAATCATATCTTTTCCCTGTATTGAAGATATGTTCTCTTTCAATTTTTCTTTAAGACTTTTGATCTCAGCATTAGAATTCTTACTGTCCGTTTTGTATTTACTGGCTTCATTTTCTGCAGCTTGAATAATTTTTGATGTAGTCTCTAAATCTGTTTGAGCATTTTTCCTATCCCTTTCTGCCATCTGCAATTCAATATTTAATTGAGCAATCTGTGCTTGTGGATCTTCGTTACCTGAAGGAAAAAACAAAATTACAAGTATGACTATCAATATGATTTTGCAGTGATATTGCAGTTTGTTTTATTTTGGATATTTATTTCTCCTTTTGCATAAGCTGTTGTAGAAGCTTTTCTTTTTCATTCTCTACCTCTGCAACCTCTGCAGCCATCAAATGCTCTCATGTATGCAATTTTAGCTTTTTCTTCAATGTAGATATCTCTGCTTCAACACTTTGCAGACGTTTCTGCACAACAATCCTATCATTAGGGTCCACTCCAATCTTTACTATAATTTTCTTCAGCTCCTCATTCTGAATTCTTAAAGCCCTAGAATTGGCTTTCTCTAACTTTAACTTCTTAATTAATTTCCCAAGAATATTCTCTTCTTTCATTGCCATTGCATTAGTCTTTGTCAAGTCATTTACAATCAACTGACCTGTTTGCATATGTAAGTTCACCTTATCCAACAATGGGACTTTTTTCACATCTACAGTCACATTTACAGTGTTGAAATTACTAGAAGAACCAATTGACATGTCTGCAGGATATGACAGGGCAATTCTGAATTGATCTTTCTCAATATCCATAGCAGAAAAAAGTCTTGTTTGATTTGGAGCAATTTGGTATTCAGCTTGGGCTTCCATGCTGGTCTTCATATTTTGGTTCCTCTCTGCAATTTGGGAAAACATCTGTTTGATCAGAGGTACTTGTTCATGAGAAGTCCCATGTCTTCTGGGTGAAGCAGGAACATTTTTCTCCTCTCCCAATTGTAAAGAAAAATCAGGTCGATTATATGCATGTTCTTCATTGAACTTTTTCCTTTTCTCAGCTCCCTGCTCCTCATCTTCTAAATCAACTATTGTTTCTTTAATTCTTTTATTAGACTTTTCTGATATGATTGGAGTTTGAATATTTGAACCTGTAGAACTCATTACATCTTTGCTTGCTATATTCTCTAAATATGGCCTGATTTCATGAATTAAAGTTGAATATCCATTCTCAATTACTCTATTGGAAATTACACTGTGAGGGTCATAAGCCCAGCTTTCCCCTAACAACGAATGCATCTCATCTAGCATTCTAGTAACATCCTCAAATTCTTGTCTCATATTAACTATGAAAGGACCCACAGTCATGGGCAGTTTCAACATATGTCCCTTTTTCATGGGCACAAAGTGAACTTGATCAACATTCAGACTTTGTCGAATAAACTCCAAAGAAAATAGCCTCATGGGAACAAATACTGGAATTTTATAGGGCTCAACACTTGCTCCATATAGCCTAATTTCTGAATATTTCTAAAAAACAAACCAATCTCCAAATTTATAGTTTGCCCCTAAATGCAAGAATTCTTGAGATTTGGGTAAAAAAAGGGGGGAGGAACTCCATTCAAAACTTTATATGCAATTGACATGAAATAACTAGCAAAATCAGACAGTTGAGATTCATTTTGTTCTCTCCTTACTATATCTGTCCAGAAAACTACAGATTTCCTCTCCTTATTCATATCCATAATATTCAAACTTAGATGCATAAATTCCTCCACATTTTGGAACAAGTGAATAATTAATGATGGAAATCTGAAAGAACCTGTTAACGATAGGCTCATTAGCTGTGAGTTTACTACTTCCTGCCAATAGGATGGAATATCCAGCACCATTATTAGCTTCATCATCATGGCAAACATCCCCAATATTGATTTACCAACTATATTTTCATCATCTTTACCCATAATTTTTGCAATGCTGCTTAGTACTGCCTGGACCTCAGTATCAAAAATTTCCATAGGAAAATCCTTGTTGTCAGGTTGAAATTGTTGTGTGTTAGGCTTTATAAAATGAATAAATTGATTGAAATCTTGACCTGCAAGGCTGTCATAATATGCTACCAAATAATCATCGGAGAATTGAACAGATGACTTTGACTCAGGGTAACAAAGAGCTTGGCGAATTAGTTGGGAAGACACTTGAAAAACATTCTATCCCTGAAAATTCATAACAAAACACTTTCTAGGATACATAACAAAAACCAACCAAGATATAAATTCAGGAAAAAGATGGGTTTTAGGGATACATGCAAACATCAAACCAGACTTTGCCATGGCATCATAAATGGGAGAATCTTTGTCATTCAGGAGAACTTGTTGGTAAAATGGAAGATGAACCAGGGAACAATTTGTGTCTTGGATATCCCTCTCGGTATCCATGAGAGGGATATGACTAGTAGAACCTGACAGAGATGAACTCTTAGCCATGATTTAGAACTATGACAACTAACGACTTACAAGGTGGCCAATTTTTTGATAGGGTGACAGAAAGCTAAACAGGACGCAGCACAAATCAATCACAAATATCAACTTAATCACAAATGGCTTTGGGAGAAATGTGAATTTCATTTAAATAGGTGGTGTGACTTTTACAATTAAATGTTGACATGACGCACCAACGAACCATTAAGTTCACCTGACGTGGAAGACAGCTATGAACAACTCAACACCTTATGTCACTACGGGGGGTATCGAGGTACGGAAAATTATTTTGGCTTGTGCTCCCACATTCAATATCTATCGCTCATCTGTGTTACTCCCACGGTCAACCCGATCAACTGCGGAGGCACCCTTCATTTTAATTTGTGCGCTTGTTGTGCCTGCGGGTTGAGTCCTTTGATCGGGGTTGAATAAATAATCACATCCCGCTCAATAAAATAATCGAGTTTTAATCTTAAAGACGGGACCCACTCATATAAAGTGTCAAGTATTTAAAATTTTAAATATAATGCGATGAACCGAAATATTTTTATGCTAAAGTAATAAGACCTTAATATTTTAACATGTTTTAACAATTTTTTGTTTTTATGTATTTTCAAATTTGAAAATAAAAGGATATTGCAAATGATCCACAATAGGGACGATGGTAGGTACAATGTGACCGAGATTGGTATAGTCACCTTTCAGAGGGAGTCATGCTCCCCTCTCAAGCTCAAGGATGTCATGTTCGTTTTGGGCCTAAAGAAGAATCTCATATTTGTTGCAATTTTGGAAGACCATGCTTATGATGTGATCTTAAGAAAAGGAAATCAATTCCTAATACACATAGCCCTGCAATATTTGAATTAGATTAGGGCCCTGTGTGAAGAACATGTATAAACTAGATGTGTAAGACTTTTTTGCATTAATAAATATGGTAGAGAAGGTGCAGAGTCGTTATGTCAGTGAAATTTGGCATAGAATGCTTGGCCATTTGTATCATGACGCTCTGAATATTATGCAACAAATAACCACGGACGTCCCTAAAGGAACACTTGAGAAACATGATGTATGCAAAGGATGTACCTTGGAGAATTACACAAAATCCACATTCCATGTTTGAAAAATAAAAGCACATGCAGCCCTAGAAAGGATCCACTCTAATATCTATGGAAATTTCTCAACATCATCCACTGTGAGATAAAAATATTTTTTCATTTTTATTGGCGACTTCTCACAGAAGTGCTGGATCGTCATCATGCAGAAGAAATATGAGATATTATAAAATTTTGTAGAATTGAAGGCATTGGTTGAGAAAGAAACTGGCAAGAAGTTTGAGGATATTATTAGTGATAATGGAGGTAATTATGTGTCGAATGAATACAAAAATGTATGTGTGAATGAAGGAACTTCGCGAGAGTTAATAACAATTCACAACACACAGAAGAATGGGGTGATGAAGAGAAATAATCATAGCCTTGTGGGAGTAGCGAGGGCGGTGTTGCATGATAGAGGCCTACCACTTCACTTGTCAGCAGAGGCATGAAACACATAAATATATTTGTAGAACAGGAGTCCTCACCAGATTCAAGGCATGATTACACTGTAAGAGGATTTTTCAGGGAAAAAGACGGATGTGTTGCACTTCAGGATTTTTTGAGCCTCTGTTTACTGCCATGTCTCCAAAGAATCAAGAAATATGTTTAAACCAAAAAAAAATTGGTGGTATTTGTGG
This sequence comes from Pinus albicaulis, assembly GCA_034641835.2. Taxonomy (NCBI): domain Eukaryota; kingdom Viridiplantae; phylum Streptophyta; class Pinopsida; order Pinales; family Pinaceae; genus Pinus; species Pinus albicaulis. Next base: position 899,087,335 of record CM076571.1, on the reverse strand, counting down.
GTTACACAGAAACTCCCCACAACTACTAAGTGTACTTTCCATCCCTCAAAAATATAGTTGTGCGAGGGGATGTAACATTTGATGATGAGAAAGTGATGCGGTGCTCTCTTGAGAGGGAGCTTCAAATCCCACAAAAGGGGGATATTTTAGCTCCAAAGGAGGAAACTCAGGAAGTTTTGGAGCAAAAAAAATTTGAAGAGTAGAGATTTGAGACAACCACTCAAGCAGAATCGTCTAGAGAAGGCAGAAAAAGAACTAGGGAAGTTGAGATAATTTTGTTTGATGCAAGGGAGAATGTGGGTGCTCCAAATTTGCACAAGAAGATAAGGTCACTTAATTGGTAGTCTGGCTACATGTCTATATTTACTAAGATTGTAGAGAGTAAGGCATCCTCTTTCGAGGAAGAACTAGAGAAACCTATATGTGTTGATGCGATGGCGGGGGGATACAAATCCATTGTAAATAAAAATAAAAATTGGAAGTAGTCCCAAGACTAGAAGATAAATCTATTGTGCATTTGAGATGGAGCTTCAAAGTTAAGAAGGTATTAGATGGAAGCATATAAAATTTTAAGGCCATTTTTGTGGCCAAGGGGTACTCTCAAGTTAAGAGAATTGAATATGAGGATACCTTTTCTCTTGTAGCATGGTACTCACCCATTAGATCAATTCTTGCTATGTCTGCAAATATGGGGTGGAATATCTACTAGATGGATGTAAAACCAACATTTTTTAATGAAATTATCGAGAAGGAGGTGCACATCACAAAACCACAAGCCTTTGAGACTTATGGTCGATATTTTCATGTCTGACGATGCAAGTGAGCATTTTATGGTCTCAAACAAACACCATGTGCTTGGTACACTAGGATCGATAGCTATCTCATTGGTTTGGGCTTCACCAAAAGTGAAGTGGATGAAAACCTCTATCATATCTTGGTATAAGGTAGATTTCTCATTATTTTCTTATATGTTGATGATTTAAACTTAACTGGTGATGAAAAAATGACCAGATCTTGCAGGAGAATTTTAAATGAAGCACATGGGTCTGATGCACTACTTCCTCAAGTTGGAATTATGGCAAGGCGATGTGGAATTGTTTGTCTATCAGGGGAAGTATGTAAATTATATACCATAGAGATTCAGAATGGAGAGTCGCAAACCCATGGAGACATCTCTAGTGAAAAATTGGAGGAAGGAGGATGACACTTCAGGTAAAGAAGTGGATACTACCTTTTATCGATAGTTAGTGGGTTCATTGATATACCTTGTGAACACATGATTGGATATGTGCTATACAGTCAACCAACTGAGCCAAGATATGGTTATATCGAAAAAATTATTTTGGAAGGAATCTAGGCATGTTTTAATGTACTTCGAAGGCACTAACCATTCTAGACTATGGTACAAAAATACAAAGGGATTGAAATCGTGTGGCTTCATAGATGTAGATTGGATGGGGATTACATCAAAAAGAAAGAGTATATCACATGGAATTTTTAGTTTTTGGTCCATAGATGTTTCCTAGTACAACTGGAGGAAAATATCTATGGAACTCAACTTGGAAAAATCATAATATATGGTTGCAAGTCAAGAAGCATGTGAGGATATCTACATGAGAAAGATACTTGTGGTAATGTTTGGTCAGATGATGAATCCAACAATGATCTACTATGATAGTTAAAGTTGCATTAATCTCTTTGAGAATCTTGTTTTTAACAATCGATCCAAGCATGTATATATATATATATATATATGGTATCACCATTTATGAGACTGTGTTCAGAGGTGGATAATGTTGCTTTAGTACATTCCAACAAAGGAACAAGATGTTGACATTTTGAGAAAGGCCTTGTCAAGAGGTAATTTCAAGTTCCACAGGTTCAGGATAGGGGTGGTTGATAATCCCTTTATTTCTGAGAAGGAGTGTTGAAAAATGTAGCAACAAATTCTCAATTTGTTTTTTCCTTGATAAAATTGAGAAATTTTGAATTTCCACATGAAGACACAACTTGGATGTATTTAACTAAGGTGACATGGATTTTTTCACTTGGTTAGCTCACTAAATTCTAGTGGACGAGTTATATTTTAGTTCAAAATGTGTGATTTATAATTTGTAGTAGTCAAGGTCAGTTATCTTAGGATTTTTTCACTTAAACTAGTTCTAAATGTTGAAGGAAATAGTGAAAGGTAAGTTGTACAATGGGACTTAATTAAAACTTAGTGATAATCTAGTTAAGATATCAATCAACCCAAAATATATAGTGCATGTAGTGAATTCGTGTTCCCTATTTGTGGTCGATATTACAAGGTAGTGTAACATCAACTGTAGACTAGTATTGAGTGTATAGGTGTTGCATGAAGTCATATGATCAACCGAGGGAAATGAAAAATCAATTTTAGAGAAATCCATAAATAATAGGGGCCTAATTTCTCAAGGAACCATGCAAGAAAATAGGGGATCAAGTAGAGGAAGATATTGGCTAAGTCTAGGTCAAAGCTTCTCAGTGAGAAAAGATATAGGCTCTTCACTTGCAGGTTGTGCTTAGTTGAGAAAATTTATTGTAATACATATTTATTCATCAAATTAATGCAAGGCAATGGAAATGGATTTGGATGCTCTCATACTACCAATAATTGCTAAGGCATGGAAATATAAAGACCAAAAGTTTCCCTTGGAGCATCAAGTCGAAATACTAGGCAGAGCCATTTTCAAATCAAGGCAACAAGCCCAAAAATCATCAATAACGTAAAATAGTATCAATAACATAGGGTTTCATGTCTAACCTATGAAGGAGACTTAAAAGAAGTAAAACGATGAGAAGAAAAAATTCCATAAGAGTAATTACAAAATTATAGAATAGTTGGTGATATTCTTGTCAACGCAGGTAGAATAAACTTGATATCTAAGGTTTATCCCTCCACTAACTCATCTCCCTGTGAAGATAGTCTCCTAGAATATTAGAGGCCTCAATTGGAAGGGAAAGAAAAATGCCTCATGGAACATCCAACCTTCTTTAAAATTCAAGAAGGTAAAATTTCCTAAGAAGTTGTATGCAAGTTGATATACAAATGGGGTTAAGGATGTAAATCAACAACTCTTGATTCCCAAGGTTAATATAAACATATTTCTATCAACTGTAACTCTCAAGAGGTATCCATTCTGAACATTTTTTCTTATTTTATAATTCTCACAATAAAATTTTATCTCATAGGATCGTGAAATTTTTTTTTTCTTTCTAATGTTTTTGGCCCTTCACTACCCAATGGTAAATAACATTTTCTCAGATCCATCAAGAAACTTAGTATTCCCATCTCCCCAACTTCTTGTGTAACAACCCTCGTAAACATTCCATGTAATAAAAGTTAATAAAGGAAAAATAATAACCACGTATTGTGGGACACTTATTCCAAGCTGAATGTTGGGAAAAACAACCTAGTGTGGGTGTTCATTTGGTTTATTATGGCTAAGGTAATTGGCAAAGGAAATGGTTAAAAAGTTTGGAAAGGAGAAGTGGATTTTATTGGCATTATTTATGAAAATAATGGAAAAAGGGAGAAAATGAAGGTGAAAGGTCACACTTTGCACGTGAAGAGGAAAATGAAGGAAAATAATGTAAAATAAATAAAATAGAGGTCGCATTGATAAAAATGCTTCTAAAGATAAATTTGTACCTTTTGCCACTTTAGTTTTGGAGCTCTCTCTCTATTCTCTCTCTCTCTCTCATACTTTTGAACACTTTGAGTTTTCTTGGAACATTTTAGAATTGGATCAAGAAAGGAAAATAAGGCAAAGATGAAGCAAAGAACAATCAAGGGTGAGCAGGATCAAGAATCTACAATGAGATTCTTTGTAGGTATCAATTTACATGTGTGGTTTCCTTACTAGATTTGGCGTGCATGGTGTTGCATGTCTGTTCTTGGTTCTCTTTCTGTCATTGGCATGGGTTTTTCTAGGTGTGATAGTGTTTTTCATCCTAGCCTGTCCATTTCCTGAGAGCCAAGGTGTGATGGGGTTCTCATGTTTTGGTTGAGATGGATTTCCAGATGGATTCGAAGCTGAGTGAGGTGGATCTCTAAATGAAAGAACACATGACCCAATAACCCCTAAACCACACTGTGGTTTGTGGTAAATTCGAATAGTGTGTTTCCTCGGTGGTCCTAGTAATCCTCCACTCTTGAATGGCGGGATATACGGTAAAGCCTAGAGGTGTGTGTTCTTCATCAGGCCTAGGAATCCTAGGATAGGATATACACTAAATTCTAGAGAGAGAAGTATTTTTTAGGGCCTAGTGATCCCCGGATCAGGCCGTTGATTGTGGTAAAGCCCAAAGACTAGGATAAAGGGAAATTAATGATGGTGTAGGTGGAGAAATACGATGGCATCCATTCTTTGTTTGGCTTGGTGATCTAGTGGAGATCATGTTAAATATTGTTAGTAAATGTTTATTGTTTTAGCCTATTGATCTAATGTGCATTACAGTAAATCTTGGTTTCTATTGATGAGGGTGAGGTTGTTTATCCTAGAGATTCCCTAGTTGGTTCTTTAAGTTTGAGTCCAACATTCATGCTTGGAATATGGCACAACGGTGATTGGATGAACAGAAATTTGGCTCAGCTAATCTGTGGTCGAGTGGAATGTGGTAGTTCCATAGCAGGTTTGTTTTTGCATTCATTAATGAGAAGTTCTTTCCTTGGTATCTTATGTGTAAACTTACATGTTTATATGTGTATTATATGGCTGATGTATCCTTGATATTTCTATTGTTATTATGTTGGTTGTAAGCATGTATTATGACATTGATTATGTATGGTTGTCATCATGCTTTGATTTGTAAACGAATGAAAATTTTTTCTATGACCTAATAGATGATAATTCAACTAATGATGTAAGGGAGCAAATCTTCTTAGCGATTCTTAGATAAATATGAGACCCCTATGCTTAGATTTTTTTATTTAGACCTGTAGATTACATATTTGCAACATGTTTGACAAAATTCCTGTCATGGCTAGTAGTGGTCCAGTCAAGTCTTAGTTCAAGTGTTTGAATGTACATCATTATTTTTTTGTTATATTTCATTTCTGAAACTGTCATGGAATTATGGCCAGTGACCTGCGCTCTCGGCCTAAAAAATGGCACAGAAATAAAGGTTGCAGGCTCATAACGATTAGGAAAAGTCCCCAGTCGCATGCATGCCATGTTTTGTGTGTGAATGGAGGGTCCCAGTTGTTAGTGTCAGTCTAGTCATACTGCCATCAGTGATCAAAACTGCTCTTTTGCATTTTCATATTAGGTGTCTCATACCGAATAAAATTTCACCATTCCGCTAGGTCATTGATTCATTGATGGTAGTAATTTTTATCAGTTTTCCCTCATGAGGTACTTGCTGATTCTCCTTTCTATGGTCTTTAGTCATTAGCCACCTTCATTCTCAAAAATCATATTAGTAGGTCATAGGATGGGTCTCATTAGTTTCTAGGGTCTCACCATTGTCAAATTAATGAGTCAAATATCAATAATATCAGCAAGGTCATGAGGAAATCAATAGACTCAAAATCACAATTCAGAAGTTGTTATCTCCACAAAGTGATGTCTCTGCTTTCAGAGAAGTTTTCTGCAGCATGTTCAGCACCAGATCATCTTCAAAGTAGATCCATCAGAAAAATACTGGAAAGAGCTTTCCAACGGTATACTACACTCTCAAAACTGACTTCTGGATTGAATTCTATGCCTAAGTGAAGTAAAATTCTCGTCGCAAATTCCCATCGCAAAATCCTCGTCGCAAATTCCCATCGCAAAATCCTCGTCGAAAATTCCCATCGCAAAATCCTCGTTGCAAATTCCCATCGCAAAATCCTCGTCGCAAAATTCCCATCGCAAAATCCCCATCGCAAATTCCTATCGCAAAATCCCCGTCGCAACTTCTGATCGCATCACAAATTCCGATGCGATTACCCCCGCTCCCTTCCAATATTGCGATTGCGATTTTATCCCTGGGCCAACCATATAGAACTTACTCCCCATTATAATATAAAGGCCCTTTCCCCTTTGTAAGTCCCAAATCGCATTTTATTACGTTTATTAAAGGACTTCTCATGGTTTAATCCAACCGCATCGAAAGTTTTATTTCATATATATCTTCCCGCTCCCTAATCCCGATTGCGATTAAGATGCTGGTCCCGCCTCCTCTCCCTTCCTTCCTATTCACTGTTTCCCTTCACGTAAGGCATTATTTCAGTTTATTCCAGTTTACTACAATGACATCTTATTAAAATTCAGTTATTCAAAAGAAATAATGGAAAGCAAAGCGACAACCAGAGGCCGAGACCCAAATTTGTAACAGTCACATCTTCAGTTACGTTGTAGTGAAATCTATGTTACAATGTTTCGCCTTCTCACTAGCCAGATGTAACGCAGCTCTTCCTTCACGGAGAGATCATTGGCTCTTGGTTTTCCGTCTTCAGTTACGATTTCTCCTCCTTTCTATCGATCTATATTCCCACGAATTTGTTCTATTTATTGTAATTGGAAATCATTTGTAAAGGATCTGAGTTCTGGGAAAAGTGTGGAAGAAAAACTCTACGCTCCATTGTATAGTATTGGCAGGGAATTAATAAAATGATGCAGCTCTGATTTGTGGGATTCATGTGGTATGAGGTTTAGCATATGTTTCTCTTCTGTGTTTCATACGTACATTGTTATTTTTCATCATTCATTTATAAACATTTCCAGTTGAATGTTTCCAAGTTAGAAAGGTATAATCCATCTTATATGCTCTGCCTTGGGGACTCATTCATACTCAGTGTGTTTTCTTCGGTTTGAAAAGGATCCATGTATGATGCCCTTTTCAGCTCCTCAACAGTCTTCCCATTTCGCCTTATTTCAATTTGATTGTTAAACCTCCTGCCTGCCTTGCCCCATGAAATATCCTGTGTCCCTGATTTAATTCCTTAGCTCATGTTGTCCTTTTGTCCCATACATCCCTAAAAATTCAGTCATTTATCAAAACTCTTTTCATAGTCATATATCTACCCTAAAATTAGTTTATTATCGTGTTATTGAATATGGATTCTATGGAGAGAGCCCTCTCCTGTCCTTGTAGGGCTAGCTACAAGGCTGAGCGTGGTTTAGTTGTTACCCTGATTTTCCTTTTTCAGCCTGAGGTTCAGATTGGGTGCTAACATCTCTGGCGACCATACTGGGGAACGCAATTACAAACTTTTTGCATGGAAGATTTATCACCCCAGTAATATTTTTCTTCTAAAGTCTCGATGATGATATTTCAGAGCTTTCTAGGCTGATATAAATATTGTACAGTAGTAATTTGACCACACTGGCTTCAAGAAGATATACAAGGGCTAACCCTGATCCAAATCCTCCCCCGGTGTTTGAAAATCCAAATCTTATCCCAAGAATAGTCAGAAGAGAAGAGGGATCGCTAAGTCCTACACCTATTCTCAGGTCCCATACTTGGCCTAGTGAGTGGTTTTTTGTAGAAGAGCTTTCTTTTGATGAGAATTTTTAGCTTTCTTTGTTTAGAAATAAGCCTGAAACTGCACTTGAAGACACGGTTTTAGATCTGGAATTTCTTGTAGATATTGAAGTTCAGAGAGCAAATTCTTCCATTGATGACTACATTTTGAATTCACCCCAGTCCATCACTGCAACTTATATTCCTGAGCCTTCAGAATCATCAGGAGCATCATTCCATCTTCTTGATTCATCAGCATTCCCATCAATCAATTCCCAGTTTTCATCTCCTCCATCAACACCTACCTCAAATTCCAGCACTACAAACGCTTTGGTAAATCCTCCCAGAATTATGGCTGCCCGGTATGCACCCTTGGTTTTACCTCAGGTTCTCACTGATATGCCTGCTGATTATCAGAGTAAAATTACTATCTTTGATGCCACTCAGGGCATTACAGCCCAGCAGCATGTTGACAAGATGAATGACTTTGTTGACTTGCATGAAGTGGAAGAAGAAAATTTAGCTACCAGGTTGTTTGTTCAAAGCTTCGGAGGTGAAGTGAGAAAGTGGTTCAGAGCTTTACCAGCAGGCTCTATTCACACTTTACAGGAGTTACACACACAGTTCTTAGACCGATGGGAGGTGAAAAGGAATCCACAGAAAATTCTGTCTGAATATGAGAATATTAAAAGAAATGCGGGTGAAACGGTGCAAGACTATTGTTTTAGATTCAATACGGTATACAATGCTATTCCGGCTAATCTCAAACCTCCTGTCGATTCAGCTATGCTGAGGTTTCCGGATGGTTTTTATGCCGATATGGCATATCAACTACATGAAAGAGATCCACCGTCACTTGAAGAATTGCAGAAGATGGCAGTAAGAGTCGAAGCAAATCTACTGGCTAGAAGAGCTCGAGCCAGAGCTGAAAAGAAAGTCGTGGTGAAAGAAGAAGCATCCCCTTCGGACAGCAAAATGGACACACTAATTCATACAATGGAAAGGATGGTTGATTGATTAACAATTTTGGACAAACCAGAACCCCAAATAAGAAATCCAAATTTTAGAGGTCAGCAGCATCCGCAATTCAGAATTAGACAGAGAGAACAGAGGGCACAAGACCAAGCAGCACCACAACAGCAGATTAGAACGCCCTTACAACAGAACTACGTGCAAGGGACTGACTCAGATGACGATGGTCCTCTATTTGAAACCAATCATTTTTTCACAGCTGATGGTGAGCCCATTTTCCTCACAGAAGACGAAGAATACACAGTGGCGACTCCAGACATTCGAGGGGACAAAAATTTCATCCTGGAAAACGACGTAATGTTAGAAGAAGAATCTGATGATTACCAGAGAGGGTATATGAATGCGCTGTCAGCCCAGTAAAGGCAGTATTCTCTAAGGAATAGAAACGTCGCAATCAGCCCCATTCAAAAAAGAAAAGAACTACAAATTGAGGACGAGGCACAGAAGAAAGGAAAAGAGCCAGCCAATCCTTCATCCAGCAAAACACCCGCAGTTACTAATACAACTGAGAACACTGCAAAAGAGAAAAGCAAACAGAACACAGCGAAAGAGCAAACAGAGAAGAAAGACCCTCCTACTAAAGAGGTAGAAAAAGCTCCCTCCTTTAATTTAGAAAGTGAAATTTCCAAGTTGAAAGTGTCCATGCCTTTGACTGAGTTGGTAAAGAATAGTGTATATAAGAGTCAGGTATCTAAAGTCTTGCAAATAGACCCTCATTCTGATATGGTTAATGTGGAAGATGACTACCCTGAACTAATCTTTGGTCCAGCCATAGGAGAATCTGAAGAAAACGAAGTCCCTCCCTTTTACCTGAGTCTTAGGTTGCATGAGTTTGTCTTGCATAACGCCATGTTGGACTCTGGGGCCTCGCATAATTTGATGCCCAAAGCTGTCATGGAGAAGTTAGGCCTTGATGTTACTAGAAAGTACCATGATTTATATTCTTTTGACTCAAGTAGGGTCCATTGTATTGGTCTCATCAAAGATTTAGTAGTGTCTTTAGATCAAATCCCAGCCAAAAATGTCTTGATGGATGTAGTTGTGGCCGACGTCCCACCACGGTTTGGAATGCTTCTATCTAGGTCTTGCGGTGCAAAACTTAAAGGAACCATACAACTTGATTTCTCCTATGCCACAATCCCTGTGTTTGGCCAGTTGAGGAAGTTATATAGGGAGAAGAAAATGAAATATATGATCACCAGTAAAGATAAGCCAGTGAATCATCCCATCAATGCAGGTCCACACAGATTTAGAATCGTTTGTCCTATATTCAGATGGTGGTCTAAATGATGAGGATGTTCAGTTGGTACAAGTGGAGGAGATACCTGAGATTTCAAAAAAATTTAGAAAGGTCCTCAAGCAGGAGAAGGAAAAAGCAACAAGTACTTCTGAGCCTCCTGACTGCCAGCAGCAAAGGGATAATGAAAAGCCAGAAATCAACCAAGGTGAAAGGAAGGAAGAAACTAAATTTCAGCATCTACAAGAAGAAGAAGAAGGCCTGTGGAGTATGGATTTTGATGGAGCTGTTGGTAAGGATGGAGTTGGCATTGGAATATGGGTAAGGAGTCTTATGTTTCAGCCTGAAAAGGTCCCTAGTAATGTCAGAGTATGTGCTTATAAGCTGGCCTTTGAGTGCTCTAACAATGAAGCAGAGTATGAAGCTCTGATTGCAGGCCTCAAAATATTGAAAAAGTTGAAGGCAAAAAGGATTTCTGTGTATGGCGACTCTAAGTTAATAATCAAGCAGGTGAAAGGAGAATACCAAGCTAAACATCCAAGACTGAGGGCATACAGAAATGCAGTTCTAGACATTTTGAAGACATTCCCAGAATACACTTTGACAACGGTACCCAGGATGCAGAATCTTATTTCTGATTCTCTTGCCACTACTGCAAGTAACTTGAAGATTTCGATGAACTCCAGCAACAAATTCGAGATTCATGTCAAACATAGGCCTACTGTTCTGGATAATTTAAGGTATTGGCAAGTATTTTGGGATGATAATGAGATCAATGCATTTTTACAGGGTGATGGAAAATTCAAGGACACTCCCATAGAAGGTGAGTATGTGGTTGATGATCAAGAATTGGAAACAAACCAAATGGACATATTGCAGCTGAAAGATAATATAATTCCTAGAGGTCTTATACCTCTAGAGGAGCTGTTTGATCAGGACGATGTTGCAAAGAAGCCAAGCTTGGTGCCCACAGAAAAAGGAGTTGAATATGTGAATCTTGGAACACCTGATCAGCCCAAGTTTGTGAAATTGTCAAAGACATTGTCCCCTGAAGCGAAAGAGAAGTATGTGAAGTTGCTTTCTGAATTTTTTGATGTTTTTGCATGGGATTATTCAGATTTGAAGGTGTATGATAAGAAAATAATTCAGCATACTATTCCTATCAAGCCGGATCAAAAGCCATTCAGACAGAAGCTAAGAAGAATCAACCCAAAGCTGCTGGTATCATAGTCCCCATTAGATTTTCTGACTGGATTTCAAATTTGGTCCCAGTACGAAATAAGACTGGAGAAATAAGGTTGTGCATAGATTTTCGGAACCTAAATAAGGCTTCCTTAAAGGATAATTATCCACTTCCGAAAATGGACCATATTCTGCAGAGAGTAGTTGGAGCATCCAGGATGTCACTACTCGATGGCTACTCAGGCTACAACCAGATCTTGGTGCATGAGAAGGACCAAGATAAAACTACCTTCACAACACCCTAGGGAACCTTCCAGTATGCCAAAATGCCTTTCGGACTGAAGAACGTAGGAGCTACTTTCCAGCGTGCCATGGACATTGCTTTTGCCAATGAAAAAGATGTTTTTTTGGTTATTTATTTGGATGATTTGACAGTGTTTTCAGGATCAGATGATGAGCATTTGCACCATTTGAGAGTTTTTTTCGGTGATGCAGAAAGTTCAGGATTTCTCTCAATCCCAAAAAGTGTCTCTTTTCCATGGATGAAGGCAAGCTGTTGGGGCATATCATCTCCAAAGATGGTATTCGCATCGATCCAGCTAGAGTGGAGGTAATTCAGCTTATAGACCTGCCACGAAACAAGAAGGAGATTCAGGCTTTTAATGGTAAAATGAACTTCTTGCGACGATTCATTCCAAATCTGGCTGAACATTTGAGGGAAATGACTAATATGTTGAAAAAGGATAGCACTGTTAAATGGAGTGAGGAGACTATCAAATCATTCAATCTGGTAAAGTTTGCTTTGTCCAATGCCCCAGTTTTGATCAGTCCCGACTACACTCAAGATTTCATCATATTTTCATTTGCATCTGAGCATACTCTGGCCGCTGTTTCAATGCAAAGGAGAGATAAAATAGAAAAGCCAATTGCTTCTTCAGTAGGACTATCAGAGATGCTGCTTTAAGATATAACATTATTGAAAAACAGGCATTGGCTCTTATCAAGGCATTGAAGGATTTCAGGGTCTACATTCTACATTCACATACTATAGCATATGTCCCCAACATGGCAGTGAAGGATGTGTTGATGCAAACTGATCCACAAGGTCGAAGAGGTAAGTGGATAGCAGCCATGTTGGAGTACGATCTGGAGATCAAGCCCACGAAATTGGTCAAAGTCCAAGGCTTGGCGAAATTGATGACCCAATCAAATCTGCGTGCTTTAGATATAAACCTTATAACCACAGTGGAAGAAGAGGAAGATGAAGGTTTACTGGTTCCAATTTCAGATATTTTTCTACAGTCGTCGTGGTATTCAGATATCGTCTATGTCCTTCAGCATTTGTCACCCCCTACAGGCATGTCCAAGAGTAAAGGTAGATCTCTGAAGCTAAAATCCGCAAAATACTGCATTTTAGACAATGCTCTGTATTGGAAAGATCTGGGAGGCATTCTTCTTAATTGTTTGGTTGAAGAAGAAGCGCAGAAGGTGATGCATGAGTTTCATAAAGGCGACTGCGGCGGTCACTTGTTTTGGAAGACTACAGCTAACAAGATATTGAGAGCCGGATATTATTGGCCCACATTATTTTCTGATTTATATAGGACCGTGATGAAATGTCATGAATGCCAAATCTTCCAAGGGAAGAAGAAATTGCTTCCACTCCCTTTGAAACGAGTTTCGGTGAACGCACCCTTTCAACAGTGGGGGCTCAATTTCATTGGAGAAATTCATCCCGCATCTTCAGCACAGCACCGATGGATATTGATAGGGACAGATTACTTTACCAAATGGACCGAGGCCATCCCAGCCAGGCAAGCAATAGACACGGTAATCATTCAATTCCTGGAATCGAATATTTTATCTCGCTTTGGCTGCCCATGCAAAATCGTAACAGACAACGCAACAGCGTTCAGATGAAAGAAAATGATCGATTTCTGTGAAAAATACAACATCGCGCTAGGCCATTCGACAGCATATTATCCACAAGGCAATGGCCTAGCCGAGTCATCTAACAAATCGCTGGTGAATATAATCAAGAAAATGTTGGAAGCAAACAAAATAAATTGGCACCGGAAGCTCATCAACGCACTATGGGTAGACAGAGTTAGCAGTAAAATATCAATAGGTATGTCACCATTTGAGTTGGTTTATGGTACTGATGCTATCTTTCCTACATCCCTTATAGTCCCAGTTATGAGATTATTACAAGAAGTTGACAGCGAAGACAATGACAATCGGTGAAGGATCAATCAAATGATCCACCTTCAGCAAACAAGAGAGGAAGTGTCACAGAATGTTATTCAGTTGCAGGAGAAAATAAAAAAGATCTATGACAGGAAGACAAAAGCAGAAAGGTTTCAGCTGGATGAGATAGTGTTGAAATGGGATGCTAGAAATGAAGACAAAGGGAAGCATGGTAAGTTTGAAAACCTGTGGAAAGGACCATATAGGATCTCAGCATACAGAGGACAGAATGCCTTCTTGCTTTCAGAAATGGATGGCGAAGATTGTCCTGGAGGAGCAGTGAATGGTAGGCTTTTGAAGCACTACCACTATTGAAAACAAAGGATCAGGATCTATGTCATCATTGTATATACCATGTTATGTTTATCAAAGTTCAGAGTACACAATCATTAAAGTTTGGGGCCCGAGGTGAAGGCTATAAGACTTAGGTGATTTGTGTATGGTTTGGTTTTTATTTCACTTTTTCAGTCTTAGTATTGAGTTAGTGTCAGTCTGCATTGTGTCATCTTTTCAGTATTTTTGACTCCATGCCCAATGAATAAGGCTACTTGGTCTACGGTGTTCTTAGCACCTCCAAGGAGCTACCATCCCCATTGGAGCCAATGTTAGTGTCAGTCCATTCATACTGCCATCAGTGATCAAAACTTATCTTTTGCATTTGCATATTAGGTGTCTCATACCGAATAAAATTTCACCATTCCGCTAGGTCATGGATTCATTGATGGTAGTAATTTTTATCAGTTTTCCCTCATGAGGTACTTGCTAATTCTCATTTCTATGGTCTTTAGTCATTAGCCACCTTCATTCTCAAAAATCATATTAGTAGGTCATAGGATGGGTCTCATTATTTTCTAGGGTCTCACCATGGTCAAATTAATGAGTCAAGTATCAATAATATCAGCAAGGTCATGAGGAAATCAATAAACTCAAAGTCGCAATTCAGAAGTTGTTATCTCCACAAAGTGATGTCTCTGCTTTCAGAGAAGTTTTCTGCATCATGTTCAGTGCTAGATCATCTTCAAAGCAGATCCATCAGAAAAATCCCAGAAAGAGCTTTCCAACGGCATACTACACTCTCAAAACTAACTTCTGGATTGAATTTTATGCCTAAGTGAAGTAAAATTCTTGTCACAAATTCCCATCGCAAAATCCTTGTCGCAAATTCCCATCGCAAAATCCTCGTCGCAAATTCCCATCGCAAAATCCTCGTCGCAAATTCCCATCGCAAAATCCTCGTCGCAAATACCCATCGCAAAATCCTCGTCGCAAAATTCCCATCGCAAAATCCCCATCACAAATTCCTATCGCAAAATCCCCGTCGCAACTTCTGATCGCATCGCAAATTCCGATGCAATTACCCCCACTCCCTTCCAATATTACGATTGTGATTTTATCCCCGGGCCCACCTTACAGAACTTACTCCCCATTATAATATAAAGGCCCTTTCCCCTTTGTAAGTCCCAAATCGTATTTTATTACGTTTATTAAAGGAATTCTCATGGTTTAATCCAACCGCATCGAAAGTTTTATTTCGTATATATTTTCCCGCTCCCCGATCCCGATTGTGATTAAGATGCTGGTCCCGCCTCCTCTCCCTTCCTTCCTATTCACTGTTTCCCTTCACGTAAGGCATTATTTCAGTTTATTCCAGTTTACTGCAACGACATCTTATTAAAAGTCAGTTATTCAAAATAAATAATGGAAAGCAAAGCGACATCCAGAGGCCGAGACCCAAATTTGTAACAGTCACATCTTCAGTTACGTTGTAGTGAAATCTACGTTACAATGTTTCTCCTTCTCACTAGCCAGATGTAACGCAGCTCTTCCTTCACGGAGAGATCATTGGCTCTTGGTTTTCCGTCTTCAGTTACGATTTCTCCTCCTTTCTATCGATCTATATTCCCATGAATTTGTTCTATTTATTGTAATTGGAAATCATTTGTAAAGGATCTGAGTTCTGGGAAAAGTGTGGAAGAAAACCTGTGCGCTCCATTGTACAGTATTGGTAGGGAATTAATAAAATGATGCAGCTCTGATTTGTGGGATTCATGTGGTATGAGGTTTAGCATATGTTTCTCTTCTATGTTTCATACGTACATTGTTATGTTTCATCATTCATTTGTAAACATTTCCAGTTGAATGTTTCCAAGTTAGAAAGGTAGAATCCATCTTATATGCTCTGCCTTGGGGACTCATTCATACTCAGTGTGTTTTCTTCGGTTTGAAAAGGATCCATGTATTATGCCCTTTTCATCTCCTCAACAGTCTTCCCATTTCGCCTTATTTCAATTTGTTTGTTAAACCTCCTGCCTGCCTTGCCCCATGAAATATCCTGTGTCCTTGATTTAATTCCTCAGCTCATGCTGTCCTTTTGTCCCATACATCCCTAAAAATTCAGTCATTTATCAAAACCCTTTTCATAGTCATATATCTAGCCTAAAATCAGTTTATTATCGTGTTATTGAATATCGATTCTACGGAGAGAGCCCTCTCCTGTCCTTGTAGGGCTAGCTACAAGGCTGAGCGTGGTTTAGTTGTTACCCTGATTTTCCTTTTTCAGCCTGAGGTTCAGATTGGGTGCTAACACCAGTCACACTCTTGCCCATGCCAAGGGAGAGACTAGGGCGTTGATGCTTGAAAAGGTTGGTTCAATGCAGGGCCTGATATTTTGGAATTTTTTCATGGCTCTTAGGTGTCATTTAGTAGGTTTATAAAATTTGTGTGGTTGGTTAGTGTCGATTCAACTTCCTTAACATGAACTAAGAGGTTGAATCAGATCATAGTAGCCTCTTATCACATGTTTACCATGGTTTGACGATTAATTGGGTAGATATGGAAGGACGGTGTTACATATTAGATCTTGTCGAGGATCCCAATTTCGTAAAATATTTAAAATAAAAAAAACATGGTGTTAGTAACCTAAAAGTGGAATCCAACCTCTTCTAAGATTTCACGACTTCCTACCATTTGTTTAACGTTGACACCATTAACAAAATTTATACTTGGAACAAACAAAGAGGTGGATCCCAAAAAATAGTTTCAATGTTGTATATGTGTCTCTTCTCTAAAAATATCATGTTCAAGGAAATTTTCATGGAGGATTCCATCCTCCCTACCCATGGATCAGAGCATTGGTGTAACACACTCTTCCCAAATCTACCCAAGTAATTGGCCAACCGGGGTATGCGACAAGAGGCTACTAATATGAGATTCAACCTCCTAGATCACCTTAAGGAAGTGGAACCAACATAAAGAAGACAAGCACACCTTGCACAACACCAAAAACATCCTCATGAGGTAACCCAGACTTCCAGGCCACTGAACCCTAAGAGATATTGAATTTTTGACCAATTTGAGCCTTCGTTACGAATGTGCAAATGCAAGGTAGCATCTAGGGCCTAGTTTTGTTTTTCTTGTGCCTGCAACTCCGAGGTTTGTGCCACCTTTCTAGCCCTAGAGCCCAGGTCACTAACCAAAACTTCATGAAACTGTAGGAGATGATAAATAACATTAATAAAATATAAAAAATAAATAACATCATCAGGAACTCATCGAGACCCCTCCTAGAGATGACAGTAAATTTTTCAAACATGTCACAAACATTGCATCTACAGGTATAAACAACATATTTAAACATAGAGCTATCATACTTATCTGAGAATCACTAAGAAGAATTTCTCCCTTACATCATTACCTACAATACGATATATTTAACCATAGATACATTTTTCATGCATTTACAAGTAAAAACATGGATAGAGCCATACATAATCACTAATAAAGCACATGCTTATAACCTGCATAATAAAAACAAAAATACAATGGGTACAACAATAATATAATTCGCATAGTAACCAATGAAATTACATACCAAATGCCAAGAAAATCAATTTCTTGTTAATGAATGTAAAAAGCAATCAGAGATGAGACTTCCACGTTCAACTGAACCATATATTGGCTGAGCCAAATATCTCTTCATCTAGTCACCCTCGTTCCATATTCTAAGTATGAATGTGGGAATCAAAGTGAAAAACCAACCAGGGCATCCTGAGGCTAAACCACCTCACCCTCATCAAATGGGAATCAAGATTTACAAGGATCCAACCCAGATCACTAGGCCAACAAAAGCATGGATGTCACTGGATTCTCTCTGCCTATACAATGAAGAGTTTTCTTGTCTCCTAGCATCTCAGGATTTACCAAAACCCATAGTGTAAATCAGGGGCCACAAGGCTCTAAACTGAGACATACTCTCCAGGATTTAACTCAATCCAAAAAATGGGATTCCTAAGCCTGAATGGAGAGAAAAACACCCTACGATATACCTTATATACCCCCATTCACTGGTCAAGGATTCCTAGGCTATCGATCCAACACACTATCTGGATTTACGATAACCCACAATCTTATTCAGGTGTTACTAGGCCATGTGTTATATCAATTCAGAGATCCACCCCACTCAGCCTCGAATCCATCCGGTAATCTAGCTAAACCAAAACATGAGAACTCCAAAACACCATGGATATCTGGAAATGGAAAGGCTAGGCTGAAAACACTGTCACACCTAGAAAAACCCATGCCAAGACATAAGAAACCACATGCAATACCATACATGCCAAATCTAGAAAGGAAAATTCACATGCAAATCGATACCTACCATGAATCTTGTTGTATTTTCTTGATTCCTACTCCTCCTTCCTTCCTTTCTCCTTTTTCCTGATTTCTTTCCTTTCTTGGTCCAATACAAAAATGGTCCAAAAACTCATCCAAGAATGAGAGAGAGAGATATAATGAGAGGGATCCAAAAATGTGAGCAAAAAACTTGCCAATTGATCCTCATAATCATTTTTATCAATGAGGCCCTTATTTTCTTCATTTTCCATTATTTTTCTTCATTTTCCTTTGTATTCCTCCTCATATGCAACCTATGACCTTTCACCTTCCTTTTCTCCTAATTTCCATTATTTTCATAAAAAATGTGCCAAATGTGCCTTTGTGTTTGCCTTTTCCTTTTCCAATTTCCTTAGTTGTAATAAACCAAATGAACACCCACTAGGATGTTTTTCCAAACATTCAACTTGGAATACATGTCCCATCAACCATGGTTATTATTTTTAAATTTTAATATATGGAATTTTCATCAGGGCTGTTAAAGAACCATACCCTTTGAGGGATACCGTAATCTTTGTTCAACCACACATATACCTCAGCAAAATTGCTGAAAAGAAAACAAGTTGTCCATGGAGCTTTATACCTCACCTCGTTGTAGTATTTACAATGAATAGCCTGCTCAAAATAAAAAACCATAATGAAAATCATACCGTGTACTGGAGCTTTATAACATAACTCATTATAGTATCTACAATAACAACCACACACACACACACATATATATGCACGTTTTCCCAACTAGAAAATAAAAGGATATGATATCTGTATCATCGCTTACACCTCCACCCTCAAAGTAGTACCAAGATTCACTTCCTTCCCAAGAAGTCTAGAATTCACTTCCAAATTCAAATCTACATCCAATGTCCAATGCTATAATCCTACGCTATTGTCCTCTTAGTGAACACTTTTCGACTCATTGTTCAAGGGGAAACTCCCAATGTGCATATCTTTCCCTCTAAGAATGCTAATGACAAAAACACATCCGTCCCTGACCTTCCCTTATCTGCTACCCAGTCCCTCAGGAAATCTGGACACACCCTTGTGTGTAGTCACACACCTTCCAAGTTCTACTGGCACCCCCATCCCAGGCAGTCCATCCCTTGGCAAGGCTTCCTAGGATCAAAAGATATAAAAAAAGGCATATACCTACCTAAAAATCATCATATTTTTCATAGCATACTCATGGAAATCGATGGATACTATTGGGTATTGGTGTCCCATAATGGCCTTGCTCCTTAAATGCTTTACCATCATATTGCTCCATGTTCCAATCCATTTTTCTGGCACTCTTGGAGCGGGGTCCCCTAGGGTCAATTTTGGTAAAGTTTGTATATGTTTCTTTGTGTGTGTTACGTGAAAGAGTCAAAGGGGATTTGGGGCAGGTCAAAGTCCCTAATCAATGTAATGGGTTTCAATGGAAAACCATGAGTGTCAAACCATAGCTTGAGACCATGGTATATGCACGCAAATATTAGTATAAATAGAGATAGATCGAGTCAATTGAAGATAGCTTTATGTTTTATGATGTATGTTTGTTAAATAAGTTGGTCTAAGTCTGGGTTTTTGGGTAGAAAGTCTCCTGCTAGCTGTGTGCACGAAGACCTAATCCTTGGCTATGTGCATGGAAGGATAGGGTATATTGAAACACTGAATGTATTGAACTGTTTTATTTGTTAATATAGAAGAATGTTTTGGAAAAGTTGAATATGTTATGCACTTGATGTGTTATTTATCTGATTAATTGCGAATATGTTCTTTTATTTCATATTTATTTCTGTTTATGATTAAATGCATATTTGTAAATGAATGAAGTATATTATGCGTAAAATACATTGTTGATGAATAGATGTGCTAAAAGTGTATATGTTTACTGTGCGCGAATATATATATATATATATATATATATATATATATATATATATATATATATATATATTACATTGTGTGATACTCTACGACGAGGTTGATCTGTTATTCTATTGATTTTTTGATGCAAACATCTATATATGATTTATGATAGTTTTGTTATAAGTTTGATTTAGGGCGACCACATTAAATTCTTCCTCAGGGTGCGGAAACCTGGTTCTAGCACCCACCCATATTGCTTCGGGTGAGACTTTGATCTGTGCAAGCAGGTCATTTCCGAAAGGGCTAGTAGTTGGAGGTTTTGTTGGTTGTGCAATAAAGTTGAACCTAGGCTGGGACCCCTCAAGCAAACAAATGGTTCTATTGCAAGCTAAGCCTGTGAAGGATAGTAGTGCGGACACAGCTTCACACTTCATTTTTTATTAAGTATTGACTCAGTTTGGATTCCCTAAGATTCTGATGAGTGATTGAGGTACGCACTTTGTCAATGATACCATTAAAGATCTGACAAATGAATTTTGGATTCATCATGAGAAGAGCACTCCATATCACCCATATTTGAATGGTGCGGTAGAAGCTTTCAATAATATATTGGAGACTGTGGTCACTAAGGTTTTCAATGCTAATTAGAATGATTGGGATGTGCACATACCTATGGTTCTTTCGGAATATAGAACTACATGGAAGAAGTTGACAGCAAATATATCATTCAGAATGGTGTATGAGCAAGAAGATGTGATGGCAATGGAGTAAATTATTCCAAGTCTATGCATTGAAGCATTCACAAATATGGAAGAGAAAGATATTATGGAAGAATGATTGTTGCAGTTGGTCGCACTCGAAGAAGATCTATTTATTGAAAATTTCCATAAGAAAGTGCAAAAGGTGCACGAAAAGGCTTGGCATGATAGGCATATTAGAAAAAAGGTCTTTAAGGAAGAATATTTGGTCTTTTTGTATGATAGAAATTTTGTACGCCACCGAGGGAAGTTCAAGATGAATTGGATAGGATGGTACATTGTCAAGGAAATCACTAATAGAGGTGCGAGTGCCTGGCCACATTGAGCGGAGAATATATTTATGGGTATGTTAATGGAAGCCGATTGAAGCCTTACAGGGATGAACCTCTCCCTGTGCGCACCAAATGACTATATGGTCAAAGAGTTAGATCTGCACAGAAGGGATGGCAGATGCGCAGATAGGTGTGATGTGACTAGGTCATAAAGATGCCATAGTATAGTTGTTGGAATAGTAAATCTGGACAAGAAAAGATTATTACTGTTTCGAGGAGTGTGTGAGTTGCATTTAATGAGAATATTATGCCAGCTTCTGAGTTTTTTTAACATTTATAGAGCTAAATTAATACACAAGGGATCATTTAAGACTCACCTAAGCTATAAATATGACCGAAGGGGTCACATTAGTTCCCTTTTATTTCTATGTCATTGTTGTGAGTTGAGCTATTTGATTTTTGAATTTTGTCTAAAGTCTATGTCTGGTACTGATCTGTGTTTTGAGGAGAAGCTGCGCCCTAAAGGTTTAGGTTACCTAATCCTGCCCAATATGAAAACCACTAGACCAGGAGAGGAACATGCTACGTAGACCGCTGAGATCCCTATGCTAGTTCAAACAAAGAAGGGATAGACCTCAAGGTCCCATAAGTCACCTAGAGAAAAAAAACCCTAGTCCGTACTCCACTATGGCTGAGTGCTGAAAGAAGCTAATGGTTGAGTTACCAGAGACAGTCATGGAGGAAGAATATGTAGTAGAAATTGGTCCTATCTTGTGCTTTCCTACCTATTTCACACTGCGGAAGGCTTCAGTGAAGGTCCCGAAAGACCTAGAGAATGTACATTCATACATCAACATTTATTTTCTTTTAGATAAGGTACTAGTTGGGGGCGACATGTTTGCCAAAATTTTGCTATTGAAAATGGAGGACTGGGACCTCGTAGATAAAGAGAAAATTCCCGAGCTC
This sequence comes from Pinus albicaulis, assembly GCA_034641835.2. Lineage (NCBI taxonomy): Eukaryota > Viridiplantae > Streptophyta > Pinopsida > Pinales > Pinaceae > Pinus > Pinus albicaulis. The sequence continues at coordinate 899,065,652 of CM076571.1, read as the reverse complement.
GCGCCTCAGACGTAATTAGACTAGGTTCCTTATGACAATGGAATCATGCACGTTGAACCGAAGCCCTCGATGTTGGGCCAACACAAATGTGGGTTGCTAAACTTTTTGTAGATTCCGCACTTCGGGCATAGCCCCATCAATGACATCTGCATCTGTCATTTGCTCACGCTCATCCATGATGATTTTTTATGGCTCGGAAAGTGCATTCCCATTGATGTTGATCTCATACATCGCATCACCAATCTGCCAAATGAGTGGGTGGACCCTGTGGCAGACTTTGGAAGAAAAGGCCAGGAAAATAAGGTTGCCGAGAATATTAATAAATATTATCAGGTCACACAGCACATTCACAATTTTGTGCTTACTGAAATTAATTACCAAGTTGTTGAATTTGGCACTCTGATCCTAGCTTGAAAAATGATGGGGAAGTGTATACCAAAGGAATTCCCAACCCAAGTTATTGCGCTTGATAGGCAGTGCAAGAAGGGAGTGTTGTACAATTAGGCCCAATACCTATGTAAAAAATTCTCAGAGAATGTGCACAAGGCGGAGGAGGAAGGAAAGCATTTTTATTACGCCTAGATATTTCTCCTGATAACGCTCATCGGTTTGCAGACGACTAAAGAAACATAGTTTCCAAATATTGATGTCGACATGCGTGAAGCCACACGCTATGCCACACTTTGGAACTCAATGATTCTTGCACTAGTCACTGAAAATAAAATATTTTGAGTAATTTTTGACTGAGCAGTGTGTCAAGCCATTCAGTCGAAGACAAGGTTGTCGCCAACCTTGTATGAGAAATACAGAATGATCGCAGACTTCAAAGCAACGTTCCATAACATACATATTTATGTGAAGGGTGATATTGAGGGCATCTGGTATGAATTTCCATATTTGGTCATAGAATATGACTTAGTACACGTCATGGGAGAGTCTTCACCTACTTGGTTGGAGCCACACAATAGAGGGGGTGAATCATCATCAATTTAGAAGACTCTAACAAAGCCCAGAACCATAATTGGTAGACAACATAAGGGCCAAGATAATGACACAAAGTAGACAACAACCACCACTGGAGAAACCATTGATTTAGAGAAAGAAGCAGAACCTAAAAAGAACGGTCAAGGTGATGCAGAGACTCAAGCTTAGACAACCAAGGGAAATAAGTGTGGTTCTCAAGCCATGAGAGGTCCGCGAAAAAGAGAAAAGGGTCAAAAGCAGCAGGCAAAGAAGACCTCACTCTGATAGAGGATGATTTTAATGAGATCACAAACAAAGTGAAATCAGCAACCGAAGATATGTGGACAGATCTGGAGGTGTAATACAAAGTTGCGCTTGAAGGAGTGCGGAATGGAATCCAATAGCTCAAGGTACAAACAAACCTAATAAAATTTAGTGTGGCTCAAGCAAGCCATATTCAAGCGATCTTTCCTCCTTCCAGCATGCATTCGATCAACACAATATTTCCATCAAGAAGGGATAGTCGCCTGATCAACATCCCCATGCCTCCCATCTGAGTAGAGTCTCTGACTCTGAGCGCGACACTCAGAGCATGAGGTGAAATCAATGTTGACCTGGTTGTGCTACTAGCAAGGAAAATTCACATGGTCCATAGCATGATCTTCGATGAGTTGCAATACAGAAAATAATAAGCCTCCTCCATCACCAACGAGTCACAACAGTAAGAAAAATTACTGCATCAAAAATAGTATGTAGCGGATGAGGCATGGCACACAGCTGAGGCTCAATGCGCCACCTTGCAAGCCCATATTGATCAATTCTATAGTGATTTTCCAGCAGTGCTAGCCTTAGCCACAACTGCAGAAAAATTAGAAGGTTTGGCCACTGCGTTGAAGCCTCGCACGATGAAGTGCAGACTATCCGAACATAATTCGAACAACAAATTGCAGACTTATAGATGACGTTACATCTGGAAACACCTCTAGAATTCATAGCATAGTGTGCCGCAAAATTCAAGGCCGCGATAAATAACATATCTACTGTAGTAATAGAATGTGGCCAATTGTTATATGAATCCATGTGTGTCTGGACTTTTTTTCAGAATGACCCAATGGTGTAGTAGTTGTGCAATGAATTGCACGTAAAAGAGAAGCAGTTTGCGGACATCAGGATGACGACACCTACATTTGTCACAACACAGTGACTTGCCCGCCTTGATGAGGGAAGAGCTATTAAAATAGAGATAGAAGATATGCATCACCAAGAGAAAATTGTATAAGTAGGGATGATGCCATGGGCTAAGGAAGTGTTGTGGTTTTCTAAAAAATTCGATGGTGCCCTAAATAGCCTTCATCAGACCCAACACATCATTGATATGGCAGTTGAAGTGCTAAAAATTTCAAAATTAGTGAATGAAGCATAGGGAGATGCTACACAGAGTTTCGAAGTGGTCTTGCCACGGAAGAGCTCTATTGAAGCACTCAAAGTGAAGATGAAGGAGCCCACCCCACAGTGACTCGAGTCGAGTCATGAGTTTTGGTTCGGGGCCCATTGTAACGAGGTCCCCTGGGGTCAATTTTGTTAAAGTTTGTATATATTTTTTTGTGCACGCTGCATGAAAGAGTCAAAAGGGCTTTGGGGCAGGTCAAAGTCCGTAATCAATGTAATGTGTTTTTAGGGAAAACCATGAGTCTCAAAACATGGTATGAGACCATGGTATCTTCACACTAAGATTATTATAAATAGAGATAGATCAATTCAAGTGAAGATAACTTATGTTTTATGATGTATGTTTGTTAAACATTTCTGTCTAAGTCTGGGTTTTTGGGTAGAAAGGCTCCTGTTGGCTGTGTGCACAGAGAACTAAAACTTGGCTCCGTGCAGACTCCACTGGATATATGCGTGGAAGGATAGGGTATATTGAAAGACTGAATGTATTGAACTATTGGATCTCTTAATATATAATACTATTTTGGTGAGGTTGAATGTGTTATACACTTGATATTTTATTTGTCTGATTAACTGCAAATCTGTTTTATTATTGCATCTTTACTTCTTTTATGATTGAATGCATCTGCCCAAATGAATGAAGTATATTATGTGTTAATTACATTGTTGATGAATAGATCTACTGAAAGTGTATCTGTTTACTATGCATGAATATATATATATATATATATATATATATATATATATATATATATTTCATTATGTGATACTCTGTGACGAGGTTGATCTATTCTTCTATTGGTCTGTTGATGCATGCATCTGTATATGGTATGTGATAGTTCTGTTATAAGTATGTTTTAGGGCCACCACATTAACTTATTCCTCAGGGTCTAGAAACTTGGTTCTATCCATATTGTTTTCGGTGAGACTTTGATCTGCACAAGTAACTAATTGTCGAAATGGCTAGTAGTTGGAGGGTTTCCCGGTTACATAATAAATCCGAGCCTGGGTCAAGACCCCTCAAGCCGACAAGCACTCCTAATTCTTGCTATCAATTCCAATCACGCAACCGGGTATTTTCATTATTCATGTACGAAGAACATAATTTCCATTAGATTCAAAACAAATTGAAATAAATTCAAATCGTACCTCATTGGTAGCTGGTCAATAAGGTACACTTGTGATCCTGTTTACTTCCAATCACATAAGAAAAACTAAATGGTTGGCCAAATAATCATGTATAACATACCACATATCGTCAGCTCAAAACAAAACCACCATAAGTTAAAATCCTGAATTGCATGAAATCAACATAAACCATAATCACAAATCACATGTAACCATCATAAGTCAGAATCACATATCACATGCATAATAAAACTGAAATAAAATAACGATACTTATCCTTCATTGATCCTTACTTCTACCTCTGTTCTTTTTGTACTCACACATTAGAGCATTTTCCACACCCAACAAGCAACCAATTCCTTTCATTCTCTTTACTCATGTACACATACACACAGTGTACAACACGTACATCCACACAAGGTGTACAACACCACATAATATGTACACCCACACCCAGTATACAACACAATGCAATAGACACCTACACCTAATGTACAACACAATAGATGTACATAGACATATACCTATACCTAGTGTACAATACAACACAATACATATGCCTACACTGACATACAACACATACACCTACACCCAATGTACAATACAAAAAAATACATATACATATACATATACAAATTACAACACAATTAATACACATGTAACAATACCATGATTACACCATGCACATACATGGTACTGCATTCCTGCAACATAGAATGTACAACATTCACACAATACCCAGATGTATACAAATACCATATGCACAACACGCACATTGTACCACATGTACCTGACACTACCTGCACAATGTGTGCACAACATCACATGTACATGACACCACCTACTCAATGTGTACACAATGCCAAATGTACTTCGCAACACCATTAAAATTCGTACACAATACAACATTTACACAACACCACATGCACAAAGCACCACATCTAAAATCATGGACATAACATTGCATATCCATCATGCACACAATACGATATGTACACAACACCACATATCCAACATGTACATAGAACCATCTATACCTAACACCGCATATTCAATATACACACAACACCATATATACAATATGCATACAATCATATGTACACAATACTACATACGTTACATGTACACATAACCATAGGTATAATCACTAAATAGACAACATGAAAAACATATACACAACCGTCACTATTACACATTCATAATCCACACACTGAACCCAAAAAGCAACCTTGCTTCTACTGTCTTTCCATTATCCATGCTTATCATAGCATGTCGCAAACCACACTACTTTCACTTCTCTAATGTAAGCCTGGTCCCTCAACATTACCTGTCCATAACATAAACATAGGAATAACACAATAATATAACATTTAATCATATCCACATGATATTGACCTCATAGATATGTCAATACTACTCTTCCGCTTGATTCCTCATAGCCATGAACCTCTTAATGCAATTCACCTGCAAAATCAATCATTCCTGCACAAGAATGATCCTTGGAAAACTTGGCATACAGTAAGATATGTACATACATATAAACATATATATAATAATTATCATAAAACAATCATGATCCTATCATACAACGACATACATATGAACATATATACATATAAACATTAGCATTAAAAAATCACGATCTATGACAACTCCGTCAGGAACAACATACATACATACATGTATACATATATAAACACCAACATAATCATGATCACAACAGAATTTCCATATATCATAAGGTCTAGGTTAATAGAACGTCCTTTATTTGTGCACAACATGCATAATGTTGAGAACAACAGTTCCCAACATATCAAGGCATCTAGCACCTCAAATCCAATTTCTTTACCTTTTTGGTTACCTTTCTCATTTTTGTACTCCCACCATCCATTTACCACAATGGACCCAACTAGTCCACCTGAATATCACACTTTTACCTTCACTTGTGCTTAATCATGTACTGAGCTTTATTCATATCTTACATTACCTATCAAGTTCCATTCATTTCTTCATGAGCTTCATAAACTTTCCTCTTTCCCAACCAATTTCCAAGACTCTCAAACAAAAGTTAAGAATAAGAAACAAAGCATGAAAAACTAAAAGCAATACAACACCATGACAAAGTGGCAAAGACTTGCACTAGACATAAACAAAACTACAAAACAAGTGCAATAAATCAAAAAGACTGCAAGCAAAAGACTAGCAACAAACACAGTGACTCAATCCCCATAGTTCCTAATGTCTCAAAGTGAAAGCTCAACCTGAGCCTTCTTTACGATTTCATGGAAATCTATTTTCCATGCAATCCCCTGCAACATAATGTCATAAACACATAATTGTCAGCACATAAATACATATAAGAATATACTAGTTATATTACCTTGCTACTATTAAGTCTTACCATCTTTTATCATATCACCCTATTTTTAGTTATATAAACAATTCAAGTATTACCTTGTCGTGCTAATACTAAAGATGTTTCCCTACAATTGCTGACACAGACCAATTAGATGTTCCAAGGACCAAGAAAACATATATATTAACTAAAATCAACATTTACGAAGACTAAAAAACATATCATAATCAATTAATAGCCATAATACATAATGCTACAAATATCACCTGCTTCTACTCAAGTACATATCAACTATCTCAACACATAGTGCGTTACTGCAACCATTTCAAAACACGATCATTCTTTCATGCAATATTATAGATACAAAATCATATCATACAACTAGTAAAATGTGCAAACAACATATAGATGACATAATAACACCAAACACTCAAATACTGAATAGACATCATAATCGGACATACAAGCACCAAGTAGACGACATAAGAAAACTCATACCTTAATGCATCTGAGGGGAGGCTATATTGTAAGCACAATCAATCAAGTTTAGTATGATATAACTTCACAACGTATAAAGCCAATCATAAATAAGGTCATGATATCCATAATAGTATCTAGGTAACTTGTTCACATCATAAATCCATAAGCAAATATCATTCATGCATACAATCACACATGCACAGTTAGTCTAGAAATAATACAATACACTAGCATAATTAGGTCAACTCATGCTTGAATGTCATAACCCTAACCAATAAGTCACTAGCATGTAATAAAAATGGGATATATATCATGCTCAGCAATAGCATGTAATCTAATCATCAAGCTAACTAAAAGTTAATATATAACGTATTCATCAATAAAAAATAACATAGTCATCAAGTTAACACTATGCTTGACTAACCAGTGCATGTAGATATGATCGTAATAATAAACTAACGTCTATCATGCATGTAACCATAAAATTGATGAAACTTCAAAAGGTAAATCAGGTAGGGAAATATATGGAGGTATATTTATGAATCATTTGGTATCCCATATCTACATTTATTCAATATTTATGGGATATGATAGGAACAACACAATAAAATTGAAAGCCTTTGAAGAGGGACTATTTATTTCCCAGAATCTAGGCTACACAAAACATATGGTGAAGGGAGAATTTCAACTCATTATAAATATTATATGAAAGGTCTTTCATGGCATCCATATTAAAAAAATGTCTCTTAGTTGGATAATTGAAATCCCAATCATATGAGTAGCATTTTTCCTTCCTTCCATTATGATAATCATCCCTACTCACATTAGAAGAACTAGAAATCAAATTGTAGATACATTATCCAATCAGTGATACATCTATTCAACTTCACAAATGTCCTTCTCATGGAAATCCTTTGAAAACTCTACATTTAAGCAATAATGTTGGACCATATCTAAGCAAGATAAATCTCCCTAACTCATGTATTTCTATGTTATTCCTTCATTCTCTTTTCTCCATCTCGCAATATGTGATTGGTCTATGTGGCTCAATTGTTATTTTCTATATTGACAAGAATAATTATGTCCTATGCTCATTTGAAAAGGTTGAAATTCTAGGTTTGGTGTTTTCCTAATGAGAGACCAATCCGTAATTGCATGAACTAATATGTACTTCACGTTTTTAGAAAATTCAAAATATTTACACCACAAAAAAAGAAAAAAGTTCATATAATATTACTAGTTAGTGATTTTTTCTCATTTATCTATAAATTTATTTAATGGTATATCAAGAACATCTATCTTTATTTCCATTCTTTCTTATGAATATATTGCCATTCCTTCATGTATGGTTTTTTTTTTATAATATAATGGTTATCGTTATATATTAAACAAAGGGAATTCCATAAAAGAGGACAAAGTGTTAAAATAACACACATATACGGATGTGGTGGTGATGGTGGTTATTATGTTGTAATAAGACTAAATTGAAATTGTCTAACCTTAGGAAAAAAATGTAATAGATTACAAAGTTTTCCTTAAAGTTTTATTTTTGTGTTTGAAAAGCTACACCAGAAGTATATGTCGATCACCATAGTTTTGAGAAGTTGAGAAGTTAAAAGCTAGAAAGGTGAATTTGAGAAATTTGAGATTTCATGTGGGTGTATATAGAACATTCTAAGATATACTTCTTTTCATTTTGCACACTAATAATATTGCATAGCTGATATATTCTTTTGAACCATGGAATTTTAGGAATTGTCAAATGGTGTTTCACTATGGAGCTCTTATAAGAGATTTTTTTTTTTTTAAAGTAATGTTGATTTTCTTATTTACATTAGTTAAAATAGAGATATATTTTTTATCTTCAAGATTAGAGATAACTACATCTTATTGCATGTTAATGTTCTCTTATCTTCTATTTTGTATTATAATTTTTCCTTAAATTTACATGCTATACTGTTTTCAATAGTTTGAAAAGTAACTATCTAGTTGTTTTCTCAATTATTTAGTCAAGACTTGCCATCTTTATGCCAATAATGTTAGACCAATGATCTAGTCAATACTTAGCCATCTTTATGCACCAATAGTGTTAGAGATAAAATCAGTTTTGATATTTGCAATTTTTAATTGCTATATTTGTTGAAAAAAAGTGTTCATCATTTTTATAGTACATTGCATTAAATACAAAATAACTAAAATCATGGTATTTATCATATGAGTTACATAGAAACCATTTTTACGTTCCTAAATTCAAATGCCTTGAATTTCTAAATTTCTAAAGATAAAGGCTTCTCCGGAAAATTTGAAGTTCCAAATGCATTTTTTTCTCAATTTATATTTTGAAATTACCTTTAATGCCTAGGCTCATAAATTCACCCGATTAAAAAATATGCATGGAATATTTCTTCAAATTTGAATAGCCATATTATTATAGTGTTCCTTCTCACATATATATACATATATATATAGTTGGCAAGTCGAACTTCAAGGTCGCGCCTTTTCATTACATGATGTTTTCCTGCCCTTTCCAAATCCGAGTGACTATTTTACGCCTACAAATGACTTTCTGCTCGCTCTAACTTTCCGGAAACCTTGTGGCCACGGTCATGATGATCGGCGATGCTGGTTATCCATGTATACATGCATGGGCATTCGTTTCTCTGTAATAAAATAATACAAATTGTCATTACGCAAATTGCAAGAAAAAGATTTGAAATTCACTAATCAGGTGCTAGGGTGGGTGTTGGCTGGCAACAAATGGTCATGTTGCGGGTATTCTTTTAATGTGTATTTCCTTTCTACCAGTGCGAAAGTGATATACCAAAAATGGTGGAGGGAATCATGGAGACAAGCATGAAATTTATGTTTCACCGAATTGCTGCATGTTGGTATTATTATATTTAGTTACTCAGATTTTAGGACCCATTTATATGTACGTCTTCCAACAGGGAAATGCTAGACCTTTTTTTTTGCAAAAGAACTTTCCGCAGCCAATAAGAACTTTATATTTTTACAGATATATTTTATTTTATTATAGAAAATTTCACTTTATAGATATAAATATATTTTGGTTAAAAGTTAAATTTTGTGGCCAATAAGAAAGTTAATTTCAAACTTCATTGTTGCTGTGGAGGGAATCACGGAGAGAAACAAGAAATTTATGCTGCCTGCTCCACCGAACTGCTGCAAGTTGGTATTATTGTAATGAGATGCTGAGATTTCACGACCTACTTATCTTTTTCGTCTTCCAAATGGTAACAACTTCCTCGCTCGACTTTTCTTGCAAAAGCAGTTGGAGACTCTGAATGCCGAAAATGACCGCACCATCATCGTCTTGCAATTTGTTGGTGGATCTCTTTTTCGTAAATTGTGACTCTTGAAAATCATGATCTTGAAATGTGCACATCTCGAGTACCTAGGTGAGCGATTGGAACTCGTATATAGAGTATTTAAATGCCATATGCTATTCTTTATTATTATTATTATGATAAAATACTGTAATAAAAAACTGGAAAACCCCTTCGTGTATTGAATATCATATTTCAAAATATAACTTTAAATTATTTTGTTTATTTTTAAAAAATTTGGTTTAGTGGGTTATCAATATCAAAATTGACGTAAGCGATTGCCTCATCACAAATATTTGTATCTTATTATAATAGTTCGCCTGGCGGTCAACACACACATATCGTGCTTGTCTCCATGATTTTCGCCGAAACTTTTCATGTTTTTTCAATTACGTGTTGGTAGAAGGCAAATAGAAACAGAAAAGCACCTGCAACTTGGCGGAAAAGCCCCTGCAACTTGGCAAGTTGTTCCCTGCCAACATCCATTCCAACACAACACCGTCCCTGCAACTTGCCAAGCGGTTCCCTGCTAACATCCATTCCAACACAACACTGGTTAATCTTAAATCGGAATTTAAATGACGCTTAAAATTTTGATTTAGTGTTTATGAGATTGAGTTCTTTTATAGTTTGGGTGGGTTTAATGGTTAAGAGCATATGTTTCTTTTAAGAGATCACAGATTCAAAACGAGAAGGGTAAAGTACGTATGTTTTAGTAGACATAGCAGTCAAATCACTGGAGAGGTGTGTTCTTTGTCCCACAAACAAGAAGTCTCATACACCAATTTAGTGTCTTACTTGGCCTTGACCTTAAAATTGAACAATAATAATAATAATATAGATATAAACACTAACTTTATACATCTTATATACATTTCAAAATTATTTTAATAATATATAAAAAAAAAATTAAGTGCAGATTCATTATTTAATATTTCATTTTTTCAACATCTTGAAAATTCCTTGGAATAATTAAATTGTGTAGATCATAAAAATCAAACTTATAATTCCAATAAAAAACACTTACTTTATTTTCTATTTTCTAATATGGAACTATTATAGACAAATTAATGTTAAACATATATATCAAACATTTCTTCTATATTAACTTATGGAATGCACTTAATTTCTTATTTTAACTTCTTATTTTAGCACTTAAATATAATGTAAAATGAAATTCATATAAGATTTCCGTCTCTGCAATTCCTTACACCATAGCTAGCACCGTAGGAGAGTGTGAAGCTCTCTCATATAGAAAAAAACAGTGGACCATTGCACGAGTCAATTAGTTAATCTTCGCCTTAAAGACATTAAAAAAAATCTAGGCTCAAATCCAAAGTAAGGATCCTCAAGGAAATCTCCATCTAAATGGAGACGTCAAGAAGTTTCCTTCCAAAAGAAACCACATATATCCCATGTTTGAGTTGTGTTCTAATCAAATTAACGAGTATATTCAATACATGAGAAATCATGTTTTAATTAGAAAATTCCTAGGCATTTGGCTTTGTTGAAGCGAAATGGAAAGATCAAATTGGATTTTGGGGCAGAACGATTATATCTTAGGTTTTAGATGAAGTTATTTTTTCTAGATAAAGAGGATTTTACAATATCCATAGCTTGGATCTCCAGGTACTCCTTACCTACAAAATTATAGGATGAAGATATATTAGTAGGCATTGAAAATGTTTTGGGACATTTTGTCAAAAAAACCAAAGGCCGCTAAGCAAGAAAGATACATATCTTGTCCTTGCATAAACATATATATGAATATCTTAAAATCTCTTTCTAAAGTCAATTAATATTTACTATCAAGAAAAAAATTGGAATTAAACCTTAGACTATGAACACATTTTGCTATGTTACTATAGCTCTTAGAAATATGTGCATCTCTAGATAATTTTCCCCATGTTAGTTCATGAGACCACTCTAGTTCAAGGTGAAGCTGCAGATCAGGATGGCTTCTCTATACCAATTGATCATCTTCATGGACTCAAGCCTCCACTCCCGCTAACTCACTTTAGAAAAAACCCTTATTACTAGCAACATCTTCGAACAACTTGCAATTATCGAGTACCTAGCCCTTTCTCTAAACCTCTCTCCACCAGAGATAAGCATGCATTAAACTAAAAATTCTAAAGAATATTCTAAGGTTCCTCTTATTACCTCATTACAACCATTGAATCCATATGCTCAAGAACCCACAGAGAAAGATCCTATATTACTGCATAATAATGAGGGCATCAAGGAAATGGATTTGGATTCTCTCGGCCTCCAAATAATTTCTAAGGCATGGAAATACAATGGCCTAAACTTTCCCCAACAACATAAAGTCAAAATATTAAGCAAAGCCATTCTCAAATCAAGGTAGCATGCCCAAAAAGAATCAATAGGACAAACTATAGCCAATCATTTAGAGGTTCATGTCAAGCCTATGAACAAGACTACAAAGGAATAAAATGATGAGAACAGAAAATGCCATAAGAGTAATTAGCAAATTCTGGAAGAATTGGGTGATATTCTTATCAACTCAAGTATAATAAATTTGATCTTACGGATTTATCCATCCACCAACTCATCTCCCCATGAAGATAATCTCCTAAAATATTAGAAACCTCAATTGCAAGGGAAAGAAAAATGGTTCATGGAGAACCTTCTTGAAAATTCAAGAAGCTAAACTTTCTTATGAAGTTGTATACCAGGGTATATATAAATGGGGTGTAGGATGTCAATTAGTATCTCTTTATGCCGAAGTTTAATATAAATGTATTTCTATTGACTAAAACTCTCAAGAGGTATCCATTCTAAACATGTTTGCTTCTTTTGTAATTATCACTATACAATTTTAGCTCATAGGATTGTCAAAAAGTTGTTTTCTTTCAAATGTGTAGGACCCTTCTTTTCTCAAAGGCAAATCACATTTTCTTAAATATGTAAAGAAAATTAGTCTTCTCATCTCCTCATCATCTTAGATCCTTTGGGGTTCATGTCCAACCTATGGAGGAGACTACAGAACAATAAAATGATGAGAAGAGAAAATGCTATAAGAGTAATTAGTAAATTCTCGAAGAATTGGGTGATATTCTTATCAACTCAAAAAGAATAAATTTGATCTTAGGGGTTTATTGATCCACCAAATCATCTGCCGATGATGATAATCTCCTAGAATATTAGAGGCCTCAATTGTAAGGGCAAGAAAAATGATTCATGGAACATCCAACCTTCATGACAATCCAAGAAGCTAAAATTTCTTATGAAGTTGTATACAAGTTGATAGACAAATGGGTTTGAGGATGTCGATTAGTAGCTCTCGACTCATTACTATCAACTGGAACTATCAAGAGGTATCCATTCTAAGCATGTTTTCTTCTTTTATAATTATCACTATATAATTTTAGCTCATAGAATTGTCAAAACGTTGCTTTCTTTCAAATTTTTATGGCCCTTATTTTCCCAAAGACAAGTCACATTTTCTTAAATCTATCAATAAAATTAGTCTTCTCATCTCGTTGTGATCTTCGATGCTATGGGGGGTTCCAGTTTGATAAAATGTTTAAAATAAAGAAGGTGGCGTTAATAACCTAGAAGTGGAATCTATCCCCTAAAGATGTCACGACATGTTCTCATTTGGTCAACTTCAAAACCATCAAAAACACTTATAATCAAAAAAATCAAAGAGGTGGCTCCCGGAATATAGCTTCAAACTTGTATAGGTGTCTAATCCAATGGATTGGTAAAGTGCTCAAAATTAAAAGTGTTCAAAATTTCTCGAACCCAGTGCCAAAACATAGATATCGTCATGTTGAATCCAAAAAAAAAACTTGAATCGCTCAAAACTGGTATCATATGCTCTCGATATCGCATTCTGATCGTTTTCCTAAACAAATAAAAAAAGTTTGTAAGTTGGTTAGTTACATTGAATGGGTAGTCCATAGGCTGACTGGCAGGGTTACTATGTTTCTAGGACCAATGGAATCTCACCTAGTGTCCTCATATAATTGGTAGAGATTCATGCATTTTGATAGGTTGTGGTTGTTATTATATGGTCCAATGGATGGAGTCCATGTGGGTTAATGGATGGCCTCCATGTGGCCTCCCAACAATGGTGTAAAATTTGGTTAATGGTCAAACGGGCTTCCCAAAGGTTTGAACGCGTGACTTGTGGAGTGGCAACATGGTGCTCTACCACCATGCCACCGGTGGTTCTTATAAACTATGGTGGCGAAGTTATTTATAAATTTTATGTAATGGGTGGTTGGGGGAAAAGGTCCTAAAAGGTGATCTAATACCAATGTATCAATTTCCCTAATCATTGTCAACTACCTTAATCATCTCAATAATACTTGTCAAATCTATCAATCTTTTGCAAGATTATATAAGTATTTTTCACTATGTCATGTCAAGGTCATATATATATATATATATATATATATATATATTGTGTGTGTCAAGAATGTATACAATGCATTTCACTTCTAGTATAATTTGAAGTCAATGATTGGGTTATTGTAGTTGGTCCTTCAAATTATTCAACTTATACACAATGAGCTTGTGGTGTGAATTACAGTGATATATTAATAACCATGGGTGAAAATACTTCCTTTTATTAAAACCATTATTCTTTCATGATCAAATCTTTTGGACCAAGATCGGAAGTCTTCTTCTTAAAAAAACCAAAGGATCCAAACAATAAGCCTGTGTAAGATACCCTAAAGAGTTATGCCCTAAATGACCTAAAGGTTGCAATTAGCCCTGCTCTAACTACCCAAATGCATCCCCATTTACCAAAAGAAAATTTGTAGTATAAAACCCTGACTTAGCATAGTATAAATGCTCCTTTAAAAAAGGTAAGCAATACTCTAGTCTAGGCATCCCTTCGTTGGTTTGTAAAACAATGAATGAAACTTTGGAACAGATTGCAAGATATGTCATGATTGTTTCATTAAATATGGTCGTATTTTACCTGCAATGAGAGTTTACCCAAGTGTATCCAAAACTTAACAGATAACACACTAAATTGCAATGAAAATTCTGACCTAAAGGCTTGTGTATAGGGCCGAAATTGATTTTAAAGATTTTGTTATAGCTTTGACATGGGTCTCTTCAAATCTTTGCTCCGTTCTAGCTATCTTGTGCCTCGTTTATCCTCTAATTGACCTGCAATTAATACGAACCATCTATCCAAAGGGAACAGAACCCTACCATTGTAATTTCTACGTCAATTTCTTTTTACGAGACGGAATATTTCTGAACATTTTTTCGTGAAATTTTGTTGAGTTTTGATATAATATTGGAGGTTCTACGTCTTTTTTTTATAACGTTTTGGAGGGGAATAATTAAGGGTTTCATAAGTTATATGTTAGAGAGCCTTAAATTATTTTAATTGTTGAATATTCAAATTATTATAAGTAAATAAGTAATTAATTTATCATAGGCCCTAGTTTGAATTAATGCTGCTGTTTTTGTGTAGGGTTTTAGGCTTTACGATTTAATGAGTTTGGAAATGCTCTTTTTGCGTAGGGTTTTAGGCTTTACGATTTAATGATTTTGGAAATGGTTGTAATTCTAGGCTTAAGGATTTAATGATTTTGGAAATGATTTTAATAAATTTGTAAGGGCTACCTAATATTAATGTTGGAGAGATTGAAGCTTCAGATAGCTCTTAAATATGTTAACTTATTTAATTAAAAACTAATAATTAGGTATTCTTAAATATGTTAACTTATTTAATTAAAAACTAATAATTAGGTATTCTTAAATATGTTAACTTATTTAATTTAAAACTAATTACATTGATTGTTAAGTAGGGGTTTGGTAGAGGAAATTAGTTTAGTAATTAGTGAGGGATGTCATTTTCTTAAGAATTTTTTAAATCACTAAACCCATTTTTCTTAATTGCATACCCACAACTAATATAAATATGCCAAGTCACCACCTCTTGGGGTTTTAGCCCAAAAACTAGAGTCACAAACTTCAATTGTGAATATCTCTCAAGCCAAGAGGCCTCTGGAGGTGTACCACATATCAGTGGAAATATATTTTTTAGGATAATATAATAACATAGATCTCTGACCAAAACCCAATGATTTGACTTACCAAAAGCCCTCGACAAAGTTGAGGTACATTCTCAGTCTAGGGATCCCAAACCCTAGGACTTGGGTTCTCAACTATCCAACAGTATAGATGTTGTCTTGATGTAATTTGATAATTACTAAGAAGTATTCATTATCAATTTGACATATGTGACAAGAGTTTTTCTCAAAGTCAAACCTAGTCAACTCCAATGTTGACATCAATGACAGCATAATCCAACAATCTCCCCTTCTGTCATTGATGGTAACACACATACTCCTCCTATGAGTACAAATCACCTTGACATCATGCTTCACCTCCTTCTCGATATTTAAATATCATTCAAAGGTTTTTCTCTCCCCCTTTATACATAAATGGAAAAGGGTTACTCCCCCTCAGAATTTTCTTCCTTCATGTGGACTTATTAACTTCATGTGCCCCCCTTGACGAGAGGCCTTCTTGCAATAGTATTTCAATGATGATCCATGTGAACCTGTGTCTTGTATATGCTTCCCTTGAAGAGAAGCCTTCCTTTGTGAACCTATAATCCTTCAATTATTCCCCCCCCCTAAACATATTATGAAACTTCCATCTTGTTCAAACTATTTCTCTATCAAACATATACTTTTTCCTCAAAGATTCCTCCTCTACAAAATTTGACGATTCAATGAGTCTGATTGTTCAAAATAGTGATTCATCTAATGAGTCATGTTTACTTGATTCCTCACAACCTATTATGAATCCTGAAAGAATGATTGTTGGGAATTTCTTGTCTTTTTGCACTTATTGTTGATCATGAACCTATTCTTCTTTTATTTTTTCATCCTATACCTCTTTCCTCTTCTAAACATTCATATTCTCATCATCACTATTCATGAATGATTCCATTTTGTTCTTGCAGTGACAATCTATGTGTCCATACTTGTGATACTTGTAGCTTTCCACATATGGACGGTACTTTCATTCCTAAGTTATGTTTCCATGATTATGACATTTAAATCATTAAATGTAATCCATAGAAGATTCCATGTAGTATTTGTCTTGAGAACCTCCAAACTTGCTTCTAGGGTTTTGCAAATAATATTTGTACCTACCAAAAACTTCACAATCCCTAGCCATATGTCAATATTTAGCACATAAAAAGAAATAACCATTCAATAAATGTGTATACCTGAATGGTTCATTCAGATGCAATCATCCTTTAGATTTGTACTTGTCAACAAATTTTCAATCCCTCGCAATATGTCCATAGCTATCACACACAACAACAATAACCATTAATAAACAAACATACATCGAATATTTTTCATTCTTCTTTGGAGGCGACGTTGTATTTTGTTGTAGTCATTTATTCTTCACTACATTGATCTCGTTCATTGGAGTTACAACGTTCTTCTTTGGATTTTCACTTTGATCAAATTTGTTCTTAGAATCATCCCACAAAGATGTGGAGCTTGTACCTTCATTAGCTGGAGCTTTACTAACTTTAATTTCCTTCATTTTTTCTTCTTCATTTTTCTTATCTTGTAAGTGATCACTGTGTGATCTCTTGATTTTCTTGTTCTCATCATGGGTTGCATCAAGTTCTCCTTGCTTTAGAGCAAGGTCTTCCTGAAATTTATCCTTCAACAATTTCCTTCTTTCTTCTACGTCTTCAACTTGTAGCTGATAAGATAGGCCTTTTAAAATTCTCTATTAAGTACCTGTATCTGTTCCTTTTGCTTCTCAATATCAACATTGAGCTTACTTATTTTATTTGAAGAGTTTTCCAATTCCTTTCGATTTTGGTCAACTGCGGATATGTATATTTGATCAGATTCCTTCCTTTCAATTTTTGCTTCCTGCATCTCTTGTTTGAGCCTGTTAATCTCTACAAAGGTTGTATCGAGTTATTTTTGCTTATGTTGGACTTTTTTCTTGAGGTCTTATGTCTCTGTATTATTGAATTCTTCCGATTGAGTTCTAAGGCTGTTAATCATCTTCTGAGACACTTCATTTCCCTCGATGATTTCTTTTGTTGTCTTCAGTTCTACTTCTTAAAGTCTTGTCTTTTCCTTTTTACTTTTGAGTTCCTTTAACACCTTTATCACTTGATTTTGAAACTCTATCTTACTCATTTCTCCAATATCTTCACCATAATTAGAAGGATCAAAATTTTCAATAAAATCTTGACCCGATTTCTTTGTTGAATAGAGATTGTGAATTTTTTCCCAAAGAGCTTTAATTCTTGAACATTAACCAACCTTTTTTTCACATAATTTTGAAAAGCATTCAAAATTACATTCATGGCCTTTGAATTGTACCTTTTATCTTTGTCAGATGATGTGTTTCTATAAACAACTAATTCTCGTACACCATGTGCCTACAAATGTACTTCCATCCTGGATTCCCATAACTAGTAATTATCTACATCAAAATCAGGGGTTGGTACACAATACTCACTTTCTTCATATTTAGTTATACATGTACCTTCTTTTGAAATCCTTGCAACCTGCTTCCTTTAATTTCACATATCTATGTTCTTAAAAATTCCTTCTATTGGTTAAGTTGTTCTGAAGTAACCAAGCTCTAATACCAATTGCTAGAACTAGTAATAGGGGAGTGAATCAATATTTCTTAGCACTTAGCACTTTTTCTTCATTTTCAGAGCATTATTTATTCTTCTGTTATCATTAATGTTATTATTTAACAATTATAAACAATAATTACTATGGTATACAACACCATACAACAACGCAAGAAGATAAAACAATAAACACAATTTTTTTTAGGTGGAAAACCCCCTACGATTCAGAAACTATCGAATGCTTCTATAGTAATTGTCTTCTTCTCTCTTCAAAATAAATATTAATTAAATAAATATTGCAACTACACTGAGGGAAGTGATAAACCCATAATTCAGAAGCCACAACTTGTAGGGTGCTACTAAACCCTAATATTTTGATTCAACCAGAAGGATGCCCCAACGCCTTATAGATTAGGCGATAACCTGATGAGTAACCCAAAAATTTGTTTACTAGTTGTGGTTGGAAAGAATTCTTCAGTGCCCTACTAGTTTATTAGCCATAATTGAATGGATGCCACACCGTCCTATGCAAGTCAAAGTGTTTCCTATCATGACCCTGTCACCCTGAAGCATTCTCAAGCCACAACCTGAAGGTGAATCCAATCACCTTCCTTTCACCACCCTGCCACCCTGATAACCCAAAAGAAAAAATTTCACATTTTTCACACTAGATCCCACTATGCTTTGAATAAATATATGAATGTTGTAGTCAAGAAAATATGTATATTTTCAAATTTTGGTAGCCATTTCCTACTGCACAATATTTTCCAAATTGGTCACTGCAAAATACTACTCATTAAACCCTGACTACCAACGCTGCCAAATCAACTGTCATCTGCACAAATTGACCATTGCACATCATAACTGAATGGGTGCACTGCTCAGAAAATGGCGATGATCACTATACCAAACTGCTTGTACTATTGCAAATTCTAAATGAAAATCTATGATAATGGCATGCTCCAAGATGCCTCAAGTCATCCCTATTTCCTTCTACAAATTCTCTCAAGTGTTTCCCATGGACAGCTACGAGAATATATATTTTTATTACTGATCACTATTCACACACTACTATCCATCTTCCCGTCAACATGTTGTACAACAAGATGAAATTCCCTCAAGGACATGTTACATGTAAGGTCATGATTATGTTACTCACTAAAATAGTGATAAGGATGTGTCACTTATACACCAACCAAGTGTCATATATATATTGCAACCCAAGGTTTATTCGATATCAAATATGTCAAGGTCATTGCTTATTATTATATAATAACTAACAGCTAGCATCTCAAATTTCATCACAATTACATCAAGGTCTGTAGGTCAAGTTAAGTCAAATATAAGTGTCTTTCATTATAAAGTACCTATATTTTAGGTATTTGTCTTAAGTATATGGTATTTTATATAAAATAAATAATGAGGTCACTATAAGAGCAATCAAATTGTCACATTACTTTGGTTCTAGGTCACTAGCAAATCATATTAAGATTATAGTTATATCAATGTGTCAAGCTTCTCTGAAATGTCAATCACAGTTAAGTGACACAATTAATTCATGTGTCTAGTCACATCACTGTCACGAAAGACTCACGTGTTAAATGAGTCAATGTATCAAATTACAATTATGGTCAATCATATGGCATAGACGGCTATTTCATATCACTGCTAATTGTCTCATTAACTCAGGTCATAAATTCTATGTCAAGTCAAAAGGTACATTCATCAAGTCAACACTTGTTTTCATATAAGAGATAAAGTTCATTACAACCCTAAAAGGTCATCTAACATCCATGTATCAACTTCCATAATCATTGTCAACTGCCTTAATCATCTCAATAATACTTATCAAATTTGTCGTTGTTTTGCAATACTATATAAGTATTTCACTTCTAGTAGAATTTGAAGTCAATGAATTAGTTATTCTCTTTGCTTCTTGAATTTATTCAACTTATACATGATGATATTTTGATGTGAATTACGGTTAGATATTGATATCCATGGCTGAACAAAATTCCTTTCATTGAGACCATTGTTCATTCTTGATCAAGTCTTCTAGACCAAGATTGTGAATCTTCTTCCTAAACAAGACCAAAGGCTCAAAAAAAAGGACTATGTACAATATCCTAAATATTTATGCCTTTAATGTCCTAAACACTGCAGTTATCCCTACTCTAACTACCCAAATGAATCCCCATTTACCAAAAACAAAAATTGTAGTACAAAACCCTGACTTAGCATACTATAAATTCTCCTTTGAAAATGTAACTGAAACTCTAGTCTAGGTATCCATTCGATGGTGTGTAAAATTTTGAATTAAATTTTAGAAAATATTGCAATATATATCATGATTGTGTCATTAAGGATGGTCATATTTTGTGTGCAATGATAGTTTAACCAAGTGTATCCAAAACTTAACAAATAAAAAACTAAATTTCAGTGAAAATCATGACCTAAAGGATTTTATACAAAGTCGAAATTTATTATTGAAGAGTTTGTTATAATTTGGAGATGTGTCTCTTAAAATATTCTCTCTATTGTAGCTATCTTATGCCTCACTTCTCCTCCAATTGACCTTCAATGAATACAAACTATCAAGCCAAAAGGAACATAAACAGGGAAAATTTTAAGGATGGAAGTTTATCTTAAAGATTAGAAACCTTGGCGAATCTTACTAATCCCCAATATGTAAATTGTAAATTCTTTTATGATATTTTTGTACAAATAATTATGTTTATAATTATTTTATATTAGTATATATAAAATTTTGGCTATTTTTAGGGTAAAATAATTTTATACTATAAAATTTGGGCGAATCAATTTTCAAAAAACTAGAAATTGAGGAATCTTTTTTTTTTGGAAAAGGAATAGAAAATTAGCCCACCTGTGAATATTAGCCCCTAAATTTTTCCATGAACATTAACCTTCCATTATAATTTTTATGTCAAATTATTTTTAGGTGACCGAATATTTCATAACATTTTTCCATGAAAGTTTGTTAAGTCTTGATAAAATTTGGGAGGTCTTAGGTCTTTTTTTATAAAGTTTTGGAGGGGCATAATTGAGGGCTTCATAAGGTATATGTTGGAGAGCCTTGAATTATTTTAATTGTTTAATATTCAAATTATCATAATTAATAAATATATCATAGGCCCTAATTTGAATTAATGATGCCCTTTTTGTGTAGGGTTTTAGGCTTTAGGATTTAATGAGTTTGGAAATGGTTTTAATTATTTTTTAAGGGATTACTAATATAAAAATTGGATAGATTGAATTTTAAATTACCTCTTAAAGATATTAACTTATTTAATATTTAAAAAAAAATTAGGTACCTTTAATGCTAAGGAGGGGTTTGGTAGAGGAAATTAGTTTAGTAGTTAGTGAGGGATTCCATTTTCAGTGCCTCAAAGATTTATACCCTTTTATTAAGACTTTATTAAATCAATAAAACCCTTATGTTTAATTTGGATGCCAAAAACCAAAAGAAATATGCCAATTCACCACCCCTTGGGGTTTTAGCCCAAAAACTCGGGTCACCAATTTCAATTTTGAATATCCTTCAAACCAGGAGGCCTATCAAGGCGTACCACATAACAACATAAATATATTTTTATGGATAACATAATAACATATATATCCAACACAAAATCATTCATCTGACTTACTAAGAACCTTGGACAAAGTCAGCGTACATTCTTAGTCCAAGGAACCCAAACCCTAGGAATTGGGTTTTCAACTATACAAAAATATAGTTGCCATATTGATGTAATATGAAAATTACTAAGAAGTGTTAATTATCCATTTCACATCAATGGCTGGTGTTTTCAGTCAATGTCAAACCCACTCAAATGCATGGGTTGACATCAATGACAATAGCATCCAACATAAAGATCTTGGAAAAATTGACTATTTTCTAGGTCTCGAAGTATAGAGAGATAATATTGGAATAAGGAATTACTGAGGGTGGGGGGGTGAATCAGTAATAGTGAGTTGCTTAAAATTTTAAGAATAAGACTTTAATTCTTTCCTCTATTGTTATTACTTGTGAGAGCATTCATACACAATAAAAATGAACATCACAACAAGAAATTGATATGTACATAAAATCCATCACAAGAGCATCATACACATATTGAAACAAGTATTTTTACGTGGAAAGCCAAAGGGAAAAAACCACCAATATGTTTGTTGTTATTATGTGAATTAAGCACCTTTTTAATTACATCAATTTGTTTGTGAGCACCCACTCAATGGAGGCATCGACCCCCTTAAGATAGCAAGCCCCGACTTTCCAAAAGGCACCAACCTCTTATGAATGTAGGCCACCAACTATTCTACCCATTGTTTTACCTTTCATACAATTTTCAAACAGAAAACAAAGGCAAGTACATATAAAGAGAAACACAAATCGGATTCACTGCATTATCATTTGTCTACTCTCGTCCCTCTACTTGTCCACTGGCTCTCTTAGCTTCACATATCAGCACCGACCCACTCAGCCCCTTTTTCCTGCAACATAGGAACACACAAAATATTTCGGCATCACGTACACACTTCACCTTTCCTCAACAACGTACTCATACACACAATTTTCCACCCTTCTCACTAGCCAGAATAGAAATTCCCCCACATTTCTCTACGTCAATCCCGGGTTTTGTTTTATTGTCACATAGTGAAAAATGGAGTTTCTGTCAGCCATCACTCTACAATTCACACTATCAGAGTGTACCTCTGCATGGCTCTCCATCATTTTGTTGTGTCCTTTTACTTGAATTCTTCCATTGTGGAATTAAATATAAGAATGGGCTTTGTATACTAAAAAAATGTGGTTGCAACATAATTAATTCAAATAATGGTCCATTGTGTGCTTCTTCATACTGAGAATTAAATATCAGTCAATATATACTCCCAAGAGGTTCTTCCATGCTTATTAATTTCTCATAGAGCTTGAAATGAACTTGATCATGGCTTCTCTGAATTATGGTCAAACCTCCAATCCCTAAGGTTTCATTCTTCATTTAATTCAATGAATCATGCATGGGATATCCGAGGTGGCTTACTTCAAGATAGGCCAAACACTCATTCTCTAAAAAATCATGATCCTTGTTGGCCTTGACTCAATGATATTAACAGTCAATATATATTCTAATGACCAACTATTTTGCCCTCATTTACTCTTAACTTTTGAATCATCCATCCTACATAAAACTATGTGCTAAAATTTCAGAGCCCCGCATATTATAACTTTATTAAGGTGATGTTATGAAAACACGAGATCCTGAAATTTTGATCCTAGCATTTAGCCCCTTTTTCTTTTATTCTTATTGTTTTTCCAGCATAGGACTGGGTGTTGTGACTGATGACATAACACTTAGGTGTTAATCCCTTCCGACTCCTATTGGGGTCCTATCTCCTCGTGTTCTTTCTCAAGCCCTTCTTTCTTTGGGCTCCATGACCGAGTCCAACAACATCAAAAATTTATTCAAATTTCAATTAGAGAGGAGTTATGAAATATCCTACCTCTGTAATACCCATGTGGCATCTCAATAGCACTTAGGTGCTAATCCTTTCTACATGCGCTTGGTTCTTTGGGCTCCACGACCAAGTGCTAAAAACATCATCGCTCCATTTATCATAAATTATTTAAAATTAAATTACGAAACCTCTGACCTTCATAAGTTTTGAAGTTCTGATAATTGTCTCCCTCGTATTAGAACTGGCTCAAAAAGAAATTAAACATGGGTTACAAAATATCCAACCTATGATATTCCGACCACCAAGATGATTTCATGTTCTTGTCGTTAACCCCACGTGGCATCTCCATAGTGGTGACACGTGTTACCATGATTCTCCCCATTAAACCAGTCAATGATGTTGAATATGACTTCTATGTGTCATCTATACAACCATGTCATGTTGATGTCATTTGGCACTGTCAACTCTTGGGGGCCAATCGACTGCTGACATGTGTCATGTCCGAGGAGAGAGAAGGGGTTCCTTGATTGCTTTCTTCCGAAACTAAATTGCTTCTCCCCATAACCCTAGGTGCTTTTAAGATAATTCAATTCGCAAGACGTTATGAAATTCTACAACTCTAAAATTTCTAGGCTCTTATATTCATACCTTCCCTAGTTATGAGATTTCGAGCTTTAGGGTATGAAATCCGGCCTGCTTTAGATTCATTGAGACTTGGAACCTCCGAGACTCTCACCCTATGAAGTTTTGAGGTTCCAAAATTCAGGGATCCAATCTTCAACCTATTATCGATTGACTGAGACACTGAAATTTGGCTTCATTCCTTGGTTCTGAAATTCAACATTATCCTAAGGACTTCAAGATCCTTACTTCAACTATCAACATGTTTTGATATTGAGATCCATTTATGGACTTCCACATACCATTGGAAACTTGTTTTAAATACTATTCCAGTGGAGAACGTTTGATGCAATCCTTGATCCCATTTTCTACCTGAAACATGGTTGCAAACTCTCTTCCATTCCATGGAGCTTAATGCTAGTTTGGTTGACATCAATGCCAACCTACCAAGTGCCACCAATCAATTGTACAATGTCAATCTCCCATTTGGCATTAATGACAACAACATAAGATCCCCGTAAAACTAGGCATGGTCTTCTTCATTGTTCATTTTCTTCGATGTACTAGTAATATTGACCCCCTTTGGCATCAATGGAAAAGGATGCTCGTGAAAACTCCCCCTAAACCACTGCAGCCTACTCCTCAATTGATCCCACATGCTTAGTCATTCCCAACACACATTATAATTGATTCATTTGGGAGGGTGAGTCACAACCCCTATCTATTTCTTGAGATATTGAAAGGGTTCTCTTTCTCATGGTTTACTACATATGTTTGCAAGTTTTTTTTTAGTGGCCACATCTTGAATTTGAACAATGTTATTCCCAACCTTCTCTCTTAAGAAATGAAACTTGATAGGGATGTGCTTGGTATTTCAGTGCATGACAGGTTTCTTAGAAATATTGATGGCAATGGGATCTGATAAATCTACCTTAATGTCCTTCAAGGTCCGCTTCATCCAAAGAATTTACGAGAAAAAAGTGGAAGCTGCAATATAAATTGCTTCAACAGTTGATAAGGAAATAGAGGCTTGTTTCTTGCTGACCCATTACAGTAAGCAGTTTCCCAAAAATAATGATGCACCAAAGGTTATCTTCCTATCATTGATACTTCCTTCCCAATTAACATTAATATAGGCCTTCAACTTAAACTCTCTATTTTTATCATACCATTGTCCATAAATAGTTGTTCCTTGAATATATTTGAAAATCATTTTGACACTAAACACATGAATTTTATGAGGGAAAGCTTGAAATCTCACCAAAAGAGCTACTTCTTGCATGATTTCTGTTCTCGAAGATGTGAGATACAACAAGATTCCTATCATTGATATGTACTCAGTCTAATTTACCAACAATGTCTCATCTTTTTTGCACAATTTGTAGCCTATAACTATAGGTGCACTAACTTTATTGCAATCTTCCAAACCAAATTTCTTCAGAGTTTCTCGTAGGTACTTGGATTGGGAGATAAATACCCGATGTTTTGACTGAGAAATTTTCAATCCTAAGAAGAAGGGAAATTATTCAATCATGGACATCTCAAACTCTCTTTGCATACATTTTGTGAATGGATGTCCCAATTGTTCCAGGGCACTTCCAACAATTATGTCATCCACATACACTACTAAAATTAGCATATGATCATCTTTATACTTTATGTATAGATTGATGTCTATAGTAAATTTCTTAAAGCCTTTTTATTGAAGGTATCAGGGCGGAAATGTGAAGTTGGGCTACACTTTTGTGAGAATTGGGGGTGGAAATGTTTTTTCAGCGATAGTTCGACTGAACTTTGTAATAAGTTCTGCCAAACTATTAGATATTTCGGCCGAACTTTATGAGAAAGTTTGGCCAAATTCATTCTTCCGTTTATATTGACGCACACTGACAGCATGGGAAAACAAAATTTTTGTCGGAGATGGGAAAACTGGCAACAAAAGTTTGGCCGAACTTTTAGTTCGGCTGAACTTTTACTCTTAAAATAGTTTGGCTGAACTAGTTCTTATAAATATATCACCCACGAAGTTCATTTGTTTCTCGTGTCTGTGTTTCTTTGCTCTGTTTCTTCATGAATTTTGTGTTTCTATTCTGTTCGTTGAATTGCTGTGGCACTGCTGCTGGTCTGGGGTTGCTTCCATCTGCTCTGTTGGTGATTATCTATGGCGACATCAAGCGAGCAAACTACCAGGTATTTCTCCTCCTCCTCTGCACCTTTATCAATGTGATTCACATGAAATCTACATGAATTATTCATTACCAATTATGATGACAATCACCAAGTTCCATTAGTACTAATTAAGCCTAGTGCATGTCATGCCAAGTCCAAAATGTTCTTTTTTTTCATATAAATTGTTTTCCACAACTTTGGTATCACTAATGTCTTTCTTGTTAAGATGATGCTTGGATGCCTAAGTTACTCCCACATATTTGAGGGCACTGTTGAAAAAATAACCTTGTTGAAATGAAAAAACCTCATTGAAACCTAAAATTTTCACTTCGTGACCTCTCTTGAATCACAATTTCCAGGGAACAACTGCTTCTTAGTCACCTCTTCTGGTTCTCCACCACTTGGTGGCTTGCACCTTGCTAGAAGAAGCCTCATTAGACTGTTGTCCACTCTTTTTTCTGATCGACGCTGCCATGCAAGCCCACCTCTCTTACGGCCCCGAATCACACTCGACTTCCCTTCCACGTGTAAGAAGTGTTCTTTTTTTCATATAAATTATTTTCGAAAAATTTGGTATCACTAAAGTCTTGCTTGCTAAGATGATGCTTGGATGCCTAAGTCAGTCCCACATATTTGAGGGTGAGGGCACTGTTGAAAAAATAACCTTGTTGAAATGAAAAAACTTCATTGAAGCATAAAATTTCCACTTTGTGACCTCTCTTGAATCACAAGTTCCAGGGAACAACTGCTTCTTGGTCTCCTCTTCTAGTTCTCCACCACTTGGTGGCTACCACCTTCCAAGAAGAAGCCTCACTGGACTGTTGTCCACTCTTTTTCTGATCGGCGCTGCCATGCAATCCCACCTCTTTTGTGGCTCCGAATTTCACTCCACTTCCCTTCCACGTGTAAGAAGTAACCTTGGGCTTTAGGGGAGTCCATTAGATTTGGGGGTTCACTTGCATATATAGGGATTTCCTTTTCTATGTTAACTTTGGACTATTACTGCAAATGTGCCTTTTGGAATTCTTGGTTTTAATTTGAGTTGATTGGTGTCATGTAGAAGTCAAGGCACTCATTGCTATAGAAATTTTGTCTTTACAACCAAGTGAGAACGAGAAACCAAAAAATTCCAAACAAAGCATATATGCTGTTAATTATGCTTTAAATTTCATTACCTTTTGCTGTAAGGTGTATGTTTAATCTCTGGTAGTATGATATGCATTCGATTGCTGCAGTTGTTACTGTTCCTGTGGATCCATCAATTTCATCCGCTCTAGCTGATTCTCGCCTTGTGCATGGAATTTTACCACCACTGTTAAGCTTATGTTGTTACTAAGCCTTCTCTCGATTCCTCAACACTGGAATGATTGAACTAGAATGATCTATTGATGTAATGTGACTACATATTGTCTTTTATATGGCTATAATGTATTTTTGTATGAGACAGAATCCGATCTTTTGTAATGTGACTACATATTGTCTTTTATACTATTGTAATGTATTTCTGTATGAGACAGAATCTGATCTTTTATACTTGATAACCTGTTATGGGTATATCAAGAGGATTTTGTATATGAACTGTTATAAATATTTGAAACAGGGTTTTTCCTCCTTTGAAAAAAGAGTTGAAATCATTCTTAATTCACATATGTTCAGTGGTGTCACTGTTTCACTTCCGATATTATGTTTCTTACCTTAATGAACAGGTGGAACTCTACTGGGAGGCCTCTTCGTTTTTTGACTCTTTGCTCATACTGTCAAATGCCATTATATGTTATATGGGCTACACTGTATAATTATTAGACTACATATCTTCATATAGAACTTGCAAATAGTATGATGGAAACCAAACATAATAATGTATTAGGACATCACAACTTTCTAATTAGTTATTAGACTACATATCCTCATATCGAACTTGCAAATAGCATGATGGAAATGTGAACTTGCAAATAGTATGATGGAAATGTGGATCTCATGACTCTTCATGATTAATCATTCTAGAAACCAAACATAATAATGTATTACGACATGCTCCTTTAACTTTAAATATTATGGTTGAAATGTGGATTTCATGACTCTTCATGATTAATGCTTCTAGAAATGAAACATAATTTAATGTATTAGGACATGCTCCTTTAGGCTTGGTGGAATTACCTTTTCTTTTTATTTCTCTCTTACACACACATATATATATATGAAGAGATGATCCCATTTTATTTTTTATTCATAGATCGAATGTCATTTAAATACAAGATTTATCATAATGTACAATGATTCATTCCATATTATTCATAAAAATTTTCATTAAAAAATGAACCCTTTAAATGATGAACCTAGTTAATGCTTCTTCTTCATGAAGAAGACTACTAGATCTTTCAATTTGAATTTGATCGGATGGTCCTTTGTTATATTTCTTGACTACTTCAAATTATTGACACAATCATATGCTTCTTGTTACTCTTTTTATTCCTTCCTTTTATTGTATTCCCCCCCTTAGATATTGTGTACTATCCCACATAGATATTGCACTCAATTTTGATGGTCCTTTGTTATCTTTCTTGACTACTTCAAATTATCAAATTATTGACACAATCATATAGATATTGCACTCAATTTTGATGGTCCTTTGTTATCTTTCTTTACTTTAAATTATTGACACTTGATCATATAGATATCATATAGATATTGCACTCAATTTTGATGGTCCTTTGTTATCTTTCTTGACTACTTCAAATTATTGACACAATCATATGCTTTTTGTTACTCTTTTTATTCCTTCCTTATATCTATTGTCCCTCTTATATAGTATGTACTCTCCCACATAGATATTGCACTCAATTTCATAGGCTCTTATTTTGAAGTCAAATATATTGTATTCTCCCCCTTAGATATTGTGTACTGTCCCACATAGATATTGCACTCAATTTCATAGGCTCTTCTTTTGAAGTCAAATAAGTGACAATAATTTACAAGAAATATCCCTAATTTGTTTCTCACATGTTCAAATGGTTCTCTAACAAGATAATTTACAAAAACTATTCCTAATTTGTTTCTGACATATATTCAAATGCTTCTCTAACAATAGGCTTTGTGGGTATGTATTCCATGTTCACTATTTTCTCAAAGACTTGTTGTGTGAGGAAGTGGTACTTTATGATGATATGTAAATAGTGATTGAAGGAAGTAGAATATTATATTTTTGAAATTATTATTACACTTGTATTGAAGCACTTAATAGATATATAGATTTACCTTAATTTCTTGTAGAGCCCATTTCATCCAGAACACTCAAAAAGAAATTTAATTTAATATCTTTTAGAGCCCATTTCATCCAAAATACTCAAAAATAAATTTGCTTTAATATCTTGTAGAGCCCATTTCATCCAAAACACTCAAAAATAAGTAACTACTATGTACATTCCACTTCTACTCACTCAAAAAGAAATTTACCTTAATATATTGTAGAGCCCATTTCATCCAAAAAACTAAAAAATAAGTAACTACTATGTACATTCCACTTCTTCTCACTCAAAAAGAAATTTACCTTAATATCTTGTAGAGCCCATTTCATCCAAAACACTCAAAAAGAAGTAACTACTATGTATTCCACTTCTACTCTAGATAGAGAAAGTAACGACTCTTTCTTGCTTAACCATTAAACCAAAGACTCTTCAAAGTAGAATTATACATTGTCCACTTGTACTTTTCAAAAGCCTAGTTGAATATCTATATGTTGTCATTGTAAATTTCTCACAAGTAAATTTGTCAATGTAAATTTCTTAACTTCTACAAGTTTCGTAGGCAAAGTCTGTAAAGGGCCAGGTAGCCTCTAGATCTTGTCTTTTATGAAAGGTGACATATCTAGTAAATGCCCCTACAGTCAATCTCTAGAATAGATCTAAATAGAAGTTCTTCATTTTAATATCCATAAAACACAACCACTTTAAGTTAAATTGTGTACATGTGTCATTTCTCCCACAAACTAAAGGCTTAGTCCCATTAATTTTAGATGTGAATTCTACCATGAACTTTTTAAGTCAAACTTTAAGATAAACCATGCACATGTCATTTGCAATAAATGTCAATTTAATATCTAAATTCACATATGTTCAGTGGTGTCATTGTTTCACTTCCGATATTATGTTGCTCTACTTGCTGAGAGTCGACAAAGCCTCGAAATAGTTACACATTCATTGGGCAAAATTGTAAATGTGTACAAAACTCTTGGGCCAATGACTGATACATTTGTAGAAGTGATGAGAAAGAGAAAGGAAATAGTAATGGGTCCTGATAAATGGGAGGATGTAAAACAAAGAGCTACAAAAAATATGGCGAAGTCAATGTTTAATTTCAAGGAAGGGCCAAAAATAAAAATGCTGAAGGTGCAATATTTCAAGCACCCAAATATAGCTCGCTATTTGTATGATAGGCACCTTGCGGCCTATGGAAGGCTCCCATGGAACGACAAGGTTCATGTTTATTTTTCACAATTGTTTTATGCAGAATTTGTTTTTGGTATGAAACCCAACTACAATGACCTCCCATCAGAATTTTTTGGTCTGGGGAAAGGTCAATTGTATGACCATAAGAGCGCTAAGCGAGATGTGGAGTTTCCTCACCCTGAGCCGCCATCGGTGAGTTGACCTTTTCGGGTCAAAACTCTGTGGTCAGAGATGGATGTGACTTCTCAAATAAGTCAAGAAGCAAGGGATGTCATGATCGACAATGTTTACAGTGGATTGCGTGGAGTCGGTGTTTGTCTAAATCGATAAAGAGCACGTGAAAATGCACGTGCCAATTTTGTGTATTGTACAGATGAAGATATTGAAAACATGAATGTTGAAGATCTCCGAATATATGAAAAAAATTTTGCAATGGTTTTCAAGACCTAATTCTTCATGAGGAAGAGTGCACGGAAACGGTATGTGTTAATGACCTTAGGGTTCAATTATTTTAATATGTATACATGTGTACAATTTGTAATAAATACATCTGTATGTACATGTATACATTTATTTGTATGTACATTAATCTAACAAAAATGTATCATTATATGTTAAAACACCATTTGTAGTTGTCACGCATGATGAGTGACGAAAATATAATATCAGGTTCGGGACCTCTGGTTCAAACAATGCAGATGGGTCTCACCATCAGGATATGTTGGCAAATGTTAGTGTTTTTTAAGTGATATTTTTAAAATAAATAATTGTGCACACATGTACATGTATGTATATATAATGATAAAATGTTTTAATAGATTCTGATTCCGTCCGATGTTTTTGGGATGGAAGTAACTTCTTCTTCCTTGGGAGATGTACCTTCTACTTCCTTAGGAGATGAGCCACAAGTATGGACAATTTTTCACTTTTAAAATTTATGTTTAAGTTATATATCTATATATATATATATATATATATATATATATTCCACCTCAAAAATTTCCATTAAAAATTGAGATATATATATATATATATATATATATATATATATATATATATATCTTGAGTTATTTTAAATTTTTTGAATTTAGGTTCCTATAGAAGATTTCTTTAATCCATGGACTCTAGCAACAAAGATAGGAACGTCCACACCATTTCAACCATTTGAACAAATTGTCTAACCTTTTTTTTAATATTATTGAAAATAAGTTTATATATGTACACGTGCATTTTCGTTTGAAATTTTTTAAAATATATATATATATATATATATATATATATATATATATATATATTTAATTTTACATGTATATTGAGAAGTTTACCGTTGCAGATGTTCCCATGGGGGGGAACTTGTAGCAGGTGAACAAACGGAGAGGGAACCTCATGAGGTATTGCATGATTTTTTTTTATATTTTGTTTTTTACATGAAGTTCTATATATATTCTCACTCATTTTTAAAACATCAAATTTTAATTTTCAAGTACATGTACATTGTGTACAGCTTTCCCATGCTTCACATGAAAGTGCGCAGATTGAGACCTTGATAGGAAAGATGCTACATCCATCTCTATTTGATGGACATGATTTGTAGGTTTGATTTCAAGATTTAGATAGTCTTAAATTTACTTCTTTATATTTTATCTAGATGCACTGTCATATATATATATATATAAATTGATACAGTTTGATACTTGTGACATCTACAATTTTTGGACATATTTTATGAGATCTACAATTTTTGGAAATATTTTATTACAGTGTTAATATAATTTTTTTTGTTTCAAAAAGTTAAGTTTTGGATGGTTTTAGTACTTTTGGCATGTGAATGTGAAGTAATGTTGTTATATAATTTGTTTGGTTCTTAAAACTTTTAAGTTTTGTATAATTGAACTACTAGTAATGTTGTCATCTATAAATTAATGTTTTGGTTTTATAAATTAATGTTTTTCTTCTGAACTACATTTGGCATGTTATGTAATGATGTGTTATAATTTGTTTTGTTTTTAAAATTTAAGTTTTTTTTTTCTTCTGAACTACATTTGGCATGTTATGTAATGATGTGTTATAATTTGTTTTGCTTTTAAAATTTAAGTTTTCGATGCTTGAAGTACATTTGGCATGTGAAGTAATGTTGTGATCTATAATTTTTTGTTAAATTAAAATTTAAGTTTCGGATGGTTTCAATCTACATTTGTCATGTGATATAATGTTAAATGTTTTTATTGGATAGTTGAACTATAATTGGCATGGCATGTGAAGTAATGTTATGTATGATATAATCAAAAAGTTTTTAAAACTCAAGTTTTGGATGGTTTCAATCTACATTTGGCATGTGATATTTAATGTTAAATGTTTTAATGTTGCACAATATATAATCAAAAAGTTTTTAAAACTTAAGATTTGGATGGTTTAAATCTACATTTGGCACATGTGATATAATGTTAAATATTTCTATTGGATAGTTGAACTATAATTGGCATGGCATGTGAAGTAATGTTGCATGATATATAATCAAAAAGTTTTTAAAACTTAAGTTTTGGATGGTTTCAATCTACATTTGGCACATGTGATATAATATTAAAGGTTTTTATTGGATAGTTGAACTACAATTGGATGGCATGTCAAGTAATTTTGTGATATAATCAAAAAGTTTTTAAAACCCAAGTTTTGGATGGTTGAAGTACATTAATCATGTGAAGTAATGTTGCGATATAATCAAGAAGTTTTTAAAAATAAGTTTTGGATACCATTTTAATCTACATTTAATGTAAATCCCTTTAATTTTGATTTAATGTTAAATGTTTTAAATGTAAATCCCTTTAATTTTGATTTAGTGTTAAATGTTTTAAATGTAAATACCTTTAATTTTGATTTAATGTTAAATGTTTTAAATGTTTTGATATAATGTTAAATGTTTTGATCTAAGTTTTCGATGGTTTCAATATACATTTGGCCTATGGAAGACCCCATCCGTAGACATCAGATGCGTTGTAGAAGGGGAGGTGGGGGTAGGGGTGAAGGGGGTAGGAGTGCTGGCTCTCACCTGCCTCTTTCAATCCATGACACAAGCGAGCACCCTCCTTCGGTAAGCAGTGTTGCACAATTCCACTTCACTAGTGCTATGGTCAGACCTCCAATTACGGTGACCATTTCTGTCTTTTTTCAGGAGGAGCCCCAAGATGAAGGTGCCTCTGGTTTCATGAATCAGTGGAGAAAGTCCATCATCCCAACCCATTAGCCCCAAGACACTAGGAAGTTGGCAACTCTTCCAGTCAAATTCGGCTCGACGAGCTCTAGCAGCAATGGTGCAAGCAGCGGTAGCTCGGTCTGTGTCGAGGAAAAGCTCAAAGACAACTCTGGCTCCTCTTCCACTTCAGAGAGCTCCTCCCAACACTCCAAGGCAGTAGCTGATGATCCGGAGGACTACAGTTGTCCAATTGTGGAGGATAATCCTCCTACACACATCGATAGCTAGCCTCATGTCAGGTCCTCTTTAGCTTTTTTGAACTTTTGTCATGTTTTGCAATCACTATGCTTATGAACACTCTATCTCTGCTGCTTTCCCAATATTGGGTAGCATCTTTTGGGCTATTTTCCCAGTCATGGGCAGCCCCTTTTCTTTTTTTCTTTGATTCAGACCCCCTCTGATTTTTTTGATTTAATAAAAAAGATTAAAGAAGTAGTTATATGTAAATCTCTTTAATTTTGATTTAATGTTAAATGTTAAATGTTTTGATATAATGTTAAATGTTTTGATCTAAGTTTTGAATGGTTTCAATCTACATTTGGCCTATGGAAGACTGCCATGTGAAGTATTGTTTTGATTTAATCAAAAAGAGTAAAGAAGTTGTACATTATCCCTTTAATTTTGATTTAATGTTAAATGTTAAATGTTTTGATATAATGCTAAATGTTTTGATCTAAGTTTTGGATGGTTTCAATCTACATTTGGCCTAGATGGAAGACTCCCATGTGAAGTATTGTTTTGATTTAATCAAAAAAAAATTAAAATTCAAGTTTTGGATGGTTGAAGTACATTTGGCATCTTAAGATTGCTTTTGATCTCTACATACTCTTGTTTGAGTGAAAAAATTTCCAATAGGAAGAACATAGCTTTTGTAGAACATATATATATATATATATATAGATCCAATACATATAACATTTTTCATCAATGCACATGTATAGAAAAGCTACTTTCAGTTGATACTAGAGCACGTGCATGTACCAAAACAATTTGTACATGTGCAAACACTTGCACAAATAACATAAGAAACTCAATTTTTAGTTGAGTACTGGAAGTTCTAAAACATATTTAATCCAAAGAGAATAAATTGTCGGGTAGTTCAATCAAAATAATTCCAATGGAATGCCATCTTTAATAATTCGTTCATGATCGGATTTTGACATTTTCCATTTCTTAATTTTCGTTTTTTTTCTTTGATTGAACCTCTATCAACTTTATGTGTGTTGCACACACCAAGTGACTATATTGACAACTTATGAAATCAGGTTCATAGTCTTCAAAGTAAACAAAATTCCCACTTTGATTAGTTTGTTTGAAAAAATAACCTTTCAGTATAATAGATCCTCTTTCATATTGAAATTTGTCATCATTATAGTTTTCTAATAATTTCATTTTTCGTTCAGTGCAACGCATCAAATAATACATCACATTTTCATCGTTGTCAATAGGTGCAATTACAGCAAAAACATCTCCTGCACAATAAAAAGAACTTAACAAAATTATACATATATTTAAATTTATTTCTAGATCTTTAAATCATTAGAAAGAAATTCAAATGTTACCTTCTCTAATCAGAAACTCAATCACCATCAGATGATATTGTAGTTTCCTCTAATATCATTTCTTCAAACATTGCAACAAACATTTTGTTTACACGAACGTCATTGGATGTTGTGTTGTCTATGCAAACATGACAAAAACAAGAAAGTTTTCTTTTATCCAATACAAACACATTTCTGGACGACTTTGTTTTAATTGAATGCAATTTTCTAATCCCTTTTATTGTTTCAACATCACTTCCAATTTATCTATCTACGTCTTCGATCCCGATGTGCCAGAAAAACCTTTATATGGAAAATTCAAAAAAGAATGTAAATATGATATCAAAATACAATCAAAGATAATCATTGCATGATAAAATCATATTTCCAATAAATATTAAATTGAATGTACCTTCACACTTCCCTTGATGGGTTAGTCTCATGGCTTAGAGCAGCGATGCACCATTGAACAAATTCTTTCACGTCCACAAATCGGCCTGCAGAGGGGTTCATTTGATATCTTTGAAGTTCTCGTTTTATGCATGCCTCTGCACCGTCATGTTCTCCTTTTCCATGGCCAGTCTGAAATAAATTCCAACAATATTTAATGCAGGTTTTCTTATGAAGACAACACAACAAAAAGAATGATCGTGCAGATTTGAATTGACCTGCGCATCCGTCTGACAATATCCAATGTTCATTGAATGTTATTCCATGATTTTTCAAGGAATCATAAATTTTTCCAAAACAATGTTGTAAAAAATATGTATCATGTGTACGATCGTCACTAATATAAAAGTGATATTCTTTAACGATATGTCGATTTTCATTCATGCTTTCTATATGATCGACGTTTTGTTCAGCATGTCTATATAGAATATGGTCGAGCATGCAAAATTGGTTAGAATGATAGTATTCACTCTGAATTTCTTTTCATGGAACAAATGTGTAGTTTTCTGCAAAATCTATCATTGACAAAATGGTCCCTAGTGGAAAAAATTCACGATATTTTTTGAATTACAAGTCTTGCCATCGAGCTCTATGGGAATGCTTCGTGTATTTGTAAATTTCTGCCTCAAACTTTCTCAAAAAGTCTATCACAAAAATTTTATCTTCTCGTAATTCAATTCTTTTAACACTATTTACACCTTGAATCGATGTATGGATATATTCATATCTCTTCCATTTCACTTTCATGTTGGACAATGATTTATCATTTATATCAGTACGATATTTGTTTTGAAATTTAGTCAAATTTCCACAATCATCGCATTTTTTACCACCAACACATTTCTTTTTGTAAAATAGTTCATCACTTTCTCTTTCACATAGAATTTGAGATATGAAATCACGGATAGTGGAAGGAGGAGGTGAATCCTTCCATAATTTTCTACCAAAATCAAGGAATGTGTCATAATATAACTCAAATTCCACATGATAACGACAACAACAAGTGTCGTGTATGATGATAGGTTTTACATACCATGGTTTTTTTTGAACAAAAGCACTGATTGAAACGTGAATTTCACGATTCTCTTCTTTGAACTTGTTGAATAACTCTATCTGAGTGGTTTCGAAGAAATATTTTTCATGTTCTTCGTATTGATTTCGTGCTATTCTTCTTCGCATCACATGCTTTGCAGTTGGCGAAGCACGCGAATTGTTCTTCCAATATTGATATATTATTTTTTTAACATTTTCTCCAATTCTATCTTTGTATGGTTGCCTAAAAATAGCTCTCCAACAAGCGAGTTCATCATTTACATCTATTTGCAGCGAGATTTCTGATGTTTGTGCAAATTTTTTCACGAGGTTCCTAATGCTCATGCCATAGATGTTACCAAACGATTATCTTTAGTACTTGATGAAACCATTGCCATATGTATTCCTCTACAAATAATTGAAACATTTTTTTGTCTAGATCTCCTAATTGAATTTATAGCACTACTTATATTTTCTATCACATTTTCCTTCATTTTTTTATCTTTGGTTGATTTTCGACTACCCAGTAGTGTCGTAGCTTCTTTTAATTTCCTTAATGATAGGAGACCTTTCAACATTTGAGCTTGAAATGTCACCTGCTCCTTTATGAAATACGTTTCAAAAATGCGGTTAACATGATATCATATATAATGGTCAGGTTTGTTATCTCCATATGTGTGACTGTCAACATTTTTTAACATCTCATCATCGGCACTGATTTCATCTGTACATATTCGAATAAATAGTACATAATAAGTTTACATATTCAATAAATAACTAAATTAATACATATATGTATAATTTCAATAATATGTGCATGTGTTTAATATATATATATATATATATATATACCTTGTGATTCAATTTCTTCACTTGAATTTCTTTCAATATTTTCACCATCTTCAATCATTGGTTCAATATCTCTTTCACTTTCTCTTTCAAAATTTTGTATCTCATCATCAATGTTTTGAGGAATATTTCTCTCTGTTTACATTGCAAAATAATTTTCTTGAATTAGTTCATCAAATAAAAACTAAGCTTCACATTTTACACTAGGAAAATTTTAAATATATCAATAGATCATAATATTTATATTTACATACCTGCTTTAATTTCTAGTTGAGGTTTCCTCCGGATGCGGATGTACATTAAGCACATGGGGACAATGGGCCTTGGCCATTTCCCAACGCACACAGCGCGTGCTGGCCAAATGGCCCTCCACGGCGCCATTAACATTGCATTCACTCCTCCCGCAGGCAGCATTAACTCTCCGGCATTCATTCCTCCGTGCCGGCATTACATTCGCCTTGGATCGCCTGGTTCAGGCATTATGAAAATCAGCTCATGGTCCAACGAGCTCACCGTCTCTCCGCGCAGTTGTATGGTTCCTCTAGGCGGCGCATGCCCTGCCCACTATGCTGAGCCAAGCGCTCGCACAGCCATAGGCAGGCGCTGTTCTCTTTATAGTTGTATTGAGTTTGCTCCGGAAGCGCATTTCACCAACAGCAATTTCTGCCCAGGTGCTTCAAGCACGTCTGCCCTGTTCGCTCCTGGTTCTACCATTGCTTCGGCTCCTCTCCAGCATAACGAGCCTTTCGAAACAGTGTCTCCAGGCTCAGCCATGCCGTGACTAAGGCAGCGCATGACAGCGCGTCGCGGAAGCACTCGAGGAGGCCTGGGAGGGGAGCGCCCTTCCTCCAGCAGACAATTCACTGATACTCCTTTCGTTTCTGACCATGGGCGTCCTCCGGCCTCCCTTTCGACTGAAATCTCCCATCGCTTCTCCTCCTCCGCCTCTCAGCCTGCTAGCAGCCATTATATTCGCCAGACCACGCAAAGAGCGGAGTTGAGGTTTGATAGTGCTTTCAACCGCCCTTCTATCACTGCATTCATCACCATAACTCTGCGTGAGGATGCCACCCATCGCCCTCCCACCTGGACTGCCTCCTCCCCTGCTCATTTTGACCCTCTTTCTGCCTCTGTCGAGCCTCGTTCCACCTCTGCTTCCACGCCTCATGAGGACTTACCCGAGCCTACTGACCTAGCCATTCCCCCCACTGTTCTCTCTTCCTTGCAGGTGGACGTTGATGCTGCACAGGGCGCTGAAGGCCACAACAGGAAAACTGAAGCAGAGGATCCTGAAGACGATTTCAGTTGCCCAATAGTGGAGGAACAGCCATCTCCTGCCACTTCCAACTGACTCAGCTATGTCTTGGCACAATATGGATTTTGAACTTGTTCATTTTCTTAGCAATGCTGGTTTTCTACAATGCATGATAGCTTACTGTTTTTCGATAAAGATAGTGCTCAGTTTTTGTTACTGTCTCATAACAATTATGAATATTCTACCGGGTTCCCTTCACAAGGGCGGTGATACTGTTATTACAAAGCTGGTTTCCCTATATGGGCAGCTTAGTTTTAGAATTTTGCTTGACTTTCAAGCCCAATTTCAGGCTAATGCAGCTGAACTGAGGCAGTTTTGTACTACTATCTTTACATAAATAGAAATAGCTTAATTTAGAAAAAAAAAAAAAAAATTCTAGTTGAGGTTGATTTTCCCCTTCAATATTTGAGAGTGCTTCTATCTTTCTCTTGCGAGATTTTCTTGTCTCTTCTCTACATTCCCCGGGGTCTCTTTTTCGATCATATTTTCTTACACAATTCCTTTGATTTCCCATGATAATAGATTATGAAGTTCAAAAAAATTCCCTCAAAAATTTAGACAATAACTCAATTAGAAAAAGCATCAAAAAAGATTTAATTAAAAAAAAAAACTCATTTTATTTTTTTTTCAAAAAATACATACTCCAATCCAAAACACTAACTTTAAAAAATCCAAGAAAAAAATGTCTTATAAAAATGAAACGAAGCTCAAAAGATTTACTTCAACTCAAAACACGTACTCTAAAAATTCAAAATTAATCCCAAATCTGTACTTTCAAAAAAAATGAAGAACAAAAAACATCCAAAAAAAAGTATCACATATCTCCAAGAAATTTCCTTTCAATGTACGTCCAAGAAAATTCCTTAAACCCAAAACAATTCTTTGCAAAATCAAACCGCCTCCAATAAATGTCTTCCAAAAAAAGTCATTAAACCCAAATCTCCAAGAAAATTCTTTAAACCCAAACCAAGAACTTTGTAAAATTAGACCAAATGTGTGAAATGTGCAAAAATTATGAATGATTTAGCGGCAATTTATATTGCCACAAAATGTTTTTTTGGAGGGGCTCCGCAAAATTTTCCGGCCGACAGAAAAGTAGGCAGAAGTTCGGCCAAACTTTGAAAATTTTTTTGGCCGAACTTGGAAAAAAAATTTGGCCAAACTATTAAGGCGTGAGACTTAATGGCCCATTTGCACACAAAATAATTCGGCCGAACGTTGTAGAAAAGTTCGGCCGAAATAACGTGTCACCAATTATGCAGGTCTGAGCTCTAGATAGGTTTCTGCAACTTTGGACTAATTAAACTCCATGAAACATTCTGAATTAACTGTCGAAATCAAGACAAGAATTTTCAGAATTGAATCTACTTTTAGGAAATATAAATTTTATGGAATTTCATGAATATTTACTAATTTTAATTAATTTCTTAATAAAACGGGTGCAAACAACTTCTGAGGGTCATTGTGATTCAGTGAAATCAAAATTATGGATCTCCCAAAATGCATTGTAAAATAAATTTAAAAAATTATGGGGCATTACATTGGTTCGTCATCTCTAATGGGTAGCTTTTAGATTTTTAGTTTATAACTTATATGTTAAGAAATTTCTTGCGTCGCGAAACATACTCAAAATATGTAGTTTTTTCATATTGGACCAGTTCAAAAAATTCTAGTAATTATGATATGCATCCATTGGCTTTGTAAATATGAAGAAACCGAAGTAGACTTTGTCTATATTGTTGTAACACATTTTTCTTTCTGAAAAACACACATTTTCAAAGAACACAACATTGCGTATTAACATGACTTCTTATGAATCCTTTGATTGTTAAAAAACACACACTGAAAGAAACGCTAAGTTGACATATCAAATGCGCATAAAAAAAATCCAAAAAATAAGTAATAGAAAGCTAACAAAATTTATGACAACTTTTATTTTTATCGAAAAATGAAATTCTAAACAGAAAAATTGTTATAGTTTGTAGAAAGTTGAAGAATCGAAAAAAAAGAAATTTTTTTTTCAAAAAAGGGCAAAAAGTGTAACCCAACTTCACATTTTCACCCATCATGCAATCCAATATTTCATACCAGACTCTAGGAGCCTGGTTGAGTCCATATAAGACCCTTTTTAGTTTGCACGTGAATCCTTCATTTTTGGTGAGCATGAATCCTTCTGGTTGTTCAATATTCACCTCTTCTTCCAGATCTCCATCGAGAAATGTAGAATTCACATCCATAAGATATACCTTGATGTGTTTATGACCGGAAAAGGAGGGAAACATTCTGATAGCTTCTAGTATAGCTACTAGTGTAAAATTTTCAACGAAATATACCTCCTCTATTTGGTCATACCCTTTGCAGACCAAATGAGCCTTGTTCCTAATTACTTGAACCTCCTCATTTATCTTGTTTTTGAAGACCCATTTTGTTTCTATGACATTTTTCTCTTTGGGTCTTAGAAAAAAATCTCAAGTGTCATTCTTCTTTATTTTTTCAAGTTGTTCATTAATATCTCTCATCCAAGACTTTTCCTTACTTACATGACTAAGATTTGTAGGCTCAAATTGATATAGTAGTGCAATATTTGCATAGCTTGAACTGCCAAAAATTGCCTCCTCATTTGAACACCAAGTCTTTGATCTCCAAGAATTTGAGTCTCGAGATGTTCTTTCTCTAGATACCTTGAAGGTGTTTTGGGCCTTGGAGTTGTGATTGTTTCTACATCCTCATTATTTGACTATGTTTCTTCATGATCTGGGGACCTGATGGCTGAAATATATTCTCCAAATGAGTTCAAGTTTGCTTTGGAGAACTCAGGTTGTGGAGATATTTCACCTACTACTATATCAATGCAATCCTGAACCCTCATTTACCTTTTATTGTAACATATATATCCATTACTTTGACCACAGTACTCGAGTAATATACCCACATCAACGCATGAATAAAGCTTTTTTGGATTGTTATAATTCCTTTTGATAAATCATTTTGTCCCAAACACTTTGAAATGTTTCATTGATGGATGTCTTCCCTTCCACAAATCATAGGAATTTTTATCGCTATTATGCTTGAGTTTTGTTATCTTGATTATGTCTTGATAGAGAAAGTCCACATTTGATGTTATTTTTAGTTTTTCATTTCCAATTCTCCTTATCCTTTTCAAAATCTAGCTATCAAGTATTCTGGAACTTAGATGGGTACTCAATACTGCTTCTGCACTCACTTTCCTTGTGTAAAATATTATTACATTTGAAACATTTAACATCAGTTATTCGGGGAGAGAAGACATTTATATTTCTAAGAGGAGATTTTTGAGATATAAAATTGTGATACTTATTGTATATGGTATTTTCATCTCTTTCAACTTTGATCTTTCTATAATCAATAACCTTATGTCCAAAGATGTGACATTTATAACAATAAACATAAAATAAATAAGTGTACCTATTGTTGGGAGGTTCATGAGTTTGTGTATGAAGGTACCTCTGTTGTCTAGTTTATTGATTCATTATCTATTGTTATGGCTCCTTGGGGTGAATGGAGTTATTATTCTAGTGATGATCTCCTCTTTTCCTTTCCACCCTTTTCTCTTAATTGATTCTTTCTTGATGATTATTTGCATAGCTTCGTGGTTCCTCAAATCTCACAGACATAAAGTTTATCCTTCCCATAGAAGATTCCTATGGTCTATAGTATCCCATGCCTATTTTGTTTTCTAAAGATGTTTGACTATGTAGAATAATATATCTTTCTTATTCCCTCTGCAATTTTTTCATTTCTACCTTTCTCGGTCTCTGCTCTCTCAAGATCCGTTCTCAAGGAGACGACCTCTTCCTTGAGACTCTGATAATTTTATTCCCATTCATGGATCAAATCATGGAGTACTTCTTCCTTTCTCTTAGATTCTTATACTTTTAATTTTAAGGATATAATTTCATCTTTGCATTTTTTTTATATTTTTTCCTTATTTAAGTTAAACAACTCTAGTTTTAAATGCTTGTTCTCTTCTTCTATTTTCTGACATGTTCCCTGTTTTTCTTGCAGTAGAAGGGATAAAGATAAATATTCATTGTATGAGTTGTACATACCTTCTTCCACACACTACAGTTGTCCTTTCAGTTTCCTGTTCTTTTTCCCAACCTTCTTTAACTCATAAAGATAAATGATGAGTTCCCCTTCAAATTCCACTACTCCTACTCCTTTTTCTTCCTCTCCAGAGTCAATAATATTTTGTTTCTTGGATTCAACATCAAATTCCATGAGTAAATATTCATTTGAATTTTTTTCTAATGAGTTATCGATATTTTTGGTGTTGAGATATCCTCTTTGGAGTAGAGCCCATGTTTTATTAAATAACTTCTTCTTCTCATGTTTTTTAGATTTGTTTCTAAATTTTTCATCATCTTTCATTTCCATCCTCTCCTTATAAGGGAATTTGGAAGAAATTTTTCCAACTCTTCCATAGTCAAAGCATTTAAAGGGAAAATTCCATTTATACTTTCCTGAGTCACGCTTTAGTTTCCTAGAAAATTGAGCCAACTCTTGATCATATTCACAACTAAAGATATATTGATGGACTTTGTGCTCTTTGTCCTTCTTGGACACTTTGAATGTTGCCTCCCTGGGTTCATACATCTCTTTCCTAATCTCATGTTGTAGGTTGTGAGAGTACCCAATAGCTGATCCATCTTAAGATTATTTAAGTCAACCATATCTTCAATGGAAGAAAACTTGGAATTAAATCTCATGGGTATATATCTTAAGAGCTTTTGAACAATTATATATTCTTTGACGTCTTCACCAAGTCCTCTAATAATATTGGTTACTTCATCAACCTTGAGGAAGTATTCTGCTATACTTCTTCATTCATTTTTAAGATTTCAAAGCACATTATGAAGGTTTGAAGTTTCATATCATTCATGACTTTGATTGAGCTTCACCCATACTTTCTTGGAAGAATTGCAGAGCATAACCTTTAAAAGTTTGGATTGACTAAGGCAAAATAAAATGGAATTATTGGATTTACTATTATTTCCATACATTGTTTTACCATCTATGTTAGTGGGAGGAGAATAAGTGATATCATAATGTACTAGTATGGAGGTCCAACCATATCCTCCTAGAGACATAAGATAGGCTTCCATGCTTACTTTGCTGAAGACATAGTTTGCCCATCAAAGACTGGTATTTTTCTTAAGTAAGCCTCCTAACTCTCTTG
This sequence comes from Pinus albicaulis, assembly GCA_034641835.2. NCBI lineage: Eukaryota > Viridiplantae > Streptophyta > Pinopsida > Pinales > Pinaceae > Pinus > Pinus albicaulis. Next base: position 899,020,929 of record CM076571.1, on the reverse strand, counting down.
GTTACACATAATTCCTTATGGATATACCTTCCAGTGGTTAGATTTTTCCTAAAGGAACTTAGCTCTGATACCAATTTTTGGAATAAATAATTACCGGGAGGGGGAGGTGAATCAGTACTAGTGAGATTCTTAAAATTTTAATAACAAGTCTTTAATTATTTCGTTTATTATCAGTTACTTGTGAGAGCATTCATACACAATAAAATTTAAAATCAAGACAAGGGGAATTGACATGTGCATACAATCCATAACAAGAGAATCATACACATATTGAAACAAGTATTTTCCCATGGAAACGCAAAGGGAAAAAACCACCAATATGTTTCTTGGTATGATGTGAATTAAGCACCTACTTAATTACATCAATTTGTTTGTGAACACCCACTCATAGGACGCATTGACCCCCTTAAAATAAAAATCCCCTAATTTCCAAGAGGCACAAACCTCTTATGAAAGTAGGCCACCACCTGCTCTTCCCACTGTTTTACCTTTCATAAAATTTTCAAACTGAAAACAAGGGAAAATACATATTCATATAAGTACAACTATGATTCACTGAAGTATCATACTTCTACTCTTGTCCCTCTACTATTCCACTAGCTCTCTCAGCTTCACATAGTAGCACTGACCCACTTAGACCCTTTTCCTGCAACATAGGCACACATAATCTCTTTTTGAAGCATAGACACACTTCAACTCTCCTTAGCAATGAACACATACACACAACTTTCCACACTTCTCGCTAGCCACAATATAGCTTCCCCCACGTTTCTCTAGTAGAATAGTAGGTTTTTTTTCATTCCGACATAGTGAACGATGTAGTACTTGTCATCCATCACTATGCCATTCACACTATTGGAGTGTACCTCTGCATGTATCTCCATCTTGTTGTTGTGTCCCTTTACTCGAATTTTGTTTTTGCAACATTAAATAGAAGAATGGGCTATGTACACTCACCAACTATGGTTGCATCATAATGAGTTATAATAATGGGTCACTGTGTGATTATTCATGTTGATAATCAAATCTTAGTCAGTCTCTACTCTGAGGACGTTCTTCCATGTTTATTAATTGCTCATAGAGATTGAAATCAACAACGTGGCTTCTCTGAACTCTAATTAGACCTCTTGCCCCCGAGGATCTATTCTTCATTTAATTCAATGAAGCATGTTTTGGGTCAATTTAGTGAGTAAACTAACACAAGTATTTAATTATCAATTTGGGTTTGTAAACTTGGAAGCATGTCCAAAATATATGGATCTCATATGTAGTAAATTTTTAGAAGACAAAATTCATAAACTGAAAGAAATGCATATTACAAATATATTCTAGACTCTAAAATTTAAGGGAATTCATATTACAAATACAAAATCTAACTAACTAATTTATGCTTCAATAAGTAATAATTGAGGGAAGAGGATCTTAACTTAGGAGATCATGTTTGTCTTTCCCCACCATACTACTTTCATGAAGAGAAACCAAATAACTAATGGATAACAATTTATGTTGCATAAAAAGTAGGAGAAGAGGCTCCTAACTAATGAGGTCCATGTTTTCCTTATTTACAATTATATTCATCATTGTTACCATTACATTAAAACTAAAATTTCAAGAAATAACTCAAACAAGGAAAAGAAGATGAATTTTAGTTGTTGTTATTTGATCATATAGAAGGAGAATTTAAATTAAACTCTTGTTTGTACCTTCATATGTAGAGTATAATTAAACAAAGAATCATCAGCAAACATAATAAATCTTCACACATCTAAATGACTGAATAAATCTAAAGCAAAACTAGTTCATGAAAATTATGCTAAATTAAGCAAAAAGTGTACTTAGCTTGGTGTGGGGGCCCTCCACCCTTGCCTTGAACACTTGAAGAACTTCCCAGCTACTGGAAATTGATTCAATCATCCACAAAATTGAATAGAAAAAATAATATGGAACTGGCTTCTCAAATTAACTCACAATATTCAGAAGTTTCAATTTGAAATTATACAAATTCTCCATGCTTGAACGGTTCACAAGCTTGGTTTAAATAGAAAAATGATAAACAAATTATGCTACAATGTCTCTAACAATGTTATCCATCATAATCCCATCCATCTAGGTCGAAATCATCCATTTAGTTACAGAAAAGCTATAAAAATCCCCAAAAATACTGAGTCTTCCCTTTTTCCTTGGGATTTCTGAAAAACAAGTCATGTTTGACGAGCGTTGATCGGGCTTGTTTGTGCTCAGTTTAACTAAACCAATACATGATTTTCCACCCATGGTTCCCAATATTTCAAAATCTATTCTTCACTCATGCCTAGATTTCCTGAACATATTACTTCCATGAAGCAATTACAGGGATTTTCAATTTTGTCGAAAAATACTCTTAAAACCCAATTTTTATAAAAATATCTGAAAATTGAAAAACATAATTTTTTTACCTTAGTTTTCATAACAAGGTCAAAATAAGGCATATGTGGCTGATATAAGGTGGAAAATGATAGAAATTAGGTGGATTTTTAATAAGAAAAATTGACCAAAATTGAGGGTAACATCTCCCCCTCGCTAATCTTCAACCATGTCCTCATGCTTGCTTTCTCCTCTTTGATCTTCTGAATGATGATGTGTCCAGTATCCCCGATCCTGTATTTTCTTTTTGTGAAGCTTGAAGAAGACAATATATTCCCTCATACCTTCCTTCCTTGTATATGTTGGCCTTTACGTTTTGCCTCTCATATTTATATTGTCATGTTCTCTTCTCTTTGAGCCATCTATAACCCTGTTTGGAAATGAGAGTGTTATATGTTTCAAGCTTGCAAAAATTTTTGGTAAATTTATCATATTATTTGGTTATATTTTATTGTTTTCTTTGTACATTTTTTTTCTTTCTTCAAGTGATTTTCCAAAATCTTGTTGACCTCCAACTCCCTTGTCAAATCTTCTATTTTCTTGAGGTGTTCTTCTTGTTAGAGCTCTCTTTCTTCTCCCACAGTCTCTTTGGAAAATGAATGTTATCAAGTGGCTCCTACCCATGCATGCTCAAAGTAGGAATCCTTCTCTAAAGGCTCTGCTTGGACATCTCTTTCCATTATTTTCAATATCTCATTGATTTGTTTGGATGATGTTGGAGGTTCAACTATTTCTACCTCTAGATATTTTTCTTTTTGACTTGGTTCTTCATGTATTTTATTCCTAGGCTTCGTAGGAACATATAAGAAGGATATTTCTTTCTCAATCATGAAACTATCTTGTTTCTTCTTGGATATTGTTCTAGGATACATTTGAGAATTAATAATGCTTCTAGCCACAGGCATTTCCTCAAATTTTTCCTCCATAGTTTGTCCCTCAAGATGATGTTGAACCAAAAATCATCTCCAAATAAACCCCTTGCTTCTCACATGATGTTCTACAAGTATTTTTATGATCCCTTGATGATATATGTGTGCTTATTTTGCTTCAATTTTATTTTTAACACCCTCTATCATTTTTTTCAAACTCTTTGAGAAGAAATAGCGTAGATTAATCTTGGATTCCCCTTTCATGTGTTGAAGTAGCCTAATGTGGTAGAGATAGACTACGCTGAACTCGTTGTCGTATGTAAAATACCTCTGGATGATAAATACTAGTTCAGACCATGGTTCACTCAACCAGTCCCTTGGGATTCCTTTTTCTCTATCAAAATACCCTTTTTTTTGTTTTTCTAAAAGTAATGTCCAACCTTTCTCTTTGAAATGTAAGCCTTTATGATATTCTTGTCCTCCTAATGGAAGGTATAGAGCTTGTGAAAGGAATTTTTGGTTTAGTGGTATTGAGAGGTCACCCACTATTTTTTGTCCCTGTTCATAATGGTTTATGAATTCTTGTGTAATCTTGTCATTATGGCTATTAAATTTATGAAGGAACCCTATCAATCCTCCTTGATACAATTTCTCTATGGTTTCTTTGTCCCAGTTCTCTATCTTGAATTCCTTTGGATCTATTTTTTTTTTCCATGCTCTCTATATACCAATTAATGTACCCTTGGATAGTTAACATCCTCATCACAAAAAAAATACATCTATATATATACCTCTATCTTTTTATTCATTCATTTTTCATTCATGGATAATGGTCATGGAAATTAGGCTTACTGGTTCTCTGAATCTCCTTTAAAAAAATGAAATTATTGCCTTTCTTGAGTCTTATTCAATCCTTTGTTCTACTACAAAAAGGAGTCCACTTCTCTTCAAAACTGATCAAAAAGCACTTTTCTCTTTGTGTAAAAATACCATAAAAACACTTTAAAAATGCTTTTACTACTCCATAACTCATGCTTCAATCTTTGTTTTGGCAAAAAAATTATCAAAAATCCCTTCTCTATTTTAAAAATTCTCACTGTGCATATGAAAATAGGAAAAATTTTCTCACTGTATGTATGAGAAGAGGGAAAATTTTCTCACTGTGTGTATGAAAACTGCATTGTGTGTATCAAAAATATGAAAAATAGGACTCTTCGTTTTTCATATGTATCAATTTCACAACTATGAATGAAGGAATTCATGATTCGAGCTCGATTACCTGATCTGGAAGAAAACTTGTAGATGTATATGAGTTAATAACTCGTGATCCTGTGTTTAAACAATGTCATTTTAATTATAACTCCTCTTCAATATCTCTGAGGATTCACTCATTACATAGGTGGAAAATTTGGTTTAATGGTGGCAAGGTTTTGAATTCATAAATGAAGTTTAACTCCTCATAAAATGACACATATTCAACCAATATATCGAGATCAACTACCTCTGAAATCCATTCAACTATTGATAGAAATCCGGGAGTATTTTCTTACCTCTTCTCTTAGCGTATTTTTTGGAGTTTGTTGGTAAGCTTGGTCAACTTGGCAAAGAGGAGATCTCGATATTCAATCCTCTCGTTAAAACCGATGCAATCCTTCCTTATTTCTCCACAAACTTCTTAGTATTCTCTCCTATTTCTTATGCAGCTTCTTCTCTATCCAGGGCTTATTTTTTTTACGCAACCCTCTCTTTAGTGTTTTCACGTTTATTACTTGCTTCCTCCTTCCATGAGGGTTCTATATGAGTACATGTGAGTGCACAACATTACTCTCTCCTTTTGAGCTTAATTTTGGTTGTGATGGTGGAATAAAGGCTTAAGACAGAGCTTGGTTTGCGTTATAATGGTGAAAGATAGCAATAGCATTTTACAAAGTTTGTTTTAATGTGTTTTGACATTTTACCACTCCAGCTCGCACTCACACTTGTGTACCCATGGCTGCCCATGTGTCTTAATTTTTACTGCATTATTCTACCTAATGTACATTCCTAATTCCATGGTATATATGCCTATCTTATCACTGTAATTCTACATTAACCACATTATGTGATGTTTATTCTTCTTTCATGGCTTCGTTCCTTGATTTTCATGCCCACCTTTTTTTGTATTTTCAATGATACATATGTCTTTTCATCCTTTCCGCATGTTTGCATGTTGTATATTTCATTTCATACAGTTTTTCCTTTCGACTCTTATGTTTCATTTCATACATTAGCCTTTTCCATTTTATATGCTTATTACTAATTTGTTTTTGAAATGACCATATGATAGGTCATTTCAAAATCAAATTTTATTATGATGACACTAACTCTTTGTGGTTTTGTAGGCAAGCGAAAATTCCTTATGGGAAAACTTTTGAGCTTCAATATTTCATCAAAAGTGCTTATGTTTATGTGGGAGGATAATGTAGCGGTATATGGGATTAATGTAGGAGATTTATATTTGGTTAATGTAGGACTATGAAATTTTTAATGTCGAATGTATGGTAGGGTAATGGATATAAATAGGATTATGATGACGGTAGGATAATGAGTGTAATACCATTATGATGAGGGTAGGATGAGGTTAGTGGAATATAAGTAAGATAAATGTAGGATGTAAGATGATAATTGTAGAATTTAGGATGATAAATGTAATAGGATGCATATCCATGTTAAATTAGTTTTAACAATTCTAGAATTTTTTTCAAAATCAACGATTCTAAGAACATTTTTTTTTACACTTACAGTATGTTTACTTTCGCAAAATAGCTTGATTTCAATACTTGCTTAATGATGACCTTTTTTGGTTCGTCCATACTTGAATCATTTTAATGATGATGGTTCTTTGGAGATGAATTATGATGGAATGTAGACACTTGTAACTGCTTATTTGAACCTCTTCATGTAGATTATGTTGTTTCATATTCTTTTTTCATATGATATTGATTCAGGTCATTTCTAATGAATATTGATGCTGTTCAGGTCCATTCTGCAATGATATTTTTCATGATGTTTGAAGTCCCTTCTGCAATGATATTTTGAATGATGTTTTAGGTCCCTTATGTAATACAACTTCTCAAACTAATTGCATAGTTTCATTATGAATCTCCCCCCTTGCTTATGTTAATACTTGTCCTAAAGTCTTGGAATTCTGGAGGATTATTTCTGCAAAATAAAACTAAATTAAAAGTAAAAGAAAATAGTGAATTCATATTGGCCAAACAAGTTGGTTTTACGATATGAATTTGAGTTTGTATTGTGCCAGTTTCCTGCATTTTCACAACCAAACTCCTTTATTATTATTATTATTATTATTATTATTATGGAAGTAAGGAAGGCATATCACTATGTTGTTCCACTATTTCCATATTATTTTATGTTCAGACTCTTTTCAAAAAGTCCTTTTTTATTGATAGGCTTATTATAGACCTTAAGCCTATGTCCACTGACTAAAAATGAAATTGTTGCTTCACCAATTGTTTTTATTTTAACTGCTCCATTGTAAAAAATATCTTCTATCTCATTTAGCCCAAGCAAAAGAGTTGTAAACTTTGCTTTGAAATATTTGAACTTGGACTCAAAAAGTAATGCCCAGTCACTTTATGAAAAAATTTATTTGAATGAATATGTCATGCCATTCGATTCTATGATGTTGCACTAGTGTTGTATGCTACAATGCTTGTTGTCTTATTTCATCTAATTCATTTAATTCCATGACTCTCTTTTGTTGTGCTTCAGATAGTTCCAATCCAAATTTTGATGCAAGTTTATATGTATGAATTTGAAATTCAATGGGTAACAAAACTTCCTTACCATATACCAACTAATATGGACTGAATCCAGTTGTATTTTTCCATGTAATTTTGTATGCCCATAGTGCATATCTTATCTTTTCTGACCAATCCTTTCTGTGCATTTGCACTGTTTTCGTCATAAAATTTTCTAGGAATTTATTAGTGGACTCTACTTGTCCATTTTCTTGGGGATGGTACGGAGTATATTTTCTATGTTTGATTTTATACTTTTTCTGTAAGATCCAGACAAGTTTGGAGGTGAAATGTTCCCCCTATTCTGTAACAATCTATCTCAGAACTCCAAATATGACAAACATTTACTCAAAGAGGAATGAAACCACTATTTCTTTTGTTTCTCTTGCCACTCCCTTTGTTTCTACCAACTTTTTAACATAATCTGTGCACACTAGAATTCACTTCTTTCCATTTAAAGGCAGGTTAGTTGGTCCCGCAAAGTGCAGAGCCCATTTTTTAAATGGCTCTATGAGTACTTGTGGCTTCAATGGCATTTCCTTTGATATTATAGGTCTTCTAGTTCTTTGGTAGTTGACACATATTTTAACTTAGGCTTTAGAATCCTTGAATATTTCTGACCAGTAGTAGCCAAGTTTGAGAACCTTGTGTGATGTCCGCTTGTCTGCAAAATGTCAACTACATGGCTCATCATGTCATCCTTTCAAAATATCTAGAATTTCATCTTCTCTAACACATTTTCTTATTAATCGATTAGAACTAAAATAAAATAGGTCAGCATTGACCCAAGTATATCTAGCATTTTCTTTTATTATTTTTCTCTTCTATTTATTGGTGAAATGGGATGATAATATTCCAGATGATAAAGAGTTGGCTACATCTGCAAACCATGGGGTTTTAATTGCTATAGCAAACAAATGTTCATCTGGAAACTTATCTGAAACAGGAATTGGATCACCAGGTGATTGAAGCCTTGATAGAAAATATTCTATTTTATTATCTTTACCTGGTCGATCTTGAACAATGATGTTAAATTCTTGCATTAATAACAACCATATAGTAATTCTGCCATTTGCAATTGCTTTATTCATTAATTATTTAATGGCAATGATCCATATCAATGAATACTTGATAGCATGTAATATAATTCCTAAACTTATTAGCTGCATGCACAACAGTTAACATTTCTTTTTTTGTGACTGTATAGTTCAATTCTGGCGGTGTTAAAATTTTTCTTATGAAGTATATGGCATAATTAAAATGACTTTATTTTTGTCCAATTGATGCTCCTATAGTTGTATCGAATGCACCAGTGGATATATGAAATGGAAATGACCATTTTGGTCCCCGAAGAATGGGTGCAACTAATAATTTTTCTTTAAATATTTGAAATTCATTTTGATAATTTATTGTCCATTCTAACTCAACATCTTTTGCAAGTAACTTGAATAGAGGTGGGGCTATTTTACTAAAATTTTCAATGAATATTTTTTAATAGCCTGCATATCCCAAAAAACTTCTTACTTCTTTCTTTGTTCCTAGTGGCATTAAGTTCACAATGACTTGTATTTTTGTTGGGTCCACCTTGATTCCTAAAGAAGAAATGTGGTGTCCCAACACTATTTCTTTAGTTAACATCATAAATAATTTTTCATTGTTGAGGAATAGGTTTGTCTCTATGCATATTTTTAAAACTTTTTCAATATTATTCAAACAATCATCAAATGTTCCTCCATATACATTGAAATCATCGATGTAGACCTCTACACACTCATGAATTAGATAAAAAAATATTGCAAGGACTTCTCTTTGAAAATTAGTAGGTGCATTACATAACCCAAAGGGAAAGACATTATACGGATATGTTCCCCATGGAAAAGTAAATGTGGTTTTATCCCGGTCTTCCAATGCTATCTTAATATGATTGCATCCACTAAATCCATCAAGAAAAGAAAATAATTTCTTTCCAGCTAACAAATCTAGTACTCAGAGAATAAATGGTAACAAAAAATGATATTTCAGTGTGGCTTTATTCAGTTTCCTATAGTATACACATATTCTCCACTTTCCATTTTTCTTTGGCACCACAACTAAGGGAGAAACCCATTGACTATCAGAAATAGGATAGATGAATCCAACTTGTAAAAATTTCTGCAGTTCCTCTTTCACTATTCCTTTCATCACAGGATTCATTATTATTTGTTGTTGTCTCACTGGTTTGATATGATCATTAGTATAGATATTGTGAATACATGTTTTTGGATGAATTCCTTGCATGTTTGTATAATCCCAGGCAAAAGATTTTCAATATTTTTATAGTAAATTACCTATTGTTGTTGTGATGATGGTAAATTATTAGCAATATTCAAACTCCATACAGGATTAATTTAAATGATTTTACTTTGTGAATTGGTAGTTGAGTTAGCAGGAAAAATACTTTCAAATGAATTTTTCAATGATATAATTGTACAATTTTCTTGAAAACATTGATTTAAAAGATGATTTTCAGCTTCATATCGTGTTATTCATAGCTGCTCCTAAATATCAGGTTTCGAGATGAAAAGGTCTAATAGATCCTCATTTTCTTCCTCTTCTCTAAAATTGAAGACTTGATTAATACTGAGAACAGATTAAGTTTATTCTTGTTGTTGTTCATCAAGCCATGATAATAAATAAGGAGATTGTGTTGTAAGATAGAGTGTAACATGTTTCCTTTCATCCCCATGTGCTATGATCATAATTCCTAATCTGCATCCAATGAAGGCATTTGTTGTGGCTAACCATGGTCTGCCTAGGATTAAAGGATGTCTTCCTAGATTTTTTTTTTGCTGTAAGATTAGAAAGTATATAGGATATTCCCATGAATCTAAAGAAACAATGATATCTTCTAATATTCCCTCTAGTACAATTTTAGATCTATCTGCTAGCTCCAAAATTGTAGTAGTAGGTTGAACATTGGGCAGTTTCAAATATTTCATAGTTTATGTTTTCATGACATTTATAGCTACTCCCAAATCTATTAAAGTGTTTGGAACTGAAAATTTATTGATTGAAAAGGTAACCATAGGTATATTAGGATCAATATATTTTTCAATTTTTTTTTATAAAGACATGAGACTAGCTAATTTTCCAATGACCTGGATTGTGAGTGGATCTCTTTTCTTTCTGTCAGTTTTTTGAATACAAAAATCCTTTATTGTTTTTGCATAAATTGGAATATATTTGATATCCTGCAACAAAGGAATTTTGACATAAGAATTCTTTAGTTCATCCAAAATATCAAATTCCGGAAGAGACATTGGAATTTTCTGCTCTACTAACCTCTCTTGATAAGGTGGTGTTTGAGTCATAATAGCTTTTCCTTTCTGAATTTGATTTCTTGGATGAGGTTTTTTAGATTGTTCTCCTTGTTCAGTTTTTTCTTCTATGATTGGTGGAGAATATTTGTGTAATATTCCCAGACCTTAAGTGGACATATTGTATAGGAAGAATAGAGTATGTAGGAAAATATGTTCCTTCTTCCACATTGTATGCTGGTCTTTCCACCTTGTTACTCAGATTTGTTACTGGCTGAGCTAGTAACTGAGTTGGTCTAGGTGGGGGTTGGTTAGAAGGCAACTGAAGCTGTTGTGGTTCAGTTAGTAATGGTGCAAGATTTTGTTGTCGAAATGGCATTGGTAGAGGATGTTGTTGGAATTCTTGGTATTGAAATGGTTGTTGAGGATATGGTTGTTGATATGGATGTTGGTGTTGTTGAGGATACATTTATTGAGGTGGCTAGTTTTCATAACTATATCCTATACCACCTTGTGCAGGTTGGTTTTGCTATTGTTGTGGAGGCCAATCCTACCATGGCATAAGAGTATTCCATGAATTTCGAGGAGGATAATGATAATTCTAGGGGATTTGTTGAGGGAGCTTATGAGGAATCCTTGGTTGCCAAGTTCTCCTTGGTGCCATATAGTAAAAATAATTTTTCCCTTGTACTTCTTCCATTTGCAATTCTTTACGAATTGGATAGTTTTCAGTTGAATGATTCTCTGTACAAATTCCACACACCTGAATACTATCCAAATGAAATTTTGTTAGTGTATGTTTCTTTCTACAAATAGGACAAAATATTGATAATATTTGATCTTGTTCTTATTTATTTTTTATTTTCTTACAAAACATCAACTTGTGTTCCTAAAGTGCTTAAAATATTAGTTTTAAAATTTTCTAGCAAAATTCATTTTTATTCTCTTGTTGTAGATTTAGAAGCTCTTGATGTAACATCTCTTTTTCCACTTTTTTCTCTACCCCTAGAATATTTTTGACATAGTTCAACAATCTCATAAAATGGAAAGTTTGAGATATCTCCTTTTCCCATCACATTAAGAATATCAAGGTATTCATCTCTGATACCTTTAAGAAAAATTGAGCGAATGGTATCAGGATTCAGAGAGTGTTGTTTGGAATTTTGTAGATTGTAAAGGAATATCTCCAAGTACTCTTCCAAACATTCATCTTCTTGTTGTTTCATTCTAAAAATATCTTCTTTTGAGTCTCTAGGCCTGCAATAGGCTTGATACTTTTTGAGAAAAATTATCTTCGTGTCATCCCAAGAGGCAATGGTATGTTCTCCTAATCCCATAAACCATTTTAGTGCTACCACTTTCGTACTAGCAGGAAAGAGATGAATATTATGTGTGTCATATCTATGGCCATAAGTACAACATAAGATGTCAAAATCAAAGATAAATGAATCAGGATCTTCAGTGGACATTCCATAAAAATTGGGCAAAAGAGAAGGTGGAATGTTTTTCATTTTCACTTCTTCTCCTATTATTTCTCTTGTGTCTAGTGTTGGGAATTCAAAGTTAGCTTCCTGATCATTGTTTGGTTCTATATAAATCCATCTTTTGTTATCATACCCTCTTTTTTCATCTTCCTCTCTTTTTCTCTCTTCTTCTATTATCATGTCTTCCTCTCTTTTCTTTTGTGCCATTATTTTTTTTGCCTCTCATACTGAAGTCTTTGTTATGGAGTCACAATTAGTATATTAGATCCTTCTACTTCCTCAATCATTTTATCTTTAGTTGTTTTTAATGGTTCAATATGAGGCTAAGTTGGTGTTTCCTCAACTATCTCGATTTGTTCAAGAACTGGTTGCTCTAATTGTTTAACAATTGGTCTCCTTGTATCCTTTTGTTTTTCTATGAAATGGGTTTCTTTTGGTTTTTATTTTCTTTTCACCTCATAGGCCAACAAGGTGTGTCTTTCAATAGGAGTCAATCTCTGTCCCGATCTTTGTTTTTCTTCTAATTTCTCTAGGGTTGTTCTCCCAACAGCTAGTCTAATTAGTCCTTATGGTCCTGCTCCTATGGATGGTTGAATTATTTGGGGGTTTTTTTGGTAAATATACATTTTTTATCTCTTTATCTATGCATAAAGAAACATACCTGAATGAAAAAATAAATTTTGTTGTTTTTGTTGTGTTTTGTTTTTTTGTTTTTCATTATTATCCTCCTAATTGACTATGTTGATGTATGCTTTCTCAACAACAGCACCAAAAATGTTGGGTCAATTTACTGAGTAAACTAACACGAGTATTTAATTATCAATCTGGGTTTGTAAACTTGGAAGCATGTCCAAAATATATGGATCTTAGATGTAGTCAATTTTTAGAAGACAAAATTCATAAACTGAAAGAAATGCATATTACAAATATATTCTAGATTCTAAAGTTTAATGAAATGCATATTACAAATATAAAATATAATTAAGTAATTTCTGTTTCAATATGTAATAAGTGAGGGAAGATGCTCCTAACTTAAGAGATCATGTTTGTCCTTCCCCACAATACTGCTTTCGTGAAGACAAACCAAATAAATGATGGACAATATTTTATGACGCATGAAAAGTAGGGGAAGAGGCAAGACTTAACTGAGGAGATCCATGTTGTCCTTCTTTACAATTCTATTCATCATTGTGACCATTTCATTAAAACTAAAAATTTAGGAAATAAATCAAACGAGGAAAAGAAGATGAATTTTAGTTGTTGTTCTTTAATAGGATGGAAGGAAAATTTAACTTAAACTCTGGCTTGTACCTTCATATGAAGATTAGAATTAAACCGAGAATCATAAGCAAACATAATAAATATTCACACATCTAAATGACTGAATAAATGTGAATCAAAATAGGTTCATGAAAATTACGCTAAATTAACCAAAAAATGTACTTAGATTGGTCTGGGGGGCCTCCACCCTTGCCTTGCACACTTGAAGAACTTCTCAGCTAATGAAAATTCAATTAGTCATCCACAACATTGAGAAGCAAAAATAAGGTGGAACTGGTTCCTCAAATTTACTCACAATATTCAGAAGTCTTAATATGAAATTATACAAATTCTCCATGCTTGACTGGTTCATAAGCTTGGTGTAAATAGACAAATGATAAACAAACTATGCCACAATGTCTCTAACAACCTTATCCATCCTAATCCCATCCATCTAGGTCGAACTCATCCATTCAGTTACACAAAATATGGAAAAATCCCCAAAAATACCAATTATGCCATTTTTGCTGGGGATTTCTGAAAAAGAGGTCATGTTTAACCAGCGTTGACTGGCCCTATTTTCCTCAATTTGACCAAACCAATAGATGATTTTCCATGTGTGGTTCCCAAGCTTTCCAAATATATGCTCATATTGTGCCCAAGTGTCCTGCACATATGACTTCCATGAAGCAATTATGAGAATTTTCAGTTATGTCCAAAAATACTCTTAAAACCCAAAATTTGTAAAAATATCTAAAAATTTAAAAACATAATTTATTTACCTAAATATACATAATAAGGTAAAAATAAGGTAAAAATAAGGCATAATTGGATCATATAAGGTAGAAAATGATGTAAATTAGGTGGATTTTTAATAAGCAAAATTAACAAAAATTGAGGGCCAACAATGTGCATAAGAGATCATAGTTGGCTTACTTTAAGAAATTTATAACACTCTTCTGTGAAAAATTGTGGTCGTTGTTGCCCTTGACTCAACAATCTTGATAGTCACTATTTATTCCAGCGACCAACTCTTATGCCCACATTTACTCTTAGTTGTTGACTCATCCATCATTCATACACCTCTGTGATGTAATTTCGAATCCCCACATATCATAAATTTATTAATCTGATCCTACGAAAACGTGATATCCTGAAACTTCGATCCTAGCCTTTATCCCCTTTTGTTTTTCCTCTTATTTTTATTCGACCATAGGACTAGGTGTTGTGACCGATGGCATAACACTTAGGTTGTAAGTCCTTTAGGATCCTTCCCAGGGCATATCTCCTTATGTTATTTCTCTTGCCCTTGGTTATTTGGGCTCCATGAATAAGTGCCAACAACATCATAAATTTCTTCAAATTTCAATTATAGAGGAGTTACGAAATATGCTATCTCCAAAATACCCACATGGTGTCTCCATAGCACTTAGGTGCTAAGCCTTGCTCTAAGCCCTTGGTTCTTTGGGCTCCATTGGAATGTGCCAAAAAAATAAAAAATCCTTGTATCAGAACTTCTTCAAAATGAAATTATGAAATCTCCAACCTTTGATGTTTCGACCTTCTGAAGTTCTGAATTTTGAGAATTGTCTCCCTAGTACTTTAACTTTCTCAAAAATAAATTACACAATAAGTTACGAAATATTCTGACCTCTGAGATGATGTCATGCTCTTCTCATCAACCCCACATGACGTCTCCATAGTGGTGACACGTGTCACCTTGATTCTCCCCATTAAACCACTCAATAATGTTGAATCTGACTTCCACTTATCCTTCATACATCCATGTAATATTAATGTCATTTGATACTGTCAACTTGTGATGGCTAGTCGAGTATTGCCATGTGTCATGTCCGAGGAGAGATAAAGGGCCCCTCAATCGTTTTATTTTGCAACTGAATTCTTTTTTAAATCCCTTCTCCCCGCAACCTTCGGCGCTTTTAAAAGAATTCAATTTGTAACAGGTTATGAAATTTTGAAACTCTGCAAATTCTAGGCTTCGATATTCCTATCTTCTCTCATTCCGAGGTTCTCAAGTTTCCGAAATTCAGCTTGCTTCATATTGACTAAGACTCTGATGCTCCAAGATTCCAAACCTCCGAAGTTCCAAGGTTCTAAAATTAAAGGATCTGATGTTCGACCTGCTTTGATTGACTAAGACTTTGAAATTTGGCATGCTTCCCTCGTTCCAAAATTTGGCTTGCTCCTAAGGACTTCACGTTCCTTACTTTGGCTATCAATAACTTTTTATCCTGAGACCCATTTATGGACTTTCACATACCATTGGAAACCTTTTTCATAATAATTTCCACTGGATAAGGTCTGATTCCATACTTGAGCCCATTTTCTACCCGAAACATGGCTACAGACTATCTACCATTCTTAGCACCTTAATTCTAGTCTGGTTGCCATTAATGCCAATGTACCAAGTGCCACAAATAAATCAAACAATGTCAATTATCCAACAGATAATGGAAGGACTTTAATCACACAAAGAAAATCTAAATATGAGGTACTAAAGAGATTTCATATGAAAGGATCTAAAGCAAGGAGTACTACATTGGAACAAATTATCAAATTCATAAACGATGATGGAACACAAGAGGTGAATGGAACATCGCATCAGAAATTATTCAGAAGTCTGAATTATCTCAGTACCACTAGACCATAAATTTCGTATGTAGTCAACATATTTATTCAATTCATGGCTAAGCCTCATGAAAGCTATTAGATAGCTGCAAAAAGGGTCCTTCGATATTAAAGGTAACTATCAAATTTCGTATTGAATATACTGGTGAATGTAAGTTTTATTGACGGGTCATTCTAATTCCAACTAGGACAGAAATCCATAAGACAGGAAATCCACAACTGGATATGTGTTCAATATAGGATAAACAGATATATCATGGAGCAATAAGAAATAACCATATTTTCCTTTTCATCAACTGAAGCAGAGTATAAAGAATTATGTAGTGTCACTTGCGAAATAGTATGGTTTAGAAGGATACTTGAACATGTTGGAGAAGCACAACAAGAATCTAGAGTGATCATATCTGATAATCAAAGCACCATCAAATTGGTGAACAATCTTGTATATCATGCAAGGTCAAATAATTTAGATACACAACATCATTTTTTAAGAGAAAAAGTCCAAACGGAGGAAATTGACTTAATATATTGTAATACAAATGAAAATGTGGCTCACATATTCACTAAGCCTCTTGGGAAGGCTAAATTTAAGATTTGTAGAGGTAAGTTATGTCTTGTAAAAGATCCAAATTATGTTGTAAGCCTATATGAGAATTAGACAAGCAAGCATGTCAATTAAGATTCTGTTGGTTTCTTATGTATTGTGCTATGGTTTATTTTCTATATTTGTCATATGGTTGGAATTCATGGGAGTGTTGGAAAGCACAAATTCCAATTGAACATTGCCAACCACATTAAATGCGTTAGGTAGAAATTCTTGTGGCTTCTACATATTTCACAGAGCTTCTTGAAGAGGCCATTTTCACTGACAACCCAGACGGTCCAGAACCTTCTTCTCCATGTATAAATATCCTTCATTGGCCATGCAATGATCAAGTTGTTTAGTGTACGAAATTTGATTACAAATTGTCAAATCGTTCACTTCTAACATCCATTCCAACACATTCATGGTTAGATAATACACATGATGAGGATTCCATAATGTAAGTTAGAATAGAATATTTTTAAAAATATAAAATACTCACTGAGATATAGATGTGGAAAAGGAGAAAAAACAACAAATAAAAAAATACCAACATTGGAAACAAGCTACCAAAACTGCAGGGGAGTACAATGGAGAAAGTGAGATTACAAGTTGGTATTGCTAAGTAACTTATTGCTTGTAACAATTCTGTCCAATATAATACACCAGTAGTTGGTAAATATGTATGAATTCATTATATTTATCACAACATTTACTTGCAGTATATCTCACGTTCCAAAATTAATTTAAAAAAATTATAACATGTAAAGTTTTATATAGATATATAGAAGAGTCATAAGTCTATATTATATGTGTAGAGTAAAGTTATAAATATAAATATGTTTGGGTTAAAATAATATTATGCAACGTTAGGATTTATCAATACCATACGTCCACAAAAGACTTGATTCATTTGCACTCAAAATATTTTTATATATATTTTTAATTTAAAGTTCAAGTTTCGAACTTTTCTTTGTTGCCGCGGAGGGAATCATGGAGAAGCAAGAAATTTATGTCTGCCTGCTCCACCGAACTGCTGCAAGTTGGTATTATTGTAATGAGATGCTGAGATTTCATGACCAACTTTTCTTTTTCATCTTCCAAATGGGAACAACTTGCTCGCTCGACTTTTCTTGCAAAAGCAGTTGGAGAGTCTGAAAGCCGAAAATGACGGCATCATCATCGTCTTGCAATTTGTTGGTGGAACTCTTTTTCGTAAGTTGTGACTTTCGAAAACCATCATCTGGAAATGCGCTCATCTCGAGTATTTAGGTGAGCTATGAGAACTCATATAACGAGTATTTAAATGCCATATGCTATTCCTTATTATTATGATAAAATATTATAATAAAAAATGCGGAAAACCTTTGTGGATTGAACGTAATATTGGAAAATCTAACTTTTAATTCTTTTGTTTATTTTTTAAAAGATGCCTTTGGTGGGTTACCGATATCAAAAGTGACGTAAAATGATTACTGGATCACAAATATCTATATCTTATTATAACATAATAGTTCGCCGGGCAAACAACACACATTTCGGGCTTGTCTCCATGATTTTCACCGAAACTTTCAAGTTTTTTCACTTTCTTGTCGATAAAAGGGAAATAGAAACAGAAAATCACTTGAAACTTCCCAAGTTGTTCCATGCCAAGATCCATCCCAACATAAAACATAAGACTGGTTAATCTAAATCTTTTCATTAATCTTTTAAATTATTATTATTATTATACAGATATAAACATTAACATTACACATCTTATATATATTTCAAAATTATTTTAATAATATATTAAAACATTTTAGACGCAGATTAACTATTTGATATTTTGGGTTTTTTTTTCAGAATTTGGTAATAAATTTTTTGACAAAGTTATAATTTTGTTTAAAATCTGTTTTTAAAAGCATAAATGGTTTGAGCATCTTAAATATTTTTTTGGAATACTTGAAATGTGTAGATTACAAAATTCAAACTTATAATTCCAACAAAAAAACACTTATTCTAATTTCTAATAAAAAAAAAAATTAGAGGAAAAAAAATGTGGTCTTTGTATTAAGAAAAAAAACAATACATGTTAGTCATATGTCTCCCATATTTACCTAAAAGAGATGCAAATCTCTTCATTTTCATACAAAAAAGAGTAGTTATTCAAGTAATAGATTCAAAAGGGTATCACAAAAAACAAGACTAACAGAACATAGAAAATGTGATATGGCATTGCCATTTATAAGAGGGCCAACTCACCCACCTCGACCACCAAAACATCAGAAACTAGTCTATAGAACATGGATCCCTGAGCAACCAGTATACCTTTCTTGAAATAATCCATTAGCCACCATATTTGAATCCCCGTAGACATGCAAGAATGAAATATCCACAGATGTCTTCTTCAAAAGTTCAATTCGCTCCATCCAGTCATTTAAAAAGGGGGGCATAAATTTTGAACGACCATAGATCCCATCAATGAGCCCTTTTGAGTCACCATATATGATAATGTTATCTATCCCTTATTTTTAGCAAACCATAATAGCCCCTATAGAGCCAAGATCTTGGCTCCAGAGTTGGTATGATATCCTTCATGCCAATGGATAAGGAAATGTGTCCAGGGGTTTAATCTCATCCAAGCTTCATAACCGCAAAAGCCACCGAATGCGGCTCCATAAAAAAATCTCGCTGGGAAATGTACCTGTACGAGACCAGATCTAAGAGTAGGCATTGACACTATGCGATGTTGATCTCGCTTCGATTCGAGCCAAGCCATGATGTAGGAAATTCCTCTGGAGATGTGTAGTTGTTTACCTTCAAAACTCAAAGAGTTCCCCGCTGTCTAGATCTCCCAAATAATATAAAAGGGTACACACTTATGCTTTCCCAAACTAGTAGTTTCTTAGGACCCTATATTGCTAGTCTAGTCCCTTATTGTTGTTAGTGTGACCCCCTTATTGTTATTATTGTACTACTGTAACCCCCATATTGTTATTTTTGTGCCCTTAAATTATTATTGTTAGGTCGGCCAGGATTACATTGTGGCCCCATGGACTCCTATATATAGAAAGGAGGTTTTGTAATTTGTATCATCCAAAAATTGTTCATTCATGTAATGTATTTAAGGTTTCCCCCTTGAAGTGGCTTATTTATAAGGTGTTGATATCTCTTATATTCTCTTTTTGGAGCTGGTTTCCCAACATTTGGTATTAGAGCTTTGGATTCTAGGGTTTCGCTGCTCCAAACAGGTCATTGTGGAATTTTCGGTATAACGTTTTTTCTATGAAGCTTCAGAAGCTGAAAATTTTAGAGTGCGAAGCCTAAATCCTGAGAGACATCGTCGAAAAATTTCAGAGCTTGGTTCGCAATATGTTCGGAGATATGATCTATGGAAGTTAGGGATTTTTGTTGCCTCTTGAATTTCACTTAAAAAGGGCATCATGGAATTTTCACTATAATTTTTTTTCTATGAAGGTTTAGAAGCTGAAATTTTTAGAGTGCGAAGCGGAAATCCCAAGGACAATCTTTGCAAAATTTGAGAGTTTTGTTCATAATAGTTTCAGCGATATGATCTGTGGAATTTAGGTCTTTTTCAGGCTCCCAAATCTCATCTCAAAGAGGTGATCATGGGAAAATATTCATAACTCTCTCTTTGAGCATCAGATTGGAATTATGTAAGAAGTGACTGGAATTACATGGACTGTAGGTTCCTGTCTATAAATTTCAGAGCCAAAGAAGCAAACATTAACACGGGGCAAGTCGTACAAGTTCACTCTACTCAACTAGTCCATAATTAGGTCATTGTGGGATATTGGACAGAACTTTGCCTTGAATAATTCGAATTAAGTCAGACATGTAGCATTTGAAAGAAGCTTAAGAAGACTAATATAAGGCTAAATTTCAGATATTGAGGATCTGCAAGTATAGAGATAAGTCAATTTCAATATCGAGCTCCTCAAAAGCAAGAAAAAGGTATGTATATGGTTTCTAAAATTGCATAACGTTTGTTTGAAAAATAATCTTGAAGTGATTCCAAGGGAATATTTTAGAATTCTTATTAGTATTGGGTTTTATAGTGCCTCCAAAAATTAATTCAATACCCATTAAGCCCTCAAAAAGCTATACTATGATGCATGAAGAGGAAGAATTGCAATATGAGATATCAAAATTACGGTACCAAGTGCAACAAATTTCAATCTTATGAAGAGGGAAAAAAAATGACATAGATGGTTTAAAAGCAGAAATGGAGGCTAAGTTGGATGGTTTTAAGGATCAAATAATAGCTAATATGGATGATAAATTAGTGGAATATCACATCGAGCATCAACAACAAGTTCTCCAACTCTCAAAGGATAACCTAACTTTGGTGCAGAATCTAATGAAACAACAAGAAGATCAACATCACATCGAAAGAAGTTCTAAAGAAGTCACAAAAACAAGAATTCGACAAGTATGATCAATTTCAGAGTATCTCAACAAGTGGAAGAACTTTCCTGTAGAATATTCCACGTGGGAGGATGAGAATTTTATACATAAGCATCAAGAAATAATCAAGCGTTGAGGACAACACTTGTTTGAAGGAGAGGGGCATGTTAGGTCCCTATATTACTAGTATAGTCCCTTATTGTTGTTAGTGTGATCCCCTTATTGTTATTATAGTACCACTGTAACCCCCATATTTTTATTATTGTGCCCTTAAATTATTATTGTTAGGTCGGCCAAGATTACGTTGTGGCCTCACTAGGATTACATTGTGGCCCCATGGACTCTTATATATAGAAAGGAGGTTTTGTAATTTGTATCATCCAAGAATTGTCCATTCATGTAATGTATTGGAGGTTGCCCCCTCGAAGTGGCTTATTTCTAAGGTGTTGATATCTCTTATCTTCTCTTTTTGGAGCTGGTTTCCCAACATAGTCCACCCTCTGATACACACTTCCACAATGGAGAATTTTCACCTAGGGGGTAGTTCTAACAAGCCAAGAATCTTATTCCAACCATACGGGATAAAAAACACTACAAGAAGAGATGTATGATCGATTCCTGTGATATGAGGGGACCATTTCCACATTTAATTAGTTAATATTCACCTTGGTGAAAGTTAAAAACAAATATAGGATTACATCAACAAAAAGTATCCTCGAGGAAGTAATTATTCAGATGGAGACATCCAGGAAGTTTCCTTCCAAAAGAAACCACATGTCAAAAGTTTGATATTCATTCCAATCAAATTAAGGAGTAAAATAAATACATGACAGATCATGCTTTAATTGGAAAATTCCTAGGGATTTGGCCTTAAAAAAAAAAACTTCACTTACAAGATTCAAAACTAGAGGAATACGAAGGGAAGGATCGAATTGGATTTTGGGGTAAAAGGATTTTTCACCATTATCTTTAACAATGAAAAATATCACATAATGGTTTTTGAAAATGGCCCATAGTCTTCAAATCTATAGGATTATATCTTAGGTTTTGGATTAAGTGATTCATTTTAAATAGAGAGGATTTTATAATATCCCAAGTTTGGATCTCAATTTCTCCTTAACTAGAAAATGGATGAAGAAATATTAGTAGGCACTGGAAATGTTTTAGTGGATTTTTTCAAAGTACAAAAGGCCACTAAAAAACAAGATACATATATTATCCTTTCATATGTGATGGCAGAGCCCTTGAGTGGCCTAATGGATCTTCTCAAGTTTCCAAAACTATGAATTCCTATCACTCAAAAACCTCTCATTTGAATGTTCATGCGTCTACATTCGTGTTCCTCTTTATCTTTGGCAACAGCACCTCCTCAAATATGAAATCAAAAACCTTCCTTTTATTTTTCTTCTGAGTGCAATTCCACATGAATATAGTCGTGAACACCTTTACTCTTATCAAATCGAATCCTCCTTAACATTAGTATCAATCCGCAAATTAACTATGGTCCTCTTTCCCCTTCTTACTATATGAAGGAAACTCATATATATATATATATATATATATATATATATACCTCCATACCTTTGTACAATGACAACGTATCTTTTTTTTTTCACCATCAAACTTCAAGGTGAATGAAGGTCCCATTTCTAAGTCCTCATGCCTCTCCTTTACATTCTTCTTCAAACAATGAAATTCCCTTTTCAGGTTTCCTATAATTGAATGCTTCATTTTTGTTATGGTGTAGCCTTCTCAAAAATTATATATGAAACCATGTTGGAATTATAAATACGTGAAAAATTTTGCAACCCCCACTGAAACAAAATGGAGGCCAACTTTGACTATGAGGTCTAAGATTAGACCCTTTTTCCTTCTTAAGAGTTCCTCGCGAACTCACGATTCCACCAAATAAAGACTATAGTTGGCTCTGCCTTGACAAAATTCTATAGGTCGGCCTTGAATTAAATTCGAAGGTTAGGCCTCTTTGGATGCACGTTGATCATTAATTAATCGAAGTGTAACTCCTTTGTTGGTAGACTGGTTAACAGGGTTTTACGATAATTTTTATTTGTGAATCCAATTTCCCAAGGCCTGACTGTTAAATACCTATATTAATAGTGTAGTCCCTTATTATGTTAGTGTAGCCCCCCTTATTGTTATTTTTGTACCCCTGTAACCCCCATATTTTTATTATTGTGCTCTTACATTATTATTGTTAGGTCAGCTAGGGTTACATTGTGGCCCCACTAGGATTACATTGTGGCCACATGGACTCCTATATATAGAAAGGAGTTTTCTTCATTTGTATCATCCAAGAATTGTTCATTCATGTAATGTATTGGAGGTTTCCCCCTCGAAGTGGCTCATTTATAAGGCGTTGATATATCTTTTCTTCTATTTTTGAAGCTGGTTTCCCAACATTTGGTATTGGAGCTTTGGATTCTAGGGTTTTGTTACTCCAAACAGGTCATCGTGGCATTTTCACTATAAATGTTTTTCTACAAAGGTTCAGAAGCTGAAATATTTAAAGTGCGAAGAAGAAATCTTTAGGAACATCATTGCAAAATTTCAGATCTTGGTTCTCCATATTTTTGAAGATATGATCTGTGGAAGTTAGGTCTTTTTGCAGGCTCCTAAATTTCACTTAAAAATGTCATCGCGGAATTTTCTCTATACCTTTTTTTCTATGAAGGGTCAAAAGATGAAATTTTGAGAGCACGAAGCTGAAATCCTGAGGAACATTGTCGCAAATTTTCAGAGCTTGGTTCGCAATATTTTTGGAGATATGATCTATGGAAGTTAGGTATTTTTTAGGCTCCCGAATTTCTTCTCAAAGAGGTGATCATGGGAAAATATTCATAACTCTCTCTCTCTGAGCATCGGATTGGAATTTTGTAAAAAGTGACTGGAATTACATGGACTGTAGTTTCCTCTCTATAAATTTCAAAGCCAAAAGAGTAAATAGTGACATGTGGCAAGTCGTACAAGTTTGCTCTACTGAACCAGTCCATAATTAGGTCATTGTGGGAGATTGGACATAACATTGCCTTGAAGAATCTAAATCAAGTCAGACCTGTGGAATTTGAAAGAAGCTTCAAAGGAATACTAAAAGGCTAAATTTCAGATACTGAGGATCTGCAAGTATAGAGATAAGTTAATTTCAATATCGAGCTCCTCAAAAGCAAGTAAAGGGTGTGTATTTTTTTTTTCCCGAATTGCATAAGTGTTGTTCGAAGAATCAAGTTGAATTGATTCCAAGGGCATATTGTAGAATATATATCAATATTGGATTCTAAAATGGCCCCTAAAATGAATTCAACACCCATTAAGCCTTTTGAAGGCTCTACTATGACTCATGAAGACGAAGAATGGCAACATGACATATCAAAATTACAAGAGCAAGTGCAACAAATTTTGGTCTCGCAAAGAGCAACAAAAAATGACATGGAAGTTTTGAAGAAATGCGTGGAAACTAATATGGATGGTTTGAAGAAAGGCATGGAATCTAATATGGATGGTTTGAAGAATGGCATGGAAGCTAAGATAGATGGCATGGAAGCTGGCATGGAATCTAAGATGGATGACATGGAAGCTAAGATGGAAAACATGAAGAATGAAAAGAAGACATGGAAGGTTTGACAAAGTTGATACAAAAAATGTTTCCTAATGGTGAAAATATAGTAGAGGAAAATCATGATGAGAACAAAATAAGTGTTAATCGTGATTTCATAAACTCTAATTTTGGAGGGAAGAACCACCATATTCCAAAAATGGATATGAGGAATTTTTATGGAAAGGATCCTGTAACATGGATACTACAGATGGAGCAATATTTTGATCTCAATAATGTGAAAAACACACAAAAGGTACACATTGCAACTTTACATTTAGAACAAAATACATTTGTATGGTATCGATGGCTTTGATCCCATAAAAAAAAATGTCACTTGGTCAATTTTTACTGAGGAAATGATAACAAATTATGAGGATACAAAGAGAAACACTTTCTTTAGCCAATTGATAAATCTCAAGAAAAAGTTTTCAGTGGGGGAGCACATTGAGGACTTCCAAAAATTGAATATAAGGGTAACTGATATTTTCGAGGAACACATGATTGATCTCTTCATAGGTACTTTAAAGGATAACATCCAACATGAAGTTTGCATTTTGGAACCTAATTCATTGGAAAAGGCATTCAGGTTGTCAAGAAAAATTGAATGTAAAATTATGGCGACAAGGAAGCCTACCACTCACTTCTATAAATATGGAAATGTTGCTACTCCTAAATTTCCAAAACCTACAAGGTTGAGACCACAACAATTGGAAGAAAAAAGAGAAAAATGGATTTTATATAGTTGTGATAGAAAATACACTAAAGGTCATAAGTGTGCTGAGAAGAAATTATTTTACATAGATTGTGAAGAGGAAGAAGAAAATGAACAAGAAGAGGATATACACCTGGAACCAACCCTAGAAGAGGAAGAAATGAGTTTGACCATATCATGTAATGCATTGGTAGGAATTACCACTCCTCAAACTCTCAAGATAAAAGGACATATCAAGAAGAAAAAGGTAATAGTGTTGATTGATTCAGGTAGTACCCATAATTTTATTCATTGTAAGGTAGCCAAGGAATTGGATTTTTTCCTATACCCAGCACCGGAATGTCAAGTGATGGTTGAAAATGGAGGAACTATAAATTTCTCTTGAAAATGCAATAATATGAGGCTAACCATGGGGGAATATGTATTGAATAGTCCAATTCTTTCCATTCCTATGGGAGGTGTTGATTTTGTACTAGGAGTACAATGGTTACAATCTTTGGGGATGGTAGCTTTTAATTTTCAGGAACTCTTCTTGAAATTTTCTTCAGAAGGAAAGGAAGTCGAATTATGGGGTATTTCAGGGAAGCCAGGAAAGATAATAAGCTTTAATGTCATGAAAAATCTTCTAAAGAAATAACAATGAGGCGCAATTGCACAATTATGCTCACTAGAAGTTCCAACATCAAAATCATCTATTGCTGCAGATATCCAAAAAGTCTTGGACAATCATTCCAGGGTGTTTGAAACTCCCAAGGGACTCCCACGTATTCGTGATCATGATCATGCTATTCATTTGATTCTAGTAAGTGTTCCTCCAAACATTAGGCCTTATAGATTTCCTTATGTCCAAAAGAGCGAAATTGAACGTATGATTGCAACAATGTTAGAGGCTAGTATAATTCAACCTAGTCAAAGTTCTTTCTCTGCTCCTGTAGTATTGGTACACAAGAAGGATGGATCATGGCGCATGTTTCCGAATTATAGGGAGCTCAATAAGCTCACCATTAAATATAAATTTCCCATTCCTGTGATTGATGAATTGTTAGATGAATTACATGGAGCAACTTACTTTACAAAGTTGGATCTTTGTTCAGGATATCATCAAATTAGAATGAACACTGAAGATATTCCAAAAAAACATTTCGAACTCATTAGGGTCACTATGAATTTTTGTTCATGCCTTTTGGCCTTACCAATGCACCTTCTACATTTCAAGGGTTGATGAATTCCATTTTCAAACCCTTCCTTAGAAAATTTGTGCTAGTATTTTTTGATGATATACTAATCTATAGTAGGTCTCGGAATGATCATGTTCAACATGTTGATAGGGTGCTCAAAGTATTGCAGGAAAAAAAATTATATGCAAAAGCATCCAAATCTTTCTTTGGAGTAGAAGAGGTAGAATATCTGGGTCATATTGTATCTCACGAGGGTGCTAAGGTAGACCCTAACAAAATTAAAGCCATTAAGGAATGGAAAGTCCCCACAACCATAAAGAAGTCGTGAGGATTTCTCGGTCTAATAGGGTATTATCGCAAGTTTGTTAAGAATTATGGGAGAATAGCAGCACCTCTAACAACATTATTGAAGAAAGATGAATTTTCATGGACTCCTGAAGCAACTAAAGCCTTTGAAAATCTTAAAGAGGCAATGTGCCTAGCACTGGTCTTAGCTACGCTAGACTTCACAAAAACCTTTATTGTGGAATGTGATGCCTCAGGAAATGGAATTGGTATTGTTTTAATGCAAGAAGGAAGACCCATTACTTTTGAAAGTCGTCCAATCAAAGGAAAGTATTTATAGAAAGTTATTTATGAGAAAGAAATGGTAGCAAATCTGCATGCAGAAAATAAATGGCGACCTTAGCTAATGGGAAGACACTTCAAGGTAAAAACTGATCATGATAGTATTAAACACTTTTTGTTACAAACACTATCTTCAGAAGAGCAGTAAAAATGGGTCACAAATATGTTGGGTTATAACTTTGAAATAATCTACAAAAAAGGGAAGCTAAATGCCGTTACAGATGAACTATCAAGAAAGAATGAAGAGGTGGAAGCATTGCTTTGTTCCATTTCTATTATCCAACCAGATTGGATAATCGAAGCAAGGGATGAATGGAAGAAGGACAAAGAAGTGTGGAAACTCATTCAAAATTTGCAGCAAGATCCTAGTACATCTAATACATGTAGTTGGAAAAATGATTCCTTATGGTACAAAGATCACTTATATCTTTATAAGAATTTCTAACTAAAAAAAAATATTCTTTTGGAATTGCACACTTCTCCTTTAGGAGGACACTCAGGATTTTTAAAAACTTACCACAGGGTGAAGAAAGATTTTTTTTTGGGATGGCCTTAAATCTGATATTCAAAAGTTTGTGACGGAATGTTTGGTTTGCCAGCAGAATAAAGTGGAGACAATTAAGACCCCGGGTCTTCTACAACCTTTATCCATTCCAAGTCAACGTTGGGATGAGATTTCAATGGATTTTATCACAGGTTTACCTAAGTCCGAAGGAAAGAGTGTCATCTTGGTGGTAGTTGATAGACTTACCAAGTATGCACACGTTTGCACATTATCTCATCCATTTAAAGCAAGTACAGTTGCTACTGCATTTATGTACACAATTCAAAAGCTACATGGAAACCCAAGGGTTATTGTGAGCGACAAAGATCCCATTTTTATTGGAAATTTTTGGACGGAGTTATTTTCTTGTTTGGGTACTCAATTAGCTCATAGCTCATCTTATCATCCTCAATCCGATGGTCAAACTAAGATAGTAAATAAATTTTTGGAAGGATATCTTCGTTGTTTTGTATCTGATAAACAAACACAATGGGTCAAGTGGTTATCTCTTGGTGAATGGTGGTATAACACTTCCTTCCATACTGTAGCAAAAATGACCCCATTTATGGCACTTTATGGATATCATCCACTGTCCATCACATCATCTTTAAGAAAAAATTTGAAGGTTCAAGTAGTGGAAGATCACATCAAGCATCAACAAGAAGTTCTCAAAATATTAAAGGATAACGTGAATTTGGCACAAAATCATGAAACAACAGGCAGATCAACACCACAGTGAGAGAAGTTTTGATGTAGGAGACTGGGTATTTTTATGACTACAACCATACAAACAAATGCCCCTCAAGCAAGCTAAGAAGGATAATAAATTATCGCCAAAGTACTATGGTCCTTACAAGGTGTTTCAAAATATTGGTACTATGGCATACAAATTGGAGCTTCCTGCTTCTTCACGAGTGCATCTAGTTTTCCATGTTTCATGCCTAAAGAAAGTTATAGGTGAAAATCTTCGAGTTCAAACAATATTAATAGAACTTGATGAGGAAGGAAAAATCATATTGGAACCTAAAGTAGTCACGGAAACAAGAACTCGATAGCTACAAAATCGATCAATTTCATAGTATCTCATCAAGTGGAAAAACTTACCCAGAGAAGATTCTACATGGGAGGATGAGAATTTTATACAAAAGCACCCAGAGCTACTCAAGCATTGAGGACAACACTTTTTTGAAAAACAGGGGCATGTTAAGTCCCTATATTAATAGTGTAGTCCCTTATTATGTTAGTCTATCCCCCCTTATTGTTATTTTTGTACCCTTGTAACCTCCATATTATTATTATTTTGCCCTTACATTATTATTGTTAAGTCGACTAGGGTTACATTGTGGCCCCACTAGGATTACATTGTGACCACATAGACTCCTATATATAGAAAGGAGGTTTTGTCATTTGTGTCATTCAAGAATTGTTCATTCAGGTAATGTATTGGAGGTTTCCCCCTCGAAGTGGCTCATTTCTAAGGTGTTGATATCTCTTTTCTTCTATTTTTGGAGCTGGTTTCCCAACACCGACTCCGTTAAGTGTTGTAGGAAAATCGATGGTCATAAATTGGAAAGTGCTCAGTGGTTTACAGGGTCTCAACTCACAAAATTTCCTTGGTTCTATTGATCTATGCACTTAATTGATAGTAGGCCCAAGAGTTACACCACTCCCTTAGTTGACCAAACTGAATCCACAAACATGCAACAATGTATTGCAATTTTAGAAATATAGGTATGTGGTGAGCCCCGATATTGCACCAAGAGTGTTGCAACTCCCAAGGACTTCCCTACTTTACTTTATCAAGCCAGGGTTCGTACACAATTTAAGGTGACAATTCTATATACATAGTAGATGCATTCTGTTCATTTCATCCTCTTCCGCTCTACGGAAGGGTGCTACTTCTAGGGGCTCTCAGTGAACTATGTCACATTTCAATGAAACTAAACTGAATTGCAGAAAGGAAATGACAGAAATCGAACTAATTTAATGTGCAGGAAGGAAATGACTGTAAGAAACTAAGCTAGATTGCTGAGAATAAATTACAGGAAGGAAATTAATTTAATTTTCATAAAACAAATAGCAGAGAGGAAACTAATCCTAAACCATACTTAACTTGGCGAAATGGCTAAATGCACTCTACTTATCTTAGGATCTATCTACCATGCTTCTATCCATGCAAATAGGCTATCCATGACTTAATTCTAATTAAAAAGAGTTAAATTGTAGATTGGAGGGAAGAAAAGGGCTAAAAGAGGCTAATGGGGGGTTTAACACATGAAACAAGGTTTGGAAGTGGAAAGAAGGAGTTAATCCCTTATAAAACTTTATGATAGCATGAGAAATGACTTTGGAGCGGACATAACTAAAAAATGTGATGGTAGAGTGTGATGGAGGAAAAAATTTGCGATTTGCGATGTCACAATCGCAAATTCACAAGTTTAAAGGGATATCAGTAAGGATTAACAAGAATGAACTAAAATGTGCGAAGTGAGAAGTGTGACGAGTGACGTGGCGGGTCGCTAATCGCAATATCGCAAGTTAAAATGAATAGCAGTAAGGATTAATAAGAATGAACTAA
The DNA here is from genome assembly GCA_034641835.2 of Pinus albicaulis. Classification (NCBI taxonomy): domain Eukaryota; kingdom Viridiplantae; phylum Streptophyta; class Pinopsida; order Pinales; family Pinaceae; genus Pinus; species Pinus albicaulis. Next base: position 898,990,920 of record CM076571.1, on the reverse strand, counting down.
AATGTGTGAAGTGAAATTGGCAACGTGATAAAAGTTGCTGCTGCGATCTACGATGTGGTAAGTTCTGCAAAGTGCGAAGTGAAATGAGTGACGTGGTGGAGTTATCGCATCAGCAGAATGAGTGGGAAGCGTTATGCGAAAATTCAAACTGTGCGATTTGCGATTTGCAATTTCGCAATATCGTAATCACAAGAATGAGTGGTAAGTGTGAAGGGTAAAATAAAAAGGATGTGAAGTGCGATTTGCAATGGAAACGTGGTGGTGGGATCGAAAACGGGGCAGCATTTCACAATATCTTAATCATAGGAACCAAGGGTAAGTGTTAAGGGAGAAAATGTAAACGATGTGAAGTGCAATCTGTGATTTTGTAATATCACAATCGCAAAGGAGCAGTAAGTTTTAAAGGTAAAAGGTAAACAATGTGAAGTGTGATTTTCGATTTTGCAATATTGTAATAGCAAAGAATGAGCGGTAAGTGTTAAATTTAAAGGGTAAACGGTGCGAAGTGCAATTTTCGATTTCGCAATATCACAACCACAAGCAACGAGAGGTAAGTGTTAAAGGTAAAAGCCAAATGTTATGATTTTCGAAGTGCGACGTACGGTGGCAGGAGACTCGAGGGGAAAAGGCGGAGGTCAGGTTTTCGATGGTTTTGAATGGTTTTTCATGTGTTTTTCATAAAAATGGTAAGGCGATTGTGAAAAAATAAAAACAAAGAAATAAGTCTTTGAAGGGCTTAACTGCATTAGGCAAAGAAAAGGCAAGTACAACATTGAGATGAGAATAAAAGGAGGGGAATGGAGGCATAAGAGAAATTCTCAAAAGTGAGACACACCTGCGGGTTCATGCATGGTAAAAATACATAAATGCGGGATGAAACTGTGAAATAAAGGCTTGGAATTGGTAGTACAAATTCTTCCCAAAACTCAGACAGAAAGAAATTTTGGCCTGTGGGAAGGTCTTCCCTACTCGAACTCTTTTGACAGAGATAAGAGGGGGGAGACTTGGCCACATTTTTTTGGGGTTTTTCCTCTATTTTTCTAAGCATAAGCAATTAAAACTACATCAACACAAAAAATAAACATCAATGAAGCTTATTAGAAGAAGATTTGACTTAAATGGCAGAAGAAAAACTAGCTAAATCATAGAAAGCAAAAGATAGTAAGAGCAGAGAAGTTGAGGCACATGGATTGGGCCCTAACCCACAAGCCTAGCCCTTTGAAACTTAAATCAGTCAAATGAAATAAGTCTGCTCATTTCATAAAAGAATAAATTCATACATCTCTGAAAGTTTGATCACTGAATAAAAAAAAATCTCAATAGCTCACAACAACAGTTCTGAATGGAATCGAGACTAGAATAGGCTAAATCCTACTAGCTCTATCTCTGCTCTATTTATTCTATAGGGAAGCTACCAACAACTCCCTAGAAAATGGTGATTGATTCCACTTGACTCTCAGTGAACAAGGATTGGGTGCACTCCTCTTTGAGTTTCTTGGCTTCCTCTGGAATTCGAATTGCTGGAGAGAATCCTTGGAGATCCTTTGGCTTCTTTTGGAATTCGAATTTCTGGAGAGAATATTTTGGATCCTTCAGATGCCTTTGAGGGTGGAAAATTCTCCTATAATTCCTCTTTTTTGTCTCCTCCAAATATTTATGATAAAATCCTTATAAAAATTATTAATAATTCATGATTTTCTGCACTCAACCTTATATTAGGCACTCAGGGTATGTTAGCCTTAATCACCACCTATACTAGCATCATAAAACCAAATAATAATATAAATGCAAGAAAATGAGATCTAAGAAGGCAAAAAGGTGACTATTAACTCCTCCAAATATGTCTAATGATGGAGCTCATCATCACCCCCTACTGAATGGTTTCTCATCCTCTGAGCGAATAATCCTCCTCCTACATTTCCTTTAAGGCTTTGACAACCCCCCTAATTTCCTGAGGAAGATGTGTGGGAGTTTCCCCAAGGGGCTAAAAACCACTATTATTTTCTACATTCTCCCATTCTCTATCTTGTGCATATTTTCCCTCTTCATCATTCAGCCCCAGCAAAAATGTGGGCTGAGCTTTAGTCACAAACATTGGATCTTTTTTCCCTGTATGGCCCTCTTGTATAATGGTGTCCTTTCCAATGCACCCCTCAGTATTTTTGGAGTATATTACTCCATCTTCTTGAGGCTCTGAGGGAGGCTATTCCATCTCCTCTGGCTGGCAATAATGCACTCATATTCTATCCACCTAGAGGCATCATCAAAGTGGCCTATCACCTGGTTTTGAGTCTGAAGGTATCTTTCAACTAGTGTAGGGTCCCTTTCAATCTCTCGATGGTTAAGGATGACTCCTCTTGGGCTCCACAATTTTGGTTTGATATATAAGGGTTCTCTATTTATTCTTTGCATGACCTTCCATATCACTTTTTCACTAGTGTCCTCATTCACCATCCAAGATGTTAGAGCCATTAACTGCATATCTCCCTTTGTAAGATTTGGGTCCCAAATATCCGGATTTGTCAACACAAAGTTATGCACATAAAAATCTTCCATATTTTCCTGATTAGCCATATTAGCTTGCTTGCAGAAATTCATGAATTCCCTACAATCTTGGAAAGTTAGTGGTCCATGGGAGGTTAAAGTTTTGATTTGAAATAGCATCCATTGTTATTTGAGGTACACAATATATGAGTCAGAGGTGAATCTATGTTGAAGGGCTTCTATGCATAAGTCTGCCATGGTGGCTACTTGCTCCTCTTTTTTTTGTAATTTCTCCTTCAGTGCTACACTCTCTACCTGTGCCTTCTATAGCCGCTCCTTCATAATTATCTCTTTGATTCTCTCCTCCTCCCTTGGTGATTCTTCAATGATAATCGGGCTTGTGGGAGAAGCTTCTGGTTCTCTTTGATTCTTGTCAGCTCTAGAATACCTAGAGGTCTTCTTTTTTCTCTTAGCACTCAGAGAAGCTATGGTGGCAACTATCTTTTTTTATTGAGGGGATGTGGTGTTGTGTTGTGAGTTTGTTTCTCTCCCAATTTTTGCTATCTCTATGAATTCTATGGCCATCTCTTTTGTTTTTCTTTGGCCTTTTGTCTCTTCCTCTTCTCCTTTTGGTTCTTCTTGTTTTTCCTATTTCTTCCTCTTCTTCTTTAAGCACCGCGTGCTTCCATCTGTCTCTCTCCCTTTAGAATTTTAAATCTACTAGTTTGGATGAGACGGCATCTCCTTTTGTTAGATGGTGCAGCTAATTTTGGAGTGCATATGTAACTTGGCTCAACTCCAGTTCTGTTGTAGACAGTTGTTTCCTTCTCTTGTTAGTTCATGATGGACTGCATGTTTCCTCCCCTCGTTCTCCTCTAATCCACTTGATTTAAATTATTTTCTTTTGCATGACGTGTGTACTTCCAGTATTATTCCAGTCATACCTCACGATGGTGGCTGAGTTAACTAGCCACTTTTCTACCCCTTAAATTGTAACTCTGCAAATTAATTATTACTGGCTATTATGGATGCTATCAAGGTGTGAGAAGCTATACCTGCGTTTACATGTTGTTTCCAAGGCAGTTGCAGGAGCTAGAGGTTGGATACAAGCCTTTTAGATGTTGCGTTCCTCACCATATTCATGTACTATGAATGATCAGCTTGCTAAAAGAGTAGCTTCTTCAGTGAGCTACTAATATTTTCTTGTTGCTTATCTCTATTGTGGATGTTGTGTGGGGTGCTTGATATGCCATAGGTGGCATTCTCATTCTCCCAGAGTCTGTTATGTATCTTTCCTTCTTGTTCTTATTGGAATTCCATGAAAAATTTTGTTTTTTTTAAGGAACTTCCTGATGTTTTTAGCAGTCTATTTGTGTGTTGCTTCTCTTGCTACATTTTTCTCAGGAATGGAGGAGTGTGGTGTATGGAGGTGAGGGAGAAAGTTATGAAGATGAATGGAGTAAATTATGGGATGGATGGTAAGATATAACAAGGGAAAAGAAGATGAATGCTTCCCTATGTTTCCAGAAACCGTTAACAACCTGCAAAACAACGAACAAAGAAAACGCAGATATGAAAATATATATATGTGTGTGTGTCTGTGTGTGTGTTATTTTTCTCTTTTTTTTTTTTTTGAAATAAAGTGGGCTGCCTCCATGGAGGTTTTCAACCCACAAAATTTCCTTGGGCGCCTCAAAGAGGTTTTCACCCATGGATATTTATTATATTTTTCTCTTCTTTTTTTGAGCAAGTGAGCTACATCCATTGAGGTTTTCAACCGACAAGATTATTTTTTTTTAGGAGGTCTGGGAAACTATGGAGTTTCCCATCACATACACCTCTCTTCTTATTGAATTTATGAACTCTACCTTTGACAAAGGATTCTTATAGATTTTAATTCTGTGACCATTGACAAGCAAGGGAACTCCTTCCTCATCTATGGTTGTGATTTGAATTGTGCAATTATCAAAACATTTTTCCACTCTATAAGGTCTTAACCATATTTTAATCAAATTTGTTTTAAAAAATTTAAACCTTGAATCATATAACAATTCCCAATCTCCTTATTTGAAGGTATTTTCTTTGATGTTCTCATCATGCCATACCTTCCTTTGCAGCTGAAATCCATCTATGTGAAGAAGTTCTTGCGTTCTGAACTCATCCAATCCATTTAGTTGCAGCAACCTCAATTTTTCAGCATTTGAAGATCTAGCTTTAATTCAGATTCCATTCTTAATGTATTAAATTCAAGCTCAACTAAAAGTAGAGCTTTCTTACCATAGACTAGTTCATAAGGAGTGAATCCTATCGTTGTCTTCCAATTAGTGTTGTAGGTCCAAGTAGCTTCTACAGATCTATCTACCTAATCTTTTCTTCTTCTGCTCACAACCTTGGTGAGGATGCTCTCTAAGGCTATGTTATTTACTTCCACTTGGCTATTCGCCTGAGGGTGATAAGAAGTAGAAGCTCTATGCTTAATATTGTGCTTCCTCAAAATATTCTCAATGAGGTGAGAGGTGAATTTTGGTCCCTGATCAATGACTATTTCTCTGGGGTATCCATTTTTTTAAAACACATTCTCCCTCAGAAAATATGCTACTTTCTCCTCAGTATTTGCCTTCACTACTTTTTATTTAGCCCACTTTTCTAGGTAATCAGTGCAGAAAATGATATACTTCTTTTGTCCATGTTGATCATGTTAGCCCCCTATGAATTGTTTGACAAGAAAATAGGGGGCCAAACTGTCTTGAGCCTTCAAGGAATGCATTTCCTCTGAAAACACATCATCTTCGAAGCCCCCTTGTGCCCTTGTCCTTTGGGAAATCCTCGTTGTTGTTCCCCGTTTTGAAGCCTCTCTGTTTATGAAGAAGAATGCCCAAAAGGCCTCCTTTTCCCTCTTATTTCATTCCCTCTAAGCCTCTATTTTCATCATTCTTCCTCCCCTTCTAAATTCCCCACTTGCCCTTCCAATCATCCTAACTCTCCTTTTAAGCCTTTCAAATACCCTTTGACTGGTTTAATAGCCCCTTTTTCCTCTACTATTTCCCTCTTTTGGCCTTAAAAGCATTAAAATAGGCCAAAATCCCACTTTTTACTTTATAACAGGCTAGCCCCCTTTGGCCAACCCTCGAAACCACTTCCCCTCCATATGCCCTGCACCCGAGACCAAGCGCTTAAGGCTTGGGCGCTAATCGCAATCAGAAGGAACAGAGCGTGCATTCCTTTGTTAACAGATTTTACCTAATGCGATGAAGTTTTACATTGTTGGCTTCCGCTTTATTGTCAACCTTCGATCTTTAAAAGATCCGACGGCCCAACGCTAATCGCATCATGCTAGCCCATGCATCCCCTCCACCTGTCTTCTTCGATTGCGATCCTCCGATCCGATCGCAGTCGTTGACCTCTCAAAGATCCAATGGTCCAGATCTCATCACTCCCGCTCATCGCATCAACCTCCCTCCCTGCCAATTCGATCTCCGCCATCGATCTTGTTCCAAATCGGACGGCTAGCGCTCAATCGTGCATTTCCAATCGCAAGTTCTAAAGGTGTTACCCTCTGTCCCTTCCGATTGCGATCCGCCGATCCAATCGTGATCGTCCGTTTGATCCAGATCTACGACCCACAATGTATCACACATTTCACCATTTTTCTTCATCAGATGTCCCCATTAACTCCATTAGATGATCCCAACCGTTGATCTCCTCTTGAGATCCGACGGCTCGCGTTAAATCGCCCTCCGCCTTAACCGGGTCCCACCATCAAAGGTCTAATTCCATTCACTCGATCCATTTCCTTTGTATTTTCCTGGGAATTAAACTCTTGCATTTACACTAATTATCATTTATTCTCCTGTTTTGACAATTCCCGCCACCATTCCCCCAGGCATTCACAGCATCCCTTCCGCCACTCCCTGGATTTCGTAATGAGTTTATCATATTGTGTAGGGTTTTTACAGAGTGGTTAATTCACTCTGTCTCTGCAATCACAGCCATTGTGATTCGGAATGCAGAGAAGCCATTATAGCCATGGCCAATGTAACAGCAATAGAGATTTAAAGGTCGATTAAAGCCTGAAATTGAAGATTAAATGCTTTAATCCTTATTCAAAAGGAAAGGACGTAGTGGGAAGACTAACGAGCGCACGAAACGACCATATCTATATTTAATATCAGTGAGACATCTTTCTCAAGACAATACATCTTCCCATTAAATCCTCCATGCCTCCTCGAGCCCAGAAACAGTTAATTACACTGACAGAAGCTTCTTAAAGACTGTCAGAACCATCATTTATGGAATATGGAGGCCCGCGGACTTTCTATCCATTTCACCAATTCCAGAAGGTAGAACAGAGAGCTTTACAGCCAGAAAGGACTCCAAAGAAACATCAAAGGTCATATATCCACCTGACAAAGACCCCTCAGCCATACTATAAAGTAAATACAGCAATGAAGAGCCATTAAGCAGTAGGGGCGTGGACGCTTCCTCCGTGTTGTCTTAATGAATCAATTCAATGTTCATCATCCACTCTTGTTACTTGTTTTTCTCCTATAAATATCCCCAAGAACAGATTGTACCAGGGGCCAGATTTTGAGAAAAATATGTTGTGAGAGAATTTTGTATGCATTTTGTTGAATTTTTATATGAATGCAAAGAGCCCGTTGGGTTTCAGTGATGAGGAGTTCCATATTTAACGAGGATTATGGTCTTTGTGCTTCACAGTCTGTAACTCTCCCCTATATGTGATAGTTTAATTTTTCATCTCGTTTTCATCCATTTCGCTTGTATCATGTTCTGGAATGCGAGTGGCTCACTGGTTTTTGGTATGAATTTATCCTAATTGATACGCATGCTAGAACCTGTCAGGTGCTTTAAATATGGCTAAAGCGTGATATACTGTTTCATTTTCCACTTCAATCATACTTTTGCTATATTAGCTTCTATGGGATGTTATTTTTAAAATGCTATTGTCGTGTATGGATTCTTAATTTTGTAAGCCCATTACATGTTGATATTTGTTTCTGGATATCATCCCAATGATAGTTAGTATTATCTCAATATTTCATACGCAGTAAACACCTTATGATTATTCATCTCTGTGAGGTATTTTAGAACCCAACCCTCTTTACAGTAAGTTTCCTTTGAATTGTCTGATAAATTTGTATTAGTGTTTCACACCTTGCCTCTGCAGTATTCCTTTCCCTGTGTCAAGTTTCTGAAAGTTTTGGTCCTATTCAAATTAACCTTCCTATTTACAAAAGATAGCATGAGAGCCTTTTTCTGATAACTTCCATATTATATCATATGCTCCTTGTTGTATAAGATGTCCTAGGCACTGGTATTTCACAACTCAAGGCTGTCTCAAGGGTTGACAACATATTTCTGGCGTCGTTGCTGGGGAACGAAGTGAAGAAAAGTTAAATTCCTGGGCCTCGACAAAATATTTATTCACTCTTCAGAAAGGTGAGCATGAAGAGTTGAGAGTTGCATATCCCTCACCTTGGTGACTCCACAGTTCCTAAATGATTAGAAGACTCCACTGGTGATCAGTAGGCCAATAATTATCTTAGTTTCACGAGACTCCACTGGGACACCATGTCACAGTACAACATCAGCCATGCTAAAGACCAAGCCACTTCACCAATGGAAGACTCTGAGTAGTTTGCAGAAATGCATCCAAGTTTCATAGCAGAGTGTCTAGATGTAATGTCACGTGGCTTGGTAGAACTGAAAGTGGAGGACCTTCCATGAGCTATTCTTCTCAGCTCAAGTTTCAAACCCATGCTTAAGAAAACATTTCTAGAATTGGTGGTTGAAAGATATGAAGCTGAGATCGAATTTTTGAACTCACAAGAAAAATCATATCAATTCAAAGACCCGAGAGCCTTTTTGGAAAGTCTCCCTCCCCCTAAGAAAGAAGAAATTTCTCTGCCTTTCGTAGTACAAGAAGAATATGATCTGATTCTCAAGAGCCACATTGAAAATGCAGTGGAAGATGCAGAAATCAAAGCGGCCTAGGATAAAGACAGCCTACCAGTCATGGAAGGCCTGAAAGAAAAAAAGTGTACATCATGTGTTCATTGATCTTGTGGCTGAATATATGGGGACCCTGATTAGCTCAAATTCTCCAGCATTGATCCTTCGCCAGGGCCAGATTCATCAGGAGAGGTCATCACTGATGGTGACCACAGTTTTGAAAAACCACCAGCAGAGCACCCTATGGTGGTCTCTGATGAGTAGTCAGTGCTCCTATCCTCTTTTTTTGCTACTTGACTGGCTGCACTGGCATTATTGTATCACCTAGAGCATCGGATATTTCCAGGTAGAGTAGAGTAGGTAGGAAATCTCAATAAAGCTCAGCCTGTGAGCATGTATTTAGTTGTTTTAATTTCTGCCTTGGCTATTTTTCGATTTCTGTCTTAGAATGTAGAGAAGAAATATTCTAGATAGTTTAATCCTAGCAGATATTAGTTTAGGTAGAGAAAATATGAGGCCAACAATTTAATCTGGTCTCATGGAGTAATAAGGGTAGAAGTAGAATAGGTTTATTTTTCCTGTTTGTAAAAAATTTGATGATGTAAGGGTCTGCAAGTCCAAATACTACCAGAAGATCAGAAGAACACTGCCTCTACCACACCATGGGGTACGTTTATGTATGCTAGGATGCCTTTTGGGTTGACTAATGCAGGGGCCACTTTTCAAAGGGCCATGGACATTGCCTTTGTTGGGGAGCAATATAAGTTTGTGGTGGTATATCTGGATGACATTACTGTGTTTTCAAAAGATGATGTAGAGCACATTGAACACTTACGCAGAACCTTCGAGAAGTGCAGTAGGTATGGCCTCTCTCTCAACCCACATAAGTCTTTATTTGCATTGGAAGAGGGCACGATTTTGGGACATATTGTGACCAAAGATGGGGTAAAAAAATATCCTAAGAGAGTAGAAGTTATAAATGGCATTTCTCTTCCCATAAATAAAAAGTGTTGAAGAGTGGTGTCCACACAAAAGATCAACATGTGGTCTGTGAAGTTCTTGACACGCCCAAGGATGAATGTGTCATCCCTAGGTGGAGCCAATGTTGATCATGTTAGCCTTCTATGAATTGTTTGACAAGCAAACAGGGGGCCAAACTATCTTTGAGCCTTCGAGGAATGCATTTCCTCTGAAAACCATTAGGGGAATTTTGAGGTCTAAAATGGGCCTCATAAGAAAAATGCACAGCAAAAATAAACTTTATAAAAACAAATAGGATTCAAGATGATGATGTCAACCATGGGGGATGATTCACCATTTTTTAAATAAAAGGGTAAAAATATTAAAAAATAATAAAATAATAAAACTACTTTTTCAACTCGTATTTCAACTTATCTCCCAAAATTTCATCAGTTTTGAGCGGTGAAAGAGCTCGTTGGATGCAAAATTCCACTCATCCAAGGAGCAATTCCATGTTGCATACTGAGAACTTCACGAAAAATGAGAAATACATAAAATGATTGTAATCACGTTTTTTTATGTATTTCTCATTTTTCGTGTAGTAGACCCATCGAAAGTATGCAACATGGGTAATCTTCTTTGGATGAAGAATTAAATTTCGCATCCAATGAGTACTCCCGCTTTAAATTTGAGTTAAAACTTTGGGAGATAAGTTGAAAATATGAGTTGAAAAAGTAGTTTTTTCATTTTTCCCTCTAAAATTTGATGATGTCATCAAATCTTATTTGATTTTTTCCACTATTATTTTATAATTTCCTTAGGAGGCCCATTTTAGACCTCAAAATTCCCCTAATGACATCATCCTCGAATCCCCCTTGTGCCCTTTTCCTTTGGGAAATCCTCACTGTTGTTCCCAGTTTTGAAGCCTCTCTGTTTGTGAAGAAGAATGCCCAAAAGGCCTCCTTTTCCCTCTTATTTCATTCCCTCTAAGCCTCTGTTTTCATAATTCTTCCTCCCCTTCTAAATTCCCCACTTACCCTTTAAATCATCCTAACTCTCCTTTTAACCCTTTCTTTTACCATTTGATTGGTTTAATAGCCCCTTTTTCCTCTACTATTTCCCTCTTTTGGCCTTAAAAGCATTAAAATAGGAAAAAACCCACTTTTTACTTTATAACAGGCTAGCCCCCTTCGGCCAACCCCCTCAACCACTTCCCCTCCATATGCCCTGTGCCCGAGACCAAGCGCTTAAGGCCTGGGTGCTAATCGCAATCGGATGGAACATAGCACGCATTGCTTTGTTAACAGATTGTCCTCGATGCGATGAAATTTTACACTGTTGGCTTCCACTTTCTTTTCAATCGTCGATCTTTAAAAGATTCGACGGCCCAGCGCTAATCACATTGCGCCAGCCCATGCGTCCCCTCTGTTACACCATTTTTTGGTCATCTAACGTATTATCATTAGATGAACCCAAGTACACCATGTAAGACCAATTTTACCCTAAGTAAAATTGCTTTCACTATGAAAATAACTTAGTAAACCACCTTTATTAAGTTGTTTATGGTCTAAACAGGAAACCCCATGAGGAAATATTAAATAAATCTATATTTGTTTGATTTTCCTGGTCATATTTTACCCAAAACAAGGAAATTAATTAAATAAATCCTTATTTATTTGATTATTTCCTAGGAATAAGTTATTTAAATCATCATTTAAATAATATTCCTAGTTAAATTTGACTAAATCATTTTTAAATAATTAAATAAATCATTATTTATTTAATTATATTCCCACCATTTCCCTAAAATAATAAATAAATCATTTATTTATTTATTATTTATAAATAAAAGAATTGACCCAAGTCAAAAATCCTTTTCCCTCCAACAAATATAATAAAATATTCCTAAAGGGTGGTTCTAGAATTTGATTAATTATATTTTATTCATGCACCAAGTTCTAGAACGCCCTAATATTTTGTTATAAATAGAAGGGTTTTCCCATTCATTAGTCACCTTTTCATTGTATTAGATCACTCTGGATCTGTACTCTTGGTCTAACTTTGAGCCATTGTCATTGTCACATTCTTCATCACTTGCTTTGTGAGCTCCCTTTGAGTTCCATGTTTGTCTGGGTTTTCTACACCAACAAGAGAGAGAAATTTTAGTTCTAAAATGCTGAGGACTTTTAAGAACCCATCCCATTGAGGAGAACCGTAAAACACCCTTATTGTTTTCCTCTCAGTGCCCCCTTTTTATATAATACAAAAAATTCTTTTCAAATACATTGTCTTGTCTATTGGATGCATGGAGCCACATTTACTTTATCTGGCTATCAGAGTTTTAAAGTTAGATATGGATTTTGTGCAACATTATTTAGATCACCTAATTGCAGAATTAAAGATATTTGGCAGCCATAATCGATGTTAGGGATATTTTTTGTGCATAGCTAAAGTGATATTTTACGACGAAAGATTCATACTAACAATTCGAGACTCCACACGGGTTTTATTTTGTGATCATTGTCATTTTATCTATTCCTGCATATCCAGCTGTTTCAGACCCTAGGGTTTCTCTTCAGTTTTCTATTTTTCCTATTTTTATGGTGCTTTTCACCTCTAAAACCCTCAAAAATTCAAATTTCTAACTTCTGTGTGTTTCTGGCCTTATTGCACATGTGACAGACATCAGCCGCAACTGAGACGACAAATTTTTCTGAAATCTGTTGCCGAGAGACCCGGATCTATAGGTCGTACTTATCGGCCAAAAAACTGTGACTTGGCCTTGAGGTCACACTTTTCTACCCCAAATCTGTGACCTGGACTGAAAACAGGTCAGAACCTGCGACCTGCACTTTTTTTGCAATTTTCCAGCACTTTTTCTAGGTTTGTTTAAAGCTTCTATCAGGGTTGTCCAGCCTCTGTCTCTGCCCGTTTAGACCTGTTTCTGATATGTTTCACTCAACTAAGTGGGAATCTCGCCCCTTAGGGCTCTAGTACCCTCCACTTTTTGTGGGAGAGTTTTTGTTATTTCAGAAGTCTGAATTTCCAGAGTTTCAACCTTATTTCTTTCAGATCTGATAACTCATTTTCAAATCCCTTTAGATCAGCTCCTATCCCTTTCAAATCACCTCATATAGTTTTTTTTGGGTTAATTTCTAGGGCCGCCTCCTTGTCATTTCTATTTTTAGCTGATCTCCTCCTTTCTAGCAGCAACCTTGCCTCTGCCTCTTTGCTATTCTCTGCACCTTTTTTCAGCAGACTTCTCCTTTAGATCCCCGTCCCTCCCGACCTTAGATCTATTGGCCTCTTTTTCGCGTGCTTTCCTTAGTTTTTTCCCTCTTATAGACTAGTTTTGAGAGACCCGCCTTCTTGGGTTAGATTGATGCATTGTTAGCTGTTACTTTTCTGTTCTTTCAGTCTTATTTATTGCAGATTTATTCTCAGTTACGCAGCACATTTTTTCTTTTACTCTCAAAACATCTAGGTTTAAACAATTAAAATTAACACACGCCACACACTGACCCTAAGCGAAGAAGAGTCTGGTTAACACCGCCTGGAAAAGACTTTAAAATCAATTGACATTGCATCTCTCTGCCCTTGTTTCGACATTGACCTCTCTTGATTTTGCACCTACCTGCCTTTGTCGGTTTTTCTTCTTCCCTTTGTGCCTTCATCTTTGCACCCCCAAGGCATATATCCCGGAGACTTCTTGGCCTTCACCCTCAATTTCCGGTTGGTCGACCTACTCCTTCCCGCCGTCGTCGAGTTATTCCCCCTTCGAGTCCACACTCCGACTCCTTTTCTGATTCTTTGGGTTCTCCCCCTACTTCTAGTTCTCCCCTTGTTACGTTCACCATGTCTGGTCCAGGGCCTAATACTAGCGACATCCCCGGCCATAATGCTGGGAATGTTACTAGTGGCACCGCCACAAGAACTACCTCGACTGCTCCCTTGCTCCCCTTCATGGCAGGCCTCAGTCTCCCCGATTTCAATCAGTTGATCAATGATCCTATCCGCCATGATGTTAGTTGGCCTGCTATGCCAACCAAGCTCCCCTCCGACATTCCCAAGTTCGAATGCCTTGCTGGAGAGGATCCCTCCAACCATATCTGATCTTTCCACATGTGGTGTTCATCCCATTCCATTATTGATGATTCCATTCATCTTAGATTGTTCCAACGCACGCTTACATGCGAAGCTTTTAAGTGGTATGTTGATCAACCCACTTCCTCTCATACCACCTTTGTGACTCTTGCCCGGGCTTTTTTATCTTACTTCCAGCGTCCCCTTCATTATGACACTAGTATCAAACTTTTGACTTCTTTCCGTCAATCATCTGTGACCCGCCTATCCGATCATGTCCAGGAATGGCGAAGAAGAAAGAGCCCATGTCAATCTCCTACCTTCGAAGACCATGTATACATGGACTGGTTCCTTAGATCTCTCTTGCCCCCTATCGGGAAAGATGTCGCATCGCATTTTCCTCAAACCGAAGAAGCTGCCCTCCAAATGGCGTTAAAATATGACCTGATCTACACTCAGACGAGTTATGTTTATACTGTTCTACCTGATCTCCCTAGACCCAGTGATTCCAATACACCGGGGGCACCTCATGCCGCCGACGGTATCGTTGGAGCTATCTCTCATACATGCGCCCAACCTCCCATGGGTTATAGTTTTCCTGGGGGGGAGGCAACACCTCCCGCACTTTTTCCCCTCTCGGTAGCACATCTCTAGGATACGGCATGCCCCCTCTTTTGGCCCAACCTCCTACTTACCACACTGTTACCCAACCCCCTTATTATCCGTATTCGTAGCCTGGTGCTCCAGCTCCTCCAACATCAACACCTCTGCGTCCCTTGCCTTATCAACCCCCGCAACAGTAGTCACCGCCCCCTCAAGAGTAGGTGGATGCACAGTAGGGATTTGTGGCTACCCAACCACCTGACGGACAGGTGGCCACTCAACCTTCCCCTTCTGGTTCCTTCAATTAACAGATTCTCATGATGAACTCTGATCAACCTTTACCTGTCGACCTTAACCTTCAACCTCGGTCTCGTCAGTACTCCACGCCTCCCGCTCCGTCTGTCCCTGAGTCCCCACCTTCAGGTCCTACAGAGCCTCTGTCGACACCCACTGGTCCCTTGCAAATCCCTCCGCCCAAAGCTGAGGTTCATACCAAGATTCCTAAGGGCCCATTATGCCGAAATGCTGCCTTTGGTCGGGCTACCCATTCATATAGCATAGTAGATGATCTAGCACAATCTCTTGTTTCCATTTCAACACTGAAACTCCTCCAGTCATGTCCTTCTCAAAAGAAGCCTCTATTATCTTCCATGGGTGTTGTAGATCCTGCTGATGACCAATTGATCGTTTTCAATGCCCGTCAGTCAGACCATCCCCCCCTTCCTGCTTCTATTGCTTTCCAAATCCCAGTCAAAATCCGAAATGCCAACGTCGCTCGGTGTATTATTGATGAGGGGGAATCTACATGTGTGATGTCTGCTTCGGTTTGGAAACAACTCGGATCTCCTGAGCTGGCCCCTTCCACAATCACCATTCGTGCGTGGGATGGCCATGCATCCCAGTCCATTGGCCTATTCCGTAACTGTCCTATCACCCTTGCGGGCAAGACTGTTTGCGTTGACATTGAAGTTATCGACGCCCCTCTTGACTATAACATTATTTTTGGGCGTAGCTACACCTATGCCATGTCTGTCGTCCCATCCGCGGTCCACCGCAAGATTTTTTTCCCTCATAATGGGAAGATTGTCACCATCGACCAATTGTCATATCATGAACCAAAATCTCAGACCTCCCCTGAGTCCACCATCTCTGCTGTCACCAATAAGAAAACTATTGATTCTTTGACCAATGTTTCCCCTGGTGTCTACAAAGACTCCTCCTTGCTTGGAACCTTCCTGGGTCCTCCCCCTCCTCCTATCTCTGATCCCATCTTAGCGAATGTTTGCATGATGCAATTGTCTCAGGCTGACCTCAAACAACTCGCTTCGGCTAGTCAGCAACCTCAACCTCAACCTCGCTCGCTGCAACCTGCTCCTAGCCCTTCGCCTCAGCCAGCCAAACCTCTTCCTTCTGGCCCTTCTCCTAAAACTGGTACCCATGTGCCCCTCTATCCTCCTGGGTCGGTTCCACTAGGTCTCAACCATCTTGGAGCCGTCCCTCCTGGCCATTATCCCACTGGTTCGATACCTTTCCTTGCTCCCCCTCCCGGAGTCTATTCAGTTCCCATCATGGCCACCCTCTCCCTCCCCAATTGACCCTGAGCATACCCATCTGGTACCTTGACCCTCCAGCCACTACCCTGCCTGGTCAACCCAAACCTTATATTGCTTTAACCCCGGTTCAACCGGTCCCCATGACTTCTCCCGCTGCAACAGTGCCTCAGTCACCTCAACAGGAACCACCTCCTGTTGCGACCGCTTCCAGAAGAATGGCAAAGCTCACAGGGGGGCATCAAAGGACAAGGTTGCCTCGAAAAACCCTGCCCCTCCTCGGCCTCCAAATCATACCATCCAATGTTCTTTGTGTGATGTTGTTGTTCACGCCACCCATACTTGTCCTGAATTTCCTTATCTCAAATCCTTTGTTCCTTCTGCGACTGCGGCCAAGAACCCCAAGACTATTCACATCAACCACCCCTGTGCTTTGTGTGATCTCCATGGCCATTACACCCACCTTTGTCCCCGCCTCAAGGACTTCCGCACCTCTCTAGCCGCGGTCCGCCAATTCAAGACCAAGTGTAACGAGTCCACCTCTCCCTTATTTGCACGTTTTGCTTCGGTAGAACTACTAGACATGACGGCTCCCATTGACATTCCCCCTCCTAATGTCAAGATGACAGAGCCTTCGTCAACCATATTTTACCTATCATCATCCATGAGACCCTCGGGGAACATTTCCTCTAAATCCTCCCATGTTGCTTCGCTTGACCTTCCTTCAGCGATCACCCTGGGCTCAACATCGGTAGATCCTTTATCTGCTTACTCTTTTGTCACTGCTTGTGACGATGCGCATGTGAACCTCTCTTCTCATGATGATGAGTTAAGTAGCTTCGCCGCGTCAGGTGGTCTTTCTTCCACCAGTCACCCTATCTTCTATCACGATGACGACATTATGGAAAAAATCTCCACCCCTGACTTTATCTATTCCCCCTTACATCGAACCCATGCGTTCACACCGCATATACCTCGTGGCCATTACATTGAAACCCCTTGTTTGGGTAAGGGGGCACCCATATTTGAGAGACCAGGAGAAGCAATTCTCCACAACTCTCCTTGTGTATCTAGTCATGTCGACTTTAGTACCATTATTCTTCCACATTTAGATGAACCTCTAGCGTCCCATATCACTTCATATCACTCTAGGGATGATACGCCTTATCGTTCCTTCATCTTACATCAGCAACCCAGTCTCTTAGACATTGTTGTTAACCAGCCTATGGGTTTTCTAGGAAAGCATCAGTTCATTATCTCCAAATCCTCTCTTTGGGATAGTGACACCAGGTATGCCAACCCGAAAACTTAAAGTCCATTTGATTCGTATATGCAGTACTAAAAGAGATTGGTAATCCTCCATTTCCTTTCACATACTGCATAAAAATAACGAAAACAAATGGCGCACTACATCATTAAAATGTGTTTACATTCCCCTTTATACATTTTGGCATGACCACAACATGCTTGGGGGCACCTATGCCCCTCAACCATAACCCTCCTTAAAATCGGATTTTCTCACTTACAACACTTTTCCTTGGGGCACCGCTTTTCCTCCATATTCATTCTTGTTCATGTCGATTTCTGTCATGAGATACCATTTTTTACTCATGTTTTTATAGTCCCCTTTGGATCTTCCCCCATTTCATTATCATCATTAGTGTCTGTCTATTAGTCGCTCTACTATTTTCTATCGTGCCTTAGTTGGGGATCTCTTATTGCCTCACCTATGGTGGACCTCCTTCTGTCGACATCAACTCATTTACTCCAGAAGTCAGGTCTCGAGGGCGGTGTACCTTGGTTCGAGCTCCTTTCAGCATGATCGTGATCTGTATACTTGATGGTCCAGTGATGCAGCAACAGCTATTGGTGATTATCGAGTGTGTGTGAGATGTCTCAACCCTAATGAGGGGGTGGCCCTGCAGGTAGCCCCCCACATGCTCGGATGACTTCTTCATTTCAGCCTTTGATGCGGCTCCTTACATTTGATGATGTCGGCCTCAACCGCTTGCAACGCCTTTTCGATTTGCATGTATCAGTCATATTTTGCGAGCCCTTCCCTGTGTATAGGGGGAATTTGGGTTGTATTTGTATCTCATGTACTAAAATATTATTGTATAATTCCTGGCTGTTATCCCAGGCACAACATGTATGTGGGATTCATCATTCTATTTTTTTGGCTCGTATTTATGCCAACATGCACTTC
Organism: Pinus albicaulis; assembly: GCA_034641835.2. Taxonomy (NCBI): domain Eukaryota; kingdom Viridiplantae; phylum Streptophyta; class Pinopsida; order Pinales; family Pinaceae; genus Pinus; species Pinus albicaulis. The sequence continues at coordinate 898,973,061 of CM076571.1, read as the reverse complement.
ATAGTTTGGTTCCTTGTTTAACTGGACATACTATTCTTTATTCCCCTGTCTCATGCAAGTATAGGTGTGCCTCAATGCTTTAGCACAAAAAATTTTCACTATAAACTAGAGACTTGTTTCACCTGTAAGTCTCATCTCCTCAGGGTCTAGTCCTTTAGCACATTAGACTACCTTACATTTATCTTTCTAACTTCCCTCTTGACGTCTAGTGATTGAGTTCTTATAACGTACTTCGGTCATACGATTTTCTCCTAACACTCGTACGTTGGGGGGTAATCTGTTACACCATTTTTTGGTCATCTAACCTATTATCATTAGATAAACCCAAGTACACCATGTAAGACCAATTTTACCCTAAGTAAAATTGCTTTCACTATGTGAAATAACTTAGTAAACCACCTTTATTAAGTTGTTTATGGTCTAAACAGGAAACCCCAAAAGGAAATAATAAACAAATCTATATTTGCTTATATTTTGCTATGGTCATATTTAACCCAAAACAAGGAAATCAATTAAATAAATCCTTATTTATTTGATTATCTCCTAGGAATAAGTTATTTAATAATAATATTCCTAGTTAAATTTGACTAAATCATTTATAAATAATTAAATAAATCATTATTTATTTAATTATATTTCCACCATTTCCTTAAAATAATAAATAAATCATTTATTTATTTATTATTTATAAATAAAGGATTTGACCCAAGTCAATATCCTTTTCCCTCCAACAAATATAATAAAATATTCCTAAAGGGTGGTTCTAGAATTTGATTAATAATATTTTATTCATGCACCAAGTTCTAGAACGCCCTAATATTTTGTTATAAATAGAAGGGTTTTCCCATTCATTAGTCACCTCCATTGCATTAGATCACTCTGGATCTATACCTGGTCACATTTTCCATTTTTTCCTTGTTAACTCCCTTTGAGTTCTATGTTTGTCTGGGTTTTCTACACCAACAAGAGAGAGAAATTTTAGATATGAAATGCTGAGGACTTTCAAGAACCCATCCCATTGAGGAGAATCGGAAAACACCTTTCTTGTTTTCCTCTCAGGTTCCCCCTTTGAATATAATACAAAAAATTCTTTCAAATACATTGTCTTGTCTATTGGATGCATGGAGCCACATTTTACTTTATCTGCTTAATTTCTTTTATGCTTAGATTTGGATTTGTGCAACATTATTTGGATCACCTAATTGCATATTTAAAGATACTTGGCAGCCATAATTGATGTTAGGGCTATTTTTTATGCGTAGCTAAAGTGATCTTTTACGACGAAAGATTCATACTAACACCCTCCTCCTGTCTTCTCCGATCGCGATCCTCTGATCCGATCGTAGCCGTTGACCTCTCAAATATCCAACGGTCTAGATCTCATCGCTCACGCTCATCGCATCAACCTCCCTCCCCACCAATTCAATCTTCTCCATCGTTATTGTTCCAGATCAGACGGCTGGTGCTCAATTGTGCATCACCAATCACAAGTTCTAAAGGTGTTACCCTCCGTCCCTTTCGATTGTGATCCGCCGATCCAATCGTGATCGTCCGTTTGATCCAGATCTACGGTCCACAATGTATCGCACATTTCACCATTTTTCTTCATCAGATGTCCCCATTAACTCTTCCAGATGATCCCAACCGTCGATCTCCTCCTGAGATCTGACGGCTCACATTAAATTTCCCTCCGCCTTAACCGGGTCCCACCATCAAAGGCCTAATTCCGTTCATTCAATCCATTTCCTTTGTATTTTCCTAGGACTTAAACTCTGGCGTTTACACTAATTATCATTTCTTCTCCCTTTTTCACCATTCCCACCACCATTCCCCGAGGCCTTCACAGCATCCCTTCCACCACTCCCTAGATTTCGTAATGAGTTTATCGTATTGTGCAGGGTTGTTACAGAGTGGTTAATTAACTTTGTCTCTTCAATCACAGCCATTTTGATTCAAAATAAAGAGAAGCCATTACAGTCATGGCCAATGTAATAGCAGCAGAGATTTAAAGGTCGATTATAGCCAAAAATTGAATATTAAACGCTTTAATCCTTATTCAAAAGGAAAGGACGTAGTGGGAAGACTAAAGAGCACACGAAACAACCATATCTGTGTTTAATATCAGTGAGACGTCTTTCTCCAGATAGTACATCTTCCCATTAAAGCCTGCATGCCTCCTCGAGCCCAGAAACAGTTAATTACACTAACAGAAGCTTCTTAAAGACTGTCAAAACCAGCAGTTATGGAGTATGGAGGCCCGGAAACTTTCTATCCAGTTCACCAATTCTAGAAGGCAAAACAGAGAGCTTTACATCCAGAAAGGACTCCAAAGAAACATCAGAGGTCGGATATCCACCTGACAAAGACCCCTCAGCCATACTATAAAGTAAATATAGCAATTCAGTGCCATTAAGTAGTAGGGGTGTGGACGCTTCCTCCATGCTGTCTTAATGAATCAATTTAATGTTCATCATCCACTCCTGTTACTCGTTTTTATCCTATAAAAATCCCCAAGAATAGATTGTACCAGGGGCCAGATTTTCAGAAAAATATGTTGTGAGAGAATTTTATATGCATTTTTTTGAACCTTTATATGAATGCAAAGATCCCGTCGGGTTTCAGTGATGAGGAGTTCCATCTTTAACGAGGATTCTGGTATTTGTGCTTCACAGTTTGTAACTCTCCCCTATATGTGATAGTTTAATTGTTTGTCTCGTTTTCATCCATTTCGCTTGTATCATGTTCTGGAATGCGAGTGGCTCAGTAGTTTTTAGTATGAATTTATTCTAATTGATACTCATGCTAGAACCTGTCAAGCGCTTTAAATATGGCTTAGGTGTGATATACTGTTTCATTTTCCACTTCAACCATACTTATGCTATATTAGCTTCTATGGGATGTTATTTTTAAAATGCTATTGTCATGTATGGATTCTTAATTTTGTAAGCCCATTGCATGTTGATATTTGTTTCTAGATATCATCCCAATGATAGTTATTATTATCTCAATATTTCATACGCAGTAAACACCTTCTGATTATTCATCTCTGTGAGGTATTTTAGAACCCAGCCCTCTTTACAGTAAGCTACCTTTGAATTGTCTGATACATTTGTATTAGAGTTTCACACCTTGCCTCTGCAGTATTTCTTTCCCTGTGTCAAGTTTCTGAAAGTTTTGGTCCCATTCAAATTAACCTTCCTGTTTACAAAAGATAGCATGAGAGCCTTTTTCTAATAACTTCCCATATTATATCATATGCTCCTTACTGTATAAGATGTCCTAGGCACTGGTATTTCACAACTCAAGGCTATCTCTAGGGTTGACAACAGTCCAGATGGTGGATCTATAGGTCAAAAAAATTCCATGCCCTACTTATCAAATGGCTCCAGAGCCAACTGAGGGTGTAAAGGCATTTCATCCCTTTGTGTGGGTTTCCCCATCCTTTGGCAATAGTCACACCTGTTGGTGTATCTTCTAGAATCTTGGTGAAGGGTAGGCCAATAATATACTGCCTACAAAAATTTATAAGCAGTTCTCTTTGCAGCAAAGTGGCCTCTGTTATCACTCAGTAATTTCTCCAGCGTGAAGGGAGAACTCACCGAGGTAACCACAAACCTACTTCAAACTCTAGGATCTAGCCTTCAAAGGGTTCAGAGAGGGTTCTCCCTTTAAATTTTAACTTTGTTTTGATATATAATATTAGAATAGTTATGAAAGTACAATTTGGCTTTGGTTTAAAGGGTTTGGTGGGAAAAAATCACTTGGAGGTAAGATAGAGAGAAATCTACTTGTCCATTAGGATATGGAGTCTAAACCAAGCTAACAGCACTAGAAATCAAGGATAAAAGGTACAAATATATTCAGGGCAAGATAGATAACCCTCAGAGATTCGAGAAAGTGGTTTTTTGTGAGGTAGTATGATCAGGATAAAGGGAACTTAAGGATCCTTTGATCCGGAAAATTGAAGTCGAAGGAAGAAGTCAAATGGGAGTGAGAGCAATTAAGAATTCTCAACACCGAAGATCAGAAGAAAACATTAAAATGGAAACTAGTTAAAGACACAGAGCACTTGACAAATTGAAGTAGAAGGCAGAAGTCAAACGGGAGTGAGAGAAATTAAGAATTCTCAACACCGAAGATCAGAAGAAAACATTAAAATGGAAACTAGTTAAAGACACAGAGCACTTGACTAATCCTGTATTAATACTCCTAGTTATACATTCAGACAGAACAAACATAAAATGAATGCATGAAACTTAGAAAAGGAAACAGTGACAAGTAGCAAGTACTTCACTCATCAGCTTATCACAGGGATCCTGAATTATGATGTTAGTCAACTTGTCCAGTCTTCTACTTCGAATTCAAAAACACAATAGCCTCCAATGTTCAACAAGAATGTCTATAATAATTCCAACAATTTTATTCCACCTAAAATACTTCAAAGAGTGAAGTATTTATACAAATTCTAAACTAGAATATCTTGAAAAAATATCAAGATTGGTTTACAAATATCTCCAACTATTTTACATAAATAGAACTTAAGTAAAGGACACTCAAAAATAATGCATCTATTTGGCAATATTTTTTATGGATAGGTGATGACAAAGAGGATAATTTGAATTTGATCTCAACTCTTAGTTGATGATGAGGCATCCAAGTCACTAACTGTTTCCTTTCTTTGTGCATTCTGCTCCAGCAATTCTGCAAACTTGGGATTGAAGGATACCTTTTTAGTTCTCAATATGAAATATATATATATAAGGTGAAAGTGGTTATTTTATATTAATATGTTGGTGAGATAAACCTCTCTCAGTTTCCTAAATTTCTGCTCCAGCTGTTCACAATAGCTTCTGCAAAAAGATGCGTAAAGCAGAATTTTACAGAGTCTGAAACATAGGTTGTGAAGATGCACATGTATCTCTCATTATGTAATACCTGTGAACAACGTGAGATAGGATTTTGTAGATGGGTCTCTTAGGAAAAAAAACCTCCTTCTGTTTTGTAATATTTACTTCCTGATTGGCCACAATGTTCTCTGCAAAATGATGACTTTAATAGGAATTTTCTGCAAAAAGTGCTTTCCAATATTGTTTAATAGTCCCCAACCCATAATGGATGTTAGAAACATGAGAGAGGTTTTTATAATTGGACATATTAAGAACATAAACCTCCTTCAGTTTTAAAAAATTAATCTTGGATTGGTCACAATAGTTTCTGCAAAAAAATGACTTAAATAGGAAATTTTTGCAAAAATATTCCTTCTTGTTATGTCTTCGTCTTTTAACCTTTTTGTTCTTTTAACTTTTTTTACTTTCACTTTGGATAAACTTCATTGTTTTTGGTGAAATTATTTTCATCTATGTTAACCATTTTTTACTCTGTTTTTACTTTTACTGTTTTACCTTGACTGCTCTGTAACTTTTTTTTAACTTTCACTCTGACTTTTACCTGATACACTTAAACTCTGATGCTCTTTGAATTCTGATTTCACGTTTACCATTCACTCTGCAAATTTCATCATTTTTTTCTCTCTTTGACTTCATTTTATTCTTTCTTTGTATACAAACTGTTTTTTGAATGAAACTTTTGAATTAAAATATGAGACTTTGGAGCAAACAATTTTGTAAACTAGTATTGAAACTGTTGGCCCAATTTCTTATTCTAATAATAACCTACAAAAATCAAACAATTTTTTAATGAAACAAAGGTCTGCAAGGAGGTGATTGAAAGATTTTTGAAATACCTATGGAATGAGATATGTCTGTGGAGGTTTAACTCTATTTTTTAGGCATTTTTGGGCTACTTCTACAAGATTAGAATGTTTGCAGGAGTTTTTATATTAAACAGAGAGAAAACTGAGAAATTTAGGCTAAGGATGGCTTCTTTTGGGTTTTTTTCTCAATTTTTTTTATCTGAGGATGTAAAACTAGGCTAAAACAAAAAAGAGGGGTTTTCTGAGTAGGTTTTGATTGAAAAATGGATTTTTAGGATATATTTAGAAATTCTTAACCCTTTAGGTCTTTGAATTTGATCTTTAAACTTCAAAAAATGAAAATTTGGCTTTAGAAAGGTTCACAGTAAGAAACAGGGTTTCCTAGAAAAATTGGCCAGGGTTTGGTCTCTTTTTGGTGTTTTTAGGCAATTTGGTTCAGTGAAATCTCTTAATTAAAGGCCTGGTTCTATTAATGAAGGTTTAAAATTGAATTTACAGGCTTCAATTTGTCGGAAAATACCTTAAGATGAAAGTATTCGGCTTCATGAAACAGAGGTCTGCAAGGAGGTGATTGAAAGATTTTTGAAATACCTATGGAATGAGATCTTTCTGTGGAGGTTTAACTCTATTTTTTAGGCATTTTTGGGCTACTTCTGAAAGATTAGAATGTTTGCAGGAGTTTTTATATTAAACAGAGAGAAAACTGAGAAATTTAGGCTAAGGATGGCTTCTTTTGGGTTTTTTTCTCAATTTTGTTTATCTGAGGATGTAAAACTAGCCTAATACAAAAAAGAGGGGTTTTCTGAGTAGGTTTTGATTGAAAAATGGATTTTTAGGATATATTCAGAAATTCTTAACCCTTTAGGTCTTTGAATTTGATCTTTAAACTTCAGAAACTGAAAATTTGGCTTTAGAAAGGTTCATAGTAAGAAACAGAGTTTCCTAGAAAAATTGGCCAGGGTTTGGTCTCTTTTTGGTGTTTTTAGGCAATTTGGTTCAGTGAAATCTCTTAATTAAAGGCCTGGTTCTATTACTGAAGGTTTAAAATTGAATTTACAGGCTTCAATTTGTCGGAAAATACCTTAAGATGCAAGTATTCGGCTTCATGAAGGTTTTGAGAGGACCGTGGTTGATTTTGAGGTCTGGTCCAACTTACTAGAGCAGCGAAATAGCTTGGTCAATATTTAATGGTGGAATTCTGGTCAAATTTAGAGTTTCTGGGTATAAATCGACACTCAGGGCTTAAAAAGGCTTAACACAGTCGGGAGGAGCTTTTTCAAAGTTGAAATTCCTAAATAAACATTTAAAACAACTTTATCAAAGGTTTTAAATCATATATTTTTTATGCTTATTTTTCATTGAATGCAGGTATTATCGAAGGTGGGAGGTGGTTTCAGTTTTGAAAGAAAAACCAAACAGTGGTTATCGCCTGCAATTTGAGTGGTAAGCGATTTAACCTAAAATGGACACAATCCAATAAAATATTGCCACGTTGTGGAGGGAGAAATGGGAAATACTACCCATTTCGCATCCGATTTGGGTTTGGGTGAGTGATTGGTTTATGGGTGCGATATCATTTTAGAGCTATTGGATTTGGACCTTGAGAGTGAAGGGTTGAGATCTATTTTGGAAGGTGTGGCAAAGCAAAGGTGGGACCGGGGTTCTCTTATATGGGCCGATGGTTGAAATATGTTAAAACCTTTATAAATATGAACGAAATCAAAGGTTTTACATATGCAAAGCAAAGTTTATGCTTATGGTGTCAGGTTATAAGTATGGTTTAAAAGAACCTTTATAAAAATGGGTGTGGATAAAGATTTTATAAACATAACATGGGGTTACGTATATACCTGGGGTTAATCTATATGAAGCGTGAGGCTTTATATAGTGGGAATAATAAAAGGGGAAGGCTTTATTTATGTGATAATAAACCTTAGCCTTGGGTTAAAAATTATTCGGGGAGGGATGAAAATCATGGTAAAGGGCAGACTTTGTGTCGGCGCAGATTTATGTCTTTGAATCTTGTAAAAACAACATATAGTCTGATTCAAAACTTAGGATAAGAGTTTGATGAGAGAGGGAATATGCTTTGTTTTGAACATATATATTAGTGCAAATTTTATTTTATTATATAGTTTTAAACCCATTGGAGTGTTTAATAACCATAGGGGGCGGGATATTTCATTAAGGTTAGTTTTAGACCAAAGGGCACATTATTTGGGTTTTCATTTTAACATGTGGATAATATCTTTGGTCCAAAATCTTTATAATAGTGGGTTTTGGGGGGTATTTTAGATAAAGGGAATTATATAGATGGGATAACGCATTTTTAGAGAATTAATAGCATAAGTCAAAAGTTAATATGACAAGGGGAAATGGAATACGCAAAAATACACTAAATGACCAAGTAAAATGAATAAATAAAGCAAAGCTTTTCATTTCATCATTTCACCAATTTACTTAGGATAAAGTATTTTTAAGGGTTTTTGTATGTTTCTAGGTTAATCAAATGGGGTTTTATGTTTCATTAAGTAAGAATGAATCTTTACTTATGAAAATGAGTTAAAATGTATGAATGAGGGATAAATAATGGTAAAGGGGATTTTAATCATAAGAACTCAACATTTTCCACTATCTAGTCATCGAACCTTGGGTCCAGTCCCAACAAAAGTCAGAGAAATGCTCTGAGCCTTTTTTAATGGTAGTATAGAATATTGAATACTTATAAGGGAAGAGATATTAGTAATATTTCCCTAGTGATGAATATTACATGCTTTTTCCCACTTCTCTCTACCTACCCAACATTACTCTAATCTTTTTTTTTCCTTTTAGCAGATGCATTTAGGTTTGCAACCCTGAAACATTTATTCTTTTGAAAGAATAAACTATTTAATTCTACCTTATTTAATCTGAGGGCTCAGATTAAATTGATGAGCTCCTCATTATTCTCTATCTATCTACTGATTTGTCAGGATTAAACTGTCTGACAAAACTTTATTCACTATCTAAAACATGGAAATTGAAAACATGACAAGTTAAGATTAAACTGTTTAACTCATCATGGATTATGGCATTTATCGACACTCCACCATAATCACTTGCAAAAAGTAAAAGGTAGTGGCATTTGGACTTGCACATTTTCATATTTTATTTTCATATTTTTTCTTTTGGGGTCTATATATTTTTTAAGTCCTTTGATTTTTCTTTTAGGACTTTTTACCCTCTCTTTTTTTTCAAAATATGGGAAAACAACTTGTAGAAAGAAAGGTATGTACATATTTACAAGACTATTAATATTCAATTCAAAATTATGAATCGTATATTTATAGCACCCTAACAACGGCTTCACATGGGGATGACATCTCCTTGTGAGATGCCAAGAACACCGTAGACTAGTAGCCTGATCCTTTGAACCAATCCCATGCATGCATTTGCTTTGTTATAAAATATCTGTGACTAAAACTCTTGAACTAAATTTAGTCCTTTTTCTGCAAACTGAAATTTGATCTGAAACTAAAAGAACATACTGCAATTCTCAAACCAAACTGATAGATCTTAAATATCTTTAGGACCCTCTCCTTGGCTTCAAATCTTAATGAATTATTTCAAACTAGCTGAAAATTGAATACTGAATACTATTAATTTTGTTGAATCATGTAATACAAAAATGCCAATGAAGCCAGTCAAGTAGCTGTAAAAATGAAGGGATAACTTAACTTCTTCTCATCAAACTTGGAAGCATAACTTGATCATGTGTCTTCATAATCAAAGATATGATGTGTAATGGAAATTGTTGATATATTTGATCCTCACAGATAAAATATGTTTGCAGACTTGAGCTAAAAATAGTCTCCATATAATTTGCTATCGTATCATCAAAAGCATAATGTATGATTTGTGCTTCTAGGCCTACAATGACCAATTGATTAGTTGTATTCTTAATACTAAACCCTGCAACTATTTCTTCAGTCTTGTTCTTGAAGAATAATCATCCTCAATCTACAAGTAAAAAGGTAGTACAATTTCCTCTTGCTTTGGAGAAGGAATATTTTCCAAGAATTCTTTAGGATCTCGGAAATTATAAGACTAAATTTGAGAATGCAAAAGTTCAATGCCATTTTCACATTTTTCATAAATTAACTCAAGAACACATATTTTAAGTTGAGGAGAACATTTTCTTGATTTCAAAATAAGAAATACAACTCTCATAAAATCCTCATCAAGCTGAAATTCTAATAAGCCATCCCTTAATTCATTGAAAATCTCATGAGATGAAAGGTTTACCACAGACCCTGTCATCTTGTATCACCATTAATGATTAGGAATATGGATTTTTTGGTTATGGTGTTTCTTCTGAACTTTGAAGTTCTATATCTTGGACAATGGAGTCGCCAGGTGGATGATTTTAACCTTTGTATGTCTGATCACTGTCCACCATCATAGATCAAATCTTAACCTGTAAAATATTTCTGAAGAAAAGGTTAGTCTTCCCCAGTATGCTCACTAGTATGTGATCACTCAGTAATTTCTCCAGGTTCAAGATAGAACTCACCGAGGTAACCAAAAACCTATTTCAAACTCTAGGATCTAGCCTTCCTAGGGTCATAGAGGGCTCTCTCTTTAAATTTTAAATTTTTTTTGATTTATAATACTAGGCTACTTATGAAAGTACAATTTGGTTTTGGTTTAAAGGGTTTGGTGGGAAAAAATCACTTGGAGATAAGATAGAGAGAAATCTACTTGTCCATTGGGCTATGGAGTCTAAATCAAGCTAGCAGCACTAGAAATCAAGGCTAAAAGGTACAAATATATTCAGGGCAAGATAGATAACCCTCAGAGATTAGGGAAAGTGGTTTATTGTGAGGCAGTATGATCAGGATAAAGGGCACTTAAATATCCTTTGATCTGGAAAATGGAAGTAGAAGGTAGAGGTCAAATGAGAGTGAGAGAAATTAAGAATTCTCAACACTAGAAATCAGAAGAAAATATTAAAATGGAAACTAGTTAAAGACAAGGAGCACTTGACTAATCCTGTATTAATACTCCTAGTTACACATTCACACAAAACAAACATAAAATGAATGCATGAAACTTAGAAAAGGAAACAGTAACAAGTAGGAAGTACTTCACTCATCAGCTTATATTAGGGATCGTGAATTATGATGTTAGTCAGCTTGTCCTGTCTGCTACCTCGAATTCAAACACACAATAGCCTCCAAACAGGTCATCGTGGTATTTTCACTATATCGTTTTTTCTAAAAAGGTTCAGAATCTGAAATTTTTAGAGTGTGAAGCCAAAATCCTGAGGAACATCATCGCAAAATTTCAAAGCTTGGTTCGCAATATTTTTGGAGATATGATCTATACAAGTTAGGTAATTTTGCAGGCTCCTGAATTTAACCTAAATTGGGTCATTGTGGGAGATTGGACATAACTTTTCCTTGAAGAATCCAAATCAGATCAAAACTGTGGCTTTCGAAAGAAGCTTCAGAGTGCTACTATAGGGCTAAATTTTAGATATTTAGGATCTGCAATTATAGAGATAATTCAATTTCAATATCGAGCTCCTCAAAAGCTAGTAAAAGGTGTGTATTGTTTTCAAAATTGCATAAGTCTTGTTTGAATAATCAAGTTGAATTGATTCCAAGGGCATATTGTAGAATATATATCAGTATTGGATTCTAAAATGGCCCCTAAAAATAATTCCATACCCATTAAGCCCTCAAAAATATATACTATGACGCATGAAGAGGAAGAATTGCAGTATGAGATATCAAAATTATGGTACCAAGTGCAAAATTTTTTGATATTATGAAGAGAAATAGAAGATGACATAGATGGTTTAAAAGAAGAAATGAAGGCTGAGTTGGATGGTTTGAAGGATCAATTAATAGCTAATATGGATGATAAATTAGTGGAAGATCACATCGAGCATCAAAAACAAGTTCTCCAACTCTCAAAGGATAACCTAACTTTGGTGCATAATCTAATGAAACAACAGGAAGATCAACATCACATCAAAATAATTTTTGAAGCAGTCACAGAAAAGAGAACTCGACAAGTATGATCAATTTCAGAGTACCTCAGCAAGTGGAAGAACTTTCCTGTAGAATATTCCACATGGGAGGATGAGAATTTTATACAAAAGCATCAAGAAATAATCAAGCATTGAGGGTAACACTTGTTTGAAGGAGAGAGGAATGTTAAGTCCCTATATTAATAGTGCAGTCCATTATTATGTCAGTGTAGGCCCCCTTATTCTTATTGTTGTACCCCTGTAACCCCCATATTGTTATTATTGTGCCCTTACATTATTATTGTTAGGTTGGCTAGGATTACATTGTGGCCACACTAGGATTATATTGTGGCCCCATGGATTTCTATATATAGAAGGAGGTTTTGGTCATTTGTATCATCGAAGAATTGTTCATGTGAAGAATTGTTCATTCATGTAATGTATTGGAGGTTTCCCCCTCGAAGTGGCTTATTTATAAGGCGTTGATATCTCTTTTCTTCTCTTTTTGGAGCTAGTTTCACAACACCAATGTTCAACAAAAATGACTATAATAAGTCCAGAAATTTTATTCAACCTAAAATACTTCAAAGAGTGAAGTATTTATACAAACTCTAAACTAGAATATCTTGAAAAAATATCAAGATTGGTTTACAAATATCTCCCACTGTTTTACATAAATAGAACTTAAATAAAGGACACTAAAAAATAATGCATCTATTTGGAACTATTTTTTAGGATAGGTGATGACAAAGAGGAGAATTTGAATTTGAGCTCAACTCTTAGCTGATGATGAGGCATCCAAGCCACTAATTGTTTCCTTTCTTTGCGCATTCTGCTCCAGAAATTCTGCAAACTTGGGGTCCAATGACACCTTTTTATTTCTCAATAAAAAATATATATATGTAAAAAGTGAAAGAGGTTATTTTAGATGAATATGTTGGTGAGATAAACCTCGCTCAGTTTCCTAAATGTTTGCTCCAGCTGCTAACAATGGGCTCTTAAAAAATATGTTTAAAATATAGTTTTATCGAGTCTGAAAAATAGGTTGTGAAGATGCGCATGTATCTATCATTACGTAATACCAGTGAAAAAATTGAGATAGAATGTTGTAGAAGGCTCTCTTAGGAACAAAAACCTCCTTCATTTTTTTAATATGTGTTTCTAATTGGCTACAATATGCTCTGCAAAATGATGACTTTAAAAGGAATTTTCTGCAAAAAGTGCTTTCCAATATTGTTTAATATTTCCGAACCCATAATTGTTGTTAGAAAAACGAGCGAGGCTTTTGTATTTGGCCATATTAGGAACATAAAAATCCTTCAGTTTTGCAAAATTAATCTTGTATTGGTCACAATAGATTCTACAAAAAATGACTTAAATAGGATTTTTTTGCAAAAATGTTCCTTCTTGTTATGTCTTCATCTTTTAACCTTTTTATTCTTTTAACTGTTTTTACTTTCACTTTGGATAAGCTTCATTGTTGGTTGTGAAAGTATTTTCATTTCTATTAACCATTACTGAATCTATTTTTACTTTTATTGTTTTACCTTGACTACTCTGTAACGTTTTTTTAACTTTCACTCTGACTTTTACCTGATACACTTTAACTCTAATGCTATTTGATTGTTCTATTTTCACTGTCATTGTGAAGTCTGATTTCACTTTTACCATTCACTGTGCACATTTCATCATTCCGATCTCTCTTTGACTTGATTTTATTCTTTCTTTGTATACAAACTGTCTGTTGAATGAAACTTTTGAATTAAAATCTGAGACTTTGGAGCAAAGAATTTTGTCAACTAGTATTGAAACTGTTGGCCCAATTTCTTATTCTGAAAATAACCTACAAAAATCAAACAATTTGTTAATGAAACATAGGTCTGCAAGGAGGTGATTGAAGGCTTTTTGAAAGACCTGTGGAATGAGACATGTCTGTGGAGGTTTAACTCTGTTTTTTAGGCATTTTTGGGCTACTTCTACAAGATTAGAATGTTTGTAGGAGTTTTTAAATTAAACAGAGAGGAAACTGAGAAATTTAGGCTAAGGATGGCTTCTTTTGGGCTTTTTTCTCAATTTGGTTTATCTGAGGATGTAAAACTGGCCTAAAACAGAAAACAGGGGTTTTCTAAGTAGGTTTTGATTGAAAAAGGGATTTTTAGGATATATTCAGAAATTTTTAACTGTTTAGGTCTTTGAATTAGATCTTTAAACTTTGGAAACTTAAAATTTGGCTTCACAAAGGTTCGTAGTAAGAAATAGGGTTTCTTGGAAAAATTGGCCAAGGTTTGGTCTCTTTTTGGTGTTTTTAGGCAATTTGGTTTAGTGAAATCTCTTAATTAAAGGCCTGGTTCTATTACCGAAGGTTTAAAATTGAATTTACAGGCTTCAATTTGTCGGAAAATACCTTATGATGCAGGTATTCAGATTCATGAAGGTTTTGAGAGGACCTTGGTTGATTTTGAGGTCTGGTCCAGCTTAATGGAGCAGCGAAATAGCTTGGTCAATCTTCAATGGTGGAATTGTGGTCAAATTCAGAGTTTCTGGGTATTAATCGACACTCAGGGCTTAAAAATTCTTAACACAGTCGGGAGGAGCTTTTTCGGAGTTGAAATGCATAAATAAACATTTAAAGCAACCCTATCAAAGGTTTTAAACCATATGTTTTTTATGCTTATTTTGCATTGAATGAAGGTCTTATCAATGGCGGGAGGCGGTTACAGTTTTGAAAGTGAAACCAAATAGTGGTTATCACATGAAATTTGAGTGGTAAAATGTTTAACCTAAAACGGACGCGATCCAATAAAATATTGCCACGTTGCGGAGGGAGAAATGGGAAATACTGCCCATTTTGCGTCCAACTTGGGTTTGGGTGAGCGATTGGTTTATGTGCGCGATATCATTTTAGAGTCGTTGGATCTGGAGCTCGGGAGAAAAGGGTTGAGATCTATTTTGTAAGCTGTGGCAAAGCAAAGGTGGGATCGAGGTTCTCTTATATGGGCCGACGGTTGAAATATGTTAAAACCTTTATAAATATGAATGAAATAAAAGGTTTTACATATGCAAAGCAGAGTTTGTGCTTATGGTGTCAGGATATAAGTATGGTTTAAAAGAACCTTTATAAAAATGGGTGCGGGTAAAGGTTTTATAAACATAACGTTGGGTTATGTATGTACCTGGGGTTAATCTATATGAAGCTTAATCTATATGAAGCGTGAGGCTTTATATGGTGGGAATAATAAAAGGGGAAGTCTTTAGTTATGTGACAATAAACTTTAGCCTTGGGTTAAAAATTATGCGGGGAGGGATGAAAATCATGGTAAAGGGTGAACTTTGTTTGGGTGCAGGTTTAAGTCTTTGAATCTTATAAAAATAACATATAATTTGATTCAAAACTTAGGATAAGAGTTTGATGAGCGTGGGAATATGTTTTGTTTTGAACATATGTATTGGCGCAACTTTTATTTTATTCTGTAGTTTTAAACCTATTGAAGGGTTTAATAACCATAGGGGGTGAGATATTTCACTAGGGTTATTTTTAGACCAAACGGCGCATTATTTGGGTTTTCATTTTAACATATGGATAATATCTTTGGTCCAAAATCTTTATAATAGTGGGTTTTTGGGGGTATTTTAGATAAAGGGAAATATATATATGTGATAAGGTATTTTTAGGGAATTAATAGCATATGTCAAAATTTAATATGACAAGGGGAAATGGAATACACAAAAATACTCTAAATGACCAAGTAAAGTGAATAAATAAAGCAAAGCTTTTCATTTCAGCATTTCACCAATTTACTTAGGATAAATTATTTTTGAGGGGTTTTGTATGTTTCTAAGTTAATCAAATGGGGTTTTATGTTTCATTAAGTAAGAACGAATCTTTACTTATGAAAATGAGTTAAAATGTATGAATGAGGGATAAATAATGGTAAAGGGGATTTTAATCATAAGAACTCAACATTTTCCACTATCCAGTTATCGAGCCTTGGGTCCGGTCCCAACAAAAGTCAGAGAAATGCTCTGAGCCTTTTTTACTGGTAGTACATAATACTGAATACTTATAGGGAAAGGGAAATTAGTGATTTTTTTCTCGGTGATGAATATTATTTGCTTTTTCCCACTTCTTTGTACCTACCCAACATTACTCTAACATTTTTTTCCTTTTAGCAGATGCATTTAGGCTTGCAACCTTGAAACATTTATTCTTTTGAAAGCATAAACTATCTAATTCTACCTTATTTCATCTAAGGGATCAGATTAAACTGATGAGCTCCTCATTATTATCTACCAATCTACTGATTTGTCGGGATTAAACTGTCTGAAAAAACTTTATTCACTATCTAAAACATGGAAATTGAAAACATGACAAGTTAAGTTTAAACAGTTTAACTCATCATGGATTATGGAATTTATTGACACTCTGCCATAATCACTTGCAAAAAGTAAAAAGTAGGGGCATTTGGACTTGCACACTTTCATGTTTTATTTTCATCTTTTTTCTTTTGGGGTCTATATATTTTTTAAGTCCTTTGATTTTTCTTTTAGGACTTTTTACCCTCTTTTTTTTATTTTTTTATTTTTTCAAAATATGGGAAAAAAACTTGTAGAAAGCAAGGTATGTACATATTTACAAGACTATCAATATTCAATTCAAAATTATGAATCCTATATTTATAGGACCCTAAAAGCCTCCACATGGGTTGTCATGAAATTCAGAGAGGATATGAAAAACTTCTTCCTCCCTCACACATCTCCTTAGGATTTTATCATGGCCTAGCTTTAAAATATTTCCCCCAATCTAGGTGAAAGGGGCATTTTTCCTGATGATTCTACTCCTCTCCATGAATGAAAGACTAGGAGGGAGTTTTCCAGCAACCAAGTAGTTGGCTATATCAACAAACCATGGTGAGAGTGATGATACGGAAAATATGTGTTCATCTAGCAGCTATTCATCTACCCTTCTTTCTTCACTTACAGGGAGAACTAACCTAGATAAAAAATCTGCAACAACATTTTATTTTTGATATTTATCAACAATAGTTAACAACCATCTAATTATCCTAGCATCTACATCTGGTTTGATCATTAAATACTTGATGGCTGCATGGTCAGTGTGGACAAAGGTCTGATATCTAGTGACATAATGCCTAAATTTGTTCACTGCATGGACAATTTCTAACATATCCTTCTCAGTAACACTATAATTGAGCTCGTCCTTTGACAAATTCCTGTTGATAACATAAATGGCATAAGGTTTTTTGTCCTCTAATTTTCCTAATGATTCCCCTACAACTTTTTCAGATGTATCAGTGTGGATGTGGAAAGGAAAAGTCTAATTTGGACCTCGGAAGATGGGCATAGTAGTCAATTGTTTCTTAATGAGCTCGAAAGTCTCTTGATAAAGACCGAATCAAATAAAATCAGAATCCTTGGCAAATAACCCAAATAATGGTGAAGCCATCTTGCTAAAATCTTTGATGAACCTTCTATAGTAACCAACTAAGCCTAAGAAACTCCTGACATATTTATTCTTTTGAGGAGCAGGTACCCATTTGATGATAGTGATTTTGTTTGGGTCTACTTGTATTCCTTCTTCCTAATACAACCCCTGATTTCTTCAGGAATTCACACTTTTCTAGGCTCAACAAAAGATGCATATCAATGCACCTCCTTATTAATTTACCCAAACTAGAGAGAGCTTCATGTAATTCATCCCCATATGGTGTGAAATAATCCATGTAAATTTCGACAGATTCATGGAATAACTCAAAAAATATGCTTAGTACATCTCTTTGGAAGGTAGTTGGGGCATTGCACAACTAAAAGGATAGGACTCTATAAGCAAAGGTACTCCAAGGGTAGTTGAAATTAGTCTTATCCTGGTCTTCAGGGCTAATTTGAATCTGATTGTACCTATTGAGCCCATCTAAGAAGTAAAAGAACTTGTTCCCCGCAAGGTCATTCAGGACTTCGTATATAAATGACAAAGGGAAATGGTCTTTCTTGGTGGCTTTGTTAAGTTCTCGATAATCAACACAAATTCTCCACTTCCCATTCTTCTTTGGGACTAGGACAAGAGGATATACCCAGTCACTATGGGATATAGGATATATGAACACTACATGCAATAGTTTTTGCAACTCTTCTTTGACTATGTCCTTCAGAGCCAGGTTCATCCTTCCTTGGGGTTGTCTCACAGGCTTGCATCCTTCTTTGATGTAAATTTGATTTCCACCTACCAAAGGATGCACCCCTTTCATGTCCTTGTAATCTCAAGAAAATTCCAAGAAAATGCTTCAATATTTTCTTTCAAAAGCTCGCATAGCTACTTCTCTTCTTCATTCTATAGGTTTGGGCTGATTTTCAAAGATCTGAGATGGGCCAAACTAAATAGCCTTGGTGGTTTCAGAGTTTGTATCAACTAAGTGAACTTCCATCCAAGGTTGGCTTTCAGACTCTTTGACTAAGGTTTTGAGAGGAGTGTTAGTGGAGGATTGGTTTTGAATGGCATGGTAGATGAGTTCATCTTCATCTAGCTGCCCCCCTCTAAGAATATCATCTAAGGAACACATAGAGGCAGAGTTATATAAATCATCTTCTTCATTCTCTAATCATATAGGGAGATCATGATCAATGGAAGGCTAGGCTGGAGGATATAACACTAGCTGTTTAGACAAAGGTCCATTTTTTATAGTCACGTTTCAGACCTGACAACTAATATAAGCATATGTAGTGTCTAACCAAGGTCTCACTAAGATGAGAGGATAACCATTAAACTTGGTTTTTGGTTGTAGGACCAGGAAATCCGTAGGATACTCCTAAGAGTCAATGGTAACCATAACATCCTCAAAAATTCCTTTCGGAGTTACTGTGGACTGATCTGCAAGTTGCGGAACTGTTGTGGTTTTCCTCAAAGTCCCTCGAGATTAAGTTTCAACATAGTTTCCTTAGTCATGATATTGATGGCATCCCATAGATAAATCAGAGTGTTGGGGACTATGGCACCATTTATATGGACATCAACAACTGGACTGCCAATGTCCAGGTATTTTGGAAATATCACCTTCCCCGGCATCAGGTTAGATAGTTGTCCTACTACATTGATGGTGGGGGTATCTCTCTTCCTTCTTCCAGGTTTCTTGAAGAAATTTTCTTTGATGAGCCTATTGTATATAGGGACATCCTTAATGGCCTGGAGAAGTGGTATATTCACACACAAATTTTCCAATTCTCCCAAGAGTTCAGTCTCCTCTGGGGTGTTCTGACTAGGGTGGATCAAGTGCTCGGGAAAACAAGGTTGTTGGATATGAGTGTTATCTTATTCCTTTTCCTCCTCACCCTCTCTAGGTGGATATGGTAGATGGTTGTCTAGGAGTACTATTCCCGACCTGAGATTAACCTCCTGTATCTCCACAACATAGGCTAGATGGGATGTTTCTCCACTAGGATCCTGTTGTGCCTGTCTGTTGTTCGGGTTCAGATTGGGATGTGTAGGTATAGGTAGCTTAGGTGGAGCAGCATGAGTAATATGAGATTGAGGTTCATGTGGAGGTATTAGAGCAGGTACTTGATTTTTTTTATGCCTCCACACTTGGGATGGATTGTTCCACTGAGGTTGTTGTAGAACATACTACTGAAATGGTTGGTTTACTGGCTGAGGATGGTATGAAGGGTTGGAAGGCCAAGCAGGAGGTGTAGACCAAGATGGAGGACTGGGGGTGTACCAAGGTTGCATGGGTGCACTCTGATTGTTGTAATAGTAAGAGTAAGGTGCACCTTTCATACCTTATTGATATACCGAAGGGCCTTGAGGCCTTCTCTTGTTGATGAAACAGAGTTGCTCTGGTATTATTTCCACACCTTGATATACAGCTTTGAGTCCAGGTAAGGAGGGACACTTTTCTGTGGCATGATTCTCTTCAAAGACTAAGAAAACCTCTATGAAATTCAGTGTACATTCATTCCCTGGGTGCTTCCTCGTACATCAAGGAAAAAATATGGCCAGGGTTCTCTCTACTTCCTCTTGCTTCCTTTTGACCTGCATTATGTCCATTTGAAAAGAAAAGGTGTGCAACATGTCACTCTTGAATTCCTCTAGCATTTTTCCAATCTCATGATTTATGAAGGTAGAAGAGGAAGGGGTATTGGATGTACTTTGGCTAGGTCTTCCCTTCTTCCTAACTAACCTAGAATGGTTCTGGAAGACAGTTTTAATTTTTTCATAGGGTTGTTGGTATATATCTCCTCCTAATAACATATTCAAGGTTTCTATCATCTCTTCACTAATCCCTAAAAGAAGTACAAGTTTAATTAATTCAAGATCAAGAGTACAGTTGACTCTCTTATAGGTAAATTAAAACCTCTCTTCATAATCCTCTAGTGATTCAGCATGCCCTAAAGTCATCCTAAATATCTCATCCTTATTTTCCTTGGACCTACAGTAGTCTTTGTACTTGCTGTTGAAGGTCTCTTCCATCTATGCCTAGGTAGTGATATTATCCCCAGGCAGACCCATGAACCAGTGCAAGGTTGTATCCTTAAGGGTGGATGGGAATAGCTTCAACTTCTGGTCATCAAAGGTGTAGTCATAAGTCCTACAAATAACAGCAAAGTCAAACATGAATGTTTCAAGGTCCTCAGAGGAAATTCCATGGAAGTGTGGAAGAGTTGAGGGTCTAATGTTTTTCATTTTAGGTAAGATTTGTCTTTGGGTATTCCTAGTCAAGGCATGAAAATGAGATCTTTTTGTATTTTTTTTCAATATTTCTGAAATGATGTGAAAAGAAAGGAAAGAAAAAAAGAATGTTAAAAGAAATATAAAAACATCTACTAGACCCATCCTTGGAAACGACGCCAAAAAATGGTGAGCCGTGGTATTTCACCAAGAGTGTTGCAACTCCCAGGGGCTTCCCTACTTTACTTTATCAACCTAGGGTTCTGTTGAAGCCCTGAAAATCGGGTCTAAAACAAGGGGGATACCCACCTATTTTGGACCTTGGTTAGCAACTCCTTTTCCGTTTGGTATAGTGGGTCCGACTAGGGATATGGGACCAGTTTCCCAATATGTGTGTGTGTGTGTTGAGAATTGATATTTCCTTTCTAAAAGCTCCTAAGTGAACTTATTTTATTCTAACTCTAATCTAATGACATGCAATTGTATTCTAATAAATAGAAATATCTAATTCTATACTAACCCGGGATGTAATCTTTCCGTTATGCGATCTAAAATGATTTCAAATAAAAATTGGTAATAAAGATCATTCAACTATTATGAGAAAAGAATTCATTGGAGATAAACCACTTCATATAAAAATTTAAACGAAATAGTTGTGAAAAACATATCGCAATAATAAGCTACTCATATATCAAGCATAAATAAATATCTATCACCATACAAAAGTGCCAAATATTAACTCAAGCATTCACACATCAATATATAAACAACTAAACATGAATATCACTTTAACACAAAGGCAGAAATAGTTAAGAGATAAAAGTACCATTTATAACTAGTTCTACTCATGAGCTTCAATAAATAATGACTTATCTCTTCTTAATCCAACATCCACTAAGAGTACAAAAGTGCAACATCAGTAGTAGATATTAAACACAGATATCAATAAATCCTGTTCCATTCATTCATCAAAACCTCCTCGGAGGGTACAAAAGTGCATGTTCTGAGGACAATTTTTTGACAAATTTCAGGACCCTTCTCTAAATGCATGAGAAGGGTTTAAATACTACTAACTAAATCTAAAAATAATTTATTACAAAAATGTAGGATACGGTTTAAATGACCGTCCTCATTTCAGGAAAAAATAAAGAAAAATTAATACTAACACTGAATCTAAAATTAAAACTAACAACTAATTATTTGTGTATCTGTTCCTTGAAATCACAAGTGTTGAGCATTTGTTTGAGAAGAGTCGGCTGGCCGACTTCCGACTTTAACTGTCCTGTGAAAATGGAATCGGCAAGAGTTGGTGCCATCTTCTCGGCAGAATTGATGATACATTTGAGAGTTATGCACTGGCTGTGTGGTTTTACCAAATACGCCCAGTAAGAATCCCATTTCAACTTAGTTAATCTTTTAATTGATTCTGCCTTTTCTTGAGCCTTCTATCTCCATGAACTGTTTGTTAGAAGTCACCTGTGGCTCTGGTAAATGATACATGAGTTTCAAATCTTGTGGAGTGAATGAGCCAATGAGTTCTTGACCCTGAGTCTTAAATTGTCTGTTTGTGATGTCAGTGCTTTCCAGTACCCATTTAACCATGTTCGTGTATGGAATAATTTTTGGCCTCGCCGCTATCTGGTGTAAGAACGAGAAAGCTAGCTCTGTAATAGATGCCTCAGAAGACCCATGTGAGCCTGCAATAGCTGTAACCTCCATTATTCTAGGATTCTCTTCCTCAATTATACTGTACATGCCTTCCCAAGTAGTAATACCAACATCTTTATTACAGGCGGTGTCTATATACAAGGGCGTCATTTCTTTTTCTTCAGAACTTGGAGCTTTGTCTTTCTTTCCCATAATATCCTGAATATTGCTTTTTATACTTTTTTGTTCTTCGTTCCTACAGTTTACAAATGAGGTGAGAATAATGATAAGAAAAAGGTGACGGGAAAGCTTTTAAATGCCGAAGACATATAAAATATACCACCTTACGTGAAATGGCTCTTCGATCAACACAAAACCATATTTCATTAATGATTGACAACTAACTCATTGATTAACATTAAAGCACATAACCAGGCCTCGGTTTATGGAAAAAACTTTTTCGTACAATGAGCTCTAAAGATATTCGATAAGGTGATCTATGATTTGCTTCACAATATCACAGATCGCAGTATCGCTATATCGCAATCTCGTGGAATTACAATATCACAATACTGCAATATCGCAGAATCGCAAAATCATTATATCGCAAAATCGCTGGAGCGTAGCATATGACAAACATCCGTTAATGTGTTTTTCTATGAAACGCAATTTGCGATATGTGCCATTGCATATCGGCGGTTTGAGGTTTTTCAGCGTAAGTGATATTTGAGGCATGCGATGCGATTAATGTTTTTAGTGCGTAGTTTCGCATCGCGATCTCGCAATGTTAGAATTCCGCTTGTAAGGAGGTATTCATTACCTTTTTGCGATGTGATATTTCTTTAAGGAATGATTTTATCCTACCTTATCATAAAACTTAAGCTTTTTAAGATTCTTCAAGGGGTATTCTCCTAAGTTTATGATATTAAGTTTTATTGAAAAAGGAAATACAAGCACTAATCGATTTTTAAATTTTTTGACTAAGGGCCCCTACTTATTTAGTATTAGTGATAATACTAAATAAGAAGGGGGGTTGTTGCTGGCCACAACAGGTTCATACAAAATTTGAGGTGACAGTGCTATATACACAGCAGATGCATTCTATTCATGGCATTCTCTTCTGCTCTACGAAAGGGTCCTACTTCTAGCGGTTCTCAGTGAAGTCTGTCACACTTTAATGGAACTAAAATAAATTTCAGAAAGGAAATGACAAAAATGGAACTAATTTAATGTGTAGGAAGGAAATGACTGTAAGAAACTAAATTAAATTTCTGAGAAGAAATGACAGGAAGGAAACTAATCTAATTTTCAGAAAACAAATAGAAAAAAGGAAACTCATCCTAAACAATAATTAACTTGGCGAAACAACTAAGTGCACTCTACCTATCTTAGGGTCTATCTACCATGCTTCTATCCATGCAACTAGGCTATCCATGACTTAATTCTAATTAAAAAGATTTAAATTATAGCTTGGAGGGAAGAAAATGACTAAAAGAGGATAATGGGGAGTTTAACACATGAAACAAGGTTTGGAAGTGGAAAGAGGGGGTTAAAACCTTATAAAACTTTATGATAGCATGAGAAAGGACTTTGGAGTGAGAAAAAATAAAAAATGAGATGGCGGAGTGCGATGGAGGACAAAATTTGTGATTTGCGATGTCGCAATCGCAAATTCGCAAGTTTAAAGCGATAGTGGTAAGGATTAACAAGAATGAACTAAAATGTGCAAAGTGAGAAGTGCGACGAGTGACGTAGCGGGTCGTGAATCCCAATATCGCAAGTTTAAAGGAATAGCGATAAGGATTAATAGGAATGAACTAAAATGTGCGAAGTACGATTGGTGACACGGTAAATGTTGCGGGCTATGATCTGTGATGTGGTAAGTTCTGTGAAGTGGGAAGTGCGATGAGTGACGTGGTGGAGTTATCGCATCGACAGAATGAGTGGTAAGCGCTATGTGAAAATTTAAACTGTGCGATTTGTGATTTCGCAATATCACAATCGCAAGGAGTGGTAAGTGTTAAGGGTAAAAACTAAAGGATGCAAAGTGTGATTTGAGATGGTGACGTGGTAGTGGGATCAATAGCAGGGTGCAATTTCGAAATATCGCAATCGCAGGAACTAGTGATAAGTGTTAAGGGAGAAAAGGTAAATGGCGCAAAGTGCAATTTGCGATTTCGCAATATTTCAATCACAAAGAACGAGTGGTAAGTGTTAAAGATAAAAGGTAAATGGTGCGAAGTGCGATTTGCGGTTTCGCAATATCGCAATCGCAAAGAACAAGCGGTAAGCATTAAACGTAAAAGGTAAACCTTGCGAAGTATGATTTGAGATTTTGCAATATCACAATCCCAAGGAACAAGCGGTAAGTGTTAAATGTAAAAGCCAAATGTTGCGATTTGCAAAGTGCGACGAACGGTGGTGGAAAAATCGAGGAGAAAAGGTGTAGGTCGGGTTTCGGTGGTTTTGAATGTTTTTTCATGTGTTTTTCATAAAAAGGCTAAGGCGGCCATGAACGGAGAAAAACATATAAATAAGGCTTTGAAGGGCTTAAGTGCATTAGGAAAAGAAAATCTAAGTACAACGTTAAGGTTAGAAGAAAAGGAGGGGAATGGAGGTGTAAGAGCAGTGCTCAGAAGTGACACACACTTGCAGGTTCATGCACAGGAAACAGATAGAAATGTAGGATGAAACAGTGAAAGAAAGGCTTGGACTTGGTAATAAAAATTCTTCCCAACGCTCAAACATAAAGCAATTTTGGCCAGTGGGAGGGTCTGCCCTACTCGAACTCTATTGATAGAGATGAGAGGGGGGAGACTTGACCATACTTTTTTGGGTTTTTTCCTCTATTTTTCTACACATAATAAATTAAAACTACAACAACACAAAAAATAAAAATCAATTAAACTTATCAGAAGAAGATATAACTTAAATGGCAGAAGCAAAGCTAGCTAAATGACATAAAGGAAAATATAGTAATAACAAAGAACCTGAGGCACATGTATTAGGACCTAACCCATAAGCCTAGCCCTCTGAAACTTAAATCAGTCGAATGAAATCAATCTTCTCATTTCATAAAATAATAACTTCATACATCTCTGAAATTTTGATCATTTAATAAAATAAAAATCTCAATAGCTCACAACAATAGTTAAAAATGGAATCGAGACTGGAATAGACTAATTCCCTTATGGAGTTATTGCTGCTCCTTCATGGAAATAATCACCAATATTTTCAGACGAGACACAAGACACCATATACAAAACCAATTTCTTCCTATTTAAGAAATAAATTAAAGGCAAATCCTAATTTGTATACAAATTTTTTCCTCCTTCACTTTGATTCCTTCTACCATATGTAATTACTGAGACCATTCATAGGGCTCTCCTTGAAATCTGTAAATAAACAAGTTATAAAATATAGAGAACCTACATAGACCATTATACATTGATACCTAGAGAGATTAAAAAAAATAATATTCTTTATTTAATGAGAGGGTATATAGAATGAGTCTTACAAGACTTGTTTCCAAATCCTTCATCCAAAATACACTTGGGAGCTTCTCCCTTTCCAAATTCACAAAAGTCTAATTCCACGAGATAGTTTCCCTCCACTATTGCACATACATTTACATATACAAAAAAAATGGTTGGACAAAGTATTCGAACAGAAACATTAAAAATGGAACATCTGTCTAGAGCCTAAACTACCAAATTCCTAATCCTAGACCTATTAGATTAATAAAGGCCCACTTGGAATGTCACTAAAAAACCTAACACTTGAGCATAATCACAAAAGAGACACATGGCCAATTTTTATCCTATAAAATGTAAGATTTACTTATTGGGAAATTACTTTCTCATGAAATAAATTCCATGACCTGTCTTATTCTAGAAAAATATGGGGTTGATCCTCCTACATCAAACACCCCACATGGAAAAATTTTGACCTCCTAATCAAAAACCTTCAATATATGAAACCATATAGGGTCTCAAACAAAGTGTTGCAGTTTCCAACATAATTTTCCTTCCTAGATTGATGTTGCATTCATTTCTATTGGATCCCATATATTATTTTAGAATTGTCTGTATGCTTGATTATGTTGTTTCTCATATCATCACTTCAACTTTCTAGGATCCCAATTTTCTTTGTGTTTTCCTCAAATTTATTTGTTGAGACAGTCTTGAACAATAAACTTGATGTTTCTTGTCCTCTTCCTTCACTGATCCCATATTTTTTTTTCAATTGTCTCAACTTTTCAATGTTACTGTAGTCTAATTTAGTCAACCAAGTGTTCAAAATAAATACAATTTCCTCATAATTGTTCAATTCCCAAGGTACATCCCTTACCATCATCATTATTTTCTCAATCACCATGTTCAGACTCCCTTCTTGCTGGTACATGAGGTTTCTTATTTATTGGTACAAACTATTAACAATAGTCAATCTCAATTTCAAAATACTGGTATTTTTCTATTACTTTTCATTTCCCTTTACTCCTTCACTGCAAAAGAAACAAATTTTCCCTAGAGACACTAATCTCACCATTTTTTTCCTCTCCTTATTCTGTTGACACCATTTTTTGTTCGGCTCCTCCAACCATGCCTTTAACATTCAACTTATCATCATACAACATTGATGCCTTGACCATTTCAAATTTACTCAATTCTTTGGCTACATGATGAGTGTGTATTATTCTCCAATTCTGGGTTCTTTCAGCCAATCCTCTAGGGAATTTCACTCTTCCTCATACCATGTTAGCGTAGTAGCAGTAAATTTTTTTCCATATTCCTTGTAGATGTCTCCACATTCCAGCTCTTCATTTTCACTCATCTTCATTACATACTTCTAGAGTTGTTCTTCATCATCTACATGGATGTAAGCCAACCTCATAACTACATCCATATTTTATTGGTTATTTTTTTGCGAAGAGATATCTGCACCTTAATTCTTTTGGACTTCCTACCCATGTAATTCTTCACCTGCAAAATTCAAACACAAATGTTCAGCACGAGGCTTTCCTACCTCTTTTTGTCAGTAGTCCATCACTTGGTGCATAAGACTTCTTGTTCTCTCTCATTCTAACATAGTATCAATTATGTCGTTATTCATTCTAATGGCCGCTAAGTATCATGCCCAGTATTTGCAATTACTTACAGGTCATTCCTCCCTATCTTTCTTCAAGGAAAAATTTTATTTCTCCTTTCTTCTGCATCTGAGAAGCTATCCTGTCTTACCTTGAGAGTTGTCCACCATTTTCTATATTAATTTTTCCTCCTTGGAAAAAAATTGTAATCTTGTCCTCCTTTTGGACCAGTTGTCCCTTATCCTCCCCTGCAATACTTTCACCCACATAGAATTCAGCAATATTAAAAACAAAACACCTCGTATCCTCATATAATGTTTTTTCCATCCATTCATTTTTTAGCTTCAACTATTGATTTCCGACGAGACATTTAATTAGCATCATATCACCTGTTGAAGTTTTCAACAAGAAATAGTGAAATTGTCATAAAAAACAAACATTAAAACACCTACACTAGTGTGGGACCACAGGTCGTGTAGTGATGGGTCCTAGCGATACATTAGTATGAAATTCAATTTATTAGTAAATTGGATATGTGTCAAATTTAATTATCCCTCAATTAAATTCGATAATAAAATGTAATATTATCTCGTAATCACTTGTAAATAGTAAATTGAGTGTGATAAACTTAGTTAGCTCATGGAATTTGAGTTGAGGGTAGTTGGTGAGGCATGCAGAGTGATTCTATGTGTTTTAGAGTTCAAGTTGTAGTTAATTGCACGAATTTAAAGCATGAGAAATTAGTTAACTCAGTTAAGTGAGTTAAAGTCAGTTGGACTAGTTGTAACTGTTTGTTGCACTAGTGAGAGATCAAGTGAATTCAATATTATTTTATTCAAAATCAGTGATTTCCCATGTAACTAATGATTTAATATTAATAGTTTCATGCATGTCAGTTCCAGTGGAGAACCAGTTGAGACAAAGGTTAAAGGGAAGTATCAGTTGTGATATTATCAGGCTACCCAGATGCAGTTAAAATACCACAAGATGCCCATGATACTCATTGCAATTGAGGAAGGATAAAATTCATAAATAATAGGGATTTCATTCATTCAGAATTGTGTGAGCAAGGCAGGCTGAAGATAGTCTGAGAATTGGCTAAGTGTTGGGCCGATTTTGTCTGGATCATTGTGAGACAATAGGAAAATTGTAGGAGACTCTTGAGACAAGAGTGCATTGTAACTGTTTCATGATTCCTTGTGGAATATGCATTATATGATATAGGGGTTTTGAGCAGCTATCTTTCCCCGAGAAATTATCTATGTTGTGGTTTCATTTGATTCATTTTGTACTTATTATGATTTGCGACTGTGTTTATTTTCCGCAATTGATTTGTAGAAGGATTTTGTATCTTTCTTTAGTACATTGCTTGATATGATATAATAAATTGATATACATATGTTTGTATAATTTATACATGGTATTAGAGCACAGAAAATCACTATGGTGGAGTAGAAGCTAAGTTTTTTTCTAAACAGAATTCGAATTTCCAAAAGTATTTTTGGTGTGACAAGCAAAGTGGGATCGAAATGGATTTCAATGACTTGAGATTAGAGCATGCACTCAAGGGAATCTCTAACTATATTTCATGGAAATATAGGATGGAGGCATTATTGGAGGACAATGGGTTGAAATAATTCATTGATAATGATGTTCCCAAACCCGTTGTAGTAGATGCCACAAATCTTGATGCTTGGAAAAAGAAGGTTGCAAGGGCGAGGAGGATATTACTGGAGGGAGTAAAATACCACATTGTCTAAAGTCTCCATGGAAAAGTGACTCCATATGCAATGTGGAAGGCTTTGACGGATATGTTTTAGAGCAGAAGTGATCATAGAAAATTGGCATTGAAGGACAAGCTCAGTAAAATCAAAATGGATAAAGGCGACACTATTCCGATATATTTAATAATGTTTGTACAATGTCAGGATGAGCTTGGGTGCATCGGAATTACTATCGTGGATGATGACTTGCTGAGCCTAGCTCTTCTAGTACTTCCCAATAGTTGGCATAGTTATCAGGACTCTGTCAATGGGAGGGAAAAGCTGCCAAATTAGGAATGACTTTGGTCGGATTTGGTGCAAGAATAATTCAGGTGGAATACCATGGATGGATCTTCATCTAAGGAAGATGATGAAGAAAATTTTTCCTTGGCTGGTAAGGCAAAGAAGGGGAAAGGAAAGAAATCCTATTCCTAATATGAGATCGATGAAGAAGGCAAGGACCGTGACATGTCCAGAGTGAACAGTTTTCACTGTCACAAGCATGGACATTGTACCACTAATTGTCCACAAAATAAGAAGAATAAGAAGGCTTCAGGATTTGAAGGTGGTGAGGCTTTGGCCTCCCAATTTGAGCTTGAATTCTCGTTGATTGCATTCATGGTGTCAAGTGTGATGGGATCAGGGTGGTACTTGGATAGTGGTGCATATTACCACATGACGGGAAAAGAAGAAATTTTCAATAGCTTGGAGGATATGGACCTCCAGATGCATATTGAAATGGGTGATGATAGAAGGTATAACACTGTCAGTATTAGTAAAATTACATTCCAGAAAGAGCCAGGTAAACCATTTTTATTAAATCATGTAACGCATGTACTAGGCTTCAAGAAAAAATCAGTTTCAGTCGTAATGTTGGAGGATAGAGGCTATGATGTTGTTTTTAGGGGATGAAATGTTTTCATCCAACAAAAAGAAATAGAACAAGCCAAGAATATTTAGATTCATGTGAATAATATCTATAAACATTATGTAGATGGCTACGCAACAATTAAGGGTAAAATAGAAAAAGTGGTGAGCTGAGATGAGGGTGAGTTACAGCATGGAGCTTTGAAGGTCATGTAGTAGAATTCTATGGAGCTTCCAAAGGGTAATCTTGCATAGATAGACACATACCATGGGGAAGTGTGATAAATCCATGTGATTGTCCCTTGAGAAGGAGCTTTATTTGCATGCAGACGAGGAACTCTTTGTTCCAAAGAATGAACCTTAAGATGTGGAGCAGCCACATGCGGAGGATCGTGGAGTGGAAGAAATCACTCAAGCAGAGAAATTTCAAGGTAGATGGGCAGGGGGATTACATGTAGCTATACCTTCAACTGTGAGGTGGGGCGATGTGCAAAATTATTCCCAAGAAGAAATTTGGGCAGGGTCCTAGAGATGATGCATCTCATGGATCGAACCTGGCTACGAGGAGCCCAAAGTAAAATAGAAGCAGGATCAGTTAGATTGATGCAGTTAGATGTTAGGAGGATAGAAATTAGAGTGACAGGCTTCAGAGATTGGAGTACAGATCAGAGTTGGTACCAGTGTACAGTGCATGGATACAGCTGTCAATAGTGCAGAGAATCCAGTAAACATGTCCAGTAGGTACTAGCAGTCAAAAGACTCTAATGATAGATGCATTATACTGATTTAGTTGTTTGGAGGCTATTTAGTTTTAGAATTGTTGCATGCAAAGGTTGCATGTGCGAGAAACACTAGAGAAGTGTTGCATGTGTGAGAAACACTAGCGAAGTGTTTCATGCAAGGGTTATGTCGCATGCAAGATGTGCATGTGCGCATGCAAGGACATTCCTTTCTTGTTGAGAGGGAGTGTTGAATTTTGCAACAAGAAATAATGAAATTGGCAGAAAGGGAGGCTGAAGACAAGCTGAGAATTGGCTAAGTGTTGATCTGATTTTTTCTAGATCAATGTGAGACGATATGAAAATTCCACGAGACTCGTATGAGAAGAGTGAATTGTAATTGTTTCATGTGTGAGAAAAACTATCAAAGTGTTGCATGCAAGGGTGCATGCGCAAGAAACACTTGAGAAGTGTTGCATGCAAGAGGTGCATGTGTGCGTGCAAGGACATTCCTTTCTTGTTGAGAGGAAGTGTTGAAGTTTGCAACAAGAAATAGTGCAATTGGAATCCAGAAACAACTTAACAACACCTACACTAGTTTGGGACCACATGTCATGTAGTGATGGGTCCTAGTGATACATTAGTGTGAAATTCAATTTTTTTAATAAATTGGATATGTGTCAAATTTAATTATCCCTTAATTAAATTTGACAATAAAATGTAATATTATCTCACAATCAATTGTAAATAGTTAACTGAGTGTGATAAACTTAGTTAGCTCATGGAATTCAAGTTGAGGGTAGTTGATGAGGCATGCAAAGTGATTCTATGTGTTTTAGAGTTCAAGATGCAGTTAAGTGCATAAGTTTAATGCATGAGAAATCAGTTAACTTAGTTAAGTGAGTTAAAGTCAATTGGACTAGTTGTAACTGTTTGTTGCACTAGTGAGAGATCAAGTGAGTTAAATATTATTTAAATCACAATCAGTGATCTTCCATGAAACTGATGATTTACTATTAATAGTTTCATGCATGTGAGTTCCAGTGGAGACCCAATTGAGACAAAGGTTAAAGGGAAGTTAACTATTAGTTGTGATATTAGCAGGTTTTCCAGATGCAGTTAAAACACCACAGGATGCCCATGATACTCAACAGAGATTATGAAGGTTGAAATTCAGAAAGGATGGGGATTGCATTCACTAGGAATTCTGTGAGAAAGGCAGGCTGAAGACAGGATGAGAATTGGCTAAGTGTTGGCCGGATTTTGTCTGGATCAGTGTGAGATGATAGGCATATTGCATGAGACTCTTGTGAGAAGAGTGCATTGTAATTGTTTCATGATTCATTGTGGAATATATAATATATGATACAGGGGTTTTGAGCAACAACCTTTCCCCAGGAAATTATCTGTGTTGTGGTTTGATTTGATCCTTTCTGTACTTGTTGTGATTGGCGATTGTCCTTATTTTCCGCAATTTATTTATACAAGGATTATGTATCTTGTTGTAGTTCATTACTTGATCGGATTGAGTCCATTCATATACATATGTTTTTATAATATCTACATCACCATCATCAAATAATTCTTTGAAATTTCCATACAATCCATGAGATTTTCATGTAGTTTTTCTTCGTAATATTCCTTAAGAATGTCTCTTTCATCCACAATATCCATGATAGCTTCAAATGGCTACCCTTATTCACTATGATTATTTATTTCAAATGAAAGCAAATTGGTTAGTTTTAAAAATATTAGGCCCTTGAGCCTTTATTGGTTTTCCTTGAATCCCTTGTTGGTTTGGACTTCTCCCATAGTCCATAAGACTTTCCACCAGTGTCCTTTCCGTATCTCTAAGGAGTGATCTCCCTTTGTGTAACAACTGCGACTTGATTTTCGATGTAAATGGAAGGAAATTATAAAGGAAAAAATAAGACGAAGGTCATTAGAAACATATTCCAAGATGAATGGAGAGGAAAAAAATAAAGTGGGTATCACTTATGGTTTATTATTGACTTGGAAATTGGCATTGACTAGGCCAAAAAATCCATATGACAGGGAATCCACAACTGGATACGTGTTCTATATAGGATCTTGATCTGTATCATGGATTAGTAAGAAATAACCAATATTTTCTTTTTCATCAAATGAATCGGAGTATAAACCATTATGCAGTGTCACCTGTGAAATAATATGGCTTAGGATGATAGTTGAAGATGTTGGAGAAGCACAACAAGAACCTACAGTGATCAGATGTGATAATCAAAGCACCATAAAATTGGTGAACAATATTGTATATCATGCAAGGTCAAAGCATATAGATACACAACATCATTTTCTAAGAGAAAAAGTCCAAACAAAGGAAATTGACTTAATATATTGTACTACAAATGAAAATGTGGCTAACATATTCACTAAGCCTCTTAGGAAGGCTAAATTTAAGATTTTTAGAAGTAAGTTATGTGTTGTACAATCCAAATTATGTTGTAACCCTAGATGAGAATTATGTTAGCAAGAATGACAATTAAGATTACGTTTGTGTCTTATGTATTGTGTTGCAGTTTATTTTGTATGTTTGTCATATGGTTGGAATTAAGGGGAGTATTGGAAAACACAAATTCCAACTGAACATTGCCAACCACATTATGTGTTAGGTAGGAATTCCTGTGGTTTATAGATATTTCACCGAGCTTATTGAAGAGACAATTTTCACCAACAATGCAGGTGGTCCAGAACCTTCATCTCCATGTATAACTATCCTTTGTTGGCCATGCAATGATCAATTTGTTCAGTGTGAAAACTCTAATTACAAATTTTCAAATCGTTCACTTCCAACATCCATTCCAAGACATTCATGGATGGATAATACACATGATGAGGGTTCTATAATGCAACTCAGAGCATAAATTTTTTAAAAATATAAAAATACTCACAAAGATGTCAATGTGGAAAAGGATAAAAAAAATAGATAAAAAAATACCAACGTTGGGAACAAGCTACCGAAAATGCAGGGAAGTACAATAGAAGATGTGATATCACAAGTTGGTATTGCTAAGCGACCATAATACACAAGTATTATAGTAGTTAATAAATATATATCAATTCATTATATGTATATCTCACATTCCAATATTAATTTAAAAAATTATAACATATAAAGTTATATATATAGATTCACTTTATTTTATTATGGAAATTTTCAAATTGTAAATATATTTGGGTTAAAATACTATTAGCCATAAGATTTATCAATACTTATACAAAATACTTACTCCATTTGCACTCAATATATATATATATATATATATATATATATATATATATATATATATATATATATAATTTAAAGTTCAAGTTTGAAACCTTTCTTTGTTTCCGCGGAGGGAATCATGGAGAGAAGCAAGAAATTTATGTCTGCCTGCTCCACTGAACTGCAGCAAGTTGGTATTATTGTAATGGGATGCTGAGATTTCATGACCCACTTGTATTTTTCATCTTCCAAATGGGAACAACTTGCTCGCTCAAATTTTCTTGCAAAAGCAGTTGAAGAGTCTGAATGCCTAAAATGACCACATCATCGTCATTTTACAATTTGTTGGTGGATCTCTTTTTTGTAAATTGTGGCTTTCGAAAATCATGATATTGAAATGTGCACACCTAAAGTATTTAAGTGAGTGATGAGAACTCTTATATAGAGTATTTAAATGCCATATGCTGTTCTTTATTATTATTATGATAAAAATACTATAATAAAAAATGGGAAAACCCCTTTTTGGATTGAATATAATGGAGTTGTCTTTAGTGCAACTTTTTGGAATTTCAGGTGCCGGAATCCGGTGAAAACATTGAGATAAAATCTTGATTTCTATTAATTAAACTGGTTTTTTGATTGCATATATGGATTCAACACCCTAAAAAACCACTAAGGCACTTATATTGTGCAAGATTACCCATCAAACTACTATTTTCAATAAATTCCTGCCATAATTTAGAGAAATTATACCAGAAAAAACCACCGTAAAAGCCTTCAAAACTTCACACTATAGACTACTCGGAATATAATATTTGAAAATCAGTCTTGGAATTATTTTGTTTAATTTTTAAATTTTGCGTTTAGTGGGTTATCAATATCAAAAGTGTCGTAAAAGATTACTGGATCACAAATACTTGTATCTTATTATAACATATTTCGTGCTTCTCCAATATTTTCTCCGAAAATTTTCATGTTTTTGAATTTCGTGTTTGTAGAAGGGAAATAGAAACAGAAGAGAACCTGCAACTTGATAAGGTGTTCACTGCCGACCTCCATTCCAACACAACACTCATTAACCTAAAATATTTGCTTGTGAAATTCAATGATGCTGAAAATTTGGATCGAGTTCTTATGAAATTGAGTTCTTTTACATTATTATTTTATAGATATAAACACGAATTGTTAAAAACTGAATTCTATTAACTAAATGGCTCTCCAGGTGAGATATCTGGAGAGTGCATTAGCACTCCACACAAAGCATTATCTCTTCCTACAGAATAACCTCGTACATATAGACTTGCACACAAAGAGAGTAGTTTGAACCACTCCCTAGATAGTAGGATCTGAGATCTAATCTTAGAGTCTCAATCCTATGATTATCAGAACAAACATCTAAGTCTAGATTTTTCCATTAATTCCAACACTCCCCCTTAATGGAGAAAGGGCACTAAAAAATAACATACTGTGCTAGTCTCAGTCTCAACTAGGCTTACATAAAAACATAAAATACTTGGTAAGAGATGTTTTCATTTTGGTCTTTTTTCTTGCGAGTCCATGCTTGTTCATACCTAGGCGAGGCTTCATGTTTAATTTTCTCACCTTGAGGTAGTGATATATCTTCACCTTCTTTCTTCCCCAATGACGAAACTCTTGAACTCTTATCCTCACCCTTCTCAAAATTATGACAGATTGGATAGGAGAATTTTCCTCTCACTATTTCCGGTGTCAACCATCTGAACTTCAGCAATGTTTTCTTCATTATTCGTTGATGCAACATTAGTTTTAACTTTATAAAGTCATGGTATTTCAAGCCATGCTTCAAGAAACTTCAATTCCTCTTCAAAAAAAAATTCTTCGTCCTTGTTGTTGTTGCTAACGTCTACACACATAGAAATATTCATGAGATCATCATAATTTGAATTCTCTACAACTTTGTCTTCTTCTACCAAATCTTTGAAATCAACTTCATGTGGCTCGTCCAATTGATGTTCAACAATATGTTCCTCTTTACTTCCTTCCTCAAGAACGACTACTAGGTCTTCTTGATCTTCAACCACATGTTCCTATTTACATCCTTCCTGAGGAACAACTTGTGAGTCTTCAATCTCACGTTGTTGCAGAACATATAGTAGCTCTCGATAATAATGGTCATTAATAAAACCACCAAGCCTCATGAAGAAAATATCATCAGGGGAAAATATGTCTAAAAGTGCAGCCATATTGGAAAAGTATAGCTTTTCTTGCTTCCAGATTTATTTTTAACTCACCTCGGTCCTCTCACGAGCTCCAACAACCGTGTTACCACGGAGGTGGGAAACTCCTCCTTTTGGCAGCTCTTTAATTATATAACCTTGTGATGCAAACTGTGGTTTCTATGCCACACATCCAAATCTAAAGCAAATCACTGATCCAACCTCACTTGAGTGCACCCTTCAATAATAGATGCAGCTCCCTGAACGCAATTAGCCACAAAACTTGGATATCAAAATGGCTACAACACTTCTCACGGGCTCTTCTACCACGTGCTCCTCTGTCACGAGCTGCCACAACCTTACGTAGTAGACTTAGAAAATTACCATTAATATAAATCTAAATAGTATTTTCATAGGATCCCAAATTTGATTTAATTCATAATCTTGTAGCACTCGGACTTGAACATTGGCTGAACACTTGTAGAAGTCACAGGGATTGCACAAGCTTAAATAAGCACATCAGTCACTCCCTTCTTCCAATATTTGGTGGTGGCACCAATGCATATTTCTGCCACAGCCTCCTTTTCCATGACCTTCCAAACTAGAAAAAGTGTTTTTTCCTTCTTCCATAGTGTGAACACTGATTCGCTCCTCCGATTGAACACTACTGAATTCTAATCCACGCTTTCACCTAACAGAAATCGCCTAATTGTGCTGATCTCGCAAGTCAATAATACTTGGCATCCCACAGTTGGATGGACCACACAAAGTCCATGATCCCCATAATCGTTCTCCAAGTTTCCTTTGTAAGGTGTGCTCCATGCTACAAAAAATCCACGTAGCCAC
Organism: Pinus albicaulis; assembly: GCA_034641835.2. Classification (NCBI taxonomy): domain Eukaryota; kingdom Viridiplantae; phylum Streptophyta; class Pinopsida; order Pinales; family Pinaceae; genus Pinus; species Pinus albicaulis. Next base: position 898,936,285 of record CM076571.1, on the reverse strand, counting down.
AAATAACTAAAATAGCCACAACTGTGATGGTATGTCGTGGACGATGGTAGAGGATTCAAAATTTTGTTGAAAGTTGGGTCATTTTATAACGCACTGGCTAAACGAGCATGTTGTTCTCTATATATTGGATGTAGGTTGGACCAGAGATCTCAGTGGGCACACCAATTGGACCTCCTCCGATCCTATAGGAGGTCACCAGGATCACCACATCGATCCACGCTCACAGCTCAAAATCACTCACGGGCTCACACAACACTCCGAGTTACTCTCTGTCGCACCGTTATGTTGTGCCTTTGCTCACATATTGTTGGTTTCTCACAATCCTCGCAGCTTACCTCATATCCGCTCTAATGCACCACACATTAGTCAAAAGACAAACTTCTCCTCTCCGCCTCAATTAAGAAACAACAAAGGCCTCTAATCCTATGCTCTGATACCATGTTAAAAATTTAATTCTATTAACTAAATGGCTCTCCAGGTGAGATACCTGGAGAGTGTATTAGCACTCCACATAAAGCACTATATCTTCATACAGAAGAACCTCATACATATAAACTTTCACACAAAGAGGATGGTTTGAGCGACTCCCTAGATAGTAGGATCTGAGATCTAATATTAGAATCCCAATCCTATCCTTATCACAGCAAACATATAAGTCTAGCTCTCTCCATTAATTCCAACATTAACTTTGTACATCTTATATAAACTTTGAAATTATTTCAATAATATATTAAAAAAAATTAAGTGGGGATTAACTACTTGATATTTTGGTTTTCTTTTCCAAAATTTTGTAATAAATTTGTTTGCCAATGCTATAATTTTTCTTAAAATATGTTTTTAATTTTTCTTAAAATGTGTTTTTAAAAGAGTAAATGATTTGAAAATTTTAAAAATTCTTTAGAATATTTGAATTGTGTAGATTACAAAACTCAAACTATAATTCCAATAGAAAATACTTATCCTAATTTCTAACAAAAAAAAAAATAGAGGAAAAAAATGTTCTCTTTGTATTAAGAAAAAAACCAATACATGTTAGTCATACGTCTCCCATATTTTCCAAAAAGAGATATGAAAATATTTCTGATCCTCATACAAAAAAGAGCTGAGTTATTCCAATAATATATCCAAAAGGGCTTCACATAAGACAAGACTAACAAAACATAGAAAATGTGATATGGAATTTCCATTTATAAGAGGGCCAACTCGCCCTCCTCGACCACCAAAACATCAGAAACTAGTCTATAGAACATGGATCCCTGAGAAACCAATAGACCTTTCTTCAAATAATCCATTTTCCACCATATTTGAATCCCTGTAGACATGCAAGAATGAAATATCCACAAATGTATTCTTCAAAAGTTCAACTCACTCCATCCCGTCATTTAAAAATGGGGGCACCAATTCGGAATGACCCTAGATCCCATCAATGAGCCCTTTTGAATCTCCATATATGCTAATGTTATCCATCTCTTATTTTTAGCAAACCATAATTGCCCCCAGAAAGTCGGGATCTTGGCTCTAGAGTTGGTACCATATCCTCCATCCATGCGGACAAGGAAATGTGTCTAAGGGTTAAGTCTCAGTCAAGCTCCATAACTGCAAAAGCAACCCTTTGCGTCGCATTCAAAAAATCTAGCTGGGAAATGTACCTGTATGAGACCAGATCTAAGAGTAGGTATCAACACTATGCGATGTTGATCTTGCTTCTATTCAAGCGAGGCCATGATGTAGGAAATGGTTATGGAGATGTGTAGTTGTTTACCTTCAAAAATCAAAGAGTTCCCCTCTCTCTAGATCTCCCAAATAATATACAAGGGTAAACACTTATGATTTCCCAAATTGGTAGTCCACCATCTGATCCACAGTTCCAAAATTGAGAAATATCACATCGGGGGTAGTTCTAACAAGCCAAGAACCTAATTCCAAACCTACAAGCACAAACAATACTACAAGAAGAGATGTATGATTGATTCATGTGACTTGAGGGGACCATTTCCACATTTAATTAGTTATTATTCCCCTTGATGAAAGTTTAAAAAAATACAGGTTTAGATTAACAACAAGTATCCTCGAGGAAGCCTTTATTCAAAGGAGTAAAATAAACACATGACAGATCATGCTCTAATTGGAAAATTCCTAGGCATTTGGCCTTCAAAAAAATACCTCACTTACAAAATTCAACACAAAAAGAATCCAAAGGGAAAGATGGAATTGAAGTTAGGGGAAAAAGGATTTTTCACCGTTATCTTTACTAATGAAAAATATAACATCATGATTTTCGAAAATGGCCCATAATTCTTCAATTGTTCAATATTATATCTTAGGTTTCGTAATAGTAGGCTAGTTTGAATCTCTCAGTTCTCCTTAAGTAGAAAATGGATGAAGAAATATTAGCAATCATTGGAAATGTTTTGGTTCATTTTTTCAAGGTACCAAAGGCCACAAAGAAATCAAGATACATATATTTTCATTCATATGTGGTGGCGGGGCCCTTGAGTGGCCTAATGAATCTTCCAAGGTTTCCAAAACTATGAATTACTATCACTTAAACACCTCTCATTTGAATGTGCACGCGTCTACATCCTTTTTCCTCTTTATATTTGGAAACAACACCTCCTCAACTATGAAATCAAAAACCTTCCTTTGCTTTTATTTTTTTGTTTTTCTGAGTGCAATTCCACATACCAACACCTTTACTCTTATCAAATCAAAACCTCCTTAACATTAGGATCAATCACCAAATTAACTCTGGTCCTCCCTCCCATTCTTCCTCTATTAAGGAAACTCCTCTATATATATATATAACTTCGTACCTTTGTACAATGACAACGTCTTTTTTTTTTCACCATCGAACTTCAAGTCGAACAAAGGTTCCATTTCTAAGTCCTCATGCCTCTCCTTTACTTTCTTCTTCAAACAACGAAATTCCTTTTTCAGGTTTTTTGTAATAGAATTCTTCATTTTTGATATGGCGTAGCCTTCTCAAAACTTCTTTATGAAACCATTTTGGAATTATACAAACATGATCACTTTTTCAACCCCCGCTACCATTTTTGAATTATACAGAAATGAACACTTTTTAAACCCCCGCTGAAACTAAATGGAGGTCAACTCTGACTATGAGGTATAAGATCAGACCCTTTGTCCTTCTAGTTCCTCGCACACTCACGATTCCACCAAATCCCGACAATAATTGGCTCTTCCTTGACCAAAATCCATAAGTTGGCCCCGAATTAAAGTTGAAGGTGAGATCTCTTTGGATGCACGTTTCTCATTTATCAATCAAAGCCCAACTCTTTTGTTGGTCGACTGGCTAATAGGGTTTTGTGATAATTTTTATTTGTCAATCCAATTTCCCAAGGCCCGACTCCATTAAGTGTCATAGGAAATTTGATGGTCATGAATTGAAATGTTCTTGGAGGTTTAAAGCATCTCAACTCGCAACATTTCCTTGGTTCTATTGATCTATGCACTTAATTAATAGTAGGCCCGAGAGTTACACTACTCCTTTATTTGACCAAACTGAATCCACAAACATGCACACAGTGTATTGCAATCTTAGAAATCTAAGCGTGATTCCCTTATGGAGTTATTATTGCTCCTGCATGGATGTAATCCCCAATAATTTCAGACAAGACACAAGACACCATACACACAACCAATTTCTTCCTATTTAAGACATAAATTAAAGGCAAATCCTAAATCGTATACAAACATTTTGCTCCATTTTGATTCCTTCTACCATAAGTAATGACTGACACGAATCATAGGGTTCTCCTTGAAAATATCTAAAAAAACAAGTTATAAACTATATAGAACTTACATAGACCATTATACATTGATACCCAGAGAGATTAAAAAAAACATGTTCTTTATTTAACGAGAGGGTATATAGAATGAGTCTTACTATATACATTTTCCCTCCACTATTGCACACATTTACATATACAAAAACATTGGTTGGAAACAATATTTGAACAAAAACATTAAAATTTTGACCACAAGAGTGTGTAGGTGGATTCGTCTGGTATCTGAAGGCTCTCTTTTGTTAAACCCTCCTCCCATATTATCTTTAAGTCCTTAATTCAGTGAGGGGGGTATTTTTTCTTCATCGCTTCAATATCTAGTTTTATGGTAGCAGTGGGTAAAGTCCCTTATCACGCCAATTACTTAGGCTTAAACCACTATCTTTTTCAAACATACCCTTTAATTGCACAATTACACTACCATTGTTTGTAAAATTTTAAGAGAATTTGCATGCAATATTTGAAGGATAACTAAGGGTGATGGTGAAACTTAATTCTTTGGTAAATTAGCTGAGATGAAGATGGAAAATTTGGAGTCAATTAGGACATATGTTGCTCATTTTCACCCTCTCAGCCTTCTTGTAGAACTACCTCAGTCTCTCCTGTAGCAATTATATTCTTCCTATATCACCTTGTAGAAATAATAGGACTAGGTTCAAATATCCTAGATGGCATACCAAGATCATTGTGTGGTTCCAATTGATGATGTCAATCAGAGTTCATTTAATGTTAACCCGAGAAGGTAAAATTAGAAGTACTTGTCTAAAATATATAGATCTAGAAAGATTTCTAATTTGTCTGAGATCTTTTGGTTCTCTTACAAGAACACATTCATCAAAATCTCTTCCAAAAACTAAGATTCCTAATTTGTCTGAGATCTTAAATTTCCCTTACAAGAACACAATTCGTCAAGATCTCTTCCAACAATTAAACAAATGTAAATCTAACATTCGTCAAGATCCTAAGGTTCTCTTACAAGAACACATGAATTTTAGGATCTCCTCCAATATTAGAACATCTAACAAAAACTTAGAAGTTGAAATGAAACAAACCTAAATCTAATAATTGTATGAAGTCTTACGGTTCTCTTACAAGAACACTTTCAAATACGACTCTTTTCAATATTAGAACATCTAACAACACTTAAAAGCTGAAATCGAACAAAAACATAAATTAAATTATACCTAAAAATAGTATGCAAGTGAGGCCATGGGGGCCCTCCATAACTCCACAAGCACACCACTTCAAAGGAGACTCAGATGTAGAGGCAAAATCAAAGTATGATTCTTTATTTCAAAATCTCCATTACAAACCAACTCTAAGATTACAACTCTAAGCTTCTAAGATTACATACTTCAAAATTCTAAGATTACAAAAACTTACAAATGGAGGAGATTGTACTCCTATTTATACAATGGGATGAGTAACAAACTCATAATGATGATCCACTAATCTCTCTTTAGTTCCATACATCTCTCAGCCATCTAGACACATAACCCCCTTTTGTCCTTGATCTTCTCCATGAGATCATGATATTCTCCATGAGGTTTATCTTATCAAATTCGAATTTTATCATTAAAGGCTAAATAAAGGTGTCTTGGAAGCTTCCTTTGCACCTACACATGTCACAAAAACAATCCAATTTCCATATATGAAGTAAAATATATTATTTTGTAATATTTAATCAAGAATTTCTCTTAAAAATGCGTAAAAATAAATAATATTTGGAAGATATAAATGAGACCCATTAATGGTGAACAATAGGGAAAATTAAGTGACATGGTGGGGAATAATGAGTGATATAATGGAAGCATAGGTGAAAAATGTATGGTAATGAGTGATATTTGTATGACATTTTGAAGCCCAAACATACTCCCCGACTGAAGCTCTTCCATGTCCTCATGCAAGCTACTACAATGACTTATTTGATTTGATTCTTAGATGAGCTTCCTTTTACAAGATGTTTGGTTCTTGTGTAACAAGCATCTTTCAATCATGGACATCCTTTTAACTTTGCACTGAATTACAAGATGTTTGGTTCTTGTGTAACAACCATCTGTGAATCATGGACTTCCTTTTAACTTTGCACATATTTTGATAACTTTTATTTTTGCAAAGAATTTACATCTTTGAATGATTGGTTCTTGTGTTACAATCATTATTTACTTTGTTGAGATCTCTTTTTAATGATTGGTTCTTGTGTTTACAATCATTATTTACTTTGTTGAGATCAACCATTTTAAGAAGTCATTTAATACGCTCATCATTTTTAAGAAGTCATTTAATATGCTCACCATTTTGTAGTAGTTTTTGTTGTGGGAATACTATGTGGGTTAAGATGTAATATGAATGAAAGAAAAAATGAAGTGTGAAATCCGCGCCCCCTGCCCCCCCCCAACACAACTGATAGTTTTTGGAAATTTTTAATGAGAAAGGGAATAGTGAAATAGTGGAATATTTTCCAAATATCATCATTTTAGCATCTAAAAATAATTTCAAGATTAAAGGTTAGAAAACATCATACCTTACTTACCTACAGAATTGGATGAATCATGCATGTTCAATTGCTGCAATTTTGATCTGAAGCTTCTTCTGCAAGTTGTGGATGAAAGATGGAGTTGTATTGTCGTATCTGCTACTGGATCTTCTGCTGGACAGTCTGATGAATCTGATGAGTCTGTTGAATATGGCTAAAAATGTATAAGGCTTGGAAGGTATACAAAATATAGAAATTATATTCCCCCCCCTCCCCCAACCTTATTTATTGAATTTTCCTCAAGTCATGACAAACTAAAAAATAATGAAAGGAAATATGCTTCATCTGCTAAAAAATATGGGTCTTCAAGTATTCAACGGTTGATGGCACAAATCTTACTATGTGATTAAATGTGCTGGTGTCGAACATAGCAATAAGTTGTTGGCTTAGTGGCCATTAATGAATGCCACTAGCCAACACGAGAGCTCCCACCATTGATTCCAATGGGATTTAAGATGCCTAACACATCTTTGTAGGTACGAATAAGTTTTTTGTGGTTGAGTCACCTACAAAATCCAACGAACAAGGGATATCAATGTACTCCCATTTTTCAATGGCAAGAGTATTGTCCATTAAGGCATACAATCCTCTAGGAGTTTTTATAAATATAATTAGACTCTAGGACTTTGACTCAACGATATGTAGAAGTAGGGTTTTATTGGCGGAAGATGAAAATGGTAGGAAAAAGGAAATGGAAATGGAAAATGGCAAGAATTTTGTAAGTAAAATTCTTGACTTTTATTGATGAGTTAGGAATGGATGAAAGGAAATGCATGAAAAGATGTAGATTTGACTGCATGATTGAAACTTGCTGGGAAAAAGAGATTTTGGCTTGCATTGAGGACTCATTGGGATTTACAATTTTACAAAGGGAAGAGAACACTGGTTGTAATGAATATGGACTTATTCACATGATTCATCATAAATTTGATCTGTTGGAAGTTCAACTGTCGACAAATTAGACTCCTTGAATGATCATTTGATTAACGCAAACCTGCAAAAAATTGGCATTCACAAAACATAAATATATCCAAGCAAAAGTGATCAATTTCTACTTGGTTTTTTTATGCAAAAATTAAACACCAATGAAACAGATTTAAACAAAATCAAATGTATAAGTTAGCCCAATTCTATGATTTTTTACAAATCCATTTTAAAATATGAAATCAGTATAATTAATTCCCTTCTTATGTAACTTTTGTAAATAAAATTCAATTTTGTTGCAATTATGCAAATCCCGAACATAGTCGAAATTGTTTCATGATTTGCATCAAGGATATCAAATTTCACATGTCATCGTCGATCTTGTATTTTCCAAAATCTGCATCATTTAAAAATTGCAAGATTTTAATACAAATGCATCAAAAAAATAAAAATAAGAATAAAAATTCATGAAGAAAACTAATTGTTACTCCTTGTCGAAAGTTTCACCGTGTCGTGATTTTCTATGCTTTGCCCATATACCATAACATCACCAACCCACAATGTTACACATGAACAAATATCAAATGCTTGAATGGAGCACACATACAAAGTCAATGCATATGCATAAGACATATGAACCAATTTACTTTTAATATGTGAACCATTGTATGAAAGTGATTGTAAAAACAAAATTTCAACCATGGTAACTTGATGAGGTGGGAAATTTTGATGGTGGTAAGCCTTGAAAATTGTTTCATACATCTCCCATAATTTATGTCAACCATATGCCGAGAATTATATATGTCCAAAGTTTGATGCCGTAGTCTTCAGATGTGTGTCACGGTGGCACGATGAGTTTGTAGTCCATTCGGTGCAGAGTCACCGTCGGAGTCAAAAAACGCAGAGGTGCCATGGAGCAGGTCAATACTACTGACACTGCATTAGTTGGCTGGAAAAATGGCCAAAATTCTGCTTCTGATATAAGAGATTGTGAATTCATCATAATCATCAAATCATCAAATCGCTCCTGCACAAATCGCTCTCAATAGATATCGGAAATTATTCTACAAAATCTGCAGATTATCGCTCTCTTCCCCAACAGCTGCACTCAAGCATCCCGTGAGGAGAGGAGAAGTGGAAACATCACCATCTTAGAAGGTGGCATGGAAAGCATCAGACAAATTTTATGGAAGAAGAAATATCCTGAGCAATTTTCTACGATATTTTAGCCTCTTTACTGTTTAATGTCACGTGGAAATTGCTCAGTCAACAAACAAGATATCATACGTTGCAAAACATGGTCTTCTACCCAAATTACATATTATTTCTCATAGAATATCAATCTCTAAGTCATATGAATCATTGTAAAATGCAGAAATGCAGAAATTACCAGCATTCACGTTGTCAATCTTCCTTGGTAATTGCGCGGTTGTGTTCACTCCTTATCACAAAGTTGGGAAGCTTTGGCAAGGTGGATCTAGTCGTAACCCACCTCTCGATGCTCCTCACCTTGTTGGCACCTCGTATGAGAACCAACAGCAGCGGCAGGAAAATTCTTTCTCACAACCTGCGGTAAATTTTACAAATTAAAAAAAAACATTTCGCACGACTTTTCCTCTCATAGCCTTCACCGAAAGTGCCCTCCTAATCTGCAGTATGGGCATTATATATATTTATCCCTGAATTTCATGCTGTTGAGTTTATATCTCGACATAATCGGTTAGATCAATAGTTTTCCTGAAAATTTAAAATTTCAAAACATCTGTCATTAATCCTTTTGTCTCTCTATCCAGGTTGGTATGAATGAGATAAATGTGATCATTGCTGACCACACAATTTCCAAGGACAGAGAGTTGACTTTCAGCTCAGTACACCATAAAAACATTCTTAAAATGTTGAATTTCTTGGTCAGTGGTTGGGTTTGAGAGCAAAGAATCATTGTTGTTTCCAATACAAATACACCCAACTCAGACCATGTTCACACAGAAAAAGAAATTATTTACTCATACTACATGAAAATGTTTTTAATCTTCGTAGAGTCCCAAGCATCATGATGAGAATGCCATAAGCCTATTTTCAAAAATGTATATTGGAGAAAGCTTCGGCTTCTTCGAGCATAAATGTTACTGCATTCACACGTGGATACCAAATATGATATTACATAATAGACCCATTTTTTTATGAAGGAAGGTTTGGAGCTAATGAGTTTCGTTTTAAGCATGCACCCCTTGCTTGAATTCAAAACATATTTGGAATGTTGAAAATAAAATCCCGCTTTCCAATCTATTCTATCAACATCTAGTCATGAACTTTTAGATCATTTATTGGCGCAAGATTTTTTTACTCTCAAGTGTGGTTAAAAAAAATAAAATTAATAGGCGTAAAAATTTGTTCAATTGAAGTAACATAGTTTGAATAGAATTTTTTGAATTTGAAATATGTGGGTTTGATTTGGTGTTATGGGCTGACTTTTAATGATGTAGATGCAGATTTGGTTTTGGGTGAAAATCAATTAAATTTCTGACAAGATTTTTTTTATTTTTTATTTTATAAATAATTCAATAGAATTTTTGATCTTCTTGATCGCTCGAAGCGTAGGAAGAGAGCATACTAATTTCTTGAATTAATTTTTATTTATGCAAGCTAGCGTGGATGGATAGACACAGTTAAAATTTGTGATCAAACCTCGCATTATCTACACTCTTTCTGCAATGTCGCGGGGGCGTTTAGAATCTCGAAAGACAAAGCTTTCTGATAATCAAGTTTCTGGCTCACCCATGATACAGAAACAAGAAATAGAAATTTGAATTTATTCACTTATTCATGATTATTTAAAATAATACTAAAAGAAAATTCTACAAGGAAATTCTACGAGAAAATTCTATGAAGAATTCTACGAGATCTCATTTTATTTTTTTATTTTTAATCTATTCTACATTAACTTGAAAGATGTTTTATTTTCTAAGTAAATGAATGCTTCCAGTGAAGCCATCTACGGATTAAAAATTCGAAAATGCTCACATCAAGATTTAAAATTTTTACCTGATTGTTTGCAAGGATGTGAGTAACCTGTCTCATTCTTGGAGTTGCCGCAAGGTTCTTTTGAAACCAGTCTTCATTATTGTTCTTTCTCTCAAGAAGTACCTGTTTATCATCATCAAATTATTCCTCCGTAGATGGATTAGTGACAAATGAGGGGTTTAAAATAAAAATTGAATTTAAATTAACTATGTGCGAAAATAAAATGCTCCAAACTTTGAACTCCTTTACGAACCTGTTGTCACCAAGTTCCAAAAATTAGTCCATAAAAACAAATGCATAAAATAATTACTAAATCCTTCTAGTTGCACTTCCCCGGCAACGGCGCCAAAATGTTTGGTTCCAATTCATGATGTCAATCAGAGTTCATTTAATGTCAATCTGGGAAGGTAAACTTAGAAGTACTTATCTAAAATATATAGATCTAGAAAGATTTCTAATTTGTCTGAGATCTTTTGGTTCTCTTACAAGAACACATTCATCAAGATCTCTTCCAACAACTAAGATTCCTAATTTTTCTAAGATCTTAAAGTTCCCTTACAAGAACACATTCGTCAATATCTCTTCCAACAATTAAACAAACGTAAATCTAACATTCGTCAAGATCCTAAGGTTCTCCTACAAGAACACATGAATTTTAGGATCTCCTCCAATAGTAGAACATCTAACAAAAACTTAGAAGTTGAAATGAAACAAACCTAAATCTAATAATTTTATGATGTCTTATGGTTCTCTTACAAGAACACTTTCAAATAGTAATCTTTTCAATATTAGACATCTAACAAAACTTAAAAACTAAAATCGAACAAAAACATAAATTAAATTATACCTAAAATAAGTATGCAAGTGAGGCCATGGGGGCCCTCCATAACTCCACAAGAACACCACTTCAAAGGATACTTAGATGTAGAGCCAAAATCAAAGTATGATTCTTTATTTCAAAATCTCCATTACTAACCAACTCTAAGATTACAACTCTAAGCTTCTAAGATTACATACTTCAAAATTCTAATAATACAAAAACTTACAAATGGAGGAGATTGTACTCCTATTTATACAATGGGATGAGTAACAAACTCATAATGATGATCCACTAATATCTCTTTAGTTCCATACATCTCTCAACCATCTAGACATATAACCCCTTTTTGTCCTTGATCTTCTCCATGAGATCATGATCTTCTCCATGAGGTTTATCTTATCAAACTCGAATTTGATCATTCAAGGCCACATAAAGGTGTCTTGGAAGCTTCCTTGGCGCCTACACATGTCACAAAAACAATCCACTTTCCATATATGAAGTAAAATATATTACTTTCTAATATTTAATCAAGAATTTCTCTTAAAAATGCGTAAAAATAAATAATATTTGGAAGATATAAATGAGACCCATTAATGGTGAACAATAGGGAAAATGAAGTGACATGGTGGTGAATAATGAGTGATATAACGGAAGCATAGGTGAAAAATGTATAGTAATGAGTGATATTTTTATGACATTTTGAAGCCCAAACTCTCATCCTTTATCTAAATTTTCTTGAAATGAGCGATTATGCCAAGTAAAACGATCCCAAGTACATAATATGTTATTTTGAGTTGCAGCTAGGACCGCTATGATGACTTGTCATTCACACAATATTTACTTTTTAAAACTGTTCTCCTCATTTGGAGAAATCACTCCCCCTCTCCTCATAATAACCACAAAATAATAGTTAGCCTAACTTTTTTGATGTGACATCTCCACATTACATGGGTGGCAATTTAACTTTTAGTTCATTAGTCGAGGGTTGCCAAGTTAACTGGCCACCTCTAGCTTTTTAAATTACCTCCTCTTAATTTTATTTCATTTTAGTCATTCAAACATAGTGAGAGAGTGAGAAACTACCATATCTAAGCCTACCTCATGGTCGATTTTCTATTGGGACTTGCATGTTGGAACTGATCCATTATATTAACAACAATGGAATTTTAATTTATTACTTATTTCCTTGTGTATTTATTTATTCCTACATGATGCTTGATTAATGTGATTGTTGTGTGTGTACAAGTAATTTGTGGATGTCCATGTTGCTGCTGAAAGTGGAGAGTATTCCTGGGAGTGCCAACACTCATCAATAGTTGTTTCAGAAGATCTCACTGTCTCATTTGATGAAAACCAAAACAATATAGTGTTTTTTGTGGTGATTGTATAAGTTTCCTATAGGAGGAGGTTTTCTTCCCATCACATCCCATTTCTTTTACCCCTGGGTCTTAAATTTGCAAGGGGTGATGAGGGAGAGGGTGAGGATACCCGAGGATAGCCCTAGGACCATAAGGGAGCAGTTTAGGCTTGTGGAAATGGATTTGAATAACTATGTGGTCTTGCAAATATATTTTGAAGAAGTAGGATAGAATGGATGTTTTGAATGAATTTATTTGTGAAGTGTGATGGATTAGTGATGGACGGATGGTGGACAAGGATTAGGGAGCCTTCTTCATCATTCTCCAGGTCATGATTCTCATATTGGGTTTCCCTTTCCCTCATATCTCCCTCCTATAGCTTCTTTGGACCCTTCTGTAGCACTAGATGACCTTATAGTAGCTTTACATGATACTCCTAGAAAAACCTAGAGAGGAGATAAAACTTGAGTTTTGATCTGATGGGATGGTGGAGAGAGATGGAGATATGACTGGAGATCATGGAGAGGGAATGAATAGATGGAAAAATGGAGGAAAATTGAAAATTTCTTTGACCTGTAGCCATAATCTGCCTCTGTGCATAATCCCGCAAACCAACAAAAATGTCAAGAGTGATGGCCTCATCTTGTGTTGTTCTTCCTTTTATTTATTTTTTGTTTATTTTTTTTATTTGAGAGACATGTATTCTTCCTCTGAGAATATTTTAAACCTACATGCCTTCCCTAGGTTCCTCAGAGGAGGTTTTGAATTATGGGTCTTTATTATTTTTCTTCACTTTTTTTTCTCTAGGACTTCCTCAAATAGGTTTTCAATCTCCTAGTTGGCCTTAGATTCCTCAGAGAGGTTTTCACATAGGCATTTTTATTTTTTATATTTTTATTTTTTCTAGGAGGAATGTGAACTGGAAGCCATGAGACTCTAAATCACATTAACCTCTCTGCTGATTGTACTGATGAATTATGCCTTATACATTGGTCTCTTGTATAAATTCAGTCTATAAACATTGACAAGCAGAGGGATCCCCTCCTCATTAGTGGTTCTTATCTAGAAAACTCCATTGTCATGACATTTCTCTATTAGGTATGGGCGCAACCACCTTGTCATTAATTTTACTTTAAAATCCTTGAACATAGAGTCATAAATCAAGGCTCAATACCCTTCGTGAAAAATATTTTCCTTGATATTCTTACCATTCCATACCTTCCACTATAATTTTATAACTTCAGTGTGTAGGAAGGCTTGCATTCTGAACTCATTCAAGCCATTGAGTTGGACTAGCCTTTCTTGTTGTGCACGTTTGCTATCTAAATTTAATTTGGATGTCATTCTCAAAGTGTTATATAGAACTCAATAGACAACAAAACTTTCTTCCCATAAACCAAATCACATGGATTGAATCTTGTGGTTGTATTCCAGGTGGTGTTATAGGCCCAAGTGGCCTCCATTAATCTTTCTACCAAATATTTCCATCTGATTCTCACCACCTTGGTGAGGATGCTCTCGAATGCTCTATTGGTAACCTCTACTTGCCCATTTTCTAGAGGGTGATAGGAAGAATATATTTTGTGCTTGATATTATGCTGCCTTCGGAGATTCTCAATAAAATGTGATGTGAATTGGGATCCTTGATCAATGACTATCACCCTTGGATACCCAAATTTGTAGAAAACATTTTCCCTTAGGAACTCAACCACTTTTTCCTTTTTTTCTTCCTTTATAACCTTAATCTCAACCAACTTTGTAAAATAGTCAGTGAACATACTAATGTATCTTCTCTGTCTTGATGGTGGGTCAATTGGCCTAATTAAATCCATGCATTATTTTTCAAATGGCTCTAAGGCCACTTGAGGTTGTAGAGGCATCTCATCCCTGGGTGTGGGTTTCACCATCCTCTGGCACTAATCACATATACTGGTATACCTTCTTGCATCTTCATGGAGAGTGGGTCAATAGTAGCCAACTTGTATAACTTTGAAGGTGTCCTCTTAGCAGCAAAATGAACCTCACAGGGCCAATCATGACATGTTGAAAGGTTTTCAAAGGTTTCTTCTTCCCTGACACATCTCCTTAAAATATTATTTGTTCCCAGTTTGAAAATATTTCCATCAATCAAAGTGAAAGGGGCACTCTTTCTCACATTTTTTTCTGTCAAATTCTAGAAAAAAATCCGCAACTAAATTTTATTTCCCTCGCTTATTAATGATAGTCAATTCAAACTATTGTAACAATAACAACCATATAATATTTATAGTATTCACATTAGGCTTATTTATAAAATATTTAATTGTTTCATGATCAATATGCACAAAATTTTGGTATCCAGTGATATAGTGTCTGAATTTTTTTAGGGAGTGTACAACAACTAAGATCACTTTCTTAGTGACAATGTAGTTTAATTCAGCCTTAGACAGATTTTTACTAATGAAGTAAATGGCATAGAGAAACTTGTCATTTACCTGTCCCAAGGCTCCCCCCACAGCTTGCTCTGATGCAATCGTATGAATATGGAAAGGTAAAGCCCAATTTAGACCCCTAAGTATGGGTGCAATAGTCAATTTCTCTTTTAAGATATCAAGGGCCTCTTGATAGCTACTTGTCCAAAAAAAATATGAGTCCTTGGATAGAAATCCAAAAAATGGTGAAGCCACTTTACTAAGATCCTTGATAAATCTCTTATAATAACCAGCCAAGCCCAAGAACCGCCTAACATATCTTTTTTTCTGAATGGTAAGGACCCCTTTTATGATAGAAATTTTGTTTGGGTATACTTGTTTTCCTTCATGAGATATGGAATGGCCAAGGACAGTCCCCGCCTTCATCAATAATTCACATTTATTAGGGTTTAAGGAGAGATTCATTTGAATGCATTTCCTCACGATTTTACATAGATTAGAGAGGGACTCCTGGAAATGACATCCATAGTGAGTGAACTCATTCATTTTGATTTCCAAAGAGTCATGGAGAAGCTCAACAAATATGCTTGGAACAACTCTTTGAAAAATGTAAGGGGAATTTCATAGGCCAAATGGGAGAACTCTACAAGTGAAGGAA
This sequence comes from Pinus albicaulis, assembly GCA_034641835.2. Taxonomy (NCBI): domain Eukaryota; kingdom Viridiplantae; phylum Streptophyta; class Pinopsida; order Pinales; family Pinaceae; genus Pinus; species Pinus albicaulis. The sequence goes on along the minus strand of CM076571.1, from coordinate 898,920,751 downwards.
CACTAAGGACATGTAAATTTAGTCTTATCTTGGTATTCATGTCTAATCTAGATATGGTTATAACCACTAAATCCATCTAATAAAGAGAATATTTACTTCCCTGCAAGACCATCCAGGACTTGGTTAATGAAGAGTAAAGCAAGAAATTCCTTTTTGGTGGCTTTGTTAAGTTCTATGTAATCAACACAGATCCTCCACTTCCCATTCTACTTTATGACTAAGACTAGAGGTGACACCCATTCACTATCTAACCTGGGGTATATGAAGCATGCATCGAGCAGGTTTTGTAATTATTCCTTCACTATGTCCTTTAATGCTAGGTTCATTCTCATTTAGCGTTGGCGCATAGGCTTGAATCCTTCATTGATGTAAATATGGTGAGTATAGACTTTAGGATGCACCCCTTTCATTTCATTATATTCCCAAGAAAAATCATCTAAGTTCTCTCTCAACATCTTGCATAATTGTTCTCCTACTTTGGCTAAGAGAGACATATTGATCTTTAAGGTTCTGGATGGGCCAAACTCTATATTTTTGACATGTTCAAGGCTTAATTCAACTGAGCATATATCATCCCAATGAATTCTTCCATATTCTCTCACAAGTTCATCAAGTGGAATGGCAATGGGGGATTGGTTTTGAAGGATATTTTCAATGAGGTCATCTTCATTAGGATGACCCACTATGATAACAACATCTAAGGTACAAATTGAGTATGGTTGCATGAAAAAATTCATTTTCTTCCTCATCCTCTAGCCACAAAGGTAGATCATGTTCAATAGAAGGCTGAGGAGGAGGATATAATATCATTTTTTTTTATAAGAGCCCATTATTTATGCTCATGTTCCCAAACCTACAAATGATATAGGCATAAGTAGTGTCCAACCAAGGTCTTCCTAACATAAGAGGATAACCATTAATATTGGTTTTGGTTTGAAGCACCAGGAAGTCAGTGTGATACTCCCAAGAGTCAATGGCGACCATAACATTCTCAACAACTCCCTCAGCAGCTACTATGCACCTATCTACAAGTTGCAACACTATAGTGGTATTTATAAAGGATCCTTAGAGGTTGAGTTTCAACATGGTTTCTTTAGTCATTACATTTATTGAAACCCCAATATCAATCAATGTATAAGGGAAAATGATACCATCAATGGGCACATGAAATACTGGACTTCCAGGTTCTAGGCATTTCAGAAAAATCACTCTCCCCTGCATCAAATTAGATAATTGAACAAAAAAATTGATGGTGGGGGCATCTCTCTTCTTTCTCCAAGGATTTTTGAAGTAGTCCTCCTTGATAAGTTTATTATAGATGGGAACATCCTTAATAGCCTCGAGAAGGGGTATTTGGACACAAAAATTCTTCAATTCTATGAGAAGTTCAATCTCTTCTGGGGTGTTCTCGCTAGGACGGATCAATATCTCAAGAAAAGGAGGTGGATTTACTTCATGGATACCCTCTTCCTTTTCCTCTTCAATCTCTTCAGGTGGAGATGGTGGATGGTTATCTGGGAGCACTCTTATGGACCTAAGGTCAATCTCTTGGATCTCCACAACATAGGCAGGGTAAGATGTCTCTCCACTATAAACGTGATGTGCTTGTTTATTATTCTAGTTTGGATTAGGTTGAGAAGGAATCCAAATTTGTTTACATGGAGCAGGATGAGTGAGTTGTGGTTGATGTTCGGGTTTTTTAGCCTCCACAACATCCTAAGGCTAATGAAAGGATGTTAACGGAGGTAACCTCAAACCAAGATTTCAGTTTGGTATCTAGCCCTACCAAACCAGAGAGGAAACTCTCTATGAGATCACAGCCAAAGGACTTGACTGGATGAGGACAAGATTTTAGGCTAGTTAAGTCAAATCTAGGGTTTGAAAGATTTGATGGTTTTCTGTTGGATGGTGGCTTAGGTTTGGGCTTTGAAAATCATATTTGTAAAGATGTAATAGGGAAAGGTGGGCACATAATTTAGCACTTTAGAGTTTTCATTGTGTATAGAGTGGATACGTAAGGTTTCAAAATGAGCATGAATCTCATGAATTTGTTTATATCAGAAGAATATGAACAAAAATGTGAGAGCTTCTCCAAAACAAGGTATTATATCAATGAATTATGTTTATCATCTTAGGAAATGAACAAATGAATCATGGAAATGGAAATGAAAGATATAATACATTCAAACATATGATCATAAAAGGAAAAACATTGCTATAGCACATACCACAGGAATCCCACTACAGTAGCTGCAAATTATGTCTATTACTTCCTACTAAATTCACAAGTACACTATCGTCCACAGGACTCTATTCCACAGCATCCAAAATTTTCAAAATGACTAAAAAAACTCTGATATATTCATTGAGGTCAAAATCCTCTCTTGGAGGTCTAATTTTATCCAATAAAAAACAAATTCATGCACCAATTCCATGTCTACTACAAGCAAGGGAAGTTACCCAACTGACTTCCTCCCCTTTTTAAACCACTTGAGATAATTTCTCAAAGATTTTAATACATGATAATAAATTTAACTAGCTCAAGTTCACAACAATTAAATTTGATTTTGACAATTTACCCCATATCATTCACCACTTAACTTTTTACCACAATAAATTTTCAAATTATAAAATTGCAGGATAAATTTATGGAAATGTAGCGGGTTTTTTGCAGAAGCATAACAAGTTGTTGGAGGAGGTTTTTGAGTGTTTTCGTGAAGTCCAAATAAAAACATGAGACCTATTGAGGATATATTGAAGAGTGTAGTTGACTTTAGCATATTTAAGAATGAAAAATGACCCTTTATAGGCTCAGATATCTTCATTTTCCCAAGATTGCTCTAGATGTGCAGAAAAGGGTCCAAAACAATGGAAGAAACATGTTTTTAGGGTACTTTTTTGCGTTTTTCTTGAAATATCTACAAGATATCCCAAGGAAGTGGATCTGAATTATAGGTCATAATATTTACAAAGAAACTGTTTTTTTTTCATTTGGATGCCCTGAGGAAAAGTGCAGCATGAGCTCACTGCACATATGGTCATGACAAAAATTGCCAAAATAATAAAAAGATCACAAAATTGCAAAATTTCTTCAAAACTCTTCAAAATTGGTCCAAGCATGCTCCATGAAGTCCTTATGTGATTTGATATTCTATGAGGGAAGCATCAGAAAGTAAATCCAACTCACCCTTCTCCTTTTGGCTGATTAGGGTTTCCTTTAGTATTGCTTCCAATTATTTGACTTTGACTTTGCAAATTTGATTCCTAGTGTATTAGTGGGTAGCCATATTCCTTTGTAATCTATTGTCCTTGTTGGATTTGTGAAGGAGCTTCTCAAGGTGAAAATTCACTGTGTCAATCCAGAACTCTCTATTTTCATTGATTTCCATGGTTATCCTTTCTTCAAATGACAACTCTTCAATTGGTGGATTTTGTTCTATTTCTTTCTGAAGTGCCCTTTGGAGGCCTCTAGTCCTTGGCCTCTTCCTTGTTATATATCCTTCACGATTATCTGAATCTTCACTATCAACCATTTATTTTCCCTCCACATATTGCATACTTGCTTTAAATTGATTCTTCTTTAAAAATAACTGATTTTCTTTCAATTAATTGTTCTCTTTCTATAGGAAGGAAATTATGAAACTATCCCTTGACAAATTGTCCTTGAGTTCCATGATCTGAGAATATTTCTACTTGATGACTTGCTATAGGGTTCCATGCTCTTCATTAGCCTCCAATTCCGCTATATCAGTGTCATGATGGATGGGCTTATCATCATGCAAAGATACCTCATGTTGTGATGGTGATCCATGTTCTGTTGATGTAGGCTTGGCCCCTTCCACAATGTTTGTAGCAAACACAAGCCTCCTTCCTCTTGCATAGGTTTTGGTCACTTATTCTTTATTTTTCTTTGTAACTAGTTCCTTTGGTGGTTGAGCAACTATCCTACTAGAAGAACCCACCTCTTGAAATGTTGGTGATAGGGTTTTTTCCTTGCTAGGTGGACTAACAGAAGGCATGAGTGAGTCTTCCTAAGTGAAGGTATCCGATGTCATGTTCTTTTCTGCTAACTAATAGAGAACCACAACCTTTACCAAACTGTGATGAAAAAGGCTAGGATGATGTTCTTTTCCTTTCACTTGTAGCATTTCATACATTTTACCTATGCTCCTATAGAAGATATTAGACAAATTGAAATATTTGGAAGTAGTGAAGTGCATGAGTAGTCTTATGTGATATTGGTTGAGCCTTGAGAACCTTCCTTCACATTGTGAATTATTTCATGATCACTTTCATCAATGGAGCATACTTCTCAAGTAAGTATGTAAATGGAAAAACATGTGAAGGATCATTTTTTTAATGTAATTTTAGGGAGGGTTGTACTCCTCAATGTCCAAATCCATACCCTTGAACCAATTATCTCCATAATTAGGTATACATGTGGCTTGAGATATGGAATCCACTGAAACTATAAAGTATAATCCTGAGAGGGTACCTTTGCCTCTCTTTAGTGTAGTGGAAAAAAGTCCTGTGAGTTTCTCATGATAGCCAGCCTGTTGGATCTTTTGGAAAAAATCCAAGTAGTTTACATCTTCAAAGCATTTCTTGATGAAGGGAGAAGAAATGATTTATTTGAAACTTCAAGGTTCAAACCTGAAAACCTTTTCTCCTTTGTTATATTTTTTCCTTTCTAAAGGTGAGGTACTAGTCTCCATAATGAAACCCTAGGTGATAGGAGGGAAAAAATGGGATTTATTGGAGTGGGTATATGAAGGAAGATGATGGGTTTTAGGGTAGGCTAGGGTTTGTAGGGGAAATAATTTAGATAAAAAAAAGTATAAAAGATGTTTTGGGATAATGAATGAGGTGTAATTTAAGGTATGTGAATAATAAATTAGGGTTTTACCTTAGAAAATGAAATATGGTGACTAGGGGACGGATAAAGCATGAAAATCCCTAAGAGAAGGTATTATCTTGAATCTTAGGAAAATGGATGCAAGGTTTGAGATCAATGTTGTTACTTACTTCATTTGAGCTTGTGGAACCTTCTTAAGTGAATAAAAAACTTGGATAATTTCTTGTCCTTCATTCTGCAAAACGATGGATGATTTTCCCAGAAGCATATCATAGTCTTTCTATGTGCAACGCAGATGTGCAGCGACATCTTCTGAAGTGCAGCGATTTAACCAGATGTGCAGTGAATGATAAAAATTCCCAAGGAGAGGAAAAAAATTGATTTTCTTCGCAACCATGAGAAATATCTCGATGTATAGGAGCTTTGAAGGAGATAAATGAAGTCATATGATGCATTTTTACCTTGTTCTTTAGAACTTGCAGCTTTAGAAATTATGAGAAATGATACATCATAATATCAATGAAATAACATTTTGGAACCTTTATTGAGGAACTTTCATTATTACTACTCCTTTAGACAGTTGACTTTGATGGTGAAATGACTGATTTTATGATTTTACCCTATGACCTAATGGTGACACTGAGATGAATGAAGACCGTGATGATGTGACTGAAGTGATGATGATGATATTCCAATGATGATACACTCAACTGAGTGATGGAAAGAACTTGCATGTGAAAATTTTGAAAGGAGTAGTAATAGCCCTAGACACACTAGCCAGTGACCAAATATTTATTTGAAGTCCTACTGAAATGACAAAAAATTGATTTTGAGACCCTAACAAGACATTGTAAGAGAATATTTGATCACTGGTGAAAGGAAGAAATTACTGAAACTAACATTGGCTCCAACTAGGGATGGCATCTCCTTGGAGGCGTCAAGAAAATCCTAGACCAAGTAGCCTTATCCATTGAGCATGGCGTAAAAAATAAAAATACTAAACTCAAAACTAAAAAACTGGTTGAAAAACTGAATTGACTCTGACTAAAACAAAACTTACTGAACTTATTGATAGCATCATATCACTGATACTTGAGGGCTTCAAATCCTGATGAAAACTACCTGTATGATGAATATATATGTACAATCATGTGAAATATTCCTTTTAGTATAACCGTCCAACAAATGGCTACATATTTGAATCATGCTCGCACTTTCCTTAAGTAGGAAGGAAAAAAAAAAACTAGGCCACTTCAAGTGTCTACTGAACATCTTCCCTGCTAACTCTATAAAATTAATAAAATGATCTTCAAAAATCTGAAATATTACCTTGTCTTGATTTCTAGTAAAAATAAAAGCACAATCTTCATTTTGATCTAAAATAACACTTGGTTTTTTATCCATATGAAGGAATAGGGAAGTATGAATTTATGCTGAGTGTTGGCTATAATTCCTCCAAGTGTGAGCGACTATCATTCTATCACTGGCATACTGTCTATCTTAGACTCATTCTCCTTCCATTCATAGTGTAAGTCATATTCTAACATAAAACATTTTTCAATATTATTAAACATGAAAACCCTATCATCTTCATGAAATAAAATAGTCCCTATTAGCTAATCTCTTTGTAGAAAATTGGTGAGCCCTGGTATTGCACCATGGGTGCTGCAACTCCCAGGGGTTGCCCTACTTTACTTTATCAACCCGGGGTTCATACAAACTTGGAGGTGATAGTGTTATATACAAAGCAGATGCATTCTACTCATGTCATCCTCATCTGCTTTACGAAGCGGTGCTATTTCTTAAACTATGATAAGAACTGGAAAGTAAATTGCTGGAAGGAATTGACAGCAATGAAAATAACTTAAATTTAAGAAAGGAAATGATATAAGGAAACTAATTTAATCTGCAAAAAGGAAATGACTGAAAAGAAACTAAACTAAGTTGCACCTAGATAGGCCAATCGGCTAAACACACGCTACTTATCCTCTGATCTATTTACCATGCTATCACGCTTCTAACTATGCAAATTTTCATGATAATATAAAATTTACAAAGTGTGGCTTACAGTTTGGAGGAAAATGGGCTAAAAGTGCTAATGGAGGGCTTACCACATGAAATGAGGCTTAGAGGTGGAAATTGAGGGTTTAAACCTTATTAAAAAATTATTATAGCTCAAAAATGCTTTGGAACAAAATGATTTAAAAATTTTGATGGCGGAGTTGCGATGGAGGGATGGGAGTGCAATATGCGATATGGCAATATCGCAATATCGTAGGTTGGTGGAGAAACGGGAGTACAGTTTGGGAACATGAGTGAAATGCAATGAGTCAGATGACGTGGTGGTGGGACCGATGGCAGAGTGCGATACCAATATCGCAATCGGTAGATAGGAGTGGAACGCGTTAACAAGGAGTAGATGGAGAGTGTGAAATGCAATTTTTGAAAAGGCCAAAGGTTGTGATATGTGATATCGCAATATCACAATATCGTGCAGTTGGAGGAGTGGTGGAAGTGTTGTTCGAGAATGAGCTGCAATATGTGATGAGTCGGATGATGTTGCGGTGGGATCGGTAGTAGAGTACGCCAACAATATCACAATCGGCATTGGGAGTGGAATGTGTTATGAGAACCAAATAAAAGATGTGATTTGTGACGTGTGATGCGATGGAGTACGAAGAATTATCGCAATCGGCGTTTGGAGCAGTAAGTATTAATGGAAACTAAATAAAAGATGTGATTTGCAACGTGTGATGAGGCGGATTAGAAAGAGTTATCGCAATCGGTGTTTGGAGTGGTATGTGTTAATGGGAACCAAGTAAAAAATTTGATTTGGGATGCGCGATGCAGTGGAGTACGGAGAGTTATCCCAATCGGCGTTTGGAGCAGTAAGTGTTAACGGGAACCAAATAAAGATGTGATTTTTGATTTGCGATGTATGGTGGCGGTAAGTTCCAGGAGTAACGACAGAGGTCGAATTCCAATGGTTTTCAAGGGTTTTGCATTAAACTTGGGTAAGGAAATCGCGACTAATGAAAACAAATGAATAAGGCAGGCTAAATGGTTTAAGTGTTTTTATGATTCAAAAGGTGGGTGCGGTAGTGAGAATAAGTGGAAAAAACCAAAATGGAGGGCGTAATAGCAGTGCCCATATTGTGAAGACAAAGATGGAGAATGAAGCTATGGAGGCGCCATGGAGCTGCTCTATGTTTTAACAATAATTCCTGCAATCAACCTACTAACTTAAGCGCAAAGAAATAGACAAATGCATAAAAATACAGTGCGAAGGAAGGCTGAAAAATGGTAATGCAACTCTACCTTTAATCTTAGAAACAGTGAAAAGAAATCAGTCTTTGGGTCTGTGGGAAGGTTCAACCTCCTAAAGCTCTATTGACAGAGATGGGAAGGGGGTCTTGATCCACAATTTTTTTTGGTTTTTTTCCTCTATTCTATTACTCACAAGAAAATGAAGCCTACAGCAACACACTGAAAGAAAAACTAAACAAAAACGGAGACATAAATGAAATTATCAGAAGAGAAACTAATTAAATGACAAAAAGAAGAAAAAAAATATAGCAGAGAGGCTGAGGCACATGGATTGGGCCCTAACCCACAAGCGTATCTCTCTGAAACTTAAATCAGTAAAATGAAATCAGTCTGCTCATTTCATAAAAGAATAGCCTCATACATTTTTGAAAGTTTGATCCCTAAGTAAAATAATGAAAACCTCAATAGCTTTCAACAAAGTTCCAACCCTTCCTAGCTCTATCTTTTCTCTATTTATTCTACAGGGCAGCTACCAACATCTCCCTAGAAAATAGTGATTGATTCCACTTGACTCCAAGTAAACAAATATTGACTACAGTCCTCTTTCAGTTTCTTGGCTGCCTCTGGAAGTCGAATTGCTAGAGAGAATCCTTGGGGATCCTTTGGCTTCCTTTGGAATTCGAATTGCTGGAGAGAATCTTTGGGATCCTTTGGCTACCTTTGAGAGTTAAGGAGGGTGGAAAATCCTCCAATAATTTCTCCTTGCTGCCTCCTCCAACTATTTATGATAAAATCCTTATAAAAATGCTAATAATTCATGATTTTCTTCACTCAGCCTCATATTAGTCACTTAGAGTATGTTAGCCTTAATCACCACCTACACTAGCATCATAAAACCAAATAATAATAAAAATTAAAGAAAAAGAGATCTAAGAAGGAAAAAAGGTGACCATTAACCCCTCCAAATATGCGTAATAGTGGAGCTTATCATTAGCCCGCTACTCAATGGTTGCTCATCCTCTAAGAAACTAATCCTCCTGCTGCATTTCCTTCAAGTCTTTGACAACCCCCCTCATTTATTGAGGAAGAAGTGTGGGAGTTTCCCCAAGGGGGTAAAAACCATTATTATTTTATGCATTCTCCCATTCTCTATCTTGTGCATCTGTGCCCTTTTCATCATTCAACCCCAATAGCAAAGGTGGGCTCATATTTAGTCCCAACCATTGGATATTTTGGCCTACATGGCCCTCTTGTATAATGGTACCATTTCCAATGCACCCATAATTCTTTCTAGATTATGGTACTCCCTATTCTTGAGGCTGTGAGGGAGGTTGTTCCATCTCCTCTGGCTCGCCATAATGCACTCATCTTCTATCTGCCTAGAAACATCATCAAAGTGGGCCTATTACCTGTGTTTGATTCTGAAGGTAGTTTTCAACTAGTGCAGGGTCCCTTTCAATCTCTCGATGGTTAAGGATGACTCCTCTTGGGCTGAAAAATTCTAGTCTGATATATAAGGGTTCTCTATTTCTTCTTCCCATGACACTCCATATATCCTTTTCTCTAGTGTCCTCATTTGTCATCCAAGATGCTAGAGACATTAGCTGCATATCCCCCATTGTGGAATTAGGGTTCCAGGTATCCATATTTGTCAGCACAAGGTTATGCACATAAAAATCCGCCATTTTTATCTGATCATCTATGTTAGCTTGCGTGTATAAATCCATGAATTTCCTACAATATTGGAAAGGTAGTGATCCATGGGACGCTAGAGTCTTGATTTGAAATAGGAGCCATTTCTCCTTGAGGTACAAAACATATGAGTCAGAAGGGAATCTATGCTGAAGGGCTTCTATACATAGGTTTTCCATGGTGGCTATTTGCTGCCCTTTTTGCTGCAATTTCTCTTTCAGTGCTACATTATCTGCTTGTGACTTCTGCAACTGCTCCTCCAGAACTGTTTCTTCGATTATTTCCTCTCCCTTGGTGATTATTCAATGATAATCAGGCTCATGGGAGGAGTTTCTAGCTCTCTCTGACTTATCCTCTAACACTTGTCAGCTCTGAAATACATAGATATTTGACTTTTTCTCTTTGCGCTCAGAGGAGCTAAGGTGGCAACTACCTCTTTGTCTTGAGGGGATATGGTGTTGTGATGTGAGTCTTCTTATTTCTCACTTTCTGCTACCTCTATGACTTCTATTGCCATATCTTTGGTTTTCCCTTGGCCCTGTGTCTCATCCTCTTCTTCTTCTAGTTCTTCTTGTTCCTCTTCTGGTTACTCTTCTTCTTCTCTAAGGCTAGAAGTGGAATTATACCTTGTTTCGGTTTCTATAAAAGCTTCCCTGCTCATATTTACGAAAGAGGACCAAGCCATGGGGTTCTGATGTTTTTGCTACATGTTGTCCAAAATTATGTGGTTGAAGCTCACTATTGCTGCACTGCGGGCTTCCGTCAGTCTCTCTCCCTTTAAAAATTTTCAATTTACTAGTTTGGATGAGACGGGATCTCTTCATTATTAGACTGCACAGCTAATTTTTTTTTTTTTGAAGCATTTATGTAGCGTGGCTCAGCTCCAGCTTATGTTGTAGATAGTTGGACCCTCTTCTTGTTAACTAGTTGATACTGCATGTCTCATGCTCTCGTCCTCCTGCAATCCAACTGATTTAATTTTTTTGTTGGCCCAGGTGGTGTGTACTTCTATTTTTTTCAGTCATACTTCACGATGGTGGCTAAGTTAACTGACCATCTTTCTTCCTCTTAAACTCTTAGTCTAAAAATTTTATTATTTCCAACTATTATGAATGCATAGCAAGGAGTGAAGGGCTATACCTTAGCTTACAAGTTGTTGTCAAGGTGTTTGCAGGAGCTAGAATTTGGAGACAAGCCTCTTATATGCTACATTTTTCCTTATTTTCCTGTTTTCTGAGTGAGCAGCTTGTTGAATGAGAAACTCTTGAGTGAATTTATTATCTTTATTATTGTTCCTTCCCATAGTAGATGTTGTGTGGGGGTGCTCCAGATGCTATGGGTGGCACTCTTGTCTTTTCTAGGGTCTTCTTTATCAACTCCCCTCTTTGTTTTTTCTTATTGTTTATGAACAAATTTTTGTGCTGTAGGAATTCCCTAATGTCTGTAGTAGTCTATGTTTTTCCTTCTTTGCTACATTATGCTTAAGAATAGAGGAATGAGGTGTATGGAGGTGATGGAGTAAGTTATAAAAATGAATGGAGTGAATGATGGGATGGATGGTAAAATAGAAGAAGGGAAAATATGATGAAGTATTCCTTGTGTTTCCACAAACCATTAATAACATGAAAAACAACAAACACAGAAAACACGGATATGCAGATGTTTTTTTTTTTTCTTCTTTTTTGAAAGAAAGTGGGTTGCCTCCATGGAGGTTTTCAACCCAAAAACTTGCCTTGGGAACCTCAGAGATGTTTTCACCCATGGATGTTTATTCTCTTTTTCTTATTTTTTTTCTTTTTATTTGAGAGCAAGTGAGCTGCCTCCATCGAGGTTTTCAACCCACAAGCTTGCCTTGGGGTGCCTCAGAGAGGTTTTCACCCATGGATATTTATTCTTTTCTCTCTCTCTCTTTTCAGGAGGTATGGAAAATTATGGAGTTTCCCATCACATACACCTCTCTGATTCTTGAATTTATGAGCTTTTCCCTTGACAAAGGCCTCTTGTAAATTTTAAGTTTGTCACCATTGACAAGTAAGGGGATTCCTTCCTCATCTATGGTTCTAATTTGAACTGCGTCATTATCAAAAAAAAAATTCCACTGTGTAATGTCCCAACCATATTGTCATGAACTTGCCTTTGAAATCTTTAAACATTGAATCATACAACAACACCCAATATCCTTCTTGAAATGTATTTTATTTGATGTTCTTGTCATGCAAGACCTTCCCTTGCAGTTGAACTACCTCCGTGTGAAGAAGTACTTGCATTCTGAACTCATCTAATCCATTTAGTTGATCAAACTCTCCATTTGGGAATTTGATAGATCTAGATTTAATTCAACTGTAACTCTTAAAGTATTGAATTCAAACTCAATAGAAAGTAGAACTTTCTTACCATAGACTAGTTCATAAGGAGTGAATCTTGTTGTTGTCTTCCAAGTAGCGTTGTAGGCCCAAGCAGCTTCTACCAATCTATCTTCCCAATATTTTCTACTAGTGCTCAAAACATTGGTGGGGATGCTCTCTAAAGATTTGTTAGTTAATTCTACTTGGCCATTCCCCTGAGGGTGATAGGCAGTAGAATTTCTATGCTTAATCTTGTGCTTCCTCAAAAGGTTCTCAGTGAGGTGAGAGGTGAATTGTGCTCCCTCGCCAGTGAATATTTCTCTGGGGTACCCAAACTTGTAAAAAACATTATCCCTTAGAAATTTTCCTAATTTCTCCTCGATTCATACCTTCACTACTTTTGTTTCAACCCACTTTGTCAGGTAATCGATGAAGACTATTATATACTTCTTTTTTCCGGATGGTGGATCGATAGGGTCAACAAAGTCCATGCCCCACTTGTCAAATGGATCAAGATCCACTTTAGGGTGAAAAGGAATCTCATCCCTTTGCATGGGTTTCCCCATCCTTTGGCACTAGTCACACCTGCTAGTGTATCTTCTGGAATTGTGGTGAAGGGTAGGCTAATAGTATCCCGCCTGCAAAAAATTTTAAGCAGTTCTCTTTGCAGCAAAGTGGCCTCGACAAGGGCTATCATGAAATGTAGAGAGGATATCAAAAAAATATTCCTCCCTCACACATCTCCTTAGGATTTGATCAAGGCCTAGCTTGAAAAGGTTACCCCCAATCCATGTGAAAGGGTTGATTTTTCTGATGATTTTTCTCCTCTCTCTAAATGGAAAATAAGGAGGGAGTCTCCCAACAACCAAGTAGTTGGCTATATCAGCAAACCATGGTGAGAGTGATGATATAGAAAAGAGATTCTCATCTGGAAGCTGGTCATCCTCCATTCCTTCTTCACCTGCAGGGAGAGCTAACTTGGACAAAAAATCTGCAACAACATTCTCCTTTCCAGGTTTATCAACAATAGTCAAATAAAATTGCTGCAAAAGTAACAAATATATAATTATCCTAGCATTAACATTCAATTTGTTCATTAAATACTTGTTGGCTGCATGGTCAGTGTTAATAATGGTTTGATATCCAGTTACATAATGCCTGAATTTTTTCAAAGCATGGAAAATGGATAACATCTCCTTCTCAATAACCATATAATTTAGATCAGCCTTGGAAAAGTTCTCGCCGATGAAATAAATGGAATAAGGGATTTTTTCCTCTGATTGTCCTAATTCTTCCCCTACATATTTTTCAGATGCATTAGTGTGGATGTGGAAAGGAAGAGTCCAATTTGGACCTCAGAGGATGGGGGCAGTAGTCAAATTTTCCTTAATGAGCTTGAAAGTCTCTTGAAAAGGACCAGACCAAATAAACTGAGAATCTTTGGTCAATAACCCAAATAATGGAGAATCCATCTTGCTGAAATATTTGATGAACCTTCTATAGTAACCAACTAAGCATAAGAAACTATTGACATATTTCTACTTTTGAGGAGAAGGTACCCTTTGGATGATAGTGATTTTTTTGGGTCTACTTGTATTCCTGCTTGGGATATGGAGTTTCCTAATATTTCCCCTGATTTCTTCAGGAATTCACACTTTTCTGGGCTCAAGGAGAGATTCATATCAATGAACCTTATTAGTACTTTACCCAAATTGGAAAGAGATTCCTAGAATTCATCCCCATATGGTGTGAAATCATCCATGTATATTTCGACAGAGTCATGGACTAACTCATAAAATATGCTCAGGACAGCTCTTTGGAAGGTAGTTGGGGCATTGCACAACCCAAAGGGTAGGACTCCATAAGAGAAGTTACCCCAAGGGCAGGTGAAAGTAGTATTATCTTGGTCTTTAGGGCTGATTTGAATCTGATTGTACCCACTAAACCCATCTATGAAGGAAAAGAACTTCTTCCCCTCAAGGCCATCTACGACTTGGTCTATAAAGGGCAAAGGGAAATGGTCTTTCTTGGTGGCTTTGTTAAGTCCTCGATATTCAGCACAAATTTTCCACTTCCCATTCTTCTTTAGGGCTAGGACAAGAGGATATACCCACTCACTATTGGATATAGGATATATGAACCCTACATCCAATAGTTTCTACAGCTCTTCTTTGACTATGTCCTTCAGAGCCGGGTTCATCCTTCTTTGAGGTTGTCTCATAGGCTTGCATCCTTCTTTGATGTAAATATGATGTTTTCACACAGAAGGATTCACCCCTTTCATGTCCTTGTAATCCCAAACAAATGCATCTAGATTCTCTTTCAAAAGCTGGCATAGCTACTTCTCTTCTTCATTCAAGAGGTTTGGGTTGATTTTCATAGATCTGAATGGGCCAAACTCAATAGCCTTGGTGGACTCATAGGTTGAATCAACTGAGTGCACTTCCGTCCAATGTTTCCTTTCAAACTCTTTGACAAAGGTTTCGAGAGGGATGTTAGTGGAGGACTAGTTTTGAATGGCATGGTCGATGAGTTCATCTTCATCAAGCTGCTCCCCTCTAAGAATATCATCTATGATACACATAGGGGCAGTGTTATATAAATCATATTCTTCATCCTCCAACCATATATGGAGATCATGATTAATGGAAGGCTGGGCTAGAGGATATAACACTAGCTATTTAGACAAAGGCCCATTTTTTATAGTCATGTTTCGGCCCAACAACTAATAAGAGCATGTGCAGTGGATAACAAAGGTCTCCCTAAGATGAGGGGATAACCATTAAACTTGGTTTTTGGTTTCAGGACTAGGAAATATGTAGGATACTCCCAAGATTCAATGGTAACCATAACATCCTCAAAAATTCCTTCCGGAGTTACTATGGACTGATCCGCAAGTTGCAGAACTGTTGTGGTTTTCCTCAAATTCCCTTGGAGATAAAGTTTCAACATAGTTTCCTTGGTCATGACATTGATGGAAACCCCTAGATCAATCATAGTGTTGGGGACTATGACACCATCTATATGCACATCAACAACTGGACTACAAGTGTCCAGGTATTTTGGAAATATCACCCTCCTCAGCATTAGATCAGACAATTGTCCCACCACATTCATGGTGGGGGTATCTCTCTTCCTTCTCCCAGGTTTCTTGAAGAACTTTTCTTTGATGAAACTATTGTAGATAGGGACATCCTTAATGGCCTGGAGAAGAGGTATATTTACACACAAATTTTCCAATTCTCCTAGGAGTTCAGTCTCCTCTGGGTGTGTTGACTAAGGTGGATCAAGCACTCAGGAAAAGGAGGTTGTTGTATCTTAGTGTTACTTTCTTCATTTTCCTCCTCAACCTCTAGAGGTGGATATGGAGGATTTTTTTCTGGGAGTACTCTTCCCAAATTCAGATTAACCTCCTGTATCTCCACAACATAAGCTAGATAGGATGTTTCTCCACCGGGATCCTATTGTGCATATATATTGTTCAGGTTCGGATTGGGTTGTGCAGGTATTTGAGGATGGTGGAACAACATGAGTAAGCTGAGGTTGAGGTTGGGGTGGAGGCATGAGAGAAGGTGGTTGATTTTGTTGAGGCCTCCACCCTTGGGATGGATTGTTCCACTGAGGTTTTTGTGGAGCATACTTTTGGAATGGTTGGTTTACTGGCTGAGGATGATATGAAGGGTTGTAAGGCCAAGTAGGAGGTGTAGACCAGGTTGGGGGAGTGGGGGTGTAGCAAGGTTGCATGGGTGTGCTCTGATTTTTGTGAGAATAAGAGTAAGGTGCACCTGACATACTTGGTTGATATGGCCTAGGGACTTGAGGCCTTCTCTGGTTGATGAAATAGAGTTTCTCTAGAATATCTTCCCCACCTTGATATACAACCTTAAGTCCAGGTAAGGAGGGACACTTTTCTGTGGCATGATTCTCCTCACAGACTAAGCAAACCTCTACGACATTCAATGGAGATTCATTTCTTGGGTGCTTCTGGGTACATATAGGACAAAATACCCCCAAGGATATTTTTTCTTCCTCTTGACCTGCATGGTGTCCATTTACAAATAAATGGTGTGCAACATGTCACTCTTGAAGTCCTCCAACATATTCCCAATCTCATGTTAGATGGAGGTGGAAGAGGAAGGGGTATTAGATGTACTTTGGATAGCTCTGCCCTTATTCCTAAATTCCCTAGAATGGTTCCGGAAAATAATTTTGATTGTTTCATAGGGTTTTTGGTAGATATATCCTCCTGATAGCTTATTCAAGGATTCTATCATCTCTTCTATGATCCCTCGAAGAAGTACAAGTTTAGGTGATTTAGGATCAAGAGTATTATTGAATCTCTTATAGTTTAATTGAAACCTATATTAATAGTCCTCTAAGGATTCATCCAACCCCAAAGTCATCCTAAATATATCATCCTTAGTTTCCTTGAACCTAAAGTAGTCTTTGTATTTTTTGGCGAAGGTCTCTTCCATCTATGCCCAGATAGTGATGCTATCCCCAGGTAGACCCATGAACCAACGCAAGGCTGCATCCTTAAGGGTGGATGGGAATAGCTTCAACTTTTGATCATCATAGGTGTAGTCATAAGTCCTAAAAACAATAGAAAATTCAAACATGAATGTGTGAGGGTCCTCAGAGGTAATTCCATGAAAGTTTGGAAGAGTTGAGGGGCTAATGTTTTTCATCTTGGTTTCCCCATCTGCCTCTCTTATGGGAAAGGTTCTCTAGATCCTATCCATGGTTAAGCTAGGTGAAGCAGGTCCCTCAGTTGAAACAAGGTCTTATTCCTCTTCCCCAATAGGATCCTCAAAATATTCATAAGGCTCTCCTATAGGGGGTTCAATCTCACTTCCACTAACGAGGAGTGAAGGGTGGCTAGGAGGTGATGTGGGGGTTTTAGGTAAGATTTTTCTTTGAGTATTCCTACTCCTAAAAGGCATGAAAATTAGATTATTTTTTTTCAATACTTCTGAAATAACATGAAAATAAAGGAAAACAGAAAAGAATCCAAAAAAAAAAATCAAATTATCTACTTGACACCTCCCCAGAAACGACGCCAAAAAATAGTAAGCCCTAGTATTGCACCAAGAGTGTTGCAACTCCCAAGGGCTGACCTACTTTACTTTATCAACCCGGGGTTCGTACAAACTTGGAGGTGACAATGCTATATACACAGTAGTTTCATTCTTCTCATGTCATCCTCTTCTACTTTAGGAAGGGGTGCTATTTCTTAAACTATGATAAGAACTAGAAATTAAATTGCTGGAAGGAACTGACAGGAATGAAACTAACTTAAATTGTAGAAAGGAAACTAATTTAATCTTCAAAAAGGGAATTACTGAAAAGAAACTAAACTAAGTTTTACCCAGCTAGGCCAATCGGCTAAACACACGATACTTATCCTCTGATTTATTTCCCATGAGATCATGTTTCTAACCATGCAACTATTCATGATAAGCTAAACTTGATGAAGTGTGTCTTGCAGTTTGGAGGAAAACGGGCTAAAATTTCTAATGGAGGGCTCACCACATGAAACAAGGCTTAAAGGTGGAAAGAGGGGGTTTAAACCTTATTAAAAATTTATTATAGTGCAGAAATGCTTTGGAGCAGAATGATTTAAAAAGTGCGATGACAGAGTTGCGATGGAGTGCTGGCAGTGCGATATGCGATATGTGATATCTCAATATCGCAGGCTGGTAGAGAAGCGGGAGTAAAATTCAAGAGTTAGAGAAAAATGAGATGATTCGGATGATGTGGTGGTGGGAACGGTAGTGGAGCATGATACCAATATCACAATCGGAAGAAAGGAGCGGTAAGTGTTAAGAAGGAGCGGATGGAGAGTGCGAAATGTGATTTGCAAAAAGGCCAAAGGTTGCGATCTACGATATGATATATCGCAATATTGCAATATCGTGTGGTTGGAGGAGTGGCAGAAGTGTTGTTTGGGAATGAATTGTGATATGCGATGAGTCAAATGATGTGGCAGTGGAACAGGTGGCAGAGTACGACAGCAATATCACAATCAGTGTTGGGAGCTGAACGTGTTAGGAGAACCAAATAAAATATGTGATTTGCGATGTGCGATACGGCGGAGTATGGAGAGTTATCAAAGTCAGTGCTTGGAGCAGTAAGTGTTAACGGGAACCGAGTAAAATATGTGATTTGCAATATGCGATGTGGCGGAATACAAAGATTTATCACAATCGGTGTTTGGAGTAGTAAGTGTTAACGGGAACCAAGTAAAAGATGTTATTTGAGACATGTGATGCGACGGAGTATAGAGAGTTATCGCAATCAGATTTTGGAGCAGTAAGTGTTACCGGGAACCAAATAAAATATGTGATTTTCGATTTGTGATGTACAGTAAAGGGAAGTTCGAGGAGAAAGGGTGGAGGTCGAATTCCAATGTTTTTGAAGTGTTTTGCGTTAAAAAGCGTAAGGCAATCGTGACTAATGAAAACAAAGGAATAAGGTAGGCTTAATGGTTTAAGTTTTTTTACGAATAAAAAGGTGGGTGCGGCAGTGATAATAAGCAGGAAAAGAAGAAATTAAGGCGTAAAAAAAATGTGCAGATTGTGAAGACGGAGATGAAGAATGAAGTGGTGGAGGTGCTACGGAGTTGCTTTGTGATTTAACAATAATTCCAACAATCAACCTGCTAGATTATGTGCAAAGAAACATACAAATGCGTAAAAATACAATGCGAAGGAAGACTAAAAAATGGTAATGCAACTCTACTTTTAATCTCAAAAATAGTGAATAGAAATCAATCTTTGGGTTTATGGGAAGGTTCACCCTCCTTGAGCTCTATTGATAGAGTTGAGAAGGGGGTATTGATCAACAGTTTTTTTTGGTTTTTCTCCTATATTCTATTACTCACAAGAAAATGAAACCTATAGCATCACATTGAAAGAAAAAATAAACAACAACTTGAGACATAAATGAAATTATCAGAAGTGGAACTAATGAAATGATATAAAGCAGAGAAAAAAACACAATAGAGAGGCTAAGGCACATGGATTGGGCCCTAACCCACAAGCCTAGCTCTCTGAAAATTAAATCAGTAAAATGAAATCAGTCGCCCTAACCCACTATTATCACCTCAGATTGTATGGAATTTTGAAAATGTTTATCAAGATGTGAAGTAACAAATTCAAATTGTAAATCTTCAAGAAATACTGGGTCTGGAACCAAATTGGACAACTCAGATTCAGAAAAATTTACAAATAGAGATGTTTCAAACTGCTCGTCAAAAGGTTCGTCCTCAAGATAAATCCACTTCACAAGACAGGATATTGATCTATAAAGAGGTCAAGAACTACCAGAGCTTTCTTGAATATCTTCTCTCCTAAGAATTCTGGGGATTAAATTCGGATTTTCAAACACAGGCGATGGATTTGGATCAGAATTAGCCCTAGTGTAATGAGTCCTTTCTGAAGCCAGTTTTCTAGGTGATATTTTTTGGTTTTTTGGTTTAAATGGACTGAATAATACAACTTCAACAATTTCTTTAAGAATTTTCTGATATTGGATTTAAATTTTCTTAAAGATTTATTTGACTAGAGGAACTGATCAGATGTTTGAAACCAAATTTCAGTTCATAAACTAGACCGGAGACAGACTGAAGTAGCATTTATTTACTATGCAATTGCAGAGCAAAAGCAGTTCAAAGGCTACCTCGCTAACTTCAGGTTCCGTCTGTAGTTTATAAAGTAAACAATAGTAATAATAAAATTATTTAGTTCCCTAGTATGGTCGCCACTATGTTATCACTCAGATTTTCCTTGAAGTTGTTGGGAAGAGGAAAGGGGTCTGAGGTAACCACAAACCAACTTTTAGGTACATAATCTAGCCAATCTGTACCCAAAGCGGGCTCTCTCTATAAAATTTAGCTTTGTTTTAGAAGATATTAGGCTAGTTATAAATTCCAAATGTTTTAATTGAGTTTGGGTGGTGAAATTCAATAGTTAAGGGTAAGATTGAGTAATTTAGGCCATTGGGCTAATGGAGTCAAAGAGGATAACTTAACTAGATTAAGTCTCTTAACAGAAGATGGTTTCACAGGGCAAGATAATCAAACAGGGAACAATTATAGATCTAAAGTGAATGGGATGAACTCAAATGGATGAAGGGAAATTAAGAATCCTTCAACACATTCGAAAGAGGGAAATTGAGTGATTATTAATAAAGAGAAATTAAGTATTCTTTACTAAATAATCAAAATTCTTAAACTAGAAAAACAGGAGCAATAAAGAATTCACTGTTTAAACCAGTTTAGAAGAAAAAATTTAGAATAACAAAATTTAGAAGCACTTTCTGATTTATTCCTTTTCGTTAATCATTCAAAAATGAAACACAGATGATATAATAAACAAATATAAAGACTTCAACACATAAGAGATAGATGACTTATTGATCCGTAGTCTGACACAAGAATCCTGTAAAAAGTCTTTCGCATCAATTCCTCATCCAGCTAGCCACACAAAATTTCTCCAACAACACTTTATTCCAAAATAGTCAATGTTACAGCAAAGTCTAAAAAATCCACCCCTCAATACTCCGATTGAGGGAGTATTTATACAAAAAGTTATAAAAAATATCTCATAACAACTTGAGATATAATCTAGGATGACTCATAAGTATTTTACAACAAACTAGAGACAGATGGTCTCGTAGATAAGAGAAATGATAACTGATGTTGTGCTGTTTCCTTCTTTTGAGAATGTGCTGGAGGCAGGCCCTATGATTTGGCTTGTTGCTGTCCTCTTTAGTAACTCTGTGCTAGCTGCTCTGTTTTACTGATACTCTTTATCTGCACTGATACTCTTTAACCTCTGTTTATCCTTTTATCCTTCTTATCATGACTTACTGTAGTACATAATCAAAAATTCATGTAAGGATAATTTTTACAAAAGTTCTAACATTTCTTCCCACCATTTAGCTTCCGATATTCTGGTCCTTTGCAGCTTCCTCAGAGTTTCATCTGTCTCTGTATATCTAAAGAAAGTAGGTTGAATTGGGAACAAATGCTTTACCTCATGCTCGAGATAAAACAAATTTTCCAATCTATCATGAAGATTTTTTCTTGTAGGCAATGCTGCTGCTGATGAACTAGTTGAGGAACTGGCTTGATTGTCAGCATGCTTGTCCAATTTCTCAACATAACTTTCAAGGTCCATCAATTTATCCTCTGAAACTAAAGGACTGGGCAATCCTTTATTCAACAAAATATCAAATCTTTTCAGGAAGGCAGTGATTTCTTCTTGCATATCAGAACATCTTCGTTCTAGATTCTGCATCAGAGTTCTTTTGGTAAAAACTCTTTTTATTTCCAAAATTGTTCCTGTCCTGTCTTGAATGCCAAGTTCTTCAAGTTGATGCTTGTTCTGAGTATTTAAAAAACGGATAAGTTCATTGGCTTCTTCAGGCATGTTTCCCAATTCTTCTCTTGCTTTTAGGACTTCTTCCAGAGCCAATTTCACTAAATCATTCTGTTCATACATTATTTGAATTGAGGGCCAGACATCTTTTATTGACTGGATGATGTTGTCCCAAAGAATTTCATTTATTTCCTTTAAAGGCTTCTCCAATGTGAGATCCTTCTCCAATTTGTTGACCAACTTTTCTAATCTGTTGACCTCTCTTGTTTTATCTGCAACATTCATCTTCGAGAGATCATATTTTTGTTCCAAAGTGGTGAGTTGCACCTTTTTTCTCTGTATCTCTGTCACTTGGAGTTTCAATTCCTCCATTTACTTCATTAACTCTTCGGTACTTAAATTGGAAATATTACCCTGTGATAACTCTGCTGGCTGACCTGTTGTTGTAGTATCTGCAATCACTTCAGTTGTAGATGCTGGAGCACTAGGCTGCTTGTCTTTCAATGCCTTTTCAAGCTCTTTTTCAGTTTCATTAAGTTGCTCATTCAGTTTCAAGAGCAAATCCATCAATTCTTCTTCAGAATTTTTCTTTATAATTTATGCAGTTTGTGGATGTCTTGAGGTGGGTAACTTCAGTTGTTTTCTCAAGGCTGCAATATCATCATCTTTTTTCTTGATCAAAGCTTCTATACCTTTGACATCCTTGGGATTATGACCCAATCCAATAATGATTTCTTCCAAAGTCTTTATCCTGTTGTCCTTAGCTTGAGAAGAAGATTTTTCAAGATTTAATTGAGCATTAGTATTTTCCAAAGAATCCTGAAATTTCTGGGTCATCATTGATTTATCTGTCAGAGTAGAATAAATCATTTCACCTGTCTGTTTATGTAGCTCAATTTGATCCAAAGGATGAATATCCTTTGCTAAGACTTCAAAATTAGTTTTGATATAATCTGCAGCTGTTTGAGGTTGCTGCACTTTGGGTTTGAAGTGACTCATTATCATTTTCCCCTGTTGAATGTCATAGGCTGACATCAATCTTTGTTGATTCTTAGGAGCCATCTTCAAACATTGATTGTGCACTTGAAGTCTGAGTGGATCATTTATGGCCTTTATATTTATGAATGTTCTTTTAATATCCCAGTCATCTTTCACTGGTGGTTTGAAAGATTATACTTCTGCACTTTGTTGCCTTTGCAGCTCTTTTCTCTGTAAAGTAGTGGATGTCCCACTGATTGTACATGTTTGCTGACTACCCAATTCTTCTTGCATCTGACTATTATGGATTTCGTGAACAGATTCCACTTCTGGAAGAGGATTCAATTTTTGTCTTTTAACATCAGGCTGTTCAGAAGATCCACTGATAGGAGTAGTTGCTTCAGCATCTCTCTTTTTACCCTTTTCTACATTAAGAGGAGTTTGTAAAATTGACATTTCTGCCACATTGGTCTGAGTAGGAGAAATCTGTACTTGACCCTGTTCTTTAGAAGTTTCAGGCTGTTCTGTCATTGTAAATTTCTCTGTAACTTGTATATCAGCCTCTTTCTCCTTTCCTTTAGATGCTACCGTAGCCAATGCACTGATTTCCTGTAAATTTTGCTGAGAAGTCCCAGCAGAAGAAGAACCAATACCTGGTATCTGTACCTGTCCAAAAGAGTCTAGGTCAAGTATTTTTTCAAGGTCTTTCATTACATTTTCAACATTGACCTGCTCACTATCTTTTTCTATCAATGTCCCTTCCATCCATTCATCCATATTGGCATACTGTTCAATTTCTGGGATTCTTTGATGAATGTATGGTGATAATTTGTTTTTCATTCTTCTATCACAAATAAAGCTGTTTGGGTCATAAGGTACCCAATAGAAACTTTTCTATAATTTAAGATAGTCTTCTAAGATTCTTTCAGCTTCCTTCCCAGCATCTCTAGAGTTACAGACAAAGGGACCTAATTGAATTTTAATCATGAGTTGAGCCTTTTTCTTTGCATTACAAAAATGAACTATATCTGAATTAATCATCTGTCTGAAATACTCTAATGCAAAGAGTCTCATTGGGACATATTTTGGTAACTTGAATGGGCATAACTCACATCCATAGATTATGATTTATGTGTGATTTCGGTATAGGTACCAGTCACCTATCTGGTATTGCTTTGAGAGTTGAAGAATTTTCTTGATTTCACTTTTGACCCTAGGAGGAGAGACTCCTGTCAACAAGGTGGTTGCAGGGTGTACAAATAGGTCAATAAACTCATTGCATGAATAAGGAGAATAAGGGGAATTATGAGTGATGGCAGACCAAAAGATTACAGACCTAGGATTTCCTTTAGCATCAAGTTTTTTAGCATGGAAAGGGAAAATATTTGATTGAAAGTAAAGCATGAGATGGTATATAACAGAGGAATACTTGAACACTCTTTCATTCTCTAATCTCATGAATTGATCATGGATTTTATCTGCAATGTAGGAAGCAAAATCATACTTGACAGCAGGGGCTTTCCAGGGGTAAAAATTGACAACAATACTAGGGTTAATTGGTCAACATATTCACTAGTATTGAAACCCATTATAGAGGATATCATATTCAAAATAAGCCTGCCCACATCAGTGAAAAATGTATAACCATAAGGGGGAGGGCCTTTGGGCTAATGTTCTAGCAACATGAAGGTTTGGAAAATACGATTCAACTCTTCTTGGGATAAATTGGCAGATTTCTCAAGTAATTCTCCCATGGACAGGGGAGTGAGGGCTTGACCAGGTTGAAATTGTAACATTTCGTTGATAGACTGAGCAGTTATTGGGAAAAGGACGTTTTGATTCGGGGACAAGACTGCTCGTTGATTGGGATCATAATTTGCATGGCAGTAATGGATTATTTCAGGAAAAATGTGGACTGAGGGGAGAAGATACATGGGAAGATTGGATTCCCATAATCCAAAAATGTCAGAACCCTTCAAGTAATTATCTCTGTAGTAGCAAAATATTTGAAGAGGATTTTCACTGAGAACAAGGTCTTTAATTTGGAAATCCCTATCTACTAGAGGTAGATGGTCTAAATCTCTATGAGGGGCATTCAAGGGTGCGACATTCAAAGCCACGGGAATTTCCATTTCTGGTTCTTGTGGATTCAAAAACGAGTTCGGGTTTTGATGAAAAAACTGGCACAATCACAGGTTTAGGAATGCAATTGTAGTTTTGGGAATTGAGGAATGAACTTAAGAGCAATCTTGAACCCTGTTTCAGTTTTTCGTTTGGAATTTGAAACAAAAAGCAGGATTTTTACAGAGCTCAGCGGGAATTTGGGTAAATACCTATTTTTTGGGAACTAAACAGTGATGAAAACAGGTGCTGGTTATGGCAGATGAACTCTGAATTACTCGACTGCAAATTTCTTCGGCAAGGTAACGGTTGGCAAACTTTGATAGTTGATTTCGAAATTCGTTGCATGGGACACTGGTTGCTGTATGAAATAATGTGAAAATGACGCGGGTTCTTTTGTTTTATTCACAAAGTCAAAGGTTGGCGGGTTTTTTTTATTTTTTAATGGATGACGTCATCAAGTACGGAGGCTTCGTCACGGGAGGCAGGCGATAAGCGGTTTGCATGGCACAGCTTTTGGGGAAGAGTGGTTTTCGGCGGAGGGCGAGCGATTCCATATGATGGATAACATGTGGCACGACACTGTTCAGAAAAATGCTTGGCCATCGCGCGTTAACTTTTGGACGAGGATGGGCAGTGATATGGACGACAACCGTAGATCTTGAGTTGATCGATCAAACTGTCATCGGGAAAGGAAGATGACGGGGAATTGAAATGGCGGGCCCAATGCAATTTATTAAAAATAATCGCATCGGGTACGATTTGATTGGCGGATTAGGTTATTAATTAACCTGGAGGGTTAATTAATCCCTTTATACGACGGAGGGTCGGGTTTATTTATTAATTGGAAATTTCAACCAATTAATGAATTTTAATAAATATATGGTTATTTTTCAACCAACGGGGCGGGATATATATTATATGGGAATTATTTAAATTTATACGGGGAAAAAGGGAATTTGCATAGGGATTTAAATAATAAGTTAAAAATTAATATGGAAATGAATGAAGCGCTAAGTGTAAAACATCAAGGTAATGTATTTAACTTATGCTTTTATGAATAGGGTTTTTATGAAATATTGCATGATTTTCCTAAGTAAAATGGGATTTTACTTAGGAAAAGATTTTTTAGAAGTGAGTGAATGTCATGATGAATGATTTTAAGTACTTAGGATTTTCCAATTATTGGGCCGAGGGTTCGGTCCCTCCAAAAGTCAAGGAAATTCCTTGAGCCCCTTTAATTTTCAAATTCCTTAGTACTTAGGGGAAATTAGTGAAATTTTAAGGGAAAAATGAGAAGGGAAGTTAATAATCTGACTTTGCTTTGCTTGAAATTCTTCCAGTGTAGTGTCTGCCTTTGCACTTGTGATGAAAGTAAAGATTTAACACATCTAGAGTCATTATCCATCACATGTAATTCTGCAACATCATCTACCTACCCTACCTACTTTACCCTACCATTTTTTCTTCTTTATTAGGGTGCACTTAGACTGGCAAACCCTTATCACACTTTTTCTTTTACATATGGAAATCTATCTAATTCTAACCTTATTACATCCAAGGGCTCAGATTAAACTGTTGAGATCCTTTTATTTACTCTACCTATCTACTTATCTGCCAAGATTAAACAGTTTGGTCAGATTTTATTCTCTATCTCTAAAACATAAAATTGAAAGATGAACTAGCCAAGCTTAAACTATTTGACTGTTCATAAATTGTGGCATAAAATACAAGTTGCACACAATTTTATTTATTACATAAGAGCAAAAGAGTAGTGGCATTTAGGCTTGCACACTTTCCTTGGCCTTTCTTTTAGTGGGGTTCATTTTCTTTCACTTTTTTGGCCATTTTATTCTTTTCACACTTTGATTTTTATTTTAGGGTATACCCTCTTTATATTTTTTAATTTTTTTTATTTTTTAATAATATGGAAAACCTTTGCAACAAGAAAAGGTATGAACATATTACATAGCCCATCAAGTCAATCATGAAATATGACACCTATTGGTATAGGAAAGCCCAACACCCACAAGCCTAGCTCTCTGAAAATTAAATCAGTAAAATGAAATCAGTCTGCTCATTTCATAAGAGAATAGCCTCGTACATTTTTGAAAGTTTGATCATTGAGTAAAATAATAAAAATCTCAAGAACTTGCAACAAAGTTCCGACCCTTCCTAGCTCTAGATTTTCTCTATTTATTCTAGAGGGAAGCTACCAATAGCTCCCTAGAAAATAGTGATTGAGTCCACTTGACTCCCAAGTAAACAAATATTGAGTGCACTCCTCTTTGATTTGCATGGTTGCCTCTGGAATTCGAATTGCTGGAGAGAATCCTTGGGGATCCTTTGGAATTGAATTGCTGGAGAGAATATTTGGGATCCTTTGGCTACCTTTGAGATTTAAGGAGGGTGGAAAATCCTCCAATAATTTCTCCTTGCTTTCTCCTCCAAGTATTTATGATAAAATCCTTATAAAAATTCTAATAATTCATGATTTTCTTCATTCAACCTCATATTAAGCACTCATAGTATGTTAGCCTTAATCACCACCTATACTAGCATCATAAAACCAAATAATAATAAAAATGCAAGAAAAATAGATCTAAGAAGGAAAAAAGGTGACCATTAACCCATCCAAATATGTCTAATGACGGATCTCATCAGAAATCATCATCACAAATTGGCTTACTGTTGGCTTGAGGGGTCCTGACCCAGGTTCTGTGTGCAAGGTCTGCCAACAAACCCCTATACTACTGGCCCTTTCGGCAGTGACCCACTTGCGCAGGTCATAGTCTCATCAGAAGTAGTATGGGTGGGTGTTGGAACCAGGTTTCCGCATCCTAAGAAAGGAAGGGTAAGGCAAGTAGGGTTGTGTTCAGTTCAGATTACCCTGTCTTTACGCAGGGTTAAATATGTATCCAATTGCATCCACGTGCACTAGATCTACAATTATATGATTTTTATAACATCAACACAATGTTACATAACCAGAATAGAACAGATCTAGATCCAATTCAATACACATACTTTCGCAGCATGGTATAACCAGAGCAGAACAGATCCAATCATTCAATATACAGACCTTTGCAACGCAAAGACAGAAAATGCATAACACAGTAATTACCAGCAATTCATTCAATAGTACTCACAGATTCAGATCTAATAATCCCGCGTATTCATTCATTCTTCAAAATTTCCTTACAATTCCCTTCCCAACCTGCGCACACAGCAGCAGGGTCTGCACACAACTGGACTACGATCTCCGCGCACACAACGAGCAGGAGTCCATTCCACAAAAACCCAACAGATCTCTTACACAACAGATCACATCAATACCTCATCAAATCCTACCTCTTACAATCCAAAATGCCTCTCTATTTATAACAATATAGCTTTAACATTCCTATGGTTCGCAACCCATGGTTTTCGGACCCCTAGTTTACCCTTTAACCCATTACAATGTGTTCAGGGCTTTGACCCACCCCAAAACCCCTGCACTATACTAAATATAGTCAAAAATAACCAAAATGGACCAGTTTCGTAGCTTGTTAGGAGACCTTGTTCCAACAGTCCCCCAACACAATCTTGTGACTCGTCTCAAATCACTTTATTGGTGTGTCACTTATCTGTGTTCACAGAGTATCCAGAGAGAGACCAAGCAGAGGGAGGACCACCTGGCTTTAGGACGCAACTTCCTGTGTGAGAGTGACCATCTTTTGGGAAGATGGATCGTCAGTGGTTGTGGTAACACTTGCTAATAACTGATTAAGGCACTTATTGGCATCATCAATTTCATGCGTTAACTGGAGAGCTGAGGTAGTCTAGGGCTTTAGACGTTTTGTGATAGTGTGTTGTTTCTACCAAAGTTTTGCAATCTCGTCCTAGAGGTCATTATTGTTTTTCAATCGTGCTAAGCGTTGGGCAGGTACCAAAGTAGACAACGTAGCACTTATTTCTTCAACAACCTTTTCACGTTGGCGTAATTCCTGATTTATTTGTTGAAGAACAAGGTCACGCTAGACCCAAGACCAAATTTGCATGTCTGATTCCATCATAGCGATACCTTGATCAATTTTTCCCTTGATCGTCATAGTGGCTTCTGTGATAAGTGCAGTACACTGGGCATAGGATTTTGGGGGTGTGCCGGGCTGAAGCCTCCAAGTGGGAGGCTTTGAAAGAAGCCACCAGTTTTTCCACTTTACTTCTAGGCATGTCCTCAGCCATGATTCCCTTGGTGACTTCTGTGCACAACTAGTGGATCGCAGTCTCCAGCTCCGCCTGTTGTGACTGTGCCTGGGCTACTGCCTGAGCCTTCTGGACAAGGGTGTGTTGGGAAACCACAAGCTGTCAGGTGGTGGCTTGAGTACAATTGCTAATTTCTTGGGCAACACTGTGAAGGAGAGACTCCAAGGTGGTGGGGGTCAATCGATCGAGGGCTAGCTGAATTCCGGTGCCTTTCGGGAGCTGCGTTCTGACTAGGGCACTGGTAGGGATGTTCCAGAGTCGACCTGTTGTCCTGATCTATGTCAAATTTTTATTGACTGGCAGAGGTGGTGTTTGGCCTTCCTGGGTCAGATGTGGCTGCACGTTGATTTTGAAGGTGCGGAGGTCTTCTTAAAGAGAGGTAACCCAAGCCTTCCACTGAGCCATGATAAGTGCCCACTTATGCTCTGTCACCAGAGTGACCGCATCTATGATTTTCTCCAAATATCCCCCTGTTAATGTGACCGTCGCATCATAGTTCTCGCGCTGAACTTGTTGCTTCGTCCTTTTTAGGGGACCCGATGCCGATGGCCCTGTTCGCTTAGTACTGGGAGGAGGAGCGGAAATGGTAGTAGCTACCGGGTTTGGGGTTGTGTCAGACTATAGTAGTGGTTTATCTTTCGACCCAGCTATAACTGCTACTGGAGTACTGGAGAGACCTTTTTTCCACTTGGGGGACCATAGGGCAATTAGTAGATCACTTTTCTCATCCGTTACCATATACGGTAGCTTTTTCCAGGCCTGAATAGCAAGACTGGGAATCCGGATGTGATGCATAGTGATTTGAAATGCTGCAATATGCTTGTATTTGTCGTATATTGTAGGGGATAATTGGGGTTGAGATTTTATGGCAGTGGTGACACTGCTCTGGAAGAGGACCCAAAAATTTTTTTATCCTCAATGCATTGTTTATCCTTAGAGTCCCATAGGTGGGCATACCGAGCGCCTTCGCACATCCCAACAGGGAGCTTGGGGAGTACCGACTCTTCTAGTTTGTACCAGGTGACCGGTGCGATGAGGAATAACAACCATGAATAGAGGAAAGGGGTCCCATGCTCTTGAGACTCACAAAAATTAGCAATAAATTCTTCACACAAGTATCGAGCCCAATTAAAAAACACACCTTTTGCACACTGTCCAGCTAGCTCGATGACATAAGTGGGGACAGTCGCTACCTGGCACCTTCGCATGAATTTGCAGGCTAACAGGTGAGTTCCCATTTGTGTAGCAGGATCGTTGAGGGAGGGTTCAACAGTAGTAGTCGACATCCTTCCACGAAAGATGAATCCAGGTTTTGGTTGATTACTTCCTAACGGAGAGGGTTGCTCAGTGATGAGAGGGTTGCTATGATTTCAACAAAGTTCGCTGTTGGGTTGCTTCTGCGAGATGCTTAAAGTGGGCCGCTTACCTTCGTGAGGTCAACCCCCTTTTAAGGAATGGTCATTAAATAATAGGGGGGATATTTGACGTAGGATGGGTTTCCCTAGGAATGGTAAAATCCCCCCATAACTTTATCGGCCAGTGGCTTGGGATTTGCTCTTTTCAATGGTAACTTCTACTTTTTACCTAAGGTTATACTTCCAACGGCTAGCTGTCTTGTCCCCTAGAAATTAGGTGTATTAGTTACACTAGGGTTATTTCTTGGCAACAGTTTTCCACCTTCCCCCAACATAGGCTTGCTCCCTAAGGAGCTCTTGGTCCAAGGCCACAAGACCTTTCATTATTGTCCTATTAAGACTTTAAGGGGGGTTGACGCTGGGGCCAACTATCTGTCCCTTAGTCAAGCCACCATTGTAGAGGCAGTCTGGTGCATAGGACCATTATCTATGGAAGTTGTATGTGACGTCAGGAACTCATTTCTTGTGCATGGGTCATTCGAACTCTTTTTTATGATAGGTATGTTGTAGAGGTTCAGGCCTAGCCCTTCTTCTATCCTTCCCATAGGGATCTTCAAGAGAGGTTCCTTTATGATACGAAGACATCACAGTGTGGAAGCTTCCCCTAACCGGTTTTTCCACGCTTCTAGATCCTGACTGGGATCCTCAGTATCTTCCTTGTAGCCTAATACATCATCCTGGGGCAAGCTTCCCTCACCTTGAATTTCCAGCTTGTAGATATATTCCCCCTTCATTGGTGTAGGCTCTATATATCTTTTAACTTGTGTCCCTTTGCTGCCTATTATCAAGTTTTCCAGTAAAGTCTGCATAGCTCGTAGCGCCTGAGGGTTGCGCAACAACCTTCTACATACTTGTAAGAAAGTTTTAGTATCCTCTGATGGTTCCATATCTCCTTGGTGCGTGGCTGGTGAACACTTAGCCTCAAGGAGGTCCCTTCGTGCTTTTATAAATGTTTCTTTGATTTTTCCCAAGTCTAATCCTTCTTGGTTGTCAACTGCCTTACAGATTATTGAGTCAGCTTTATCCTTTTCCTTAGCTTCCCCAGTCGCTAATCCACTGCATGTTATTATATTGACTTTCGCCTCCTAACCTTGGGTCTTGCGCTTCTTTTGCACATAAAAAATTGCTTCTCCTATATCCTGGTTTTTAGGGCTGGGCAGTCTTCCAGTGGATGGTTCCACTATCTACAATACCTGTAGGACTTTTGCAGGTAGTCTCTTGACAAATTTCATGTGTTCCCATAGTTATAACAGACCCATTTGCCTCTACTCTGGCCTACGCTTCCACTTTGGCTTTTATCCCTCTTTTCATGGAGGAAGTCATTCTTACCTGAGGGGGTTCTTGGTGACATAGGGTTGTCTTTCCTGGTGCATTGCTTCTACTTGTTCCTGGATCCACTGTACCGCTAGTGTAACGTCCTCAAGAGGTGTAGCTTCCAATCTCATAGCGGTCTCCACGGCCTTGTCTTGCGAACTAAAATTTTTGTGATTCATGGGTATACGCAAGTGAGGGAGCAACATGGAAATAAACCACTCTCTATGCTACCTATCATCATACTCGAACCCTCCTTCCCTAATTTCCTTCTTTAATTGTTGATATGCCTCCCATACTTACTCTGACGTACCTTGTTTGAAGTATTTTACATCTATTACTAGTTGGGAATAAGATTTCGGCTTTCAAATTTTTTTCTCTAGAGCACCCTTAATATCTTGAATGGAGGCGGTTCCATGCTGGGAAATGTATCACATGTACCAGTCCACAACTCTGTCTTGGAATGCTAACGACAGCTGCGCCACCTTTATCATGTCATTTGCCACATTCTACGCAATCCAGACAGAGTCTGTGATGAACCAAAATCGGTCCATGTCCTCATCTCCTACCCCCTTGAAGGTGGGTAGTTCCAAGTGCACCGTCATGGTTCCTTAGGAGTTCCTTTCCATTTTTTCAATACCCAACTCCTTTCTCAGCTCCCTTCCAGTCCCAGCAACGGAACCATTTGTTGGCTTGAGGGGCCTTGACCCAGGTTCGGTGAGCAAGGTTTGCCAACAAACCCCTATACTACTGGCCCTTTCGGCAATGACCCACTTGCGTAGGTCACAGTCTCACCTGAAGTAGTATGGATGTGTGCTAGAACTAGGTTTCCGGACCCTGAGAAAGGAAGGGTAAGGCAAGCAGGTGCATTCGGTTCATATTACCTTGTCTCTACACAGGGTTAAATATGTATCCAACTGCATCCACGTGCACTAGATCTACAATTATATGCTTTTCATAACATCAACACAAAGTTACATAACTAGAATAGAACAAATTTAGATCCAGTTCAATACACAGACTTTCGCAGCATGATATAAAAAGAGCGGAACAGATCCAATGATTCAATATACAGACCTTCGCAACGCAAAGACAGAAAATGCATAACACAGTAATTACCAGAAATTAATTTAATAGTACTCACAGATTCAGATCTAATAATCTCGCGTATTCTTTCATTCATCAACCTTTCCTTACAATTCCCTTCCCAACCTCTGCACACAGCAGCAGGGTCCACACACAACTAGACTAGGATCTCCGCGCACACAGCCAACAGAAGTCCGTTCCCTAAAAACCCAATAGATCTCTTACACAATAGATCGCATCAATAGCTCATCAAATCCTACCTCTTACAATCCGAAATGCCTCTCTATTTATAAAAATCTAGCTTTTACATTTCTATGGTCCACAACCCATGGTTTTCGGACCCCTAGTTTACCCTTTAACCCATTACAATGTGTTCATGGCTTTGACCCGCCCAAAAACCCTTGTGCTATACTAAATATAATAAAAAATAACCAAAATGGACCAGTTTCGTAGCTTTTTAGGAGACCCTGTTCCAACACTTACTCACAAAAATTTCCTGTATAATTTCATCAGTCTTGTGACTATCATCATTTAAACCTAGATTTTGATTTTCAATAATGGAAGAAGTTTCACTAACACATTCTTGACTATGTGAACACTCTAAGCCTGCATTAGCTTGGGTTGTAACATGGCTTTTCAGAACCTGATCTATTTCATCTTCAGGAAGAGGAGAAAATTGAGTTTTATAGAAGTTAACATTGGCTTCATGATTTTCATTTTCAAGATCGAGAATAGGCATTTCTCTTTTTTGGTCCCGGTCTATTTCATCCAAGGAGGAAACTATTGATTCTTGTTGGGAGGAAAAATCATAAAGGTATTTTACGATCTCATCAGCTAGACACTCTTCATCCCCATAAACATTTTCAAGAAACTTAATGAAATTTTGAGAAATCCCACAACAACTATCAATCGTCGACAACGAAGAATTAGAGCTTTCAAAATGTTGAAATAAAACTAAATAAAATTCCTTTATAGAATATAAACTGGAAGATGGTAGACTGTCATACAATTTACTCGCTTTTTCCTCCAACGTAGCCATAAACATCTTCATCAGAAAATCTTCAAGAAACACAATCTTTAGTCTGTGAATATGAAAATTAAATATGACCAAATGTAAACTAGCATCTTCTCCATCGTAACCTTTCAACTTTGGAAACCCTATTTTCCAATCTATACAAGGAATCATATTCGTAAAACCAAGAATATGAGCTCGATTCATAGGAGCATACCTTCGAGCAGTTGAATCTATCTTGAAAACAATGAGGTCACGAGGAATTTCCTCGAACTACCAGTTCTTTAAAAGTGGAGTCGCCATGAAAATTCTGAATTTTTGCATTCTTCGACACTAGAGTAGGCAAGTGAAAGATACACAACCTTCTTATGCCTAATCATTGTTCACCATCAACAATCAGATCTGATACTTGTCATTCTTTCACAGGGAAGATCTGTCACTTTGTTCCCTTGAAATAACGCAAAAAATGGTAGCCTCCACAACGTTCCAAGGCTGATGAAAGGATGCCGATGGAGGTAACCTCAAACCAAGCTTTCATTTTGGTATCTAGCCCTACCAAACTGTATTATATCACATCCAAAGTATTTGACTAGATGAAAGTATATTTTAGGCTAGTTAAGTCAGCTCTAGGGTTTGAAATATTTGATGGTTTTTTGTTGGATGGTGGCATAGGTCTGGGCTTTGAAAATCATATTTGCATAGATTTAATAGGGAAAGGTAGGCACATACATTAGCAATTTAGAGTTTTCATTTTGTATAGAATAGATAGGTAAGGTTTCAAAATGATCATGAATCTCATGAATTTGTTTATATTAGAATAATATGAACAAAAATGTGAGGGCTTCTCCAAAACAGGGCATTATATCAATGAATCTTGTTTATTATCTTAGGAAACAAAAAATGAGGCATGGAAATGGAAGTGAAAGATACAATACATTCAAACATATGACCACAGAAGGAAAACATTGCTAAAGTACATACTACAATAATCTTGCTAGAATAACTGCAAATTCTTTCTATTACTTCCTGCTAAATTCACAAGGACACTAGCGTCCACATGGCTCTATTCCATAGCATCCAACCTTTTCAAAATTATTAAAAAATGCCTCATCAAGTCACTAAGGTCAAAATCCTATCTTTTAGCTCGAATTTTATCAAAGAAAAACCAAATTAATGCACCTATTCAATGTCAACTACAAGCATGGGAGGTTACCCAATTGACTTCCTCCTTTTTTTAAACCACTTGAGAAAATTTCTCAAAGATTTTAGTACATGATAAGAAATTTAACTAAATCAAGCTAACCACAATTACATTTACTTTTGAAAATCTACCTTATATCACTCACCCCTTAACTTTTTACAACATTAAATTTTAAAATTACAAAATTGCAGGGTAAATTTCTTGAAATGTAGGAGCTTTTTTGCAGAAGCATAGTGAGTTGTTGAAGGAGGTTTTTGAGTGTCTTCATGAAGTCCAAATCTGAAATTGAGAGCTGTTCTGGATAGCTTTAATAGTGTATTTTACTTTATCATATTTAAGAATGCGAAATTACCCTTTATAGGCTAAGATATATTCATTTTTCGAAGACTACTCTAGATGTGCAGCGAGGGGTCCAAAACAATGGAAAAAACATGTTTTTAGGGCATACTTTTGCATTTTTCTTGAAATATGTGCAGGAGACCAGAAAAAAAAAAGGAAATGGGTATGAAATAGAGTTAATAATATTTCCAATATTTTTTTTTTTTAATTTCGATGCCCTAAGGAAAAGTGCAATGTGAGCTCGTTGCACATCTGGGCATGACCAAAATTGCCAAAATATTCAAAAATTCACAAATTTGAAAATTTTCTTCAAAACTCTTCAAAATTAGTCCAAGCATGCTCCATGAATTTCGGATGTGATGTTCTATGCTATTAGGTAAGCATCAAAAAGTAAATCCAACTTACCCTTATCCTTTCGGCTGATTAGGGTTTCCCTTAGTTTTGCTTTCAATTGTTTGAATTTTACTTTGAAATCGTATTCCTCGTGTATTAGTGGGCATCCATATCCCTTTGCCACTTGTTGTCTCTGTTGGAATTTTCAAGGAGCTTCTTTAGGTTAAAATTCATTGTGTCAAGCCAAAACTCTCCAGTTTCATTGATTTCCATGGCTATCCTTTCTTCAAATGTCAACTCTTCAACTGGTGGATTTTGTTATCTTTCTTTATGAAGTGGTCCTTGACCTCTTCCTTGTTACATGTCCTCATGCTTATCTGAATATTAACTGTCAACCACCGCTTTTCTCTTCGCCTATTGCATACTTGCTTTAAAATGATTCTTCTCTAAAAATATAAAAATATTTTCTTTTCCTTCAATTGATTGTTCTCTTGCTCTAGGAAGGAAATTATGAAATTACCCCTTGCCAAATTGTCCTTGAGTTCCATGATATGATAATATTTCTCCTTGATGACCTGCTCTAGGGTTCCATGCTCTTCATTGGACTCTAGGTCCACTATATCATTGTCATGATCGATGGGCTCCTCATCATGCAAAGATGCCTCATGCTATGATGGTGATCCCTGTTCTACTGATGTAGGCTTGGCCCCTTCCATAATGTGTGGAGAAAATAGAAGCCTCATTCCTCTTGCATAGGTTTTGGTCACTTTTTCTTTAGTTTTCTTTGTAATTTATTCCTTTTGTGACTAAGGAGATATCCTATTAGAAGAACCCGCCTCTTGAAATGTTGGTGATATGGTTTGTTGCTTGCTAGGTGGACTAACAACAGGCATGCGTAAGGCTACCTCAATGAAATTATCCCATCTCCTGTTATTTTCTGCTAACTGATGGAGAACCATAAAATTTACGAAACTATGATGAAAAAGGCTAGGATGATGTTCTTTTCCTTTCACTTGTAGCTTTTCAAACATCTTACCTATGCTGCTATGCAAGATGACAACTGAGTGATGACAACTCATGATCAACTCACAAGGGAGAAGAAATGATTTCTTTGAAACTTGAAGGTTCAAACCTCAAAACCTTTCCTCCCTTGTAATATTTTTTCCTTTCTCAAGGTGAGGTATCAGTCTCCATAATGAAAACCTAGGTGATAGGAGGGGAAAATAGGGGATTTAAGGCAGTGGGTAGATGAAGGGAGAGGATGGGTTTAAGGATAGGCTAGGGTTTGTAGGGGAAATAGTGTAGATAAAAAAAATGTATAAAATATGTTTTGGGATAATTAATGAGGTCTAACTAAAGGTATGTGAAGAAGAGTTTTAGGGTTTTGCATTAGCAAATGAAATATGGTGACTAAGAGACTGATAAAGTATGAAAAACCCTAAGAGAAGTTATTAGCTTGAATCTTACGAAAATTGATGCAAGGTTTGAGATCAATGTTGCTACTTACTTCATTTGATCTTGTGGAACCTTCTTAAGTGAAGAAAATCCTTGGATAATTGGTTGTCCTTCATTCCACAAAACGATGGATGCTTTTCCCAGAAGCGTAGTGTATTATTTCTGCGTTCATCGTAGATGTGAAGAAATGTCTTCTGTAGTGAAACGATTTGACCAGATGTGCAGCGAATGATAAACATTGCCAAGGAGAGGCAAAAAATCGATTTTCTTGGCAGCCGTGAGAACTAGCTCAGTGTATGAGAGATTTGAAGGAGATAAATGAAGTAATAAGATTCCTTTTTACCTTTTTCTTTAGAACTTGCAGTGTTAGAACTTATGAGAAATGATACATCATAATATCAATGAAATTACAATTTGGAACCTTT
The DNA here is from genome assembly GCA_034641835.2 of Pinus albicaulis. Classification (NCBI taxonomy): domain Eukaryota; kingdom Viridiplantae; phylum Streptophyta; class Pinopsida; order Pinales; family Pinaceae; genus Pinus; species Pinus albicaulis. Next base: position 898,883,288 of record CM076571.1, on the reverse strand, counting down.
ATTGAGGAACTTTCATTATTACTATTATTTTAAACAGTTGACTTTGATGGTGAAATGACTGATTTTATGATTTGACCCTATGACCTAAGGGTGACACTGAGACGAATGAATACCTTGATGATGTGACTGAAGTGATGATGATGACATTTCATTGATGATACACTCAACTGAGTGATGACAAGGATAGACATGTGAAAATTTTGAAAGTAGTAATAGCCCTAGACACACTAGTCAGTGACAAAAATTTTATTTGAAGACCTACTCAAATGACAAAAACTATTTTGAGACCTTAACAAGACATTGTAAGATAATATTTTATCACTGGTGACAGGCAGAACTGACTGACACTAATAGGGTGGAGGTAGTGAAGTATGAGGTTGATTGTGTTGAGGCATCCAACCCTGTCATGGGTTTCTCCAGTGAGGAGGGTTGGAAGGATATGGATAAAAAGTATGGTTGACAGGTTTAGGAGGATATGGAGGAGCATAAGGCCAAGAAGGAGGGGTGGGCCATGATAGATGTGTGGAGGAGTACCAAGGCTACAAAAGTGCATTTGTATTTTAATTTTAGTAAGAATAAGGCACACCTTGCATGCCTTCTTGGTATGGATAAGGTCCTTGAGGTCTCGTTTGATTGATGAATAAAAGTTTCTCTCACCCACAATCCACCCCTAGGTATATATCTTTTAGGCCTAGTAAGGAAGGGAATTTGTCAGTTGCATGGTTTTCTTCACAAACTGAGAAAAATTCTATGGCATTCATTGGGAATTCATTCCTAGCATGTCTTCTAGTGAATCTAGGGAAAAATATAGCTAGGGCTCTCTCTGCCTCCTATCACTTCGTCTTGATATGCATGTTATCCATTTTAAATGCAAAGGTATGCAAAATTTCACTCTTGAAATCCTCTCACATGTTCCTTATCTCAATTTTGATGGATGAGGTGGAGCAAGAGGTACTAACCAAACCTTGTTTCCTTCCAACCTTCTTTTTGGTTGCCCTAGACTGGATTTTTTACATATTTTTGATTCCAACATATGAAAAATGATAGATATCCCCTCTAGGTAGCATGTTGAGGGTATACAACACTTCCTTCTTGATCCCTCGGAGAATAAAAAATTTGAGTGATCCAGGATCAAGAGTGTAGTTGGCCCTCCAGTAGTTAAGTCGAAACATTTCCTCATAGTATTATAAAGATTCATCAGGCCCTAGGGTCATCCTAAATGTTTCTTCCTTGGTTTAATTAGACCTACAATATTCTATGTACTTGTTATTAAAGGACTCTATCATTTGGTCCCAAGAAGTGATGTTTCCCCCAGGGAGACACATGACCCAGCACAAGGTTGCATCCTTAAGGGTAGAGGGGAACAACTTCAACTTTTATTCATCTGAGGCATAATCATAGGCACTACAAACAACAAAAAATTCAAACATGAATGTATCAAGGTCTCTAGAGGTTAGGCCATGGAAGTGTGGGAGGGATGCATGGTTGATGTTCTTCATCTTGGCCTCCCCATGTATTTATCTGATGGGAAATATCTCATTGTTTATTTTCTCAGTCATAGCTTGGATAGGTGAACTAGGTTCTTCTTCTTCCCCAAGTGATTCTTAAAATTTTTTAGTGTGCTCACCTATAGGGTATTCTAACTCCTCTGTAGTCAGAGAGGGAAGCTCACAGTCATTGAAGAAGAGTGAAGGTTGACTATGTGGGAATGTGGGGGCATTTGGTAGAAATTTTCCTTGGTTTCCTTACTCCTATGAGGCATGAAAGACAATTTTTTTTCTCACTTTTTCAAAATTGTATGCGAACAAAAATTAGAAAACAATGCCTAAGCTTAAAAAATCATCTACTTAGACACCTCCCTAGCAATGACGCCAAAAAGTGGTGAGCCTTGGTATTGCACCAAGAGTGCTGCAACTCTGAAGGGCTACTGAACTCTATTTGTCAACCCAGGGTTCGTAAAAAATTAGAGGTGATATTTTGTTGGCTTAAGGGGTCCTGGACCAGGTTTAGAGTAATTTCACAACCAACAAAACCCTCCAACTATTGGCGCTTTCGGCAATGATATGCTTGCGCAGACCAAAGTTTCACCTGATGCAGTATGGGGGGGTGCTGGAACTACATTTCCACACCCTGAGGGAGCATTTGATGTGTGTTTTACCCTTGCTTAATTCTTATCTGTCTACGCAAAACTTACCAAGAAACAAGGTCTAAGCACGAATAAAATCCTTAACAAATATGCATTAATGGATATGCGTAATATATTATATTTCAATCATATCTAACCCTTCGCAGAAACTAGATCTACTTGCAGATAAAATCTTATACAGTAAATTCATTTCGTGTGACCAGATAATAATAAATAGACTTAACCCTTTCACATTCATAGATCATTCCTGAATTAAGCATTACTTCAATATGGACATGTGAAAAACATATTTCTAAACTTAATCTAGATCTAAAATTTTAAGTGGAATAATACTTGTGCACGTATGCGATCTAATTTGACTTATCATTTACTGAAATAAATACGCATTCAATAGTACAAATCTAGATCTAGAATTGCAGTAAGAAACATGTAGCGCACATAAAAAATCTAATACAGTTAACCATAGAAATCATATAAGAGTCTCAGTTCGCCAAAATTTCCCTCATTATTAAGAGATCTTAAATTTAGTACAATCTTACCGCTTGTGCACACAGCAGTAGGGTCCTTGCACACAACTTAGGAATAAGGTCTCTGCGCAGACAACCAGTAGGAGCCTTCCTATCCGGGAAAAACCCAGATCAACAATTGACGCACACTACATTAAAGATAAAAAAGATAAAGATATCTATCCTTCTTGACTATTACATATTTATATCTTTCAAAATGCACACATGCCATTGTCTCTAATTACCATGGTTTGAGACTCATGATTTTCCCTTTTACCCGCTACAATAATGAAGGGACTTCCCCCCCCCCCCCCCCAAAGCCCCTTGACATCTACGTGCAACACCTACAAATAAAAGTTAAACAAATATATTGAAAATTACTTTACCCCAGGGGACCCTACTCCAATAGGACACCAACAGAATCTAGTGACTCGTTCTGAGCCACTCTAGTCCAACTACATGCATTTTGTATTTGGGCACCCGCACTGAACATTGAAATGGAAATAGGATTTAGTACTTTGTGTTGAAGTGCTTTGTGCTTCTTCCACCAATTTTTCTATGGTTGGTTCTTCGACGGCCAAGCTCATGCTTTTATAGATCTACAACATATTTTTGAGGGATCCATCAATGGTTTGTGAGATCTGCAAGGCCTCATATGCCCATGGCTTCATTCGTTCGTCCAAAAAGTTCTCTAGTCGGCACAGTGTTTCGATTTCCATATAAATGGTGCAGCTCTCCTGCAATATGGTGAGTCTTTGGGCTAGCACGAGGGTCAATGCAGTGACCCGAATTTCATCGAACTGGTGCTCTTTGGCCCTCAACTCTGCTTTTAGATTCTTAATGGCAGTGTCACCTTGGATGGAGGTCCAAAGACCGATGGTTTCTTTAAATAGCTTACTGCAAGCATCCATGGTAGCGGTGATGTTAGCAGTTGATTCCTATATGAATGCGGCGTGTTGTGCATGCACCTCTGAATGCATCTTTAGCTCCAACTTCATTTGAAGGTATATGATCTTTTGTTCGAGTTCATCGCAAACTATTGTTATCTCCGAACATGATGCCTTAAACATGGCTACAAAGATTTCTTATTTAAATATATATGTAGCAGTGGTAGGTACTATGACTTTGGGGAGGTCACCACACAACTAGTTGATCATATATTCCAACTCAACATGCTGATCTTCGACAACCCAACGATCCTCTTCCGCATCCCCTTGTCCCTTCTACGTCATTATAACCTATTTTTTATTCTCCGTAGCAACCTTTGAGGCATATACCTCTCGGTACTGCAGCTCGTCCATGATCATAGTATGCATTGATCAGGAGATCATGTATTTTGCTCAAAATTGAAAGTTCTAGAAACTGTACCAAACCCAAGTGACCAGGTAGATCTTGTCGTTCTGATTCCAGTGTCATAAACGGTTCAAAAAAACAATGTCATATGAGGGAGATATCTTGTTCTGATCATTTTGCTAAACAGCTAAAATTTTGTGACAGGAGTGACTGGGATGCCCAGTAAACATGCAGATACAGTCATCAAAAATGAAATATTATGGGAATATTCTGTTTCCTCCAGACCAATAACGTTTCACCACGTGGCGCATTCAGGGGCATTAATATGGTTGTACAAGTTTATTTGGTGGCTCGTTGGATGGGTGACATGTGGCTAGCCCAGAGGCTACCATGTGTCCCCTGCACGGTTACGTAAAATTTGGTTTGGGGTCTGGGGGGTTTGACCTCGTGACCTTCGGCGCGCCTGCACATATCCTCACCAACTTCGCTATACAATGACTTAACTATTATAACACTATGCATGTATTTAAAGTTTAAATATTGGCAAGTTTGGAAGGGGGGACCACCGACGACCCCATTTTGAATTGTCACATGACAGCAAACAAAACTGCAGCATCAAGTGTTCTGACAGTTCTATAAAACCTTAACCCACGGCGGCCATTGGAACATTTACATGTAACCACACTCACTGCAACATTTGTTACCGTATTCCACGGTTACGAAACAGAGAAAAGCCCTGCAACATTAGAAACTATAACAGGTATCACTTGCCAGTGTTAAGGTTGGAGCTGACGCTTAAATGGAACTCCAACATCTTCAGGTTCAACTCCAAGTTTGTTGTGGAGTTTTAAACCATGACCATAGGGTTTAAGGGGGTCGGCATGTGGTCACCCCCGCCCCTAAGCATTGACATTTAATACAATATTTTTCACTGGCAGAGTTAATAGCGTGTGACCAAAATTCAGATATTTTGATATTTTTAACCATAGACAAGTGGAGTTCTCCACTTTAGTGGAGGTTTTGTAGGAGTCATTGGGAAAATGGCTAGGGAGGTCAATTTTCGACTAATTTGGGTGAAACAAGAGTCTACCTAGACTAATTTGAGCATTCTGGAGCCACTGGTGTAGAGAAAATAGCCATTAGAGGCTTGTAAACACATGTATTTACAATTTTGAGCATAATGACAAAGAGGTACATGCCATTGGGAGCTAGACCAACAGATGAAGCACAGGAGGGGTGAGCTGCTTCATCATGCATGCTGTGTAAAACTTATGTGTGATGTTATTTCTCTATTATACACTGATGTTCATTGTTATTTAGGCTTATTTACATGCTTAAAACTCACAAATTCATCTATGTTCATGGTTAAATTACTCATTCATTAAGAGAAAAAATGGAGACAAATTGTACATTTTTTATCACTGAAAAGAAACTTAGCATAGAAAACTAATATAGTCCTTTCAGATCATGTTGGTATCGTAGCTAGATTTTAGTCTCTAGTGTTGTTGTGTGAAAATATTTTTTTAACTATTTGCAATTGTTCATGCTTACTAGGCTCAAGCTTAAGAGAGGAGAAGGAAAATTGGTGGAAGCAAGAGGTTCTCAAAGTGAGCCACAACAAAGGAGGGCAAGAGTGCCACATTCTCCACCACCTAGTTCACCTCCAAAAGAAGTAGAAGCAGCATTAAGCATGCCTCTAGGAGAAGGATAAATCCATGAAGAGGTGGATCCCACAGAAGAAGAAAGGGTGTTCAATAAATCATTCCTTGACGTGACTGATATGGTGAGAGTCCTTTATCAAGAAAAGAATGAGAGACTAGAAGGAGAAGGATCCAAACTTCACAAGGAAGGACAGGGATCATCAGGAGGTCAAAATGATGAAGATAAATCAAGGAAGGGAAATGGAGGAAATGGAGGCAGTGGAAAGTCACCATCCTCACCCTCATCATCATCATCCTCTACTTCATCTTTAGTACATCAGCCACAAAAGTCAACTAACACTGGTAAATGTCCTTTTCTAAAACTTGATCAAGATTGTCCTCTTCCAAACATCGACATGTATCGCATGTCAATATTGGAGAATACTGAAATAAAGAGGAAAATCAAATACATGTTGGACAAGGGACTCATAAGGCCAAGAACTTCACCATGCAGTTCACCCATAGCCTTGATTTATAATAAATATGGAACTTGGCACATGTGTGTAGACTTCAAAGCTTCGAACAAGATAACGGTAAAGAATCGATACCCACTCCCAAGGATAGATGATTTTCTTGATCAGTTGAAAGAATAATTATTTTTCACTAAGTTAGATTTACGAAGTGGATATCATCAAGTAAGAATTGCATAAAGTGATATATGGAAGACTGCATTCAAAACCAAACAAGGACCCTTTGAGTGGTTGGTTATACCGTTTGGTTTCTATAATGCACTGACAAATTTCGTGTGTGTTATGGATAATGTTTTGCAGCCATTTCTTGATGACTTTGTGATTGCGTATTTAGATTATATACTCATTTTCAGCAAAAAAAGAGAAGAACATGCCTTGAATGTGAAAAGGGTTCTTGATGTTTTGAAGAAAGTTAAATTATTTCTTAAGATGTAAAAAAGTGAGTTCGGAAAGACTTCTCTGGTTTATTTAGGACACATAGTTGGAGGAGGCGAGTTGAGAATTGATCTTCTACAGCGGAAGCCATTGTGAATTGGCCCACTCCCAAAACAGTAACCGAGGTAAGACGTTTCTTAGGCACATCTTATTACTGGAGAAAGTTTATTGCTAACATTTTTTCCATAGCATCTCCTATGCATGCAGTGATAAGTGTGAAAAAAGGCTTCCAATGGGGACCAAAACAACAAAAAGATTTTGAAGCTTTAAATTACAAAATCAATTCAGCTCTGGTCCTTGCATTACTGAATTTGAGATAGCCATTCAATATACAAACCGGTGCTGGTGATTATGCCATGGGCACAATACTTTTGCATCATGGTAAGCTTATCGTTTTTCATTCTAAAACATTCAATGGTATTGTAACTAATTATCCTACATATGACAAAGAGTTGTATGTGTTGGTACAAAGCGTCAAGAAGTGGAAACACTACTTGATGGGTAAAGAGACAATTATACATACCGATCACCAACCATTATAGTGCTTGCAGTCACAAACAAAATTACAGTAATCACGACATTTCAGGTTGATGGGATTTCTTCAACAGTTTCACTTGGTTATAATGTACAAGAAAGGTATTTTCAATCAATTTTTTGATATGCTTTCAAGGCCAATTATAAGTGCTTCTACTTTACTTAAAAATGACCCTATTGTACATGAGAGTTACATATAACAATATGCACATGATGCTGATTTTCAAGATGTGTATGATAGTTTGAGTGAAGGGAATCAAGTTAAGGAAAATCATTATCACATGCATAACAATTTTCTTTTTCATTTGGGCAATCTGTGTATACCACAAGGAGAGAGGCTTAGTGTCATGAGAGAGGCTCATTTGTCTCTTATTGTTGGACACTTTGGGGTAAGAAAAATAGTGGTGCATCTATATAGGTATTTCTATTGGCCTCGCATGATAGATAGTGTGTCATGTTTTATAAGGTGTTGTTCTATGTGTGCAACAAGAAATCCTAGAAATAGGAAGCTTGGGTTGTACTCGCCACTACTGATACCACCAAGGCCATGAGAGAGTGTCTCCATGGACTTTGTTGGAGGTCTACCTATGTCAAGAAAACAACATGGTTATATTTATGTAGCTATGGACAGATTTAGTAAAATTTGTATACTTATGCCATGTAAGAAAACCATAACTGCTGAAAAAACTGCTGAACTTTATTTTCAACATGTATGGGTTCATTATGGATTGGCAACTTATATTGTTAGTGACAGGGATTTCAGGTTCATTTGGAATTTTTGGTCCAATATTTGGAAGATGATGGACACAAAGTTGAAAAAGAGTATTTCTTTTCATCCGCAAACTAATGGCCAAACGGAGGTGGTGAGAAGAACCATTGTGCATATATTGAGAGGATATTAAAGCAAACATCCCAAGTTGTGGGATGACAAACTGAATTACATTCAACCTGCTTAGAACCGAGACAAACACTCTTGTACAAATACTTCATCTTTTGAATCCTGCTTGGGTATTTTCCAAAATCACCATTAGACTTCATCTTTGAGAAGGATGTTGCAATTAAAGGGCATAGTGATATTGACAAGGCTTGAAATTTCATTGAGAAAATTTAGATTATTCATCAACAATTTGTTGGGAAAAATACTGAGAGGGGGGGGGGGGGGGGGGGTGGGGTGAATCAGTATTTAGAGCTAACTGATAAACGTTTTACTTTACTTTTCTCAAAACCCATACGCTACTTTACAGAACAAAACTAGCGTATATACGCGGATATCCTTAAGGAAACTCACGTATGCTCAGAGCTCTTATTATGTATTTTATTCTTAAATCATTGCATCATTTATTCATCAGATGTTAAGCAGTAAGCATGTGCAATAAAAACAGAATACACCATCACACATAAGCAACACACATGAACACCAGGATTTAACATGGAAACCCAAGTCGGGAGAAAACCACCGTTGTTGTCATCTCAGTCTTCAATATTTATTATAAATAAAACATCTTACAACCATGTACTGGCGCAGGCTCATACCAGCACGCAGGCACCCACCTGCAGAAGGCTACAGCATTCTCTCGTTTACCAGTCTCTCCTAGAAGGGAGCTACTACCCCCTGATATTAGCACCAACCTCTACTGGAAAAAAACTTATACTTTCATACTGAAGGCTTCAACCCTTAGATCCACTACAAACCATATTTCATCAATTTTCATACTAGATCAAACAGCTTCAACACAACCCTTCACTTATCAACAAACATACTTTGCCTAATACTTCAAACAGAATAGTGAGACCACTATAACCAGAATATTAGAGATAACCCAGACTTCAGAATAGATATGCAGATGTAAACTCAACCCTGAACATTCATTGAATCAAATATAATACGCTACTTTTCTTTACTGAATCCGCGTACATACGCGCTTTCTTGCACACCAACCCGCGTATACTTCTGTGTATTTTATTCTTCAGAAAACCCTATACGCACCTTTCATTAATAGAGACCACGTATACATGCGCTTTTGTAGAGAACAACTAGCGTATAGATCTATAAATGGAAAACTTTACAAAACAGATCAGATCTATAAACTTACCCAGATTTCTTCATTATCTTCAGCAGACTTTGCGCCGGATCTTCACCATTTCTTCTGCTGCAGATCATCCTAGAGATTTATCATCATCATAAGATATTAAAGATCTTGAAACATCCTCAGATCCATGGGTGCATCAAAGATTCAGATCTATCAATTAAGAACAGAGTTCATTCATGCAGATAATCCTTAGAGATATTTATTCATCAACAACCCTTACTCATGCACACCCTTGCACAATGATCTTCTTCTCCTTATATATATTTAGCCTTTATTAATACCATGAGTCAAAACCACACAACTTCCGATGGTATTCCTGGACAGGATCAAATAGATAATCCAGTGCTCAATACAGTGGGCCAATACCATGGTAATGCCCCTAGGTATCATAGTTTTTAGAGCGCAAAAGGCATACGCGACTTTGAGCGTGCGTATCTGCGTGTATATGCAACTTCGCCTCATAAAAACTGTGTATATGCTAACCCTGAATGTATACGCGGGTTCCCTTCACAAAAGTAGCATATATACGCGGGTTTCCTTCACAAAGGTAGCGTATACATTGTGACATATTATATTTATCATTTTTCTGGCACTTACTGGAATTTTTTTCTCTGTCACATCTGAACTGATCTGTAGATACATTATTCTTACATCTTTAGCACATAAGTTGCTTATCATAGGCGACTCATCAAGTAAGTTTCCATCAAGGCCAACTTCATCAAGTAGCTTTCCATCAAGGACAACACATTGCATCATATTGCCAACAATCTCCCAAGTAGGTTGCCATCAAGGACAACACATTGCATCATATTGCCAACAATCTCCCCCTTTGGACTTGATGGCAACCATGATGGTGTTTGATCACCACAACAGATAGATACATTGAATATAATCATTATTCCACCACCATGATACTCTCCCCCTTTGACATCAAGGGCAAAGGGCGGATCAAAACCAAAACAAGGTTTTTCTTCTCATGTATAAAGAAGAGCTCTGTAGATCTAAAGTGCACTAAAGCTACCATGCTCCCCCTGAGTTCATGCTGAATCTTCAAACATATTTTTCAATGAAGTACATGACTCTATGAACTTTCGTATCACCAAGGACTCATACTTACATCAATGATCCAACCAAGTGGATTTACATATGTGACTCGGGTACCCAACCACGTGGGTTTACACATGTTGACTCAACTACCCTACCAAGAGGGTTTACAAATTTTACCAAGTCCTTACATGATTGAATATTACAATTTTACATCATAGGTCTCAACATGACCTTTTCATCACATTAAAAATATGACCTTTTGTTAAAAATACCAAAAAGACCTCAAGAGAGAGATCATATTTCAGAACCATCATAATGCCAACAATGCATCCTTTCCACATGACCAATGCTCCCCCTTAGCTTGTGCATCCTAAACACTTTCAACAACAAATCATCAAGGCATCTTCACCCAATATCAGAGAATGAAACATAAATATAAGAGCTGAGACATCACTAGAGATGCCCAACAACACCATAGCTGTGCTGAAGAATGATGACCCAGAGAAAAATTGTCAGCAACCATCCATACGCAGTTTTATCTGTATAAACTCGCGTATATACGCAACTGTCTTTCATGAAATCTGTGTATCCAATTTAATCTTCTGCATTTAAGCAGATCTGATCTTCTGCATGGCAGAAACTACCCCCAGCTTCTGTCTGAGATATTCAAACGCTTCCCTGGGCAGAGGTTTGGTAAATATATCAGCAACTTGTTCTTTGGAGGGAACATACTCCAACTTCACCTTTTGTTCAAGCACTTGTTTACGTAAGAAGTGATACTTGATGGGAATGTGCTTGGTCTTGGAATGCATAATAGGATTCTTTGAGATACTGATGGCAATTGTATTATCACACATAATGGAGAGAGGAGGTGAACATTTAATTTGAAAGTCTTGTAAGGTTTGCATCATCCAAAGAAGTTGAGTGCAACATGATGTAGCAGCCACATATTCTGCTTTTGCTGTAGATAAGGCAATAGAGTTTTGATTTTTGCTGAACGAGGATACTAACTGGGGCCCCATATAGAATGCACCACCACTAGTGCTTTTCCGATCATCAACATTTCCAGCACAATCTGCATCAGTGTAAGCATGAAGAGTAAGATCAGCATTCTTTGGATACCATAGTCCAAAGTCTTGAGTTCCTTGTAGATATTTAAATATTATTTTGACAGCCTGAAGGTGGGACTCTTTTGGATTAGCTTGGAATCGTCCAACAATCCCAACTGCATGCATAATGTCTGGTCTAGCCCCAGTGAGATAAAGTACACTTCCTATCATAGATCTGTATTCTGGTTGATTCACCGTGGGAGAATCATCATGAGAACTGAGATTACATCCGGTTATCATTGGTGTACTTACAGGTTTGCACTCTTCCATGCCATACTTCTTCATAATTTGCTTAAGGTATTTTGCTTGTGATAAGAATATTCCATCTGTAGTTTGATGCACTTGCAAGCCAAGAAAGAATTTTAGTTCCCCTAGTAAAGACATTTCAAATTCTTGCTGCATTGCAGAAGCAAATTTCTGACTCATAGATTCTTCATTGCTTCCAAAAATGATATCATCAACATATACAACCACAATCAATATTTTATCATTTTCATTTTTTGTGTATAAATTGCTATCAGCAGACCCCTTTGAAAATCCTTGTTGATGAAGATATTTGTCAAGACGATAATACCATGCCCTTGGAGCTTGTTTGAGACCATATAGAGCCTTTTTAAGTCCGCAAACAAGTTTTTCATCATTTCCCAAAATGAATCCTTCTGGTTTTTCTATATAAACTTCTTCTTCTAGATCACCATTGAGAAACGCAGATTTAACATCCATTTGATAAACTTTGATTTGTTGGAAGCTTTAAAAAGCAAGAAACATTCTTATGGCTTCAAGTCTAGCTACAGGAGCAAAAATTTCTTCAAATTCTATACCTTCTTCTTCAACATACCCCTTGAAGACAAGTCTAGCTTTATTTCTTATAACCTCCCCATTCTCATTTAACTTGTTTTTGAATATCCATTTGGTTCCAATGACATTTTTGTCATGAGGTCTTGGTACTAATTCCCAAGTGTGATTATTTTCAATTTTATCAAGCTCTTCATTCATGGCTTGAATCCAACATTCATCTTTGCTAGCTTGATTGAAACTGTGTGGTTCAATAGTGGATAGAAATGCTAGATAGCTAGAAGATCCCACAAGAGTCCTTCTTGTTTGTACACCTGATCCCTTGTCTCCCAAAATTTGAAATTCTAGATGATTCTTTTGAACATATCTGGATGGAGCTTTTTCAGATAACTCAGCTTCAGGTTCTTCATTGGGTTCACTGTCTATATCATTGCTATTTGAAGTAGGAGGACATATGTCACCATCATCTTCATTTGTTGTTTGTTTTTCTTCTTTTGGGGCTGCAGGAGACTCATCAATAACAAAATCAATACATTCAAAAATGTTCTGAAGTATTTTATTGTAACATTTATATGCTCTACTCCTAGAGGAGTAGCCAAGAATTATTCCTTCATCTGCTCTGGATTCAAACTTGCCAAGTTTTTCATCATTATTTTTGATAAAACATCTGCTTCCAAAAACTCTAAAATGCTTCACAGTGGGAGGATTACCATACCAGAGTTCATATGGAGTTTTATCACTATTTACTCGAACATGTGCCTTGTTAAGAATATTTACCGCTGTATGTGCTGCTTCTCCCCAAAAAGTGTTAGGTGTTCCGGAATCATCAAGCATAGCTCTAGCCATTTTTTGAACTGTTCTGTTGATTCTTTCTGCTACGTCATTTTGTTGTGGGGTTCCAGCTACAGAAAATTGTCTTTTATGCCATGTTGTTCACAAAATTCAAGAAATTAATTTGATGTATATTCTCCTCCTCGATCAGATCTAAGACACTTGATTTTCAGATCTAATTCATTTTCAACTAGTGCTTTGAAGGTCTGAAATTTCTCAAATGCTTCATCTTTATGTGTAAGCAGCCCAATCCAACACATTCTAGAGAAATCATCAATAAATAAGATATAGTATGGTTCGCCACGTGGTGAATTTTTCCTCACAGGTCCACATATGTCAGTATGAATAAGTTCAAGAGGCTTACTTGATGATCCTTCCTTGGCATTAAGCTGTACTCTGGTTTACTTACCAAATTAGCAAGATTTGCATATGATATTTTCAGGTGGAGTAATATTGGGAAGATCTCGGACAACTTTAAGTCTGCTTGATTTTTTGATCTGAGAGAAGCTCAGAAGCCCCAACCTTCTATGCCATAGCCAGTTTTCTGAAGATTTTCTCAAGTAACATTGTTCTTTGTAGTTATTCAATACATACAGGTTGCTTGGAGTTCTTTTTCCTTTTATAATTTTTTTACCTGTATCAAGATCACGTACCACACATTATTTTGAACTAAAGAAAACTTCAGTTCCTTGATCACACATTTGACTTACACTTAACAGGTTATGCCTTAATCCATCCACATACATGACATCATTAACTTTCACCTTTTATTTTAGAAACACAGACCCTTTTCCCTTAATTACCGCAGGAGTATCATTTCCAAATGTAACCTTCTTTTCCTTTTCTAGAGCATTATATGTAAGAAGTTTGTTTTTGTCACCTCTCATGTGTCTTGAGCATCCGCTATCAATGTACCATTGATTTTCTTCACCTTCTGCAAATAACGCTATGCCACAATTTTCAACCTGCAATTCCTTATTTTTCCATACTTTGGAGCTTGAAGGAACATGCTCTTTTGGCTGAACTTTTCTCCTGCATTCAGATTCTTCATAGCCAAAGTTATTGCAATAAGCACATTCATCTTCATTTAGAAAAGGAGAAAATTTTTTATAGGTATTATTCTTTGTTTCAATATCAATCCTTTTCTTTCTTGCTTCTCTTGTCATGATGGTTTTATATGCAACACATTGAACAACTTTATGACCAAAATTGTGACACAAGAAACATTGTCCATTGAAGAAGAAATTTCTGCGATCATGAAATCTTCTACTTGAATTTACCTGTTGATTTTTGTTTCTTTGAAAGATATTCCTGTTGGTGTTCTTTGAATTGAGATGATCATGCTTTACCTGTAATGATTCTTTATTCCCTTGCTAAGTGGCAGAATGTTGTAAACCAACTGTAGCTGCTTTTAGATAATTTGGTGCTGAAGCCTCAGAAGATTCTCCGGTATATCCAAGACCTGTCTTTATAAGAGGAGAACGTTGTACCTTGATAAACTCATCTAGGGTTTTAGATCCTTTAGCAAATCTAAGATTCAGAGTCTTTACTTTCTCAAGTTCTTTTCTTAGACTTACCACTTCACATTCTAATTTCTCATTGTGTTTCTTCGCTTCTTCAGACTGCTTTTCCAGAGTTTCTATGGTTATTTTCCTTTCTTCTAAGAGTATTTTACTTTCTTCTAAGCATATTTTAAGTTGATTGTTTTCTTCAAGAAAATCATTGTCCTCTAGAGCATCCACAAAAGTATCCTTTTCTTCTCTAGATTCAAATTCCATGAGAAGTCTAAGATCTTGTTCACATTCCTCCTCACTATCAGATAACCCATCACTGTCTTCATGAGTATAGTAAATTTTTCTAGTGTTAAACCGATTCTTATTCCTTCTTGCTACTTCCTTCCCTTTTGCAGGTGTTTCTTTATGAGGACACTTAGTAGAATAATGACCAACTCTTCCACACTCAAAACATTTGAAAGGAATCTTACCTCTGAACCGTCATGTGCCAAGTTGGAGTTTCTTTACAAAATTTACCTCATCTTCTTCTGAGATATATCCTGATCCTTCTGCTTCTTGCACTTCTTTCCCTTTTGTAGAAGCTCTAAAGACAACCTCTTTGAGTTCAGATGGTCCTCCTCTTCTCATTTCATATGCATTTAGTATGCCATGAAGTTGCACCACAGTAAGATTTTGAAGATCCTGTTTTTCTTCAAGAGCAGAAACTTTTGACTCAAATTTTGCCGTTAGCGATCTTAAAATTTTCTCAACCAAAGTAGATTCGGTTATTGTTTCTCCCAGATTTCTCATACGATTTAAAACATCATCAAGACGTAAAAAGAAACTGGCAATATTCTCATCACTATGCATCTTTAAATTTTCATATTCAATTCTGAGAGTTTGAAGTTTTGCACTTTTTACCTTTGCATCACCTTCATAACTTAGAATGATTTTGTCCCATATCTCCTTTGTTGTATTTAGCTGCATAACTTTGAAAAATTCTTATTTAGTTATACTTCTTGTTAGAGCATTGACTACTTTTGCATTTATTTCATAATTCTTCTTTTCAGTCGGATCTGTTGGTATTGCAGCTGGATATTGATATCCTTGTTCAACAATGGCCCATACATCTGCTCCCATAGACTGAAGATAGGATCTCATCCTTATTTTCCAGAAGATTAAATTGCTTCCATTAAAGAGCGGAGGCTTGATAGATGTTGTTCCATCTTGATTGCTCATCTTGCTTGATCTTCCTTCTAGCGGCTAAGCTTTTTCAGAAGGACCTGCTCTGATACCAATTGTTGGGAAAAATACTGAGAGGGGGGGGGGGTGAATCAGTATTTAGAGCTAACTGATAAACTTTTTACTTTTCTTTTCTCAAAACCCATACGCTACTTTACAGAACAAAACTAGTGTATATACGCGGAAATCCTTAAGGAAACTCGCGTATGCTCAGAGCTCTTATTATGTATTTGATTCTTAAATAATTGCATCATTTATTCATTAGATGCTAAGCAGTAAGCATGTGCAATAAAAATAGAATAAACCATCACACATAAGCAACACACATGAACATCAGGATTTAAGGTGGAAACTCAAGTCAGGAAAAACCACCACTACCGTTGTCTCAGTCTTCAATATTTATTATAAAGAAAACATCTTACAACCATGTACTGGAACAGACTCATACCAGCACGCAGGCACCCACCTACAGAAGGCTACAACCTTCTCTTGTTTACCAGCCTCTCCTAGAAGGGAGCTACAACCCCCTGCTCTCATTTACCAGCCTCTCCTGGAAGGGAGCTACTACCCCCTGATATTAGCACCAGCCTCTACTGGAAGAAAGCTTCTACTTTCATACTTAAGGCTTCAACCCTCAGATTCAATGCAGACCACATTTCATCAATTTTCATACTGGATCAAACAGCTTCAACACAACCCTTCACTTATCAACAAACATACTTTTCCCAATACTTCAAACAGAAAAATGAGACCACTATAACTAGAATATCAGAGATAACCCAGACTTCAGAATAGATATGCAGATGTAAACTCAACCTTGAACATTCATTGAATCAAATATCATATGCTACTTTTCTTTACTGAAGCCGCGTACATACGCGCTTTCCTGCACACCAACCCGCATATACTTCTGTGTATTTTATTCTTCAGAAAACCCTAAACGCGCCTTTCATTAATAGATACTGCGTATACACGTGCTTTTGCAGAGACCAACTAGCGTATATATCTGTAAATGGAAAACTTTACAAAACAGATCAGATCTATAAACTTACCCAGATTTCTTCATTATCTTCAGCAGACTTTGCACCAGATCTTCACCATTTCTTCTGCTGCAGATAATCCTATAGATTTATCATCATCATAAGATCTAGAGATCTTGAACCATCCTCAGATCCATGGGTGCATCAAAGATTCAGATCTATCAATTAAGAACAGAGTTCATTCATGTAGATAATCCTTAGAGATATTTATTCATCAACAACCCTTACTCATGCACACCTTTTCACAATGATCTTCTTCTCTTTATATAGATTTAGCCTTTATCAATACCATGAGTCAAAACCACACAACTTCCGATGGTATTCCTGGACGGGATCAAATAGATAATCCAGTGCTCAATACAATGGGCCAATACCATGATAATGCCCCTAGGTATCATAGTTTTTAGAGCGCAAAAGGAATACGCGACTTTGAGCGTGCGTATCCACGTGTATACGCAACTTCGCCTCATAAAAAATGCGTATATTCTAACCCAAAATGTATACGCGGGTTCCCTTCACAAAAGTAGAGTATATACGCGGGGTTTTTTTCACAAAAGTAGCGTATACATTGTGACATATTATATTTATCTTTTTTCTGGCACTTACTGGAATTTTTCTAACCACATAAAGCTGTCTTTGTAGACCTTATCATTCACATCTTTGCCACACGGTTGTTGCTTATCATAGGCGACTCATCAAGTAGGTTTCCATCAAGGCCAACTTCATCAAGTAGGTTGCCATCAAGGACAACACATTGCATCATATTTCCAACACAAGTTCAAGAACAACTTGAGAAGAGTCAAAGAAAATACAAGGAGAGGCATGATAAACATAGATTTGATCACAAGTTTCATGAAGGAGATGAGACATGGTTTCACATAAGCAAGAAAAGATGCAAGGAGAAGGTAAAAATTTCAAGACCATTCACTATGGTCCATTCAAGATAATCAAGCAAGTTGGTAACAATGCATTTCAACTTGACTTGCCTTCATATATGAAAATGTATTTAGTTGTCAATGTTGAAAATTTACATTTTTATGGGCCACCTTTGATTGATGATCAAGGGAGTGATGTTCAACTTCCATCTATAGAATATTTCTCTCCATAATTTCTAGATGAGCTCAAGGAGGATACCATCCTTGATAGGAGGACATGAACATCTAAGAGGGGAAGTGTCAACTACCTTCGAGTTGGGCTCAAAGGTAGTAAGCCAAGTAAGGCAAAGTGGATAGAAGTTAGAAAGGTGAAGGAGATGTACCCTCATCTACAAAATAGGTAATTAAATTCTTTTGGGGTTCAAAAGCTTCCCAATGGGGAGGTGTGATCAGGATATCATGTATTTTTCTCAAAATTGAAAGGGATTGAAACTGTATCAAACCTGAGTGACCGGGTAGATCTCGTTGTTCTGATTCTGGCATCGTGAACAGTTCGAAAAACAGATGTCGTATGAGGGAGATATCGCGTTTTGATTGTTTTCCTAAACAGCTAAACTTTTGTGACAAGAGTGACTAGGATGCCCAGGCAGCGTACAGGTACAGTCAGAAAAAATGGAATATTCTGGGAATATTTCATTTCCTCCAGACCAGTAAGGTTTCACCACGTGGCACATTCAGGGGCATTGATATGGTTGTACAATTGTATTTGGTGGCTCGTTAGATGGGTGACACGTGGCCAACCCATAGGCTGCCACGTGTCCCCTGCACAATTATGTAAATTTTTTTTACGGTCCGGGGGAATTGACCCTATGACCTCCAATGCACCTGCACATGTCTCCACCAACTCCAATATACAATGACTTAACTATTATAGCACTCCACATGTATTTAAAGTTTAAATGTGGAGCAAAAAAGTTGCAGACTTGTTGACTGTAATTGTAAAATACACAAGAGGTATTTTTAATAATAATATATTATATATAAAATGTTTAATAGATGATGAGAAATGTTACAATGAGGCCCTGCTTATATACCTATGTAGGTGGCCTTTCATGACTGAGCATGTCTTTTAGACATGCCCTTTCACTAACTTAATAACTACTTACATAATCCTTATTTAACTATTAATAACTATATTTATTATATTTGTTATGAATTATATTCATAACATTTCCTTCCTCTCGAAAAGTTTTGCCCTCAAAGCTTAATTTTTCGACAATTTCCTTCACTTGGGATTATCTTCTTGGCATATGTCATTCATCACTGGTACCTTATCATGTAGAGTACCTTAGCTTTGTAGAATTCTCTTGTAATGTTGTCTTTGAAGCTAGGGTTTTTGTTTATTTTTATTATATATATATATATATATATATATATTTATGTATTTAATTTAATTAATTAATTAATATAAATTAATTAATTAAATTAATAAATATAATCATAATTATTATATAACTATATTAATATAAATTATATATAAATATAAATATAAATATATATATAACAATGTAACTTATGCAATTTTTTATTTTTATTTTTAACTACGATGATAAATAAACTTATATCCACCGAAAGCAAGCCATCCACCATATTGTTGGGTATGTGTTATATTCTTTCCACGACTAGCCCCACGTGTTGTACGTTGCGCCGGGTGCAGCAGGGGGGTCACAAGGGGGGAGGCAGCCCCCACTGTTGGGGTCCGGGGTAGCGCCCCGACGAAAATTTGTTTGGTATGCGGACCCACTCATAGGCAGACCCACCCATGTTTTGTGCATGATTTTGCACATGGTTTTGGGGTACGATGGTTTTCGGCCCCTAGAATTTTGTAGATCCGGTCAAGGGAGCTACGGTTATGTTCTAATCCAGGGTTATTGGATTGGGGTTTATGTATGCTTCGGCATGTATATATATGTGTTGTAACACTAAAAGGAATATAATGAAAAATCAAGCTGGTTCTTCCGATTAGGGATCCAGGGGAGAATCTCTGTGTTTATTTGTTTTATGTTTTATGCTCTCGGTATTGTTTATTTTCTATTATAAGATTCGTGTGTAGATAATTTCTGTTCAGGGTTAAAACCCACATTTGGTATTAGAGTTGTTTCGGCTTCAAGGGGATGCCTTTGCTGCTGAGGGTTTTTTCTATCGGGCTTGAGGTAGACCCTGTTCAGTGGGAGATCTGTGGGATCGATTCTTGCGGTGAAAGAGGATGGCGAGCGGCGGAAAGATAGAGATCGAGAAATTTAATGGTCAAATTTTTGAGTTATGGAAGCTCAATATGGAGGATCTGCTGGTGGATAAATATCAGTGGATCATAGTAGATCCGAGTACTAAACTAACGGCAATGTCAGATGAAGACTGGAAGAAACTGGATCGGAAGGCTAAGAGCACAATATGGTTGTGTGTCTCAGATTCAGTATTTTTGAATGTATCTGGGGAAGCTACGGCGAAGAATTTGTGGGAAAAACTTGGGACTTTGTGCCAATCTAAGTCTCTGGTGAATAAGTTGTTCCTACGGAAAAAGTTGTATAACCTGAGGATGAAGGATGGAAACTCAGTGACAGAGCATTTGAACGCCTTCAATACTGTGGTAAGTCAGCTGTCATCTGTTGATATTAAAATATCAGATGAAGATAAGAGCATCATTTTGTTGTGTTCTGTACCAGATTCGTGGGATAGTCTGGTTATTGCAATAGGTAGAAATACAACTACCTTGAGTTTTGATGACATTGTCTCAGCCTTGTTGTTGGAGGAAATGAGATGGAGAAATATGGAGGGCCAGAATGGAGATGCCTTATCTGTACGAGGAAGGTCCCAAAACATAAACAAGAATAAGGTTTCGAGTGGGAGATCAAAATCTAGAGGGAGGTCTAAATCTCCTTGAAATTTTGTGAAGGTATGCTGGAAATGCGGAAAGGAAGGGCACTACAAAAAGGACTACAGATCTAAAGCTCCTGAGAAAGGAAAGGGATTTGATGATGCTCCTTCTGCAGAGGCAAAAACCACCTCGGATGAAGGTGGGGATGTGTATTTGGATTCTTCTTCAAATACACATGTAGATCATGATTCATGGTTAATTGACTCAGGTGCATCCTTTCACTTCACTCCCCATCAGGAGTGGTTCTGCGAGTAAGAGAAATATGATGGTGGTGATGTCTTCCTAGGGGATGATAGGAAGGCCAGAATCATCGGACGTTGAAAGGTCAAGTTGAAGCTGCAACGTGGAAGTATTAGAACACTTCCTGGTGTTCTTCATATTCCTGCATTGGCCATAAATCTAATTTCTGTAAGCAATATGGATGATGCAGGTGTAAAAATAGTGTTCGAGAAAGATGCCTGCAAGATGGTTCGAGGAGCACTGGTATTAATGCGGGGAGTTCGGACTGGAACTCTATACAAGCTACAAGGTAGCACTATTATTGATGGGCGTAATAGTTCTATGGTTCCTGAAAGTGGAGCGGAAAGCCTACCTGTCTCTGGAGAAAATACCATGCTATGGCATCGAACGCTTGGACATATTGGAGAGAAGGGCCTTCAGATACTGCATAGAAATGGTATGGTAGAAGGTATGTCTAATTTCTCTCTGGATTTCGACTTCTGTGAACATTGTGTATATGGGAAGTAGAATCGGGTCAGTTTTCCTTCTAGTGCTAAGAGGGCGAACGAGATATTAGAATTTGTGCACAGTGATGTGTTTGGACCTGTGTCAGTTCCATCACTGGAAAGTCTGTGTACTATGTTTCATTCATAGATGACTTCTCAAAGAATACATGGATATATTTCTTGAGGAAGAAATATGAATTCTTTGACGGATTTAAAGAATTTAAGGCTCTGGTGGAAAACCAGATAGAGAAGAAGATAAAGGCGCTGAGGACAGATAATGGTGGGGAGTTCTGCAAGAAGGAATTTGAAGAGTTCTATAAGAAGTGTGGTATAGCACGACAGAAGACTACTCCATACACACCTCAGCAAAACAGAGTTGCCGAAAGAATTAACAGAACGCTGATGGAAAAGGTAAGAAGCATGCTCAGTGGTATCGGGTTAGGACAAGAATTCTGGGCAGAGGCAGTGGAGACTGCATGTTACTTAGTTAACAGATCACACTCATCAGCGTTGGAGGATAAGACTCCACATGAGGTATGGACTGGTAAGAAAACCTCTCTTTCACATCTAAGGGTATTTGGATGTGATGCATATGTACATGTTCCAAAGGAGAAAAGGACCAAGTTGGATAATAAATCTAAAAGGTGCATCTTTATTGGGTATAAGGATGGTTTAAAGGGTTACAATATTTGGAACCCAGAAACAAGGAAGGTTGTGTACAGTCGAGATGTGGTGTTTAGAGAGGTGAAAGATGTTGTTACACATGAAGTCCTACCAAAGGAACCTGAGAAGATAGAGTTTGAGCTAAAGGAAGATGAATCAGACTCTATAACAGAAGAAGACTCAGAAGATGAAGAGCCACAAACTCCAGCTTTGAGAAGATCAGTTCAGGAAAGAAGGCAACCAGAAAGGTATAGTCCATCTGCTTTCTGTTCAGGTTTTTCCTTAACTATAACTGATGATGATCCCAGAACTGTCAGGGAGGTAGTAGATTTAGAGGATGGAAAACTTCGGAAGGAGGCCATGATTGATGAAATGACATCCTTGCACAAAAACGATGCATGGGATCTGGTGGAGTTGCCAGCTGGAAGGAAGCCCATCGGGAGCAAATGGGTGTTTAAAAGGAAGATGAATGTAGAAGGCAAGGAGGAGAAATACAAAGCTCGGTTGGTAGCAAAAGGTTATTCCCAGGTGTCAGGAATTTATTTTCGTGATATTTTTTCTCCTGTTGCCAAAGTTACTTCTATTAGATTACTTTTATCTGTTTCTGCTGCATTTGATTTTGAGATAGAACATATGGATGTGAAGACAACATTTCTTCACGGGGATCTAGAAAGGAGATCTACATGAAGCATGTTAGGTCCCTATATCACTAGTATAGCCCCTTATTATTGTTAGTGTAAACCCCTTATTGTTATTATTGTACCCTTGTAACCCCCATTTTGTTATTATTGTGCCCTTAAATTATTATTGTTAGGTCGGCTAGGATTACATTGTGGCCCACTAGGATTGCATTATGGCCCCATGGACTCCTATATATAGAAAGGAGGTTTTGTAAATTGTATCATCCAAGAATTGTTCATTTATGTAATGTATTGGAGGTTGCCCCCTCGAAGTGGCTTATTTCTAAGGCGTTCATATCTCTTTTCTTCTATTTTTGGAGCTGGTTACACAACATTTGGTATCGGAGCTTGGGATTCTAGGGTTTCGCTGCTCCAAACAGGTCATCGTGGCATTTTCGCTATAAATTTTTTTCTACGAAGTTTCAGAAGCTGAAATTTTTAGGGTGCGAAGCTGAAATCCTGAGGAAGATTTTCTAAAACTTTCAGAGCTTGATTCGTAACATTTTGGGAGATATCATCTGTGGAAGTTAGGTCTTTTTTCAAGCTCCTAAACAAGTCATCGTGGAATTTGCGCTATAAAAAGTTTTCTACGAAGGTTCAGAATCTAAAATTCATATGGTGTGAAGCTGAAATCCTGAGAAAATTCGTAAAAAAATTTCAGAGCTTGGTTCACAATATTTTCGGAGATATGATCTGTGGATGGTAGTGCTTTTTCAGGCTCCAGAATTGCATCTCAAAGAGGTGATCGTGGGAAAAGTTCAATAACTCTCTCTCTGGGCAGTGGATTTGAGTTTCGTAAAAATTGGCTGCAAGTACACAGACTGTAGTTTCTTGGCTATCAATTTCAGAGACAAATGACAAAACAGTGACACGTGGCAAGTCGTACAAGTTCGCTCCACTGAACCAGTCCAGAATTAGGTCATTGTGGGAGATTGGACACAACTTTTCCTTGGAGAATCCAAATCAGGTCAGACCTATGGCATTTGAAAGAAGCTTCAGAAAGATACTACAGGGCTGAATTTCAGATATCGAAGATTTTCAATTACAGAGATAATTCAATTTCAATATCGAGCTCCTAAAAGCTAGTAAAAGGTGTGTATTTTTTTTCCGAATTGCATAAGTCTTGTTTGAAGAATCAAGTTGAATTGATTCCAAGGGCATCTTGTAGAATAGATATCAATATTGCACTCTAAAATGGCCCCTAAAAAGAATTCAACACCCATTAAGCCTTCAGAAGGCTCTACTATGACTCATGAAGATGAAGAATTGCAACATGATCTATCAAAATTACAAGAGCAAATGCAACAGTTTTCACTCTCGCAAAGAGCAACAAAAAATGAAATGGAAGTTTTGAAGAAAGGCATGGAAGTGAAGATTGACGGTTTAAAGAAAGGCATGGAAGCTAAGATGGATGACATGAAAGACAACATGGAAAACATGAAGAGTGATCTAAAAGCATACATGGAAGGCTTGATGACAAGCTTAAAACCAGAAATGATTCCTAATGGCGGAAATATAGGAGAAGAACCTCATGATGAGAACAAAATAGATGTTAATCGTGATTTCATAAACTTGAATGTTGGCGGGAAGAACCACCATATTCCAAAAATGGATATGAGGAAGTTTGATGGAAAGGATCCTGTAACATGGATACTACAGATGGAGCAATATTTTGATCTCCATAACGTGCAAAACACACAAAAGGTACGCATTGCAACTTTACATTTAGAAAAAAATGCATTTGTATGGTATCAATGGCTTTGCTCCCGTAAAAAAATTGTCACTTGGTCAATTTTTACGGAGGAAATGATAGCACATTATGAGGATACAAAGAGCAACCCCTTCTTTACCCAATTGATAAATCTCAAACAAAAGGGTTTAGTGGGGCAGCACATTGAGGACTTCCAAAAATTGAATATAAGGGTAACTGATATTACAGAGGAACACAGGATTGATCTCTTCCTAGGCTCTTTAAAGGATAACATCCAACATGAAGTTCGCGTTTTGGAACCTGATTCATTGGAGAAGGCATTCAGGTTGGCAAGAAAAGTTGAATGTAAAATTATGGCGACAAGGAAGCCTACCACTCAATTCTATAAAGAAGGAAGTGTTGCTACGCCTAGATTTCCACGACCTACAAGGTTGACACCACAACAATTGGAAGAAAAAAGAGCAAAAGGGCTTTGCTACAGTTGTGATAGCAAATACACTAAAGGTCATAAGTGTCCTGAGAAGAAATTATTTTACATAGATTGTGAAGAAGAAGAAGAAAATGAACAAGAAGAGGATATACACCAGGAACCACCCCTAGAAGAGGAAGAAATGAATCCGACCATATCGTGTAATGCACTGGCAGGAATTACCACTCCTCAAACTCTCAAGATAGAAGGACATATAAAGAAGAAAAGGGTAATAGTGTTGGTTGATTCAGGTAGCACCCATAAAGGTAGCCAAGAAATTAAATTGTTTCCTATACCCAGCACCAGAATGTCAAGTGATGGTTGCAAATGGAGGAACTATAAATTGCTCTGGAAAATGCCATAATATCAAGCTAACCATGGGAGAATATGTATTGACTAGTCCAATGCTTTCCATTCCTATGGGAGGTGCTGATGTTGTACTAGGAGTACAATGGTTACAATCTTTGGGGACGGTAGCTTTTAATTTTCAAGAACTTTTCTTGAAATTTTTTCAGAAGGAAAGGAAGTCGAATTACGAGGTATTGCGGGGAAGCCGGGAAAGATAATAAGCTCTAATGTCATGACAAAGCTTCTAAAGAAAGAATAACGAGGCGTAATTGCACAATTATGCTCACTAGAAGTTCCAACATCAAAATCATCTATTTTTGCAGATCTCCAACAAGTCTTGGACAATCATTCCAAGGTGTTTGAAACTCCCAAAAGACTCCCACCTATTCGTGATCATGATCATGCTATTCATTTGATTCCAGGAAGTGTTCCTCCAAACATCAGGCCTTATAGATATCCTTACTTCCAAAAGAGCGAAATTGAACGTATGATTGCAGAAATGTTAGAGGCGGGTATAATTCAACCCGGTCAAAGTTCTTTCTCTGCTCCTGTAGTATTGGTACACAAGAAGGATGGATCATGGCGAATGTGTCCGGATTATAGGGAGCTCAATAAGCTCACCATTAAAGACAAATTTTCCATTCCTACGATTGATGAATTATTGGATGAATTACATGGAGCAATTTATTTTACCAAGTTGGATCTTCGTTCAGGATATCATCAAATTAGAATGAAGACTGAAGATATTCCAAAAACGACATTTCGAACTCATGAGGGTCATTATGAATTTTTGGTCATGCCTTTTGGCCTTACCAATGCACCTTCTACATTTCAAGGATTGATGAATTCCATTTTCAAACCCTTCCTTAGAAAATTTGTGCTAGTATTTTTTGATGATATACTAATCTACAGCAGGTCTTGGAAGGATCATGTTGAACATGTTGACAGGGTGCTCAAACTATTGCAGGAGAAACAATTATATGAAAAAAATTCCAAATTTTTCTTTGGAGTACAAGAGGTGGAATATCTGGGTCATATTGTATCTCATGAGGGTGTTAAAGTAGACCCTAAAAAAATTAAAGCCATTAAGGAATGGAAAGTCCCCACAACCATAAAGAAGTTACGAGGATTTCTCGGGTTAACAGGGTATTATCGCAAGTTTGTTAAGAATTATGGGAGAATAGCAGCACCTCTAACAACATTATTGAAGAAAGATGCATTTTCATGGACTCCTGAAGCAACTAGGGCCTTTGAACGTCTTAAAGAGGCAATGTGCCTAGCACCGGTCTTAGCTACACCGGACTTCACAAAAACCTTTATTGTGGAATGTGATGCCTCAGGAAATGGAATTGGTGCAGTTTTAATGCAGGAAGGAAGACCCATTGCTTTTGAAAGTCGTCCGATCAAAGGAAAGTATTTACAGAAACCTATTTATGAGAAGGAAATGTTAGCAATACTACATGCACTAAAGAAATGGCGAACTTACCTAATGGGAAGACACTTCAAGGTAAAAGATGATCATGATAGTCTTAAACACTTTTTGGAACAAAGACTATCGTCAGAAGAACAGCAAAAATGGGTCACAAAGATGTTGGGTTATGACTTTGAAATAATCTACAAAAAAGGAAAGCTGAATGTTGTTGCAGATGCACTCTCAAGAAAGGATGAAGAGGTGGAAGCATTGCTTTGTGCCATTTCTATTATCCAACCAGATTGGATAATTGAAGCAAGAGATGAATGGAAGAAGGAAAAAGATGTATGGACACTCATTCAAAAGTTGCAGCAAGATCCTAGTACATCTGATACATTTAGTTGGAAAAATGATTCCTTGTGGTACAAAGATCGCTTATATCTTTGTAAGAATTCCCAGCTAAAACAAAAGATTCTTCTGGAATTGCACACTTCTCCTTTAGGAGGACACTCAGGATTTTTAAAAACTTACCACAGGGTGAAGAAAGAATTTTTTTGGGATGGCCTTAAATCTGATATTCAAAAGTTTGTGGCGGAATGTTTGGTTTGCCAGCAGAATAAAGTGGAGACAATTAAGACCCCGGACTTCTACAACCTTTATCCATTCCAAGTCAGCGTTGGGAGGAGATTTCAATGGATTTTATCACAGGTTTACCTAAGTCTGAAGGAAAGAATGTCATCATGGTGGTAGTTGATAGACTTACCAAGTATGCACACTTTTGTGCATTATCTCATCCATTTAAAGCAAGTACGGTTGCTACTACATTTATGGATAGAATTCAAAAGCTACATGGAAGCCCAAGGGTTATTGTGAGCGATAGAGATCCCATTTTTACTGGAAATTTTTGGACGGAGTTATTTTCTTGTTTGGGTACTCAATTAGCTCATAGCTCATCTTATCATCCGCAATATGATGGTCAAACGGAGATAGTAAATAAATGTTTGGAAGGATATCTTCGTTGTTTTGTATCTGATAAACAAACACAATGGGTCAAGTGGTTACCTCTTGCCGAATGGTGGTATAACACTTCCTTCCATACTGCAGCAAAAATGACCCCATTTATGGCACTTTATGGATATCATCCACCATCCATCACATCATCTTTAAGGAAAAATTCGAAGGTTCAAGCAGTGGAAGATCACATCGAGCATCAGCAAGAAGTTCTCCAACTCTTAAAGGATAACCTGAATTTGGCACAAAATCGAATGAAACAACAGGCAGATCAACATCGTAGCGCGAGAAGTTTTGATGTAGGAGATTGGGTATTTTTACGGCTACAACCATACAAACAAATGTCCCTCAAGCAAGCAAAGAAGGATAATAAATTATCGCCAAAGTACTATGGTCCTTACATGGTGTTGCAAAAGATTGGTACTATGGCATACAAATTGGAGCTTCCTGCTTCTTCGCGAGTACATCCAGTTTTCCATGTTTCATGCTTAAAGAAGGTTATAGGTGAAAATCTTCAAGTTCAAACAATATTGCCAGAACTTGATGAGGAAGGAAAAATCATATTGGAACCAGAAGCGGTCATGGAAACAAGAACTCGACAACTACGGAATCGATCAATTTCAGAGTATCTCATCGAGTGGAAGAACTTACCCACTGAAGATTCTACATGGGAGGATGAGAATTTTATACAGAAGCACCCAGAGCTACTCAAGCGTTGAGGACAACACTTTTTGAAGGAGAGGGGCATGTTAGGTCCCTATATTACTAGTATAGTCCCTTATTGTTGTTAGTGTAACCCCCTTATTGTTATTATTGTACCCTTGTAACCCCCATTTTGTTATTATTGTGCCCTTAAATTATTATTGTTAGGTCGGCTAGGATTACATTGTGGCCCAATAGGATTGCATTATGGCCCCATGGACTCCTATATATAGAAAGGAGGTTTTGTGAATTGTATCATCCAAGAATTGTTCATTCATGTAATGTATTGGAGGTTGCCCCCTCGAAGTGGCTTATTTCTAAGGCGTTGATATCTCATTTATTCTATTTTTGGAGCTGGTTACACAACAAAGCAACCTGAAGGCTTTATGGTGAAGGGTAAGAAAGAACTGGTATGCAGGTTGAAGAAGTTTCTGTATGGGTTAAAACAGTCACCAAGGATGTGGTATCAGAAATTTGATACCTAGATACGGGGACTTGGCTTCACTAGAAGAAAGGAGGATCACTGTGTTTCTTTAAATTAATTGGTGACTGTGTTATTTAGTTGGTCTTGTATGTGGATGATATGTTGTTGATTGGAAATGACAAAGAAATTATCCAAGATTTGAAGACCCAACTGTTCTCCAAATTCGACATGAAGGATCTTGGTGCTGCAAACTATATTTTGGGCATGGAAATTAAGAGAGATCGGGCAAAGAGGACGCTCTGGTTAAACCAGAGGAAGTATGTCAAAACTATATTGTAGAGGTTCAATATGCAAGATAGTATACCAGTGAATGTTCCTATTCCTGTAGGTGCAAAGCTGTCTGTTGAACAATGTCCCAAGACAGAAGAAGAAGAGGAGTATATGTCCCGTGTTCCATATGCAAGTGCAGTGGGTAGCCTGATGTATGCAATGGTCTGTACTAGACCAGACATTGCACATTCAGTGGGAGTATTGAGAATGTTTATGTCAAACCCAGGAAAGGAGCATTGAACATCAGTGAAGCGGGTTTCCAGATATTTATGTGGCACTAGTTATTATGGCTTGTGCTACCATGGAAGACCAAGATTGGAAAGAATGTTGGACATTCGTGGTATTGTTGATGCAGACTGGGCTGGAGATCTGGACCAGAGAAGATCTACAAGTGGGTATGTATTTAGCCTATTTGGAGGTGCAGTCAGTTGGATGAGTAAAAGACAGTCTGTAGTGGCTCTTTCAACTACAGAGGAAGAATACATAGCAGCCGCTCATGCAAGCAAGGAAGAAATTTGGTTGCAGAGATTGTGTTCAAGTATGGGGTTGGTACAACAAGATATAAGGATAGACTGTGATAGCCAAAGTGCAATTTTCTTGGCTAATAACCATGCTTATCATTCAAAGACAAAGCACATTAATGTTCAATATCACTTTGTTAGAGAAATGGTTGAGGATAAAAGGGTGTTTTTGGTAAAGGTGGACACTTTGAAGAATGTTGTAGATGCATTGACGAAGTCTGTGAGCACTCAGAAGTTCTCTTGGTGTAGAGAAACAATGGGTGTTGAAGAATTGGGCCAATGACTAAGCTCTCCTGTGGCCCCCTGTGGAAAGAAAACAACAAGTGGGAGAATGTTGGGTAAGTGTTATATTCTTTCCATGACTAGCCCCACGCACTGTATGTTGCGCAGGGCGCAACAGGGGGGTCACAAGGGGGGACGCAGCCCCCACTATTGGGGTCTAGGGCAGCAGCCCGGCGAAAATTTGTTTGGTGTGTGGACCCACTCATAGGCGGACCCACCCATGTTTTGTGCATGATTTTGCACGTGGTTTTGGGGTACGATGGTTTTTGGCCCCTGGTATTTTGTAGATCCGATCAAGGGAACTACAGTTATGTTCTAATCCAGGGTTAATGGATTGGGGTTTATGTATGTTTCGGCATGTATATATATGTTTTGTAACACTAAAAGGAATATAATGAAAAATCAAGTTGTTCGTCCCGATTTGGGATCCAGGGGAAAATCTCTCTGTTTATCTGTTTTATGTTTTATGCTCTCGCTATTGTTTATTTTCTGTTATAAGATTCGTGTGTAGATAATTTCTGTTCAGGTTTAAAACCTACACATATGGATTTTTAATTAAACATCACGATCCACATCGTATCGTATCACAACCGACTGTATGGTATGTTTAACTAACAACATATCAACCGTCTAAAAAAAAATGGCACGATCAGTTTTTTTGACGCTGGCGGATGATGACGGAAGGTGGTTGCTAACTGTGTGGGAACCACAGTGTGCAGACATGCCATCGAATGGAGCGACATGGATTATAGAAGTGGTTGATGTGGAGAATATAGTTGACGAAAGACAATGGAGGAACTCGGTGCAGACGTCAGGAGCGTACTTCCACATGAGGATGCCACTCACAGCTTATGCAAATGTTGTCATGGCATTTAAAGTTATGAAGACTTTACAAGTTTTCCAACCCGAGAACCAACATCTGCCCTCACCATCTTCGGACATAAAAAATTTCCCATCGAGTGAAAATTTAACTTGGCAAGCATAACCTACTGCAATATGCCCCGCGAACCTCTTCTTCTTATTGAGTTGGAACCTATCCCTTGTACTGTAGATTAGAATTTGATTATCAAAACTCTGTGGAGCAAGAAAATTCATGTTTGAATGAAGAGAAATCGAAGGCATTGAATGCATGTGAGGCTCACTGATGTATTTAATGACCAAATAAATGTCAAATTCCCAAACCCTCAGGGACTTTTCATCACTAGATGTCACAAACCTCCTATTATTGTCCACAAAAGTAATGGTATTCACAGCACAAAGATGTTGATCATACTCCTAAGTGATCTCACCGCTATTCATGTCCCACTGCATGATCTTCTTATCACTCATACCTGCCAGTAACACATTTTTCTTATCCTTGTCCAGGTGGAGCTTCACAACATATGATATCTTCCTTGTGGAGAATGTCGAAATCACTTTCCTTGTCTCTTTCTCCCATAATTTGATATTCCTATCATACCCAACACTCAAAAACCTAGAACCATCATTGCTGAATGATATGTCGTGCACCACCTTCGAATGACCCATGTAAGTCCTAATGCATTTCCCACTGTTAAAAACATCCTAGATCTTCATCTTGGTATCCATGCCAGCAGATATCAATAGATAACAATAGATACCATCAGATAAAAACATATGGCCATAATTGGGGAAGAATCCGATCGCGGAAAACCCCTTTGTATGCCTACTCCATGTATGCACCCACCTCTTCGGAATATAACAATGATCATTGGTTGCCTTGGCATCCTTGGGAGGATCAATCCTTCTTATTATTTCAACACTATAGTTTGTATGCACATTGATTCTAGATGCTTGTCCATTATGTTTATTTATTGTGCACTGTTTTATCTCCTCATCATAATTGTTCTGGTTTTCTTCCTCCTCATAATCACCATCAATTTCAGCTACTTCAACAAATTCCTGGCTAGTAGGCTCATCCTTGTTTTACATATCACCTTCATCATAATTTGAAATTTTCATAACTTGATCTTCTACAGAATGTATTCATTCTTTGTGATTATCTTCTGAATTCTTTCAATCTGCTAAATTGTTCTGTTGATTATGTCCAATATTTGGAAATATTGGTTCTTGAGTCAGATTTATCTTGTCCCAAATGGCATTTATCTTCTACATTGCCTTGTTATGATTGTCTGTGGACTTGCTATGGTTTTGCCAAATTTGTTTTTCTATCCGATTTGTCGTATCTTGAAGTTTTTTGATGTCATTAGAATTCCTTGTAACCTTATCCTCAAGATCAATTAGTCTTTTAGTGAATTCATCATAATTATTATTGATCTTACTCTCAAGATAAATCAATTTTTTGTTGAAATCGTTCATCGTCATTGATGAATACATTGAGCAGCATCGATTTCGAGGCATCGCATGTAACAGCTGAAGGCAACCAACAATGGCGTACATGCTTCCTTCCAGGCAAGAAAATCGCTACTCTGATACCAAATGGAGCAACAAAGTTGTAGGCTTGTTGACTTTAATTGTAAAATACATAAGAGGTATTTGTAATAATAATATATTATATATAAAATGTATAATAGATGATGAGAAATTTTACAATGAGGCCCTGATTATATACCTATGCAGGTGACCTTTCATGGCTGGGCACGTCTTTTAGACATTCCCTTTCACTAAATTAATAACTACTTACATAATCCTTATTTAACTATTAATAACTATATTTATTATATTTGTTATGAATTATATTCGTAA
This sequence comes from Pinus albicaulis, assembly GCA_034641835.2. NCBI lineage: Eukaryota > Viridiplantae > Streptophyta > Pinopsida > Pinales > Pinaceae > Pinus > Pinus albicaulis. The sequence goes on along the minus strand of CM076571.1, from coordinate 898,850,746 downwards.
AAAAATGTTGGAAAGTTTGGAGGGGGGACTGCCAGCAGTCCCAACCCGCCAGCGGCCCCATTTGGAATGGTCACATGACGAAAAAAAAAACTGCAACATCAAGTGTTCTGACAGTTCTAGAAACCCTTAACCCACAACGACCATTGCAACATTTACATGTAACCACACTCACCGCAACATTTGTTACCACATTCCACAGTTACAAAATGGTGGAGAAACCTGCAACATTAAAAACTCTAACAGGTATCACATGCCAGTGTTAACGTTGGAACTGATGATTAAATGGAACTCTGACATCTCTGGGTTCTGCTCCAATTTTGTTGCAAAGTTTTAAACAATGACCGTGAGGTTTAAGGGGGTCGGCCTGTGGCCACCCCCGCCCCTAACCATTAACATTTAATACAATGGTTTTCACTAGTGGAGTTAATAGCGTACCACCAAAATTCGGATATTTTTCTATTTTTAACCACAGACAACTGCACTTCTCCACTTTTAGTGGAGGTTTTCTAGGAGTCATTGGGAAAATGGTTAGGGAGGTCAATTTTTTGACCAATTTGGGTGAAATAAGAGTCTACCTACACTAATTTGAGCATTTTAGAGCCACTGCTACAGAGAAAACAACCATTAGATGCTTGTAAACACATGTATTTGCAATTTTGAGCATAATGACAAAGAGGGACATGCCATTGGGAGCTGGACTAGCAGATGTAGCCTAGGAGGGGTGAACTGCTTCATCATGCTTGCTATGTAAAACTTATGTGTGATGTTATTTCTCTGTTATACACTGATGCTAAGTGTTATTTAGGATTATTTAAATGCTTAAAACTCAGAAATTCATCTATGTTCATGGTTAAATTACTCATTCCTTAAGTAAACAAATGGAGAAAAATTGTACATGTTTTATAACTGAAAAGACACTTAGCATAACAAAATAATACAGTCCTTTCAAATCAGCATCGCATGTAGTTTTTCGTCGGGAAGCCTATCCAAGTCAATGCCCACTTCAGTGCAGGCTTGCACATTGGCGCGTAGCTTGGGGTGCTCAATTGTAACTGGATGTCTTGGAACATGAAATACCCAGTTGTCTGTAGGAAATGGTACAAAAATACTAAGAGGTTGTGCACTCTCTTTTCCTACACTCGCTTGCTGCACACTCACTTGGATCACACTCGATTTCATGCAGAGCTCCTGGAGATCGTGCTGCACATCCTTAAGGATTGATTTGTATTGAGACTCCACAATAGTACAGAGATACTCGGTCGTAGCTTTGACTTTGTTTTCAATTTAGTTAAGGTCATATTCTATAAGGGTCAGGGCCTCTATCCCCGTTTTCTTTTATCCCTTCCCCTTTTTACGCAGGTCGGGGGAGGTCTGAGATCCTCACTTAGTTCCTTCTGTTGAACCTGTCTGTGTTGAAGGAGCCCCGACACTGTCACCTTCTTTATCCTTAGTTTCCTTATCTAGGTCCGTGGTTTTACCCATCGTGGTTGGATCCATTTCTCTCTCTGCATCCTTATCCTTATGTTGGGTATCCTGGGCATGCGTGACTTTGTAGGAGTCTTCAGGGGTATTGAAGATGAGGTACCATAGTGGTGTGCACTTCTAACCATAAGGTCGGCCATTCTGTCATAACACATGCAAGGTAATCATCCATGACCATGTAATGCAGCTTGTACCAAACAACTTCAACATCTCCCTTTGCACGCATGTGAATATTTTGAAAGGTGTCTTTGAATTTCGTAATGTTCTCGTACTACTCATACAACATCAATGACAATCACAGCTTGGAATGGACCGCTTGAAACAAATCACAATCAAATAACACCCATAATATTTTATTTTTAGTGATTCTTGAAGGAATTTTGGATTTCCACACTCGCACATATTGCGCATCTTCACAAAGGTCAGGCTCAATATCTAGGAACTGGACCTCAGCTGGCATCCTCCAACCAATCAGCACAATTACTAGCAACAAAGACGCATAATTAAAATTCTTTTCCTCCTCTTGTACCTCACGGGAATTCGCCAAAAACTCTGGCATAGGTACTTTTCCCAATTATATTTTATCCCTTTCTTACATTTCCCGACTAAAGAAATCACATGGGCTGAAACTTCCTTAGGCCAACACTTCCTCATCATCTTTCCGGCAGGGATTAGCATGGAAAACTGTATTGCGGGGTCATTGATTTTGCTGACGACAAAACCCAGAGTGTTGCATGATACTTAAATGTTTCCTTCACTATGTTTGTAATTTTCCGCTGCTGGGCCTTTCCTCCAAAGTTTGCCACATGGTCCTCCCCCTCATACGGAAGGTTGGTGATATGGTGTATCAAATATGCATCAATTGGAATTTTCTCTCCTAGCCATAGACAATCCTCGTGCACCAGGGTGAGTAGCTCACGCACATAGATGTCATTGACTGAGCTACGCCAAAATTTTGGGATGTTCAACAAATTTAGTAGCCCGTCCTGCTACAGTCCCAATGCCTAAGGCTTCAGCTCGACCTTGATCACCCCCTCTTCATAGGTGACTGGATCCAAGTACATCGAGGGTGCAAGCTTAGGGAACTTCCAACGGCTGGCCAGATCCCAGACTTCCATCTTTAGGAGGGAGACTTTCACAAATATATCCTCCTCAAAACACACATCTTTGGGGATCAACATAGAATTGATCTAATACCGAACATTATCTAGGTCCTTTGGGACCTTCACAGTTGATTTGCGTGGCGCCACATACTTGGGCATATGCGAGATTGGATCTAACTCCTCGACAACATCTTCCTCCACAATTAATTTGGGTGTCTCGACCATAGGTCTCTCTTGGTGTTCTATGTGGGTTGACCTAGGCTTTAGATTCTTCTTGTGCGATGACTTTTGGGTCCTCGAAGACTGTCACTTCTTATATTTCTACAGTGTTGGCACAGGTGGAGGGGTTTTAGTAGCCTACATAGCGATTTCATCGACATGCATCGCTGATGGGGTAAGTTCAGTAGCATTCATACTGTGAGGAATCAAATAACCCAACCCTTGATGGCACAAATTCTCGTAGAAAAGCAAGTTGATTTTAGACATATGTTTCAGAAAACACAACGATAGCAATTTGCACAAATCACTTGGAAAGCAGAGGGAACTAATGCAACCCTTCTTGTCATATTTATAGCTATGTTTAGTTATTGGGTGTCTAGTCAGAGCTATGTTTTTTATGGGAGAACATGGAATATTTTAGGGGAAAATTTTCACACTGAAGGAAAAAATTGGTGAAAATTTTGGTTTTTGCAATTTTCAGTTGGTAAATTTGTTAGGGAAGTGTTTATCATTTTTATCCTACTATTTATTAAATAAAAAATAGCTAAAATAATATTATTTATCATTAGAAGTTAAAAAAACCATTTTCACCTTCCCGAATTTGAATTGAATTCTTTACATACATTTAATTTCAAGGGATAAAGGCTTCTACAAGAGATTCTTCCCTTACGCTTCTTGCCAATATATCTTGAAGGATACAACTGCATTTTCTCCCAATTTATATTTTGAATTCACCTTTTATTTAAAAAATTCCCACATTTCATATAATCATGAACAATCGAGAACAATTCATATCTATTTAATTCCTACATTTAGAAATTTGCATGGAGTATTTGTTCATATTATCATATCCACAAGTCAATTTGGATACGCCTATTACAGTGTCTCTTCCCACATCTCAAAACATAAAGTGTGGGTGGTTAAATTTCATGTACAGTTCTTCCAAGTGATCCATTTCCAAAGATGCAAGAGTTAATGAAACAACCTCCCTTTCAAATAAGCTAGGTGAATCTAACCTCATTCAAGGCTTTAGATATCAGTGTTAAATTTTCCATTATACATATTGAAATTGGAGAGATCAGCCATTCCACAGGAATAACACACAATAATTAATTTCTATATTATATTAATAAACAGAGATACTTCAAATATATATAGTTGGAGTGAGATCCAACTAATTCTAATCTAGGAGAGAGGTTCAGAAAATCTATCAACATCCTCCAACAAACCAAACCAATCCCTAGACTTTAGTATGCATCATAATTGGGGCATTATCTCAAACACCCCCCCTTAATGCCTACATTACAGAAAACTTACAATACTGAGATCACAATTAAAAAATTTGTATTTGTTTTTGTCTGGCTGGTCTTCATCAGCAACTCTACCCACTCTGCGGTTTTCTGGATTCTGCTCTTTCTTTCTCCACATCTTCGAGCTTACCTTTCAACCCATTTAAACTACACCTGCTTCTGACCATCAATGCTGAGTTTGTAAGATTAAAGATTCTTGATACCCCCGAAGAAGAGTCTCGACACTGAACTATCCTATGGAAATATTTCCATTTATGAAATAACCCCGAAGAATAAATTTCAACAGTCTATAGGAAAATATTCTAGGTACAGAATATGATCAGCAGTCAATCCTACAAAGTGACCTTTACACACAAGGATCTCATTGTATAACCTGTAACCGATTCTCTTGAAGCCCGAAGCACAACAAGATCCATCAGCATATAACAAATTCATACAATCAAATTAGCCAATTGTTCTCTCGGCACCGAAGAATGCTGATAATGACAAATTCAAATTGTGTAAATCTATTCAATAATTGGTTCTTCTTCAATAATTTACAAACAAAATAATAATAACTATGCACACCACTCAATATCAAAATTAACAAACTTAATAACCATTCTATTACATTAACCATGGTCTTCAAAGTGGATTTTCCCACTAACCAAGCTGAATATGAGCCTGTCCTACCAAACCTCTACAGCATTGAATCCTTTGATGGTTGATTCAAAACGCTGGTAACTTATCCGCTGGTAACGTATCAGACAAAGAGATTTGCTCTCAGTTGCAGGGAATTTAGGGCTTTTCTAGCACGAAATCAATGGCTACCCACGTTGTTGGATACCCTCGCAGAAGAACTTATCCAACAGCTTACGAGGAACATAACTTCTCGCTTTGGAGCATCTATAGAAACTCCATTCTAGCTCACAATTAAATCACAGTATACTCTGAGCCTTTGAAGGAACAACATAAATTTATCTGTCTACTTACGGAAACTCTACTGCTCTCCGTATCTGGTTTTTTTGCAGCACCTATTCCTTCGAGGTATAACTTCTTTTCTGGAATCGGTCCTCCATCAGACTAAACAAAGAAAGCCAGATGAACCGTCTCCGCATCAGCCGCCAATGCTGTCGTCTGTTTGGTCAACGATCTCGTTTGGAAGTCGGCAAATAGAAATATCAGCAGGTCTCGTTTTGAAGGAGGAAACGATCGGACCGAGGAGCTGAGTGATCTAGTAGAAAATGCTGTAGAGGAGCGTGATTTGACCACCTACGTTGAGCCCGAAAGTGACCGCCGGGTTGAGAGATGCATCCGAAGTCAGCTTATTGTAGGCCACGACAGATCCGATACTGGCAAAGATGAAGATTAGAGTGGAAATAAACTCTGCAAGATATGCCATCAATGCTTCTCAGAACGCACGGCAAACAAGCGGAAAAATGAAGCAAGACAGCAAAATCGATTCACACAAATCAATCTCACAAACAAAAGAACTTAACATTCCTAATCTATGTATATACATAGAACCTCTCCCAAACTATTTCATCTTCATGGGCACTCCCGTGAGGGATTAAGCCCAGCTAGGCTCTGATACCATATTAAAATTGGAGAGATCAGTCATTCCACATGAATAACACACAATAATTAATTTCTATATTATATTAATAAACAGAGATACTTCAAATATATATAGTTGGAGTGAGATCCAACTAATTCTAATCTCTCAACATCCTCCAACAAACCAAACCAATCCCTAAACTTTAGTATGCATCATAATTGAGGCATTATCTCAAACAATACAATGATAAGCCAGATACAACTAACAACCGATAACGCAACATGCAATCTCACTTGCTCCATCGTATTCCTCTCGAGTTCTGGCAGCTGGATCGCAACTTTGGCAATTCGAAGTCCAACGCAGCGTCTTTTCTTTATTTGATGTTTTCCTGTCCTTTCTAAATCCACTTGTGTGTAACTATTTTACGCCTTTAAACAATTTTCTGCTCGATCATCGTGATCTTGACGATGCTGGTTATCAATCCATACTTGCATGCGTATTCGTTAGATCTCTTATAATACAATTTGTCAATACGCAAATTGCAAGCAAAAGATTTGAAATTAATCAATCAGACGCTGGGGTGGGTGTTGGCCAGCAGCAACTCGGAATGCGGCGGGTAATCTTTTAATGTGTATTTCCTTTCTACGAACACGAAAGTGATATACCAAAAGCATGAAATTTATGTTTCACTGCTCACTGAATCACTGCAAGTTGGTATTATTATAATGAGATATTGAGATTTTAGGAGCCACTTATGTTTACGTTTCCAACAGGGAACTTCTCGACTTTTTTGTTTTGTTTTAGCAAAAGCACTTTCAGGGTGAATGTGTAAGCGACCGCATCATCATCTTGCAATTTGTTACTGCATCTTTTTACTTGTAAGTTGGTACTCTGGAGAATTTATATGCACGATGAGAACTTTATTACGTAGTATTCACTTTAAAATATTTTGTTCATTATTTTTTAAAACCCTTTGGTGCCTTACTTGAGATATGGTGTGGAGGCAATTTCTCATCATCCAAAGTGAAGTAAAGGATATGATACCGTGTTCATCCACATCCACATAAGTATATCATTATATTATTAATATTATTTAATTTTAAGCTTATAACTTATACATTAAATTGATGTATGAGATCTCTCTCTTTGTAAAATAAGGGATTCACTTCCCCGCATTAATTTGACTACGTGATTTGACTACTAAATTAGTTCTGAAATTAGCAAAATTATTTTTTTGCATATCTCCATTCCTCTTTCACTTTTAGTCTTTCATTCTTTCGCTTTGGTCTTGGTAAAAAGGAAATAAGAACGGAAAAGCAGCTACAACTTGTCAAATTGATGCAGATCTAGAAAAGACGAAAATACAACATATGAATAGATAAATAATAGAAATAACTAAAATCATACAATTACTAAAAAACACTCATATATTATACACAAATGGTGTATGTGTAAACACACTCACACACCCTGATTACATTCAGATTACTCTATTAAATAGAGTTTATGAGATCCAACTTATTCCTAATTTAGAGAGAGAGGTTGAGAGAATTTCTCAACCATCACAAGCCAACTTCTCAAATATAGAATGTAAGCATTAACTCCAACATCCCCCCTTAATGATTACATTATATGATTGATTGAAATCACTCATAAGTAACAAAATAATCAATCATTCTTTAGCTTATCAGTAGATGCTCCATCAAGTTGCCTCATAACTCTCATAAAGGTGTAGTTGGCAAGTTGGATTCCCGGGTTCGCTTCCTTAACTCTTGAATTAAGGACCTCCCAAAGTCATTACTGGACAGCATCTGAATCTGTCGCATAACCTCATTAGAAGACCACTCTATATCTTCAACGAATGAGGGATCCTTCCCTAGATCCGCAATTGCCATACTATCCCGACAACCATCCATATTGAGCCTTACTGCCACTTGATCTCTTCAAACACAATTGATTGCATGTTTGCAATAGCTGAACTCCTAGTCATTCTATGGATGAGCTCCCATCCACCGAAATACATGGGTGCTAATCGTTGTACTCGCCAGTTATCTAGGGAAGCCGTCTAGATACAGAATGTATCTAGAATCAGTGATTACATCAAGAATTTCTTATCTAGTTTTAGAAAAAAAAAACATCCTCACTTAATTTACAAACAATTTATAATATTACTCTTTTTTTTAAACAAATTTTTCTTTATTTTCCTTGGAAAATTGACACCGGTTATAGTGAGCACTCATTTGCAACCCTACACATGCAATAATTTGGTCAGAAACTCCATGGCCAATGCGATCAGAGTAGCTAAGAATTTAAAGACTTGAAAGAGGAGAAGCAACACAAATGTTGGGATGCTCATCTATATGAGAGCCAAAGCGGTGATGGCGAGGGAGGGTCTGCAGTTAATCAACATGTTCTGCAACCATAGTAGAAATTTGAGTAGCAGTTTGCAAGTACCTCCATGGCCTGAACCACCTTCTTGAGGGCCGAGATGTAATCCGAGTCCAGTCCACGGCTACCTGGAACGAGCAACCTTAGGATTTGCATACGAGAGGCTATCGTACATCCTGTCTCTACCGTGTCTACTTCTGGCAAGCGTCGATTTCCTTATTTTGTGGACATTCCATCTAGATTTAACTAATCACAGTTTGCAACGGGGTTTCTATGGTCTGGAAAGGTATTTTCCAAGGACTGCTCGGCTCCACGCCATTCTACCCCTTGACGCAATGGCCAGCGACAGATCCACAGCCAATTTCATAGATTCAATTCAAGCCAAGGCGTTAATCAAGGTTTCAATTCTCCTCTGGCCCACCAGGCGGCCCTACACGTAAACAATAAACACACAACACTCTCATAAACCCATCCTCATCCAGTTATGTTGCAAACCGTCAAAATTCAATATAGGAGATTAATTTGCACGCTTATTCTCCAAGGACTTAGACTCACAACACACAGGCCTCTGATTCTGTGCTCTGATACCATGATAGAAATAACTAAAATCACACAATTACTAAAAAACACTCATAGATTATGCACAAATGGTGTATGTGTGAACACACACACACACACCCTGATTACATTCAGATTACTCTATTAAATAGAGTTTCTGAGATCCAATTTATTCCTAATTTAGAGAGAGAGGTTGAGAGAATTTCTCAACCATCAAAAACCAATTTCTCAAATATAGAATGTAAACATTAACTCCAACAATAAATAAATGTCAATGTTGGGAGAAACTTACCAAAACTGTAGGGGAGTTCGGCGGAGGAAGTGAAATTGCAAGTTGGTATTGCTAAGTAGCTTTGTCCTTGCAACAATCATGAGACATTGTTATGTTAAAAATCCAATTTTATATATACTTATTGGAATGAAAAAATATTTTACCTTCATAAGAAAAGAGGATTGAGAATGAAAAACAATTTCTTTTTTATTGTATGGGTTTTACTCACATCTGTAATCATTTCCAAAACATTTTCCAACTACCAATATTTTTAATTTGTTAAGTCACAAAACTATAGTGACATAGAAACGCTTCTTTCCCTTATTTTTTAGCATAAGAATAAAGGAAAATTTTTAAGGATCGAAGTTTATTTTAAAGTCGAGAAACCTTCGCCAATATTACTAGTCCCTAATATGCAAATTGTAAAATGATTGGAAATATTTTTGTAAAAATATTTAGATTTCTAATGATTTTATAGTAGTATATAAGAATTTTTGGCAATTTTTAGGCTAAAATAATTTTATATTATAAAATGTGAGTGAATCATTTAAAAAAAATGAAAATCTAAGAATATTTTTTTTTGAAAAAAACATGGAAAATTGTCCCACCTGTGAATATTAGCCCCTAAAAGTTTACATATTAAAGAGTCTTAATTAATCCCTTGCTTTTTCAGGGTCCTACCAAATTGGTCTTAGTGGAATTTAATCATCATTAACATCATCATCATGAATTAAACGATTTGTAAATAACTATTAATTCATTACATGCATCAAAATATTTACTTCGTAATACATCCAGGTTACCAAAATTAAAAAATATATATATAATGTAAGTTTATCTTAAATTAATTTATTACTGGCAGAACACATTAATAAATGTGGTTGAATCACATTCACAACCACATGAGAAAATGTGGTTTGAAATGATAAAATAATAATAATAATGACCACAGGGTCTTGGATAGATGGTGATCGGGTACTCTGTTAAGGCACCCTTTGATGTGAAGTCACTGGTCCAATTCCTCTCCTCGATCAAGGTAGTGTATTGGACATGATCAATATGTAGTATTATCAATTTTTTTTATTAATTAATTATATATATATATATATATATATATATATATATATATATATATATATATATATATATAACCTTGGTAAGACCACATCTTCATCATTTCCAATATATCAGCTCGATCAGGGCGGAGAATTGAACCGGTGACTTCACATCAAGGAGTTCCTTAATGGAGCACCTGATCACCGTCTATGTAAGACCTCGTGGACTATTATAATTAGTTACTTTATAATCATTTTAAAATAATTATTAACAATAATTATTGCTTAGTAATTAGTATTATTATGAATATTATTTTTAATAAATATTACTATCATTTTTAATAAAAATAATAGACTAAAAATAATAATAATAAATTCATATTTTTAGCTAATTATTAATAATTAATAAATAAATTTAATATAATTATTGACTAATAATAATATAACCCCGATGGGGGTGTCATATGGGCAGGAAAATTTGAGGTGCATCAAACCGTGGAGCCAGGAGGCCGTCCACGTGCCACAAACATGTCTTAAAGGGTTAAGTCACAAACTTGTCTGAATAAGTCATTGGAGCACAGATCCCGCTCTTCACACAAACATGATAATAAGGTTGATGGGCATACGTCTCGTTATCTACAGTTGTTCAGCGATGGTCAGAGAGTGTTAGGTGAGAGCACCCTATGAATTTGTGTCCATGTTGAAGCTGTGGCTTGGGGCATATGCACATGGTGAGTTATGCGACCATGAGTGTGTGCAGATTTGGTTCTAGTTGTGTCCTTAGTCGTGGGATCCTGGAGTTTAATTTCCTGTTGAGAGCACTAGAGTGTCAGGTCCATGGATTGGAATCTGCATGGTGGTTGGAGAATATATGTACGTGAATGTTTGGTTTCATTTTTGGTTAGTAGATATTGTGTGGGTCTTGAAGTTCATAAGAGAGCAGGCATAGAGATATTGGTTTCGGGTTCGGAGGATCTCGAAGGACCTAACAAACTTCTTCATGTCTCCTTGTGGAAAAGCATACTGTGGATTTACAAGGGCGGCCCCGTCATGCATGCCTGCCCCCAATTTCCTTGAGTCATTTGACAGCCAGGGTGTCGTAAGCTGTGTTTGTGTTTAACAATATAGTTTTGATTATGTGTTAGGGTCTTGCCCAATCAGTGCGGCTCCTCTTGGTTACATAGCAGCCTAGGGTGGTGCTTTTGGTTACATGCCTCGTTAGAGACATCACACAAGAAGGGAAGAATATGGTCACTACATAAAGGAGAGGAATCAGTATGGGGAGCCCAGCTCCAACTCTGTATCAACAAAGAGCCAAGACTCAGTGGCAGCATGGTTGTGTCCCCAGCCCGCTCACCGGGCTAGGTGGATTCCTTGGTCACCTTGGAATCAATAGTGACCCAATTGCAAAACATACAATTCAATTTATATACTATGAGAGAAAATGGTATGAGGAAAGGAATGAACTTATAGCCTACATCAATGACCTCTAGCAGATGCAGAACAAGACCTTTGACACTAGCATTGATGCACCAACGACCACCTGCAAGCTCTGGAAATCAAGTGGAGCACATAATCTATCATATGCATGACCTAACATCTCTTTGATGAACCTCTTGCATTCCCTCCTAATCCTCCTTCATGATGTATTTTTCTAAAATTTCTCTTTTTGCCACTTTTATGTCGGCAATAACCAAAGACACCAGTTATCTTGGCTCTTCTCCAGGCTTCCTTCTATGTAGAGCTATGCTACTATTTGCTCCTAAGCCTGTGATGCTCATTTTTTCTCAAACTCTGTTGCATTCTAATGTAACTTTTGGCATGATAATATAATGAGCTTTTATTGAACAAAATAAATAAATAAATAAATGAAAATATAAATATTTATATTTATATCAATTAATATTAATATTACTATATTAATTAATATTAATATGTTAGTTAATATTAATATTAATAAATAATAATATCATTAGTAATTAATAATAAAAAAATTTCAAAGGAACTTAGCTAAGTGGTATGGTTCATGATTTGTGTCCCAAGTAGTGTGGATTCAAATCTTTTTAGAGATATGTTGGCATGTTGTGACATTTATGAAATATATAATAATATTAATAAATAATATTATATTTATTAATAATTAACTAATCATAATTATTAATAACTAATTAATTCATTTTTAAGATAGTTAATTAATTAATTAAAATAGATAACTAATTACTTAAAATAATTATTTAAATCACCGATTAATTATTATTATTATGAACATTTTGAATAATTTTATACCCTAGGTATATGAACCCATATATTAATAAACCCAACATATTGATATTAGAAACCTAAGGGATTAATACTAAATATCTAAAAGATTAAATATTTTTCGCGATGTGACGTTAGATCATAGTTGACCATGATCATAAACCAAAGGGATTTATATTAAACCCAAGGATTAATATTATAAGCCCTATGAATAATATTATATCCTAGGATTATGAACCCTTAGATTGATAAATACAAGGAATTGAAATTAATAAAACCAAGAGAATAACAAACCTAAGGGAATACATTAAAAAATCCAGGGTACATAAACCGTAAGATAAATATTAGAAACCGAAAAATAAACATGGTTGACCATGGCTCATCTTCATATTGAGATAATATTTGTCACAAATTGATGTTGAACCATAGTTGATTCCCGAATTAAGAAAATCCTTGTCATAATGTAACATTGGACCATGGTTCACAAAGATTATAAACCCAAGGGATTTATATTAGACCCAATGACTAATATTATAAACTTTATGAATAATATTATACCCTAGGGATATGAACCCTTAGATTAATAAACCCAAGGGATTGATATTATAAACCCAAGGGAATAATATTAAACCCAAAGGATTAATATTATAAACCCAAGGTATATAAACCCTAACATAAATATTATAAAACCTAAAATAAACATATTTGACCATGGTTTGCCATGATTGATTTTCATTTTGACATAATGTTTGTCACAATGTGACATTGAAACATCGCTAAACATAATCAATTTTCATATGGATACAACCTTTGTCACAATGTGAGGTTGGACCATGGTTTACCATGGTTGGCGAAGATTATAAACCTAAGGATTAAAATTATAAAGCCTACCAATAATGTTATATCCTAGGAATATGATCCCTTAAATTAGTAAACCCAAGAGATTAATACTAAAAACAGACGGAATTATAAAATACATGTGAATAATATTAAACCATCTGAATTAATATTATAAATCCAAGGTATATAAAACCTAAGGTAAATAGTATAAACATGAGCATGGTTTACCATGGTTTATTTTCATGCTAGGGCAATCGTTGTCATAATGGGACGCTCACAATGGTTGACCACGTTCGACCATGAGTGGTAATATTTGAACATGGTTTATTTTAATATTCAGACAATCCTTGTCATAATATGGCATTGAAGAATTGTTTACCATGTTTATAAACCCAAGGTATTTATATTAAATCCTAGGATGAATATTATAGCTTAGGAATATGAACCCTTACATTAATAAACCAAAGGATTGATATTATAAACCCAAAGGACTAATAAACCAAAGGGGCCAAAAATAAATACTCAAGGGAATAGTATTAAACCCAAGGGATTAATATTATAAACCCTAAAATAAACATGGATGACCATGGTTAAAAATGGTTGATTTTCGTAACAGCACAATCTTTGTCATAATGCAACATTGGATCAGGATTGAACATGATTAATTTTCATATTGAGATAATATTTGTCACGATGCAACGTTAGACCATGGTTGACTATAGTTGATTTCCATATTGATACGATATTTTTCACAATGTGACGTTGGACCATGCTTGACTGTGGATGACAATGGTTTTCATAATGTGACATTGGACTAAGAGACAGTCTCTGTCACAATGTGACATTGGAATAAGAAAAAATCATTGTCACAATGTGACCATGGTTGACCATGGTTGATCATGGTTGATTTTCTTATTAAAACAACCTTTGTCACAATGTGACATTCAACTAGTGTTCACCATGGTTAAACATGATTGACCATAATAAACCATGGTTGACCATGTTTGACAAATCTTAACCATGATTGACCATGGTTGCGGATTATTGATTTTCATATTCATAAAATCCTATGATAAACCGTAAGATTATTATTATAAAGCAATGTATATAAACCCTATTGTTGATTTTCATCTTAAGAAAATATTTACCATATTGCGATGTTGGACCGTGATTGACCATGGTTAACAAAGCTTATAAACCCAAGGATTAATATTATAAATCCTATGAATAATATTATATCCTAGGAATATGAACCCTTACATTAATAAAACTAAGGGAATGATATTATAAACCCTAGGGATTGATACTAGTGTATTAAAAACCCAAGAGAATAATATTAAACCTAAGGGATTCATATTATAAACCTTAAGGTAAATATTATAAACCCAAAAATCAACATGGTTAACCATAGTTTACCATGGCTGATTTTCATACTAGGACAATCTTTGTCATAATGTGATGTTGCACCATGGTTGGTCATGATTGAACATGGTCGATTTTCATATTGAGACAAACTTTGTCACAATGTAACATTGGACCATGGTTAACGATCATTATAAACCCAAGGAATTTATATTAAACCCTGGGATTAATATTATAAACCATATGATTAATATTATACCCTAGGAATATGAACCCTTAGATCCATAAACCCTAGGGATTGATATTATAAATCAAAGGGACTAATTAACTGAAGGGAACAATACTAAAAACTGAAGGTAATAATATTAAATCCAAGGGGTTAATATTATAAGCCCTAAAATAAACATGGTTGACCATGGTTGACAATGGTTGATTTTCATATTCACACAATCTTCGTCATAATTCCATGTTGGATCGTAGTTGAACATGATTAAATTTCATATTGAGAAAATCTTAGTCACAATATAATATTGGACCATAGTTGACCATAATTTATTTTCATATTAAGACAATATTTTTCACAATTCGACGTTGGACCATGGTTGACCATGGATGACAAGGGTTTTCACAATGTGACATTTGACCAAGAGACAATCTTTGTCACAATGTAACCATGGTTGACCACGGTTTACCATGCTTGATTTTCACATTGAGACAATATTTGTCACAATGCGACATTGGACCATGGTTGAATGTGAGTGACCATGCGTGATTTCCATATTCAAACAATCTTTCTTAAAATGTGGCATTCGACCAGTGTTGACCATGGTTAAACATGATTGACCATAATTGACCATCGTTGACCTGGATCTTTCAATATGATTGGACATGGTTAACCAAGATTTATTTTCATACTATGAAAATCATATGATAAACCGTACGATTATTATTATAAAGAAATATATGTAAACCCTATGCTTGTTTTTCATATTGAGACAATCTTTGTCGCAATGTGACTTTAAACATGGTTCACCATGGCTCACCATGATTTATTTGCATATTGAGACAATATTTGTCACAATGTGACATTGGACCATGGATAAACATGCTTGACCATCACTAATTTTCATATTGAGACAATCTTTGTCACAATGTTATATTGGACCATGGTTGACCGTGTTGCTTTTAACCCTATACAAAAATTACTTGCAAAAAAATTCTTAAAATAGAAAAATATAGAATGGCGAGAACATAAAAAAAATATTCACAAATGTTTTCCCTAGACCCCAAAACTGGGACTATCAGATTGATTTTTCATTATATTCCTTTCAATCTTATAATACATATATATACATGTCAAAGCAATAATAAACCTCAATCCATAACCATGGATTAGAACATAACTATAGTTCCCTTGACCAGATCTACAAAATACCATTGGAAGAAAACCATCATGCCCAAAACCATGTGAAAATACCATGCAGAAAACAATAGTAGGTTTTCCAACCATATTTGGATCTGCCCCCCCATCCTTGGGTCCACACAACTACTATTGGGTCTAGGTAAAAAAACTTCTCGGGGCACTACCTCGGACCCCTATGTAAGGGGGCTATCACCCCCATACAAATCCTCTGAAAGGGGTTTCTTCCACCCCCCTCGCCCCCCATTGCGCCTGTCACAACATACAAAGCATGGGGCTAGTCATTGAAAGAATATAACACACACACAGGGGGTCACAAGAGAGCTTAGTCATTGGTCCTGCCATGCAACATCCATTGTTTATCTACACAAAGAAAACTTCTCAGTGCCCACAGGCTTCGTCAATTCATATACAACCTTCTTCAAAGTGTCCAACTTTACCAGCAACACCTTTTTGTCCTCAAACATATCCCTGACAAAGTGATACTAAACATTAATGTGCTTTGTCTTTGAATGATAAGAATGGTTCTTTTCCTAGAAAATCACACTTTGGTTATCACAGTCTATCCTTATTGCTCATTGTACGAAACCCATAATTGAACACAATATTTGCAACCAAACTTCTTCCTTCCTTGCATGAGTGGCTAGTATGTATTCAGCCTTTGTAGTTGAAAGAGCCACTATAGATTGTTTCTTTCATAGCCAATTGACTGCTCCTCCAAATAATTTAAGCACATATCCACTTGTATACCTTAAATAATCTAGATCTTCGTATCAGTCTACATAAAAAAAATTGATGTCCAAAACTTTTTCCAATCATGGTATTCCTTGGTAGCACACACCATAATCACTAGTGCCATGAAATACCTGAAAAACCACTTCACTGTTGTTCAATTCTCCTTCCCTTTTTTTATATAAACCTACTAATATTCCCACTACATGTGTGATGCCTCATATAATACATACCATTACATAAATTAGGCTACTAACTACACTTGCATATGGAACACAATACATGTCCTCTTTCTCTTCTTATGTGTTGGCGCATTGTTCAACAAATAAATATACACCTACATGAATAGGAACCTTCACCAGTTTACTATAATCCATATTACACCTCTACAATATTGTCTCAACGTACTTCCTCTGGTTTAACTATAGCTTCCTCCTTTTCCTATCTCATTTAATTTCCATGCCCAAAATATAGTTTGTAGCATCAAGATCCTTCATGTCAAATTTTGTGGACAACCGGGTCTTCAAATCCTAGATAATTTCTTTGTTATTTCCAATGAACAACATAGCAACCACATACAAGACCAAATAAATAACAAGGTCACCAATTAATTTAAAATACCCACAATGATCCGATTTTATTCTTGTAAAGCCAAGTCCCCATATATATGCATCAAATTTATGATACCACATCCTTGGTGACTATTTTAACCCATACAAAGACCTTTTTAACCTGCATACCAGTTCTTTCTTACCCTTCACCGCAAAGCCTTCTAGTTTCTTCATGTATATCTCTTCTTCCAGATCCCCGTGAAGAATGGTTGTCTTCACATCCATCTGTTCTACCTCAAAATAAAAAGAAACAACAACAACAAAAATTAATATAATAGAAGCAAACTTGGCAACACGAGAAAAATTATCACCGAAATAAATTCCCGACACCTGGAAATAATATTTTGGTACCATTCGAGATTTTTACTTCTCCCACTTTCCTTTTGCATCCGTCTTCTTCTCAAACACCCATTTGTTTCCAATGGGTTTCCTTCTAGCTGGAATCTCCACCAAATCAGAAGCCCCATTTTTGTCCAAAGATTCCATTTCATTAACCATGGTCTCTTTCCATAGTTTTCCATCCTCTGACTCCACTGCCTCCCTGATAATTCTGGGATCATCATCCATAATAGAAAAAAAAAATGGAATAAAAAGTAGATGGACTATAAATTTTTGGCTTCGTTCTCTCTCGATCTGATTTTCTCAAAACTAGAGTTTGTGGCTCTTCGTCTTCTGATTCATTTTAGATTATAGAGAATGATTACTCCTCCTTTATTTCAAAATCTATCTCCTCAGGTTCCTTTGGCAAGAATTCCTATTTAATAACATATTTCACCTCTCTAAACACCACATCTCGTATGTACATAACCTTCATTGTTTATGGGTTCCAAAGCTTATAAATTTTTGAAACATCCTTATACCAACATGTCACCTTCAATGAGAAAGTAGCATAATAGGATTCTAAGGAAGTATCCATGGATTCTTTATATCAAATAAAGTAGAAGGACTCAACGGAAAAACATTCAAATTATAAAAAATGCACTAGAATGACATAAGGGCATCAAGGTCGAGTAGAACTAGTCATAGTTCCAGAAATCAAGAAGACAACAACATGCCTTATATCTAAATTAGAAGAGGGAGAAGGACATGTAGTCTGATGGAACATATATATAAGTTGAGAAACCAAATATTTTTTTTTCCATATATGCAGTTGTAATAACAAAATTCATTTATGAATAAACTTCGACATATGAAGAAGTAGCTATCCAGCAGGTGTGGAAGGAAGCGATGAATGAAGAGTATGAATTGATCATGGAGAATGATGTTTAGGATGTTGTGCGAATCCGTGAAAAGAAGCCAATGGTGAATTCCAAGTGGATATAAAAGATCAAGCATGTTGTAGATGGTATTATTAACAAATACAAGGCATAGTTAATGGCTAGATGATTATCCCATAAAGAGGTAGAATACTATGATGATAACTTTGCTCCATATTTCAGGTACACCTCTATTAGATCCATCATTTTTATTGCTACTTTTTTGGATGGAAATTGCACCTAAAGGATTTAAATATTTCTTTCCAAAATGGTGTGATTGAGGAAGAGGCGTACATATAGCAGCCTCAAGGCTTTGAGGTATATGGAATGTAATATCATCTTTGCAAGTTGAAGAAGGCCTTGTATGTACTGAAGCAAGCTCTAAGAGCTTAGTATGCTAATGTTTACAACTATCTGACAAGGTGGGAATTTAACAAGAGTGATGTCAATCCAAACCTTTATTTTAAGGTGGTGAAGAATGTACCATTGATATATGTTGAGACTCTTATCATTCAGTGCAAGAATCAATTATCTTTTGATTTTGATATGATATTGGGTTGATGCACTATTTCTTGGGATTAGAATTATGGAAGAAACTTGGTGAGGTATTCCTTAGTCAAGGAAAGTATATGTTAGAGATCCTTTAAATATTTTGTATGATGGATTTCAAATTAAAGACGACTCCCATGGTGAATAACTTGAAGAAGTGAAGAGGCTCTGAATCAATATTAGTAGTTCCATCTATGTACTAACAACTGATTGCTTCGTTGATGTGTTTGGTTAACACCAGGTTAGACAGATTCTTTGTTGTGAACATGTTGAATCTAGACATGTTGAATCTAGTCCATAAAATCGAACAGTGATTGAGAAGGACCTTAGATCTTTGTCTAGCAAGTTTGATGTCATGGAAGCAGCAATAGAAGAAGAAAAAGATTTGGAAAAAATGACAGTTGATGAGTTAATGGGATCACTTCTATCGCATGAGGAAAGGATAAACATAAATAAGGATTCCACTTTATAAACTACTTTCAGAAGTTAAGTTTCTATTTCAAAAGGTCGAGGCATAGGTCGATTGAGAGGCAAAGGACGAGGTGGAAGATATGGTGGTCAGAGATATGGACGAGAAAAGCATGAACATGAAAGTGGAAGAAGCAGCAACAGAAGCTTCAACAATAATTACATATAAAAAAAATCAAAGGTGAGATGTTATTATTGGAATAAATCTGGTCACTATGCTCGTGATTGCAGGAAGAAGCTAGCTGATCAAGAACACCACAGAGCTAATGTTAGTATAAATAATACTAACTCCATGTTCCTAGGATGCAACAACATGTATGAACCATCTGATAAGGTGTGGCTATTAGACAGTGGTTGCAGTAACCACATGATAGGCAACAAGAATTTGGTTGCCAATTTGGATCAATATTTTAAGATAGAGGTAAATTTGGGGACTAAAAAGACTGTGGATGTAGATGGAAAAGGAGTGGTCAACATTCTGACCAAGCATGGGGAGCCAAAGACAATATTTGAGGTATATTATATTCCTGGTCTTAAACACAATTTGATAAGTGTTGGTTAACTGACGCATAAAGGATATAGAGTTATATTTCTATGGCAAAAGTGTGTTATCTATGACAAACACCCAAGAAAGTAGCTAATAGAAAGGTGTAGATGTCAAGGAAAAAAATCTTTCCTCTAATTATGAACTACAATGATCAGCCTAGTTCTTTTACATCTGCATGTTCTAATGATTACTGGTTATGGCACTTTCGGTTTGGAAAATTTCATTTTTCTGGTTTAATATTGTTGCAACAGAAAAAAATGGTCATCGGATTACCTCCCATTAAGAACCTGCTAGTAATTGTGAGTGTTGTATCTTAGGAAAAAAACACCATGAAAATTTTCTGAAGGGAGTTTCATGTAGATTGAAGAGAACACTTGAGTTGGTGCATACAGACTTGTGTGGACCTATAAGGACATAGTCGATTGGTTGAAGTTGTTACTTCCTCAATTTTATTGATGACTATAGCATAAATACTTGGGTATACTTTTCGAAGCAGAGGTCTGCAACTTTTGCAAAATTCAAAGTGTTCAAAGCCTTAGCAGAGAAGAAAAGTGATCGAAAAATCAAGGTATTGAGATTAGATCGTGGTGGAGAATATGATTTGAAAGAATTCCATGATTACTTCACACAAAATGGAATAAGAATACAATTTATAGCTAGATACACACCGCAACAGAATGGTGTAGTAGAGAGAAAGAACGGAGCAATCATGAACATGACAAGGAGAATGTTGAAAGTAAGACAATTGTCTAATGAGTATTGGGTAGAAGCAGTTGCATGTGTTGTTTATGTGATAAAAAAATCACCTACAAAGAGTGTGATGAATATAGTTCCACAAGAAACACGGTCAGGTATGTCATACAACGTATCTCCTCTCATATTTTTTGGATGTGTAGCCTATGCACATGTGCCTAAGCAAATAAGAGGAAAAATGGATGATCAAAGTGAAAAATGCATATTTATTGGTTATAGTGAGTAGTCAAAATCTTGTATACCCTATCACCAAGAAGAAAATAATTAGCAGAGATGTTGTGTTCAAAGAACAAGAGTTATTGAATGGGACTATAGAGAAGACAACTGATGCAAAAACACCATTGATAGAAGACGATGATGTAGCAGAAAAGGAGCAACAAGAATCAAGAGAGAAGACACCAAACAGAGTCACACCAGCAAGGAATCGAAGACTTTCAGAGCAACATGGATCTTCAAGCAGATCAACAGACCATACTTCTCCAAGCAGAAAATCAGGTAATGAATCAAGCAATGGTAAGAGAAAGATGAGAAGTCTGAAAGATATTTATGATGATTTGGATGTTAGTTCAAATTTTGTATTGTTTTCATTCCAACCTTCTTCGTTTGAAGAAGAAATAAGAGATGAAAAATGGGTGCAAGCCATGGATGAAGAGATTGATTCTACTGAAAATAATGATACATGGGATTTGGTTAATTTACAAAACGATAAAAACCTCATTAGTATGAAGTGAGTGTACAAGACTAAATTGAGTGAGAAAGGTGAAATTGAAAGATTTAAAGCAAGACATTTAGAAAAAGAATTCTCGTAGCAACCGAAAATATAATTTGGGGAAACATTTTATCCAAGAGCCAGATTGGATATTGTAAGAGCAGTTCTAGCCATAGCAGCTCATAATAAGTGGAAAGTATGTCAAATGGATGTGAAATCAACCTTCTTGAATGGAACTATAGAAGAATAAATTTATGTGCAGCAGCTTCCAGGTTATGAATTTTAAGGTAAAGAAGATAAACTTTATAGGTTGAATAAAGCGCTCTATGGATTAAAGAAAGCACCTAGAGCATGGTATAGCACAATTGGCAATTACATGATTAAGAAAGGATTTTGCAGAAGCAACATTGAAGCTACCTTGTACACAAAGGTAAATGATCATGGATAGATTTTGATTGTTTTCTTATATGTTGATGATATGATTTTTACAGATGATCTTGAGTTAGATGAATTTAAACAAGGCATGATGAAAGAATTTGAGACGACAGATCTTGGTCTCATGAAATATTTTCTTGGCATAGAAGTTGAGAAATATGAAAAAGAAATTTTTATTTTCCAAAATAAATATGCCATAGATTTTTTGAAAAGATTCAATATGGATAATTGCAAACATGTACCTACACCAGTTGCAAGAGGTACAAATTTAAGCAAGAATGATGAAGGATAAGATGTCAATCCAACTCTATCCAAAAGATTGGTTGTCAGCCTCATGTATCTCACAGTTACAAGACCAGATATTATGCATGGATTAAGTTTGATTTCCATATTTATGGAGACTCCAAAAGACACACATTGGGGTGCCTGAAAATTAATTCTGAGATACATAGCAGGAAATAGAGATTGTGGCATAATGTATGCAAGTAAATAAAATAAATATTTGATTGGATACACATATAGTGATTTTGCAGGTAGTTTGGATGATAGAAAGAGCACTTCCGGTTATGTGTTCCATCTTGGTTCAGGTGTTATAGCATGGGAGTCTGAGAAGTAGTCCAATGTGACACTATCATCAGTGAAGTAGAATATGTAGTAGTAACATCAGGAGCATGTCAAGAAATATGGTTAAGAAGAGTATTGGATGGACTCAAGAATAAACAACAAGGGTCAAC
The DNA here is from genome assembly GCA_034641835.2 of Pinus albicaulis. NCBI lineage: Eukaryota > Viridiplantae > Streptophyta > Pinopsida > Pinales > Pinaceae > Pinus > Pinus albicaulis. Next base: position 898,828,148 of record CM076571.1, on the reverse strand, counting down.
AACAATATATTGCAACAACAGTTCAATGATTTCACCATTCAAGAATAGTGTGTTTCATCAAAAGAGCAAGAATATTGATACTAGATATCATTTTATTAGAGAAATTGTGAGCAATGGAGAAGTTCACTTGAATCCTTATAAATATAGCGATCAATTGGATGATATATTTACAAATCCATTAGAAAATTATGCATTTGAGTTTCAAAAAAGAAACTTGGGTGTTGTGAGCCTAGCAGAGACATAAACCAGTAGGTATGTTTTAGTTATTATGAGTTATGTTTTAGTTTAGCGGTCGTAATCAAGGGGGAGTGTTAAAATAGTTAATTGACTCCTGCATGAAGAGTTAGAAAATCAGTTACGTAAGCATTGAGTTGTGTGATGGATAAATTTGGTGACTAAGTTAGAGAGTCAGTTAACTGAGAATTGAAAAGGTTGAGCTATGTGATAGATGAGTTTGGTAAGTGTGTGCATGTCAAGCGATTTAGGATAAATAACCTTTTCCAGATTCATTGTATTCATTGAGTGTGGTAGAATTTTGTATGATTAATAGAAGAGCCACAACTCATGTGTGTTTCGTGTATGAAATATTTGTATATTTTGTGCCTTTACTTTTCTGTCATTCCAACTGAATCTACCAACTGAATCAAATTACCACAGAAACAATAAGCAAAACAACCACACATGCATTATAATAAAAGAGTTCCAATGTTTATCTGAAATTAAAGTGTCAATTTCTATATCTGCCTATTATTACTAATAGTTAGTGACTCCAAACACTCCAAAATCAAAGGGAGATGAGAAGGCATGATCCTGCAGATCTCCACCCATCTCACTCAGTCTCTAATGATCACAATGTTCATAAGATTTGAGATCTCCAATGATTCCAAGAACAAAGGAAAATGTAAAGCTAGCACATGTACTTGACATCGTTAATTGAGACCCAAACCCTGTTCAAGGAAATATGATTCCAAGCACAAATATAGTTTATTAATAAATGACATCCTCATAGTGAGGGATTATCATAGCGGGAGGGATTATCGTAGCATGTATTTACACTGACACTTTGGCTCAAGCCCTTTATATGAAATGGATAATTAAAACCTTAGAGCTATAAAAATTGCTTTAGCAAAACCAAATGGTTGTTTTCTACTCATATTTCTATTTTTTTAATTTATCACAAATTCATATACTAGCAATTGCACCACATGTTACAAAAGAAACGCCGTAAGGAAATAGCATAGGAAAGAGTAGCTTAGAAGAAATAAATTGTTGCAGAGGAGGAGCCATTGTGAAGGAATGAAAGGCAATTTTTTCTTCCATGGAAGCAGGTCATGGAGGTTTCAAAGATATTGATGATAATAGTTATAAACCAAAAAAATTTGTTATAGATATTGAAATAGGAAATTTTTGGTTAAAACATATATATAAACCAACATAATATGTTCACATATATAAAAAAATTGTTATAGATATTGAAATAGGAAATTAGGGGTGAAAATCCTTTGGTGATTAATAATCCTCTTAAACAAGCATGTAACTCAAATAAGATATTTTAAATACATTCAAATATAATCTATCTAGCATAGATGCAAATAAAGAGAATTTTTACTAACAAAAATAGATGTAATTTCATGTTTGTCAGAAATTGTATAATGTATATGAATAACAATAGTCTTTGTATACAAGAAATCGAATATCATTTTAATATGGAGACATTTTTGGAAGGAGATATTGTTATTTATGTTATGGTTATTTTTCTTAACTCCAAACTTGTTTTATTCTTTCTCTATATACATAAGAAACAAAAAATACAAAGGAATTTCACAATTTTAGGTTACAGAACTTTATATTTTATAATTACAAATCTAGTTTCTTATTAAAAATACAAATACAAACTACTATTTTAAATCAAAATAGTACAAAGAATCACATTAGTTACCATGGCCCTCATGTACCTTCCTCTTATTACTTTTTAAATACCTTTTAAAAACCCTAATGTTTGTAACTTATTCTTAATCACATAGTATCAATTTTGTAAAACTATAATCTAAAAGTATCACTTTTTATAGCTTTGGTGGAAGGATGGAGTATCTAAATTCCCTTACCCTTTAAGAAGCATCCTCAATTATTGTATCACCCACCTCGGCATCCAATCTAGACATATTAGGTTATTCTAAAATGATCAGGAGTATATATTTTTTAGGGTGGTGTTCTATGTTCACTAAAATTCTCAGGATGCCTTTCACTATTTATGGGGTTCATTGCAAACTTGGATATATTCTGTCAGTTGTGATTTTTTTTCTTGTGGCTAAAACTTATTTTTGGTTGTTACCTAGTTATCATGATTCAAAACATTGTTATCATCTCATATCATTATAGTATTAGGTACATTTTGTGAGCTAATGCAATGTTTCGTTTGTCACAATGATTCAAAAATCAGTTATTATACCACACTATTGGCTTTCTCATTATCTGTTTTGTTTATGAACCCTTTAAAAAAACCATAGGAACATTTGATTTTACACTCTGTAGAGAATATGGATGTGATATTCGATTCCAGATTGATTTCAACCATCTTAATTTCGCCCTTTAAATAAACTGTATTTCACATGAATAACATGGGTCAATACCATGGGCTGTTTTTATAGTTTATTATTATTTTTATTTTTTATTCTTTTTTAACCTAGTTAAAATGTTCATTACATTATGTCAATCTTTTTATTTAATTTAATTTTATTTTTATTTTTGTGTAATTTGACATAGTCAGAATGTTAAACATGACATTACAACATTTATATTATAAACCTAAAATAAATCTAACTTATTAAAAAATAAAAAATAAAACTAACTTTATAAAAAAAATATAAAACTATTTACTTGTGGACCTAATGGTCTAAAACATTTCAATTGTCTAACTTTTAATCCAATGGCTTAGACATGGACACATTGACACTTAGAAAATATGAGGTAAAAATAAATAATAGATCATAAAATAGTTATAATAAAAAAATATATGAAGTGTAATATATGAACACAACCTCCCACATGGAGCCCGCGTGTTTCCTTCATCCTCTATCAATGTACCATTGCAAGAAAAGGAATGCGGAGTTGTCATTTGAATTCTCCTTGACTCCAAATCCGTGACATTCATAGCACTGAAACGAAGCCCAAAGACACAAGAGTCATGTTTGATGATTCTCAAGCCTTTGTTTGTGTCCATGGACACTCTGTACATACAGGTAAACTAAATTGGACGTAATATTATTATTGCCAAAATTCCTTTCTGGATGTACAGGTAAACTAAATTGGACCTAATATTATTATTGCCGAAATTCCTTTCTGGATGAATTCTTTCAATTTTATTGACAGAATTACCATTTACCACTCCACTGTCATATTTTATCAACATAGTTACCATTTAACAGTTGTACTCAATTATTGGTGTGGAAAATTTTAATAGAACATTTTAATATATGATGGCTTAGATGAAGGATTTAAATTCCTACAGATGTAATTCATATGATTTTAATATATGACAAAAATGAACGATATACTATTTACTAGCAGTTTTTTTTTGCTTGTGATTTTTGGGTAAGTTTCTAGGTATGTGGGGAGTGAACCTCAATACAAATGTTGCAGACTCTGTTGCTTGATCATATTACTAATCATGAGACACCCATATCCTTAAATTGAAATGTAGTACAACTCTGTTACAAAAATTATGCTTTGTAAGCCTCCGATATACTTCCTAACAATTTGCAATGTGAACCTCGTTCCAGTTATCATTTTCTAATGGCCACAATGATTAGGTATTCGCGCTTTTATTTATCAATTTCTTATAATTCCACATAATTAGTCACATTCGGGTTAATACTTTTGCTACGGTGACACCAAAATTGTTTACCTTCCCTTCCCTGGCTTTGTGGCACGTCACTTCCATTCATCATATGATACCATGTATAGATTTCTTAATCAAGGAATTTCATGTTATATCTATTGATATGCACTCAATGAATATATATATTTATAAATGTCATGTTCTAATGATAGGTTCCTTAGAAAAATAATCTTGTTTAATGTTATCAATCTAGATACTAGGAATATCATGCACAAGAAAGGAGTGTTGTCTCCTAGGTATTAAACATAATTAGAATATAAATCCACATCTTTTGATAAGACCCTCTTCCAAATTGCAATGCACTTTAATTTCTGTAATAACCACATGCAATGTCTTAATTTTGTAGTGTGGAAGATATTCTTGATAGAGAAAAGCATACAACACTGGCATAACAGAATGTAGTTGACTGAGTAGTTGATAACAGAATGTAGTTGACTGAGTAGTTCATTTTATTTATCAATTGATTCTTCAACAACATAAATGTATTCGGGTGTTTAAGAAGTCGATTACGTTGTTTACTAAGAAGTTAGTTCTGTTGACCCAATAGTCGCTAAAGAAGCAATCAATTCATTAGTTCCAAAGCAAGTTGGAGTGCCATATCTACAATTTTTTATCCAATCACAGGTTTGATCTCTATTTGTTGGGATAATTGGCAAGAATTTAGAGCTCGCTTCTCTAATTTCTTGGTCACTAAAATGGTGAGTTTGTTGCTCCTCTATGTTTGAATTCCTAATATTTTTATTTTTTCAACTCTTTTTATTCTTGTTGCAGAGGAGATGTCTAATGCTGTGAGGAACAGCATACACAATGCCATCAACAAGGTTCCCATTTTTCTTCCGGCAAGCAACAACACCTACTTTTTAATCATCTTTGATCCAGATAGATTACTGGAGGCTACAATCCTGGGATTTCCAATCCTCTATGATTTTCAAATGAAAATTTGATAACAATTCTATCTGTTGAGTTTTGTTTAGATTATAGTATATATTTCAAGTGGTAGCTCTGTCTTTTGAGTTTTGATGACAGATATGACTGGCTTTTATTTTTTTTTCATTTTTTTAATTTTGAATTTTGATGACAGTAACTCTATATTTTGAGGGCATATCAATTTACCTCTTAACATATTGTTCAATAATTCCTACACCTTCCCTATCCGTGGGAGCATAAACTATTGTTGAAATTATATTTTATAATTTCTTTTGTATTGTATTAACATATTTATGTGATTCAACACATTTTTCATAAAACCCATAATTTATAATATCCATGAATGGGTTTTTGTGAGCAGAAAATATATAAAACAGACTAAGAAAGGACTTCATCATTTAGCGAGCTGTGTGGCTGGTTACTCTCTTCGTTCTACATTACAAATTCAAAGATGATTTTAAATCATCCTGTTATAGCTTCGATAAAGAATAATGATCAAATTTCATCGAAATTATAGTGATTCGTTGTCATTTTCGCCATTGATTGCACTGAAAAAATCATAGTGATTCGTTGTCATTTTCGCCATTGATTGCACTGAAAAAATCCTTTACGAGCTTAACCACTTTACGTGAAATCAGAAAACATTAGGGATGGACGACAGGAAGAAACTAAGGAAAATAAAAAAGAGTTTGTTGGGAATCGATACGAGGTCTTATGCACAACCAACAAAACCAACTTAGAAGGTCAGATCACCCTCACTGAGGGTAAAGCTACAAGATAGAATTAAAAGGTCAGATAACCCTCACTTAGCTTAAAGGTACAAGATAGAATTAAAGGTATATATACTAAACATATATATAAACCATGGTTTGTTGTATCCAGTAACTCTGGTTGTCTCAAAAGTAACTTGTAAAGGCAGGGACTTGCTACACCGCAACCCACCTTGTTTGAGATAATGAATTGAGTGGAGTAAGTTAATGTTATCCATTTGGAAACATATGGATAGGCTTGGCGTAGTCAACATAACAACCTATTAGAATCCAATCTTGGAGTGATCTCGAGTCTCACCTCGACAACTGCATTAAAAAAATGTGGTGTCAAATGTTACAATCTTATATTAAATAAGTTTTATTGGATGTAATGTGATCCTTTCTCATTATATATATAATGAAAAGTTAAATGCCAATTTTCAAATCTTTCTTCAATATTCTTGAACATAAACTCTATATATATGATGAAAAGTGAAATGAAAATTTTCAAATTTGTCTTTGATATTTTTGAACATAAACTCTGCGTAAAGGAATCATGTGACTACTAAGAATACTTTGCGTAAAGAAATTATGTCATGTGACTAAAAAAATACTTCGAGTAAAAAATCATGTGACTATAAAAAGAGTATTGTAACACATAAATCCATGTGACTATAAAGAGAATAATAGAACACATAACTATATATTCTTTCTTTTAGAACATATAAATATATATTCAGAAGAAGAAATATATATATATATATATATATATTCAGAAGAAGAAAAAAGCAATAAATAAAAAGAATAAAAAAACACATAAATATATATTAAGAAAAAAGAAACAATAAAAAAAAATAAAAAAATTATACTATCTATTTGAATGGATTAATCACTTTTCAAAACAATTCTTAAATCACCTTAGCATTAACCTACTCAAGATTACTAACCATATATTTACAATTATTTATTTTTATCTTTAGTAGTTTTAAAAAATATATTTTCAGTGTAATCACTTTTCAAAGAAATTCTTGCATCACCTTAGCATTAACCTGCTCAAGGTTACTAACCATATATTTACAATTAATTATTTTTCGTAGCCTTAAATTAATTATTTTTCGTAGTTGTAAATAATATATTTTCAAAAAAACGTATGTGATACCTTGTCTCTTATACTTTTCTTTAAAAAATCTATTGAAATAAGTAGTCCATTCCTATCATGTATTTCTTTCTTTCTTTTTTTTAAAGAAATGTAAGTGTTATTTCTATTTCAATATATTTATATTATTTTTAGTAGTTTTAAATAATATATTTTCAAATAAACATATGTGATATCATATTTTTTATTTATTTTTTTTAAATAAAAAAAAATTCTATTGAAATGAGTAGTCCATTCCTATCAAGCTTTTTTTTTTTAAGAAATCTCAATGTTATTTCTATTTAAATAAAATTTATAGTAATTCAATGTATATAACGATATCTTATATTATTTCTGTTTAAATAAAATTTATAATAAGTGAATGTATATAGAGTTATCTTATATTTTATGTTTTTTTTAAAATCTATTTAAATAAGTTATTTATAAATTCAATGCAATATTTGTCACCTTATTAGTGAACTTTGTGATAATATCTTCTAGATTGAGAAAAACTACAACATATAAAAATGTAAGTTTTAATTTGTCTGCTACTTAATGCTATTGGAGGATATAATCAAAGGGTCTTTTATGTTTTCCTTAAAAATCTATTCAAATAAGTTATCCATGGATTCAATGCAATATTTGCCACCCTACTAGGGAAATTTGTGATGATATCTTCTAAATTGAGAACAACTACAACATCTAAAAATGTAAGTTTTAATTTGTCTGCTACTTAATGCTATTGGAGGATATAATCGAAGGGTCGTACTCTAACATGTGTGTCCAAGGCATAATTTTGGTTTGAAAAGAGTAATGAAAAATTAAGGCCAATAAATTTTTGATTTTTATATAGGATATAAGGATAATAAATTTTATAGTAAGTCAATGTATATAGAGATATCTTTTATTTTATGTTTTTCTTAAAAATATATTCAAATAAGTTATGCATGGACTGAATGCAATATTTTCCACCTTACTAGTGAAAGCTATGATGATATCATCTAAATTGAGAATAACTACAACATATAAAAATGTCAGTTTTAATTTGTCTGCTACCTCATGCTATTGGAGGATATAATCGAAGGGTCGTACTTTGACATGTGTGTCCGAGGCATAATTTTGGTTTTAAAAGAGTAATGAAAAATTCAAGCCACTAAAATGTCTGATTTTTATATAGAATATCCTTATAAACTATCAAATTGGAAACTGATATATTATTACGATAGATCCATCTTAGCCATAGGGTTTTCAAAAAACAAGGCAAATCGGAAAGTCTATATAGGATAACTAAAAATTCAGGGGAAATATGCTTTGAGGCTACTACTGAAAAGTTATGTTCAATTATTGAAAAAAAAAAAGGGCAATATTCCTCCATGCTTGAATACCCACTCCAATTTTTTTTTGTTCTTCCCTTTAGATATACATATGTGAGAATGTACTATGGAAAACTTAAACCCTAGCATGCATCCTCTCTTCCTATCTCTTTAACACATATGGTTGAAATGAACATTGTGTGGACATAACTTTGGTGAGACCATCCCATCCCATAGATTACAATTTCCTCTCGCTCTATTTTTTTATGGGGATGATGGAAATAATCATCAAATTAAGCCATAAAAGAATTTGCAGAAATATTCCTACCTCAATTTCCATGCAAATTTTCATTTTAGCGGCACACAATCTTTGATATGGAGGGATATCGACTTCCACTCAGTTAACCTCGTTGCCAAACTTAGAGGGTATAAATGAGTCCTTCCATAAATGAAAGGATTTCCAGAAACACACTAATCAATATTGTTGTAAATATTTATAGACGGTGAAATTATTCAAGGAATATGAAGTGGTGTATATACTTTGATGTTTCAAATGTATTTAATGGCCCTTATGATAAAAAACTGATCCAATTTCTCACGAATGGAAACTATCGATATTAATGTCTACTTTCTTGATTGCATCCACAAAGTTGTGATAATCTAAAGATCTGTGATAAAGGGCCATAAGGAAGAAATTATTATTATTCTATTTCATATCATAATAAACACTATGTTAATGCAAATATGAAAATAATCAAAGAATATTGCATGAGCTTATGGAAAATAACAATGAATCGTTTACAGTAAGAATATGAATTCCATTATCCTTAATTCTTGAAGTATATTTTCCTTTGAGGAATCAAGAGATGTGGTTGTAGCAGGATAGGGAAGGACAAATGTTGGATGGCCTTATGAGACACTGGCTTTGGCCAAGTATTTTCCAAGATATTTGGTGCCTCCAGGTATCAAAGTTCTACTAATCATGAAAATTTTATTCATGAACCAAGTGATAATGAAGAAGAGATGAGGTATGGATAAGAAATTGTGGTGTATTTTGTGCCTCTAAGTATCAAAGTTCTAATAATCATGAAATTTTTATTCATGAACCAAGTGACAATGAAAAAGAGATGAGGGTTGGATAAGAAATTGTGGTGTGGAGGTCGAGAAGAAAATGAAAGAGAGCATGCTTGTATTCTCAATGTTTTGTTGCTTCTCTCTTTGTTGTAACAATCTCAAAACTCTGTTTTTAAACTTGTTTAGTCTCGCCGCACGAACTCGCTCCCCTGACACAGAAGGGACATTGTAGAGAAAATGTTGATGTAGAAGGAAATTTGAGCAAATGTTGACCCCAATGAACACCTACTTCCTAGATTTTTGTGTTCGTGGGTTGTCAATTACTTCTTAAAGGAGCAGTTGCACAAGTTGTTATTGTTGTACATTTTCATACACCTGTGTAGTATCATGCTTTTTCAAATGTTGTTGCATTGGAAGGTCTCAAGATTTCGTTTAAAACTTGGGAAGATTATAGCTTCCACGTTAATAATATGTAGGAGATGAATTTTTATCAAAAAGAAAACATATATGTATTAAATTTTATCAATTTGTTTAATTAGGTTACAGGACCCAAGTATGATCCCCATGAAAAATTTTGTGTTCTCATTGTGAGAAAAAAAATTTCATGGGTGATATGGGACAAATTTGAGGAACTCTAAAATAAGCATACAAATTTTTAATCAAAAATATTTTCTACTTTCTTCTTGCGATTTTTTTTTTAAATTTAAATAATAGATTTAAAAAAAATAATCAAAATAAAATTTTGTTTAAAAAATAATAACATTGTAGACGAATTTGTTTAATTTTTAACTAATTTGCTTAGAGAAAAATAAAATTTTGTTTAAAAAATAATAACATTGAAAAAAAATTTGTTTAATTTTTAACTAATTTGTTTGGAGAAAATTAAATATATATATATATATATTCTCATCTAAACTCACACAAGATTCATAATATAATACTTTTTACTTTTATTTTTGGGTTTAATGTTATCAACAAATTTTTATAATTTTATTTAAAATTCATGTTAATTATATATCAAATTGATATATAGATATTTTTCTATATGTGTGTGTGAGAATTAATAGGTTATTTTAAGTATTGTGGTTTAATTTTTTTATTATTATAGTAATGAATTATTTTATATTTACTAGTAGTGAGTGATGATTATTTCATTAATAATTTGATAATTAATTTTTTAAAACTTAATTTTTTAGTATTAACAAATGTAAAATTGTTATAACATCAATTTTTTTTTTTATAAATATAAAAAAATCTACTAAGATGTAACAACCATTTATATGAGTACACTCATATTAATTTGTCTGTGAATATGAAAAATTGAAACAAAGTATTGCAGAAACGACAATAATAAACCTGGCACCACTCAGAAGGGCAACTTGGTTCCTCCCCCCATGTTCTTCAATTTTCACAATTTAAACTCCAACGTAGAATTTCCCGGCCATAACTTTCTTTTTGTGTTGTTTCCGTTGAAATGAAGGTTCAAACCTCCAAAGCTAATAATATTTATTTAGGCTGTATTAAATGTTGAATATTAATTTAATTCGGCTGTATTGTATTAAATTTTACCATTGTATTAAATGTTAGATGGGTGAATCCATTGTCTATTCAAATCTAAAAATTTATTACCTATTTATATCTGACGATCTATATACCACACATTACCCTCAATGCCACATAACCGGCTGACAATGTTACCTGCGAAATTTGCTTTAGTTACAAATTTTGCCATGTTATGTTTCTTGCTTCTACGTCAACGATATTTTGCTTTCTATAATTTTGTTCCCCACATCCCTGGACGCAATTTATGCCCATGTGGTGCCAACTTGGCAAGTTGCAAGGAGTTTTTATGTTTTTATTTCTTTCTAACTGCAGCAAAGTGATTCAAACACTAGAATAAGATGGAGTGAATCATACGGTGCATAACGCTGGCCTACCCCTTGCAAGTTGGGATTATTATATGTAATTCTATATTATTTCTTGAAGTCATTGTATCTTTCAAATTGGAACAAGTTGCACAATCAATTGTATTTCGTTCTACATGCACCAAAGTGATTCAAACCCCCATAAGGCTTACCAACCTCTGGCAACTTGGAATTATTATACGTATTCATATACTATTTTCGGAAGTCACCATATCTTTCAGATTGAAAAAACTAAGTTGAACAATCTGCGGTTCTGGAGGGATAAGTTTGAGTGACCCAATGTCTATCCCTTGCAATTGGAATGACTGCGTCATCATTATGATTGGGATTGCTTTATTCTCTTTCTCATCTTGCAAGTTGGGATTGCTTCTTTATGATAAACTTCTCGATTGTAAAGTCAATAGTCACCCGCTGAGCACTTAGGCTAAGGAACTGTAACCAAATCTCTTATGGCAAGGAAGTACAACCAAATCCTTTTTCATATAATAGTGACGAGTCACCAGCTTACCACTTAGGTTAAGACGATGTAACCAAATATATGGTTATTTTAAATAAAAAAATATTGCTTTGAGCAGTTCTCACTCAATATATGCCTATATGCCTGGGATTTGAAACAAGGGACTTGTAGAACCAAACCTCCACACATAACTAGTCGATCACAACCTCCAAACTAACCAAATCTCTTATAGAAAATAAGTACAACTATATCCTTGTTCACAAAATTACAATGTGCATTGTACTATTCAGACTGATCAGATCATAGCTCATAATGAAAGACAAGTTTGGAGTGAAATTCGAAATCCACACAGCCAAGCATGCCGGAATATGTTATCATTCGTTAAAACATTTACCTGATACTAGCTCTTAATGAAACCATAGTGGTTATTCGTTGAAACATTGACGTGATACTAGCTCTTAATGACACCGTAGTGGCTTTTGTGAGTATGATAATAATTAAAAAAAAAAGTTGTAAAAATAATTACAATTACCTAATTAACTTTTTTCGTTGTTTTAAGAAGTTGTCACATGATCTTTTGTTTTGGTTACTCTATGAGTGTTTCTTTAAGAAATGTCGAGATGAAAATAAAATTCTTGCCTTTCCTACTGATGTTTGTTTGACAAATGGTCACCGTTTTTCCACATTAAATTTCTATGTATTATTTATTGCAATAATTCTTGAATGCTTGTACAAAATTTGAATACCAACTAGTTGTATCATAGCACTGTTAAGGAAGAAAAATATTTTTTTTTGTGGGCACAAGAGAGGAGCTATCAAGTAGAAGGGAAGACGTAGACCAAGAGACAGAAATTCAAGAGTAGCGATTGTGCATGTAGAGCACAATATTGGACAAGTGGAAGTTGACCACAAAGAATAGGGCTTGGTTCAAGGCGTATGAGTGTGGCATGCCCAGTTGAGGTTTGGTCCTACAAATCAATATGCCAAGGCGTGCATAGGATAAATGAGACAAAACCCTAGTTGATGGTTGGTCTAGAAGGAGGCGAAGGCGACTGTCATTGGGAAATATTTAGTCTAGAATTGTGACCGCAAGCCACACTGCAACGAGACAAGTAGAGACACCATTGGTTAGTTGATCATCCAATCAAGTCAGGGGGAGTCCATAAAACAGAAGAAATCATCGCAAAATGTGTGAGAGTGAGTAACAGTGAAAGTTAGTAACATAGGGTAGGGTAAAGTAGTTCAATAAATCTAGCGTCTAGCATCATACAAGTATGCACAGATTGGTGAAATATTATATATATATATATATATATATATATATATATATATATATATTTAAATTGTTTGAATTTAATTAAAAGGAATTTCTTTTACAACCTAGTTGGTAGAAGAGATATATGTGTTTTATAAATTAAGAAACTAAGTCTAAAATAAGATTTTATGAGGTTTGAAATAAGAGTTTAACAAATAAGACTTTGAGAAACGAGGTTTCTACGGCTTTGAGAAATGAGGTTTCTAAATTGATTACTAGAAAGCAAAAGTTGCAAAAGTACGTGTTTTTCTAAATTAACATGTTCTTCAATTCCAGTGGATTGTATAGGCGTAGAGAATAATGGGGAAGGTGAGGAATTCTAAATTCAAACTTGAAAATTTTAATGGTTCCATAATTTCGAATTATGTAAATTAAAAATGAGATACTTGTTAGTATACCAGGGTTGTAGAAGCCATTAGGGGGAAGGATGAAAAAACCTACAATGATGAATGATGAAGATTGCAAGGAGCTAAATGTGAGAGCCCTCACTAAATTCTGATTATGTCTAGACAATGGTGTATTGTTTAACATCAATGAAGAAATAACAAGAGTAGAATTGTAAACCAAGTTGCAAGACTTTTATTTGATGAAGTCCTTGATGAATTTAATTTACTTAAAGAGGAAACTATACAATATGAAAATCAAAGAAGATACAAAAATTTCAAATCACTTGAATGTTATAATATCACCATTAACCATGGTAAATTATAATATCAATGAAGAGGTGTGGAGGAGTCATCCATGTCATTATTCAAATTTACAAAAAAAAATGTTGTGAAGCATATGTTGTTACTCTTATGAATCAATCTTCTAAATTAGACCCTAGATTGCAAAAATATATCTTTGTTGGCTATGATGATGTTGCTAAGGAATGCAGATTTTGAGATCCTCCTTCCCACAAAATCACCATCAACAGAGATGTAATATTTTATAAATCTCCTCTCATTAAGTCAAACGATGTTGAAACGAGGGGACAAGTATTGTTAAATGAACAAATTCAGCTGGATACTCAACGAAGTGAGAAAAAAGGAAACAGGAAGATGATTATATTAATAAATAGGCCATAGATGCTATAGATATAGGGGAAAATTTGGAAATTACACTACTAGCACTGAGAGGATATCAACAAGAGTGAAACCCTACTAAAAGGGATATTGATTTTACCAAGATGCCTTAGAGAAGAGTAGAAATTGGGACCTAGTAGAACTTCCTAAAGATATAAATGTTATTGGATGTAAAACGGTTTACAAATTGAAGAAAGGGGTTGATAGAAGTCTTGAAAAAATTCAGCTGGATACTCAAGATACTCAACCAAGTGAAAAAAAGGAAACAATAAGATGATTATATTAATAAATAGGCCATAGATGCTACAGAAATAGGGGAAAATGTGGAAATTCCACTACTAGCACTGAGAGGATATCAACAAGAGTGAAATCATACTAAAAGGGATATTGATTTTACCAATATGCCTTAAAGAAGAGTAGAAATGGGGACATAGTAGAACTTCTTAAAGATATAAAGGATATTGGATGTAAACGGTTTACAAATTGAAGAAAGGGGTTGATGGAAGTGTTGAAAGGTGTAAAGCCAAATTGTTCACAAAAGGTTTCTGTCAGATGGAAGGTATAGATTTCCATGCAATTTTTTCACCAATTACTAATCTTGTTTATGTTCTTAATATGTTCGAACTACATTCTTTTCTCGATTTAGAGTTTGAGAAATTAGATGTTAAAACAATTTTTTTACATGGAGACTTGGACAAGGAGATATGCATGGAACAACCAAAAGGTTTTGTGAAACATCACAAAATAAGCTTGGTTTTCAAGCTCAACAAATCAATGTATGGTCTGAAATAGTTATGTAGGAAATGGTAGAAGAAGTTTGATTCCTTCGTCATGAGCGAAAACTATACTTGAAGTGAGTATAACCATTAGTTGAACTTCAAATTTTTTAATAGTAAATTTAGTATCTTAGCATTATATGTTGATGATGTGATTTTTGCAAGCGAAAGTATGGATGAGATATATAGTTTTATGGGTCATATGGATAGGAATTTTGATATGAGGGATCTAGGAAGAGTAAAGCAAATCTTAGGTATTAAATTACACAAAGACACATAAAATTGTCAGCTTATGTTTACACAACAGAAATATCTTGTGAAATTACTTGTAAATTTTTGGATGAATAATGTCAAACCTATTAATATCTGTTTGGTATCCCATTTTAAGATTTTTTTAGGTTTATGACCTAATAGTCATGGTAAAAAGGATTATTTGCCTTGTGTACCTTCTCCCAATGCAATACGAAGTCTAATGTATGTGATGGTGTGTACTAGACCATGTATTCCAGATGCAACAAATGTTGTCAGTATATAAAATGACAAATTCAGGAAGAGAACGTTGGAATGTAGTGAAATGGGTGCTTCGATATTTGTGAGATACAATTTATTGGTGCATCATCTTTAATGGTTGTAATAATGATGTATACAACTATGTCAATTCCTATTTTTCTAACGATTTGGACAAGATGATGTCTACTTCAAGTTATGTCTTAATTGTTATAGGGAAACATAATAGTTGGATGTAAAAGCTACAAGAAACAATTTCTTTATCCACCACAAATGCAAACTATAATTTTGTCCCAAATGATTTCAAAGAAGAAATTTGGTTGAAAGGTCTTCTAGGTGAATTTTAAAGAATGCATAACATCGTAATTGTACTATGCAATAGTCAGAGTGAGATATATTTTTCTACAAATCGAGCTTATACTTCATACTACATTGGCATAAGGTACGTGAGATATTAGAGATCTAATTGAAGTATATTACAACCATTAAAGGTGATTCAAGAATTAGTTGCATCTCATAGATTCAAAAGCACCATTTCACTACATTTCAGTATGCTTAGTGTTACTATGATAAGATGGATTACTATGATAATCTTATCATAGTGATGTTTAATGTCATTATGGTATAAGGCAATTAAATTTGAATAATTAACCATGATTTCACCTAGTCTTAATCTAACTCTATAATTTTATAGTTGGTTTTCCTTAGTATATAGATGACTTTAAATTGCTCTCAAACTTTCAAAAAAGCTTTGATTTTTTCAAAAATATTCATCCTTTTTTTTGGCTAAAGGAGGTTCAATTCATTAGAAACAGAAAAAACATACAATTTGGTTTGCTTTAGTCTATGACTAGGGAAAATAGAGCAATAACAGAACCAAATCTTTTTGAGCATCCAAAAATTGATATTTTTTCGGGAAATAAAAATTACAACATAGAAAGAGACCCTAAGGCCTATTGGGACTAGCATACCTCAGATACTAGAAACAATAAAATAAAAGGAACTAGAAGTAGAGTAAACAAATTGCATCAACGTGCTTTAGGAGAATCTAATTCTCTGATAGAAATGGGATATTTTATGCTTGTTGGTGGGAAACCTAGATCTAAAGGGAGGCCTAGGTGCACTTCAATCCTTTGTAGAGGTCAATGTAGTCTTTGGCACATATTTTGTAGCTAATATAAAATCATTAATATTTCATCTCAAACTTCATTATTTTCCCTAACGTACTCTCCCAAGAAGCATTTTGATGTGTTAGTAGATATCAATGGTGTACATTTAATAATTGAGTCTTCCCTTTGACATTCGAGATCCATTTTGTGAAGTTATATTCAATATCAATATTATATAAACATTCCATTAGGAGACGTTTGACATTTAAAAGAGGCCTCCTAAAGAAAATAATAAAACAATAGTAAAAATAATTAAACAAGAATTCTGATTTTTTAAAAGAAAAGAAAAAAAACTATATTCTTTTATTGTATTTTTGACTTATATCCTTGTATGTTTACTCAAATTCGAGGTGTTTACACTTTTTAGATGTGGAATTATATTTTGCATCCAAAAATTACCACCTATGCATACTTTTGAGTAGATTCACATTAATAAAAAATCAAAATACATGAAAAAATGTGTTAGAAATATGTTTTTTTGTGTATTTTGATTTTTTTTCATTATGAATAAACCCAAAAGTATGCAGATTGAATACTTGTTGGAGATGAAATCTAATTATGAATACAACGAGTGTAGACACTTGAAATTTGAGTAAACCTACAAGGAGATAAGTCAAAAAAGTGATTAAAAAGAGTAATTTTATTTTTTTCCTCCAAAATATTCTCCCCTAGAGATGAAATCATCATATTGAATCTTATTGGTCCTCTTAAACTTGATTTTTTTATTACATTTTTCATTTTCGCAACTATTTTTTACCTCAAATTTTCCCTAATGTCACCCCATTATTATGTTTTTCTCTACTTCAGCAATTTCTTCCCAAATTTGAGGTGGGTTGTTATCCTTGTATCTCCTTATCAAGGTGTGCACTCTATATTGAGCTCAAGAGTTCATATCACAATAATAATCCATACCCCAGCAAGATCTAGATCATTTTTGAGGCATTTTTTATCGCCTTAAAATTCCAAGGTCAAATCTTAGTCAAGGTTAGGTGAAGCCAAGATGGAAACAATAGTTGAGGAAGCTAGGAAAAGGGTATTTAAAGCATAGGGAATGAAAATTTTACAGGGGTGTGTAGGAAAAAGAGAGGCTATTCTAAAAGTGAGATGAATAATAAGTGTTACACATGAATTTCATGACACCTCCTAAGCCAAGATCGAAAATAAAAAATGAAGCGATATGGGGAGAATAGATATTATTCATATATGAGAGATGCTAGTCAGAGAGGGATAACCAAAAGTTGAGTGGAAGAGAGAACTTGAAAAGGAGCCAAGTTCTAGGCCCTAATGGAACAAACTAAGAGAGTGATAGGAAAGCTAAGGTGGATCTTGGATCCAAATAGAAATAACAAACTAAAAGAGAGAGACCTCGCTAGCTAGATTATTTATAGCCAAATTTTGTGCTTCCCCACAATAAATTTCCAACACCAAAGTCTGCAACCATGAATATCAGAGATAGATTGTTGTATATCAAGGTTGCAGACTCTCAACCTCCCCGAATGACAAATTCACATGATGCACCAAGCATGAATTGATAACTAGGGCCTTGTATTAAACTTTCCACTTTCAAATCCATGCTTCAAGATGAATTCAAAGACCTAGACAACTAAAACTCAATGGTGCATTATCTCGAGGTGCACATAGATTGGAATCCTCTACCACCTCATGCACGTTCTCCTATGTTGATGACATTGGGGGACGGTTGGCTATGTATCCCTAATTTATTCCCAGTAGGGAAGTGGTCATGGCCCACCCTGCCTATCCCTTCCTTTACACTTGATATGAGTTAGGAAAATATACATTATTAAATTATCAAGAGAATATCCTTTATTAAAGTAAGAGATTAGCATCAAGGAGTCTCCAACCATCTTCAACCTTGATGTTTTAAGTGATAGAGCTTGGAGAAGGCTATAATATAATTTTTTCACCTTTTATTACTTGTTTGTGATCTAAGTTTGTTCCCAATAACAAAACACTTATTTTTTCCCTCCCAGATAATAGATAGACCCCACTGTTATCACCCCATAAATATTATGATTGACAATTATTCTTTTAGTATTAAAATTAAAATTATTAACTTTAAAATTAAATTTTAATTCAAATTTTAGTAATAAAATATATTCGTTAATGAAAATGAAATGGGAAAAATAACATGAAAAACATCCATGTTGCATTGATTTATATTTGAAAATATCTAGTGGTAATCATTCAAAAATTAATGATTTTTGTTATTGTTTAAATTTGAAGAGCTAATTTCATCTTAATCTAAAGGATATACCCCCTGATGGGGGTGTTATGAAGGAGGGATTGAGGTTTTGGGTAATGTTCCGACCATCCTTAAAATAGTAATTATGGATTGATGAGGAAAGGATGCAACTGGTGTCTCACATGCATGAGCATGTAGACCTCCAGTTGGATAAGGTACTATGTAATGGCGAGGATGGGTGGCGAATTTTTTTATGAAGGTTAGTTTTGGGGAGAGGTGAGTCCCTCAATACCATGGACTATTATGAATTCAACTTCTAGTTGGAGTGAGTTTTTGGTGCAATGGGATGTGATGGTATGTCCTGGAAGAAAAGGAATTCATCGATCTTCTCCAATTTGGAGGCCGATAGAGAGGGTTATTTTCTTGGCAAGGTTTTCCTAGAATGCATTGGCTATAAATTGGAGGTACTTGCTAACATAATAAATAGGTAAGCTCTATGTGCTCTTTCTGGTCTCATATCTGTTATATTTTAATATTTTGTCTAGTCTTTCTGAGAGTGTTTATCTTCTAGGTTTAGTGCCTCAGTCGTTGGGTGGTGTTTGTGTCCTAGGGGTTGGGGAAATTGTTGGGTTTATTAAAGTGGTTTGGCATCGGACGTTGGGTTAGTCTCTTCTCTTGGGAGTGGGTATTTGGAATTTTTTGTGAAGGGTGGCCTGGGTGGTTTTAATTGTGGGTCTTTCCAAGCGAAGCAGGCAGGGTTTTCTTACTTGTATGTGGGGTTTAGGATGCAGAATGTTATTGGTTATAGGGTGGAATATTATGTGCTCAATAGTTAAGGGGTTCAATTCTATGGCAAAAAAAGTGTTTTCCTTTGCCCTCTCTAACAGGTCTTCATCAAAATCTAGGTTATTTTTCTAGTTATTCTGCAACGATATTAATTTTTGGTATGGTATTTTTGCTGAGGAAGGGTCAAGCCAGTCTTTGTGTCTGTTTGCATAGGTAACCCCTCTAGACAAATTTAGGAAACTTCCAATTACTCTATGATGCCACCAAGGCAAAGGGGGAGGAGCAAGAGGGAAGTAGGTGACAGATCCCAACCTGGGAAGTGTGGGGAAAAACACTTTTCCCATCACTCTATAGTGACTTATTTTAATGATATCAAAACTAAGAATTGTTAAGAGATGTACGAGCTTGATATAAAGGTTGGGGAAGAGAGATAATCCATATCAAACATAGAATTATTGGAATATTTGTAAGATTTGGTGTCAAACCCTGGGCACACAAGGGGAAGGCGCAAGCAGGATCTAATTCAATAACGGTCCATTGAAAAATTAATACAATACTAGGTTTTGTTTTGACACATAAGCAGGTAGAAATGTATAATATTTTCACCTTTTTAGAGGGGTTGAAGAGAATGTTAGGGATCCTCAAGTTTTGAGTGTATAAAATTGACGCTCAACTTATGAATGTAGAGAGTCACATATCATGTGACTCAAATGGGGTGAGAATTTGGATCCCCCTGGCTCTAGTGCAAGGATTCCGACCAATATTTTCTCCTTAGAAAATGAGTAGTGAGAATGGGCAATGGGTGGAAAATTCTAGGTCTCTCTTGAATTTTCTTATTTTTTCTTTGAAATCCCCTTTTGAAGTCTACTTATTTATAGATTACAACAATATATTTGGATCGTGGCCATGTTTTCCTGAGGTTTTCTTATAGTTTCCAGTTTTAACCGTGGAGGTTTTCTTTTATTTCTATGCCTATATGTGTATGGTGATATGTGAATGCTATGATTTTTTTGGATGAAGGGAAAGTTGTTTGGCCAGTGTTGGCAGTCTCTACTCTTGCTGGTCAATGGTTCCATTTTCCTTTAGTTTGGTGGCTCTCCAATCAAATTTTTTTTCTCGCTTCTATCTATGTTCTTAGGGGAATACTAGGGTAGGAATGTGTTTCAAATGCCCATATGTAACTTTTCGTCTTGTTTTAGGTTGTATCTTGTATTTGGCAGTTCCCACACTTGTTATCGTAGTAATGTATATGTTTTTAGTCTTGACAATTTCTGCAGATCTTCATGGAATCATAGGTCAAGCTTGTTTTATGGTTTCTCCCTTGGACATCATTTTTCTTTGATGGAATCTATTTTTTTTAAGTAATATGAAGTATTTTAACTAAAATAAAATATCATTGAAATATATACTTTTTATTTAACATTTTTGTGATTGAAAGTTTAAAAATAATAATATTTTAATGAATAAGAAAAATATATATAAATTTTATAAATTATTGAATAAATAAGTTATAATTTAAATATGAAATAATAGATATCGTATTTTTTATTTTTATTATGAATTTAATTTTTATCATAAATAAAAAATAAAAAACATAAACATCAATTTATGATTTTTTGAATTTTGATATTTTAAAGTGTTAAAAATAACAATGTAATAATTAAAACTAATAATAAGAGTTAATTATTTTTTAGGACACCTATATATGATATATATGAGAAGATTTGTTTTATATATGCATATCATAAGTGAGAATTATGATTTATATCCATATGTCAATTATATGACAACAATGCTTGATTTTGGAAGACATGTCTATTGTAGATCTTATTAGAAAAGAGGAAAATGTCCTAAAATATTAATGTTTTTTTTAAAGGGGTTATTTTTATTCAAATAATATAAAAACATTGAAGAGAACTTGTTTTCATTTTAGGGTTTGGGGAACAAGATAATTTACATGATTGCACCCATTTCTTATTATTTAGGTTAATATGTCTTTAATTTCAAGAATTTTAAGATCAATACAAACAAAAAAGTGAATTAAATTTCTCAAAAACATCACCAAGCATATGTCTTTTATTAAGTACATTGATTTCTCACTTTGTTTACAAACCATGGGAAAATTGTTCAATAGAGAGAATGTTAGAGCATATTTTATGATAAATATATATAGCAATAACATAAATTATGTTACCTTCTCCATATCTTAGATAATAAACACACTTACAATAAAGGTTTTGCTCAAAATATTAATTTTGTAAATGATGCATCTCATTTTCTTGGGCTTGGAATGAAGCATAAGGAAAGAGATCTATGGAGCATTATCAAATATTTGGCACTTAAAGTATTTTCACAATAATGACAATGTTTCTAAGAACAAGGTGTTTTATAAATAAAGATACATAACGTTGGCAATATGATTAAAAGAATAATTAAGGTTGTAACAATTAAATGAATAAAACCACAATTCTCATTATTGTAATTCCAATTTTAGGTTTCTCATAGTGACATGGGTTATTTTATGTAGGCATATATATATATATATATATATATATATATATATATATATATATATATATATATATATATATATATATATTAGTGTTCATATTAATGGGATTTTTTTATCATAAATAAAATTGCTAGCATAATTTTGTGTGAAAACATATATACACTATATTTATTTAAGAGCCTGAAAAAACCTTAACAAGATAAGTGAATTGTTGAGATATTTATATTCAAAAATTAATTGTGTGTTTTTTTATTTAAAGTATTCATTGCATTAACAGAGATGTTGTAAACAATATAATAAGTGGTTTGAGGTCAACTTACGTTAACAAATAATAATAAAATATTAGATATCGATGATATAACCATGTTTTTTTTTTCATTATTTGATGTTTTTTTCCATAGTTGATATAACCATGTCATATTCGACATTATATATGCTCTTAGAAAGATAAAACATGTGATCGTGAAGAAAGAGTATGACCTCATGTACTTGGGTTTACTCAATGTCAATAATTTTCTCTTCAAAAATATTATTGTATCAAACATTTGTAGTGAATCTTACTAATAGTTTTTAATGCCATTGTAATTTACACCTATAATCTAGAACTAATTGTTTTTTATTTTTTTCAAAGCAAAGAGAAGAGGAATAGAGGGAATGGAATTAACATTTATAGTGGTTTTTGGATTTGAACACATTAAGTATAGTCATTAGATGTCGTATCTGTTAGCCATCTATAATTTTGACATATTCAAATATGGCTAAATGGGTCTTTAGCCTTTAAGAAACAAATTTCATGCAAAATATATGACTTATTGAAGCCTCTCTCTGTTCCTTATCCTCAATAAATCCATTCCATTCATAATCTTCATTCAAAATTCCTCAAGAAGCCTTGTTGTCATAAAAGAAATTGTTTTCAGCCATTTTTTCCATCTTTTCACCTTCATAATTTCCTCCAAAATCCCTCCATTTTTCACTCATTTTCATTTATCCTAAACATTCATCTTATTCCCCTAAAAATTCCCTTTTATCCCTCATTTACCCTCATTTTCCCATAAAAACCATTTAAATCATAAAAAATCCCTTTTCATCCTCCTTCATCACCCAATCCTAACCGTTGATCCTGTTTTAGATCGACCGCTTCATCACATTTTCACCATCCCCCTAACCCCTCTTCCACCATTTTTAATCTCCGATCTCTGCGATTTAATCTAGACCGTCCATCTCCCGATCTGACAGCTTCTATTCATCCCTTCTGCTACTCTTATAGACCCCTTTTCCCATGTAAAAAACCCCTCTTCCTAAGTAAAAAAATTTCCGCCCTTTATATAAAGGTGGGACCCCCATCTCTTATCCTTTTTCCCCATGGGTAATACCCGACCGTTGATCTTCCCCATGCAAAAGCTCGCGCTAATCCCCTTCCCTTATCATTTTCTGCCCCCGCGCCCCATGCAAAAATCCATTTTCCTTTGTATTTCCCTTCTGTATCTGTCAAACCTTGCATTAAATTTGGGTTGTTGATCTTTCCCGATCAACGATCCTTGCACCATCTCCCACTCTCACCATTTAACCCCGCCTGAAGAACCTTTCCACTTCATGACAAAAGAGCCCACGTTAGCTCGACCCCACCATATATTTCCTCTACACATCTTTTCTATTTTTCACGTCCACTTACAACCATAGATCTGCCCACCCCCAGATCGGACGGTATAAAACAATTTTTGCGTTCCTTTCACAAATAAAATTGATCGCCCGTTTTTAACGTGAAATGGGTGGTTTTCCAAAGGACACGTGTCAGCCATTAACCTATGTCACATTCATTTGGTATAAAACTGCTTACCACCCAGACCCTATGTGAAAACCACTCTGGTTTTCTGCAAAACCACCATCCTCCATTTCCGTACCAAATTCAAAATTACGTCATTTTCTCCCGTTTCCGCCTATAGAATCCATTTTCCCCTGCTCATCCTACGCCTCTGTAATCGCTCCAACACCTTGCCAAGCCTCTAAAAAGTAGTCTTAGCCAAAACGCAGGATTTATTAACATTTTTTGTTTGTTGTGGGTTATAATGATGGATTATTGTGCGGGCCCTCCCATAGTCAAGTTACAGTGGTAAAAAACCCAGGTGACACCCGTATGCAAGCAAAATCAAAGGAACAGATGAAGATTAAAGGTCTTAATTGATGATTAAAAGGTTAAAGCAATCAGTTAGAGGATAAATATAGCGTGATGAGTTAAAAGGGCCAAAAGAAAATCGGGCCTAAAATAAATTTTAATTCATGAAAATCAAAGGCCAAAAGATAAAAGCCAAAGGATTAAGAAATAAAAAAGTGTTTTAAAAGAAGCAGAGAAAGGAGACTGAATGGATTAATTATTGATTAAGGTTGTTAAAATAGAAATTTGCCTTTCAAGAAGTAGTGATTAAAGACAGATGAATCAAAGGTTTGGAGAAGTCCGAAAGTGGAAAAATTCAGCAAAAGATGATTATAAAGGATTAAGGCAAAATCAAAGCCTTAAAACAGAGGATTAAAGCCTAATCAAGGTTTTAAGGGATAAAGGATAAAATAAATAAATCATTCATAAAGCAGTAAAACAGAATATCAAAGGAAAAAGGCAGAATCGGGCCTAAAGAGCAATTTTATAATTAAATCAAGAAGAATTAGGCCTAAATATAGCCTCGGATACATCAAAGGAGAAGTTATTCCCTTAATATATCACACTAACACCTTTGGCCTACTTTCTGTCCCAAAGGGAAAATTGGCAGTTATTACACTAAAGAAGATATTTTAAAACTGTCAGGACAGTTATTGTAAAGATAAGATAAAGCCTTAAAGTCAATATTTTCCACCTATCTTTATCTCAGAAATTAAGACAGAGTTATTAACAGAGAAGTAGTTGCACACATGTTCCTACCTTCGGCCTTGCATGGTTTTCAAGGCTAGGAACGTATTTACTCTATCATTAATAACATTTTCAACCCTAGAAAAGTTCCACCTCCTCATTTACAGTATAAATACTACAGTGGAACTCATTGTAAATGTTGGATTTTAATGGCTGGTGCTAGAATAATACATAGCCCTTTGAAGCTCTTGAAGAGAAATTGAAGTCTTACAACTCATGCTTGATCTGATTTGCTTGTTGATGGAGAAGGATTGCTTGCAGGATCCATAGGCTTGGTTGATGGTGAAGTTTTCTTTTTTTTTATGTTTTTCTATTTTTTCCATTATGTTTTCCATCTCGCTATGTTGCAGTAGGACAAATAATTTAGATTAAGAAATGTTTTCTAATGGCACCTTGAATCTGTTCGTCCTTCACTGCCTTAATGTTTTCTTCTGATAAGATACATTAGATAAATCATTCATTTCCTCTCTAACAAGTTCTTAGCTTTTCCATTTCTTGAATAAATTAGATCAGTTAGCATCAATTGTGATTTATGGTTAGCCCTACATATTGTTGCCACTGAAATTATCTGTTCTTGGAATCACATGTTTGTCTTGGTTAATTATCTATTTTTAGTCTGAAATCAAATGGATTAGGTTCTGCTTATGCCTTTGATTCTCTTGCTTTTATTATCAATTTTCTAACTCCCTCAGTTTACAAGTATATAAAGGATTCTGTTTCAGCCCTTTATTAGTTTGTTGTTCTAAATATTTATGTCCATTTCATAAAACCTTCATAACCTTAAAAGATCCACCAACCAAGTAAACTTTCCCTACAAATGATCTTAACACCATTGATGAACTTATCTGGACCTTTTTAGACTTCATTGCCCAATAACTTAACAATATTCCATGCTTTCTATCTAAAAATTTATCAAAGTATCATACCCAACCAAAAACAATCAAAATACCTTACACTTAACATCTAGCCTAAATCAACTTTTACAAGCATTAAGCTATATCCTTACAAACATATTGAGAGATCCCTCTCTGAGATAGTAGGGCTAGATCCTAGAACTCTAGAGCTTGGTTTGATGTTACCCTTGTCAATTTGTATCTCAATCAATCTAGCAAATTACAGGGAGCTAACATAGTGGCGATCACAGTGGGACAGAGTTCATAGTAGCCTGAAAAACTCTTATAGACTCATATACATCCCTATTTTGACTTAAAAACCAACCCATAGCCATAGGAGAAACTAATTACTTCATCATCCTAGCAAGATAATGACTTAGTTAGGGGATATTCATTAACCTTAAGGCTGCATAAAGAAACTAAAAACCCAAAAGTACTCCCTAGATTGTTTTTTATCAAGAATTTGGTGGTGTACCATTGTATACATATCTTCAAAATTTCAAAAAACATCCACCTCGCGACTCCACTAGCCTTCAGTAGGCCTTCCTCATCCCACTAGTCCCATAGGTTGTTCTAGGATTGTGTCAAATCAGTCCAAAGTAGTTTTTAAGGCCTAGTTATACCTTGTGTGAATAAAGAGATCTAGCTTCACGAAGGATCTATACCAGATCACACCCGGACCCAAATCCTCCTACCATAGTTGATAACCCATAAAAGATTTTGTGGAAAAATCCTAAAGCTAGAAACTCACCCACTGTTAGGACCATCCATAGAGCAAGTTCTGCACTATAACACCTTACAATTTCACAAGATCCTCAGTTTTATCTGCACCATACCAAGAACCTATTTAGGACCAAGTCACAAAGTAGGGTTGACCAAGCTGACTTTGAGCGCGTAGATTTGCAGCAAAGCCCCAGTAGAAAAGCTTCTCCTTCCACTCCACCTAATTTCCAGCTTCGGCATCACTTCAGCCCTTTTCATCTCAAATCGACTCAGAATCAGTCTTCTAGTCCAAGTACCTCAGCTACACCCATCCATATCACTAGTGTGTAAACCACCTCACTCCATCCTCTTCCACCTCTCACAAATCTTCCCTTTGTAAATCATACTTTTTTTCCTTTATCTCCCATCATGGAAACCTGGTATGCTCCACTGGCTCTACAACAACCACTATTACCTTTGTCAAATGACTATCAGTCCAAAATCCCTCACTTCGTAGGGACTAAATCCATTTCTGCTCAAAAACATGTAGATAGAATTAATGATTCTTTTGACTGTATGGAGATAGAAGAAGAAACCATAAAAATGAGGATTTTTGCTCAGAGCCTAGGGGGAGAACCCAAGAAATGGTTTAAAGACTTACCTCCTAAGAGAATTCAGGATCTCCCTACTCTATACCAAACCTTTGTGAACAAATGGGAAATCAACAAGAACCCCCTCCAAATTTTTTCCGAGTATAAAAATCTTAAGAGAAATCTGGGAGAATGTGTTCATGACTACTCCACTAGGTTTAACAGTGTTTACAACACTCTCCCACCTCACATGAAACCTCCCCAAGGCTTGGCCTTAGTAAAATATCCCGAAGGCTTTGATGCTGATATGGTCTATCAACTAAGGGAGAGAGATTACCAAACTCTAGAAGACATGGAAAAGGGGGTTGTAAGTGTAGAGGCCAATTTGATTGAGAAAAGGGCTAGGATGAGATCAGAAAAAAGGGTGACTTATAGAGATGACACAATGCCTGCACTCTCCTCTTCTGAAACCAAACTTGACTCCATAGTTAAGATAATGGAGAGGATGATGGAAAAATTTAGTTTGAATGAGAGAATACCTCCTAGGGAAAATCAAGCCAATCTTCAAAACAGAAATAAAAACCATAATTTTAAAAGAGACCCTCCTCAAATCATACAAAGAGAGAGTGACCAAAAAATCAAACCCCCTTTCCAAGACAACTACATAGATGAAGAACAAAGAGAGCCTGAGCAGTTGGAAGAAAACCATGTAAATGTCATAGGTTTGGATGATGAGGATAACACATTCCTTACTGAAGAAGAAGAAAGGATGTTTTCTTCAAAACAAAATGAGAAATCATATGAAGATTCTGAATACTATAGATTAGGATTTGAGAATGCCATAATGGAATTTCATAGGCAGTATAACCTTAGGAGCAAGAAGATTCAAGATGTTCTTAAAATAGATCAGTGAAACACTATTGTTAGAAAAACCTCTGAACCTATCCCTAAAAAGGCAACAGAAAACACAAATACTACGGCTAAGAAAACTGAACTAAACAAGAAAAATACTAGCCAGCCTAGTAATGATTCAAACTGCCCTAGTACTTCAAATAGTGGCCCTAAAAAAACCTTACAGTCCAAACCATCAAATCAGAATTAGCAAATTAAAAATATAGAAAAGTTCATGGCTAATAAAAATTATGTAAATGCAATAAAGACACCTACATCTTTTAGTTTTGAGGGGTATTTTTCCAAAATCAAAATCACTATACCCTTCACTGAATTGGTAACCCAAGAGGTATATAGATCCCAAATTTTCAAAGCGTTAAACATAGGCAAGGATATTGATACCTTAAACTTAGCTGATGATAAACCAGAACTGTTGTTTGGTCCTGAAGTAGAGGTAATATATCAAGAAGGAGCAGTCCCTCCTTTCTATGTTAGTCTAAACATACATGACAAAATTCTGCATAATGTTATGCTAGACTCCGGTGCCTGACACAATCTCATGCCAAAGGTTGTGATGGAGAGATTGGGCCTAGAAATCACAAATCCCTACAAAGAATTGTATTCTTTTGATTCCAGTAGGGTTAAGTGTATGGGCCTAATCAAGGATCTGTGTGTCAATATGGCACAAATCCCCACTAAGAGTCTATTCATGGATATATTTGTGGCTGACATCCCCCCAAAGTATGGCATTCTTTTATCTAGATCATGGGGGACCAAACTCCAGGGCAGCCTTCAAATGGACTTGACCTATGCCACCATCCCAGTCTTCAATAAAACAAGAATATTATACTGGGAATCCCACATGAAATACATGGTGAGGAAAATAGATAGGCCAAATAACACACCAGTTTATTCCATTCACTCAGACCTTGACTCCTTCATCTTGTACAATGAAAATGACATAAGTGAACAAGTGAATGATAATGAGAGAGCACTAAGTTCCCTAGAACAATAAAACTAGCTCTCTAATCAAGAAAATGACTCCCAAAACTCTAGCAGCCCCGAAGTATAGAACACTGACAAAACTGAAATTGACACCCTTTGGCATATGAGCTTTGATGGTTCTTATGGTAAGGTTGGATCAAGGGCTGGTGTTTGGATCCATAACACCAATGAAGGCCATTCCTATAGGTTAGATTTTCAATGCACCAATAATGTTGCAGAGTATGAGGCCCTCCTTATTGGTCTATACTTAAAAATCTCAAAGCCAAGAAAATATTGATCCAAGGAGATTCTGAAATAATCATAAGTCAAATTAAGGGATAATATTCAGCCAAGAACCCTAGGTTAAGGGAATACAGAAATGCTGCCCTAGACCTTCTCAAAACCTTTGAGAAATATGAGCTTACTTTCATCCCTAGGGCCCAAAACTACCTTGCCAATGAGCTTGCCTTTGTTGCCAGCAATTGCTCTTTACCCCATGAAAATAATCAATGTCTCATCAAAATAAAGAGCAGGCCTACTGTACCAGACAACTTGAACCATTGGCAAGTGTTTGACAATGATGACCAAATAGATGATTTTTTGCAATCCAAAAAATGACTTTTCAAGCACAAAACAGAGTTTGATATTTGAAAGAAATAAATCTGCTGAAAAAGAAACTCCCAAAACAGAGCTACCCTCTGATGATGATATAAACCACCTTCAAAACCCTTGTGTTGCAGAAGTATTTGAAAAATCATATCAAAGAGAATTTGAAATTATGCAGTACAAAGATGACACTTTGCCAAGAGGCCTTACACCACTAGAAGAGTTGTTTGATTTTAATGATGTAGCTAAAAAACCCAAGATGGAACCCATTGAAAAAAATATAGAAGAGTGTAACATTGGAGGGATGAAAGAGCCCAAAATAATCAAGCTTTCCAAAACTCTCCCATCTCACAGAAAGCATAAATACATTGAGCCTTTTAGAGAATTTAAATATGTGTTTTCTTGGGGGGATGAAGACTTGAAATCCTATGACACCAAAATCATCCAACATAAAATTCCTCTCAAAGAAAATCAAAAACCATTTAAACAAAAGTTGAGAAGAAAAACCCCCTCTTTTTACCCTCAGTTGAGAAAGAAATAAAAAATATGTACGATGCCGAGATAGTAGTCCCTATCCGATACTCAAAATGGGTGTCAAACCTTGTGTCAGTTAGGAAGAAGACCAGGGAAATTAGGCTTTGTATTGACTTTAGAAATTTGAACAAAGTCTCCTTGAAAGACAATTACCCCTTACCTAATATGGATCACATACTCCAAAAGGTAATTGGTTCACAAATAATCTCATTACTAGATGGCTTCTCAGGTTATAGCCAAGTTCTAGTCTTTCCAAGTGACCAACTTAAAACTGCTTTCACTACACCTTGGGGTACGTTCAAGTATGTTAAAATTCCATTCAGTTTAATGAATGCAGGGGCTACTTTCCAAAGGGAAATGGACACAGATTTTTCAGAAGGCATAGGTTACTTCATAGTCATATACCTTGATGACACCACTGTCTACTCTAAGACTGATGAGGAGCACTTAGTCCACTTGAGAAAAGTTTTTGAGAAATGTAGGAAATATGGCTTATCTTTGAATCCAAAAAAGACACTTTTTGGTCTCCAAGAAGGAAAAATTCTTGGCCACATAATTTCTAAAGAGGGAATCAAAGTAGACCCTAAAAGGATCGATGGCATACTGAAAATCAACCATCCTAGGAACATTAAAGACTTGCAACATTTCATTGGAAAGATTAACTTCCTAAGAGGATTCATCCCTAATCTTGATGAGCTCCTAAGAAATATCACGAATATGTTAAAAAAGGAGGTAGGAGTGAAGTGGAATATGGAAGAAAAACAATCTTTTGAGATGGTAAAACAAGCACTCACACAAACACCAGTCTTAATCAGCCCTGACTTCCCCAAGGACTTTTACATTTTCTCCTTTACCTCTGAACATACTGTGGCAGTAGTATTGTTGCAAAATAACATTAAGGGGCAAGAGCAGCCCATAGCTTTCTTTAGCATAGCCTTAAGGGATGCCCCTCTAAAGTATGACATTATGGAGAAACAAGCCTTTTCCTTAATCAAAGCTTTGAAGGATTTTAGAGTTTATATTTTGCATTCACATATCATAGCCTTAGTCCCAAACACGATTGTCAAAGATATACCTAATCAGGACCCTGATGGTAAAAGAGGCAAGTGGATTGCTACCATTTTAGAATATGACTTAGAGATCAGGCCCACCAAACTCATCAAAGGGAAGGGATTAGAAAAACTCATGGTTGAGTCAAACTTCCAAGTTTTAGATATAAACATGGTTGATATTTTGGAAGAGATATAAGAATGCAGAGCACCATTCATTGAAGAAATATTCATGAACTCTCCTTGAGATGCTGACATCATATATGTGTTTCTTTATCTAAATGCTCCTCCTTCTTTGTCAAAAATAAAAGCTAGATTTGTCAAAAAGAAGGCTTTAAATTATTGTATATTAGATGGAGTTTTGTATTGGAAAAATTATGTTGGAATATTGCTTAAATGTTTACTTGAGGTTGATGCAGAAAAAATCATGCATGAGCTACATAAGGGAGAATGTGGAGGACATCTTAACTGGAAGACCACAGCAAACAAGATCCTCAGCTCTGGATACTATTGGCCCACCCTCTTCCCAGACACCCATAAGTTATTCATGTCCTGCCACAAGTGCCAAATCTTTGATGGCAGGAGAAAACTCTCACCACTACCTATGCAGCCTATCAATGTTGAGGCTCTCTTTCAACAATGGGGTTTGGACTTCATTGGGGAAATTCATCCATCTTCTTCATCCCAACATAAGTGGATCCTCACTTCCACTAATTATTTTACCAAGTGGATAGAAGCCATACCTTCTAGGAATGCTACTGACTCTATCATTATCAAGTTCCTTGAAACTAACATACTTTCTAGATTTGGTTGTCCTAGAAAAATTATCACAGATAATTTTTATACTTTCAAGTCTAAAAAAATGGTTGACTTCTGTTATAAATATCATATCACATTGGGTCATTCTACTGCCTACTATCCCCAAGGGAATGGATTAGTTGAATCCTCCAACAAAATCCTTGTCAATATTATCAAAAAACTATTGGAGTAGAATCAGAAATCATGGCATAGTAAGCTTATTCATGCTTTATGGGCTGATACATTAACCACCAAAAAATCAATAAATATGTCTCCCTATCAGCTATTTTATGGTATGGATGTAGTATTCCCAACATCCTTAGGAGTTCCAATCATGAAACTTCTTCAAGAAGTAAAAACTGAAGAGAATGATATGCAGAGAAGAATCAACCAGACTATTCATTTACAGCAGTCCAGAGAGGAAGTATATAAGAGAACACAAACAGTCCAAGAAAGCATCAAGAATTTATTTGACAAAAGGACCAAAGAAAATGATTTCCAAATTGAAAATGTAGTTCTAAATTTGGATTCTAGAAGGGAATAAAAGGGAAAACATGGAAAATTTGAGAATCTGTGGAAAGGGCCCTACATCATTCATTCTATCAGAGGTCATAATGCATTATTCGTGCAAGAACTAAATGGAGAAGATCTATTTGAAGGTACTGTCAATGGAAGGATGCTCAAGAACTATTTTTGCCAAGAATCTTAGTTTCAAAGCTTTTTCATTGTATATAACATTTCTTTTTTAAATTTGAAAAAGAAAAACACAAAAACAATAGAAAAAGGAAAAAGAGGGCAGTTAGAAGAAAAGTTACAACCCCATACCCAAAAAAGAAAATTTCTGAAAGTGAGCTAGTCTAAATGCCACTACTAATTCCAAAAGATATCTTGTTCAGTCATTTAGCCTAATCATGGTTGAACATGCTTTAAATTTATGTTGATAAGTTAGTAGAAAGATTGATTGATAAGATTATTTCAGACTCAACTTGTCAAGAAGAGTAGATTAGGAGAATATGAAGAGATTGGTTCCACATGCTCAAAACAGAACCAAAAGATAGATAAAAATGCCTCAGAAAAGAAAAATCATGGCCTTATCTTTCTGATTTATTTTTCTGCAAATAAAGTCTCTGTGCAACTTGTACATAAATCCATAGACACCATAACAAATGAGACTGCTTAATCCTGATTTAGCTATGTTTTAAATTTCTATTTTAGAATATAGAGAATGTAGATCTGTCAAACAGCTTAAATCTTGACAAATAGTAGTGTAGAGAAACAATGAGTTCAACTGTTTAATCTAGACTCTCGGGAGAAATAAGGATAGATTTAGATTATTTTTTCCTATTTTGGAAAGAATAAAATGTGAATGTAGAAGGGTTTGCAACTCCAAATGCACTTTATTGAAGAAAAAATTCTAGGACAAGTAGGATTGGGTAGGTAGAGATGTTGTTTTAAAGGAGATTACATGATGTAGATTGATTAAAGTTGTCTCTTTTAGAGAAACATCAGCAATAAAGAAAAGAGATTATGCCTAATGGATGAGGCACTAGTCTGCTGAAAGCTAGAAGATTGATAATTGAAGTTCTGGACACCTAAAAATATAGTTGTCCTCCCCAAGTGGAGCCACTATTAGCCATCTATAATTTTGACATATTCAAAGATGGATAAATAGGTCTTTAGCTTTCAAGAAACAAATTTTGTGCATGGCTTCTTGAAGCCTCTCTGCGTTCTTTATCCTCAAGAAATCCATTCCATTGATAATATTCATTCAAAATTCCTCAAGAAGCCCTGTTGTTATAAAAGAAACTGTTTTCAGCCATTTTTTCCATTTTTTCACCTTCATAATTTCCTCCAAAATCCCTCCATTTTTCACTCATTTTCACTTATCCTAAACATTCATCTTATTCCCCAAAAAATTCCCTTTTATCCCTCATTTACCCTCATTTTCCCATAAAAACCCTTTAAATCATAAAAAGTCCCTTTTTGTATGGTTTAAAGCTATCCTTTTTATCCTATTGGAACCTCCAAAAACCCTTCAAAAACCTCCATTTTCAGCCTAAAAACTTCATTTTTTACATATAAGGCCTTAAGCGCTTTTCAAATTAGGCCCGAGCCCCTTTTCCTCCATACGACCCGCCGCTAGGACCAAGCGCTAAGCCCTATCGCAATCGCACATCGCACATTCCAAGCTTTCGCTTCCATTTTCTTTTTTCACCGACGGGCGATCTTCTGACAAGATAGCAGTCATCCAGTCCCCGAGATTCAACGGTTATCGCACATCACATCTGCCATTGCATCGACCATAGCATCAATCCATTGCGTCGGGTTTCATTTTTCTCCAACCGCCGATGAAATCTCTGCCGTTGATCTCGCAGATCTAAAGGTCCTCGCTCTATCAGCGGTCCCTGTTTCCTTGCTTCCCTAAACCTTTCTCTATCGATATGCGAAGCCCCGATTGCATCTCCACCGTTGATCTCAATCTTGATCTGGCGGTCCTCCGTCCATTGCATTTTCCCCTCCCCATCGGCCATCGGCACATCGCAAATCCAAAGAACCTCCTTCCCGAAACCTTTCTCCGTCGATCGTCGATCCGCCGAATTTAATCCAGACCATCCATCTCCCTGATCTGACGGCCCACATTACTCCTGCATTACATTTCCGCCCTTTTCATCCTCCTTCATCGCCCAATCCTAATCGTTGATCCTGTTTTAGATCGACGGCCTTCGCTTCATCGCATTTTCACCATCACCCTAACCCCTCTTCCACCATTTTTAATATCCGATCTCCGCGATTTAATCTGGACTGTCCATCTCCCGATCTGATGGCTCCTATTCGTCCCTTCTGCCGCTCTTATAAACCCCTTTTCCCATGTAAAAAACCCCTCTTCCTAAGTAAAAACCTTTCCGCCCTTCATATAAAGGTGGGCCCCCCATCTCTTATCCTTTTTCCCCGCGGGTAAGATCCGACCGTCGATCTTCCCATCCAACGGCTCGCGCTAATCCCCTTCCCTTATCATTTTCTACCCCCACACCGCTTGCAAAAAGCCATTTTCCTTTGTATTTCCCTTCTATATCTGTCAAACCTTGCATTAAATCTGGGCCGTTGATCTTTCCCGATCAACGACCCTCGCACCATCTTCCACTCTCACCATTTAACCCTGCCCGAAGAACCTTTCCACTTCATGAAAAAAGAGCCCACGTCAGCTTGGCCCCACCATATACTTCCTCCACACATATTTTCTATTTTTCACATTTTCTTACAACCGTAGATCTGCCCCCCCCCCCCAACATCGTACAGTCTCAAACCATTTTCGCGTTCATTTCACAAATAAAATTGATCGCCCGTTTTCAACATGAAATGGGTGATTTTTCAAAGGACACGTGTCAGCCATTAACCTGTGTCGCATTTGTTTGGTATAAAACCGTTTACCGCCCAGACCCTACGCGAAAACCACTCTGGTTTTATGCAAAACCACCATCCTCCATTTCCGTACCAAATTCAAAATTACATCATTTTCTCCCATTTTTGCTTATAGAATCCCTTTTCCCCTACTCATCCTACACCTCTGCAATCGCTCCAACACCTCGCCAAGCCTATAAAAAAAAGTCTTAGCCAAAACGCAGGATTTATTAACTTTTTTTGTTTTTTGAAGGTTATAATGACGGGTTATTGTGGAGGCCCTCCCATAGTCAAGTTACAGTGGAAAAAAACCCAGGTGACGATCCTCAAAGGCCAAAATTAAGGAAAAAGGGACAAAAAGAGGGTTTAATCCTGTATTTGGATAGTGTATCATAAGCATTGGTTATTCATGCACAAGCTCTCTAGCACAGAAATACACATGTATGCAATAAAAATCAAAGGAACAGATGAAGATTAAAGGTCTTAATTGATAATTAAAAGGTTAAAGCAATCAGTGAGAGGATAAAGATAGCATGATGAGTTAAAAGGCCAAAATCAAATCGGGCCTAAAATAAAGTTTAATTCATGAAAATCAAAGGCTGAAATATAAAATCCAAAGGATTAAGAAATAAACAAGTGTTTTAAAAGAAACAGAGAAAGGAGACCGAAGGGCTTAATTAATGCTTAATGTTGTTAAAACATAAATTCGCCTTTCAAGAAGCAGTGATTAAAGATAGATGAATCAAAGTTTTGGATAAGTCCAAAAGCGGAAAAAGTCAGCAAAAGATGATTATAAAGGCTTAAGGAAAAATCAGAGCCTTAAAACAGAGGAT
Organism: Pinus albicaulis; assembly: GCA_034641835.2. NCBI lineage: Eukaryota > Viridiplantae > Streptophyta > Pinopsida > Pinales > Pinaceae > Pinus > Pinus albicaulis. Next base: position 898,792,160 of record CM076571.1, on the reverse strand, counting down.
TAAAGCCTAATCAAGGTTTTAAGGGATAAAGGATAAAATAAATAAATCATTCATAAAACAATAAAACAGAATATCAAAGGCAAAAGGCAGAATCAGGCCTAAAGAGTAGTTTTATGATTGAATCAAGAAGAATTAGGCCTAAAGATAGCCTCGGATACATCAAAAGCAGCAGTTATTCCCTTAATATATCACACTGACACCTTTGGCCTACTTTCTATCCCAAAGGGAAAATTGGCAGTTATTACACTAAAGAAGATATTTTAAAACTGTCACGACAGTTATTGTAAAGATAAGATAAAGCCTTAAAGTCAATCTTTTCCATCTATCTTTATCTCAGAAATTAAGACAGAGTTATTAACAAAGAAGTAGTTGCACACATGTTCCTACCTTAGGCCTTGCATGGTTTTCAAGGCTAAGAACGTATTTACTCTGTCATTAATAATATTTTGAACCCTAGGAAAGTTCCTCCTCCTCATTTACAGTATAAATACTACATTGGAACTCATTGTAAATGTTGGATTTTGATGACTGATGCTGGAATAATACACGACCCTTTGAAGCTCTTGAAGAGAAATTGAAGTCTTGGAACTCATGCTTGATCTGATTTTCTTGTTGATGGAGAAGGATTGCTTGCAGGATCCATAGGCTTGGTTGATGGTGAAGTTTTCTTTTGTTTATGTTTTTCTATTTTTCCATTATGTTTTCCATCTTGCTATGTTGCAGTAGGACAAAGAATTTAGATTAAGAAATGTTTTCTAATGGCACCTTAAATATGTTTGTCCTTCACTTCCTTAATGTTTTCTTCTACTAAGATACATTAGAGAAATCATTCATTTTCTCTCTAACAAGTTCTTAGCTTGTCCATTTCTTGAATAAATTAGATCAGTTAGCATCAATTGTGATTTATGGTTAGCCCTGCATATTGTTGCCACTGAAATATTTTGTTCTTGGAATCACATGTTTGTCTTGGTTAATTATCTATTTTCAGTCTGAAATCAAATGGATTAGGTTCTACTTATGCCTTTGATTCTCTTGATGTTCTTATCAATTTTCTAACTTCCTCAGGTTACAAGTATATAAAGGATTTTGTTTCAACCCTTTATTAGTTTGTTGTTCTCAATCTTTATGTCCATTTCATAAAACCTTCATAACCTTAAAAGATCCACCAACCAAGTAAACTTGCCCTGCAAATGCTCTTAACACCATTGATGAACTTCTCTGGACCTTGTTAGACTCCATTACCCAATAACTTAACAATCTTCCATGTTTTCTATCTAAAAATCTATCAAAGTATCATACCCAACCAAAAACAATCAAAATACCTTGCACTTAACATCTAGCCTAAATCAACTTTTTACAATCATCAAGCTATATCCTTACAAACATATTGAGAGATCCCTCTCTGAGACTAGGAGGGCTAGATCCCAGAGCTCTAAAGCTTGGTTTGATGTCGCCCTTGTCAATTTGTATCTCAATCAATCTAGCAAATTACAGGGAGCTAGCAGTATCAATTATCTTATCGATAATGATAAAGGATGTACACAACACATACATTCAACTAGTGTATTTGAAAGATAAAAATGTCCAAACTTTTCTTGGAAGCTTATATTAAGTGATACTCAAAATGTTGAATATAACAATATACTAATAAACTTATAAATATACATAACCTTCGTGATAGATTTTATGTTTGTAAAAAAATTAAATGAAAACCAATAAGGATAGAAATAGTTTTATTCTCTTAGATCTTAAATCATAAATATATTTATAATTCATATATATTCTCAATACTTGAAATATGATGCCCATCAAACATAAAAAATTTAGGAGTGAGAATAATGAATTGTGGAAATGAGATTTTTTAAATGTTATAATATTAGTGGTTCTTTAGTGATTTTATTTTATTTTTTCCAATTTTAAAATTAGTTTTATAAAAGTTATTTAAACCCTTGAATTTTTTTTTGATGTGATTATTCATAATAGTGATAGATATCGAAAAGCATGGAAAGTATTAAATGAATACACACATCAGTACCTAAATCATTTGAGATAATGACTTGAGTAAGCTAATTGCTAGTGGCTTTGGATAGAGAGGAAGAAGCGAGGCTTAGTTAACCCAACAACTTATTAGAATCCCATTTCAGAGTGTTTCCGAGTCTCACCACGACATCCACATACGAAAAGAGTGTGCGTATGTTAGAATACGATCTTGATTTAAAGAAGTGAAGAAGTGGACACAATATTATGTTTTTCTAATAATTTCTTTTTTAGTTGTTTTTTCTAATTAATTTATATAAAAGTTGATTTAATGAAAAAAACTTTGATCTCGAAATTTTAAGTTCAGTTGAGGAAAGTAATTGATATAAAATTGTGTTTGCTGTCAAGATTTTAAGTTTGATGAGGAAAGAAATTAAGATAAATTAAAAAAAAAAAAACGGATTAAAAATATGATTTATTTAATTTAAAAAATAAATTTATTTAATTTTTAATTAATTAATTTATTAAAAGGAACTTTTCCTATTAACTCAAACATGGTTTTAATAGCGTCTTTTTTATTTAAGCAATCTTTTATAATTTGATTTAAAATTCATTTTAATTTGTATTGAAATATCAGAAATTTTTGTGTATAGAAAAGGATTATTTTAAATCTATTTTCTTATAGATTAAAAATTTATTATAAGTGATGTGATTTTTGTTTAATGATCTTAATGAATAACTTAATATTTTAGAAAGGTAGTGTATGATACATATTCTTACCAATGATTTGATTTTATATTTACACATAGTTTTGAGTTATTATTATACATAATAATAATATAGAAAGGATTTTTTTAAATCTATTTTCTTATCGATTAAAAACTTATTATAAGTGGTGTGATTTTTGGTTTAAATAAGAAAAAATATACAAATGCAAATCTATATATCTAAATTAATAAATTATTTCATATAGTGTATTTTTTATAATTATGGTGATGAATTAGTTTATATTGGCTAGAGTCATGAATGATAAATGATAATGATTTTTACGAATATAAAATTATATTAAAATTTCTCATTTCTAAAAATAAAAATAAAAATTATTATTTATTTAAATAATATATGTATATTTTTATATTCATTTAATTTAAAGCTAATAATCTTGTAAGAAAAAAAATGTAAAAAAAACACTAAAGTATATAAAAATTACATATATAAAATTATTCTAGGGTTTCTAATTATTTTTTATATTTTAACATAAAATTCAATTTAATTATATATCAAATTGATGTATTAGATGCATTTAATTTAATTGTATATCAATTTTGATGTATCATTTTATTATTATTATTATTATTGTTGTTGTTTTTCAAATAGATTAATAAATAATTTGAAGTGATTCAATTTTCTTTAATAATAAAAAAGAATTACTGGAGAGTGATGACTATCCTATTAATGATTTAACTACTAAATTATAATAATATTTTAAATACCCTGATCGGAGTGTGATCCAATCTCAGATCCCTAGGAGGATCATGATTATAACATTTAAGGAAAGGCCTTAAGGCCAGCAAGGTGGGTTGGCTAGTGGTAGGTGTCCGAGGGAAGGTGGCGGTGAAGGCCACTTGCAAGATTGAGTACTTCGACCTCGAAGGTGTGATCATTATGCAAGTTGGGATATGGAAGAAAGGCAGATCCATCAGGATTTTATAATCTCGATATGTTACTCTAAAGCCATTTATATGTGGGTGAAGGTTAATTGGTTCAAAGCCGACATGAGCGACGGCAAGAAGAACCTCATATTTCTACGCCCAACAAGCTAAGGGTATGTAATCCTTACCCTCTCAATTTTATGGCTCATTATTATGCAAAACACTATAAATTATCTTCGTCTAGCTTCGAAATGGATTAGTCTATTGGGTGCACTATCTCCTCTATCTGCATCGGATCTTGGGAGGTCTTCCTTAGTTCTTTCTAGGTTGATAATGTCAATTTCTATTTTTTATCACATAATTCTACGCAAAATGGGGGATATGGGTCTTGGTTGGGGAGTTTACAGTTGCAAATAATATGAATTGGCAGGGTTGGCCACCCTTATTGTGGGCTGGCGGACACACCCTGACCTGCATGATAAATTGAAGGATTATTTTGTGATTAACGCCTCTCGGTTCCAACCCTCTAGGGTGCATGGGGAAGATAGGGATAAAAATATTGTAATTCCATGTGGGAAGCCTGGGAAAACGTGGCAACGATCCTCGGATGGGGGTGTGGTTAAGATTCATCGTCATGAAATGGGATGGAGATTTATGGTTTATCTACTATGACTCACTGATAAAAAATTGTGTTTGTGTATGGTCCTCATTTTTGTGATAGAGATAGGCCCCAGGAAAGGAGTTGAGACCTCAACTAGGGGCACACAAGATTTCGGTTTATTATCTCATGCAATTTTTACAAGGCAGCAGACTCCAATGGTGTGTGAAAAGAGCATCAAATATGAAGCAGGGGTTGACTTCCAAAGGCAGACCTGGAAGCGAGGATATCAGAAAGATAAAGGTGAACCCTCCTCCCTAGTTTCGAGAAGGTCGGGTCGTAAACCTCAAGCCAAGTACATTAGAGATGTTGCTTAGGCATATGTTCAAGAGATTCTGAGTCAAGTTAGGAAGGTAATTGCAAAGGTGGAAGAATTCATGAATTTCCAAGTGGAAGAAGAAGAAGCAGGTTTGGAAGGATAACTCCTTGTTCTTGACCCGGGCAATACTAGAGGCAAGGTATCCGAGTACCAACAAAGCCTTCATCTCTATTGGGGAATGAAACATATGGTGGAATAATCCATCATGCATAGTACTTATTTTTTTCAGGTAGATCCCTCTTCGCTAGAAATTCAAAAAGGCTTCCATCTCTTGCAGTTCCAGGTATAGCAGCAGAATGCTCGTTTGGATGGAATTGAAGATCTTCTTAGGAAGCCTCACCAATATCAAACTCTCTGGTATAGTGCTAAAGACCTGGTGCCTATTGAGTCCTCAGAAGATTACTCAGTTTCATTTCATGTCTGGTTTCTCTTTTGATATTGTATATTTCGATGAAGAACATAGAAGGCTATAGACTTAGTAAGTCAAAAATTTTAAAGGATTTAGAGAGTTCAACTTATATAGCTATATGTGATAGAATAAAGACATTTCGTTTATGGTTGGCGTATAATGCCTTCTGATGCCCAACACACCCAGTCTCCAACAGGGTAGGTTGAGGCATTAGAAGAGATCATCTATTGTAATCTGCCTTTTTTTATGAATGAATCAAAAGTAATATGCATCTTACAACAAAAAATAATAATTATTTTAATTATTAAAAAAAAATATTTAATTAATTTGTATACTTATAAGACATATATACTAGGAATGAATTTATGATCTAGAATAGTTTATTCTTTGAGCCTTACTATTATAAATTGTGATAAAAATGACTAGACATGACTTGTGTTTTAGCCAAGTTTAATAATTCAATTTTCCGCATCAACAAGATTACTTGAATTAGTTCGACTCACTTTAAACAAAATAAAAAAATCTTGGCTCTATATAGCCGAGCTACAAGGATCGACAAAATATATATAATTTTAGAAAATCTATGTGGCATCACAACAATAAACTAGCTACCGCTTCGAACCAATAAACTAGCTACCACTTCGAACGAACAGCCCCACTCGGCTTCTCACTTCTTCCGTCATGTTATTCATTTTTTGACAATTTAAACTCCAACGTCGGTTTTCTGAGTGGCAACTTTCTCTGTCCTGTCATGAAAGTTCAAACTTGTAAAAAGTTAACACCGTTTACTTATACATTAAGTTTTTAAAATCCATATATCACCGAAATCAATATTCAATGTTGTATAATAGGCTAATAATATTAGTTGCATATTTTACTAATATATTATTACAAATTGTATAAAAATATTTTTTTTAAATAGTGAAAAAATTTATTATAATTTAGTTATTAAATTGATAATATGATAGTTATTATTATATAATTAGTTGCGATGTGCTAATGTAAATTGACTCATCAATATATTGAAAAAAAATTAGACCAACTAATCATCCATATTAAAAAAAAAAATTCACTTCAAACAAATACTTCTAAATCTTCAACATGAACACTTCTAAATCTTCAACATGAACAGAAACAATTTTCTAAACATACTCCAAACCCATCCCAAAAAAACAAAATTTCTAACATCTACTTCATTTATATTTTTGCATCTTGTAATTCATTTATATTTATAATTTTCTTCCCACAGCCCGTGACCGTACTCACGGATGCATATATGTGCATGTGAAGCCCAGGACAGCAACTTAGCAAGTTGCAAGGAGTTTTAATGTTTTTATTTGTTTCTACCCGCAACAAAGTGATGCAAACGCTAGAATAAGATGGAGTGAATCATGCGGTCCATAAAGCTTACCTACCCGTTGCAACTTGGGATTATTATATAGTAATTATATATTATATCTGGAAGCTATTGTATCTTTCAAATTAGAACAAGTTTCACAATGGACAGTCCTTTGATGTTGTTATTTCCTTGTACCCACCACAAAGGGAATTAATCGTGCATATGGCTTACCGACTTCTTGCAACATGGAATTATTTTATTATACTTATTTTTATATACTAATTTCGCCGGTCACCGTATCTTTCACATTGGAATAAACTGCACAATCTGCTGTCCTAGAGGATAGTTTGAACTTTGAATTAATGTATGTGTATCCCTCGCATTTGAATATGACATGGTGACCTTTCTTCTCTTTCTTGCAAGTTCGGATAGCCTCTTTATGATAAGCCTCTCCATTGCAACCTCACGAATCATCTTTTTTTTTTTAAATATTTTCCCCATATTTTTTTATATTTTCGCTAGTCTATGACATGTTTTTTTAATGTTTTCCTTGTTAATATGAGATATGTATGAAAGTGAGGTTTCACGATGTAACAATAAAAGATTAGATTTAACCTAAGTTTTCAAACCCACACAGTCATGGAAAACGCTATTGTTCTTCAAAACACTCACTCATAAACATATATTGGATTCATAAACCTATTTTCCAATATTTTTTATAAACATATATGAGACTCATAAACCTATTTTCCAATATCTTTTTATTATAGAAAAACCATTTTAGTATTCAGATAAAGGATGAGCCTTGGCTCTTTCTATAGAGATTTATCAACTTTTCATTTATGCCATATGCATTCAGACTTTTAACTAGTTTTCTTACATCTAAGGAGAACTAGCTTTAAACTAAACATAAACACTTTCCAAGTCAATTTTCCTATTTTCCAATATCTTTTTATTATAGAAAAGCCATTTTAGAATTCAGATAAATGACGAGCCTTGGATCTTTCCATAGAGATTTATCAACTTTTCATTTATGCCATATGCATTCAGACTCTTAACTAGTTTCCTTACATCTAAGAAGAACTAGCTCTAAACTAAACAAAAACACTTTCCAAGCCAATTCTCCTATTTTCCAATATCTTTTTATTATAGAAAAACCATTTTAGTATTCAGATAAAGGACGAGCCTTGGCTCTTTCCATAGAGATTTATCAACTTTTCATTTATGCCATATGCATTCAGACTCTTAAATAGTTTCCTTACATCTAAGGAAAACTAGCTCTAAACTAAACATAAACACTTTCCAAGTCAATTCTTATACCATTAATGAAGTTTTTCTTATAAGTTAGGTATGTAAAAATTTATACATATTTCTAACTAATCACCTTAATATCAATATCAAGAAGTATCTTAACAATATCCAACATCATCTATTAAAAACCTAAATAGATAATCAATCACATAAATTAATATATATATATATATATATATTAAAAAATCATCAATTTATATTTTAAGTATAAATTTGTATTTCAAACATTTCTAATCCATTTTAAAATCATTTGGTAACTAAAAAATGAGAGATATTAAGATAAAAACTCTATAAAAATATATATTTATATATTATTAGAAAAAATTGTTGTTATAATGTAATATACAATTTTTATATATTATTTAAAAAATTTATTATTATATTGTAATATACAAATTTAAAAAAGTAAAATTGGTAGGGATAGAGTATTATTTTGGAAAAGAAGTTGAGCATTTGGCTTGAAAATGAAGTTAAGCGAGTTAAAGGCCAAGAGAGTTTTAGAAGGTAGCACTCAACAACGGACCACCTTGTTACACATAGGATCATTGTGGATGAATGTCGCAATGATAAATCCAATCTGTTTTGTTGCTTTGTGGACTTTAGAAAGGCTTTCGATACGGTTCCTAGAAACAACCTATGGAATAGATTAGAAGAGCTAAATGTTCCTTTCGAGCTAAGAGTGGCCACTATAAGGCTATACGATAATGTAATTGCCAAGTTAAGGAGAAATGAGGGGTGGTCGAAAGATATTAAGTGTAATATCGGAGTTAAACAAGGTTTCCCCCTCTCCCCTACCCTATTTGGCATTTACATTAACAAGCTAGAAGGCTGTCTAGAGGAAGCAGGATGTGTTGGCACGATCTTAGCTGGGATAGTCATCATCCTTCTTCTCTATGTTGATGATATTGTTCTTCTCGCAAGGTGCCCATCTGATCTTGATAAGCAACTTAGACTTCTTAAGGATTTCTACTCTACAATGGGTATGTCTGCTAACAGTGACAAAACAAAAGTTATGATTATAAAATCCAAGAAGGACACTTACGCTAATTTTATGTATGACAATAGTAACTTGGAGGAAGTTTCTTCTTACAAGTACCTAGGAAATGATATTCATTACAAGCTCAACTGGAACTATAGCATTCAAAAAAGGATTAATGGGGGGTGGAAAGCTTATTTTGGTCTTGAAAATAATTGTAAAATGGAAAACCTCATAATGTGGGATAGAAAGAAGTTCCTCTTTGAAACTTTAGTCACTCCTGTTATCTCATATGGATGTGAGGTTTGGGGTTGCAACATCTCTAGAGAATATTGGAGAAAGATTGAGCAAATCCAGAAGCATTTTATAACGTATAATCTTAAAATTAAAATCAATACACCCTATCCTGTTCTCCTTATAGAAGTTTGTCTTTCCCCTGTCGAGAGCCTAGCTATGGCTAGGCTTCAGTTGTACAAACACAAGCTCAATAGCATAGGAGACCATAGACTTCCTAAGCTAGCTTTAAATTCTAACCAAAACCACCTAAGGCTTAAAAGAGTTGGTATAAAGACACTAGGACCTGGTTAAACCATTGGGAGATCGAGAAGAATGTTGCATTGCAAAACATTAAAAACATTAAAAATTTGTTACTTCTAAGTTTAGAGAAAAAATGTGGTGTGAGAAAGATTTAGTAGCTAAAAGAAAATTAAGATATTATAAGGAGGTCATCAACCCCACCCTAGAAGATCAAAAGTATCTCTCTATTTTAACTATCTCAAATAAGAAAATTAATATTACCAAGATTAGAACGAACTCTCATGAGCTCCATAGTGAAACGGGTCGTTGGACAGTTCCTAAAACACCATGGATGGAAAGGATCTGCCATCTCTATGAGAATATGAACATCGAGGATGAAAATCACTTCCTCTTAGAGTGCCCTACGTACAACCACATTAGAGCTCAATTTCATAATCTTTGTTGCAATACTGACCTTCCTAGCCTTTTAAGATGTCAAAATTATAGTGAGCTCAGGAGTCTTCTCTCCAAGCTTTTCGAGCATAGGAATAAAATCTTAAATCAAACTAAATAACTCTTTTATTTAGGTTTGATAGACCAAAGATTGGTCTCAGTGGACCTTAACCATCGTCATCATCATCATCATAAAATATATTTTTTTCAAGTTAAATAGTTATATATATATGATGAAAAAATATTGAACAAAAATATTTAAGCAAAATCATGTAATTATAATATTTTAACTTTTTATTATAATATTTAATCATGTAATTATAATATTTTAACTTTTTATTATAATATTTTGACTTTTTAAATTAATTGAGATATAATTCAAATATTTATATAAAATTTCTGATATTTTTAACAAATATATTTGAATTTAATTATATTTAGTGAAAAAAACCACTCAAATATATAAAATTAAATTTTATCTTCATAAAATTATATAATTTGTTATTCTTAATTAATTAAATAAATAAATAAATTATAAAATAAATAAATAATAAACTATAAATTAAGTATAAATTTACATAAATATCTATATTAGACCATATATATAATAATCTACATCCATTGCATTATCATATATATATATATATATATATATCACCTTGACTTCTAATGAAATTGACTTCTATATTCAAAAGTATTTTAGTCTTATGGAATATATGAAAATGCCATGAACTTGTAAAATAATTACTTTCTAAAATTTTATGATAATAATTATTGAATAATGTTTTTAAATATATAATAGTAGAGGTATAATTTTAGTATGTATTTTAACTATTTGTTTTTCTAATTGTATTATACTATTTCATTTAAACATTGTTTCTTTTGATTTTAAACAAGATGATATCAAATTTATAAGTGTTTAGTTTTCTCTGAAACATTTCCTTCTTGGTAATGTGAATAGTATTTTGATTATCACAATTGAATTACATGTGGGTTGTTCTTGTTGCTCATACAAATACTGAAAAACTTTTCTCGATAAGACCACATACATGCTCTATCACTGATGCTTTGTACTTTCCCTCTAGCATGGACAATGAAAAAGTAAGTTGAAATTTAGCATACAATGTAATAGTTGTTGAACCCATTTTGAATGTGTAACTTGAAGTGGAAATATTATTATCAAATTACATACTACGTAATATAAATTTGTGTAACCAACAAGTTCTAAATATTTTTTGGAGATGCATTTCACACCATAACAAACTATGCAACAAAGATCTTGTAATTTTTTTTTTTGGAAATTTTCATTGTGCCCTTGTAGAAATGACATGAACCTTGAAACCATGTTGATTGTAAAATCTATATTTGGATAAGTTATAGCTACATGCATCAAAATGACAAGTAATTGATGATATATGGTACTATTAACATAATCAGAGTCATAATTTGTTTTAACTTCAACATAATCTTCAAAGGAGTTGCCATTGGCTTTCAACTCATCGTGTTGAACTTCTTTAGTATACCACGAATACAATTGGCTTTAAAAATGAAATGTTTTCACCTTTTATACTATACTTCAATATCCCCCCAAATAATGTCTTCTTGAAATATGTTATCCTAAAATGATGAAATCATATGTGACTTAAACTTACAAAAAAAAATCAATGTTATTCTCTATATTGATCTAGATTGGATCATTATATTATTTTTCATCTATCTTGATGCTTTCAAAGTGTAAATTTTGGTGGAATAAGCTTGCAGGAATTTTTTTTTTTGTGGGTACCATTTTAGAGAATTGGAGTTTGAAACCTTCTAGAGCCATTTTGAGTGATTAAATATTTTTTTTGGAGTCAAAACTTTCTTACATAGCATGGTACTTTGAAACATTCAAATACACTTACACACCTTTCCAATGGTGTAAGAATCATCCCAAAGAAAATTTATATGCAAACGTTATGCCTCCCGCAAGTTGACTTACCATGTTCACCACCATGGTACGAGTGGTGTTGAATATTGTGTTGTCATTGATGTCAAACTTAGGGGGAGATTGAGAATTTCAAGGTTAGAAGGAGATTATTGAAAATATTTTTGTCACGAATGTCATCGACAGGGGGAGACTACAAATGTCCAAGATAAATACTATAAGATGAAGATCGTTGGAAATATTTTTTGGATATCTAGTTCTTTCTAGATGCCAATTTGGATACCCTATATTTGAAGGAACGTTTCATCTAAATAACTATCACAAATATGAGCATAGGATATATGGTTGAAAATCTTATTATGATATATTTCCAATGATAATTGGCACTCCCTCCAATTGCATAGGAAAGAGGAGATATGAATTTTTTTGTGAGGTCATCCTAGCTACAAAGTACAGGTCGACCGAACAAGTTTTATAAGTCATCCCCATAAGTGAACATCGAAACACTATAAATAAAAGGTAGATAACTACATTTGAAATACATCCAATTTAAAAAATATATGTGGTGCACAACAAAAGTTGGGGAATACTGGGGAATACTATTTTTTTTAAAGGTCGAGAAAAAATGTGATTTGAGGAGTGAATGAACCATCTTGGATTTTTTGCTATAAATTTTCTTCTAGGGTGTGTTTGTCACAACCTGTGGTTAAAAATCCATGTATAAATTTATAAGACCAAGGTCATGGGACACGTATTCCAAGTTGAATGGTGGGAAAAACATATTATTGGGTGTTAATTTGGTTATTATGGCTAAGGAGAATTAGAAGGGGAATTAGAAAAGGTATTGAAAAGGAAAACAGACATTAATTTGCATTTTATTATGAAAATAATGGAAAATAAGAGAAAAGGGAGATGAAAGGTCACATATTTGCACGAGGAATAAATTGAAGGAAAAATGAAGGAAAATGAATAAATTAGAGGCCTCAATGATAAAATGGCTTATGAGAATCAACTCATGGCTTTTGTCAGTGCTATATTTTGTCAATTTTAGCTTGGAGCTATCTCTCTTATATTCTCTTTCTCATACTCTTGGACACTTAGATTCTTCCTGGATCACTCTTGGAGGAGTGTGGCATACTTGGGATTTGTAGCAAGAACAAAAAGGAAAATGAGGAAAGCACAAGAGGACAATTGGATCAACAACTACAGAAGGATTTTTCTTGCAAGTACCAAGTTACATGTATGATATCCTTTCTAGTTTTGGCATCCATGTCACATGCATGCGGTTTATTGGTTATGATTTGTCATTGGGATGGAGGATTTTCCAAATTGACAGTGGTTTTTCCTAGCCCTACCATTTCTTGGATAACCATGGTGTTGTGGGTTTATGTGTGTTTTTTGGTTGGTGCTCATATTCCTTTTGGATGTGGGTTTAGTTACTAGTTCCTCGAACCCTTGGTTGGAAAAATTCTTTGGAAGCCCTGTAATAGCTTCGGTTGAGTTACTAGTCTTGGAAGCCTTGGTTGGAAAAATTCTCTAGAAGCCCTTGGTGGGTCGAGTTACTAGTCCTAGAAGCCTTGGTTGGAAAAATTCTCTAGAGCCTGGAAATAGTTGTGGGTTGAGTTACTAGTCTTGGAAGCCTTGGTTGGAATAAATTATTTGGAGCCCTAGATAGCTTGGGTAGAGATTGATCTAGTGGTGGTTAGTGATGTCCGAAAATGAGGCGGAATCACTGGTTGAGGGTTGAGGTGGTTTGGCCTATGGAAGCCCTAGTTTGGGTTTTTTTGTTTCATTCCATGAGATCCCACATTCATGCTTAGAATATGGCACGAGGGTGATTGGCTGAAAGAAATATTTGGTTTAGCCCAATCTATGGTCGGGTGGTACGTGGAAGTACCTGACCTAGTTGAATTTTGAATATGTTAATAAGAGCCCCCTTCCTTTTGTATTTTATGGGTAGATGTACTTATTATTATGTGGTTATAATGGTTGTTCTATCATTGTCTATATGTTGGTTATAAGCATGGTGTGTGACAGACTTGAGTTATGGATCTCATCTTGTTTTCTTTAGTAAATAAAATTTTAATGAATGTATGGCCTAATACATGATATCACAGCTATTAATAGATGATATCGCAGCTATTATGAGAGGGTATCTGACCTTATTGACAATTATCATATAATTATGAATTCCCTATGCTCAAATGTGCCTATATGACCTATATATTACATGTTCATGATGTGTTTGATGGAATGTTTGTCATGGATAGGCCTTGTCAAGTCAGGTCCTTTTTAAAGTTTTTCATTAGAGGACTTTACATCCTGTTATTTAACATCTGTGGGAGTTTCACGAAGTTCTGGGAAGAGGCCTCAGTCGTGGCCCTAAAAAAGTGGCTCAAAATATGGGGTCGTTGGCATAGAACTACCTGAAAAAGTATGCAATTGCACAGATTCCCATGTTGTACATGTGACTAGAGTGTTTCAGCCACATGGAGGGCTTGTCATGGGTGTGAATGGGGCTCTAGTTTAGTAAGAAGGGATGTCAACTCAAGGTTTTGGGACCCGTAGTGGTTGGTTAGCCCGTAGGGGTCCTATGGCTTCTGAGGAAGTTTAGTAAGACTTTTTTTATATCGATTCCACTTCCTTAAGGTGATATATGAGGTTGAATCATATCATAGTAACTCTTCATCACATATTTATCCCAATGGACTGGTAGACTTGGGTAAGTGTGGGAGGAGGGCGTTATAGGGTGGTATCAAAGTGGGTTTCGTTCTCTTTTTTTGGTGTCTGTTTTTCTTTATCTGTGTGTGATATCTGATACCACAAAGTGGTATCATAGCATGGTTGAGCCCTTGGACTAGATGGGTAGAATGTGATTTTCATGCATGCATGTAGGTTGTGTATGCGCTTGTTATGTATGCATGGCGAATGGCCATTGTTACAGTTGTGTTGGCATGAAGAAGTTGATGATTTTGATGTTGGGATGTGTATTTCATGAATGCATGCCATTTGTATATGCATTTGTTATGCATGTTAGTGTATATATCGTGTTATGCATGCATTTTCATGGTTATGGTTATGCATGCATGGTAGGTCATGCATGCATTTTAGTGGTCATTGTGTAGTTTGTGTCATTATGGTGTTGTTGATATGTTATGTTGCTAATGTGTTGGTTGATATAGACCAAGACAAGAAGATTATTAGAGCGAGGTTGCAACACTGGACCTCGGGGTAAGAGCATATCGTCATACAGGTTTGTATGTTTGGAATATAGGTATATTCGTTAATGATTGTTATAAGAGTTATGGTTATGTACCTGCTTGTCATTCTATTGTTGTTGTGGTTACATGCATGATAGATTCTAGTTATCAGTGTGGTCATATGCATATGCATTAGATAGTCATTAATGGTAGTTAACTTGTTGTTATATGCATTGCGGTAATACACATGATGATTATGGTCATTGAATTTAGGATCTTAATGTTATATGTATCATTATAATGTGTATCAGCATATGTATATGGTTATGGTTATGATATTTAGGTATGACTCTATATAATTGTGATATTGTGTCATACTAATCTGGACTGACTTGTGCAGATGTGATAGCCTCCCCTAATATGCATTGAGGCATGAGTTTGATTATATCTAGTGGTATTTGAGTGTTTGATTATTCGTATAGTGGTGTTTGAGTGTTTGATTATGTCGTCTATTTGGTGTTTGAGTTTTTGGTGTATATTATGTTGTATATCTATTGTCTAAATGTTTGATTAATTGCATTATATGATTACATGTCTATAATATTGCATGAAGGAATTATCCTGTTTTTTGATGGTTGAACTAGCAAAGTTATATTCTGATACAGTCAATATGCACTTGAGCATAAGTGGATTCTAGTTGTAGTAGTATGACTAATGGCTATTAGTTTATTATGATAGGGCTATTAGTCATGGTAAAGTTTGATTTCAAATTAATAGAAATGATGTCTTGATCTTCGGTCAAAATGTGATTGACATGTGTGACCATTTGCAAGAAAACATGTTTGGTATTAGCATGACAAGGTAATACTTGATTTGTTTATATAACTAACAATTGTAAGATGTGATAGAAACTAATGAGAGTTAATTGAAAAAATGTAAAAGTTAAAAGAATGAAAGGAATTAGGTGAGAAATCCTTTGGCTATGTTTGGAAATGAAAATTCCAAACAAACAAGTGTTTTTAATACAAGAAGTATTCTTAAAGTTTATTTTGCCTGGAATTATGTGAATATGTGCTATATTCATGAAAATTTATTTGACAGGTATAACAGTTGATTTCTAGTTATGGTTAGATCCATCAAGGAAAATAGAGTCCCTTGAGAGATGGCATGGATGTTTTCAGTTACAAGGCAACGTGTTTGGGTACAACAAGGTAAGATAATTGGTATATTGTTATTTTTATTTAGCCACTGACACTTATGTGTTTCTGGCAGTATGATGCATGGGATTGCATGGAAAAGAGGCTGTCATGAAATCTTGAAGAAGGCTCAGGTTGAGCTTTCCCTTGGCAGCATTGGGAACCACGGGGATTGAGTCATGATGCTTGTTGCCAGTTTTTTATTTTTGGTATTTTTTTATTTGTTTGTGCTTGATTTGCGATTTTTTTATTTATATTGCATAGCCATGCCACTTTGTTTATGGTGTCATATTTATATTGGTTTTCATGGTTTAATTCACGTTTTATTTTTCTCTTACCTTTTATGTTTTGAGGGTCTTGGGAATTGGTTGGGAAAGAGGAAATTTAATGGAGTTCAAGAAGAGCTAGATGAAACCCAATAGGTGCATGTATAAGGGTAGCTAAATGCAAAAGTATTCCATTTGGTTGAGTTGGTTGGGTCCATTTGGATAAATGGACGTTGGAAGAACAGTCATGAGAAAGGTAGTAGGAAAGGTAAATTAAATGGGCTTAAGGTAAAATATGCCTTGGATAAGTTGGGAACTGTTGATCTCCATGTTGTGCATGTTGTGCATGGATGAAGGGAGTTCCTTAAACTTAACCTTATGATATCTAGTAATTATGTTGTGATCATGAATATATTGATGTGTATATAAGTGTGTGTATATCTATATATATGTATGAATGTCGTTGTTTAAAAAGGTTGTCAGAGATCATGATTGATTTATGCTAATGATTATGTATATTTATGTATGTGTGTCGTTTTCTAATAGGGTCATCAAGGATCATTCTTATGGAGGAATGATTGCTTATGAAGGTGAATAGAATGAAGAGGTTCATGGTTTATGAGGAATCAAGTGGGAAGATTAACCCTGACGGATTTATAAGGTAAATATCATGTGGATATGAATTAATATTATATGCTCTTACTTCCTTTTTTTATGTTATGGATAGGTAATGTTGATGGATACATCACCAGAATGAGAGCAGTGTGATATGCAACATGTTGGAATAAGCATGAATAGTGGAAAGACCCTCGAAGCAAGGTTGCTTGGTAGAGTATGTGTATGGTCTATGGATGTGTGGTACTACTGTTGTATAAATGTTGTAAATATTATACCTATGATTTTTTTTGCATGAGGCGTTGTGTATATATGGTGTTGTGTACATGTTTCTTATGAAGTGATATGTACAAATGGTGTTTTTTACATGTTGTTTATGCAATGTTATGTATATATGATGTTGTGCACATGTTTTCTATGTAGTGTTGTGTACATATGGTGTTGTGAGCATGTTGGATATGCGGTGTTGTGTACATATGATCTCTTGTGCATGTTCGATATGTGGTGTTGTGCACATATGGTGTTGTGTGCATGTTGCATATATGTTTTTGTGAACATATGGCATGGTGTGAATGTTGTACATATGGTGCTATGTACATGTGGTGTTGTGTGTATGATTTTACATATGGTGTTGTGTGCATGTGGTGTCCTGTACATATTGTACATGGGGTATTGTTTGTAGGTGGTGTTGTGTAGATGTCATGCATGTGGTGTTGTGTACATGTTCTTTAGGTGGTGATATGTAGATGTAATCTTGTGTCCACATTGTACATGTTGTGTTGTGTACATGTGGTATTGTGTACATGTTGTGTTGTGTACATGTGGTATTGTGTACATGTTGTGCAGTTGGTGTTGTGTATGGCTGGTACTATGTACATTTTTGTACATGTGGTATTATGTGCATTTCGTACAAGCTGTGTTGTGTACATGTCGTATTGTTTACATGTTGTACATTTTTTTTTTATCTATTGTATTGTGTGTGTACATTGCCTAATCGTGGTATCATGACCTGTGTATTCGTTGTGTTTTAATTTGTGTACGTGTATGTGTTGTGTTATACACCAGGTGTAGGTGTATGTTTTCTGTTGTATGCCAGGTGTAGGTGCATGTAGTGTGTGGTGTTGTACACTAGGTGTAAGTGTATGTGTGGTGTTGTACACCGGGTCTAGGTGTATGTGTCGTGTTGTACATGAGGTGTAGGTGTATGTATTGTGTTATTGGATACACCAGGTGTAGGTGTATGTGTTGTGTGGTAAACCATGTGTGGGTGTACACATGTGATCTACACTATGTGTATGCGTACACATGATTGAAGAAGAGAGAATTTTATTGGGTGCTTTTCAGGTGTAACAACCAATCTAGTGTGTGTAAAGAAAGGACGAAGAATAAAGGAAGAAAAAAATAACAATCTAAAGTATAAGTATCCATAATTTATTTCACTTTCTAATTATGTTTGTGATCTATGACTCTGATTTATGATGGTTACACAATATTTATGATTTTGATTTATCATTATTGTGTTTTGAGCTAATCGATTGTTATATGTTCATACATGATGATTTGATAAAACCACAAGTTTGACTTGTTGTGACTGGAAGTAAACATAATTTCAAGTGTAACTTATTGATGGGCCACCAATGAGGTATAATTTAAATTTATTTAAATTTATTTTAAATATGATGGAAATTATGTTCTTGGTGCAGGAAAGCATGAAAATTCTGGTTGGGTGGTTGAAACTGCTTGCAAGGATTAGCAGCATTAGAAAACATAATTGAAAAAGGTGGCAATATGTTGGTAAATCACTTCAGGAGCATGGCCATTCTGAGATACTGGTACCCAATAGTGTCCATTTATTTCCATGAGCATGTTGTGACTGGTATGATGGTTTTGAGGCAAGGATATTCCTTGGTTTTTGGACCTTCTGATGTGAGGAAACCTTCCCAAGGGAGGGGTCTCCCAAGGGACTATGTAGCAGAGAAGGGGATGCCCACGAAACTTAGAAGGTATATGACTGCATGGAAGGGGGGGGTTTATTTCCCCAGGGAATGTATAACAGATAAGGGAAGGTTGGGGATGGATTTTTTTGGTCATTATAGTTACCATACAAAATCATATATGCATTGGGAATGTTCCCTGGAACAATGAGATAGTAACTATTAACTAAGAGGACAAGTGGCACTAGATTGTGGCTTTGGGCATTAGATGTAGGTTTGACTGGTTCAATGGATTTTGTATTTCCTGGGAAGGAGGTGAATCCTGGTACTACTTTTTAGGCTGAAGTGTGAGCCTATGTATTCCATTTTTTATTGATATGGGCATCGCATCCTTTTATCTATTGGTTGAGAAAATTGTGTGTGTGTGTGTGTGTGTGTGTGTGTGTGTTTATGTGTGTGTGTGTGTGTGTGTGTGTGTGTGTTTATGTGTGTGTGTGTGTGTGTGTGTGTGTGTGTGTACTCATTTTATTGTGAATAATGTATCGATTTGGGTAAATAAATATCCATAGACATTATGGTTATTTTCTGGTTGAAGAAAATGTGCATGAGTATATGTGGTTGTTATTGTAAATCTCATAACGAGGTGTATTATAAATATCTATTAAATGGTATGATTGTCATGTTTTCAAGAGGTGGTCATTGTAAATACTGCAACAAGTTATGTTATAAATATCCATGGGTAATATGTTTTTTTAAGTAGTCTTCCTGCTCATACGTGTCATTTAACACTGAGGACGGTGTTCCCCTAACAACGAAGGTTTTGTATAGCCCCTCGTTAAAAATCCATGTAAAAAAATATCAGACGAAGGTCATGGGACATGTATTCCAATTTGAATGGTGCAATAAGCACCCTAGTGGGTTTTCATTTGGTTATTATGGCTAAGGGAAATTGGAAAAGGCAATGAAAAATGCATTGAAAATGAAAATAGGAATTAATTTCCATTTTATTTATGAAAATACTGGAAAATCGGAGAAAAGGGAGATGAAAGGTCACATGATGGCATGAGGAGGAAATTGAAGGAAAAGTGAAGTGATTAGAGGCCTGAATGATAAAAATTATTATGAGGATCAGTTCATGGCTTTTTTCAGTGTTACCTTTTGTCAATTTTAGCTTGGAGCTCTCTCTCTTCTATTCACTCTCATACTCTTGTAGACAGAGGTTTCTTCAACCACTCTTGGACAAGTGTGGCATACTTAGGATTTTGACCAAGAAGGCAAAGGAAAAGTATGACAGTGCAAGAGGAAACCAAGTTGGGCTATAATGGGCTTTTCAGGTGGGTACCAAGTTGCATGTATGATTTCCTTGCTATTTTTAGCATGCATCTCACATTCATGTGGTTTCTTGGTTATTATCTGTCATTAGCATGGAGCATTTCTTCAATTGTTAGTGGTTTTTCCTAGCCTTTACATTTCCTATATAGCCATGGTGTTGTGTTCTTGCATTTATTTTCAGGTTGGTGCTCATGTTCCTTATGGTTATGGGTTGAGTTACAAGTTCCAAGAAGCCTTGGTTGGACAAACGCTCTGGAAACCCTGTAATAGTTTTAGTTGAGTTACTAGTCATAGAAGCCTTTGTTTGAAAAATGCTCTAGAAGCCCTTGGTGGGTTGATTTATTAGTCCTAAAAGCCCTATTTTGACAAAATCTCTACCCCACAGAATTTTTGGGTTCATTTTCTAGTCATGGAGGCCTTGGTTAGAACAAACACTTTGGATCCTTGGATAGCTTGGATAAAGGTTGATATGGTGATGGTTATTGATTTCTGACCTTGAGGTGGAATACCTAGTGGAGGTTTGAGGTGGTTTCACATATGGAAGCCCCAGTTTGGTGTTTTTTGGTTCATTCCATGATGTACCACAATCATGCTTGGAATATGGCACTCGGGTGATTGGCTGAAATAAAATTTTGGTTCAACCCAATATATGATTGGGTGGTACGTGGTATTCCCTGACCTCATTCCATTTTGCATATGTCAATAATAGCTCCCTTCCTCTTGTATTTTATGGGTAAATATACTTTCTATTATTTTTTTGTAATGCTTCTTTTATCATTGTTGATATATTGGTTAAATGTTAGTTATAAGCATCGTTTGTGACAGACTTGAGTTATGGATCTCATCCTATTTTTTTAGTAAATGAAATTTTAATGATTGTATGTGTAATATTACCAAATTTCACATCATATTTGGAATATTAGAGTCCTTGATTTTCTTAATTAATTAAGTAAATAAAAGGGTGGAGGGACCCACAATCCTCAATATGAATAAATATCCACTTTTGTGTGTGTGAATGTGGATTAATTTAGCCGAGATCTGCATAACAAGGTAGTTGAGCAACCACTAATGTGAATGAAAATAGAGAACCTGTCTCATTAATGAGATAGATCATGGAGGTTGATTCAGTCAACTAAGATCTTGAAGGGATCAAATAGAGGATGATTCAGTCAAATAAGATCTTGAAGATGTCAAAGACCATGGGACATTCATGATAAAGTGATGGAGGACCTTGTGCCAACAAGGCACACTTGATGGAAGGTGTACATTGCACCTAGACATGATGGTTGATTTGGTCAAACAACGCAGTCCAAATTGGAGGATCTTGTCCACATGTGACAGTGCAATCTAGATGAGGGCCAACGCTTGGGAAGGCTCAAATGTTATTTAAAGAAGATGGAGGCAAGGATGAGAGCATGCTGATTATCTCTTGATGTAAGATCTTTTCAGATCTGGAATTTTCATGTGACATTCCAATGCTTTCTTGGGTTGTTTAGCAGAGATTGCAGGTGTTGTTTAGCACAGGGTGTTCCTGTTCGGGAATCCCACCTCTTTCTTCGAGCAGCTCTAGAAAGAGTATTTTACTTCATTATACATCAGGATTTAAGTGCCATCTCCTTTTCCTACTTCTGTAGAACACTCATATTCAGAAATTGCATATTTCTAAAGATCAGTTTGGAAGGAGGAATTTGTCTTCAGTACTTTAGCTGGAGAACTGGTTAGGGTTTATTCCTATCACCTTGGGCTTAAAGATAAGCTTCCCAGAAATTCATTGCAAATCAGGCATCAGGCCAAAAATTATTGACCTCCCAGCAGCAGTACTTCCTTCAGAAATTGCGTTGTCTATCTTGCAGATCTAAAGGGAGGAAGGAATTTGCTAGTATTTCAGCTAGCAATCCTGTGAGGGATCATCCCCTCACATTTCCATCAATATTTCCATCATCCTAGAGCTTATTGCATCATTTTTCAGCAGGAAGAAGGCCTCTCTTTCCCTCACAGCGCAATTTCTAGAGGTAGTTGTGTTGTAGCAGCTGCAATCATCATTGGAGGATTGAGAAGCTAGATCTAGAGCTTCTAGCTCATAGATCTGAAGAAGGGATCAACCCTTCAAGCTTAGATTTCATCTGATATCATATTTTAGCCATCTATTTGTCAGATCTAGCTTCAAATTTTTATTTCCCAGCAGATCAAGGATCAAACCCTAGGGAGGTGATTTTTCCAAAGTTACAGATCTGGAAAATCCTTTCTGGTTTATCTTTGGAATCCATCACATTAGCCAGATCTTGAATCTTGGCATCATCTGAGCTTCAGTTTTGAGTAGATCTAAATTTCCCTATTTAGCCTACAACTATATGTTCATACTCTGTTGAAGAGACAGCGCAGTATTTCCTTCAGTGCCTCTCCAGTTACATTGTACCTATTGTAGCATGCTTTCTGGGTGATTCTAGACCAACTTTTTGGCTAGATCTACTCACATTTTGTACACTGTGTAATTGATTCTTCTCCAATCTAATAAAATGGCTCAGCTTCTCTATAAATTCTGATGTTGTCTTAATATTTATTGTTTATCTTGTTGTAAGTTCTTATATTGTGTGAATTATTACTGCATTATCCCTTTTTGGGGATATTACAGTGGTATCAGAGCATGATATTTGGCTCAGCTTGTGGACACATCATCTTTTTCATCTAAAGAAGAAGCATATAGATGAGATCTATCATGGAGGAAGAAAATTCTGCCACTCATTTCAATATATCTATGCAAGATCTCTCCAAGGAGGTCTATCAAATTAAAGAGGAAAGACAGAAAGAAGATCCAGGAAGAAGATGTGATGAGGAAGGCCCTAACACTTCCTATCAGCAAAGAATAAAACCAGAGAATCCTAGATCTCCTCATAGATCAACTATGCCCGCTTTCTTTGAAGAAGGTGAAGGGTGTAGAAATGAAGGAAGGAATGAACCTGAGACTCATGAGACTCTCATTCTATATCTGGAAGAGTACAAAGCACAGTCGAGAGCATTCAAGAAGAAGCTAACTCTCCAACAATTCTTCAAAATCAAAGAAGAAAGAGGATCATATAACAACAATAGGATAAAGAGGCATAATATATTCTATTTGCATACATTTGGTGGATCTTCCTCAACCACTGTTAAAGCATGGAGGAGAGAGTTAGATACATTTTTTAGACTACATCCTATTGCTGAAGAAGAGGTTGTTCAAATTGTAGAACTTCATCTTTTAGATGAAGCCAATGATTGGGGGTTTTGTCACATGGAGCATGCAAAGGTGACTAAATATTCAGATTTCTTTCACAAGTTGAGAAAGAAGTTTGAAGTGAAGAAGATAGAGATGTGCCAAAAAGAGACATTTCCTAAGGAGAGGGTTGTCAATATTTTCACTCTAGACAAGAAGTCACTACATTCACCACGAGATGCAGAAGTACTTACATCTGGAGAAGAGACTTTTGCATCTTTGCAAGATATTTTTGAGCTCTTGACACATAGAGTCCCATGCATGATTCAGGAGATGCATGAGGAGGAGGAGGAGAATTACAGCGATGGTACACTTGGAGAAGAGCAGCCATCACTCTTACCAGCAGTTGTAGGCACTATTGTCCCAGTTGGAGGAACTCTTGTGTTCTGTCAAGAGGTTCCCAAATATCAGTTGATCCAAGGTATGCATACACATTCATCACCTATTGTTTCAATAAACCTTATTGAAACTTATGGTGACATGCCATCAGGGCCAATGCATAACCAAGGGTTAGAAAATAGTGTTGATTTGAAGCAGCATCATATCATAGCACAAAGGACCCTTGATCTAATAAAGGAGGAGATGAAAAGATATCCCAGTTTTTCATGGATGAGCTACATTCAACCTCTTGAGTTGAAGTGTAGAATTTCCGAAGAAGGGATGAGCATAATCCTTTGTACAATGACTGGTTGTGAGATCAGTATTATACCTTTCTTTGAGATATTTTATGTATTACCTTGTAGATCTACATCACTGTCACTTAGAAGCAGTGATAATGATGAGGCCCCATTATTCTTGGAGCATTCTAAAGGTAGATTTACTCATGAAGCAATGGAGGACAAGATGATGAATGGTAGACATCTAGATATGAGAAACCTTTTCTCCTTTCTTGATGACACTTTCTCAATGGGCACCTCACAGCTCAAAGAGAGACTTCTACCCATAGTAGATCCAAGAACTCATTGGTTTTGGAAGCCCATGGATGAGAATAAGGTCTCATTAAGAGATCTCATTGGTGGTGCACTTCAACATTTCATGGAGTGCAAAGTTCTTCAACAGTTTGGGGAAAATGGTACTCTACAAAGGGAGGATACCATGATTATGAAACACATCACTCATCTTCCATATTAGGGTGAGTGGATGACGAAGATAAGCAAGGGGTTGCATGACCACTTGCAAATTTACATGGGCCAGCAAGCTTGGTTACGTTGGTTGCCCTTGGGAGGTTCTTGTCACTGCCCAAAGGCTCCCATTTCTTTGATCCATACCTTGAAGAATACTTATGAAATGAAGAAGGAGGCATGGCTGTGTTGGCTACTCTTGGGTGAGTATGGTTACCACCCAATAGCTCATATTTTTTTTATTAATGCCTTGTGTATCAATATTAGAATGCAGTAAGAGAAGGCATGTTCATATTGGTTTCACTTGAGAGAGATTGGCCACCACATGACATCTCCTATGTCTATGTGTTTTGTCTTGGGTAAATCTTGGCATGATGATCCCATGATGTGCATTGATGATGTTTCTTAGTATTGGGATGATGTGACATTCCATATGTCCATTAGTAGGTTTTTACTTCATGATGCACATGAGGAGGAGAGAAAGCAGCAAGATCTCTTGTTGCTTTGGTTGCTTTTGGGGGAGTTTGGCTTTTCCATCTTACATGGAGGAGATGGAGGATGGTAGCAAAGGGCCTTACTCTAGTGGTTGTTATTAGGAGAATATGTTTTGACATATTTATCCACCCATATAGCTCCTTCCCTCCTTATTTTGAAAAACATTGGAATGATGCTTGGATCCAACAAGGCCAACATGGCAAAGAATGAGAGCATAACAATGCTCAATCAAATTCATGAAACATGGGATGGAGAGATGTATTGTATGATGGAGCTTTTCCTTTATGGAAAGAGCTACTTTATTTTATGTATCTCATGTATTGATGATGATGTTGGACATCATATGGTTGCCACATGGTACTTCATGATAAGAGGAAGACATCTAACCAAACAGTTGGAGGTCATTATTTGTGTTTTTAAAAAGAAAACTTTGGAACCAAACATGCATAATACATTTTAGCAAATGGAGGAATTCATCCTTATGTGGATGCCATTTGGAGGGGAATAGATGGCTTTGCATCTACTTTTGGAGTTACTTGAGGACAAGCAACATTTTGCCAAGGGGGACTATAATATTCCCAAATTTCCACATCATATTTGGAATATTAGAGTCCTTTATTTTCTTAATGAATTAAATAAATAAAAGGGTGGAGGGACCCACAATCCTCAATATGAATAAATATCCACTTTTGTGTGTGTTAATGTGGATTAATTTAGCCTAGATCTGCATAACAAGGTAGTTGATCAACTACTGATGTGAATGAAAATGGAGAACCTGTCTCATTAATGACGTAGATCATGGAGGTTGATTCAGTAAAATAATATCTTGAAGGGATCAAACATAGGATGATTCAGTTAAATAAGATCTTGAAGATGTCAAAGATCATGGAACATTCATGATAAAGTGATGGAGGACGTTGTGCCAACAAGGCACACTTGACGGAAGGTGTACATTGCACCTAGACATGATGGTTGATTTGGTCAAATAGTGCAGTCCAACTTGGAGGATCTTGTCCACATGTGACAGCACAGTCTAGATGAGGGCCAAGGCTTGGGAAGGCTCAAATTTTATTCAAAGAAGATGAAGGCAAGGATGAGATCATGTTGATTATCTCTTGATGTAAGATCTTTTCAGATCTGGAATTTTCATGAGACACTCCACTGCTTTCTTGGATTATTTAGTAGAGATTGCAGGTGTTGTTTAGCACAGGGTGTTCCTGGTTGGGAATCCCACCTCTTTATTAGAGCAGCTCTAGAAATAGGATTGTACTTCATTATACATCAAGCTTTAAGTGCCATCTCCTTTTCCTACTTCTGTAGAACACTCATACTCAAAAATTGCAGATTTCTGAAGATCGATTTCAAAGGAAGAAGTTGTCTTTAGTACTTCAGCAGGAGAATTCGTGACGGTTTATTCCTATCATTTTGGGCTTAAATATTAGCTTCACAGAGCTTCATTACAGATTAGGCATCAAGCCAAAATTTATTGACATCCTAGCAATGGTACTTCCTTCAGGAATTACACTGTCTGTTTTGTAGATCTAAAGGGAGGAAGGAAGTTGCTAGTATTTTAGCTATCAATCCTGTGAGGGATCATCCCCTCACATTGCCATCAATATTTCCATCAGCCTGGAGCTTATTGCATCATTTTTTAGCAGGAAAAAGGCCTTTCTTTCCCTCACACCATAGTTTCTAGAAGCAGTTGTGTTGCAACAGCTACAATCATCATTGGAGGATTGAGAAGCTAGATCTAGAGCTTCTAGCTCATAGATATGAAGAAGGGATCAACCCTTCAAGCTTAGATCTGATCTGATATCATATTTTAGCCATATATTTGTCAGATCTAGCTTCAAATCTGTATTTCCTAGTAGATCAAGGATCAAACCCTAGGGAGGTGATTTTTCCAAAGTTGCAGATCTGGAAAATCCTTCCTGGTTTATCTTGGGAATCCATCACATTGGCCAGATCTTGAATCTTGGCATCATCTGAGCTTCAATTTTGAGTATATCTCCATTTCCCTATTCATCCTGCAACTATATGTTCATATTCTGCTGAAGGGACAATGCAATATTTGCCTTAGTGCCTCTCTAGTTATGTCGTACCTATTGTAGCATGCTTTTTGGGTGATTCTAGACTAACTTTTTGGCTAGATCTACTCACATTTTGTACACTGTGCAACTGATTCTTCTCCAATCTAATAAAATGGCTCAGCTTCTCTGTAAATTTTGATGTTGTCTTAAGATTTATTGTTTATATTGTTGTAAGTTCTTATATTGTGTGAAGTATTACTGTATTCTCCCTTTTTGGGGATATTACAGTATGACCTAATAGATGATATTGCAACTATTATGAGAGGGAATCAGACCTTCTTAAAAATTTTGAGATAATTATGAATTCCCTATGCTCATATGTGTTTATATGGCCTGCAGATTACATGTTCATGATGCGTTTGATAGAATTTTTGTCATGGATAGGAACTTTTAGGCCATTTCCTTATTAAGTTATGCATTAGAGGCATTTCCATCTTGTTATTTACCATTTCTGAGAGTTTCATGAAGTTCTATGAAGAGGCATGAGTCATGTCCTTGGAAAAGTGGCTCTAAATCTGAGGTCGCTAACACAGAACTACCTAAAACAATTCAGCAATCGCAAGGATTCCCATGTTGTGCATGTGACTAGAGGGTTTCAGCCACATGGAGGGCTTTTCATGGGTGCAATTAGGGCTCTAGTTTTGTCAGAAGGCAGGTTAAATCAAGGGTTTGTCACCTAAAGTGGTTGGTTATCCCCTAGGGGTCATGTGGCCTTTGAGGAAGGTTTGTAAGGATTTTTTTTTCGATTACAGTTCCTTAATGTGATCTAGGAGGTTGAATCATATGATATTAACTCTTCGTCACATATTTACCCCGCTGGACCGATAGACTTGGGTAAGTGTGGGAGGAGGGTGTTACAATGTCTAATAATTAAACTTGGAGGAGATATAGGTGATACATTTAGGTAGTTATGGCTGAAATTTCAAACTTTGGCTCACTATAATATTAGGAATATAATATGAGAAACTTAGGGTTCTTGAACATTCCTAAAATATTATTCAAATAGGTCAACCTTTAATTTTTTCTTAAACTTTTTTATGGCATGTTTTAGACCACAAAAATTAGACTAGATGGAGGATAGATATTCATGTACCCTAGTAGGAATTTTAGACTCAATTTTTCTATAATTTAAAAGATATGCTTTGAGAAAATTAGGGTTCCTAAATCCTCCTTAAATCCACTTCAAACAATTAAACATGTTATTTTCAATATAATTTTTCTTTTGAGATGTTTCATACTATTAAATATGTAGGATACATAGAAGATATGTATAGGTATTGACGAGAAAAATTTCAAGCCCGAGCTCGCTATAATTTCATATACATGCTATAATTTAGGGTTCCTAAATGATCCTAAAAATATGCTTCAAACAAGACATATTGGAACTTTCGTTATACTTATTTTTATGGGATGTTTCAAATTGTGAAATATTGAGGAGTTAGAGGCAATATTTCTAGGTAAATATGATATCAATTTCATAGCTTGGTTCATTATAATTTCTGATGGATTCCTTTTGAAATTTAGGGTTACTGAATAGTCTTTAAATGAACTTCAAATAGGTCAGATTGACATTTTTTATATAGCTTATTTTATATGACTTTCAAGTTGTGAAAATTTCATAAATCTAAGGGTATATTCATAAGTGCCTCAACTACAAATTTTAAAAGCATATTTGTAAAATTGGATACATGGAATGTTATACGCGTTTCTTCTTTGGAAGATGCTAAACAAATCATTTTTCGGAGAATTGAACCTATTGAAGGAAAAAGAAATAGGCAAACCCATCAAAGGAAAAAAAATCAAATAGATATGTTGAAGGTAGAAGTAGCTAACAGACCTATTGAATATATAACTGGCAAGAAGACTTAGTGAACTAGGTTGGTGCATGTGAATAACTTGTAGTAGATGGTTGTTAGATATCTATATTACTAGTGTAGTCCCTTATTACTATTAGTGTAGCCCCTTTATTGTTATTTTTGTAGCCCTGTAGATCCTATATTGTTATTATTGTGCCCCAGAAAAAGCCACTATTATTATTGTTGTGCCCTTACATTATTATTATTAGGTCGGCTAGGATTATATTGTGACCCCATGGACTCCTATATATAGAAAGGAGGTTTTTTCATTTGTATCATCCAAGAATTATTCATTTATGTAATGTAAAGGAGGTTTTCCCCTCTAAGTGGTTGATTTCTAAGGCCTTGATCTCTCTTTTCTTCTATTTTTGGAGCTGGTTTCATAACATTTGGTATCAGAGCTTTAGATTCTAGGGTTTAGTTGCTTCAAACAGGTCATCGTGGAATTTTCGCTATAACATTCTTTCTACGAAGTTTCAAATCCTAAACAAAAAAGGCCATTTGCACAATACCTGAGGAAGTCTATGTAAAAATTTCAGATCTTGGTTCGTAACATTTTCGGAGATATGATCTGTGGACGTTAGGCTTTTTGCAAGCTCCCAAATT
Source organism: Pinus albicaulis (assembly GCA_034641835.2). Lineage (NCBI taxonomy): Eukaryota > Viridiplantae > Streptophyta > Pinopsida > Pinales > Pinaceae > Pinus > Pinus albicaulis. The sequence continues at coordinate 898,762,665 of CM076571.1, read as the reverse complement.
TCATCTCAAAGGAGTGACCTTGGGAAAATCATCATAACTCTCTCTCTGAGCATTAGATTGGAATTTTGTAAAAACTGGCCAAAATTACACAAACCTTAGTTGTTTATGTATCAATTTCAGAGCCAAAGCAGGAAACATTGACACATGGCATGTCGTACAAGTTCACACTACTGAAATAGTCCATAATTAGGTCATTGTGGGAGACTGGGCATAGCTTTGTCTTAAAGAATCCAAATGAGGTCAGACCTATGGCATTGGAAAGAAGACTCAAAGGGCTATTACAAGATTGAATATTATATCTTTGGGATCCGAAATACATAGATACATCAGTTTCAATATCGATATCCTCAAAAGAGAGAAAAAGGTGTATATTTGTTTTTAAAATTGCATAAGTCTTGTTTGAAAAATCAGTTTGAAGTGCTCCCAAGGGAATATTGAAGCATAGATATTAGTATTGGGTTCTAAAATACCCCCTAAAAAGAATTCAACACCCATTAAGCATTGACAAGGCTCTACTATGACTCATGAAGAGGAAGAAGTGCAACATGATATATCAAAATTACAAGAGAAAGTGCAAAAACTTTCTCTATCGCAAAGAGAAAAAAAAATGAAATGGAGGTTTTGAAGAAATGAGTGGAAGCTAAGATGGATGGTTTGAAGAAAGGCATGGAAGCTAAGATAAATGGTTTGAATAATTCCATGGAAGACAAGGAAGAAAAAATGGAAGAAAAAATGAAAGACATGAAGAATGATTTAAAAGAAGACATGGAAGGTTTGACAAAGTTGATACAAGAAATTATTCCTAATGGTGAAAATATAGTAGAGGAAACTCATGATGAGAACAAAATAAATGTTAATCATGATTTCATAAACTCTAATGTTGGATTGAAGTCCCACATTTTTCCAAAGATCGATATGAGGAAGTTTGATGGCAAGGATCCCGTAACATGGATACTACAGATGGAGAAATATTTTGATCTCAATAATGTGAAAAACACAAAAAAGGAATCCCACCTATTCTTGATCATGATCATGTTATTCATTTGATTCTAAGAAATTTTCCTCCAAACATCAAGCCTTACAGATATCCTGATTTCCAAAAGAGAGAAATTGAACGTATGATTGCAGAAATGTTAGAGGTTGGTATAATTCAACCTAGTCAAATTTCTTTTTCTACTCCAATAGTATTGGCGCACAAGAAGGATGGATCATGGTGCATGTGTCCATATTTTAGGGAGCTCAATAATATCACTATTAAAGATAAATTTCCCATTCCTGTGATTGATGAATTACATGGAGATATTTATTTTACCAAGTTGGATCTTCGTTCATGATATCATCAAATTAGAATGAAGGCTGAAGATATTCTGAAAATATCATTTCGAACTCATGAGGGTCATTATGAATTTTTGGTCATGCCTTTTGGCCTTACCAATGCACCTTGTGCATTTGAGGGGTTGATAAATTCCATGTTCAAACACTTCTAGAAAATTTGTGTTAGTATTTTTTAATGATATACTAATCTACAATAGATCTTCGAAGGATCATGTAAAACATGTTGATAGGGTGCTCAAACTATTGGAGGAGAAACAATTATATGAAAAAACCTCCAAATGTTTCTTTGGAGTACAAGAGGTGGAATATCTTCATGATATTGTATCTCATGAGGGTGTTAAGGTAGACCCTAACAAAATTAAATCCATTAAGGAATGGAAAGTCCCCACAACCATAAAGTAGTTGTGAGGATTTCTCGGGTCAATGGGGTATTATCGCAAGTTTTTTAAGAATTATGGGAGAATCATAGCACCTATAACAACATTATTGAACAAAGAATCACTTTCATGGATTCTTGAAGCAACTGAGGCCTTTGAACATCTTAAAGAGGCAATGTGCCTAGCACTAGTCTTAGCTACACTAGACTTCACAAAACCCTTTATTGTGGAATGTGATGCCTCAAGAAATTGAATTGGTGTTGTTTTAATGTAATAAGGAATACCCATTGCTTTTGAAAGTCATCGAATTAAATTAAAGTATTTATGGAAAGCAATTTATGAGCAAGAAATGTTGTCAATACTACATGCACTAAATAAATGGAGACCTTACCTAATGGGAAGACACTTCAAGGTAAAAAATGATCATAATAGTCCTAAGTAATTTTTGGAACAAAGACTATCTTTAGAAGAACAGCAAAAATGGGTCACAAAGATGTTGGGTTATGACTTTGAAATCATATACAAAAAAGGGAATTTAAATGTTGTTGTAGATGCACTCTCAAGAAAGGATGAAGATGTGGAAGCATTTCTTTGTGCCATTTCTATTATCCAACCATATTGGATAACCGAAGCAAGGGATGAATGGAAGAATGACGAAGAAGTGTGGACACTCACTCAAAATTTGCAACAAGATCCTAGTACATATGATACATTTAGTTGGAAAAATGATTCCTTATGGTACAAAGATCACTTATATATTTGTAATAATTCCCAACTAAAACAAAATATTCTTTTGGAATTGCACACCTCTTCCTTAGGAGGACACTCAGGATTTTTAAAAACTTACCACAGGGTGAAGAATTTTTTTTTTGGGATGGCCTTAAATCTGATATTCAAAAGTTTGTGGTGGAATGTTTGGTTTTGCAGCAAAATAAAGTTGAGACAATTAAGACCCTGGGTCTTCTATAAACTTTATCCATTCCAAGTCAACGTTGCGAGGAGGTTTCAATGGATTTTATCACAGGTTTACCTAAGTATGAAGGAAAGAGTGACATCATGGTGGTAGTTGATAGACTTACCAAGTATGCACACTTTTTTCCATTTAAAGCAAGTACAGTTGCTACTGCATTTATGTAAAAAATTAAAAAGCTACATGGAATCCCAAATATTATTGTGAGCGACAGAGATCCCATTTTTATTCGAAATTTTGGACAGAATTATTTTCTTGTTTGGGTACTCAACTAGCTCATAAGCTCATCTTATCATTCTCAATCTGATGGGAAAACTAAGATAGTGAAATTTTTTTTGGAAGGATATCTTCGTTGTCTTGTATCTGATAAACAAACACTATGGGTCAAGTGGTTACATCTGGCTGAATGGTGGTATAACACTTCCTTCCATACTGCAACAAAAATGACCCCATTTATGGCACTTTATGGATATCATCCACCATCCATCACATCAGCTTTAAGAGAAAATTCTAAGGTTCAAGTAGTGGAATATCACATCGAGCATCAACAACAAGTTCTCCAACTCTTAAAGGATAACCTAAATTTGGCACAGAATCGAATGAAACAACAGGAAGATCAACATCGTAGCAAGAGAAGTTTTGATGTAGGAGACTGGCTATTGTTATGGCTAAAACCATACAAACAAATGTCCCTCAAGCAATCTAAGAAGGATAATAATTTATCGCTAAATTACTATGGTCCTTACAAGGTGTTGCAAAATATTGGTACAATGGCATACAAATTGGAGCTTCCTGTTTCATCTCGAGTGCACCCAGTTTTCCATGTTTCATGCTTAAATAAGATTATAGGTGACAAACTTCTAGTTCAAACAATATTGCCGGAACTTAATGAGGAAGGAAAAATCATATTGGAACCTGAAGCAGTCATGAAAACAAGAACTAGACAACTACGAAATCAATCAATTTCAGAGTATCTCATCAAGTGGAAGAATTTACCCACTGAATATTCGACATGGGAGGATTAGAATTTTATACAAAATCATCCAGATCTACTCAAGTGTTGAGTACAACACCTTTTTGAAGGAGAGGGGCATGTTAAACACCTATATTGCTAGTGTAGTCCCTTGTTGTTAGTGTAGCCCCCTTATTGTTATTTTTGTACCCTTGTAGCCCTCATATTGTTATTATTGTGCCCAATAAAAAGGAACTATTATTATTTTTGTTCCCTTATATTATTATTGTTAGGTAGGCTAGGATTATATTGTGAACCCATGGACTCCTATATATAGAAACGAGGTTTTATCACATTTTTATCATCCAAGAATTATTCATTTATGTAATGTAAATTAGGTTTCCCCGTTGAAGTGGTTGATTTCTGAGGCATTGATCTCTCTTTTCTTCAATTTTGGGAGTTGGTTTCATAACAATGGTATTTTTATCTCTTGTAGGTTGGTGTCTATAAACGTTGTAGAAGAAGGAATTGTTGTCTTCTATATATAAGGTCCTAAAAACATTCTAATAGAGGGAATGTTATCTCCTGTAGTTTGGTGCCTACAAATCTTGCAATAGAAAGGATTAGTGTGACATGTAGGCTTATTCTTACAAACCTTGTAATAGAGGGGATTGGTTTCTCTTGTAGTTTGGTGCCTTAAAGTCTTGCAACAGAGGGGATTGTTGTCTAATCTAGGTTAGTATCTAGTGTAGGTTGGTGCCTACAAATATTGTAGTTAAGGGAATTAGTGCATCCTAGAGGATTATTCCTAAAAACATTATATTAGTGGGGATTACTTTATCCCATGGGTTGGTGCTTACAATGTTTGTAATAGTAGGTTGGTGTCTAAAAATTTTGTATCAATAGTTGGTTGCTACAAAGATTTATTATAAAGAAGTTTTGATTTATATATTATGTTCCATATGTGATTGTTTTTTATTATTCATGAATGTTTAAATAAGTAAGAAATTTTCTTATATTGGTTCAGCTCCTCCATCTCAATATTATAGTGAATACAAAAATTGGTATCAAAGCTAAGTTCCTTCGAAAGCAATCCAACCATTGGGAGGCATATATCTCAAAGGGACCATTACATGTCATGAATATTCTTTCACAAGTAAATCTCCATTATTTAATGGAACAGATTATGCCTTATGGAGGGTAAGGATGAGGAACTATATATTGCCCCTTAGATTTGACCTTTCTAAATTTTATAATATATAATTATAAAGCTCCAAAAACTATTACATATTATCAATATGATAAGAATGCTTATGGAAATAATGCAAAAGCCATTAATTTCATCTTGTGTGGCCTATCAAAATTATAGTTTGTAAAAGTAATCCATTGTGTATGCAAAAAAAAATTTGCGACATACTTCAAAATATCTATGAAGGAGATGACAAGGTGAAGACGGAAAAACTTCAAACTCATAGAAGGAAATTTGAGAGTTTGAAGTTGAACAATGAAGAATATATTATATTCTACTTCCTTCAGTTGTATGAGATTGTCAATATTGCTAGAGGAATTGGTAAATAAGTTAAGGAATCAATGATTGAAATAAAGTTGTTGAGATATTTCCCCTTAATTTTTTATTCAAATGTCTCAACTATTGAGGAAATAATGGATATGGAAAAGATAAAAATGGATGAGCTACATGGGATTCTCATTGCATATGAAACGACAACCAAAAAAGGAAAGTCAAATTTGAAGGAAGTAGGTTTCAATGTTTTAAATAAGATAGAATAACTTATATTCAGCAGTTATTCTAGGAATGAATTAGATACAAAGAAAGCTTGGTTTATGAGAAAACTAAAAAGAGGATCAAGAAAATTCAAATGTAAGTGACCATTTAAATGTTTTAATTGTGGTAGAATATGGAATCTTGATATTAAACATCCATATGAAAAATGTGAGGAAAGTGAAGATGACAAAGAGAAAGAAAATATAATCAAGTCTTATAGACACAAAAGAGGAAATTATTCCAAGAAGAAATTTTTTTATTCTAGAGAAGATAGTAGGTCCTCAAAAGAGAGTGATGAATATGCATATAATATTTTCAAATAATAGCATCCTTTTATAGCCAATGCTTCAAATATTGTTGATAAATAAGATGAAGACAATTAATAAGAGAAATAATATTTAAAGTACAATAATATCAATGGGGATGTAAATCTTGAAGAATAATTTGTTATGCCCTATAAGAAATAGAGAGACTCAGAGGTAAGATAAAAAAGGAGTTGTTGTAGAAATATGAGAATAAAAAGGATCATGATCTTGATGAAATAATACTTCCCATCCTAAAGACACAACTATAATATGCAAAGAGGATATAAGAGTTAGTGATAGCCTAGTTTAAACAAAAGGAAGAATATTGTGAAAATATACAATAAGAAGTTATTCCCTTGAGGAAGTAACTAGAGAAATAAAATGCTCAATTGAATCAAATATTGATGTTTAGAAATATTATCAAAATATTTAATGATTTTCTCAGCTATAATAGGTTACCTTTCATCAAAATACGTCTTGGATACAAGGAAAATCATCAGAACTCCAAGGATAATCAAGCACAAATCCATTACAAAAGGAATGGAAATTTCCAAAATCTATGCTAATGTTCTCAATATCTCCTTCAAAAACTAAAGTGGAACCAAGAAAGGAAATGAAAACTAGTGAAGACTTTATTCTTCTCATAAGATAAAAAAGAATGAATTTAGAAGATTTGCTCTACCAAGAAGGCCTTTCACATCTTAGCATCAAAATCTATTCCTTGCATGTTACATTTCTTGTAATAATGTTGGTCATAAAGTAATAAGTGGGGTGTATATAATAAATTAGTAGGTTAGAAATATAAATAGAGGATCTTATATGATCTCAAAGAATGGTTTTGTGAGAAACAAAAATAGAAGCCTTAATGAAGGTGATATTAGAAGACACAACACATTTACTCTCCTATTAGATAATATTGAATGTTACAAGTGTAATAACTATGGGCACAAAGCATGTGATTGTAAAATAAGTTGTTGAGTAAAATAATTTGTATTAGATTACTAACATAAATTATCAATCTAGGATCTGTAGGACTTGTGAGACATACGTGCACAATATATGCTAGGGATGAGTTTATGAAAACTAAAAACTAACCTAATCACACCATTCCTATATTAACTTGAAATATATTCTACATTCAGGAATTAAAATTTAATCTACTTGCATAATTGAATTCTAATCTATGCTTGCAATTCTAATCAAATAACGAAAAAAAAAAAATCATCTAATATAAGTCAAAAATCATTTCAAAAGAAATTGAATTCTTAATCTAAATGCTTGACAGAAATTTAGGAAAATGGATGCAATCTAAATGCTTGACCGAAATGCAGGAAAATTCTTGACAGAAATGCAGGAAAATGGATGCAATCTAAATGCTTGACCTTAATGCAGGAAAATGAATGCAATCTAAATGCTTGGCCGAAATTCAGGAAAATGGATGTAATCTAAATGCTTGACCAAAATGCAATAAAATGGATGCAATCTAAATGCTTGACCGAAATACAGGAAAATGGATGCAATCTAAATGCTTGACCGAAATGCACGAAAATGCTTGACATAATTGGAAACTAATCTAACACACATGCATAAATCAGAAACCTATGGTTGATGTATAACTGAATGCCCAAATCTGATCCAATTGGAAAATGACAAAGTCACTTTCTTGAGATGACTTAGCGAGCACAAGATTCAACAGTCAGCTGTAAATGTAAATAACTGCATAAATCAAATATAATATAACATTATTCATTAATTCAAAAACATTCTTACATGAAAAGTAAATCTACAATCGACTGGTCGAACACACTTGCATGAAGTAAACTTGCATGAATGGAAAATCTAAACTATCAAACTTTTAATGAAATGAAAACAACAGAACAATTAAAATGAAATGACATAATTGAATGAAATAAAAACTAATAGAAAATAAAAAATAAAAAAAATTGCAAAATAAAATCTAACTTATCTTACATTCTAATATGCTCCATGATGTCTCCTAATTCACATCTCCATCCATGCTTGGAACCTCAAAACTTTATTCAAGTTCTCCAAAAGTAAAAAATAATAAGATGACAAGTTACATGAACAAGAGTTCCATTGTTAGAGTTTTCATTTCCCCCAATAAAGGAGAGAGATTTCCTATTTATACAAATTCCTTAGCAACCTCCTCATTAATGAGTATCATTCTTCCTCTCCTTTGATCCATAATATTCTCAACCAATTTTCTAACCATAGGCGACATATCCCTCCTTAAAATATCCTTGATATCATGAAGATAAATTCGAAGTTGATCTTTGGGAGCCACATAAGAGGGCCTTGGAAGCTTCCAATGAACCTACACATGTCACAAAACTCTCTCCACTTTTAAGGTATAAGCATATGTATATTATTTCCTAAATTTTGATCACAAATTCACTTAAAAACACTAGAAATTAATAATGTTTGGAGAACACAAGGGTAACCCAAATGATGATGAAAATAAGATGAATGTAGTGACATGGTAGTGAAATGGAGATGATATAATGGATATCATGGTGAAAGTGGATGTCTTTTTAAGGACATTTTTGAGACCCAACATACCTCCCAACTGAATTTGTTGCACGTCCTCATGCAACTTATTACATTGATTCATCTGATCTTTGAATTGTCTTGCTTTTGAATGATCTTTGGCTTGTATTAATTCTCCTTTAACTTTGCATTATCATAGTATTTGATAACTTCATCATTTTTTCAAAGTTTTCTTTGAAATACATTGGATTGCAACGTTCATCTTTATGGTTGGTTCTTGTGTGACAACCAAAATTTACCTTTTTTATGGTTGGTTCTTCTATGACAACCAAATTAATGAGTATTGGTTCTTGTGTTCCAATACTTTTTTTATTCTTTTTTGCATCCAAATATCTTGAAAATTTATCTTTTTCAATTAGCCATAAGCTCATCAATTTGATGATTTGCAAAACATATGATATTTTTTAATATTAATGCAATAGTAGTTGTATGTTGGTTATATGAAAGTGATGTGGCATAAGATGTAAATATGTAGAGTGATATCCCTTCCCCCCAACTAATGGTTTTTTTCAATTTTAGGAAGTGAGAAAAGGAATATTGTGGAGTGTTTTTCCAAAAATTATAACTTTACCATTTTAAGGAATTGCATGATTAAAATTTAGAAAAGAACACACTTTTACTAACCTATGAAATGGATAAACTCTACATATGTAGCTGCTGCAAAAATCTAATCTGATGCTTCTTCAATTGGTCGTGCAAATAATGGATGAAGTTGTGAAAGTGAGTATTTATTGCTGCTACTAAATTTGTTGAATCTGCTACATCTTCTACATCTACTACAAATGTTGAATAATGATGGATCTGATAGTATTTATGTCGTTATCATACATTGGCACAATTCTTATCTAGGTAAATGAATTTATTGATGTCGAACATAGTAAGAAATTTTTGAATTAGTGGCCATTAATGTATGCCACTAATCAACATGAGACCTCTCACCATTGATGAAAATGAGAGTCAAGATGCCTAAGAACATCTTGCTAGGTACAAATAAATTTTATGATGTTGAGTTAACTAGAAGATCCTTCAAACAAGGGACATTAATGTATTCCCATTGTTTGTCAGAAAGAGAACTTGCCAGTAAGGCAAGCAAGCCTCAGGGTACTTTTTGAAAAGATTTTTAAAACTCAAAAAGGACCATAGATATATAGTTTGCTTTGAAGCAGGATTTATTTGGGAAAGGAAAATGAACACGAAAAGGAGAAATATAATGGAGTTAATCATCATGTAAGTGAGTTGATTTCTTTTATTCATGAGTTAGGGGTGGATGGAAGTATATGAATGTGGATGGACAGTGAATGTGAATGAAGAATGAATGTGAATAGAAAATATGAAGGGAAATGAGGTGAATATTTTATTGATTGAAGAGCATGGATGTAATGGAGATGATGTCATTTGAAATGCTTGCAAGTGTTGGATCTGATCTACATTATCATGTGCTCATGCATTGATGTTTCATCCTTCTTGATTTTTTGATCATCTTCTTGTGAAAGAAATGCGGTCTCTGAGAAAGACACTATTCGCTTATGGTCACCTGTCCTTCCTTCTTGAACTTGCAAAAAAAACTAGTACTTCTTCTGCAATGGAATGTAAGACTATCAAAAGGGAGAGGTGATAAATCTCTTTGATTATGACATTGCACAAAAAACTAATAATTGGTACTAATAAAACAAGTTCACAAAGGAAAACCAAAATAGTTTATACTTGTATCAAAACTAGTGCCTTAAGTTACGTGTTGTGTATTTTCATCAATTCTTCTTTTTTTACTATTTCAAACTTTGATGATAGCTTTCTCATTGTGTATATCTCATCGAGATCTTTCCAATGATGCTTGAATCATCGAAAACCGATATTGTAGGAGAAAGTTAGGCTAATTTGAAATTTGGGTGAAACAGTGAAGTTTCTCAGCTGCAAGATTGATGTTCAGTTGCAAAATTGCATAGTTTCTATAGCTAAAAATATTAAACAAAAAGTTAAGTATACACAGCTATGCATTTTTCAAGAATAATTAATAACTCCAATATTTGAATTAATCAATACCTTCTCCAGAAAAACGAGTGAATGCCCTACTTATTTTATTGATGCAATTTTGTTTTTGTGTGTTTTTTTTTTCTATTTAACATCAAAGCCTTGACACTCTAGGATGCAAAGAAATGACAAAAATTTCCATCCTTTGAAAGCAATGCATTATTCCATGTATAAGTGAAGTCCAACAGTAAAACCACTTGAATAAGAAAAAACAATCTAGAACCAAAATTTGATAGCATCTCATAAACACCAACAAATCTATGAGGAATGAAAAAATCAATATTACTAGGGTACACCAATTCATGATCTTTTCCATCCATCCACTATGGTGCCAATTGTCTCGAGCATCTCGTTGGTCCTTAACTCCAATCATGAGAAGTGAAAATATTGCAAAAAAATAAGAAACTGCCCAGACTGATACGTAGAACAACATCCATTTGAAACCATTCTCTGCTAGGAGTGTCAGTGAAATAAATAATCCATGGAATTTTTTTCATAAGAGGTGGAGGAATTTCTCTGAAGATCCATGCAATTTCAACCTACCTTCATCTCAGCAATTCAGTTGGGTGCAATACTTGCCTTTGATTATGAACACAAAATTTCGGTGAAAATTGTTACAAAGTCTTTCAGAAAAACCAAATATGAGGTCAATGCATCCCAAATGATGAAAACAGTTGTCTCCATGGTGGATTCTTCTCCTAAATATCAAGAAAAAAATAGATTTGTTTCTTGTCCACAACTGTCTGCATTAAACTTTAAATCTTTTTTTCTCACGCAATCTGATAATTAAGGCTTTGAAGAACCACGAATTTATCTCAAATTGTTGTGAAATTGAAGAAACCATTTTTGGATTATTTAATTCACCCCGTTATGAGAAAAACCCATGTTTTTGTTTTTTTCCAGATTCGCTTCCATTTTTTCAAAAAATGTATTTCAAAAATGTGTGTCTAAACTTATGCATTTTCTGGAAATGCTCAGGGAATAAAATCAATTGTTTTTTAATCAACTGCTAGATCTGTTAGTTCCGGATATCCAAATTATTTGCGCAGCGTGGGGAAAATACTTTCGCACTACGATTCCCAGCATGTGTATGGGGAAACTCTTGGGCTTCCAGACCTCAAACCAGCAATTTTTTCGCTTGGAAACACTACTATTTCTATTCAAAAGTCCCTGAATTAAAATAATTACTTAAGTGATAACATGAAAATTCTATTGAAATTACAATTTCCATAGTTGATGTAATGAATTTATTGGAAAAAATCACATGGTTTGTGGGCTTTTCTTAAGCTCTTGATTACCCTCTTTTATTTCAAACACTAGAGTTATTTCCTCTTCGTTCTGATATAGGTATACTTGAACAGCAGCCAAACGCTCCCTGGTTAAATTTTTTTATGTTAAAATGTTTTAGTTTTGTTAAGAAAATTATATATGTTACATTTTTAAAAAAAATTAAAAATATCTCCATATATATTTTAATTAAACAAAACAGTTTATTAAAATCATTATTATTTTTATTTTTAATTTTCTTTATTAAAAAAGAAATTATTAATAAAGAAAATGGAATTTGATACATTTATTTTTGCTTAAAAAAAAAAACAAAAAATTAAATAAAAGAAAAAACTAATTATCCATATTTTCTAAAAGAATGAAAAACTAATCTAATAACAAAACAAACTGAAATTGCATAAAAAGAATGAAAGTGTAAAAATAAAAAACAATAAAAAAAACTAAAATTGCAAATAAAAACTAAAATTGCGAAAATGAAATTGCAATGTAATTGAAACTAAGCTAACAGATGAAACAAAATTCTAAACTAACACTAATCCTTATGTACACCTCCCCGGCAATGGCGCCAAAATGTTGAGTAAAATAATTTGTATTAGATTACTAACATAAATTATCAATCTGAGATCCATGGGACTTGTGAGATATACGTGCACAATATATGCTAGGGATAAGTTTATGAAAACTAAAAACTAACCTAATCACATCATTCCTATATTATCTTGAGAATCTATTCTACATTCATCATTCCTATATTACCTTGAGAATCTATTCTACATTCAGGAATTAAAATTTAATCTACTTGCATAATTGAATTATAATCTATGCTTGCAATTATAATCAAATAACGAAAACCAAAATCATCTAATATAATTCAAAAATAAATTCAAAATAAAATAAATTCTTAATCTAAATGCTTGACAGAAATGTAGGAAAATGGATTCAATCTAAATGCTTGACCAAAATGTAGGAAAATGCTTGACAGAAATGCGAGGAAATGGATGCAATCTAAATGCTTGACTGAAATGCAGGAAAATGGATGCAATCTAAATGCTTTACTGAAATGCAGGAAAATGGATTCAATCTAAATTCTTGACTGAAATGCAAGAAAATGGATGCAATCTAAATGCTTGACTGAAATGCAAGAAAATGGATGCAATCTAAATGCCTAATTGAAATGTAGGAAAATGCTTGACAGGAATTGAAAACTAATCTTACACACATGCATAAATCAGAAACCTATGGTTGTTGTATAACCGAATGCCCAAATCTGATCGAATTGGAAAATGACCGAGTCACTTTCTTGAGATGACTTAGTGAGCACAAGATTCAACAGTCAACTATAAATTTAAATAACTGCATAAATCGAATCTAATCTAGCATTCTTCATGAATTCAAAAACACTCTTACATGAAAAGTAAATCTACAATCAACCGGTCGAACACACTTGCATGAATGGAAAATCTAAAGTATCAAACTTTTAATGAAATGAAAACAACATAACAAATAAAATGAAATGGCATGCTTGAATGAAATAAAAACTAATATCAAAACAAAATAAAACCTGCTTTAACTTACATTCTAATATGATCCATGATATGGAAAAAAAATGCTTTACAGCTTGAGGCTGCGATGAACTAGGGTTTGACACCTTCGGCCAATGGCGGCCCTACCCACCCTACTTTGCATCCTACAGATTAGAAACACCCATGGCAGAGCCACAAGGGGGGATAGCGGATCCCCCAACTTCTAGACAACCCAACCACAACTTGGTAGTTCTGACATAGCAGAATAGCATACAAGCCCCTCTGGGCCTCTTCCAGTGGAGAACGATCAAACGACGAAGGTAGCCTCTGAAGCAACCGTCAAGTCATCCACTTTCATTCCAAAAACTGAAAATATTTTGCAGATCCAACTACTGGCACACAAGATCAATGCCTAGTTTTAATTCATGAGGAATCATGCCCTCATCGGCAAGTTTATGGGGTTTTGGCCTACTAAACAAGCCCTCCAAGGCTAGATCACAGGCAAATGGAAACCCAAAGGTCACATTGATCTTCAGCTTATTTCCAAGGGATTTTTTAATATCCTTTTTACATGCATTGAAGATAAGAACAAAATCATGGATGAAGGACCATACTTCTTTAACTCGAAAGGCCTCTAACTCCGCAAATGGGTGGAGCAATTCAATTCAGACAAGGAAGACTTCATCTGGGCTACAATATGGGTACTAATTTACTCTCTACCCCAAGATTAGTGGGACATTGAAACCCTAAAAGATATAGGTAATAATTTGGGTGAATTCATCAAAATTGTTGAGGAGACACAGATCAACAAGCACATAGCTTATGCGAGGACTTGTGTTTATATGAACATTACCAAATCTCTCCCAGACGAGGTAAGTCTCCGGAATGAAGATTTTGAATAGATTCAGACTATTGATTATGAACACATACCATTCATATGTCAAAAATTCCACATGAATGGGAATTTATTATGGGATTTCCCTCTCAATCCAAATGCAGTCGTAAACAAAGACCAAGTACTGAAAGATTTTGAAGGTTTCAGCAAGGTCCCCAATAGGAAAAGGCACAACAGAAAAACTCAGAACACAACCTCAACCAAGAAGCTCACAACAAGAAACAGATTTCAAATGTTAGCAGATCTAAATACCGACATGGAAGCTATTCCCAACTCCTCAGACACACCCATGCAAGAGAATTCAAGCCACCAAGAGCAACCAAAGGCACTGCCATCACAAGATCACTCCGAGCTGAAACAAGGTCAGGCCTCCTCTCATTTAAAGGAGGATAAAGGTAAAAGTATAACCATGGAACAACCAACCACGATGGAGGAGGATCCAGAAAGCATAGAATTTGGAGATCTGGACATAGAGGGACTTGAGGCGACCTGCATGAGGAAATACTATCAATCAATTCCCATCCACCAGATGCAGCAACTGGAGGTAGTCCTTAGTCGAGCGCAATAGAGCACCACTATAGGTATACAAGGGGGGACTTTACTCAATACCCATCTCATCTGAAGAGAATAAAAGAAAAGAGGATGAAGAACGGATGTACAAAGATTAGTAATCCTAGGATAAGAACTAGTAGGATTTGGTTGGTACCCAAAGCTCTCTAGATTCTATCCCCAACTGAATCCACATTCTCAATGAAGCTCACATCCTGGAATATAAGAGGGCTAAACATTCCCTCCGAGCATTGACTAATCAAAAAGAGAATAGTAGAAGAATGACCTACAATGCTCTTTCTGCAGGAAACAAAATGTCCAGGATCCACTCTAGAAAAGATATTCACCAAGCTTTGGCAAGGATGTCAAATGGTTGATATAGATGCTCAGCGAGCTTCAGGAGGGTTAGCCATAATATGGAACTCGCAGCTGATCACTCTAGAAGACTTCATCGCCACCCACAATAAAATCCATGCATCCTTCCATCTCATTGGTAGCATCATCCATGGTAGAATCACAAATGTATACTTCCCCAAGCAATTACAGCCAAGATATAACTGTTAGATACTATTGAATCCATCAACCTCCAAGGCATGTCCCCTCTATGGTTGCAAGGAGGAGACTTCAACATGATCACTAACAGGAAGGAAAGGAAAGGGGGATGGATAAATATTGCATCTGATAGCCTTAGATTCAAGGAATTTATCAACAACAATCGACTGATCTACATTCACACTTCCAATGGAGTCTACACATGGAACAACAAAAGAGGAGGAACACAACAAATTGCCTTATTCCTGGATCAATTCTTGATCACTAACAATGTCATTTAGTTGGGAGGCGAGTTGAAAGCTACCATTTCCACTACTGCAGGCTCAGATCATTAGCCAATTTAATTGCAATGGGACCAGCCAGGAATTTCACCTTGCAGACCTTTCTGATTCGAACAGTTCTGGTTCACTCACGCGAGATTCAAATAACTGGTCACAAAATGGTGGATCTCCCTCATACCTCGGTATGGATCCAAGATGTATCAATTTCATTAGAAACTCAAAATTCTAAAAGGAAAATTAAAACATTGGAACCTCCACACCTTTGGCAACATCTTCAATAAGAAAAAGGAAATGGAACAACAAATGGAAAACATCCAGCAAGAAATCATTCTAACAGGGAGAACAAAGGAACCAGTGCTCTGGAATCCAAAATTTCCACACATCTGGAGGAAGCTCGACTCCAAGAAGAAATCATATGGAAACAAAATCGAGGATCAGATGGTTAAAGGAAGGGGAACAAAACACTAAGTTCTTTCACCACTCAACCATTAAACACAGAATGCACAAAAAAATTGTGATGCTCAAAACCCAGAATGGAGAACTCTTGGAGAAGCATGTTGATATCAAAGAAGAACTCCTAGATTACTTCAAAGCTATACTCAAAGAACCCAATAATCATAGAAAGGAGGCCATCGACATCATAACACAAAGCATTCCTAGAATTGTAACAGAATAGCATAATCAAATGCTCCTCAAACCAAAAAATTTGTAGGAAGTAGAAATGGCAGTATTCCAGCTGAAAGAAGGCAACAACCCTGGTCTGGATGGTGTTACCACCACCTTCTTCCACTATTTCTGGGATATCATAAAAACATAATTCTAGGACATCATTGAAGAATCTCGCAATATGCACTGGATTCACCTAGCCTTTAATGCAACTTTCCTTGCCCTCATTCCAAAGGAGGATTAGGCAGAAACTTCGGGTAAATATAGACCCATTTCCCTCTGCAATTTCATTTACAAAATTATTTCTAAATTCATTGCAAATAGGCTGAAACCCCTCCTCCCATTACTCATCTCCCCGGAGAAAACGGGTTATGTGGAAGGTAGGAAAATCCTGGATGGAATAATCTTTACCCATGAAGTCATGAACTCTCTCAAATATCTTAATAAGCCCAGAATGTTGCTAAAAATAAACCTATCCAAAGCCTTTGACAAGCTTAGCTGGGCTTACATCAAACACACCATCTTAGCCTTTAGATTCAGCCACACTTGGGTTCGATGGATTATGAGCCTGATCACTTCCCCCTTTTTCTCCATCCTCGTCAAAGGGATTCCTTCTGCCACCTTCTCCCCCTCTAGAGGCATCAGATAGGGAGATATGCCTTCCCCATTCCTCTTCATTCTGATGGCTAAAGGCCTCGATCATCTCATCAAGAAAGTTGTCCAATCTAATGACCTCAAGGGAATTTCCATCCATAATCAAGATCCCATCTCCCATCAACAATTTGTGGACGACAATATGGTCATGGGTCACCCTTCGGTGCAGGAAGCCCGCATGCTCAAACAAATCTTGGATCGCTTCTCTGAAACCTCTAGCACATCTATCAACTCTACAAAATCCTAGATTTTCTTCTTCAATACCCCTCACCTTACTCAAACGAACATTGCCAGAATCCTTCAATTCTTGGTGGCCTCTCTACCCTCAAAGTATTTGGGTGCCCCTCTAACAGTCTCAACCATTAAGTACTCTTCTTGGAAAGATCTCTTAGACAAGCTGGAATCCAGACTTTCATCCTGGACCTACCGATCCTTGAATATTTCTGGCCGCCTTGTACTCATAAAGTCAATCTTGCAATCCCTTCCCCTCTACCTTTCTTCGGTATTAGCTGCTCCAAAATGGGTCCTCAAGATCATTAAAAATATCCAAAGAACCTTCTTGTGGGGAGGCAACAAGGAAAAAAATGGGATTTGGTCAAATGGAAAGAATTCTACACCCCAAAATATCAAGGAGATCTTGAATTGTGAAATCTAGAACAAAGCGATGCCATAATGGGAGCAAGAATATGGTGGAAATGGGTCTCCAATACTCAAGGTCCATGCACTGAGCTATGGAAAGCCAAGTATGTTGCAATGTGGACTCAAGAAAGTCTAATCAGATTCAACCATGAAATTAAAGGCTCCTTTATTTGGAATGTTGATGTCCACCACAAGCACTTGATACAAACCCACAACTTTTGGGAAATATGATCAAGATAACGGGCTCTCTTCTAGGAAGACTCATGGTAGCAAATGCCAATTATTTCAACCACCTATCAACGTCTACTATGGAAAGCATTCCTGCACTATAGGGATAAGAATAAGGTAGGACATTTTTGGACCTAGGAGGATACTAATGGATACAGAAACTGGACTCTAACAACTGAATGGCAGGCTGATTAGCAAGGAGAGCAGCATCTAGATATCAGGGAGGATCTAGTTAAGAGGAAAATCTATGTGCAGGATGGCCCAAATATCCTCAAATGGGGATATTCTCCACGTGGAAAATTCACCACAAAGGAAGCCTATAGAATACTCCATTCTTCGGCTCTCGTTCAACCAAACAACCTCTGGAAGAAGATATGGAAAATAAAAAAATGGCCCAAGGTAGCCACCTTTCTATGGTTACTAAAGAAAAAAGAGAATTCTAACGTGGGACAATATTTTGAAGAGAGCCTTTCATGGACCCTCAAGGTGCCCTCTATGCAACCTAAGTGGAGAAACCATGGATCATATCTTAGATATCTGCAAAATTTCTAACTCTTTTGGGACATAGTAGCCACACTATGCAGAATGATAGATCGAGCACAAGGAAACATTATGCAAACTCTCAACCAATGGCAGGAGGTGCCCTTCTCCAACAATATTCTCAATCTCCTTTGGCAGCTCATTCTTGGGCTATTAACTTGGACACTTTGGAAGGATCAGAACAGTCGCATTTTCAAAGACAACAAAACCTCCCAGGAAGGGACATGGGCTAAATTCAGCAACTTCCTAAAGGAGACAATAGCCTTGACCCCATGGGCCAACTCAGACCTCCCCACATCAACAAACGAACAAGAAATCTAGAATACTTTGGGTCTATAGCTCAATCATCTAAGCATCCCCCCCTCCACTCCAAAGGTTCATTCAGTTGCCCTGGACAGATGGAAAGCACCCCCTCCTGGATTCTTCAAATACAACTTCGATGGAGCCTCCAAAGGCAATCCAGGGGAAGCAGGGTTTGGAGGCATTTTCAGATATTGCAAGGGAAACCCTCTCCATCTTCCCTACGGAAATATTGGGTGGGACAAAAACAACTTAGCAAAGCTTGAGGGTCTTATTCAGGGCTTAAAAATGGCCATCCAACTCAACATCTTTCCATTACAAGTGGAAGGAGACTCCCAGGTCATAATTCATATGGAAACTCACCTTGCTTCAGGATCATCAGCCACAAAACTATCCAAGAGTTGACGACTAACACATCACCTACAACAAATGGAACTTTGGCTTCAGAAACACAAAGAAATCACATTCCTGCATGTAAAAAGGAAGGCCAATGCGATGGTGACTTTCTCGCTAACCATGGTGTTAGCCAAAATCTCTAGCTCTTCACCTCCAACTTCCATTCCATTAAAGACGAACCTATAGGAGCCAATTGCATGACACTCCTAAACAAAAGACAATGGCATCCCAGATCCAGGTGATGATATGTTCATCCCTCTCTACAACTTGTGATGACACACCACCCACTGAATCGACGGTGCCACAGCATGCCTGTCGCACCTAGTTGCAGCAGAATGCATTTAATGCACATTATGGATCAGGTGTATGCTAGCGAAGGCCTTGATTGGAGAGGCACTACATTAATAGACTAGCACCTAGCCATATTATGCACTCTTTTCTAATTTTCCACCAAAACGCTACCAAACTCCTCACCCAACATCTAGTGCATTCTTTGCAGCACTGCTTTTTCACTTCCATGGCATCCAAGTAAAGGAAAAAGCCTTGTAGAGGTTGCACCAGAGGTGCCTTGCCTACCAGACTCTCCAGAGACTCCGCAGACCATTACTACTAGTCCATTGTTGAACTTGAAAGCTCCTCTGCCCTCTCTGCAAATTAGGTAGTGGATGTTCCTCCCACTCCATCTGCTCCCATGGACGCCGTCTCCCCACCAACTGAGCCTTCTGAGTCCACTCCCCCAGCCCATCTCTCACTGAATGTTGATCCTTCATCAACGTCTCTACCCAGACTCGAGAGAAAATATCGAAAATCTACGATACCTCTCTCTGTCACTCCCCCACCCAAAAAACTTGCAAGTTTTCCCATCAAAAACTCCTTCCTATCCTTATCCAACCTATGACGCTATGCACCAGGAGGCTGGGGAAAATGTGATGAGAATGGTGAACCGATGGAGCCAAATCCACGGGTCATCTCGGCGGAACAAGGGGAAATTGCCCACTTCTACGGGTGTCCAATCACTGAAGAGGAATCATCGACACCCGACGAAGAACAGTAGGACAACGCTGGAAATAAATGAAGGTTACTACACCTCTATCCATCTCTGGACAGACCTGCTATTTACTTAATTCATAGTTATTTTCAGTACTTTTGAAGATGTTTTTGCAAATTTAGATGACTCAAAATTTTAGAGACAAGTTAAGGGTTGGTTTCCCGCCTATGGGCAGCCCATCTTTTTTTATTTTTGGACATAATTGAGAGCAGGAATTTGATAAATTCATCTGCTCGGAAAAATGGACTATATTATACTTTATTAATCAATAGAATTATACAAGATTATATATATATATATATATATATATATATATATATATATATATACTCCATGACATCTCCTACTTCACATCTCCATCCACGCTTGGAATCTCAAAGCTTTAACCAATTTCTCCAAAAGTACAAAATAATAAGAGGACAAGTTACATGAACAAGAGTTCCATTGTTAGAGTTTTCTTTTCCCCCAATAAAGGAGAGAGATCTCTTATTTATACAAATTCCTAAGCAACCTCCTCATTAATGAGGATCCTTCTTCCTCTCCTTCGATCCATAATATTCTCAACCAATTTGATAACTATAGGCTACATATCCCTCCTTCAAATCTTCTTGATATCATGAAGATAAATTCGAATTTGATCTTTGGGAACCACATAAGAGGGCCTTGGAAGATTCCAATGAACCTACACACGTCACAAAACTCTTTCCACTTTTAAGGTATAAGCATATGCATATCATTTCCTAAATTTTGATCACAAATTCACTTTAAAACAATAGAAATTAATAATGTTTGGAAAACACAAGGGTAACCCAAATGATGATGAAAGTAAGATGAATGTAGTGACATGGTAGTGAAATGGAGGTGATATAATGGATATGATGGTGAAAGTGGATGTCGTTTTAAGGACATTTCCGAGACCCAAAAGAAACACGATAAGGTTTCGAAAGAAAATAAAGGAAGAAAATGTTACCAAGCATAGAGAAAAATGCACAAAGTTATGGTAAAGGAAGAAAGACAAATAGGAGGAATATGGACTTGCTTTATATGCTCAAAGAAAAGCAAGAAAATGGTATATTAATTGTGGATGTTCAAAATACATGAAAATTTATTGGAGTAAATTTTTTACTTTGGAATATGAAAATGGAGGTAGCGTTATCTTTGGGGATAATGCATTAGCAAGGATATCTACAAAGGGAATAGTTAGTATTGATCACAAAAATACTAAACCTTAGAATGTCCTATATGTTGAATGTCTAAAACACAATCTTAAAAGTGTAATTCAATTGTGTGATCAGGGATATGATCTCATATCTCATTCTAAAGGATTTGAAATTAGTAAAGTGGATTCAGGAATATTGATGAAAAAATAAACCAAGACCTCAAGTAACACATATGTCTAGAGTAAAATTAGAGGAGAAAATTTTCATATGGGAGTTTTGTCTCTTCCAAACCATCAATAATGGAAAGAGAAAACTTAGGGGAAGATTTCCTTTTTCATTTATGTCAAAGGGAGAGCGATTTTAGGTAGGGGAAATTCATAGTTATGGGGATTTATACAACAATAGGGTACAAATATCAAGGGTTTTCATCATTGAAAAATGGGGATATTGTTGAATATTTCATCCTCATTGATGTATAATTTAGGCTGACAACAATAAAAATTTATAAAGATATTATAGAAAATATTTTTTTCCTTGATGTCATATATAGGTGGAAATTATAGATGTACAAGATAAAGGTTGCAAGATGAATATTGTTGGAAATATTGTTTGGATGCCTAGTTTTATTCTTATGCCTAGCTTGGATACCCTATATTCGAAGTAAATTCTACTTTAAATAGCTAGCTCAAATAGGATAATATGATATATGGTTGAAAATCCTATTTTGATACCTTTCCAATGGTATGATGTCACCCCCTATAACTCCATAGGAATGAGGAGATATGAAATATTCTAACAGGTTTGACTGGCCATAAAGTACAAGTCAGCCAACTATTTTTAAAATTTGTCCCTATAAGTGAATGTAGAAACACTATAAATACATGATAGATGAATGCATTGTATATCTATCCTAGTAAGAAAATATCTAAGGTGTGCAATAGAATTTGGGGAACTCTCTTGGAGTCTTAATGATGGAGGAAAAATGTGACTTATAGAGTGAATGAGTCATCTTGGAATTTTCTTATAACTTTTCATTTGGGATGTTTCAAACCATGAATCTCAAAAGAGATAGAGAATATATCTTCATGCATGTGTGGTATAACACAATTTTATTTTTTTCTTTGAACATATGATCTGATGAATTTAGGTTTCTTGAATGCTCCTCAAATCTTTTTAAAAAAATTCAAGTTGGAATTTTCGCTATAAATTTTATTCTAGGATATTTCAAACCATGAAACTATAGAAATTATACCAATGGATTCAATCCTGTGTTGTGATGTAATAAAACAAGATATTTAATCCTTCTACAATGTTTGCGGAATATAAAATATGATCGCTCAATCACATGCAAGTAAGATAAAGAATTAAATCAATCGCACAACACAATATATTCTTGGGGAAAGCAACTGCTCAAAACCCCTCTATCATATATTGTATAAAGTCAGGGAATCATGAAACAATACAATGCATTCTTGCTTACAAGAATATCTTGCACTCTACCAATTCTCTCACACTAGTCTAGGAAAAATTGGACAAACACATAGCCAATTCCTTCCCTTCCTTCAGCCAAACTTGCTCACACAATTTCTAGGGAAATAAGACCCTATTAAATAGGAAATTCAGCCTTCTGTGATTGTGCTTTCCATCATGGCCTTCTCTATACTTTATAATTGCACCTGGGCAATTGTCTAATAATACAACCGATAGTTATGTTCCCTTTAACCTTTGCCTCAACTGGTTCTTCATCATAATTTACATGCATGAAGATATTAATAGGAAATCATCAGTTATCTGATTGATCGCTACTTGTGAATAAAATATAATTTAATTCATTGGACCTCTCACTAATTCATCACTTAGTTATAACTAGTTAAACTAATTTTAACTCAATTAATTTGAGTTAACTTATTACACTCACACCACATTAGTGCTACAACTGCAACTGGACCCCAAAATATTAGGATCACTCTACATTCCTCATCTTAGACCCTCAACTCAAATTTCTTGAGCTAACTTAGTCATCATAACGTATTTAACTCATACAAGTTGTTATGAGATGAAATTACAATTTATTGTACAATTTATTTAAGGGAAAAATAAATTAGACACCCACATTTCGCGCTAATGTGTAACTAAATTTCTCACCAATGTGTGAATGAAATTCCACACAAGTATGTGTGTGAATTTTCTTGTTGAATTTCAACAATCCATCTCAAAAAGAAAGGGATTATTAGCTACCTCGATCTTGCCTCTATGGTATTCGAATTTTCTCTTTTCCAATGCCTTCGCCAAGATTTCTGAATCTTGATCCTTCGTGAGAATGTACTACAACAACATACTGCACCTATGAACACAATATCTGAGATGGTTATGCCGGATATAAATATTCTTGGAACTATCATGGAATACTGGACTAACAGAGAGTTTTATACAAATCTAGTTATCACATGTATCATTGTCAAATCCATCTGATGATTGAATAAACCAACAAGTATCTTCCTCGTCAAGATGGCCTCGCATGTAGCCTGGCTAGTTGCCATTTACTCTGCCTCTACTAAAATGAGTGCAACTAATCTCTGTTTCCTGTTGTATAAAGAAACTATTGTTGATCCTATGTTGACGATGTCCCCTGATGTGCTCTTCCTGTCTGATGGACTATCTACCTAATATGCATTGGTGAAGCCTTGAATATTCACTCCCTTTATCTATTTGTACCATAATCCATATTCAATAGTGCCCCTAATATATCTCAAAACATGCTTCCTCGAATTCCAAAATATCTTGCTTGGCTTAACCCACTACAAGGAAAAGACCCTCTAGTGGATGTTTATGAGGAATCTCTTATAAAAATAGCCCAGATGCTTGTTTGTAATGGAGGTCACTAGAGGAGGTTGGCAGGTAGAGGTTTTTGCAAATGTTTTTTTTGCGATGCACTTCTAATCATAACACGCATCAGTGTGCTTGATATATATGTAATGCGCTAGTGCATAGTAGAGGCTAAAGAAGCATTACAGATTTATCTTTAAGTACTATAAAAACAACAGTGCACTTCATACATACAATGCACTGATGCGTTTTTTAAAAAGCACACTGATGCATACTATCAAATGGCAAACCGACACATTGTGCTCTACATACAAACTAGCCCAATGTGTCTCAGTAATCCAGCGCACCGTAAAGAAGTGTGGTGTGCCATCGATACAACCGTCTGATGTGTCTCACAATCGAGTGCACCAAAAAAAGGTTAATTTAAAAAACAATTACCGGCCATAAAAAAAAATCATTTTTACTTTTTACAGTGTTGTAGAGCTCTCAAGCACCATTGTGATTTTTCCTTCTCTGAGGTGCCCTGCCATCGGTGCTCCCATTGCCCTCATTGCTTCCATCCATTGCTCACTGTGTGGACTTCAAATTTTGAAAAATGGTGGGAAATTTTGGTTCTCAGTATTCCATTACAAATATGCCTCCTCGACAGGCCAATGTGCAGGTAATCTACTTTTTTCTCACCAACTTAACTTTTTAGAGGATTAGTTTATGAAATTAAGTTAAAATTCACCATTTTTTTGAAAAAAAAATATGCGTAATGTATTCAAGCCATTCGACTCGCACTGTTCTTGGTGCTCCCTGTAAATTTACAGGTCAGACCATGAACGTTGTTAATAGAAACTGCATCGGGCAGTAAATGTGACCGCCTGGTGTGGTACCAAGAAAAAGCGCACCGCTTTAACAATAAAATAGTGTAGTGCGTGTTGGTTGTTGGCCACACCGACAATTTAAATTTTTTTAAAAATAACATTTTATTTACGATGGTGTGGTCATTTACTAGAACACACTGGACATTATATAAAAGTAAACATAATGGCCTGATGCGTCCATATTACAGGAATGCACTGCCACCTCCAT
Organism: Pinus albicaulis; assembly: GCA_034641835.2. Lineage (NCBI taxonomy): Eukaryota > Viridiplantae > Streptophyta > Pinopsida > Pinales > Pinaceae > Pinus > Pinus albicaulis. The sequence goes on along the minus strand of CM076571.1, from coordinate 898,737,726 downwards.
TGGTAAAATATTGCCAGTTTGCAGTGTGTTGCACTATAACAACCACCCTGGGGTAGATACTTTGGTCAACGCACCACGCAAAAATATTTATTGAAGTAATATTTGTTGTTTTCGTGGTGTGTGAAGTTTTTTCATGTGCACCGTCGGCGGTGCGTGATAGATAGGTACACATCGATGGTGGTGCTTGACTGTTTTTTTGGCCGCACCAAATGTTTTTTTTTCGATAAAATTTATAATTATATATTTGTAAATAAATTTGTCATTTAATAAAAAAAATCAGTTTTATGTATGAGGGAGCCTGATGTATTTAATATGTTCATTCAATGACGTCAACGAAGAGAGGAAACGAAGCATCAAGAGCAGAGGAAGGCCAATTATAATATGATACAACATTAGGAGGCACAAGAGAGGGAGATACTTTTGTACCCTCACCCTATTACAGCACCCACCTTGTTTCTCTTAAGGGAGGTAGGCCTCCTTACATTTTACAAGGAGGATACATCCCTGAAGGGGCACAATTGGTTAATAGGACAGTTGATTTACAAGTGGGATACCCACCGACAGGATTTCCAAGTCAGTCCTAGTCAATGGTACCATCCCATTGAGGAGGACATTTATTTTATTACTGGCCTATATAGGAGAGGGTGGGATTTTCCCTAGTTCCCAGACATCCCCATCCATTATGCAACATGGATTCATTTGGTGTACTCTGAGAGATACATTAGGGATGAGATACTTCCTCCTACATATTTTTAGGTGTCTGGTGGTCAGCTACGCATTTCTTCGTTTGGTCCTGTTAACTTGAGGGGTCCTGACACAAGTTTGGAGGTTAAGATTCACCAACAAACCCCTATAATATTCACCCTTTCGACAATGACCTACTTTTGCAAGCCAAGGTCTCACCTGAAGTAGTATGGGAGGGTGTTGGAACCAGGTTTCCGCACCTTGGGAGAGAGTCGGTAATTTACTACAGATCTATGTTATAACTACTAGGTTCATACCGAATGAGTCTATTCATAGCTCTTTTAATAGTGTAATCATCATATAACCATAAAAAAGCTATCAGATATAATCAGTTACAGTCACATCCATGTGCGCATTACCAAATATCATAATAGATTACTATAATTGCAGCCAAGATCAGATCACAGATATACTTATGCTAATTCCAGAACACAGATACGTTCGCAACTTTACATAAACATTAAAGATGTATTTCATCAGTAAGCACAACCAATTCAGACAATGCACAGATACTTCACGATAATTCGCATTCATTAATACCCAAGATCTACTTACAACCCAAACAAATCCTGTGCACACAGCCTAGCAGGGTTCGCACATAGCATGACTGAGGATCTCCACGCTCACAACCTACAGGAGTCCTTACCCAAAAAAACCCAAATAGATCCTATCAGTTCGCATGTAATATCAATTCTCATTCATGCCTAGCTTTAGACTCTAATCATTCATCTATTTATATCGACATAGCCCTTGCTATCCTATGGTCCACAAACCATGGTTTGCGGACTCTAGGTCTACCCTTTGACCCCTTTTACAAATCATTGGGACTTTGACCCACCCCAAAGCCCCGCCACTAGGCTACTTGGTACCGAAATATATTAAAACGTAGCTTAAAATATACATCAAAACGCATCCAGGGGACCTTGTTCCAATTGGCCCGCAACACAATCTTGTGACTCGCCCGAGTCACAGCTTGGGTGGGATCTTCATTCATCCTTTGAGATGCTCCATGGTGGTAGTAAGCAGTGGCAGTACTTGAAGGCTCTATGCGGCAGCCATCTACACAATTTCCACTAGATTCAAGGCAGTGGTGACCCTGTCAAGAGCCTGGTTCAACTGTTGGACCACCCCATCTATGTCCCGTGAGAGCTTAAGGGCATCCTTCGACCAGGGTGTCAAATGGTCACTGAGGATTTTATTTTTTCGTTGGCGTGCAACAGTGTCATTACGAAGTGTATGGCTGGTTTGGAGTCGTGCAAAGCACTGAGCTGGAACAAGGGTAGACATTGTATCTTCCAGCTGTTCAAATTCCTACTCCTTTTGGGTTAATTCCTGATCAATATCACAGAGGAGAGGGTCATGTTGCACCTAGGACCAAATTTCCATAGCCTTTACAAGAAGAGCGACACCCTGACTGACTTGTGCAGAGATAGTAGTAGTGACCTTTGTCATTAATGTAGCTCGGTGGGCATGTTCCTCCTCGGGGGTCCCAGGCTGGAGCTTCGCCTGCAATGACGCAATCTGAAGCTTGAAATCAGTCCTGACAGTGGATACCTCAGCCCTAGATGCCTTCAGAGTAGCTATCAGACCTTCAACCCTGGCTTGGGGCTTCGCAGACATGGGAATTACCCAGGAAACCCTTGAAGAACCTTCATTTTGCCTCAGAGTAGGACACAAACTAATCGACTACGAATTCTGTCATGAACCATCCCAGCATGTTATCTACCTAGTGATCTACTATGTGGGTGATCATATTGTTAGTCCTTTCCAGCTGTTGAATCAATTCTAGTTTCCACTACATACCTGATCGTCCTTCTAGCACGTATGAAATTCTACGAGCCTTGCCAACCACTCCTGAAGCTCATGCGCAAAGGATACAAAGAAAATTTCATATACTTCAGTGAAGATGTACTTATTTTTCCACTTCTCAGCCGTCAATTTCATGCTACGATTCTCCTTTATATCAAATTCATGAATCTGTCTTTTGAACCAATCTTCAATTTCCACCCTCTCAAGTCTCCAAGGACCTCATGGCATTACCCGATCTCTCTCTCAAAATGTTCCCAGTCCCAGCGCTAGAACCATTTGTTGCCTTGAGGGGTCTTGACCCAGGTTGGGAGGTTAAGATTTTCTAACAAACCCCTATACTACTGGCCCTTTAGGCAATGGCCTACTTTTCCAGGCCAAGGTCTCACCCGAAGTATTATGGGAGGGTGTTGTAACTAGATTTCCACACCCTGGGAGAGAGTGGGTAATCTACTACAGATATGTGTTATAACTACTAGGTTCATATCGAATGAGTCTATTCACAGCTCTTGCAATAGTGTAATCGGCATATAACCATAACAAAGCTAGTAGATCTAATCAGTTACAGTCGCATCCATGCGTGCATTACCAAATATCATAACACATTACTATAATCATACCCAAGATCAGATCATAGATATACTTATGCTAATTCCAGAATATAGATACGTTCGCAACTTTACATAAACATTACAGATGTATTTTAGTAGTAAGCACAACCAATTCAGACAACTCACAGATACTTCAACGATACTTCTCATTCATTAATACCAAATATATAATTACAACCCAAACGCAGCCCGAGCACACAACAGGACTGAGGATCTCTGCACACATAGCCTGTATGAGTCCTTACCCAAAACAGCCCAAACAGATCCTAGAAGTTCCCACTTAATATCAATTCTCATGCATGCCTACCTTTAGACTCAAATCATTCATCTATTTATATTGACATGGCCCTTTCTATCCTATGCTCTGCAAACCGTGGTTTGCAGACTCTATGTCTACCCTTTGACCCCTTTTACAAATCATTGGGACTTTGAACCACCCCAAAGCCCCACCGCTAGGCTACTTGGTACCAAAATATATTAAAATGAAGCTTAAAATATACATCAAAATGCATACAATGGACCTTGTTCCAACAGGCCCCCAACACAATCTTGTGACTTTTCCTGAGTCACAACTTGGGTGGGATCTTCATTCATTCTTTGAGCTACTCCATGGCGGTAGTAAGCGATGGCAGTACTTGAAGGCTCTGTGCAGTAGCTATTTGCGCGATTTCCACTTTTTTCTGTGACGGAGGTCCTTCCAAGGCAGTGGTGACCCTGTCAAGATCCTGGTTCAACTGTTGGACCGACCCATCTATGTCTTGTGAGAGCTTAAGGGTGTCATTCTACCAGGGTGTCAAATGGTCGCTAAGGATTTTATTTTTTCGTTAGAGTGCAACAATTTCACTACAAAGCATATGGTTGGTTTAGAGCCATGCAAAGAGCTAACCTCGAACAAGGGTAGATATTGTAGCTTCTAACTGTTCGAAGTCCTGCTCCTTCTGGGTTAATTCCTGATCGATCTCACGGAGGAGAGGGTTGTGCTGCACCTGGGACCAAATTTCCATACCCTTTTCAATAAAAGCGACACCTTGACTGACTTGCGCAGAGATAGTAGTAGTGGCCTCTATAATTAATGTAACTCGTTGGGTATGTTCGTCCTGGGGGGTCCCAGGTTGGAGCTTGGCCTTCAATGACACAATCTGAAGCTTGACCTCGGTCCTGACAGTGGATACTTTAGCCCTGGATGCCTTCAGAGCAACTATCAGACCTTCAACCTTGGCCTGGGGCTTAGAATACATGGGAATTACCCCGAAAACCCTTGAATAACCTTCTTTCTGCCTTAGATTAGGACACAAACTGATCAACTGCGAATTCGGTCATGAACCCTCCCAGCAGGCTATCTACCCATTGATCTATTGTGCGGGTGATCGTATTGTCAGTCGTTTCCAGCTGTTTAATCAATTCTGGTGACCACTGCATAACCTAATCATCCTTCCAGCACGTATGGAATTCTACAAGCCTTGCCAACCACTCCTGAAGCTCATGTGAAAAGGTTACAAAGAAAATTTCATAGACTTCAATGAAGATCTACTTGTTTTTCCATTTATCAGCTGTCAATTTCGTGTTGTGATCCTCCTTTACAGCAAATTTTTGAATATGTATTTCGAACCAATATTCAATTTCCACCCTCTCAGGTCTCCAAGGACCTCGTGGCATTACCCGATCTCTCTCTCAAAATGCTCCCAGTCCTGACAAGGGAACCATTTGTTGGCTTGAGGGTTCCTAACCCAGGTTTGGAGGTTATGATTTTCCAACAAACCCCTATTCTTCTGGCCCTTTCAACAATGACCTACTTGCACAGGCCAAGGTCTCACTCGAAGTAGCATGGGAGGGTGTTGGAACCAGGTTTCTGCACCTTGGAAGAGAGTGGGTAATTTACTGCAGATTTGTGTTATAACTACTAGGTTCGTACCGAATGAGTCTATTCACGGCTCTTTTAATAGCGTAATCAGCATATAACCATAACAAAGCTAGCATATCTAATCAGTTATTTCCACGTGCGCATTACTAAATATCATAATAGATTACTTTAATCATAGCCAAGATCAGATCACAGATATACTTATGCTAATTTCAGAACGTGGATACGTTCGCAGCTTTACATAAACATTATAGATGTATTTCAGCAGTAAGCACAACCAATTCAAACAATGCACAGATACTTCAACGATACTTTTCATTCATTAATACCAAATATTTACTTACAACCCAAACACAGCCCATGCATACATCCTAGTGGGGTCCACACACAACAGGACTGAGGATCTCTGATACTTTGCATTCATTAATACCAAATATCTACTTACAACCCAAACACAGCCCATGCATACAGCCTAGCGGGGTCCACACACAACAGGACTGAGGATCTCCACACACACAGCCTGTAGGAGTCCTTACCAAAAACAACCCAAACAGATCCTATTAGTTCGCACATAATAATAATTCTCATGCATGCCTACCTTTAGACTCAAATCACTCATCTATTTATATCGATGTAGCCCTTTCTATCCTATGGTCCGCAAACCATGGTTTGCGGAATCTAGGTATACCCTTTGACCCCTTTTACAAATCATTGTTACTTTGACCCACCCCAAAGCCCCGTTGCTAGGCTACTTGGTACCAAAATATATTAAAATGCAGCTCAAAATATACATTAAAACGCATCCAAGGGACCTTGTTCCAACAGGTCCAAAGGAGGTTAGGTGCCTCTCATTATTACTGATGACCATTGAACATTATACGAGTGACAAGCAGCGCATTACTTGCCCTCTTTTATTTTATGTTGATTCTTTATTCCAAACACCATCACTTGTTAGATGGTCTACCATTTTTTTGCGGCAATTTTTTATGGCATTAGATAGATGTTGTTCACAAGCACGTGGGAGGTTGACCTTCCCTTTTTCTTCAGAGTTATTTTGTTTATTTTTTGAGAGGTTTCCGGAGATGAGGCCTACTTTTTTCCATGAGCCTCATAGGCTGATGTTACATGTCTGGATGCAGAAATGGGGTGAGATGATGCCCAAGAGGGGCTTGTCTCAGTATCCGGTCAGGATTTCTAGTGATGCACTGGAGCTGTTATGTAATGTTCCAATTTTTTCAATAAATTATTTGGAACATTATTTTTTCTTTTATTTTAATAAAAGGAATAAAATGGGTAAGGGAGCCCCTGTAGCAGCAAAATAAACTCTCCTAAGGTGCAAAGATTCACTTAAGTGGCTAATTTGACATTCCCTAGTGTGAAAAGGGCCAAAAGGAAGAAGACTAGGCCGTGGTTGACCAAGTCAACAATGTGCCAAAGAAGGGAAGCTTGCACAAGAAGCTTGGGCAGTTTTGAATGGAAGGAAATTAGAGGATGAGAGAAACCCTAATGGGTGGGGTCCATGGCAAGGAATAATTCCTTGCATAAAAAGGTGAAGAGAGCCATTGTTCATTTCATGCTTGAGAATTTGATTTTGCAGCTCTCTTCAGTTGTTCAACTAAGATAGCTTGTGCTGCTTAGCGCAAGGGAGATTTCTGTTTAGAAGTCTTCTCTCCTTCATTGGGAAGCCTTGGAGGAGTTTTTCTTCATCTTCCTCACATCCAGGCTTGAGGCCAAAGCCATCTCTTTCAGCTACAGCATTTCTGTTGGGCAGATTCATTGGAGTTGCTGGAGGTAGCAGTGATGGATCATCATCCCACCATTTCCTAAGCTAGTTTTGAAGAGGATGAGTTCTCCTTTCTCTAAGAAATAAGAAAAGGACATTCCCAGAGCTTAATTGCAGATTTTTGCATAAGGCCAAGTGTTTCATCTCAGCCCTAGCACAGTCACTCCCTCTTACAGCGTTATTTTCAGAGGGCATTTGCAGGAGGATCCACCATGGGGATTGGAGAGTGTAATCTTCAATGAAAGGGGAAGCCTTTCACTAAGAAGATAATTGGAAGAGGTTGCTATATTGTTTGCAACATATTTCCCCTTCTTCATTCATGTATTATTATTGAGCTGCAGTAGCTGCCCAACTACTCTAGCATTTTTGTAATTTATCATTCTGTACATGTATTGCAACCAATCCTTGTAAGGATTGTTAGTTAGTTATTTTCAGGGGCTTAGAGCTTTCTCCCCCTCATTTCTTGAGCTTATATTGTTATATCCTTGTATTCACATCTATTTGCAGTCATTTTCCCTTATAGACTACGCAGTTATAGAGTGTTGGGTTATGTAGCAGCTTGTTTCTCCATTGCATGTACATTTTCCTTAGAGGTTGATTTAAGCTCAACTTGAGAGGCATATTCATAAATGATTTTTATATCTTTTGCTGCTGCAGATTATAAATTAGATTTATACTCTTCTCACATTTCATGAGTAAATATATTTCATTGTTGTTGCTACTTCTTAAAGTTCAGATGTTGTTGTAGCTCATCTCTTGTGAGCAAGATCTTCCTGAAGGAAGAAACATTTACATAGCTATAGGTAGAGTCTGAGTAAGGGCCAGGAAGCCTCTGATTCTCATCCTCTCTTTAGAGGTGAAATAACTGGTAAAAGCCCTCTCAGTCCATCTCTGACATAGCCTTGTTAATATTTCTGACAAAGGAACATTTCAGTGGTGAAACTTTTGCTGATTTCCATTTCAGGATATTACAGTGGTATCAGAGCTTCGAACTTGGCTCAGCCTGTGAAGTTCGCATTTCAGAGAAGAAGAGGCCAAGTTGATGTAGAGGATGAGATTAATCTCATCTATTTTCATATCCAGCAATAACCTCTCCAAAGAGGTTGAGGAGACAAAAAAAGGAGAAGAGGAAGGACCATGCACTTCCTATTCTCACAGAGAAGCAAATCAGAAGCATGAAGATCACTTGGAATTCAAAGTTCTAACTGGGTACCTTGCTGAATACAGAACAAACCCTAGGGTCTTCCAAGAGACTCTATCTTTCCCTCACTATATTCAGTAGAAGGAGGAAAGAAGACCCTACAGTCATGGGATCATGAAAGGCAATAGATTTTTGTTGTCTACATTTGATGGGTCACTCACATATGCAGCAGAGGCTTGGGTGAGGAAGCTAGCGGCCTTCTTCCTACTACACCCTATGGTAGACAGAGAGGATGTAGCAATTGCAGCACTGCACCTTGAGGGAGAAGAAAAGGCTTGGTGGTTCAGCTATGGGAGGCATGCAAGGGTTTCCACTCTTGCTGATTTTTCTCATATATTGATCAGATTATTTGGCCAAAAGGAAGGAGGAGCCCTCACCACAAGCAGAAGAGGCACATGCCTGCATTGTCACAATCATGGAGGAGCAGCCTCCATCTTCAGCAGTTGAGGCAACCAGCACAGTTGGGGAAGATATTCTTACAGCCACACAAGACTCTCCCAAAATTTGCAAAGGTATGCATGAGTTTCCATTTTATGATGATTCAGCACATTCTATTAGAGGTTGCATACTATTGCATGCTAACTGTCTTGAGGAGGAGACTTCAATAGTGTTGTGCCACCTTGATTTGATCGAGGTAGGAAGAAACCCTCATTATCCTCATGCACCATTTATGAGCCATGTGCCACATATGAGGTTAGGGTTTGAGACATGGACCATGGAGAGCATTGCATTTCAATGTCCCATGAAATGCAAAGGTGAAAATTTGTTTTGGGATGATGGTAGCTCTTGTTGGGGAGGTGCCAAGTTGTAGAATGATGGGAGGCATCCACTAGGCGCTGAGTGGATGTCGATGGGAGGCAAGAGGATGGTGAGCCTCTTGCAGATCTATGATACAGGGCAGCAAGAAGCCATGCTGCGTTGGTTGCTCTTGAAGGAGTTTGGCCAACATGTGACCTACTCCTTTTCATGGGGTTTGAGAAGGAAGAGGAGTGGCAGGATACTTACACCAAAGAGAAGAGCCTTATGGATGAAGTGTGCCCAATAGAAATGTGGAGGATCCATAACCCACAGGTCCCAGGATCATTTCACAATTATTGCTCTTGATGAACAAAGAGGAGAGCATGGGTGCATCATGATGGGATGGAATTTCTCTTACCACTCATTATGTTCCCATTTCAGATCGAGTATGTTGGAAGTATGGAGGAGTAGCAAACATTCTTGTTGCTCAGACTTTGCTTGGATGTTGTGGGAGCAAGAGGATTGCTCTTTGATATTGGAGGCCCAAGAAACACCTTCTTCATGGGAGTATCTCTACATTTGTAGCAACATGATGGGAGGATTATTTGACAAGATTCATGTCAAAGAGGGGAGCTTTGAAATGACAGTGGTCCTACTCCAAAGGCCAGCAGCACTGTCACTTGAGAGCTTGGATTACTTGCTGAAGTGTTCTCAAAACCACTTCACAAGTGATGTGTCTTGGAGGCATGTAGGAGGGGAGGATGAGGAAGTAATGGATGGCAACATCCCTTGCTATTTTTTTATTATCTTGTCTTGGGCTCACAAGCACAAGAAGGGACACCTACATGCAGCAACTTTGGATTCTTCTTTCCGGCATTCTCATGCATACTATCTACTGATGGAGGAGTCTACTTGGGAGGGATTTCTCATGGAGGCATATCAGCATATGGCTAGATGCATAGCCCAAGAGATGACGAGATGATTGGCACAACCACTCCCCTACTATGTTGCAGTAAAGGGGACTTTTCACTTGAGCCATTTCAGCTCAAAGGCCAAAATACATGATGAGGGAGGTAACCATTTGCTTTATGTTTGGCACTCTCTTATTCTTATGAGATGCATATTATATCAAGGAGGATCTTTCCTTCTTGTACACTATGTTTGGTTATGCTCATGGTCTATTTCAGCAAAGATGATGGCTATCTTAACATTGGATTGTGGGGAAAAGCCACATGGGTTTTGGTGTCCACCTTTGGCACCAAAATATATTTTCATGATCACATCTTGCAGGATGAGTGTGGCAGCAAGAAAGTGGCTGCAAAGACACTTGTTACTTTCTATTTTGATGTAGGCAAGGAGTGCTCTGTGTAGGTTCCCTTGGTGGAACAATGATCCACTTTCCAGTTGTCATGAGACAACTTGCTTTTATTTGTTCTTGCTTCCATGCATTACAAATTTTTCTTGGTACATGGGGAGGTTTGTTTGGAGAGTGGTAAATGAGTTTATGATGCCCATTGGGAGTATGATTCTCCCCAATTTTCATGGTGTATGTTTCAGGGGAAAAAATGGGCAGCCCATGATTTCCAGGCTTCACCTCTTTCCTTCATGTGGGAGGAGCTACTTAGAGAGTCCGAATTTTTGGAGGAGGTATTTCATGGATTGTATGATTGATGGGGTGGCTTGGGTCTCTCTTGAATACCATTTCATATCAGCCATATATCAGTAGCAGTCCCATGTGTATCATGAGGAGAGAAGAACTCATTGGGTGGATGAGCCCTTTGGGAGGAGAGACCTCCATTCCTTTTGCAGCACATGCTCCAAGGGGAGTATGGGAGATGATATGGTCACCATGTTCAGAAATTGATTTCTCTTGGAGGTGAGCCATATGATTGGTTGGATGCCATATGATGATGAATTCCAACTCATCACATATGAGATTATTTGGGCCAGCATGATTTACAACATTGGAGGAGAGATCCTTAGAGATCTAGTCTTCATCTTGCCACTTGAGGGCAAGTATTTTGCAGCCCAGGATCAGCATACACTCTTCATTCATAATAAGTGGAGAAGAGGATAGCATGGGGTAGGCTATGTAGCTTACCATGTTCAGCACTTCAACCCACCTTTTCTACATGAGCACAAGGTGGAGGAGTATTTTCCAGAGTTACCTAGTTGGAGGGTGACTCATTTTGCTTGGTTGATTGCTTGGGGATGGAGGATCTACATGAGCATATTTTAGACTCCATGCCTTAAGTGGAGAATATTTTTCAGTTCATCCTTGCTCTTGCTTGAGGACAAGCAAGTTTTGGGAGGGGAGGACTGTAATGTTCCAAATTTTTCAATAAAGTATTTGGAACATTAATTTTGCTTTTATTTTAATAAAAGGAATAAAATGGGTAAGGGAGCCCCTATAGTAGCAAAATAAACTCTCCTAAGGTTCAAATAATCACTTAAGTGGCTAATTTGACATTCCCTAGTGTGAAAAGGGATAAAAGGAAGAAGACTAGGCCATGGTTGACCAAGTCAACAACGTGCCAAAGAAGGGAAGCTTGCACAAGAAGACTGCACAGTTTTGAATGGAGGGAAATTAGAGGATGAGAGAAACCCTAATGAGTGGGGTCTATGGCAAGGAATCATTCCTTGCATAAAAAGGTGAAGAGAGCCATTGTTCATTTCATTCTTCAGAATTTTATTTTGAAGCTCTCTTCAGTTGTTCAACTGAGATAGCTTGTGCTGCTTAACGCAAGGGATATTTCTATTTAGAAGTCTTCTCTCCTTCATTGGGAAGCCTTGGAGGAGTTGTTCTTCATCTTCCTCACATCTAGGCTTGAGGCCAAAGCCATCTCTTTCAGCTACAGTGTTTCTGTTGGGCAGATTCATTGGAGTTGCTGGAGGTAGCAGTGAGGGATCATCATCCCACCATTTCCTGAGCTAGTTTTGAAGAGGAGGAGTTCTCATTTCTCTAAGAAATCAGCAAAGGACATTCCTAGAGCTTAATTGAAGATTTTGGCATAATTCCGAGTGTTTCATCTCAGCCCCAGTGCATTCACTCCCTCTTACAGCGTTATTTTCAGAGGGCATTTGCAGGAGGATCCACCATGGGGATTGGAGAGTGTAATCTTCAATGAAAGGGGCAACCTTTCACTTAGAAGATCATTGGAGGAGGTTGCTATATTTTTTGCAGCATCTTTCCCCTTCTCCATTAATGTATTATTATTGAGCTGCAGTAGCTGCCCAGCTACTCCGACCTTTTTGTAATTTATCATTCTGTATATGTATTGTAGCCAATCCTTTTAAGGATTGTTAGTTAGTTATTTTTAGGGGTTTAGAGCTTTCTCCCCCTCATTTCTTCATATGATATTGTTATATCCTTGTATTCACATATATTTGCAGTCATTTTCCCTTATAGACTGCGCAGTTATAGAGTGTTGGGTTATGTAGCAGCTTGTTTCTCCATTGCATGTACATTTTCCTTAGAGGCTGATTTAAGCTCAACTTGAGAGGCATATTCCTCAAGGAGTTTTTATATCTTTTTCTACTGCAGATTATAAATCAGATTTATACTCTTCTCAAATTTCATGAGTAAAGATATTTCATTGTTGTTGCTTCTTGTTATAGTTCAGATGTTTCTGTAGCTCATCTCTTGTGAGAAAGATCTTCCTAGAGGAAGAAATATTTACATAGCTATAGGCAGAGTTTGAGTAAGGGCCAGGAAGCCTCCGGCTCTCGTCCTCTCTTTAGAGGTGAAATAATTGGTAAAATCCCTCTCAGTCCATCTCTGACATAGCCTTGTTAATATTTCTGACAAAGGAACATTTCAGTGGTGAAAATTCTGTTGATTTCCATTTCGAGATATTACATGTTAGCCAGTGTTGATGATCACATGTTAGTGATGGTGTCATGTCCTTACACAGGTTTTGGATTGGCGAGGGTGTACCAACAGCCTCTTCACACAGGATGAACCACTATATACTAGAGGTAATATTAGTGTTTTCTTTAAATTAACATAGTTTCATTTTATTGCCTTGTTTTTTTAAATTGTTTAATGAAACTGTCTAATTATTGTTGTGTACTATATATTTTATAGATATTGGGACATTCATTGAGGATATGATTCCACCCCCACCTGATGATCCTGTATATGACGAGGAGATGGCGGAGGTCACATATCAAGGTGATAGACCACCTCGGGTGCAGCTACCCAGGGGTACGCAGCGTAGGGCAGGCATTCGATTTAGGATGGAGTTGGGTGACCCACTATGTAGACTCTTGATTGATGACGGAGTCTTCCCTACAATGATCAAAGAGATCCAGGTTGATCATACACTCACAGAGCTCTGGAGGGACATGCATGATGATCGTTGTGCATCATATAATCAGAGCTTCCAGGCTACTGGTGGCTAGGAGGGATAGGCACCATGGAGATGCACGACACAGCATCTTATCGGATGATCATGATCATGAGGGGAGTGATCATTCTAGTACTCCACCTCCTGCTCCTTCACCTCATGCCAGAGATGGGAAATGAGCATCTAGCCTTGAGAAGGAACCTAATCCTAAGCAGACACCATCTCAGCAAGCACCTCCTCAGCAGGCACGTCCATCTAAGCAAGAACCATCCACTGAGCAGGCACCATCTCAGCAGGCACCTTCTAAGTAGACACCATCTGAGAAGGCATCTCCTGAGCAGACATGTCCATCTGATCAGAAAGCACCATTGACTGAGGACGTACCTCTGGTTTAGCAGGCACATCCATCTGAGCATGAGGCACCATCGACTGAGCAGGCCTCAAGTACTAGTTATAATATTAATGTAGTACCACCAGATATTTGACATTTATATGCATTTATATCACAGTTGTATATTTTTGACATTATATATATATATATATATATATATATGGTGCACGTATTTTATGTACATAATTGTAAATTTCTAAATTTATATGAATATAAATAATTATAAAATAACAAATCTAGAATAATATGAATATTGTAACATAATAGAGTTTATAAAATAATGCAAATAAGTCCATGTTTAGAATTATCATTATTTTATTATGATCTTACATACCAAAAATAATAGTATACATTAATACATTTTTTAAAATTTTGAAGATATCACACACACACACACACACATATAATTAATAGGGTGGATTTATTTAAGTAATGATATAGTGAGAAACGTTTTTTTTTTTTTGGTAAGTTGTGCTAATATATTAATGTCGAAAACATAAAAATACATATTTTATAGGTAGGGTTGGTAAGCTACGCTTAAATAATCCCTGCCTTTGTTACACTATTTATGGGCTGCCGTGGGGAAGGGGGCTGGCCTAGACAAAAGTTGAATGCGAGAATTACATTGTGCGCAATAGCACTGATACATCTAGGACTAGATAGTATAAAATAGTAGTAAAGCCCTATGGGCACAGATGACAAAAAACAAAATAAGATTGAACAGTTGCACAGACATTATTCATCCTCATCACCACTGCAATGGGGATTCTCCTCATTGATAAGACAGGCAGGGGCCTACTCAATATCTGCTTCCATAGCAACTTCCACTTCAGTAGCAGTTTTCTTGGGGAGATTTGTAGGAGCACAGAGGATGGGGGAGTCCGGGTCTACTCCTTCAAGGGCCTTCATCCAAACGTCATCAGAATCCATAATCCATATGTCTGTATCCTCATCACCTTACTCAGGACTATTCGAGGGTGCCGAAGTGCTATGTAAAGAGGGAGCTCTAGGATAGGAGGTGGACCTCCTCGCGCCTCATCTTCCCCTTTGCACAGGTTTCCTGGAGGATTCTGCTCGCTACTTAGGGGAAGAATGGTGGCTGGAAGGGGTGTTGGACGAAGAGCCTTCAATCCATTCGAGGCGGTTATCCTCGCCGTGATGGTAATGACCCAGAAGAGCCCCTCACTGGCCACCACAAATAGTGCGTTGGCGCATCCTAGGGGCCATTGCACACTAGGGAGGGGAGGAGGGGGTGACACATGGGTGAGAGAAGCTGTAGAGGCTAGGGGAAAAGTGCGCAGGATGCAGAGTGCCAAGCAGAGGGGGACTACACAGCTCCAGTCAAAGACTTAGACTTTGCAACTTATTAGAATCAGTGAGTGTCCATATCAGAAGGAGGAGAGCTAAATGTAGCAGAGAGCAGATGACGAAGGAAAGGAAAAGAGGTAGGGATGATATATAGGATTGAGGATGAAGGTTGTCAGAGAGGCAATTAATGATCTTCGCACGGTACTGCGTGTGGATCTCAAGCCGATGAGCAGGCGCAGAGGGGTAGGCATGGCTACATTGTTGGTTAAACATCATGGACATTAATGGAGGTATGGGCGAGGTGATGATCAGGGTCAGCTGACATAAGGCCTGTCCGATCTGTGTTATCTCTAGTTCTGCGAGAAGAGTGCGAGGATTTAACGGTAATTGGATCTACTGTAGGTGGGGAATTGCGTTGGGGATTCCCGCAATCCATATGATTTGGGAATTTATGTTCATTTGTGTCAAGCGTGTCACCCACGTCTGGGGTAGTGAAAAACCATTTAAAGCAATCAAGTAGTTGTATTACTTTAGGAATTGACATAAAAAAAATAAAAAAATAAAAATAAAAACCTTGATACACTGCATTTCATTCGAGATCAACATTTTCAAATTATTGAGTGAAATGATTTTAACATTAACACAATGCAAACCAATTAATTAAAAATACATATTATAATGTTTGGAAAAAATGAGACTTAGTTATAAGGTTAAGTCCTCTTCTTTATAAAAACCCATTTTAAATTGTATAAATGATGAAATAACGCATTTACCATATCACTCTATGTTCTCATGATGACCATCATTATCTTCCAACTCGCTTGGTATGATAACACTATTGTTCTCAAAAATATTTTTTGATCTAGGGTCATGTCTCAATACGAACCACCAATCCCTATCCAACACATCTGGGTAAAAAAACACCGAGTTGCAGTGTTTGGGGAAAACATAAGTCTCCTTAGTTGCATCCAACATCTTTCTAGAGTTGATACATATCAGCCTATTGTCGCGATCTTCCTTTAAATTATTCTGATCAAAGGTATCCCACTAATTTCACCTAAAAATAACACATTTGAAAGAAGATAATTATGCTTCAATGATCTCTTGTATCTTTTCGACATAACGTAATGTCCCTCGTACTAGGTGTTGATCACTATGGCTAGCTCAACTAGATTGATCGAATTTGACTTCCACTCCATAGTATTGTGTCATGTGTCCATCAATGACATTTTCTGTGTGAAAATGGTTTCCATATGCCCACATAGATGGGAACAAATGCACCTATAAAAAAGTTAAAAAATCGTAGTGTCATGTGTCTAATAACCCAACTGTTAAAATATAAAATATAGATGTTACATTTCAAAGGTGCATTATTAAGTTTAAAATGTACATAAATATATTATTACCGAGTTGCTACACCCAATCCCTATGTTTATCACATCCTCTTCAGCACACGGGTAACGACCGGTTGCACCGTATTTCTCTCTGACTTGGTCAGAAACCCAACTGTTGGGGCATATAATTGGGATATTTTCTTTTAAATGATATGGATAAGGCATGCTTCTAGCATTCAACCATCTGAATTCTTTATTGTAACTACCCTGTTTTATCCTCTTTTGTTCTTACAATGCGACCCATGGTTGTGTCACTTCGGAATTATAAAGAAAGAATTTATTGATTGCTTCAATGTTTACATTTGCTGATGAAATGAAACTGACATATAGTACATATGAGATCAAAATATACATTATATCAGAGTTCAATGTGAATATTTACTTTGTGCAAATTTGAAAAATTATAAGTCGCTTACTCTTTCTCATGCGCCTTTTTCCATTCATTTGGAGAAGCTCCCCTTCTCTTTTGTCTTTATCCCTTTATTGTCCCAAATCACCACACCTGGTGTGTTTTCAATCTACTTGATGTACTCAGTGGCATAATAAAAAGACTCGTACAACATGTACACCTCTACCATAGACCCCTCGGAATTTTCCCTTTGTAGAACAAAATGTTTCAATTTCTTCATGTACCTCTGTAAGAAGAACATCCAACGACAAGAAACCACCCCAACTAATTCAACCTCATCTACTAGGTAGATTAGAAGATGAACCTACAAGTCCAATAAACTTGTTGGAAGTTTCTTGTCAAACATACAAACAATCTCAACTATCTCTTGATGCCACCATGGAATGCTAGCCACATGAATCTCCTTTGACATGATCCAATGTACAAATGTAGATAATTTGGATATGGCACATCCTAGGTCTTGGGGGAAGTCATTTTTCACACACCCACGCATGAACAAAGGATAATGACACTGAAAATTTATAAAAACATGCAATAATATACAAAATTAGTTATGTTTTATGATCCCATGGGAAAAATATTATTAATATAACAAATAATAAAATCATTCTTTTGAAATTATATGTACTCTTAGAAGATTCAAACGGTCATGTGATTTCAACCCCGACAATGGTCTTCCATGGTGAAGCAACGTCATAGTGAAGACCCATATGAAAATGGCACCCTCACACCCATTATAACTTCCTTTGCCAAAGAAAGATAATTTTTTTTAAATCCATGGCACATCACCTTCTTTGAAATAATAATTAGAGGGAATAGCCTCTGATCCTCTACTTTCTAATTGTCTTAGCCAATGTTTTTCTTAGTTTTTGAAGTAATAATATCTTTCCTAACAACAAATGTGTCACTTTGTTTCGATGATATGTGCCTCCATAAAGAATATGAAACATTTTTAAATATATGCATGGGTACTAATAAGTCGGTAATCTTAAGATGCTCCCGATATGGGAGGTTATAAAAGATAGATTTCCTTTTTCATCCCAATGGGAAATTTCTCAACATAGGTATCGAATAATTATGCATCATCGAACATATGCTCCCCATTTGAATCGAACATTTCTATGAACTCCTTCGTCTCTCTCATATTCTCTAAGCCATTCAGCTAGTGTCATTGTTACACCAATTTTTGGTCATCTAACCTGTTACTATTAGATGAACCAAAGTACAACATGTAAGACCAATTTTACCCTAAGTAAAATTGCTTTGACTATGAAAAATAACTTTGTAATCCATAATTTATTAAGTTGTTTATGGTCTAAATAGGAAACCCCATGAGGAATAATTGAATAAATCCTTATTGGTTTGATTTTCCTCGAGGAATAATTAGTTAAACAAAAGTTTAATTAATATTCCTAGTCATATTTAACCAAAAACAGGAAAATTATTAGATAAATCATTATTTATCTTATTATTTTCTAGGAATAATTATTTAAACATTATTTAAATAATATTCCTTGTTAAATTTGGCTAAATCATTTATAAATAATTGAATAAATCACTATTTGTTTAATTATTACTCAACCACATTCTTAAAATAATAAATAAATCATTTATTTATTTATTATTTACAAATAAAGGTATCTGACCAAATTCAAATTATTTTTCCCTCCAAAAAATATAATAAAATATTCCATAAAAGTTGGATCTAGATTTGATTAATAATATTTTAACTATGCACCAATATCTAGACTAACTCAATATTTTGTTATAAAAAGAAGGGTTTTTCCATTCAATCACCACCTTTTGTTGCCTAAAGATCACTCTGGATCTATACTCTTGGTCTGACTTTGCTCCTCCATCATTGTCATTTTTTGCTACCATTTTGCTTGTGAGCTCCCTTTGAGTTTCATTTTTTGTCTGGGTTTTCTACACCATCAAGAGAGAGAGATCTTAGATCTGAAGTGCTAAGGACATACAAGAACCCATCCCACTGAGGGGGACTGGTAACATCTTTCTATGTTCCCTTCCCAAGTTTCATAAATACAAAAATTCTTTAAAAATATTCTTGTCTTGTCTATTGGATGCATGGAGCAACTCTTGTTTTTATTTGTTGTTTAATGTTTTTAACTGCATAGATCTAGATTTTGTAGCATTTGTATTGGTAAACTAACTACATATCTAAAGAAATTGACAGTCATATTTGATGTTAGGGCTATTTTTTATGTACGTATAAAGCGAGCTTTTTTCGTACGCTTGCGATTAGAATTCACACTAACAACTGGCGACTCCACAAGGGTTTATAATTATGACCACCATCGTTTTTCCGATCCCTGCATGACTAGCTTCTTCAAAACCTATGGTTTTTCTTCAGCTTCTTGTTTTCCTTTTCTTGATGTTGTTTTTAACCTTTAAAACCCTAAAACAACAAAAATTCTAACTTTCGTGTGTTTCCAGACCTATTATGCAGGTGACAAGCATCAGCCACAGCTGAGACAACACTTTTTTCTAAAACCTACTCCCGAGAGTGTCGGAAGTGCAGGTCACACTTTTTAGGCCAAAACCTATGACCTCAACCTTCAGGATGTAGAAAACAACCTCAAACCTGCGACCTCTGCAGAAATTAGGTCAGAAACTGTGACTTCTACTTTTTGTGGGAATTTTCCTGTGATTTTCTTGGGTTTTTCTGGGCTAATATTGATGGTTTTCTGACCTCCATCTCTGCCTATTTTGGACCTGTACTTTATTTTTTTTACTCGTAAAAGTGGGAACCTAGCCCCGTAGGGCTTCAGTACGCTTCCACCTTTCTAGGAGGAGTTTAGCTGAAGCAGGTCGTCTGAAATTTTAGTGTTCAACCTTTTTTCAGATCTGATCCTGTACCTTCAGATCCATTTCATATTAGTTATTAATCCATCCAAAACACCTCTTTTAGTTTTTTTTGGTCCTCCTCTAGGGTCCCCTCTGTTTCCCTTTAGGTTGTAGCCTTTTGCCACCTCATTTGAAGCACTTTTCCCTCTATATTTTTGATGTTGTCTGCACCTATTTCTAGCATATCTAACCTTTAGATCATTGTCCCTCCCGACTTTAGATCCATTGGATATTTTGGTTTGTTTTTACTATATTTTTTGCCACCCACAAACTAGTTGTTGAGAAGCTCGCCTCGTTGGGTTTATATTGATGCATCTTTAGCTGTTTATTTTATTTTATATTCAGTTTACTTTACTATTATTTGTAGATTTATTTAGAGTTATACAGCACACTTTTTCTTTTTTTCTCTACACACGTCTGGGTTTAAAAATTAAAATTAACACACTTTAACACACACACCCTAAGTGAAGAGCACTTGATTTACACCTCCAAGCAAAGACTACAACATTGTAATAATTTGATCCCGCACCTCTCTGCCTTTGTTTCGACATTGTAATCATTTGATCCTGCACCTCCTTGCCCTTGTTGGTCTCTCTTCCTTTTCTGATCCATGTTTTTTCTTCCATCATTACACCCACAAGGTGTTTATCCTCAAGATTTCTTGGCTTTCATCCTCAATTTCCATTAGGAATACTTACTCTTCCATGTAGGATTCGAGTTAGTCCTCCACCGAGTCCCCATTCCAACTCTGATTTTGTTTCATTGGGTTCCCCTTCTGTTTCTATCCTTGGTTCTCTCCCTGCCACCTACACCATGTCTGGTTCAAGACCTAACACTAATGGTAGCCCCGACCCTAATGCTGGGAATACGACTAGTGGGAACGCAAAAGGAACTATCTCGACTGCTCCCTTACTCCCTTATATGGTAGGCCTCAGTCTTCCAGATTTTAACCAGTTGATCAATGACCCCATACACCATGATCCTGGTTGGCCTGCTATGCCAACCAAGCTCCCTTCCGACATCCCCAAGTTTGAAGGTATTGCTGGAGAATATCCTACAAACCATGTTCGATCTTTCCACATGTGGTGTTCTTCTAACTCCATCACCAATGACTTTGTCCATCTTTAGTTTTTCCAGTGTACGCTTACTCGAGAAGCTTCTAAGTGGTATGTTGACCAGGCCTCCTCCTCTCATACTACTTTTGAGACTCTTGCCCGGGCTTTTCTGTCTTATTTCTAGCTTCCCCTTCATTATGACACTAGTGCCAAACTTTTGACCTCTTTCCATCAATCGTCTATGAATCGCCTATCTGATCATGCCTAAGAATGGCAGAGAAGAAATAGCCTATGTCGAATAACGTGTCTACATGGAATAATTTCTCAGATCCATTTTTCCTACTATCGGAAAAGATGTCGCATCTCATTTCCCTTAGACTGAAGAAGTCGCTCTCCAGATTGTGTTGAAATATGACTTGATCTACACAAAATCTAGTTATGTTTATACCATCTTACCTGATCTCCTTAGACCCGGTGGTGCCAATTCACCAGGGGCATCCCATTCCATTGATAGTATCATTGGATCCCTTTCTCATTCGTACGCTCATCCTCCCATGGGTTATGGTTTCCATCATGGAGGGGCCAGCTCCTCCAGCACTTTTCCCCCTCCCGGTAGCATGTATCTAGGATACAGCATGCCTCCTCCTTTTGCCCAATCTATTTACCATAATGTTTCCCAACATCATTATTATCCATTCCCGCAGCTTGGTGCTCTAGCACCTCTAGAATTAGCACCCCGGCCTCCCTTGCCTTCTCAACCCTCACAGTAGTAGCCACCACCCCCTATGGGAAGGTGTATGCATAGCAGGGTGCAACTAATCCTCCTACTTACAAAAAGAAGAGGAAAGGCACCCAAAATCAATCTGCCCCAGGTAATCTAGGACCTAATCCCTAAGGGAATGCACCTAACACTGCTAACCAGCATTATGGCACTCATCCCAAGAAGGATAGGCGTGTTCAAATGAATACGGCTTTTTCTTGTTGTGGTGTCTATGGTCCCTACACCCACGACTGTCCTCTTTTACCTCAGATGCATTAGATGTGGGAGAATCAAGCAGCATTGTGAGGAAAACAAGCCTCCCCTTCGGTTCCTCCCGATGTTGCACCTATCCAAACAGTTGTGTTTACCAATCCTTTCCCCCAGCAAGGAATCATAGCTACCCAACCCCCTGAAGGTCAGGCGGCCACTCAACCTCCTCCATCTGGTACCTTTGATTACCATATTCTCATGATGAACTCTGAACAACCCATTATTGTTGACCTCAACCTTCAGACTCGATCTCGTCAGTACAACAATCCTCCTGCTATGTCTACCCCTGAGCCTGCTTCTTCAGGTGCCACAGAGCCTCTTTTTACAACCAATGGTCCTTTACAAATCCCTCAGCCTAAGGCAAGGGTTCATACTGTAATGTTCCTTTTTTGGAATGGCTAGCAATCCATGGCTGGAAAATGCTTTTTCCAGAAATGGAGGCAGTAGGATTTGATACCAAGACCTGGATCCCCTTAGACCAATGTGTCTAAGACCAAAATCCAAGGATTGGGACCAAGAAATCCTTATAGGGTGGTGAGACAAGCCTCCCACACCTATCTCCCTTCAGAAATTGCCCAAGGAATGAGGCTGCAACAATGTATGAACATACAGGGAATTCTTAGCATTATTTTAATGAGCTTGTTTTATGAGAAGAAGTAAATAGCCAAATATATGATTACAGCAGTAAAATAGATGCAATGGCTTGAGGAATTATTCATTCAATCAATACAATACAAGCCTCTCATCACTTGCATGATAAACATGAAGAACACTGCTATATGAAATAAGCCCTAGGCTATGACTGCGCTGTCTATAAAGGCATTGTTGCATAAATGTCAAAAATACATAGATGTGGCAATATGAAGCTCAAATAAAGTGGGGGAGCATGATCTCAACCCCTGAAAATACAGTACATCAATCCTCAAGAAGGATTGGCTGAAATACAAGAAAAATGGCACTCCTGCAGAAATGCCGGAGTTGCTGGGTAGAAGCAACTCAAGAACTGAAAATAGATGGAGAAGGCTGAAATGGCTGCATAAAATGAAGAACCCTCCTCCAATGGAAATCTGAAGTGAAAGGCTGATCCCTTCACCTAAGATCTCACCCTCCAACTATGTGCTAATCCCTCACAACAAATGCTCTCCAAGAATAATGTTGTCTAAGAGAGGAACTGCGCTGCATATGATAGAAAGTGGTTGGCCTGGTGCCAAAAAATGGTGGAATAAGCTCATGAACCTCCTTTTCTGATCTCCCAAAGGGATGGAAGCTCCCTCCTCTGAAAAACTAGCCAAGGCTAGTGTTGTATAAAACCTCCTCATCAACACCTAGCAACAATGCACAATCTCCAGCTGAAACTGCACTGATGAATAAGGATGATGCTTGACCTCAATGTCTGAATATGGGGAATGGAGTGCAATCCTCCAAGAGCTACTCAGGAAGGAGAGGAAATCCTAAACAAGAATTTCCCGGCAGTTCTTGCTAAACAACAAGAAGTTTCAGCAAGTCCAAAGGACCAAAGATGAATAATACTCAAGATATCTCACAATGGCTACCTTGCCCTCCTTTTAAACAATGCAAGCTCCCTCTCAATGGACCCCACTCATTAGGGTTTCCTTCCTCTAGAAGCTTCCCTCCTTATCCCACTGTGCTGGCCCACAATGTGCTCTCCACCTCATGCTATTGCATTGTTTGACTTGGTCAAACTGGACCTAGCCTTCTTGCAAAAGTCCTATTTCACACATGGAGGTGTGAAATCCAGCTCTATAAGTGATCCTCCTTCATACTAAGATGATTTTTATGCCCTATTCATGAAGTGAATGGGTATCCTACCCATGTTATTTACCTCCTATGTGAAAATGGAAAAATTTAATGTTCCAGAAAAATTGGGAACATTACAGTCCTCCCCTCTCAAAGATTGCTTGTCCTCAAGCAAGTGCAAGGATAGACTGATACATTTTCCCTTACTCTCCTTGTATCATCCATGCATGAAGAACTGCTCTGAGAAAATAATGCATGATGAACTCCTCTAATGAACTCCTCTAGTTGTGCCCTTCACAATGAAAAGCTCTACTAACTACCATGGGCATTGTGGATCCTTCAAATGATCATTTGATCTTCTTTGATGTTGATCGGTCGGAACATCCCCCCCTTCCTACTTTTGTCGCCTTCCAAATCCCCTCGAGATCTGGAATGCCAATGTATCCCATTGTATCATTGATGAGGGGGCATCCACTTGAGTGATGTCCGCTTTGATTTGGAAGCAACTCAGATCTCCTGAGTTGGCCCCTTCCATTATCACTCTCTGAGCGTGGGATGGTCACTCTTCCCATCCCATTGGCTTGTTCCTCAATTGTCCTATTACTCTTGCGGGCAATATTGTTTTTGTTGACGTATAATTCATTGATGCCCCATTAGAATACAACATTCTATTGGGTCGGAGCTACACTTATGCGATGTTTGTTGTCCCATTTGCATTTCACCGTAAGGTGTGCTTTCCTCACAATGGAAATATTGTCACCATTGACCAGTTGACATATTATGAACCGAAGTCTCATACCTCCCCTGATTCCATCATCTCTTCGGTGGCCAATAAGCAAATAATCGAACCTCTGACCAGTGTTTCACCCAAAGTATACAAAGACTTCTCTTTTCTTGGTTCTTTCCCTGGTCTTTCTCCTCTTGTCTCTGATCCCAGCTCGTCGAATGTTTGCATGATGGAATCATCTTGGGCTGCCCTCAAGTGGCCCACTTCAACTATTCAATAGCCCCACCCTCTACAAACTGCTCCTAGCACCACGACTCAGCCTTCAAGACCCCCTCCTCAAGGCCCCTCATCTACAGCTAGTACCCATGAGCTCCTCTACCCTGTTGGCATAGTTCCTCCTGGCCTCAACCATCTCAGAGCTGTCCTTCCTAGCCATTACCCCTTCGGTCAGATACCGTTCCTATCTCCCCCTCCTAGAGTATTTTCGGTACCTGTTATAGCTACCTTATCCCTTCCTAACCTGACCCTAGGGATCCCAGTCTGGTATATTGATCCCCTAGCCACTATCTTACCTGGTCAGCCCAAACCTTATCTTGCTTTGACCCCGGTTCAACTGGTCCCCATGACCCCTCCCTCCACTACCATGCCTCAGGAATCTCAATAGGATCCTCTTCTTGTTGCAACAACTTCAGGTGAAGGGGGAAAATCTCGCAAGAAGGCACATAAATACAAGGCTGCCCCGACAAACCCTTCTCCTCCTCAGCCTCCAAAGTTTACCCCCCTATGTGCTTTGTGTGATGTTTTCATTCATGCCACCCATCATTGTCCTAAATTTCCTCATATCAAGCCCATGGTCAACGAAGTGTTTCTGGAGTCTGATATCTGAGAGGTCTATCTCACTATACCCGATATCATCCCGAAACTCAAGAATTTGCTCACAAATAGCCCTTGTGTTTTGTGTGATTTCCATGGCCACTATACTTACCTCTATCCCCGCCTTAAAGAGTACCACTCCTCTTTGGAAGCGGTTCGCCAATTCGATGCCAAGTGCAAGGAGGCCACCACTCCCTTATTTGCGCATTTTTCTTCAGCAAAACTAGAGGACACATTCACTCCCATAGGTATTCCCCCTCCAGATGTTGAAATGACAGAGTCTTTGGCTAATTTCCACCACCTGTTGTCATCTATGAGATCCACAGTGGAATACCCCCTGGGACTTCCCCTTTTGTTTCGCCTGACCTCCCTTTAGCGATCATCTTGGGCTCAAAATAGGTGGATCCTTAATCTACTTTTTTTTCGGTCACCCTCTATGATGATGCACATGGGAACCTCTCTTCTCATGATGATGAGTTAGGTAGCTTCGTCGTGTCAGGTGTTATTTCTTCCATTATCACCCCATCTTCTATTACGATGACAACATTATGGAAGCATTTACCACCCCTGACTTTACCTATTCCCCCTTACATCGAAACCATGCATTCGAACCACATACACCTTGTGGTCATTACATTGACACTAAATTTTTTGGTTAGGGGGCACCCATATTTGAGAGTCCAGGAGAAGCAATTCTCCACAACTCTCCTAGTGTATCTGGTCTTGCCGACTCTAGTACCATTATTTTTCCCCATTTAGAAGAACCTCTAGAGTCCAATATCACTTCAAATCACTCTAGGGATAATCTTCCTTATCATTCCTTCCTCTTACATCATAAACCCAGTCCCCTAGACATTGTTGTTGACAAACCTGTGGGTTTTCTAGGAGAGCACTAGTTCATTATCTCCAAATCCACTCTTTGGGATAGTGACGCCATGTATGCCAACCCAGAAACTTAGTCCACTTGCTTCATATATGCAGTACCAAAATATATTGGTAATCCTCCATTCCCTTTCTCGAACTGCATAACCATAACGAAAACAAATGGCACACCACATCATAAAAATGTGTTGAGATTCCCCTTTTATAGATACATTTTCGCATGACTATAACATGCTTGGGGGCACCTACGCCCCTCAACCATTAAAATCCCAACTCTTAGCCAAAAACAACACTGAAACCCCAATTCTCTAACATGTCGCACTTTTCAGGTCATTTCCTAGGACAGGTAGCAGTTTTCTTCCCAGTACCTACTACCCGGGTCGCAGAATAGACTCCAAAAAGTGTGACCTGGTCTGTTCTTGAACTTTGGGTGCCTAATCTAAAACTTTAATCTACTAAAATAAAATATTAGGGTTAGGCATATTACATGCAACTGACAGTCTTAATTCCAACAGTCGGTTTGTCCGCTATGTTCGCAACAAGATTTAGGGCCTTTCCTCCTCTCTACATTCTGTTGGTGTTCCCATGTTTTGGCCAAATTGGCAAGACCAAAAGATGAGACAACATCAAAACCACTTTGGGGCCCTAGGATCTAGCCCTCCTGGACCCAGAGAGGGATCTCTCCAATAAACAAAGAATGATTTATCTTTGAAGCTCAGAATGAGACGTTAGGCTAGTTATAAAGCACAGAGGGGGGTTTTAAATGGTTTGGTTGGAGGGTTGTTGGGTTGGTTAGGAGATCATGGACTGGGAAAGCAATGGGAGAAAAGGAACAAAGCAGCAGGATGTTTCAGCAAGGAGAATGGGCCAAGACAGTGCCATCCATTGGGCCATGGAGTCATGAAAGGGAATTACTTTCAACAACTAGCCAAGGCTTCCAAAGGGCAAGTCATCTACACTAAAGGATATTTTAGATAGATGATGGGATGGAACATTAAGGAGGAAAGTGAAAGAAGGAAAGCAACCAAATTTCTGTCTATAGATCAAGTCAGAGGTCATTTAACTCCAGACCTGCTTGGACATACTCAAAGGCAGCTCTCAAAGAGACAATGGGGCTGCTTATAGATCGGACCAGAGGTCATTTAACTCCAGGTCTGCTTTAGCAACTCCAAGAGAAAAATAGAGATAAGATTACAAAGAAACATCTAAGAAGCAAACCCCCAAGTTCATACATCAGCCAGCAGGCAATAACATCCGCTGCACTGGTTAAACCCGTGAACCCACTCTTAAACCGTTTATAGGAAAACAAGGTAGAGAAGCGGTTGTCATCAGGGTTTCTCGTAAGGTGATCTCTTCATTGTCTGATACTGTGGAAGAACGTGAAAACAATGTGGTAAAATAACGATAGAGAAAATACTAATGGATGACCAGACCAAAGATCTATGGATGGCTGATTCAATTGGATAAACGGATCATTTTCAATAAGCTCTGATGTTGTCGTCCAAACTATATCCCATTTCTTGCCACAATACCACATATACTCCCAAAAGGCTATTTTTCTGCTGATAATGGAATGATCTCTAACGATGATGCCGACAAGTCAACAACAACCTGCATTGTTCACCGGGATCTTTTATGGAGGAGAAAAGCAGAAGATGATGAGCGTGGAATTGATCTCATTAGTAGCAAGGGCGAGGTATTCATGCCCATAAACAATAGCAAGAACGGCGTATCTTTTTGTTCCTTTGGGAATCTGTCAGTACCGTCGACCTGGATGTTTCTTTGGGATCCTTTCTGGTGCTTGGAGCTCTGTGCTGCCATTCTGGAATAAATGAACTGGTTCAAAGGTCCATCTGTCCATCCATGCTTCATTAATGCGGCCTGACAATCTTTTAAGAAGCTCTGTCAGTGTTCTTGACTTTCCTGGGCTCGAGAAACATGGAGGACGTTGCGGGAAGGTGTACTTTTGGAGGAAACGTCCTGGCCCCGTGGTGGCAGTCATAGGCGTTACTGCTTTGCGCTCCTTAGTCTCTGACTCCGGAACCTTAATCCTTTGAATGCGGGGTTAACAGCTTCAATTTCATTAATAACGAGGCTGACCCCCTTTGAATTCCTTCTCTGGCGGTATTTTGACGATCTTTGAGCGGCCATCTCTGTGCCATGCGCACTAAAATAACTCGTTTAAGGCTTGGGACGTTAGGCGGCCAATCTTTGGGGAGGAGGTGGAATGGTGGCGGAAGAGTGGAGAAGGGTGGAAAGAACACAGAGCAGTGGAGAAATGATTAAAACTGTAAAGGCCCAAAGGTCAAACACTTGGGCGTAATACAAAGGAAAACATGAAAACAAAGGAGCGGAAGCCATGGAGGTGGGACCCAGCGGAGGCGGAGGGCGAATAAACCAGAACCGTCCGATCTTGGAGGAAACGAACGGTCACGATCCAATCGCACCATCGCAATCGGAGGTCAGAGCGAAAGACAATCACAACGCTCGTTCAAAAACTTTCGATTGCGATTGGGAGAGATAGAGCAATTAAGCGATGGCCATCGATCTGGGGGAGGAACGGACGGACAGGATTGAATTGGGAGATGGAGGAAAGGGGATGCGATTAGCGCCAAGCCGTTGATCTGCGGGAGGAACGAACAGTCAGGATGCAATCGGGAGACAGTGGGGGAGGCTTGCGATTGTGATCGGGCGGGGCAATGCGATTGAGCGATGACCGTCGGATCGCGGGAAAATGGACGGCGAAGATGAAATCGGAAGGGCAGAGGGAAAAGCATGCGATTGCGATCGGAGGTCGGGATGCGATTGAGCGCTGACCATCCGATCGGGGATCAGATCAATGGTTCAAATGTAATCGGAGGGACAGAGCGATCGGGGGATCGGAAGACAGGGTGCGATTAGCGGAGGACCTTCGGATCGCGGGGAGATCAATGGTCAGGATTGAATCGGGAGGGAGATGGAAGGACTTGCGATCGCGATCGGAGCGCTGTTGTGATTAAGCGCCATCCGTCGGATCTGGAAGGGAATGAACGGCTGGGATTAAATCGGAGCTCGGGTGAAAGACTTGCGATCAATCGGGGGGTGCACGATACATGTTGCGATTGCGATTGAGCCGGGCCTTGCAATTGGCGCTCCGCCGTCGATCTAAGGGACAGATCAATGGTGAGGAATGTGTCACGGGCATATTGTAATAAAACAATCGCATCGGGGGTTTACGCTATTACAAAGGATTTACACCCGCCCGATGCTCCGATTGCGATTGGCGCTCGGGACTTAAGCGCTTGGTCCCAGCGCACGGGCACATGTGGGGAAGTGGTTAAGGGGAAGGGGCTAGGCCTTAGAATAAGGTCGGAAAGTGGGTTTTAGCCCCTTTTAATGGATTTTTAAGGCTGGGGAAGGGGAACGATAGAGAAATAAAGGGGAGAAGAGGCCAACAAAGGGTAGGGAGAAGAAATTAAAGGGGATTTTAGGGGATTTAGAGAGTAAATGGGGAAAGAAGGGGAAATAAAGGGGAGAGAAAATAAAGGCTTTGGGGGATGAAATAAGAGGGAAAAAGGGGGCCTTTGGGCATTTCTTCACAAAGCAGAGAGGCTTTAAAAGGGGAACCAGCAGAGGGGATACTATCAAAGGAATAAAAGGCACATGGAGGCTTCAAGGAGACTGTGTTTTCAGAGGAAATGCATTCCTTGAAGGCTCAAAAAACAATTTAGCCCCCTATTTGCTTGTCAAAAAATTTATAGGGGGGCTAACAGTGGCTCCACATGGGGATGGCTTCTTCTTGAAGGAGTCAAGAATTCAGAAATTGATCTCTTGGTGTAGGCCAGATGCCTGCTGCTTGAACCATCCTTTTCTTTCTTTGATCTGCTGCCACAAGCTATGAAGACAACATATCAGCAAAAACGATTCTTCCAAACAACTACCTACCCACACTATAGTCCTAACATTTTTTCTTTTTGGGTGCATTTGGACTTGCAGACCCTTTACATCATTAACTTTTACAAACAGGAAAAATAAACCTAATCTACTTCTACCCTTATTACTCCATGAGACCAGATTAGACTGTTGGTCTCATATGTTTCTCTACCTACACTACTACCTGCTAGGATTAGACTGTCTAGCAGGTTTCTTCTCTACCTTCTAAGACAGAAATTTAAACAACCAATCTACCTGCTCATAGGCTGAGCTTTATTGAGCTTCCTACCTACCCTACTCTAACTGGAATATTTACAATCTAGCTTACAAACATGGTCTTCCAATGCAACCAGTCCACCAAATGATCCCATGGCTGGTCCTTCTTGCTCAACTCCTTGAGCGTGCTGGATAGGCAGGACAGCTCCCACTCTTTTTGTTCAATAACAGCAGCTTTGAAAAATTTGCTTCCTGTCTGCAACATGCTGCTCAAAAAGACCTTTGATCCTTCTTCAAATGTTTGCAGGAAAAATACATAAGGATCATGATAAGATACCTGCTTGTGAATGTCTGGCAGCTTGGCTTCGGCCAGGATCCCTTCTTCTTCCACTGGATCAAGAAGAAGACTCTCTTGAGAGAGAGAATCTCCCTCATCTTCTGAACTGGAGGACTCATCGTATATTGCAGCTGAGTCCTCTTGGAGCTCCGATATGTTCTGCTCTAAGGTGTAGGGCTCCGTGAAAAGATCCAAGTATTCTTGAGCAGGGGCTTGTTCTATTTCCTCCTCTTTTTCAAGAGAAAGCTCATTATTCACATCCTGCTCAAGAATCTCTTCTTTGTTTTCCCCTTCATCTTCTGAAAGGAAAGACTGCTGGCGTCCGATCTCATGACACTCATCACTGATGCTTTCATAACTTTCCCCATCAGTGTCATAGATAGGCGGACCTGACCAAGTCCACCGTTCTGGGCGCACAACAAATCTTTCTTTGTTCTGATCCACAGAGGAGTCTTCTGAAACTGAATCATCAAACTCAACTAATGACTGAGCAGGAGCTTGTGTTCTATAGAAGATGTCTGGGGTGGACTGCTGGTTTAATATCCGGTCAATCTCTTCTTCTGTCAAAAGAGGGATTTCCCTTTCATTAGGGACAGAAGAACATCAGTCCTCTCTCTCTTGCATTAGCTGACTGGGAGGCGGGATGTCTTCTTGAACCTCTTCTTCTTCATCAGATTCTGCCTCTTCCACGTAGTCGTCTGCTTCCTCAAGGCAGCTTTCCCTATCATCCTTTGCTAATAGGTCCTGATACTCTTTGGTCAGCGTAACACAAGGCATATGTAAGCAATCGGGCAATTCCTGATCACTTTCCTCTTCATCTTCTACAGATTCTTGAGCATCATATAGGTCCTGCTCATCTTCTAGATCTTGAGTTTGTTCTTGTTCTGAAGATGACATGGCCTGCTCTAAATAATCATCATCTGTATTCATATTGTCCATGTGCGTCTCCAGCATTTTGCCAAGCACTTCTGTTATTCTGCATACTTTGTTATACAAAGCATTATACTTTGCATCCCTGTCCATGCTTGGATCCACGCTTATGCAAAGAAGGCTACTGCCTCTTCTCAACCAGTTCAGTGTCGTTCACCAGTGGAGTCATCAGGTCTTTGGATCATAGGGAGTGTGGAGTCGCCAGGTGGATGATTATGACTGTTTGGAGCTGGATGTTGTCCACCATCAACGATGAAAAGCCAATCTAGAGACAAAGTAGTTCTTTCCCCAGTGGAGTCGCCATTATGTTGGTGACGACAATGGGAAATAGACCAACTATCAGCGGTTCTTGACTCTCAGATTCGTCCCCAGCGGAGTCACCATTATGTTGGGGTTCCCATGTTTTGGCCAGATTGGCAAGACCAAAATATGAGACAACATCAGAACCACTTTGGGGCCCTAGGATCTAGCCCTCCTAGACCCGAAGAGGGATCTCTCCAATAAACAAAGAATGATTTATCTTTGAAGCTCAGAATGAGATGTTAGGCTAGTTATAAAGCACAGAGGGGGGTTTTAAATGGTTTGGTTGGAGGGTTGTTGGGTTGGTTAGGAGATCATGGACTGGGAAAGCAATGGGAGAAAAGGAACAAAGCAGCAGGATGTTTCAGCAAGGAGAATGGGCCAAGACAGTGCCATCCATTGGGCTATGGAGTCATGAAAGGGAATTACTTGCAACAACTAGCCAAGGCTTCCAAAGGGTAAGTCATCTACACTAAAGGATCTTTTAGATAGATGATGGGATGGAACATTAAGGAGGAAAGTGAAAGAAGGAAAGCAACCGAATTTCTGTCTATAGATCAGGTCAGAGGTCATTTAACTCCAAACCTGCTTGGACATACTCAAAGGCAGCTCTCAAAGAGACAATGGGGCTGCTTATAGATCGGACCAGAGGTCATTTAACTCCAGGTCTGCTTTAGCAACTCCAAGAGAAAAATAGAGATAAGATTACAAGGAAACATCTAAGAAGCAAACCCCCATGTTCATACATCAGCCAGCAGGCAATAACATCCGCTGCACTGGTTAAACCCGTGAACCCACTCTTAGACAGCACATAGGGCGGAAAACATAAATGTAGGGAGAGCAGACAGCATAGGGCACCTAACAAGGGTGAATCCTATACCATTATTTTGATGTCTACCAGAAGAACAAGAAACAATATGGAAATGTAATAAACAGAGTAAGAAAACATCACCTATAGTAATAGACCAGGATCCTGTGAAATGTGCTTTGATTAATTGATGCAAACCAGTCATGTACAATAAGCTCAATGGCTGTTACAGTCCAGACTTCTCCTCCCAGCCTATTACATACAACTACTCTGCTACTCTCTCCCAAGACTGTTCTAACAGTCGGAATGAATCCCTCTAACAGCAGATGCCCAGCAAGGCAACAACAACCCTTACATTATGTTCTCGGGGATCTTTTATAGGAGAGGAGAGAAAACAGAGGTAGATGAACATTGAATTGATCACATTAAGACAGAATCGGCGGAAGTGTTCACGCCCATACCGCTTAATGGCAAAACGCAGCACTGTGTGTACTCTGTAGACTGCTTTGGAGATCTCTGTCAGGCCGAAATCGACCTCAGATGTTTCTTTGGGATCCTTTCTGGTGCGTGGAGCTCTGTGCTGCCATTCTGGAATAAATGAACTGGTTCAAAGGTCCGTCTGTCCATCCATGCTTCATTACTACGGCCTGACAATCTTTTAAGAAGCTCTGTCAGTGTTCTTGACTTTCCTGGGCTCGAGAAACATGGAGGATGCTGCGGGAAGGTGTACTTCTGGAGGAAACGTCCTGCTGTTAGGTGGCGCAATTATGGCGTTGTTGGTGCGTTCCTTAGTCTTCAAACTGAACCTTAATCCTTTGAATGCGGGGTTAACATTTGATTTCATTAATAACAGGCACCAACCCCCTTTGAATTCCTTCTGCTGGTCACTGCCAATGCTGAACTGGCCATCTCTGTACCATCTGCACACTAAAATAACTCTGTTTAAAACCCGGGCAGTGGCGGCGGAGGAAATGCTGTGGAGGCAGTGGAATGGTGGCAGAAGAGTGGAGAAGGGTGGAAAGAACACAGAGCAGCGGAGAAATGATTAAAACTGTAAAGGCCCAAAGGTCGAACACTTGGGCGTAATACAAAGGAAAACACGAAAACAAAGGAGCGGAAGCCATGGAGGTGGGACCCAGCGGAGGCGGAGGGCGAATAAACCAGAACCGTCCGATCTTGGAGGAAACGAATGGTCACGATGCAATCGCACCATCGCAATCGGAGGTCGGAGCAAAAGACAATCGCAACGCTCGTTCAAAAAGTTACGATTGCGATTGGGAGAGATAGAGCGATTAAGCGATGGTCGTCGATCTGGGGGAGGAACGGACAGACAGGATTGAATCGGGAGATGGAGGAAAGGGGATGCGATTAGCGCGAGGCCATTGATCTACGGGAGGAACGGACGGTCAGGATGCAATCGGGAGATAGCGGGGGAGGCTTGCGATTGCGATCGGGCGGGGCAATGCGATTGAGCGATGACCGTCAGATCGCGGGAAAATGGACGGCGAAGATGAAATCGGAAGGGCAGAGGGAAAAGAATGTGATTACGATCAGAGGTCGGGATGTGATTGAGCACTGACCGTCCGATCGGGGATCAGATCAACGGTTCAGATGTAATCGGAGGGACAGAGCAATCGGGGGATCGGAAGACAGGGTGCGATTAGCGGAGGACCGTCGGATCGCGGGGAGATCAACGGTCAGGATTGAATCGGGAGGGAGATGGAAGGACTTGCGATCGCGATCGGAGCGCTGTTGCGATTAAGCGCCATTCGTCGGATCTGGAAGGGAACAAACGGCTGGGATTAAATCGGAGCTCGGGTGAAAGACTTGCGATCAATCGGGGGGTGCACGATACATGTTGCGATTGCGATTGAGCCAGGCCTTGCGATTGGCGCTCCGCTGTCGATCTAAGGGACATATCAACGGTGAGGAATGTGTCGCGGGCATATTGTAATAAAACAATCGCATTGGGGGTTTACGCTGTTACAAAGGATTTACACCCGCCCGATGCTCCGATTGCGATTGGCGCTTGGGACTTAAGCGCTTGGTCCCAGCGCATGGGCACATGTGGGGAAGTGGTTAAGGGGAAGGGGCTAGGCCTTAGAATAAGGTCGGAAAGTGGGTTTTAGCCCCTTTTAATGGATTTTTAAGGCTGGGGAAGGGGAACGATAGAGAAATAAAGGGGAGAAGAGGCCAACAAAGGGTAGGGAGAAGAAATTAAAGGGGATTTTAGGGGATTTAGAGGGTAAATGGGGAAAGAAGGGGAAATAAAGGGGAGAGAAAATAAAGGCTTTGGGGGATGAAATAAGAGGGAAAAAGGGGGCCTTTGGGCATTTCTTCACAAATCAGAGAGGCTTTAAAAGGGGAACCAGCAGAGGGGATACTATCAAAGGAATAAAAGGCACATGGAGGCTTCAAGGAGACTGTGTTTTCAGAGGAAATGCATTCCTTGAAGGCTCAAAAAACAATTTAGCCCCCTATTTGCTTGTCAAAAAATTTATAGGGGGGCTAACACATTCACCACAGCAACACTTGCAAATGAGTGAATTTGGAGGGAAAATTCCTTATTAAAAGAAAATCCCCAGTTTTTTCTTTCGCCCACTACGGCCAAACCATAGCTTAGTTTGAAAAACCATCCATACCATTGGAAATCTCTCACCGAGTTCTAAAATGGGTATTTGTTAGTCTTTTGTGATTTGATACTTCAACAGGACACATTTTTTCCAAGAAGGGTCACTTCACCACTGCACAAAACCAAATTTCTTCACTTGCAACACTTGTACTTGGGGCACCACTTAGCTTTAATACTTGTCCACGGTCATGTTGAATTTCATCATGAGTACCCACCTTGTACTCATGTTTTTATGGTCCCCACTGGGCCTATTCTGTGTGGCAGCATCATCGAGTCGCCCTTGTCTAGAGCATACGAGAGTAGTCATCATCGCATTCATGGAGTCTATCCCGAGTCCCTTTGTATCCCGTCATAGTCCTCCATCCTTCCTGGCTTTGTCCCTCTCTCGCGTCGCACACTTTGGCCTTCAATCATATTGTCCCCTATCCCATTTGATGTTGTGTCAGTTTTTTCCAGGTCATCCATGCCCTTCATGCTCTAACAAGGCAACTCGTTAGCCCGCTACTCAGTACCCACATTCCACCCTCATCCATGGTGTTAGTCTATCAGTCACTCTACTATTATCTCTTGTGCCTTAGTTGAGGACCCTTTATTGCCTCGCCTATGGCAGGCCTCCTTCTGTCGATATCAGATCGTTCATTCTAGAAGACAGGTCTAGAGGGTGGTATACCTTGGTTCCAACTTCCACTCTTTTTCGGTGCCTCAAATCAGGAAAAGGGACTCCTTATTTCCCTTTGACTTGATTGTTTCTCAGCTCCAGCTCCTGACAGCATGATCAAGATTTGTATACTCGATGGTTTAATGATGTAGCAGATTGTACCGGTGATTCCCGGGTGTGTGTGAGATGTTTCAGAACTCATGAGGGGGTGGCCCTTAAGGTAGTCCCCCACATGCCTGGATGACCTCTTCATTACAGCCTTCGATGTAGCACCACAGATTTGATAGTTTCGGCCTCATCCGCGTGCAGTGCCTTTTATTTTGCAGGTATCATTTATATTTTCAGAGCCCTCTACTATTTACAAGGCCTCTTTGGTTGTACTTATATCTCATGTACTCAGATATTATTGTATAAGTCCCTGTCGTTATCCCAGGCATAGTATGTATGTGGGATCCATTATCATGTTTTTATCTGACTCATTTTTATGGCAGCATGTACTATATAGTTCAGTCCCTTGTTTACTAGACACATTATTCTTTGTACTTTGTCTCGACAGGCATAGGTATGCCTCCCTCGCCTCTTATAGAACAGGTACTCACTCATAAAAGAGACTTGTCACACCTGTATGTCTCACCTCCTCAGGGCCTTTTCCTCTAATTCTTTATTCTACCTTATGTTTCTCTCTCTCTTACTTCCCCTTCGATGTCTAGTTATTGAGTTCTTACAACGTACTTTGGTCATACGATTAGCTCCTAACGCTCGCATGCTGGGTGGAAATCTATTACACAAATTTTTGGTCATCTAACCTATTACTATTAGATGGATCAAATTACACCATGTAAGACCAATTTTACCCTAATTAAAATCGCTTTCATTATGAAAAATAACTTTGTAATCCATAATTTATTAAGTTGTTTATGGTCTAAATAGGAAACCCTACGAGGAATAATTGAATAAATTATTATTTGTTTGATTTTCCTAAAGGAATAATTAGTTAAAAAATAGTTTAATTAATATTCCTGGTCATATTTAACCCAAAACAGGAAAATTATTAGATAAATCATTATTTATCTTATTGTTTTCTATGAATAATTATTTAAACATTATTTAAATAATATTCCTTGTTAAATTTGACTAAATAATTTATAAATAATTGAATAAATCACTATTTATTTAATTATTACTCAACCACATTCTTAAAATAATAAATAAATCATTTATTTAAAATAAATCTTTCTGGAAATCACATGAGAAATTTTAGAACCGACGCATTTCAAACTACTGACTGTAGTTCATCATCAGGATACTGAAGATTGGTTGATCCGACTATCAAATTTATATCTTGAGAGTGTAAGCTTCTGTGATCCATATCATATTAAAATAAATCTTCCGGGAAATCACATGAGAAATTTTAGAACCCAGGCGTTTCGAACTACTGACTGTAGTTCAAGATATAAATTTGATAGTCGGATCAGCCAGTCTTCAGTATCCTGATGATGAACTACAGTCAGTAGTTCGAAATGCGTCGGTTCTAAAATTTCTCATGTGATTTCCTAGAAGATTTATTTTAATATGATATGGATCACATAATATTACACTCTCAAAAATCATTTATTTATTTATTATTTACAAATAAAGGGATTTGACCAAATTCAAATTATTTTTCCCTGCAACAAATATAATAAAATATTCCATAAAATTTGGATCTAGATTTGGTTAATAATGTTTTAATTATGCACCAATCTCTAGACTAACTCAATATTTTCTTATAAATACAAGGGATTTTCCATTCATTAACCACCTTTTGTTGCCTAAAAATCACTCTGGATCTATACTCTTGGTCTGACTTTGATCCTCTATCATTGTCATATTTTGTTACCATTTTGCTTGTGAGCTCCCTTTGAGTTCCATTTTCTGTATGGATTTTCTACACCATCAAGAGAGAGAGATCTTAGATCTAAAGTACTGAGGACATACAAGAACCCATCCCATTGAGGTGGACTGGTAACATCTTTCTATGTTCCCTTCCCAGGTGTCATAAATACAAAAATTCTTTTAAAATATTCTTGTCTTGTCTATTGGATGCATGGAGCAACTCTTGCTTTTATTTGTTGTTTAATTTCTTTAAATGCATAAATATGGATTTTGTAGCATTTTTCTTGGTCAACTAACTGCAGATCTAAAGCAATTGGCAGCCATATTTGAGGTTAAGGTTGTTTGTTATGCACAACTAAATTGAGCTTTTTTCGTATGCTTGCGATTATAATTCATGCTAGCAGTCATTATTGTGGGCCTTTGGGTTCTCTCTTGTTTACCATTGAAAGTGAATGTTTCTCTTCTTTAAGGGTGTTCTTCTAGAAATAATACCCTAGAGAAATCATACACTAGATTTCCTAGGTCATTCAACCATCTAGATTTCAGAGAAGGTCAACAACATTTACATCCATATTACCCTTTTGTTACAAGACCTAGAAAATTTGTGTATGCAACATGCATGGGACGTTAAATAATATCATGAAGACCAAAACAATTAAAATGAATTAAATTAATATGTGAAAGAATATTGTTACGTATATAAACAAATAAAAAAACTTGTAATTTACCAAAGAAAACTCCTAAGCCTAGATAATCATGTGTCATGTAAGAAAATATGCCATACAACGTAAAACTCCTCTCTGTTGCGATGGGTCTTGATACATCATACACATTTATCCCATCCCATAATTCCATCAATTCATCTACGAGTGGTTCTAAGTAGACATCCATATTCTTCGCTTGTCTTCTACCAGGGACTATGAGAGCCAACATAAGATGGTCATTCTTCATGGACAACCAGGGGGGGGGGGTGTTTTTATTCGTCACTATTATAGGCCAAAAAAAATAGTTAGTGTTCTGGAGGGAATATGGGTTCACGCCATCCATGACTATGCTGAGTTCTAGACTTCGTACTTCATCCTTGAATTTTTTAGGCCATGTATCCTCTATATCCTTCATGACTAATGAATCTATTGTGATTCACATAAATCCCAGCTCACTTCTATGTAAGGCATGCCATCCCTGCAACATAGCTAATTCTTTGCAACGAAAGAGCCTTTGAATCCTTGGGATTATAGGCATGTGCCTCAATATCTTAAAAGGAGGACCACATGATTTACCCTTCTTTTTTTATTTATCATGCCTGCCCACATTTCAAACATATATCTTTGTTTGCATATTCTCCCCTATGTATAATTCAATCATTTGGATATGCATGATATGATATTTACTCAACACCCAACATTTTTAACAATTTGTTTGCCTCTTCGCAGCTACTGGGCAAGACATTATCACTCGAAAGAACCTTATCTTTGAATAACCTGTAGTTCGTGGAAAATATTAACTGTACAATGCCAATAATTATTAACGCTCATAAAATTGACCATTTATAATGTTGATTGTGTGACAAGATTTCTCAAAATATAAGGAACCTGATGGTCAATTACCTCAAAATTTCTTAGAAACATGCATTCGAAAAGCCAAAATTTTCTTTCAAGTTGTATAGTAACATCATTTTCCCCAACTGGGTAGACTTTGACTGACCGCCAGGTCCAAAGAGAGGGGTGGTGGAAGAAAATTTAAGGATTTCGAAAAAGGTATCAGCGATATGAGCATCATCCCCTAGTTGATCATCGTTCTGGAATGCATCTAACAACATTGTATCCATTTTAGTTGTATCCCTTAAGTAATCATCCATACCAACCTCTATTTGATTGCCTTCATTTTCAGCTTTTGAATAACTACTATTGTTGTATCCATTACTAATTGGTGAATCTGGACGTAGTGGGAATTGAATAGGTGATTGATTCAACCATTCTTGGTATCGTTCCTCTCCGAGTTTTTCTCTTATTTCAGCCTTCTCTCAATTTGACATTGTCATGGGGTGCAACGGAAGATGGCAGGTATGTCACTCATCATCACTAGAATCCTAATAAATTCAAAAAATATATTTGAACATGATTAGTACAAAATTGATGATATCAATTAGTAAGCACATCAATGCATGATTAATTAGTTTGACGTTGAAATAATTAGATTATACCAAACAATTATTACCATGATTGTCCAAGGATTGTGGCTAGAAGATGACATGTTACAATTGGCAAGGTGAAGCAGTTGTCCATTTTCATCTACCAACTATGCCTTGCGGTATGCTGCTCCTGATAAGAGCTTCTGATGTTTTGAACTTTTTTGAATATTTTGTGCATTTGAACTCGATTTTGAGTTTGTATGAACCTAAAAATTTGTATACATTAATTTTATTCATATCATTGACATGGATAAAAAAAAATTCAATTAGATAATGAAAATATAAATAAAATCTTAAGTAATTGTGTCTGGAGAAGGATAGGAAGAACTCTGCGATGGACTTTGAGAAATATTATGGAATGAGATGGATCTTAAAGAATTTTCCATTTGATATAATTATGATATTTTCTCCCTGCATTTGAGCAAAATCAATAATAAATTTTGGTTTACATACCTTAGGATGTTAAGTGAGATGTGTAGAGCGGTAGGTAAACTGTATGCGTGCTCGGAGGGAGGTCAGGGGGTCGAGCCCTATGACCTCAAACAAAATTTTAAAATGAAGTTTCAGGACCACGTGGTAGCCTCAGGGCTAGCCACGTGGCACCCTCTCATTGGTTCCTCAATCCCTTACCTCCAATAGAAGAGTGACACTTGTCAACCAAATACTAGTTCGGTGGAAGGAATATTCTAAGGAATATTATTTTTTTGCTGATTGTGCATCCATTTTTCTGACTGTGCATCTCAGTCAAACCTAGTCAAACTATTGTAATTTTACCTATTTTCCATTTTGGTTAGAATGCAATATCTTCCTCATACGACATCGGTTTTTCGAACCGTTCATGGTGGAGGAATCAATAACACGAGATCTACGCAACTATCCTAGTTTCAACCCAATCCTGAAACTTTGAAGTTTGAGCTAAATTATGAACTTTTGATCATTCTTCCCCATTGGGAATCTTTTCGAACCCAAAAAAATTGATTACCTTTTTAGTATATGAGGGTACAACTCCCTCACCTTTCCAATCTCCAACCATGTTGCCTTGCTTTGTTTAGCTCCTTTGAGCCCAACTCAAAGGTAGTCAACACTTCCCCTCTTTGATGCTCTTGTCCTCCTGTCAAGAATTCCATCTTCTTTGAGCTCATCTAGAAATTTTGGCAAGAAATATTCAATAGAAGGTAGTTGAACATCACTTTCTTGATCATCGATCAAAGGAGCCTCATACAAACGTAAGTTTTCAACATTAACAACTGAATACATTTTCATGTACGAAGGAAAATCAAGTTGGAATGCATTATTACCAACATTGTTTATGATCTTGAAAGGACCATAGCAAATGGGTTTGAGATTTTTACCTTCCCCTTGCATCCTTTCTTTTCTAATGTGCAACCATACCTCATCTCTGTCTTGAAACTTGTGATCAACCCGGTCTTTTTCATGCCTCTCTTTGTATTTTCTTTGACATTTCTCAAGTTTTTCTTGAACTTGTTGATGTATCATTTGAATTTTCTCAGTGAACTTTCAAGCCTTATCAATATCACTATGTCCATTAATTGCAACATCCTTCCCAAAGATGAAGTCTAATGGCGATTTTGGAAAATATGCAAAGCATGCTTCAAAAGGTGAGGTTTGTGTTGAAGAGTGCTTTGCCTGGTTGTAAGCATGCTCTATATAATGCAGTTGTTCATCCCACAACTTAGGATTTTTGCTGCAATATCCTCTCAATAGATGCACAATTTTTATGTTCACAACTTCGGTTTTTCCATCTGTTTTTGGATGGAAAGCGAGACTCTTTTTCAATTTTGCGTCCATCATTCTCCATAGATTTGACCAAAAATTCCCAATGAACCTGGAATCCTTGTCACTGAAAATAGAAGTGTGCAATCCAAAATGAGCCCAAACATTTTGAAAATAGATTTTAGTAGTTTTTTCTACAGTAATGGCCTTCTTACATGGCATAAGTATACATATTTCACTGAATCTATCCACAACTACAAAAATATAATCATGTTGTTTTCTTGACATAGGTAGACCTCCAACAAAGTCCATGGAGACGTTCTCCCATGGCCTTGATGGTATGAGTAGTGGCGTGTACAATCCAATATTCCCATTACTAGTCTTACTTGTTGCACACATAAAACAACCTCTTATAAAATGTGACACACTATCTATCATGTGAGCCCAATAAAAATACCTTTGTAGATGCACCACTGTTTTTCTTACCCCAAAGTGTCCAACAATAAGAGAAGAATGAGCTTCTCTCATGAAACTTAGCCTCTCTCCTTGTGGAATACATAGCTTTCCCAAATGAAACATCAAATTATTATGCATGTGATAATATTTTTCTTCAACTTGATTCCCTTCACTCAAACTAGCATACACATCTTGGAAATTAATTTCATGTGTATATTGTTCTATGTAAATCTCATGTACAACATAAACATTTTTGAGTAAAGTAGAAGCACTAATGATTGGTCTGAAAAGAATATATGTAATTTTCTTGAATATACTTTTTTTTTACCTTATAACCGAGTAAAATTGTTGAAGAAATCCCATCCACCTGAAATTTCTTGATTGCTGCAATTTTGTTTGTGACTACAAGTACTGTAATGGTTGGTGATCAGTGTGTACAATAGTCTCTTTACCCATCAAGTAGTGTTTCCACTTCTTGACACTTTGTACCAACGCATATAGTTCTTTTTCATATGTAGGATAATTATTCACAGTGCCATTAACAGTTTTTGAATGAAACACAATAGGCTTACCATGCTGCAAAAGGAATGCACCCATGGCATAGTCACTAGCATCAGTTTGTATCTCGAATGGATCTCTCAAATTTGGTAGTGTAAGGACTGGAGCTGAACTGATCTTGTATTTTAAAGCTTCAAAAGCTTTCTGCTATTTGTCTCCCCATTGGAAGCCTTTCTTCACACTTTTCACTGCATGCATAGGAGCTGCGATGGAAGAAAAGTTAGAAATAAATTTCCTCCAATATTTAGCTGCACCTAAGAAACTTCTTACCTCAGTAATTGTTTTGGGTGTGGGCCAATTCACAATGGCCTCCACATTAGAAGGATAAATCCTCAATTATCCCCCCCCTACAATATGTCCCAAATAGACCAAAAAATTCTTTCCAAACTCACATTTTGACATCTTAAGAAACAATTTCTCTTTCTTCAAAATATCAAGCACTCTATTTACATGCAAGGCATGATCTTCTCTTGTTTTTCTGAAAATTAAAAATTCATCTAAGTACACAATAATAAAGAAATCAAGTCCCATGGTTGCAAAACATTATCCATAACCCGCATAAAATTTGTCGGTGCATTACATAAACCAAAAGGCATAACTAGCCACTCAAAGAGTCCTTGTTTGGTTTTGAATGCAGTTTTCCATATATCACTTCCTGCAATTCTTACTTGATGATATCCACTCCATAAATCTAACTTAGTGAAAAAATTTTCTTCTTTCATCTAATCAAGTAAATCATCTATTCTTGGGAGTGGGTGACAATTTTTTATGGTAATTTTGTTCAAAGCTCTAAAATTTACACACATGCGCCAAGTCCCATCTTTATTTGGTATCAAGACTATGGGTGAACCGCATGGAGAGGTGCTAGGCCTTATGATACATTTATCCCAAATCTCTTTGATTTACCTCTTTATTTCAGCGTTCTCCATTATTGACATGTGATACATACTGATGTTTGGAAGAGGACAATCCTGCTGCAACTGAATCTCATGTTGAATTTCCCTTTTTGGAGGAAATCTTGTTGGCTCCTAAAACATCTCATGATGCCCATTAACCACATAATATAATTATGATTTCAACTTAGGATCACATCCCTCAAAATATTCATGATTGATATCATCTTTGGGCTTAATCATAAGAAGAAACAAATTCTCACTTGAATTTACTAGCCTCTTTACCTGTCCAACATTTACCAAATAAATGTTTGTCTTCTTGCGGTGTGCACTAAAAATGAACTCCTTCCCATATTTGAATAAATGGTACTTGCTCTCATGGTGATAGAATATCACTTTCCTATCATACAAGTAAGGAATCCTTAATAAAATACCAATTATGTCAAGCGGAACCACATCTAATTCAACTTTGTTAGCAAAGCCTGCAGTGATTGCAAACCTCAATATACATTTCCTTGTAACCTGTAGATTTCCATCCTTATAAACCCAACCCAATGGATATGGTTTTGGATGTGGTATGGTCTCAAGGTTAAGTTTTTTGAACAAATATTTAGAGATTAATTTTTCTTGTGACCCACTGTCAAATAGTGTGTCAATCTTGGTATGCTTGGATATGACCCTCACATGAAATAGTTATATTATTTCTTCTTCATTTGGAGTGTTTATGTGACAGTTTGATTTACTGATACAATTTTTAATTTCAATTTATTTTCCCTTCATGTTCTTCAATCCCATGGCTATGATTTTAGTCTCATCGCCTGAATCAAGTCCTAAATCATGTTGAGTCGTAGCAGCAGTTTTCTGTTTCGCTTTGTTATTAGGTTTCTTTAGCCTCAATTCTGGATGAAATTTCCAACAATCAGTTTCATCATGGCCTTCTTTTGAACAATGTTTACAAGTAAATTTTTCTCCCTCTTTCTTAATAGATGCATTATTTTTGTTTTTAACTTTTGGGGTATTTTCCTTGGCTTTACCCTTAAAAGGTTTCTTCCTATCCTCTTCAGAAATGTTCTTCCCTCTAGCTTCTAGATGTGTGGCCTGAACACAAACTTCATCTAGACTGGTGGGGTTAAACATGAGAATAGTATGTTTAGGTAGCTATGTAATCCTCCTATGTACTTTAGCAAAGTGTCTTGGCTCTGCAACTCCACCCCTAATTAAAGAGCTCTTCTCCAAAATTCCTGGGTGTATTCTTGCACATTTTTTCCCTTTAACTGCCTAAATTTTTGCCAGTTCATGATGGCTTTTTGCATATGAGCTAATGGATAAAATTGTTGTTTAATAGCAGCAATAAAATCTGACCATGATAGAATAATCTTACCATGTTTCTTGATTTCCTCCTGTGTCTTGGCTTCCCACCAAACAAGTGTTGCATCTTCCATTCTCAAAGAAGCTA
Organism: Pinus albicaulis; assembly: GCA_034641835.2. Lineage (NCBI taxonomy): Eukaryota > Viridiplantae > Streptophyta > Pinopsida > Pinales > Pinaceae > Pinus > Pinus albicaulis. The sequence goes on along the minus strand of CM076571.1, from coordinate 898,692,985 downwards.
ATTGAATTTTTATATCATCATCTTGAAGGTTTTGTACTCTTAAATAGACCTCCAATTTTCGAATCCAATTATCTATATTGTATGCATTTACTTCACCATTAAATATTGGAAATTCAAACTTAACATCAAGTTTTAACAAAGGATATTTACCAGTGCTCTTGGATTTGTGTGGCTGATGTACTGAAGAATAGGTAGAAGATGATGATGATGATGATGAGGGTGAAGATGGTGGCTCTCCATTGCCTCCTTTTCCTCCATTTCCCTTCTTTGACTTGACTTCATCATGTTGACCTCCTGAAGATCCTTGTCCTTCCTTTTGGAGTTTAGATCCTTCTCCTTCTAGTCTCCCATTCCTTTCTTGATAAAGAATTCTAACCATCTCAGTAATGTCAAGAAATTATTTCCTAAACATCCTTTCTTCGTCCTTAGGGTCAACTTATTTATGAATTTCTCCTTCCTCATGAGGCATGCTTAATGGAGCTTCTGCTTCTTTAGTAGGTGAACTAGGTGGTGGAGATTGTGGCAATATTGTTCTCCTGTGTTGTATCTCCTTTTGAGACCATCATGCTTCCATCATTTTTCCTTCTCCCCTTTTGAGCTTGAGCCTTGTAAGCATCTAAAACTTGCAAACAGTTAAACAATTCTTTGCACTAAACAACACCAGAGAAAAAATTTCATCTCTAATACCATCTGATCTAAAATGACTGTATAGTTTTTCTATGCTAAGGGTCTTTCAGTTTTAAAAACATGTGCATAATTGATTCATTAGTTTGCATAAGTATTAAGAAGTTTTTCAATGATTTATAGATGATATTTAGTGAATTAGAAGCATAAAAAAGCATAAATAACACTAAACAATAGTATAAAACAGAGAAATAACTCACCACATGAAATTTACACAGCAAGCATGATGAAGCGGTTCACCCCTCTTGGGCTATATCTACTGGTCTAGCTCCCAATGGCCTGTACATATTTCATTATACTCAAAATTTTGCTATTGCGTGTATTTAAAGTGCTCTAATGGTTTTTTTATCGATACCAATGGCTTCAGAATGCTCCAATTAGTCAAAAATGAATCTTCATTCACTCAGAATGGTCAAAAATTGAGCCTCCTACACTTTTTCCCAATATCTCCTCTAAAAACTCCACTAAATGTGGAGAACTCTAGTTAGCTGGAGTTAAATCAGGTGACCACCAAAATTTGCGTGCCCCTATCCACTCTGCTAAATAAGCTACTTATTAAATGTTACAGTTGGGTGGTGGCCACACGCGCACCCCCAAATCGTTAGAAGACTTGGCGGTTAGCGGAACCCACGACAGGACTGTAGTTAAATGTTGAACCAAGGTTTGTTGCTATCGGGTTAGTGCCGACTACGGAGGTTGGGCTGGCGTTAACGGTTAGCCATGTGACATATACTAAGTACTGCTGGTGGGTTGGGACCGTTGGTGGTTCCCAACCCCCAACCATATGTGCAATACACAATAAATCAAACCCGCAACCTTAGGATGTTAAGTGACATTTGTAGAGTGGTCGGTAAAATGTATGCGTGCCTGGAGGGAGGTCAGGGGGTCGAGCACTGCGACCTCAAAAAAAATTTTAAAATGAAGTTCTAGGGCCACATGGCGGCCTTAGGGCTAGCCACGTGGCACCCTCTCATTGGTCCCTCAATCCCTTAGCTGCAATAGAAGAGTGTTACTTGTCAGCCAAATACTGGTCTGGTGGAAGAAATTTTCCAAGGAATATTCTCCTTTTTTCTGAATGTGCATCCAGTTTGTTGACTATGCACCCCAGTCAAACCCGGTCAAAATATTGTAATTTTACCTATTTTCCATTTCAATCAGAATGCAATATCTTCCTCATACGACATTGGTTTTTCGAACCGCTTGCAACACCGGAATTAGGAAGACGAGATCTATGCAACCATCCTAGCTTCAACCCAATCCTGTAATTTTGAATTTTGAACAAAATTATGCACTCCTGATCAGTAGTATATAAAAATGTTAAATTATACTGTAATAATTGTTTTTTTACAATTTATGTTAGATTTAATACATGCATAGTAAAAAAATTAAATTTTACAGTGCATTTTACTAATAAAATCATTTACAATCTCTATCCCTATTTAAATTTATGTAAAATTTAGAAAACAAACAAAAAAAATCCATTCTTAGGTTAAACCCTTGCTTCTTCTTGTTTATGTGACTTCACAATTAGGGCTTTTAATTTTAGATTTATAAGGTTTTTATTACTATATATATGCGTGTATGACATCTAACCCACAGGGCCACTTGCAGAGTCGGATCCCAATCCCCGTCGGCCCTTGCATGATTTTTTTAAAAATAAATTTTGTTAATCAGTGTGCACTATTTAAAATAGTGCACCAGAGCGTGATCCTAGTGTAACACACAGGGCGCGTATTGACAAAAAATTTGTTTCATAAAAACAATTTTTTTATTAATTTATGTTTATGTTAATCAATGCTCCAATATTAATATAACACACTCAGTCTTCTATTGAAAAAGATCATCGTACAATGCTTCTACTGTATTGGCAGTGTGTTTATAAGAATATACTACACCATTTTTGGTGCTTAAGTTCTAAAAGTCGCATATGGCATTTAATTTACATAGATGCATTGTTTTGTTGCTTTTTTTTTACCTGAAAAGTATGTGATTTATTTATAAAATATATTAATGAATGGTGCAGGTTTTTTATTGATAAAGAAATGGCTAACATGAGTTCAAGTAACAAAAATACTGATAGCACATCCATAAAAGAAAAAAAGGAAAGTTATTTGTAAATTCTTTACAAAAATTAGTATTTTTGGACTATATGTAAGTTTAAATAATATGTATTGTTTAGTGTGTATCATGCAGAGCAAAAAAATTGATGAAGCTCAATAATATTCTGTCTAATATAAAACCAGAAGAGTGTAAAAGCTTGATGAAAAAATTGCAGAAGGATGAATTAGGTGAATGAAAAAATACTATTGATCCAATGACTTTTTTTTTTAATTTTCATTAATAATATACTTAAAAATATTAGATAACGTGCTTCAAAAAATATATTAATTCAGATTCGTTTAATGTTCTATAGGGACCAGAATTTCATTCTAAGAAAAGAAAAAAATAGAACATGCAAATGAAAACGAATTGCTCCTTAGCTCATCTGGAGTGGTGCCACAGTTTAACGAAAGGGGGAGAAACTTTTACAAAATTTTTAGGGATCTAGTGGAACGAATGTATAGACGTTCTTTCCACTTACAATACAAAAATCAATCCAGTGATTCCAAGAACCAAATTTTATTTAAACTATGGGAAGAGTTTCCAGAGAATTGGTCAATGAGACATATCATACTTTTAATAGCAAAAACGTACAATGATAAAAAAGAAGGATTGAAAAATTAATATTACTTTAAATGTTTTTCTAGAATTATATGTACATAATACTACAAATAAATAATTTATAAATATCACTTTTGTTATATTTAGTTCTCATATATCAATATAAAACTTAAATAGTTTATTTTCATGTTACTTTTTCAAGAAGATTATGAAAATCTCAAAGGATGAATGAGCTGATATCAGATATATGCCAGTAGGAATGTCCAAAAAGGTGTACAAGGAGATGGTCAAAAAATTAGACTGTTGGCTTCAAAGGTCTTGACCCAAGTTTGGAGTTACGGTTTTCCAACAAACCCCTCTACTAATAGCCCTTTTGGCAATGACCTGCTTTCACAGGCCAAGGTCTCATCCAAAGTAGTATAGGTGGGTGATGGAACCAGGTTTCTGCACCTTGATAGAGAGTAGGTAATTAAGGTAGGTCTCGTTGAGTTCTATTAGGTTCGCATGGAAAAAAGCCTATTATTGAGCCATTAATAGTGTAATCATCATATAACCATAAACAAATCTACTATTATTAACAGATTTGATCAACACATTCACATCCACATGCGCATCAACAATTATCACCATAGAACATTACAATCGTAGCTAATTCTTATATTGCAGACACAATCGTAGCTTATTCAAATAACGCAAAGGTACTGTAGTAATAAACACAACCAGTTCAGATAAAATAAAGATACTTCAAGAGATTCTGCATTCATTAACATCCAAAACTAGTTACAAACCCAAGTCACAGCCTGCGCACACAGCCAGCGAGGTCTGCACACAACAGGACTGAGGATCTCCACGCACATAGCCAGGAGGAGTCCTTACCCAAACTACCCAAGACAGATCTCAACAGCTCATTCGTAACATCAATATTACTTACTTCTTACTTTCTATACCCAACTATCTATCTATTTATATCATCGTAGACTTTGATATCCTATGGTCCAAAAACCATGCTTTGTGGACTCTAGGTCTACCCTTTGGCCCATTACAAAACATTGGGGGCTTTTACCCACCCCAAATCCCCTATGCATGACCAATTACTACAAAATTGTATAAAAAACGTAGCTTATGGAACCTCGTTCCAACTGGCCCCCAACACAATCTTATGACTCGTCCTCAGTCACAGTGGCCATGGGGGTTGCATCTTCGCCTGAAACTGCTTGATTGCATCGACCAGAGGGCGTAGCACTCCTTCGCTCTGCACAACAGTGTTATATGCAATATCCACCAACATTTGCGAAGTTGGGCCTTCAGTACCAACAGTGACACTTTCCAGGGTTTGATTCAGCTGTTTGACTGCAACATTCACTTCCTGAGATAGCTTGAGGGCTTCATAGGCCCATGGCTTGAGGTGGTCACTTAGAACCTTCTTCTTGTGTCGAAGCTCTTCCAGGTCATCTCTGAGTGCATTTTTGGCTCGCAGATGTGCCAAGAATTGAACAGGGATAAAGGTGGGCATAGTAGCTTCCAGTTGCTCAAATTGTTCTTCTTTCTAACACAGTTCTTGAGTAAATTCATGCAGGAAAGGATCATGCTACACCTTAGACCACAGTTGCATAGCTGTGTTAAGAAATTATGTGCCCTAATCGATCTGAGCTGTAATGGTATTCGTAGCTTCTGTTACTAGCACAGCTCGTTGGGCTCATACCTTAGGCAAAGTTTCTGGCTACAATTTGGCTTGCAACGCAGCAATCTGCTGCTCCATCTCAGTCTTGACATTCTAGATCTCAGTCCTAGAAGCCTTTAGGGCTGCGATGAGTCCCTCAATCTTGGCATGAGGGGTAGCAGAGATCAGGACATCTTCAGTCACATCTGCGCATAGCTTGTTGATTAGATGTTCCAACTCAGTCTACTGTGCAACGGTAAGGGTGCACGCATCCTGTGCCTGGGACACCTCAACAGTTTTTTCAATGGTTGTCAGCTCAACTATACTGAGCTGCTACTACACCCGGTGATCTCTCTACTGGATCTCCTCAAAGATGGATGTATGGAGAACTTGCAGTGGTTTGTGTGGAAGCCGGACCAAATCCAAATGTACTTCTGCGCATGTCTGGACTTGCGCACATAAGGCAGGTGGACTCAGGGTGAGTGTTGCACCTAACAGGGGGCATAGGTGGCTCTCAATCGTAACAATCAGTTCAGTGTTGGTTGTTGGGGGTAGCCTCGCTTGAACCATGCTCATCTACAGGGTATCAGCCTTGAGCTGTAGGGCTTGGAGCTTAGACTGTAATGCGGTGACCGTGGCCTTCTGCTACTCTTCCAAAGCAAGCCATCTGTCTTCTAAGGTGAGGGTGACCGCATCTGTGATTTTCTCCAAGTCTTCCTCTGTCAAGGTAACTTCAGTCTCCCTACGGGGCCTCGTAGCCCGTCATTTCTTTCGCTGGCCCTTAAGAGCGTCGGCTATCCATTCTGTACCCTACAGGGAATCAACACCCTGTGCATCCAGACCCTCTATGTCCATGTCCTATTGCGATTCCTACTCCACGTCCTTCTGCATTTTTGGTGGTATCAGGCGGGGTGGTCTTTGGAGCTGTGCTTGTACCCGCAGTGTCAATTGCACCTAATTTGAATCCCACTCTCCAATGTGGTGGCCAAGTGGAAATGATCCAGTCGATTTCCTCATCGGCGACCATGTAAGGTAATGATACCCAAGCTAGATCCTTACGACCCTGAATCTGCACATTGTGCATTGTGACCTGGAATTTTTCGATGCTCTTATACTTTTCGTAGACCGTCGATGACAAGCATGGCTAGGAGTGAATTTCTACTGTGAGCCCGCTCTGAAATAGGACCCAAAATACTTTGTTATCCTTAATGCACTGCTCATCCTTCGAATCCCACAGGTTTTTGTATTGTGCCCCCTCACACATGTCTGGTTCAAGCTTAGGGAGGACCGAGTCTTCGGGGGATCCCCATGTGACCAATGCAATTAGGAGCAGTAGCCAAGAGTAGCATAATTCCCTTTCATGAACCTGGGCCTCGCATATGTTCTCCAAAAATTCGTTGCAAAGGAACTGTGACCAGTTGAAGCACACCCCCTTTTCGCAGCGGCCAGCCAACTGAATTACATAAGTGTGGATCGTCATGGCCTGGTACTTGCACATCATCTTACAAGCCAGCAGCAGGGTACCCATGCCCACTCCCGGGTCAACAACGGTATTGATCAGGAATCCCCTAGTATTTCGCTCAACATGGTAGTCTTCTCGCACCTTTTCAATGATCTGTTGCTCATACTTCTTGCCAACGTTCTCCATCAGATTCTGCCCCTCCATGGCGAGACCCATAATGCGATGAATTGGGGTGGCATCGATGGGAATGCGGTCATGGATCCAAAAGCTCTCGTCATGGATCAGGGGTAACAGTTGACGTGTAACTCGATCAGTTATACTGTATCGGCCAAAGTGAGGTATCTGCAGCAAGTTTAGTAAACTACTTTTTTCTAGCATGTGCACCCATGGCATGGGTATGACCATTAGCATGTCATCCTCAAATATTCCTTCGAGTTACAGCTTCAGTGCCAATTCTGGGAAGGCCTCCAGGTTGGCACGGTAGTGGTCATCGAACTTAATTAAGGTGAGCTTGCCATGCGCTTCTCCAATTATGGGGACTTTACCTGGAATCAGTGTCATTTGTAGATAGGCGCACATACCTTCAAGGTTCTTAGGCATGCGCATCGAGGGCCTACAAGGGCGAACATAGGGTGGCAGCCATGTGATTGGTTCATCAATCTGAGCCTCTTCCTAAGTAGACAGAGGTTGCTTCATTGGGTTAGGCGAGTGTGCTTGGGCCACCATTTGAGGAAATTTCACATTCTGAGGGGAGGTGCGTGGCTTCCCTCCAGGCCATTTCGCAGCCCTCCCATGCCCTTGCTCCTGGCCTTTCCCCTTACTCTTCTTTTTCTCCACCTGCTTCCCCTTGGTTGGTGTGGAAACAACCTCTTTGACTTCAGGGGTTACCTCTGGGATGATTCAGCTGTATTTTTTGCAGTAATTCTTGCTCAGAAGACAAACTCAGGATTGCTACTATGAGAGGGGTAGCCTGCCCAGACATTAACTGAGCACAATACTTACGGAACTTTGCAAGACACAAGATTTTCAGAATGCACGGAACCCACTTATGATCTACCCTCCTACTTTTATAGCTTTGGATAGTGACCAACGGTTGGATGAGGCTTATCTGAAACTTACCATCAAGAAAATGGTAAAAAATCTTCAGAAATCACCTCATTAATTGTCAACTGCCCGCTCCTTCCAACAGTAAAATTTTCCTTTTACCCCCGTTTACTATTCCAACGGCTAGTTTTCGTAATTGCGGATTACCCCTGCACTCCCAGTGCACCTGATTACCCCTACACTCACAATACATCTCCCAGGGCTTCCAGACCTATGATTGACCCCTACGCTCGCAACGAACCTCCCCTGGCTTCCTAACTTGCGGGCGACCCCTATGCGTATAATGGGTCTGCCTACGTTTTTCCTCTTGCCTGCATGTATTCCTCCCAATACAGCTACTTCGGCCATATAGTCATTTGATCTAGTATGGTTTGAGATGGCTGCCATTAATGTATCCCGGTATCATATCACTACACAACATACCTAACTAGACAGCTCCTCCATTAGTGATTTCCTTTACCATATAGAGGCCTATCCAGTGTTGAAAAAACTTCCCTGGGTGTTTCGCGAAATTGCTATCATATAGCAGGACCAATTCTCCTTCAGAAAAGACCTTCTGTCGAATATGTCTATCATGCCATTCTTTTTCCCAGGCCTTTTGACTTGCTGATAAAAGTTAGCAATGAATCGATCTTCTTCCAAGGTGACTAGCTGTGCTAAGCATTCCTCCATGACATCAGGCTCTGCCATGTTTGTGAAAGCTGCGATGCGCAAGCTAGGAACGATATACTCCATGGGCATAATGGCTTCCTTAGCATAAACCATCTGAAACGGTGTTTTCCTAGTCAACTTCTTGCACATGGTCCGATAGGCCCATAACACCAACAGGACGTGCATGTCCCAATCGCTTCGATCGACATTACAGATCTTGGTCAGCACTTGTTCCAAAATTTTATTAAAAGCTTCCACGATTCCATTTTCCTGTGGGTGATATGGGGTAATTTTTTCATGGTGGATCCAAAATTATTTAGTCAAAGCCTGTATTGTTTCATTAACGAAATGCGTACATCTATCGCTCATCAAGATCTTCAGACAGCCAAACTTGGTTAGAATATGTTCAAAAATAAAGTGCGCAGTGGTGTCTGTAGTAAAATCCTTCACAGCTTGCACTTTGGCCCATCTAGCTACATAATCAGTTGCAATGATGATGTAGTGGGCACCTGTCTTCTTCCTTGGTAGGTTGATGGGCCCCACGAAGTCTATGGCCCATTTTTCAAATTCTTGTAGGGCCATATGTAGTTGCAAGGGAATCTCGTCCCTGCAACGGTCTTCCTATCCTTTGGCATGTGTCGTAGGCTTTGCAATATTCATAAGAGTCACTATGTAGTGTGGGCCACCATAGCCCAGCTCTTAAGATCTTTTACGTCATCGCTTTTCTTGTGTAGTGACCTCCTGCTACGCTTTCGTGGGCTTCTGCTAAGATGGCTTGTCTTTCATGCTCCAGAACATATCTTCGCAGTACCTCATCAGCTCCCAACTTATACAAGTGGCCTGCTATGATGGAAAAGTCTGTTGCATGAGTTACCAGCTCTTTTTTCGGTGGTACCGAATATTCTGCAGGTGCCATCCACGTAGTTAAGAAGTGAATGATATCAGCGAAGTGCACAATAACCACCTTAATAAGAAATAGTTGAGCATCATTAAATTTTTCCTCTAGGTTGGTCGGTTCTTCACCACTCTCGATTTGGGACAAGTGATCTGGCCCAGAATTTAGTTTCCCCAGCTTCACGATGATCTCAAAATCATATTCTTGAAATAGAAGTAGCCATCGGAAAATCTTCACCCCCAACAAAGGCTTATTCACTAGGTACTTCAAAGCTGAGTTATCCGTGAACATCTTGAAGTACCCCCCCAACAGATTATGTCGGTATTTCTGCAGGGCATATACCATGGCCAGCCCCTCGCTCTCAATAGTGGAGTAGTTGCGCTCCACACTAGAGATTTTTCTACTAGAAAATGAAACCGGGTGGTCAATGTCCCCTTCCCCGGGCTACGTAAGGACAGCTCCCAGGGCGATCCCTAAAGCATCTACATGGACATGGAAAACCTTCTCCCAGTCAGAAAATATGAGGATAGGTGCGGAGACCATATTTTCCTTGAGTAGCTCAAAGCTCTTCTGACACTCCGTGTCCCAAAAAACCGAAACATCCTTCTTTAGCAACTTCTCCATGGGTGTCATGATTAGTGTGTACCCTTCAATGAAATTCTTGTAGTAGCCTGTTTTCCCGAGGATGGAGCGCAGTTGTTTCTTAGTTGTAGGGACTGCCAGGTTGATGATAACTGCTACCTTGGTGGGGTAAACCATCAGTCCCTGCCGATAGACTATGTGGCCTAACAAGATCCCGAAAGGTACACATAATATGCACTTCTTAGTATTTAGGGAAATCAGGTGCTTTCTATAGGCATCCAACATCATGCGCAGGTTCAAGATGTGCTTCTTTACCAACCCAAATATTGTCCAATCATCAAAGTATACCTCCAATAACTTGTGGATGAACTCCTTGAATACTACGACCACCACCCGCGAAAAGATGGCAGTGGAATTTTTGAGCCCAAATGGCATGACGATGTACTGGAAGGATCCCCATTCAGTGGCGAACATATTTTTGCTACGATATTTAGGTGCAATCTTGATCTGATGGTAGCCCAAAAACCCGTCAGTGAAAGAGTATGCTTCCTACCCTCCCACACTATCGAGAGTTTCATCAGAAAATGGCGTAGGGAAGGGATCATGTACGCAGGCATATTTTTGTTGGTGCAGGTCAACACAAATTCTTATTTCTCCTTTAGTCTTTTTCTCCTGGACCACCATAGGGCTTACCCAATCAGACTATTCTATCGGTTCAATGATAAATGCGGCTATCATTTTGTCAATTTCTTCCCTGACTTTCTGCTTATACTTGGGGTTCAATCGGTAAGGTCGCTACTTAAAAGGGTGTGTATCTAGTTTTAAAGTGATGCACATGACCCCCAGGTCCCCTGTAATACCCTTGAGTTCTGAGAATTTTGTAGGAAATAGGTCCTGGTACTCCGTGAGAAGCTCCGCAACTTTCCCAATGGTATCATCGTCCCAGTAGTCCCCAATCTTAGCTAGCTTAGGTTGTTATTTTGTTCCAATTCTGACTTCCCTTAGCTTAAGAGGCTTGGTCACATCGACGATCTACAGTGGGGGTCCAGCAACTGCATGTTCACCCTCCAACTTTGGGATAGTGATATTTCGCAAGTCTTTGTCACATTCCTCCATTGATAGATTGCGGTAGTTAACAATATCATGCATCTGTGTATCCCAAGCTAGTGCTTCATACTCCACACGAGGTCGTGATTCATCAAATACAAGGGGATCTATATCCTGCAGGGCTTCGTCTAATGTCTTAGTTCCACCTATCAACCTAAATGTCCCAACAAAATCTTCCTTCATGGTCTCCCAATGGTGGGTTCACTGATGTAGCTCCACATCCAGATACCATGCAGTGGGGATTGGCCCCAAAGCATGAATGAACAAGTGAACCCACTCGTCTGTGGTTCTTTCGCACCTTACCTCCATCCATGCAGCCACGTGCTTGCACGGGTCTCCTTGGCTAAGGAAAGTCTCCATGAATAGGTGAATTGGGGGTTGAAACCGTAGAATCTGAATTACCTCAAAATTTGTGCCTACCTTAACCCCTGTGATATCTACCATAATCTTTGATAGTTTCCCCAACACTATGATCTTTTGTTGGTTATCCATGTGTAGCTATATATTATACCATTCTAGCTTAGGTTCTCCCATCCTTTGCCATGTTTGTTTGGGCAGGACATGTGCATCGGATCCCAGATCTAAGATGACCTGATCCATTTCATAATCCTCAATATGCGCCATTAGCCACATTTCTCGACCAGTGTGTTTCTTATGCTTCAATATTTTTTGAACATATTTAACTTCTGTGGGAGGGTTAGTTCTGTCTGTGCAACTGTCTATCAGTGCTTGAAGATTTTCTACTGCCTTCTGGTTGCATAGCAGCTTCATACATGCCTCTAGGAATGGTTTAACTTCATCATCCACTCTTAGGTTTGTTGGAGCCTTGGAATTAGATGCCTCGTCCTTGGTAAAGTCTTTGTGAGCTTCGATGAAGGTTTCTTTCTCCTTCTATAGGTCCAAGATTTCCTATTTGATGGCATCTTTTCAGATAAGGGGTTCAGCCGCAACTCTGTCCTTAGCTCCTCCAGTAGCCATGCCACTGCGTGTTATGACATTAATACTTGTTCCCTCATCACGCAGTTATGCCTTAACCCTTTGCACATTCTGCATAGGTGTTTGTTGTTTTTCCTGCATTTTTTATATCAGTACTACACAATCTTCGATCACATGATCCATTTGTCTGCAATATTGGAAAGATTTTCGTGTAGGTTTTGGACAATCCCTTGCTAAGTGGCCTATTTCTCCACAGATATAATAGAACAATTTCCCTCTTCCCTAACCTGCACTTCCACCTCTTCCCCCTCCCCTTCCTCTGGCTGGGGAGCCTCCTCTACCCAAGGGAGATAGTGGTGAAGAAGGGTCATTCTGTATCCTATACAAGTTTCCTCGATCTATCATTAAGTCATATGTCTGACAGTTATGTTCGTCATGTCCCATAGATGAGCAGAATCGGCACCATTGTTACTTCAATTCTGGAACATAAGCACCAATATGGGGGCAGTGGTTGGTATCATGTAGTCCAGCTACGCTTCAATCAATGCACCATAACATCAATCCACTTGGTCCCGCAGCCTCTTTAGGATGCAATGGGTTAGGCCCCCCAACTTGCATATAGTCTGCTAGTAGAGGGAACTGATCTTTGCTGTGGCCGGACACCCTACATCTTATGAACCATTCTTTTGGGCTAGCTTATTTTCCTCGCTCTTTTCGCAAATTCTATATTTCGAGGTGCATTTCCTCCAACTATCCCTAGATCTGATGTACCCCAAACTGGGCATTGTCTCTTGGTGTAGCTTCTAGCTTCATAGAAATATCCAAGGATTTCGCTTGCGTATCAATTGCTTACTAACCCATAGGTCCATGCAAGTCAGGTAATATCATGGCAATGAACCATTCCTTGTGTTGTCTATCATCATACTGAAATTCCCCATCCGTGATAACCTTCTTTAGCCGTTGATCAGCCTCCCATACCAACTCAGTGGGTCCTTGTCTAAAATATTTCAAGTCAACCACCAGCTAAACGTGTTAATCATCAGTAATTTTAACTTGTTTAGATAACTATATGCTTTTTCTAGGTTTTCTAGAAACCAAATTCAAACAATGTAATGTTCCAAATTAGGAACAGCTACACTATTGGGAATAATTTTAGTTATAACCAATGTGTAACTATATAAATATGTCTTTTACAGATGTAAAAACACTTAAAATTCAATGAAATATGCAACGGAAACTTTATATAGCATTTTATAAGGCAAAAGGTGGGGAAAAGTGAGTATTTAGGCCCTAAAAAGAGTGTATTCAGGTATCTGCATAAAAATAATATGGGAAAGTGGTTGGATATGATAGCTATGGTTATGAGGGACTTCCATGTCAAATTTCAGAAAAAACAAATATTTTTTTCTATGTTAAACAGTTCCTCCTTCCCTAACTAGGCTAGAAAACCCTAATTTCCCATGACTAGAAGTATGCAAAAATTTACTGAAGCATGTGAGCATGATTTTCTAAAGGGTATGACTGAAATAAGGTTTGAAAATTCACAAATAATATCATAGGCATATATCATACATTTTACAGAAGAATAATGAAAGAATATAGGAGAAATCCTCAGAAATGAGGTGCGACAACCATGTCAAAGACTACATAACCATGACATCGTTATTTTTTAGGGCTGAAGCAGTATTTTATTGATTCTTCAGATATATATCAGATCTTTACATAAAAATATAGATCCAATACAGATCTATGTACAAGAGAGGCTGATCTATACATTCCCCTTGGGGATTTGCTCAAAACATGAAGCATTGGAAGTAGATCTGAGATCTAAGAATGCAAATCTGCAGAATGATTCAGAAAATCACTGAATCATTTACATTTATAATATCAGATCTGAAATATAACATATATTGGTTTTCCAATCAATGGATCACCTCAGTGAAGGAAGAATCCCAACACCGGAGATCTCTTCTCCAAAATGCAAGCAAAGCACCCTGCAGCTATAGATCTGCAAATAACGCTACCTTAGGGAGAAAAAAACGTTGTAGCTTCTGAATATGATTTTTCCTGATGCCAAGATGTAGATATGAAGTATAATCGGCTAATTAACTCTTCCAGGAGGTTGAAAGACACACTCACTGAGAAGAGCCACTACTATCATCTAGATCTAAACAGATCTAGTCTTCCACTTGTTGCAGCTCACAAGACAGTTCAACCCTCAACATGAGCATCACTGTAATGTAATTTGAAGCTTGGCCTGAGCCTGATATTGGACAAGTTTAGCACAATTCTCCTCCAAGAGCTGCTCAAGGAAGGAGGTGGGATTCCTGAACAGGAATACCCAACAAGAGATGTCTAGCAGACAATTCCTTGTGAAATGATAATCTTCAACAACCCTCTCCTTGCTGCCCTCCTCTTAATTTTATAAGATAGGAGTCTTTCCAAACCCTAAACCACCTTGATTCACTTAACCCTTTTCACATTAGACCCTCCTTCTAGAATTGTGTTGTCCTTCAAAGAGGTACAATGCATCTAGACTGTGTTGTTTGACTTGGTCAAAGATGGCCCAATCTTTTGGTTTAGACCCATTCACAGTTGCAGGAGTTTATTTACATAGACCAGATATGTCTTTGTTCACATAAGCATTGATTTATACTTGGTTTTCAGGAGTTTCACATGTCATCCTTTACAATTTATTCATCAATCATGAAATGAAAAATAAACAAGGAAAAATTAATGTTCCTATTAACTGAAGCTAATTTAGGAACATTACAGTATCCCCCTCCCAAATGTTGCTTGTCCTCAAGCAACTGCAAGGGTGTTGCAAAACTTCCCCTTCTTCTGTTGTGGCCTCCTCATTTGTTAGTCTCCACCATTGCTCTAAATCTTCTGCAATAGCTCTGTCTTCCAATGGTCCTCCCTCAATATGCAAGTTGGCCTTTGGTGAATAAACCCAAGGGCTCTCATCATGAAGAAATGGAAGGTTTTTGTGGAAACCTTCTTGCTGATCCATAGCCTCCTTAAGATAGAAGTGATGACAATCATGGGGATTTTCATGATCCATGAAAGACTCCCATATCCATGCTATCATCCAAATGAAGTGGATCACCTCCCAGCTTGGAAATCCATAGAAGAACTCCTCCCCAATACATATGAGAGGCATGTTACCAATAGACATATGGCTCACTTTATAAAGAGACAAGTGATCAACCATAGTGGCCATACAAAATCTCATGCTCCCATGGAAGCATGCAATTCAAAAATATTGGAGGAATCCTTCACCCAAGGACACACCCCACCAAGGTACCTCCTCTCCAACCATGTTCCCAAGAATAAGAACATTTTCATCATAAGGAATCATGATTAGAATCATGCTAGCTGCCATGTATGATAAATGAGAAGGAAGATGTTCCCTCTTGTGCAACCAGCGTAGTTTTATCCTCAACTGCCATTGAATAGGATATCCTTCCCCAACACTTGTTTTCTACCTCATGCATTTGGAACGCTTGGAGATTGTACATCATATTTGGTGTAAAATAATTACACCATGAATAATATAACAGCTATCCAAGATCCTCCAAGGAATGACCTGCATCAACATGGTTCATGGCCTTGAGTAGCCCATGAAACCCCTCATAAATAGTGCCCCTTTTTGGAGCGATGTTCTGAAAATGAGTGTTAGAAAAATATAAGCATATAGGAGATACATGATAATTCTCAAAATGAAAAGCCTCTCTATATACTTGTTTTACATTAGTGGGGTAACTCATGGATGAGTTCCCTATCACACTCAATGGATAAGGAGATGTGAATGATGGCTCTCCCCAAGAGCTATGCTCCTCCTCCTCTACCAAGTAATCCATGCACATATTCATGTGAGAGTGCACCTCTTCTTTTAAACCTTCCCATATGAATCCACCCAAGAGAGTATGATATGCTTTGACAAAACTCGTGGGTTTGGAAAGCAGGATTTCATAGATGGCATCAAGTAGTCCCTCCTTGAGTTTTGAGTCACTAACCAAAAGAATAAGATTATAGAAATAGATAACTCCATCCACCAATTTGAACCTTTCATCCTTTACTTCCCCATCAAGAACCCCACATGTGAAAAGGTCCTTGGAGTATTCCATCCTGAGTTAGGAATCCCAGTAAGGATCCAAGCTCTCCAAGAATGACAGTGCTATAGAGGTTTGAAATGCAGCCCCTGTCTTCTCGTGGCTCCCATATTTGACATCCTTGATATAAAAATCACATGTTGGAGCATCATAATCTTCCCTTTGCTGCCCCATTTGCAGTTGTTCTTGCACAAGACAAGATTGGAGCATATGGAAATCAACTTCCCCTCAGAAAGTCCTTGTTTTCCAAAACCTCCTCCTTTTGACCCATGTATACAAGAGGGTTAGGATCCCCTTGCTATCTTCAAAAATATTGTTTGTGAATGAAGAGGTCATGGTTTCCCCAAAGATATGGAGTTTCCATGTGCCCCCATGCTCATGCCATCATATATATCTCATGCGCAGATTCCTGAGTGGGAGTTTGCAATGCCCCTTTCAAGAAATTGCTCATCTCTCTTCTGAATTCATGAGAGATTCTCTGTGTTGTGCTAGCTTCTCCCAAGGCTCCCTCCTTAGCCAAGTATGTATATGCTGCCCATAGTTGAGAGAACACTTTATATTTCCTCCTATCAAGAGGTGCTCCTGGTAAATTACCTCCTTGCAAAGAGGTGCCAAGGCATAGAGTAGAATTTGAATGTAGGTAGACAGATTTTCCCCTACCTTTAATGCATAGTTCCTCTTGCCTTCTTTGTGCTTCCAAGCTCTGAAGTAGAGAAGGATTCATGTTCTCCACCTTGTGATGCCCTTCCTCCTATTTTCTTCCTTCTATCTCCAAGATCTCATCATTTGAAAATGATGGTACATGTTGCTCATGTGTCATACCAAAAGCCTTATGTGTGAGACCTTGTGGAACTCCTTTCAAGAGTGCAAGTGTTTCTTCCCTTGGAGAAAGTGCTCCAACTTCTTCTTCATGAGGTGCTTGAGGTGCCTTTGCTTTGACTGCGTTATCATCTCCTGCCTTCTCCTCCTCATCAATAACTGAAATTTTCCGATCATCAATGAGAGACGTTAGATCTTGGTCATCTATTGAAGGAGAAACCTTCATGCTTTCCTCTTGAGAAGAGGATCCTTCACTCAATGGAGATCTTGCCCTTGGCAATACATCAAACAAAATTACACCTTCTTCCATGGTCTTCAGAAAGGGAGTTGGATTCATGGACCCTTCCATTTCATGCAAAAGATTCATCTGAGGTGGTTTGACAATATCAACAGAAGATGATACACATGGAGCTTCATCAAACCTTTATATTAATATTTCAATAAACCTTGCATAAGTATGTGTATTGGAATTATTCAAGGAAAAAGACTCAAACAACCACCAAGCATATGCTTTACCTTCAAAATGCAGCGCTGCTGCTTTGATGGCTTCAATCTCTGAAAATTGATGTTGTTGTACAAAGTTATCTAGCTCCTCCACCCAAACCCTGACTAGACATTTAGGTGATCCATAGAAGATAGATAGATAAAATATACCCTTACCATGCTACTCCTCCTTTGTGTATTTTCTCTCCTTGATCTTGCAGAATCCTTGGAAGTTCAATTTATCTTTGAACTCCTTGGATTGAGCTTCATACTCCTCCAAATACTCTCTAAGAGTCTCCTTTTTGGGCACACCTCCTTTCTTCCTCTTCATGAATAAATCACAGACAAAACGCTGAAGCTTTGGTGATATGGCTGAGTGCACATATCTGTGAGATGAGGATTCATAATTTTCCTCATCTATAGATCTTGTAGATCTGATCGGAATATATTTCTGCTCTTGAAACTTTCTAGGAGTTTCACTGCTTCTTCTTTCTTCTTCTTGTTCAACCTCCTTGGAGAGGTTCTTCTTAGATATGAAAAATGATGATAGTAAACTCATGTTTTCATCATTCTGACCTTTCTCCTTGTTTTACAGAAATTTGGCTTGAAGCCACAGGCTGAGCCAAAGATCTTGCTCCGATACCACTGTAATGTTCCAAATTAGGAATAGCTACACTATTGGGAATAATCTGAGTTATTACCAATGTGGAGCTAAATAAATATGTATTCTACAGATTTAAAAACACTTAGCCTTCAATTAAATATGCAACAACAACTTTATATAGCGTTTTATAAGGCAAAAGGCGGGGAAAAGTGAGGATTTAGGCCCTAAAACGAGTGTATTCAAGGATATGCGTAACAATAATATCGTAAAGTGGTTGGATATGATAGATATGGTTATTAGGGAATTCCATGTTGAATTTCAGAAAAAACAAATAATTTTTGCTATGTTAAATAGTTCCTCCTTCCCTAACTAGGCTAGAAAACCCTGATTTCCCATGACTAGAAGTATGAAGAAATTTACTGAAGCATGTGAGCATGATTTTCTGAAGGGTGTGACTGAAATAAGTTCTAAAAATTCAAAAATAATATCATAGGCATATCTCATACATTTTACAGAAGAAGAATGAAATAATACAGGAGAAATCCTCAGAAATGAGGTGCTACAACCATGACAAAGACTGCATAACCAAGACAACGTTATTTTTTAGGGCTGAAGTAGAAATTTATTTATTCTTCAGATATAGATCATATATTTACATAAAAATATAGATCCAATACAAATACATGTACAAGAGAGGTTGATCTATACATTCCCCTTGGGGATTTGCTCAAAACATGAAGCACCTGAAGTAGATCTGAGACCTAATAATGCAGATATGCAGAATGACTCAGAAAATAACTGAATCATGTACATGTAGAATATCATATCTGAAATAGAACATAGATTGGTTGGCCAATATATGTATCACCTCAGTGAAGGAAGAATCCCAACACCGGAGATCTCTTCTCCAAAATGCAAGCAAAGCACCCTGCAGCTGTAGATCTGCAAATAACGTTGTCTTAGGGAGAAAACAACGATGTAGCTTCTGAAGATGATTTTTCCTGATGCCAAGATGTAGATCTGAAGTATAATCAGCTAATGAACTCCTCTAGGAGGTTAAAAGACACACTCACTGAGAAGAGCCATTGCTATCATCTAAATATGAATAGATCTAGTCTTCCACTTGTTGCAGCTCACAAGACAGCTCAACCCTCAACATGAGCAGCGCTATAATGTAAGGCAAAGCTTGGCCCAAGCCTGATAGTGGACAATTTTAGCACAATTCTCCTCCAAGAGATGCTCAAGGAAGGACGTGGGATTCCTGAACAGGAATACCCAACAAGGGATGTCTAGTAGACAATTCCTTGTGAAATGATAATCTTCAACAACCCTCTCCTTACTGCCCTCCTCTTCCTTTTATAAGAAATGAGTCTTGCCAAACCCTAAACCACCTTGAGTCACTTAACCCTTTTCACATTAGACCCTCCTTTTAGAACTGTGTTGTCCCTCAAAGAGGTTCAATGTATCTAGATTGTGCTGTTTGACTTGGTCAAAGATGGCCCACTCTTGTGATTTAGACCCATTCACACTTGCAGGAGTTTATTTACATAGCCTAGATATGTATTTGTTCACATAGGCATTGATTTATTCTTGGTTTTCAGGAGTTTTACATGTCCTCTTTTACAATTTATTCATCAATCATGAAATGAAAAATAAACAAGGAAAAATTAATGTTCCTATTATCTTAAGCTAATTTAGGAACATTACAAACAATCATTGTGCCTTCTAGAAATCCCCTCAGAGAAATTTTTTCACTCTCCCTCCTCTCTTGTCTGCTATGATTGGATTGGTCATCCTGTCAAAACCCCATCCTGGACTAGTAAGCCCTACTCTATCCATGATGGTTACCTTTGTCTATAGAATTTTACCTCAAATGACTAAGCCCTCCTATTTCACAAAATTTGTCTAGCCAAGTTAAGCCAAGTTTTCCCTCTTACTCTCCAGGTTCCCAAGTCATTTTTGATATCAAAAGTCTATCTAGAAATCCCTTCAAAGTAATGTAAAGGTGTCTAGGTTTATAGGTGATGGTGCATAAGTAGAATATCTAAAAACCATGTGTCTTGTTCAAAAACTCTATTTTTAACCTTCAGTCAGAAGCCCTTTCCTAAAAACCTTGCAAACAAATCAATTAGGTTTCCCTAATTCATGCACCATCATTTTTTATGAACTACCATTTCACAGAAAAATCAAAGGTAAATCTAAGAGAAACAGAGCTGAGGTTTTCATGTTTCTAAAAAAGACGCTTGAACTACCTCCAAGGTGGCCTTCCTAGTCCAACAGTGAAATCTTCCAAGAATAAACCATCCTATCAAATACATCTCTACAAGGGTGTCTTGAGGTTTGGTCTAAAGCAAAACAGAGCCAAAGAGAGGCACCATGGAGAAGTTTCAGTCAAGTCAGTTGACAGTTTGAATAAAAGGTACAGTGAGTTGAAGGTCACAGGGAAAATCAAGACTTTCTCTACAAATCAGGGATACCTAAAAAAGGTTTCAAAAGGTCATCTACAGTGGTTAGAAGGCACAACAATCTGAATGCTACTTCAAAAGGTCGTGATGTCATAATAAGAAGTAAAATTACTACTTGTAAAAACCTATGTGTAAATCTCAAAAGGTCAGTAATATATGAAAGGGCATGGTGCTTTTTGGAAAAATATCATCAGGACAGTTTTTGGGCCTCAAAGCTTAAATGGGAGAGGGACAGCTTCCCTTTTCCACACCCCTACAAAAAAAAAAAAAAAAAAAACCATCAGATGCGCCATCAAAAGAAGAGACTAAGACCACTACAAAGAAGACAAACACACTGAAGAAGAAAAACAACATGGTATGATTTGTTTGAAAATACAAATATCTGATTATTGACCCACAGTGGAAAGGTTTTTTGGAGACAGTTTCAGAAATTTGGATAAAATGCAAATAGGCATGATGAGGTGAAATACAACACCTCCTTCATCAACAACAGAGGGTGTAAAAGTTTTTCTGAGTTATCTTCTAAAGATAAGTGAAAGAGTACAAAACTCCACTAAATCAAAAATGTGATTTTGAAATCCAAAAGGTGAGAAAAATTGTTTTTTAAAGGCTCTAGGTGCCATTTGCACTAAAAGAGTAACAATCAAAGTTTGTTAGTTAAACTGTCACACAAAAAGACAGTCACAGACTTGTTTCAAGGAATATGGAGGCACAGTAGCTTTTAAATTCACCTTGCAATGACAAACAAATGCCATCACAAACCAATTAATTTCTTAGACCATAAATCAGTGATTTAGAAACAAAAAAGAAGACTGGCTCCAAAAAGGGTTTTTGCACTGAAAAGACAGTCAAAAGAAAACGATGGAAATGTGAAGTTAAAAGTTTAGAGAAGTGGGTTTTTTTTTCTTAATCATTTCAAAAAGGAATATAAATGACTTCAACAGTCTTCCCCTCCCCCTTCATTTTCAACTTCGACAAAGCACAGTTTAGATAACTCGACTTCAACAGGCACCCGCGGGCAGAATTTCATAGACGTTGCGCGCCTGTAGGTATGCCCAATGCATTCTATTACTAGATGTTGCGTGCCTAAAGAACGGTGCTGCGTGTTCTTCTCCCCGCCCGATGTGCAAGAACTGCCGCCCAACAGCGCCCAAGTCTGCGTGCAGAGGCCGCCTGGGCCTAAAGCCGCTGTGCGCCCACCACTGTTTTCATCGCACACTCCATGTGTAGAGACTGCCCAGGCCAACAGTGCTACGCGCCCACCACTATGCCTACCACAACACAGTCTCATGCATACAGTGCCCAGGCCGATGTTGTGCGCCTCAAAGTAAAGCGTAGCACTGCCCAAAAAGCTACAAAAAGGGCCAGAATTGGAAAATTTTTGCCCCGAAGCTGCTTTTTGCCATGAGAAAACGTTTCAAGAGGTATTCTCCATAAATTGCATCCCTTCCTCATGTTTTTAAGTTGTAAAAGCACAAATTAGGGCTAAGGTTGGTGTCAAAGAAAGCTTGAGGGAAAAATTTGAATGGAAATGCAACTTGTTTCTCTATTAATCATATAAGCCTGTTTAGAGGTCCAAATCACCTAAAAACCTCTCTCCTCATCACTTCATCAGCAAAAGAGAATTTTGTTTAAAAAAATTGAAGGAAGGGGTAAAGTAATCACTGTGTCTCAAGAGGAAAGTGATGAGCCTCAAAGACCAAGAAGACAGTCTAAGAAAGGAGGGAAGCCCAATAGGTTTGAGCCTACAAACACCAAAGAGCTGATAGCCTCCCCTTCTGTCTTATCTGATTTCCAAGAATTAGGGTGTTTTTGAGTTCTGCAACAAGTTACAAGAAGTCAAGAGCCATCCTCAGTTAACAGAGTTGTTTTCCCTAAGGCTTCACAAGCATAAATTTCATCTAGCAGGGGTAAGGTTTGAGTTGACCCCTAAAGCTATCTCTAAAGCCACTAGGATGCCTTGCATAGGAGAAATATGGTTTAAATAGAAGAATCTTGACTTGGTCCATTATCATCCTTTTCTAAAGCCTAGTTGTCATGATGCATGTAAATCCATTTTTCCTTTTTCACATCTACTCGACAGATATGCCCTCCTCATGGAGATTGTCATGAAATACTTTACCTGTGAGGGTAGGTTCTCCCGAATCTACTCATATCATATTAGACTCCTCATGCACTTCACCAGGACCAAGCTGTTGAACATGTCTTATTTCCTCTACAAAAGCATTGAAAAAATGTCCACCATCATGAAGAAGAAGCCTCCATCCCAGCAGATGTCAAGCCTATTTAATCACTCTCTTGTCAAAATCATTGTAACACACCAACTAGAGAAACAAGGCATTCCTTGGGAAGCCTTTATTACCCATGAGGACTTCACCACTTCATCCTCCATCCCACTGCAAAATGTGCCATCCTCCTCTCAAAATCTTCCTCATACCCCTTCATCGCCCTCCACTGACCATGATTCACCTTCCTCCCATGAATCACTCTCCCAAGAAAACATTCTTCAAACACCTTTTCCTAAGAAAAGTGATCATGAAGAAAACAGAAGTGATCATGAAGAAAGCAGTAGTGGTCCTAAATAAAGTAATGCTGGCCCTGAAGGAAGTGTTAGCCACCTATGAATTTTTTGTCAAGCAAACAGGTGGCTAAATATTTTTATGAGCCTTCAAGAGATACATTTCATATGAAAATATCTCATTCTTGAAGCCTCTGTGTGACCTTTTCCTTTGAAAATATCTTCATTGTTGTTTCCATCAAGATATCCTCACCGTTTGTGAAAAAATTATGCTCAGAAAAGCCTCCATTTGCCCCTTGTATCCCTGCAAATTTCCCCATTTTAACCCTTTTTTCCCCTTTTCAAATTTTCCCCTTTAACCCCCAAAATTCCTTCATAAGTCTTCTAAATCATCCCATCACCCCTTTAAACCTTAAAAACACCCTTTGTTTGGCTTAAAAATCCCTTTTTCCCTCTATTGAAAACCTTTGTTAAGCCTTAAAAACTTTGTTTTTAGGCCAAAAAATCCACTTTTACCATATACAGGCTTAGCCCCTTTCGGCCCAGCCCCTAACCACTTCCCCTCCATACAACTAAGTGCTAAGACCAAGCGCTAAGGCATAAGGCGCTTATCGCATCGGAGAGTTGGAGCGGAGCACTTTTTCATTTGTAAACAAAAAACTTCTGATGCGAGGTGTATTTGTTCTGTTGGTCGCAGAAGTGATATCCGCCATTGATATGAATATATCTAACAGTTTCGCGCAGATCTTATTGCGCCCCATCACACTCCTTTTTAAACCCTCTGATGGCCATCTCCACTGTCGATTCACATTTAAATCCGACGGCCATCGTATCGCCACGCTTATCGCCAATCGGAGATTTTAAAATGTGCCAACCTCCGATGCCCCAATTGGCTGATCCCCAATTGGATCCTAGCCGTTGAATCCATAAGAACCAATGGCCAGGATTTGATCTCATTCCACCCTTTTTTCCCCTATTGGTCACCCCCGATCCAATCACAGCCAATCCAATGGTCCAGATGCAATAGCTTTATGAGCCCATTGGAGTTTTGGCCCTTCCATCACTCTCCCTCTGATTAGATCGTAGTCGTCCATCACTTACGATCCGATGGTCCTCCTTTCTCTCACTCATTCCCTTAGCCCTTTGGCCTTTGTTTCCTCCTTAAATCTCCACCATCGATCCCATCGATCCAACGACCCAGATTCCTCCCGCCCACTAACCATCTCCTCTGCCTTTGTTTCCCCTCTGCAGATCTCGACCATCCATTGCGTTGATCGGATGTCTCACAGTCAAACCACCTTTGATCGGCCCCCACCTTACCGACCACGCACATTCCCATATCACGCTCCATCCATCACCGTCGGATCTCATGATCCCAGATCCAACGGCCAGCATCAATATCACACATATTTTGTGTCCGGTCTTTAACAGTCAGAATTTACATGATATGGGTGGTTTCATTTCGCCACGTGTCAAGCGGGGACCTATATCGCATTCGAAAAGTGAAAACCGCCTCCTTCCCTTTTCACCGTGTGAAAATAGATGTTTCCTCCACCAAAACCACTTCCCCACTTCCGCTCCCGAAATGCCATCTACAGATCTCGACCATTGATCTGATTAGATCAACGACCCTCATTTCATCTTCATTCCATTCATATTTGTTCATCGCGCGACCATAGAACTTCATCGCGTCATCTCAACCGTTGATCTCCTCTTGAGATCTTACGGTCCATATTAAATCGCCCTCTGCCCATGCCTGGTCCCACCATTCAAACCCATTTCATTGCATTTTCATGCATTTTCTATGTATTTCGCCAAAGTCTAAACTCTCACGATTTACATTAAAAATCTTTTTCTCCGCTCACATTAGAACTTTAATGTTTTACATTAAATTTTATTTCATTTTTCCAAACCTTCTAAAGTCATTCCATTAGTTAATCTCCACAGACGATCATCGCCTCCAGATCAGATCGAACGATCCATTCACCTCTGCTGTGCTTCCATTATAACTGTCCTCCACAGCATTCATCCCCCTCCTGCATGGATTTCTTAACATTTTTTGTGTGTTTTTGTAAGGAATATAGATGGTGAAAACCGTTCTTCTCTACACAGTCACTGTTAGTGACACAGTTGCACTAATGAAGTTTTATCAGAGCCAGAGACTGTAAAAAGACTCCTGAGGGGGTTTAAACACATATTTTATCCAAATCAAGGGTATTAACTCTGGATAAAACCTCCAACACCATTAAATCTATGAATTCACAAATAGAGGCAGTCAAAGAAAGCGGCAAAGAGTATCAGTGAAGGATCAAAGAGTCTTAAAGCCTGTAATCGAAGATTTTAAGCCCTAATTCAATACTTAAAGGGAAAATGTACTATGTTGAAGACCTTTTGATTAACACAGAAGGCATAATGAGGCCCGAAGCACAAAAAACAATGTTATCAGTGTCACACATCAGCAGAAGTTTCTTTCCGGTGAAAGGACAAGTCCCATACTGTTATTTGTTCTACATCAAGTTCCTGAGAAGATCTACACTGTGAGAGAAAGTCCTAATGTTTCCAGAAGAATTTGTTATGCAGTATGGTAGACGTGAAAGTCATTTATCTACCTTTTTTCCTGTCACCAGAGTACTACAGATTACTACAGCCGGAAGTACATCAAAGAACATACCTGGAGTAAATATCAGCCTGTCGAAGACCACTCTTTCATCCAAAGAGTATTGAAGATTAATGCATAGATGTTAAGACAGAATGGGCCTCGAGCCCTCTTCTGCTACTTCTGTTTTAATGTTTCATTTAGTGTTTCACCTACCTCCTCCTTTGCCTCTCTTTCAACTATAATAACTCAAGAAAAACACATTGAAAGGTTGTTGTTGATTATTGATCGGATAACTGTGAATTGTAATCCGTTTCTCTTGAGATATAGTTCTATATGTAAAGTTGTAAGATAGGCTGAGGAAGATGTTTTCAGACTGAATATCAAGCTGTTGGAAATTTTTTTACATGACTGGTGTTGCTCTTTAATATAACAAGCACATTTCTTTGGATCCTGATTTAAAGCAGCAGTGATGTTTTCTGCCATTTTCTCTGTTTTCCTTCTGTAATTCATTACATTTCATTTCTCTGGTAAGAATCAAAAATATGGCTTAGGATATACCCTCGCATGGTACCCTAATTCCCCTACTCTTCTTATCTTTAATGTTTTCTACTGATTATGCTATCTGAGTGCTGATTCAAGATAATTTAACTAGTTTAGTAGTTTTTATTCACTACTAACTGATGTATGAATTTATGAATCTGTTCTTATATGTTCTTGTTGGGTTTAGTTGAAAGAATTGGGACACTGGGAGTTTATAATGCTGATTCTATCTCACTAGGGTCTTTTTCAATCAATTGAACCTTTCTAAGTTCCCTTAAGTTGAAAGTTCAAATCCTTTCTTTGATCTCAGGCCTTCTCCTTTGTGTTTAAATCTTGAATGTTTCTTTTTGTCTAAAGAGTTAACCTTTTAGGGGTGGATCATAGATGTTTAATGGCATGCCCTATCCCTAGATCTGTTTCCTAAGTGGTCACCTTGGATATTTCCTTGTCATTCTCCTTCATTCCTTATCATTTCATACCACACTATCATCTTTAAGATCCTCTATTTTAGATGACTAGCCCAATTGAAAGCCTTGAATACTGAATAGCAAGTAAACCCTTTCATGACTTCATTGCCCAATGGTCTCGAGTGTTCCCTGAAGTATCTCTCCTTTGCCTAAAATCCTCTTTTCTCACCCTTTGTCTTATATTTAACCCTTCATTCATGTTTCCCAACAACCTAACAAACAAACAAAACAAAACAAACCCTGTGTTGTATAACTAGCCTAATACCTTCAAATCAAGCTTCAAAGACATACGCCTTTGCCTTTATAGAGAGATCCCTCTATGGACCCAGGAGGGCTAGATCCTGAGGTCTAAAAGTGGTTTTTATGTTGTCTTATCTTTTGGTATTGCCAATATTTCCAAAACATAGGAACCCCAACATAATGGCGACTCCGCTGGGGACTACTTTGAGTGAAACACACCTTTAAACACTTTGAAGACTCAAAGAAGACCATATTAGCCTTATTTTGGTGGTTGATCACTGTGGTGGATAGTATACCCTCTTGAAACATTTTAAACCTCCCACCTGGCGACTCCATAGTTCGTTAATGATTAAAGACTCCACTGGTGATTGATAGGCCTACTGATTATCTTGGTTTTCATAAGACTCCACTGGGAGACCAGAGTTCATAGAAACATTAGCCATATTAGAAACAACAATAGGACTAAGCCTCTTTGTTTGAAGTAAAACATATTGGCTTCAAGAACCATTCATACAAGAGCTTATCCTAACCCAAACCCACCTGAAATAGTTGACAACCCTGAGAGCATTCTTAGAAAATATCCCACCCCTAGAAAGCCAACTATTTCCAGACACATCCATAGAGCTAACTCTACACCAGAAGACTTTACAGCTCTATCAGACACCCTTTTTGACTTAGACTCACAAAGTAGTTTACCTAGAACTAGGTCATTCAGTGCTCTAGACCATTCAGACCTTGAGCTTCCTGGTTCACCATATCACGGTGGTCAACCCGACCCCTCCATCTACACCTCCGAATATTCATTTCATTCAAAACTTGGGCCACTATCACCTTAAATCAGCTCAACAGAGTGTTGTTGGTCCTTGTATTCCTATCATCCACATACCTGTTTCTCGAGCCAATATTTTACCTCCTCAAAACACCATTATGGCACCATGGTATGCTCCTTTGGTGTTACCATGGCCTCTAGTGCCTTTACCCAACGATTATCAATCAAATATCCCACATTTCACTACAAAAGAGTCTACCACAGCTCAACACCATGTAGATAGGATGGAAGATTTCTTTGACTATATGGAGATGGATGATGAGACAGTCAAGATGAGAATCTTTGCCCAGAGTTTAGGAGGAGATGTCAAGAAGTGGTTTAAAGGCCTACCTCCTAATAGCATCCATGATCTTCCCTCTTTATATCAATCCTTCATAAACAAATGGGAAGTCAAGACCAACCCTCTCCAAATCCTAGAAGAATACAAGAATCTTAAAAGAAATGTAGGAGAGAGTGTCCATGACTATTCTACAAGTTTTAACAGATTTTATAACGTTCTTCCTCCACATATGAAACCTCCCCAAGGTATGGCTATAGTGAAATATCCTGAAGGCTTTGATGCTGACATGGCCTACTAGCTTAGGGAGAGAGATTACAACACATTGGAAGATATGAAAAAAGGATCAGTGAGTGTAGAAGCTAACCTGATTGAAAAGAGAGCCAGAATGAGGTCTGAGAAAAAGGTAACATATAGGGATGACACATCATCTTCCACATCTGATCCCAAGTATGACAGTCTAGCCAAAAACATGGAAAGGCTAGAAAAAATGATGGAGAAAATGGTTGTCACAGTCAGTAATCATAACAGAAACCAAAATCATAACCAAAACCATAACTTTAGGAGAAAAAATCCCCCAAACAGATAGAGAGACTCTGATCAACAAGTCATAGCCCCATTTCAAGAGAACTTCCTTGATGAGGATGAGGGGATAATAAAAGAGTCTGAGGGAACCACAATAAACATGTTGGAAATAGACAACTCAATCCACAACTGCTCCACAGAAGACTATCATACCTCACACTCACATTGGGATGAGGAAATATTAGAATCTAAGGATTATAGGCTAGGATTTGAAAATGCCATCATGCAGGTTAGAGAACAGTATGAACTTAGAAGCAAGAAGAACTTAGACAATTCCAAACCAAAATCTTCTGAGATTACCATTAAGAAAAGACCTGATAAAACTCCTAAGGTGACTACTGAAAGTAGCAAATCAGCAGCTGAGAGTTCTGGGAAGAACAAAGACAAAGACAGCCAAAATAATGATAAACAAAATCAACAAACCAGCAGCACTAGCACTGCAGCTAATGCTCCTGATAAAACAACTACAAACACTCTACTTAGTGAGAATCACCACACTAATTCTACTGCTAAAGTAGTGGCTAACAAAACAGAGTTGAGTCTTATAAAGAGTCAATCTTCCTTCAATTTGGAGAGTGAGATTGCTAAAATTAAAATCTCTATCCCAATCTCTGAGCTGGCCACTTAGGATGTATATAAAGGCCAAATTTTGAAAGCTTTAAATCTAGGCAAAAACAGTGACACTGTCAATCTAAGTGATGAGCAACCAGTCCTTTTTTTTGGTCCAAAGATAGAGGGGAAGTTTCAGGAAGGGGTAGCACCTCCTTTTTCAAGGATAGAGGGGAAGTTTCAGGAAGGGGTAGTAACTCCTTTTTATATCAGCCTCAATATCCATGACAAGATCCTTCACAATGCAATGCATGACTCTGGGGCTTCACACAACCTAATGCCTAAGGTAGTTATGGAGAGGTTAGGCCTAGAGATAACCCATCCTTATAAAGATTTATATTCATTTGACTCTAGCAGGATAAAATGCCTTGGCCTAATCAAAGATCTGTGTGTGAACCTAACCCAGATTCTAGCCAAATGTATGGTTATGGATGTTGTAGTGGCAGATGTGCCACCTAAGTATGGTATGTTGCTATCAAGGTCATGGGGAGCCAAGCTGCAAGGTATAATGCAGATGGATGGGTCATATGCCACAATCCCTGTATTTAGCCAGCTTAGGAGACTGTATAGAGAGGTACAAATGAAATTTATGGTCATCAGCCCTGAAAAACATGAAAATTCACCTCTGTACTCTGTACATACAGATCTAGACTCCTTTATCCTATGTAATGATGAATCCATAGACGAGCCAGAGCCAAAATATAGAGATGCAAACAATAGGGTAGAGCCCATGGATTTTAACATAATGGCCACTCTAGACATAGAAGAAAATGAAGAAGAAACCTTTGGACAGTGCACTAAAGCAGAAACTCAGAGTGAACAAGAACAGGATTACAAACAGCTGACTAGTCATCTCTTTGAACTCCATGCACATCATGAAGGACAAAACCCTCCACACCATGATGTAGATCCCATATTACAACATAACAGTGAAACCAGTGTTAGGGAGGAAAACGATGGTAAACCTGAAAACAATCCCTTATGGAGAATGAATTTCGATGGGTCTTGCACTAGAAAGAATACAGCGACAGGAGTGTGGTTACATAACACTGAGAGTGACTATGCTGAGAGTCATGCCTTTAATCTGAACTTCAAATGTACAAACAATATCGCAGAGTATGAGGCTCTCATCCTAGCCTTGAATCTGTTGAAAAAACTAGGAGCCCGAAGGATAGTTGTACACGGAGACTCTGAGTTAATCATAAAACAAGTGAACGAAGAGTATACAGCTAAACAACCTAGATTGAGAGCATACAGAAATGATGCTATGGATTTACTGAAAACCTTTGTGGAATATGAACTAGTGTTTGTTCCTATGAGTCAAGACATAATTGTGAATGGATTAGCCTGCATAGCTAGTTCATATCATAAGTCTCCTAGTGACAAACAAATCATCATTCAGATGAAATATAGACCTACAGTGCCTGATAATGAGAAATATTGGTAGGAATTTGAGGGTGACAAGTAGATAGAGGATTTCCTCTTAGCAGGAATGAGTTTGAATTTTCTGATTCATACTCTAAATCCGATGAAATCTGCCTAATTGAAGAGCCCCCAGACGAAGAAAAATCACCACATAACGTAGAAATAAACGTGTTAACTGAACAACTTGGAAATCAAACCGAAGAATATAAGAACGTAGAAATAGAGGAAATAGAGGTGTTGTAGTCAAAACATAAGAATATACCCAGAGGACTGGCACCTTTAGAGGACCTTTTTTATTTTGACGACGTAGCGAAGAAACCCACTATAGAACACTCAGACTCAGATGCCGAGGAATGCAACATAGGCACCGAGGATAAGCCTAAGATGATTAAATTGGCTAATTCCTTGCCTGTAGACATGAAAAAGAAATATATTGACTTATTTAAAGAGTTCATCGATGTGTTCGCCTGGAGATATGAGGACTTAAAGGCCTATGATATAGAAATTATACAGCACAAAATCCCTTTGAAAGAAAACCAAAAACCCTTCAGACAGAAACTTCGCAGAATTAACCCGAAACAATTACCTGTAGTTGAAAAGGAAATCAAGAAGATGTACGAGGCAGTAATTATAGTTCCTATGAGGTTCTCCTATTGGGTTTCCAACCTTGTAGTTTTGAGAAAGAAGATAGGTGAGATCAGACTGTGCATTGATTTCAGGAACCTTAACAGAGCCTCACTTAAAGACAATTACCCCTTACTAAAGATGGAACACATCCTACAAAGGGTAGTTGGCTCAAAAAGAATCTCCCTATTAGATGGTTTTTCAGGTTATAACCAAGTTTTAGTACTCCCAAAAGACCAACTCAAGACAGCTTTCACCACTCCATGGGGCACTTTTATGTATGTAAAAATGCCTTTTGGACTAATGAACGTTGGTGCGACCTTCCAACGAGCAATGGACATAGCCTTTTCGGAGGAAATAGGGCACTTCATTTTCATCTATCTGGATGACATAACAGTCTATTCCGAGACTGATGAGGAGCACCTAAAACATCCGAGAAGAGTTTTTGAAAAATGTAGAAGGTTCGGTCTGTCTTTAAATCCCAAGAAGACTTTGTTCGGGCTTCAAGAAGGTAAGCTTCTTGGCCATATTATATCAGAGAAGGGAATTAAAATAGACGTGCAGAGAGTTGAGGGAATACTTCAGATCACCCACCCGAGAAACATAAAATAATTGCAGTCCTTTATTGGGAAAATTAACTTCTTAAGGAGGTTTATCCCTAACTTAGTTGAGCACCTCAGGGATATGACAAACATGCTGAAAAAAGGTGTAGGGGTTAAGTGGACTATAGAGGCTAAAAAATCTTTTTAATTAGTTAAAATTGCACTCACCCGGGCCCCTGTCTTAATCAGCCCAGATTTCTCAAAAGATTTCCTATTATTTTCCTTTGCCTCTGAGCATATAGTGGTTGTAGTCCTACTGCAGAAAAATATAGAGGGAATGGAACAGCCTATTGCTTTCTTTAGCAAGGCTCTGAGGGATGCACCCTTGAAATATAACATAATGGAAAAACAGGCCTATTCTTTGGTAAAGGCCTTAAAAGAATTTAGGGTGTATATACTGCATTCTCACATCATTTCCTACATGCCTAACATAGTGGTAAAGGAAATTTTGTCCCAAGATCCTGATGGAAAGAGGGGAAAATGGATTGATGTAATATTAGAATATGACCTGGAAATAAAACCCACAAAAATGATCAAAGGTCAGGGCTTAGCTCAACTAATGGCTGAATCTAACTTGCAAGCCCTTGACATAAACATGGTAGATGCCCTAGATGAACATGAAGGGTTGCCTAACCCTACAATTGAAGAACAATTTCAAAATTCTCCTTGGTATTCTGATATCCTGTATGTACTCACAAACCTCAATGCCCCTCCTAATTTATCAAATACTAAGGCCAAATTCCTAAAGTTAAAAGCCAGAAACTATTGCATACTGAATTAATGTTTATAATGGAAAAATGAAAATGGTCTATTGCTTAAATGTTTGCCTGAAACTGAAGCAGAGAGGATTAAATAAGAGTTCCATGCAGGAGAGTGTGGAGGCCATTTAAACTGGAAAGCCACTGCTAACTAAATACTCAGAGCTGGCTATTACTGGCCTACACTTTTCAATAACATCCATAAAATGATAATTTCCTGCCATAAGTGCCATATTTTTTAGGGCAAAAGAAAGCTCCTCCCTTTACCATTACAACCCATTACTATTGAGGCTCCCTTCCAACAATGGGGCCTAGATTTCATAGGAGAAATACACCCTACATATTCTGCTCAACACAAGTGGATCCTTATAGCCACAGACTAATTCACAAAGTGGATAGAGACCATACCTTCTAGGAATGCCACAGATTCTGTTATCATTAAGTTCCTAGAAGACCACATCCTCTCTAGATTTGGCTGCCCAAGAAAGATAATCACTGATAATTTTGATGCTTTTGGATCCAAGAAAATCAGATAGCACTCAGTCATTCAACTGCTTATTACCCACAAGGTAATGGGATAGCTAAATCATCAAACAAGAGCTTGGTGACCATTATCAAAAAGCTGCTTGAAGAGAATAAGAAATCATGGCATAACAAGTTAGTGCATGCTTTGTGGGCTGACATGCTAACAACAAAGAAATCCATTGGAATGTCACCATATCATCTTGTTTATGGAACATAGGCCATGTTTCCTATCAGCCTAGGGGTACCAGTGACTAAACTAGTCTAAGAGATTTAGACAGAAGAGGACAACATGGTAAGGAGGATAAATCAAAAAATTCATCTCCAACAAACAAGAGAAGAAGTCTACAACAGAGCTCTGAAAGTGCAAGAAAACATAAAGAAGTTGTTTGGCAAAAGAACAAAATCTTGTGACTTCAAAATTGGAGATAAGGTTCTAAAATGGGACTCTAGGAGAGAAGACAAAGGAAAGCATGGCAAATTTGACAGTTTGTGGCAGGGTCATTACATAATTCAATCCACCATTGGTCCAAATGCCTTTTTTCTGCAAGAGTTAGATGGTACAGATCTGTTTGGGGGTCCTGTCAGTGGCAGGATGCTCAAGCATTACTACTGCTGATTTCCAATTTACAGTTTTCATTTCCATTGTAAATACCATTGCAATATTTTGTTTTCAAAGAAAAAGAGAAAATGTTTCAAAAAAGATAGAGAGAAAGGTTCAGACATGCTCAAAACTTGAACCTCTGAAGTGAAAAATATTGGCTCTAACATGATCAAAACCTGAGCCAAAGGAAGTAAAGAAGTTGGTTCTAATATGCTCAAAATCTGAACCAACAAAGAAGAAAAAAGAATGAGCTCTAACAAGCCCAAAACCAGAGCCGAAGTGAAGAAGAAAGTGACTCCAACAAGCTCAAAACTTGAGTCACAAAGAAAAGAAGGATGCTTTAAAGTTTCAAAATTTCAAGCCTTAAAATTTTGTTTTCAAGTTTCTGCATTTTCAGTTCATGTGCGGCTGCCTCTATGCCATGGATCCACGGAAAACTGGACTGTCTAATCCCGGTTTGACTGTTTTTAAATTTTTTCTTATAGAATGTAGAGAAAGAAATCTACTAGACAGTTTAATCCTAGAAGATATTAGTATAGGTAGAGAAGCTATGAGGCCAATAGTTTAATCTGATCTCATGGAGGAATAAGGGTAGAATTAGACTAGTTTGTTTTCTGTTTTCAATAATAATAAAAAAATGATGAAGAAGGCCTGCAAATTCAAATGCACCTTGAAGAAAAAATGTTAGGACTGTAGGATGGGTAGGTAGATTGTTTGGGGAATGTTTTCTGCTGATTAATATCCATCATATTTGTAACAGCTGAATCAAATAAGATAATATGGTTCAAAGATCAGGCATCTGGCCTACTTCCCTAAGAATATTTTTGAAGATTCTTGAAACCTTCAAGAAGATTCCATCCCCATGTGGAGCCACTGTTAGCCACCTATGAATTTTTTTTCAAGCAAACAGGTGGCTAAATATTTTTCTGACCCTTCAAGAGATACATTTCCTATGAAAATATCTCATTCTTGAAGCCTCTGTATGACCTTTGCCTTTGAAAATATCTTCATTGTTGTTTCCATCAAGATATCCTCATTGTCTATGAAAAAATTATGCTCAAAAAAGCCTCCATTTGCCCCTTGTATCCCTGCAAATTTCTCCATTTTAACCCTTTTTCCCCTTTTCAAAGTTTTCCCTTTAACCCCCAAAATTTCTTCCTAAGTCTTCTAAATCATCCCATCACCCCTTTAAACCTTACAAACACCCTTTGTTTGGCTTTAAAATCCCTTTTTCCCTTTACCGAAAACCTCTGTTAAGCCTTAAAAACTCTGTTTTTAGGCCAAAAAATCCACTTTTACCATATACAAGCTTAGCCCCTTTTGGCCTAGCCCCTAACCACTTCCCCTCCATACAACTAAGCGCTAAGATCAAGCACTAAGGCATAAGGCACTTATCACATTGGAGAGTTGGATCAGAGCGCTTTTTCATTTGTAAACAAAAAACTTTCGATGCGAGGTGTATTTGTTATGTCGGTCGCGGAAGCGATATCCGTCATTGATTTGAATGGATATAAAATTTCCACGTAGGTCTTATCGAACCCCATCACACTCCTTTGTAAACCCTCCAATGGCCATCTCCACCGTCGATTCACATTTAAATCCAACAGCCATCGTAGTGCCGCGCTCATCGCCAATCGGAGATTTTAAAATGTGCCACCCTCCGATACCCCGATTGGTTGATCCCTGATTGGATCCTGGCCATTGAATCCACAAGAACCAAAGGCCAGGATTTGATCTCATTCCAACCTTTGTTCCCCAATTGGTCACCCCCGATCCAATCACAGCCATTGATCTACAGCCAATCCAAAGGTCTAGATGCAATCGCTTTATGAGCCCATCGGAGTTTTGGCCCTTCCATCGCTCTCCCTCCGATTAGATCACAGTTGTCCATCCCTTACGATCTGACGGTCTTCCTTTCTCCCGCTCATTCCCTTAGCCCTTTGGCCTTTGTTTCCTCCTTAAATCTCCACCATCGATCCCATGGATCCAACGGCCCATATTCCTCCCGCCCACTAACCAACTCCTCCGCCTTTGTTTCCCCTCTGCAGATCTCGACCGTCCATCATGCTGATTGGATGACTCACATTCAAACCACCTTTGATCGACCTCCACCTTACTGACCGTGCACGTTCCCATATCATGCTCCATCCATCACTGTTAGATCTCACTATCCCAAATCCAATGGCCAGCATCAATATCGCGCATATTTGGTGTCTGAGCTTTAACAGTAAGAATTTATGCGATATGGGCAGTTTCATTTCGCCACATGTCAGTCGGGGACCTATATCTCGTTTGAAAAGTGAAAACCGCCTCCCTCCCTTTTCACCGTGCGAAAACAGTTGTTTCCTCAGCGAAAACCACTTCCCCACTTCCGCTCCCGAAAGGCCATCTATAGATCTCAACCGTTGATCTGATTAGATCAACGGCCCTCATTTCATCTCGCATTCCATTCATATTTGTTCATCGCGCGACCATAGAACTTCATCGCGTCTTCTCAACCATTGATCTCCTCCTGATATCTGATGGTCCATATTAAATCGCCCTCCGCCCATGCTTGGTCCCACCATTCAAACCCATTTCATTGCATTTTCATGCATTTTCTATGTATTTCGCCAAAGTCTAAACTCTCACAATTTACATTAAAAATATTTTTCTCTGCTCACATTAGAACTTTAATGTTTTACATTAAAGTTTAATTGATTTTTCCAAACCTTCTAAAGTCATTCCATTAGTTAATCTCCACCGTCGATCATCGCCTCTAGATCGGATCGAACGATCCACATCCATTTTTCCACCAAACCTCTGTCAGAGCAGATTTTCACCATTACACTACATTTTTCCACTGTTTTCCATTGCATCGACCGCATTCACCTCTGTTGTGCTATCATTCTCACAGTCCTCCATAGCATTCATTCCCCTCCTGCATGGATTTCTTAACATTTTTTTTGTGTTTTTGTAGGGAGTATAGACGATGAAAACCGTTATGTTCTACATAGTCACTGTTAGTGACACAGTAGCACCAATGAAGTTTTATCAGAGCCAGAGATCACATGAAGACTCCTGAGGGGGTTTAAACACATATTTTATCCAAATTAGGGGTATGAACTCTAGGTAAAACCTCCAGCACCATTAAACCTTCGAACTCACAGACAGAGGCAGTCAAAGAAAGCGGAAAAGAGTATCAGTGAAGGATCAAAGAGTCTTAAAGCCTGTAATCGAAGATTTTAAGCCTTAATTCAATAATTAAAGGGAAAATGTACTATGTTGAAGACCTTGTGATTAACACAGAAGGCCTAATGAGGCCTGAAGCACAGAAAAAAATGTTATCAGTGTCACACATCAGCAGAAGGTTCTTTCCCGTGAAAGGACAAGTCCCATACTGTTATTTATTCTACATCAAGTTCCTGAGAAGATCTACACCCTGAAAGAAAGTCCTAATGTTTCCAGAAGCATTTGTTATGCAATATGGCAGACCTGAAAGTCATTTATCTACCTTTTTTCCCGTCACTAGAGTACTACAGAGTACTATAGCTAGAAGTACATCAAAGAACATACCTGGAGTAAATATCAGCCTGTCAAAGACCACTCTTTCATCCAAAGAGTACTGAAGATTAATGCATAGATGTTAAGACAGAATGGGCCTCGAGCCCTCTTCTACTACTTTTGTTTTAATGTTTCATTTATTGTTTCACCTACCTCCTCTGCCTCTCTTTCAGCTATAAGAACTCAAGAAAAACACATTGAAAGGTTGTTGTTTATTATTGATCGGATAACTGTGAATTGTAAGCCGTTTCTCTTGAGATATAGCTCTCTGTGTAAATTTGTCAGATAGGCTGAGGAAGATGTTTTCAGACTGAATATCAAGCTATTGAAAAATTTTGTACATGACTGGTGTTGCTCTTTAATATGACAAGCACATTTCTTTGGATCCTGATTTAAAGCAGCGGTGATGTTTTCTGCCTTTGTCTCTGTTTTCCTTCTGTAATTCATTACATTTCATTTCTCTGGTAAGAATCAAAAATCTGGCTTAGGATATACCCTCGCATGGTACCCTAATGCCCCTGCTCTTCTTATATTTGATGTTTTCTACTGATTGTGCTATCTGAGTGCTGATTCAAGATAATTTAACCAGTGTAGTAGTTGTTATTCACTACTAACTGATGTATGAATTTATGAATCTATTTTTAGATGTTCTTGTTGGGTTTAGTTGAAAGAATTGGGATATTGGGAGTTTAGAATGTTGATTCTGTCTCACTAGGGTCTTTTTCAATCAATTGAACCTTTCTAAGTTCCCTTAAGTTGAAATTCAAAGCATTGAAAGTTCAAAGCCTTTCTCTGATCTCAGGTCTTCTCCTTTGTGTTTAAATCTTGAATGTTTCTTGTTGTCTGAAGAGTTAACCTTTTAGGGGTGGATCATAGGTGTTTAATGGCGTTCCCTGTCCATAGATCTATTTCCTAAGTGGTCACCTTGGAGGTTTCCTTGTAATTCCCCTTCATTCCTTATCATTTCATACCACACTATCATCTTTAAGATCCTCTGTTTTAGATGACTAACCCAATTAAAAGACTTGAATACTAAATATCAAGTAAACCCTTTCATGACTCCATTACCCAATGGTATCGAGTGTTCCCTGAATTATCTCTCCTTTGCCTAAAATCCTCTTTGCTCACCCTTTGTCTTATATTGAACCCTTCATTCATGTTTCCCAACAACCTAACAAACAAACAAAACAAAACAAGCCATGTGCCTTATAACTAGCCTAATACCTTCAAATCAAGCTTCAAAGACATACACCTTTGCATTTATAGAGAGATCCCTCTCTAGACCCAGGAGGGCTAGATTCTGAGGCCTAAAAGTGGTTTTGATGATGTCTTATCTTTTGGTATTTCCAATCTTGCCAAAACATAGGAACCCCAACAGGAAGCACTGTTGATCATGAAGAAAACAATACTGATCATAAGGAAAGCAGTAAGGAGGAAATTGATGAGGATAAGGGAGAAGCTGAAGAAGATGAGGATAATGGAGAAACAAAAGAATAAGAGGGAAATGGACAAGAGGAAAGTAGCAAGGAGGAAGATAGCCAAAGGGAAGACAGTAAAAATAGCAGCATAGATAAAGATAATAACCAAGAAGAAAACAGAGATTTAAATAGTGATACCCATGGTGAGGAAGGAGGACAATATGCTGGGACTCATATTGAAGAAAAAGACACTAACATCCTCACAATAGACAGTGCCAAACAAGAGGAAAATAGTCATAAAAATGACTAGATTAATGTAGATAGCCCAGAGACAGTTTTCAGAGTTGTTTTAAATAAACAAGGAAGTGATAGCAAGGATCCAAGGGGTGTTGACAGTCAAAACAACAGTAAAAAAGGTAAAGAAATGGATAGTACTAAAGATGAAAATGTATCAGACCTAGGCGCCTCCCATAATGCAAAAACAGAGTATGACACTTTTGAAGGTCCTCCTGGTAATGAAGGCATAAAAAATGTTGAAATTGATAATCAAAGGGACCGCCAATGGCAAAGTGACAAAGGGACACACACCGAAAACATTCTTGAAGAAAAAGACAGTCCTAGGGCTGTAAGTGGTCAAATTGAGCAAGCCCTATTTATGACACCTCTCATCATCCCTCGTCAGAAATATGGGAAGCATGTGTTTGCTGCCTCTCAAAGGCAAGGGGTCATGCACTCCTCCTCAAGACCAGTGAAGGAAAAAATCACCAAAATAGTGAAAGGAAAAGTCACTCAAACAGTGCAAATCAATGTCACCGGGGCATTGAGGAGCAGGGGTAAACTGCCAAAGAAAGACAAGGGTGAATTGCCAAAGAAAGACAAGGGTAAGAAGCCCATGAAGGACAAAGGCAAGAAGGCAATGGAAGAAAAAGAAAGCAATCACGAAGAAGAGAGGGAATTTGAACTCATTAACTTGGACAGTCATGAGGAAAATGAAACAAGGATTCTTAATTCCCTCCTGCAGGACCGGAGTGCACAAATCAGAGATTTAGAGGTTGAGTCGGAAAGATCAAAAGATCATATTCATTTCCTACAGATGCAAAACAAGAAAATGAGTGGCCAGCTAGCCATTTATAAAGCCCGGGCACTCAAATACAAGAGAGAGGCTCAGAAATCACAAGTATAGCTAGAGGAGTACATGGGAGACTATGAAGAAGATATTGAAGAAGAATGGCAAGCTAGGAAGAGGCCTAAGACTATAGGTCTTAGGATAGCATTAGAAAAATAGAGAGAGGAAGAATCAGCCCAAGCACAGTAATACCCTCTCACTAAGCTCCTCGCCTTAGAAATTGAGCATGACAAAGAATCATGGCTTAAAAGGGAAAACCTACATTTGGAGGCTAAGTTGGAGAAGGCAAACAAGGATATGGGCTTACAGAGAAAGATGACTAAGCATTATAAAAGGAGAAATCAGTTTGCTAGGAAAAAGCTCAAAACTACCCAAAGGAGGCGCCTGGTGCCAAAATATGGAAAATACCAAGCTAGGCTTGTAATTTTGGCTCAAGCTTCACTACAGGTCTCTAGAGACCCTTGAGGGATTCACTCACCAATTTTGAGTAAAGTTGGACACTTTTTGGTTTTTTGAGAATTTTTAAGCCTAAGAGCGCAACACCCTGGACGCTGCGCTTTTTATTAGAGCATCTTTAGCAGGAAAATTTTACATTTTTGGATTCCTTGGCACTAGGAGAGCATGCTCACAAAATTTCAGCTCATTTGGAGCTATTTTGGTCCCTCAAACGGTCAAAAAACAACCATTTTTCCCCCTTTCTGCCATTGTTTCTGAGCAGGTGTTGCGCCCTTGGGAATCTGCACCTTTTCTACTTTTTGGGAAACTTTTAGACATCATATTGAAAAAAATCAAGTACATTTTGAAATTAGACATCCATAGCTTTCCAACGGTCCATCACGGAGCCTTTTTCGACATCGGGAAGGCCTCCAAAACCTTGCTACACAAAGGCCTTTTTTGGTGTTGCGCGTCTGGAAATTTTGCAAAAACAAAGACAGATTTTTGCATTCCTGTGTGAGGACAAGGAAAATGTTTGTT
This sequence comes from Pinus albicaulis, assembly GCA_034641835.2. Lineage (NCBI taxonomy): Eukaryota > Viridiplantae > Streptophyta > Pinopsida > Pinales > Pinaceae > Pinus > Pinus albicaulis. The sequence continues at coordinate 898,652,496 of CM076571.1, read as the reverse complement.
AGGCAAGTTCTATCATGTATTTCAGAGCCTAAAAGTGGTTTTTGTTTGCTATTTTGGTCCGAAAAGGATATTTTGAAGAGATATTTTGTGCCTTGGACTTTTTAATGCCTCAAGGGAAATTTTAGATATTTTGCTTTGGCCAATGGCCTTCTAGTTACTCTAGTGAGCTCTTTCTCCTCTTGTCTTATATAAAACATGAGGATTCATTGTAAAAAATAGGAGGCCTTGACATGTTAAGAGCAATACATAGTTTTATGAGCTTGGAGAAGATATTGGTTTTATGAAGTGGATGAATGACTTTCTTGGCTTGATGGTGGAGGAGAATTGTGTGTAGGATTCCATAGCTTGGTGAATGGTGATGTTTCCCTAATTTTTTTATGTCTTATTGTTTTCATTAATGTTTCATGCTTCTTGTTTTCTCTAGATCATAAAAGTATAGGTTGAGATATGCTCATGGAAACACCTCAAACCTCCTGTTTACTACAGTTTTGATGTTTTCTTCTTCTTGGTCATTATAAGGAATTCTTAACTACTCCTTAGGTCCAACAAGAATTTGTTATTTGTTTCATTAATGGTCATTATGTTGCCTATCAAATCTGATTCAAGGTATTCCCTACTTATTTGAAGTTCCCGAAACTCTATTTCTGAAGTCTTTCTATGAAATACTGATTGATTAGGTTAAGCCAAAGAGGTCTCATTCAATCTTGCCCTTTGTCCATGCTTACCAACTTGTTTCAAAGTTCCCGATAGTTTTATATATGTTGTTTAGGAGTTCCCTCTCCATATATTGAGTTGTTTGTTTATCTTGTATTTTTTCCCAACAACTGAAGGTGAATTTCTAAAGTTAGGAGTTCTTATGCTTCTATGTCTCACCTGAATGTTTATCTTTCATGTTTATCAGTTTGAGTATTATTCATAGAGATTAATGGTTTTCCCTACCTCATGAGTATTTTATTTTAAACTATATATGTTTAAGACTTCTTTGTTATTTCACAAACTTAATGTTCAATTCACCTCATACCTCACCCAAAGAATCCATTGACCTTGCTAAATCGGCCTTGAAATACACCTTGTCCATCATTTAGACATCCTTGACTTCATCTGACCCCATAGCCCTATTGATTTGATGAACTCTCTTTGTATTTTTCCTACTTGATCAGTTTACCTCAAACCCAAAACAAACAAAAATATACTTAACAACTAGCCTAAGATCAAACATACAAAGCGAACAAGTTCACATCCTTCGCATAATAGAGAGAGCCCTCTCTCATTCCAGGAAGGCTAGGTCCTAGGACTCCAAATATTGGTCTGATGTTACCCTGCCATTTGGTTTACCAATCTACCAAATTACAGGACAGTAACGGAACGTAGGACTTAGGCTTCCGGAACTGTTGTTTTAAAGCATTCTTAGACTCTTGAATATATGGATCTGCATGCTGGCGTACATACCCCATGTACATGTCCCAGGCCCTTCCTTCAAAGGTGAGGGAAAACTGTGCCCTATTTATAGTATCGCTAGCCACATTCTGCGCAGTCCATACTGATTCCACTATGAACCAAAATTGGACCATATCTTCATCTCCTACACCCTTTAAGGTGAGAAACTTCATGTGTGTGGCCATATCTTCTTCTGGTGGTGATGGAGGTGTGGGGGAGTTTTTTCCCTTATGCTGACTCAAAGGTGGTGTAGCCAGAGGACTAGTTCTTGCATTTGTAGCTGACTCTCTTAATGGGCTATAGATGGATCTATCCCCTTCTACGTTGGTTCAGTAGTACTTACCACTTCATGTTGTACTCTCACTCTGATCATAGGTCATTCATTCTGTGTGGCTGCACAAAATTCCCTTTTCACACATTAATATTTTAATTAGTAACGGAATATTTCACAAGAACTTACCTTGGAATCCTTTGAATAACCTTCGCTCCGCCTCAGAGTAGGATACAAACTGATCGACTGCGAATTCTGTTACAAATCCTCATAGCACACTATCCACCCAATGATCTACCATGCAGGTGATTGTGTTGTCAGCCTTCTCCAACTATTGAATCAATTCCGGAGTCCACTACGTAACCTGATTGTCTTTCCAACACCTCTGGAATTCTACTAGCCTTGCTTGCAACTCCTGGAGCTCATGCACAAAATTTACAAAGAAAATTTCATATACTTCAGTGAAAATATATTTTTTCTTCTACTTCTTAGCTATTAGCTTCATGCCATGATTCTCCTTTACAAAAAATTCTTGAATCTGTCTTTCGAACCAGTATTCAAGCTTCAATTTCTCAGGTCTCCAACGGCCTTGTGGCATTACCCGATCTCTCTCTCAAAATGCTCCCAATCCTAGCAACAGAACTATTTGTTGGATTCAGGGGTCTTGACTGAGGTTCAGAGTAAAGGTTTTCCAAAAAACCCCTATACTACTGGCCCTTTCGGCAATGACCTGCTTTCGCAGGCCAAGGTCTCACCCAAAGTAGTATGGGTGGGTGCTCGAACCAGGTTTCCTCACTCTAAGAAAGAGTAGGTAATTAAGGCAAGTCTCATTGAGTTCTATCAAGTTCGCACAGAAACAAGCCTATTATTGAGCCCTTAATAGTGTAATAAGAATATAACCATAAACAAAGCTACTATTATTAACAAATCTTATCAACACATTCACATCCACATGTGCATCAAAAATTATCACCATAGAACATTACAATCACAGCTATTTCTTATATCACAGACACAATCGCAGCTTATTGAAATAATGCAGAGGTACTTCAGCAATAAACACAACTAGTTCAGATAACATAAAGATACTTCAACAGATTCCACATTTATTAACATCTAGAACCAGTTACAAGCCCAAGTCACAACCCGCGCACACAGCCAATGGGGTCCACACACAATAGGACTGAGGATCTCCGTGCACACAGCCAGTGGGAGTCCTTACCCAAACTACCCAATATAGATCTCAATAGTTCGTTCGTAACATCAATCTTACTTACTTCTTACTTTCTAGGCACAACTATTTATCTATTTATATCATTGTAGCCTTTGCTATCCTATGGTTTGCAAATCATGGTTTGCAGACTCTAGGTCTACCCTTTGACCCATTACAAATCATTGGGGGCTTTGACCCACCCCAAAGCCCCTATGCAGGACCAATTACTACAAAATTATATCAAAAATGCAGCTTAGGAAACCCCGTTCCAACATCGACATAATTGCATCACACGAGGAGCCATCTCAACAACAACGTGCTTCAAATGTAAAATTTAATCATTTAATTTTTCGATTAGGTACAATAAATAAATAAGACTTAAATATTAATTTTCAAGTATTTTCTTGCATAAAAGAAAACAAAATGGAACCCATTTAGCACATAAAATAGGACAACAAGGAAGAAAATTCTTGATATATAAGTTTGTGAGTAATTGTTACTTCCTTATAACAACTTAACTAGATTTCATTTTTGTATATTTTAAGTTGTTTTACATCAATCATCATTGAGTGTCTTCAAACAGGTGCTAACATACAAATAAGAACCATCAGAACAATTGATTGACATTAGGTTAAATATGGGTTTTCAGTATATGTTCGCATATCAGAAATTAATTGTGGAATTTGTAAGTATCGATCTTGTTTCACTTACCTCCGTCTACAATTAATAGAACAAAAAATATTTTATATTAAATCTATGATTTGTTATTAGGTATAAAACTCGCAAGAAACAAAGTATGGAACTGCGCCAAAAAATGAATTATTGAAAGAAGGCAGGAAATTTAGTTTTGAAATAATGTGTATAGCTCACGAGTCAATTCTTTCTATGGTGTGTTGTCCAGGTAAATCCCCTCTGTGTATAGAGGCGATCCCTCTAGCCCTAGGGTGGATCTAGCAACTACGAGAACATACTAACATCTACCTTCCTAGATTGTAAATGAAATTTAGAGCAAGGAAGATGACCTACCTCATTCTGATGCTATGTTGTTGTCTTCCATCAAAGCTTCTTGATCTGTTGCTCTTCTCAAGCTCGATACATGTTGTTACCAATGTTCAATTATCTCATTCTAATGCTATGCTGTCAACCTCCGTCGAAGCTTCTTGATCCGTTGCTCTTCTCAAGCTCGATACACACTGTTACCAACGTTCGATTATCTGTACAGACAGTCAAGACACCATGACAAGCGTAAAACCACAACAAACATAAAACAATTACAATCTATCTAACTAATCAAGGAATGCTAGAAATATCATTATAAATGTAAACAAGAGTGGAAGATAAACATCAGATGCATTTTATTATGATAAAGAGAAGGGGAATTTACAACCAATCCTTGATGTTGAGGCTCTCCTTCGTTAGGTCTGTATCCAAGCACGTTTTCCACACCCTCATGAAAAAGGTCCAAGACCTCACTATGTTCTCAACATGCACAAACAATCACACTCTGCACTATTCTCTGGAAGATATGATTGCTTCTTCTTTCTATTCTAACTTTTTCAACTATCTGTTCAACTAACACATCAATGGAAGATGGCTATATTTATAGAGGAGAGGAAGAAGATGGGATCCCTACAATAGTGGAAGGGAGGTCTTATCCCTTGGGAGGTTTCCCCCATAAGATGGAAACAAGAGGCGAAAGGAGGAAGGTCGTGGTTATTCAGTCGAACCACTCCCAATGACTCACCCACAAAGTTGTTGTGATCGAAACTTCGCCTTTATTTTAAAAAAAAATTCCATAAACATATTGGCGCGGGAAGCTAACTAAGACAGAGTGCCAGCTGGCATGGGGGCCAGTGTTAATATGCCTCATTGGCATGAGGGCATAACAGGCTACCAAGGCTAAGGCAAAAACAGTTGTTTTTAGTGGTCTTCTCAGGAAATGGTCAATAGAAGGAAGGTTGTCCTCATGGAAAGGGATGCAATGATGGTATTTTCAAGGCATGAAATTTCTAATTACTCATATAAATGACCCTCCAATGTGCGAGATGGGGATTGCAGGGACAGTGACCAAATGTTGTGTAACGGATGCCCCCTAAAGTATGAAGTTCGAACATGAGTGAGGGTTGAAATGCTTTACAATTACATGCAAGGAACCAGATGTTGTTGTCGGGAGACTTGCAAATAAAGCATAGATACATATACATAACTGAAATCTCTGTTGAAAATACATGAATCCTTGGTATAGGCGAAGCTATCCATCCAGAAGAGGATCATGTGAATAGATCATCGGCATGGACGCAACCATCCGAATGAAGGGATCATATGAAATATATCCACGGTATGGACGCAGCCATCTATATAGAAAGGATCAAAATAAGATAACCCACAATATGGTCGCAACCATCCATCTAAATAATCATGGATATAATCATGAATGACTCATCACTCCTTGCAACCTGCAATTTTGTGATTGAAGCCCAAGTTCTTGCGCTCCAACACCACCCGATCAAAGTACAAATTCCAACATGTGAATAGACATGTTGAAGTTGAACATGCTAGAAAATAACTTGATTACTAGTCAATGATGTGAACCATTAACAAGTGCGAGAGAAACCACTAATAATGACAATGGATCTCAAGGTACAACTAGTACAATCTACGGAATGTGAATAGTGAGCTGAAGTCAAACACTCGTGAAATCACCCGATCAAAGGCTGATGATGTGAACCTATCGTCGAATGTGAAGAACTTTCCATTAGGGCATGCAAGCTCTAAGGTACCAGAAAGGAGTCTCTAGATCAACTTCCTGGATAATGAGCTGAAGTCGACAAGAAGCGATCCGTCGAAGGAGGGTCATAATGAATCCCACATCATTGACATGAAACAGAGGATGTAATATGAGCGTGAATCAAGACTGAAATAGAGGATCAAGGAATGTACAAACTATAGAAGGATTTTCTCTTGAACATATCGGCGACATGACTCTGGAATTTGGCAGCATTTGGCTCAAATTGGATCAGAGGTCATGTTGACAAAATTTGTAATCGAATGAGAGGTAAACGGATTTCCCAAAACTATGGAGGAAAAGTGACAGAATGAAGATATCCCAACCCAACACAAATTTCAGATACGTGTCATGTTCAAGAGTGACATATTGCTGACACAACTGATGAATAAATTTCATTTTCCCCCACCATTTCTGGCGAGTACCTCTTTACTTTTACACAAGCTTGAAGAGGATGCCATATTCTTGTCATATAAGTTTGTCCTTCGGACAAATCCAACCTAGTACATTTTACGAGCCCGAGGAAGGAGGAACTCAGTAACGTCATGGTGATGGTTTCCAATGTCATTTAGGTTTTAACGAGTCTGACAAAGGGAGAACTCAGAAATTTTTCATGTTTAGAGAGTTTGAAAAGAAGCAGAAAAGAAAACTCCAACATTTCCCTTTTCGTAAATAGTATCTCAGATCCAAAAAGGTAGAAAACAATATCTGAAATAACCTCTTAGTCGTGATAGGCTAAGGTATTCCTTTTTCGTAAATAATATATCCCAACCCCAAAAATGGGTAAACATATACTGAATAGATATTGTTTCGCAACCATTTAACGAGTTCAAAATGACAAGATTCTCGACAATATTTTCAATTTTTAAGAGTCATAAAAGAGCTGAAAGTTGACTCCTCCTGGAAGAACGAGTAGTATTAAGGGTATCAAATGGTTCCGATGATGGTAGAACTTCTCATAACAAGTAAAGGTCAAGAGGCTGGCTAACAAGACCACTCATCGCAGTGGTTCCTTAAGAATGGGTAAAACAATCAAGTGAAGGCGTATGGTCGGCCAAGCAAACGGGGATGATGAAATGAGAAAACCAACGTTCATCTAGAAAAACATGCTGATAAAATGGAAATCACGAGAGGTAAAATAAGAATGGTTTCATTTTTACACAGGCTTGAAATCAGGAAACTCTGCTTGAAATTGGTTTCATTTTTACACAAGCTTGAAACAAAGATAAACTATGCTTGAAACCGGTTTCATTTTTACACAAGCTTGAAACGGAAATAGACTATGCTTGAAAAGGTTTGCATGCCCCCAGCATGGTGACTCAATTCGAGGTACATGCCCCCCAAGCTTCAGTCCATATGAAATGTAGATGGAGTGAAGGTTCAAACTACGAGATCAAGAGAAAGACTCAACTGGGATTTTACAAGATCTAATCAAAGGCTCGAATTGGAAAGGGAACCTATTTCATTTTTTAATGAGGTTGATATAGTAAAAGAACTATCCTCGTGACCTAATTCATTTTTTAATGAGGTTGACATGGAAGACGAACTATCCTCATAAGAACTTGTTTCATTTTTTAAAAATCTTGACACAAGAAAACAAACTTTGCTCCGACACCTTTCATCATGATGAATAAGCAGTCATATATTCCAAGAGGTTTGTATCATCTTGGAAATCAGGACCCAATGCCCCTAGCACATGATGCACAATGGCACTATCACTGAATGTGGGCACGAGATAGGTAGCCACATAATTAACATGCGATGAGGAAGATAAAACCGGTGGATAAAGACCCAGAAGGGATGATGGTGGACCAGATGTCACGTCAGGACCAAAGAATTAAAGCTGATTAATGGTCACGATCTAACCTTCATGTGGAAAACAAATCACACAAAAGAGGAAAGAGACAAGCGCTCCCATGACATAAGTATAGTCATGCCCCAGGAGTAAATTAAAATCCAAGGGGCCTATAATAACCATCACGTCTATATAGACGGTTTTCCCTCCCAAAGTAATAGGCAACTTCGAAAGGATCCCTAACGGTTGACTGGTTCCTATGTTAAAAGCTAACATATTCTGTGTAACAGGAACAAGAGGTGGAGAACCAAAACCTTTCGAAGTATTTGAAGACAAAACACTAACAGACGCACCTTCATCTATAATGGTGCTGGGTATGACTACATTGAAGGCTTGTACTGTGATCTCAAAAGACACATAAGAAGGAAGGCGGTATCCTGCAAATCGACTCCAATCATTGGGAAGTGATCAAACTACTTGGAGGGGGTACCATATAAATGAGATGGTCATCCCCTGGTGTTACAGGAGTAAGAGGAGAATCCTCTAGGAACTCCATCATGGGAGCAGGAGGAGCAACTTCTTGATCTACAGGGATGGGAGAATATTTCTCCAAGTCCGAGGAATTTGAAGAAACAAGAGGAACGTGAGGGGGATGAGATCCACTCTCAACGGAAAATACCTGATGAACCATAGGTGGGATTAGGTCAACCGATTCCACGTCCAATGGTTGGTCGGGAATGGATTCCTGAATTTGAATTTTCGGGGGAGCGGGATCGACCAAAGATGAATCTTGACCAATCGTGGAATCAACTAGCGGAGGACTCAAAGAAAGCTTCTGGTAACCAACCAGAAGGCAGGGTGCTGAAACAATAGGGTTGACTAACACTTTCGTGGCTTCATCCATGTACGGACAAAGGTGAATGGGATGATGCCCTTCACACAACTTATAGGGATTGGTAACCTTACCCTGTTTCTTATGAGTCTTATCAACACTAGTCAAATATGTTTCACCAACATGAATTCCAGAATTCAAAGTCAACGGCAGACGACCGTCGGACCATACTTCAATTACCTTGGGAATGCCAGGACAGTCTTGAAGAACGTGGTCACCTTTGCAGAGCATGCAAGGGAATTTGACTTTCCGTGGAAGGTTGGTTGGTTTATCAATGGATGGTTCGTTAGGCTCAATAGCTGCAGAATTGGCCTCTCTCTTATCTGACTTCCTCTTCTTCTTCTTAGCCACCTAGTTACTAGTACCCAAACTTTCACCAGGCGAAGTAGAAGAGGAGGACGAAGAAACAGGCGAAGAAGGGGAGAGGTCCACTTTAGAATCAACATGATGATGTTCAAGTGGAGGGGATGGTTGTACAGCAGGTGAAATACTTGAGACCACAGAAGTCGAGAACAACCAAATAGGCAACCCAACAGTTAGCCCAGGTAAGGACAATGTTGCCATATAAAGAGCACCAACATTTCCAAAAGTAGGAAAAGGACGAGGGTTCCCTTCAGAGGGGATTCCTTGGTTGGAAAACTTCGGAAAATTTTCCATTGGAAACAACCATAAAAAAAAACACTAAGGAACATAACTTTAACCAAGAATATTTCATGGGCATTTAATTTATTAGTACATTGAAACAAAACTTTGCCATTTCATATTTTAAGAGTCGAGAAACAGGAAAAAGGTGACTCGATCACTTTTAGGTTGAAACGAGCGTGAAAGGAAAAAGCGCTCGATGATCTCTTCTCTTTTTAAAGATTCACGAAAAGATCGAAATTAATACTCTGGTAATCTAAGAAAGAGGGTGTACCAAGTTTCCGTGAATTTCCATATACACCTTGGTGATCAAATGAAAGAGAAACGACCAAGGACTTTCCGTACATGCAAGTAGTCTCCCCGAATGCTGTGTTCGGTGTATCACGGTTATAGGGCAGCAGACTCGGTTTCCTATGGATAAAGGATTGCAACCTAGAGGGGTCTCCCTTTATATACGTGACAGTACGAGGAGCACAAGTACGTACTAGCGTTGTCTGAAGCCAACAAGTGAGTGACAGCTACTAGGTTTTAAGACATCGAAACACATCTCTAGCCTAGACCACTAGAAATATTGTGTTAGGTTTCAATGTTGCCTTAGGTTCATTGAGTAAATTTTAAATTTAATCTTGAATTAGGTTTCAATTTCCAGGCCCTAACGAATTTGGAGCTCAACTTCCTAAATGAAAACTATATGCAAATGAATATCATTTCAGTTCAATGAATGCTAGTTATAAGAAGGATATAAATGTTTCAAACAAAAACAAAAAAACAAAGGCAAAGAAACTTCTAATGCCTCTAATGCAATCAATTTAAAATGAAAATCCTTCCTAGATTGACAAATGCTAGTTATGTAAAGGAACGTTTCAATTTCAATGCAACGAAAGAATGCAAAATAATTTTTTTTTAAATTTTCAATGAAATGAAGCACACATTATACTAATACAATAGAAAACAAAACAAACACTAGATTAATTTTTGCGAATGTAGAGACTCATAATTGAATGATTCAATTAAGACAAAACAAATGCAAAAAAATTCAAGCTAATGTAGCAAACTTTCAATGAAAAAGAGTTTCCCAAAATGACCCAAACAAGAAATGTAATCAGTGCTCAGAGCAAGAAGAATACAAATCAATCGATAAAATGAAAGACCATTCAAACAACAAAATACTCAAGAGGATCAAGAAAAACTCAGCATAATGATTTCAAAACGAGACTGAAAACAATCAAAGAGACTTGTTTCAAGCAGAAGGCTCAGTGTACCAGAACACTTAGAAACCCTAAGGTCTCAAATAACACTGACAGAAAAATGGACAAACAGCTGAAGGAAACAAGTCTACAGTAGTCGAAACAATCCCCACAGGCTTCAATCGCATCAAAAATAACCCAGAAGCAAGAACAAATGACCAAAATACTCATTAAGGAGGTCAATCCAAAACCTACAGGGGTTGGCGCGACTGTAAGGTTGTATTCCACGCCATACAGAGGTTGGCGCAAGTGCAAAGAGAGAAACTTGTGCCAATTAGCGCGACTATTTAGACAAAAACCACGCCAAACTAGATACCTATGAAAAAGAGGAAAAGCCAAAACTTAACGATCAGAGGAAAACCTTGACACTCTGGAGTTGAACAGAGGATGGAAATTAAGTAAACAAACCAGAAAAAGACAGAAAATGAAATCGATAATTGAAGTTGACCTAATAGGAAGGAACGAAAAACTTGCATTTATCCCCAGCAGAGTCACCAATTTTTTGTCCAGGTAAATCCCCTCTGCAGACAAAGGCGATCCCTCTAGCCCTAGGGTGGCTCTAGCAACTACGGGAACATACTAACATCTACCTTCCTAGATTGTAAATGAAATTTAGAGCAAGTAAGATGACCTACCTCGTTCTGATGCTATCTTTTCATCTTTCGTCAAAGCTTCTTGATCCATTGCTCTTCTCAAGCTTGGTACACGTTGTTACCAACATTCGATTATCTCGTTCTGATGCTATGTTGTCGTCTTCCATCGAAGCTTCTTGATCCTTTGCTCTTCTTAAGCTCGATACACGCTATTACCAACTTTCAATTACCTTTACAAATAGTCAAGACACCACGACAAGTGTAAAACCACAACAAACATAAAACAATTACAACCTATCTAAATGATCAAGGAATGCTAGAAATCTCATTATAAATGTAAACAAGAGTGGAAGATAAACATCAGATGCATTTTATTATGATAAAGAGAAGGGGAATTTACAACCAAGACTTGATGTTGAGGCTCTCCTTCAGCAGGTCTGTATCCTAGCACATTTTGCCACACCCTCATGAAAAAAGGTCCAAGATCTCACTATGTTGTCAACGTGCACAAACAATCACACTCTTCACTATTCGCCCGAAGCTATGATTGCTTCTTCTTTCTATGCTAACTTTTTCAACTATCTGTTCAACTAGTACATCAATGGAAGATGGCTATATTTATAGAGGAGAGGAAGAGGTTGGGATCCCTACAATAGTGGAAGGGAGGCCTTATCCCTTGGGAGGTTCCCCCCGTAAGGTGGAAACAAGAGGCGAAAGGAAGAAGGTCGTGGTTATTCAGTCGAACCACTCCCTATGACTCATCCATGAAGTTGTTGTGATTGAAACTTCACCTCTATTTTTTAAAAAATTTCCATAAACAGATTAGCGCGGGTAGCTAACTGAGATAGAGTGTCATCTGGCACAGGGGCCAGTGTTAATCTACCTCATTGGCGCGAGGGCATAACAGGCTACCAGCACCAAGGCAAAAACAGGTGTTTTTAGTGGTCTGCTCAGGAAATGGTCAATAGAAGGAATGTTGTCCTCATGGAAAGGGATGTAATGATGGTATTTCCAAGGCATGACATTTCTAATTAGTCACAAAAATGACCCTCCAATGTGCGAGATGGGGATTGCAGGGACAGTGACAAAATGTTGTGTAACATGGTGCATTTCTTTTCTATTTACATTGATGTATATTATTTAATATTGAAATTTTTATTATTCTCACCAATATAGATACACTCATTACAATTTATTTTTATGTTTGTAGATGGAACTTGAAGAAGCGGAAAACAATCAACACAATGAACAAAACATTCCTCCAAATAACCCAAGTCATGGAAGTAGCTCGAGCAGTGACAACAGTTCCAGAAAATAATGAGGATCAATATGTTTGGATATAAAATGAAGGCGTCGTATTTATTGAAACATTTGTCTGTTAAATTAGACATTTTTTTTAATGTAATGGACATAGTGTCCCAATTGAAAGATAAAGGGATACCAATAATTGTCCCATTTTGTATGACAAAGAGTGTCTGATATATATATATACATTTTAATTTATTCTATTTTGTTCTCCATTGTCGTTGTGAAATGTTACACCATTGATTATGTCTAGTGTCCTGGTGCTTGGTATGTCAGTACTGATGCGTACAAGTTAAAATGCACCGGTGCGTTCACACATGAAGCACGCAACAATAAGAAATACATCGGTAAAAACCTTCGGCCGCCCAGTTTTTTTTTAGTTGTGTTGAAGTTCCGTTAGAAGCTCCATCAAAACCTCCGTTACCAAAAACGGATGTTGTATAAAATGTTTTTTTGACAATTTTTGCCAATTTTATAACATTAAAAACCTCCATTATAACCTCATCTATAGGGTCCTTTTCTTGTAGTCACCATAGCATGAGTAAGCTAGTTAATTGTGTAGCATATCACTGGTCATGTAGTCACCAAATACATAAGTGAACCCACAAGCTATATGTAAATAGTACCATCCACTACCTCACCTGAAGTAGCATCCTCCTTCCTCCAATTTCCTACAAGAGGAGTTTCCATGGGTTTGCTGCCCTCCATGTGGAACTTCCTTAAAATATCCTTGGCATACTTTGAGATACAAATATCTCCCCATATATTTGCCATATTTCCAAACCAAGGAAATAATGCAAGAGCCCCATGTCCTTCATCTCAAATTCTCTTGCAAGATCCTCTTTCCAAGAAGTTATGAGATGCTCATCACCTGTCTGTATCAGATCATCTACATAAAGTAAAATAAAAAAATTCTTACCATCAACCACAATATGATATAGGTTTTCATTCGCTTCACTCTTTGTGAATCCCATCCTAATGAAATAGTTGTCGATCCTAATTTACCAAACATGAGGTGCTTGCTTCAGGCCATACAGTGCTCTCGTGAGTTTGCACACATGCAACTCCCCGTTTAAGGTCTCAAAACCTTCTAGATGCTCAATGTACACTTATTCCTCAATAATTCCATTAAGAAAGTTTTTATTTACATCCATCTGATGTATCTTCCATCCCATGTGCATGGAGAGTGCAAGAATTGATCTAATCAATGACTACCTTGCAACTGGCGCAAATGCCTCCTCATAGTCAATCCCCTATACCTGTGAGAATCCTCTGGCCACAAATATAGCCTTGTATTTCTCTACACTCCCATATGCTTCTTTCTTAACCTTATAGATCCACTTGGATCCCATCACTGACTTCCACTCTAGTCTTGGGACCACTTCCCATGCTTTTTTTCTAATAATGGAGTCATATTCCTCAACCATTTCATCAACCTATACCATTTGTTGCATTGTTTCCTCAAAAGAGGATTGTTCTGCCACAATACATTTGCGCATAAGATCCATGTATCAAGTATACCTATCTGGGGACCTTCTCTACCTTTGTTGTGATGTAGGTGCACCTACATTTTCTGTCGCATCTAGCAGTAATCTGTCAGCCTCTCTGGTGTGCTCTTATGACTTCTGGTGGATGGATTTGCATGAGTGGTTCCTTCCACTCTCTATTCATCTTCTTGTGGTTTCTCCACATCCTGAGGTTCATCCTTTGGAGCTAAGAGTTCCTCTACTACATGCAATTCAAGATTCCTCTCAAGGGGAAATCTCATGGCTTTCTCCTCTTAAAATTTCACATTTATCCTGACAATTTTCATCCTGTGTGTTGGAAAATACACCTGATAGTTGTGGGGAGTATCTTTGCACCCCATAAGTATCCCAACCTCTGTTGTTGGTTCTAGATTCTTCCTGACATCTTTGGTCACATAGAAATAGAAATATGAGCCAAAAATTTTAAAACATGAAACATTTGGTTTCTTACCTGAAAAATCCTCCTCTGGTGTACTCATTCCAAGTATCCGATGCAAACTATGGTTCTACACAAATACCTCTTTGTTGCATGCCTCTACCCACAAATGCAACAGTATGCCCTGATCATGTAACAAAGCTCACGTTTCTCCCACAATTGTTCTTTTCTTTCTTTCTGCAACCCCATTTTGTTATGGGTTATGAGGTGAAATCAATTTTCTCTAAATTCCTTCTTTGGCACAAAAGTTATTTAATTCATTAGATATATACTCACCACCGTTTTCGCTCCTTAGAGCCCTCACCTTCTTCCCAGTATATTTCTCTAACAGCACTTTGAACTCACAAAAATTGGAGAACGTATGATCTTTCTTCTGTATGAATAAAATCCAACTCTTTCTATAAAAATCATCAACAAAAATCACATAATACATGTGCTTTTCTATGGAAGCTATTGATAATGGCCCACACACATCTGAGTGAACTCTCTCAAGGATTTCCGCTGCTTGGTTCTCCTTCTCATGAAAGGTGGCATTTTTATAATTCCCCATAGTACAACCTTTGCATGTGTCTCTTTGCACAAGTTTACCCTTTGGAAGCCTTGTAGAAATATGATGCATGATCCTCAAAGAACTATGGTGTAGATGACCCAACCTCCTGTGCCATAACTCACCGATATCCCAGCTCACCACCTCATTTTCTTTACTTCTCAATTTTGCATGGTCATCTACATTAACTTTTTAGAGGTTCTTCACACGAACCCCAATCTTCTTTACCTGTCCTATGGCTTTGTGATGAAGGAACACATTTCCTTCACTGAAAACCACTTCATATCCAAGATCTTCCAACATAGCAGATGAAACTAAATTCTTTTTAAAACCTGGTAAATGCATGACATATTTTAGTATGAACGGTTTATTTGACTCTCTCTAGAAAGTAATTGTCAATCTAGGTAGCATTATACCTCCCGTCATCACCCATCTTGATGTGCATATAAATATCCTTCTCCTCTAAGCTACTAAGGAAATATTTATTTCGATTCATGTGGAAATATGCTCCACTATCCAAGTACCGCATAGATCCCATCATATTTGACACCATGAATGCAATGAGAGAGAAGTCCAACTCAAACATAGAGGAAAAAACTTCACCTGTTGCAGCTCCTAGAGCTTTCTTGTTGTTCTTCTTCTTTTGTGGACAATTTGTGGCATAGTTTCCATGATCATGACAGTTGAAACATTTCACCGTTGACGTTTCTCATTTCTTTCTTTCTTTTCTCGTCTCATATTTGGAATGGGAATTCTTCCCTTTCCCTTTCTTTTCCTTGCCATCTAAGGCACAATTTTCCTCATTGTCAATCTTAGATGAGGATCCATCCCTAGTACTCTGCCAAAACTCTTCTTGTACCAAATCTGGCCATAGTCACTCCCACTTTGGTAGCTACTCCCTCCCATTCACAGAGTCCTCATAACTATGCTAGCTCTTGGGAAGGCCTAGAAGTTTTAGGCTCACTAATTCATCATCAGCCACAGTAATCCCAACACTTCCAAGCTCATCTCGACATAGAGTGAACTTGGTCAAGTACTTTTGGATTGTGTCGCACTTCTCCATTTTGATTTTCCTAAGCTTGTCCTTGAGTGCCAATTTTTGTTGGTCACTGCTACATTGAAACAGATCTATCCCAGCATTCCACATATTATATGGATTTTTCTTTCCATAGATACTCGATACAATATGATCTCGCACTCCCACTAATAAGATCATCCTCGCCTTTGCAACATTCTTCTTCCATGCTTCATTATGTGCAGCATTTGTTGGTGTGGGCTCTTGAATATCGGTGTCAATGAATTCCTTTAGTCTGTTATCCTCCAATACTTCCTCCATCCTTTCCTTCCATGCGTAATAGTTCAAATTTCACTCAAGTGCATATTCGAGTCTCAAGCCAATGAAAGACATCCTAGTCAGCTGCTAGGTACCAAAGAATTAATCTGCAAATTTAAATCTTGTTAAATATAAACTCAATTTATTCTCCTCTATTGCGATTCCTGGCGCTATGATACCATATATAAATTTTACCAATGGATTCAATCCGATATTGTGATGTACTAAAACAAGATATGGAATCCTTCTACAATATTTGCAAAATATAAAACATGATCTGTCAATCACATGCAAGTAAGAGAAAGAATTAAATAAATCACACAACACAAGATATTCTTCAGGAAAGAAACTAATCAAAACCACGTTATCATATATTTTATAAAGTCAAGGAATCATGAAAAAATATAATGCATTCTTGATCACAATAATCTCCTTCACTCTACCAATTGTCTCACACTAATCTAGGAAAAAATGGGCAAACAGATAGCCAATTCCTTGCCTTCCTTCAGTATGCCTTGATCATGCAATTCCTAGGGAAATAAGACCCTATTAAATATGAAATTCAACCTTCCTTGATTTCTCAATCCATCATGGCCTTCTCATTACTTTGTGACTGCACCCGAGAAATTTTCTAATAATACAACTGATAGTTATGTTCCCTTTAACCTCTGTCTCAATTGGGTCTTGATCAGAATTTACATGCATGTGGCTATTAATAGAAAATCATCAGTTATCTGATTGATCACTATTTGTGAATTAAATATGATTTAATTCACTATACATGTCGCTAATTCATCACCCAGTTAGAGCTAGTTAAACTTATTTTAACTCAATTAATTTGAGTTAATTTATTACACTCACACCACACTAGTGCTACAACTTCAATTGGACCCCCAAAATATTAGGATCACTCTACATGCCTCATTTTAGACACTCAACTCAAATTTTTTGAGCTAACTTAGTCATCATGACTTAGCTAACTGAAACAAGTTGTTATGAGATGAGATTACAATTTATTGTCCAATTTATTTAAGGGAAAAATAAATTAGAAGCCCACGTTTAACACTAAGTTGTAATTGAATTTATCACCACTGTGTGACTGAAATTCCACAATAGTATGTGGGTGAATTTTATTGTTGAATTTCAGCAGTCCCTCTCAACAAGAAATGGATTATCAGCTACCCCAATCCTACCTCTGTGGTATTCGAAATTTTTCTTTGCCATCACCTTCATCAATGTAATATTCCTACATTAACATGTAGCTAATAGAAATATTGATTTTTTATTTTTGCACCTAGTAGATGAATAAATGGGGGAAGGGACCCATACTTAACTTGAATTAGCATAAAAACCCTCTTGGTGTGAAAGGGGATCATTCTAGTAGCTGGATTTGACACCATCATGTGTGAACAAGGGAAATTGGATGTGGACAAAGTCAAGTTTGACCAAGTCAACAACATTCATGGAGAAGAGTGGATCATCCATGCAAATAGCTCAATATGAACAAGGATTATTTTAAACAAACATATGATAGCTAGCTTGAAGACACTTGGGTGTGAAAAGGGGTGA
Organism: Pinus albicaulis; assembly: GCA_034641835.2. Lineage (NCBI taxonomy): Eukaryota > Viridiplantae > Streptophyta > Pinopsida > Pinales > Pinaceae > Pinus > Pinus albicaulis. The sequence goes on along the minus strand of CM076571.1, from coordinate 898,634,905 downwards.
AGCAGGTTGAAGAGGTCAACTTTTACCAAATCAAACAACGTGGTTTTGGAGGAGTGACCTTGATGGAGATACAACATAGTTTTGGAGGAAGATTGATCATGTGATATTGGAAACCCTAATGGGTGGGACCCAAGGTGAAGAGGCTTACATAGCTTATAAGGAAAAGGATGGTAGCTATTGGAGGTTAGCTTGATGATTATTGATTTGATGGTCTGCATGACTATTTTGTATTCTCTTGCTATTTAGCAGAGCTGCAGTGTTGTTTAGCACAAGGCATTCATGTTTAGGAATTCCTTCTCCTACCTTGAGAGGCCTCTTGGGAGTATTGTACTTCAGTTTTCCACATTCAAGCTTGATGCCAAGCATCCTCCTTCAGCTACAACGTTATTTCTGCAAAGTATAACATTGTGTTGCAGGGTGTTGTAGTGGAAGGTCCACAACACCACTTCCGGAATTTGTATTTAAGAGGAGGATGCCTTTCTTTCTCTGGGAGATGAGTGAGGAAGTCTTTGAGCTCATTTTCATATCTTGGCATGTGGCCAATGTACTTTCTATCTCCTACAGCGTATTCCTTTGTAGGAACTACGTCATTTCTCTCTGTGTTGCAGTAGCAGGGTCAACACCCTTGATCTTGAGCTTGTTCCTTGGGGAAAGAGCCAACCCTTCTCTCGAAAGGATTGTATAAAGCATATTCTTCTATTTCTTGTATTATTCAGCCATATATTTACAGAGCTGCAATATAACTACGTTGCTTCAGATCTAGATCTGAAGATCTGGTATTTTATACTTGTACTTTCATGGAGCCCTTGCCGGGTCATTCTTATATTGTATAAAAAGGGAGAGATCTCCATTTTTCTCAGCCATTGAAGATTGTAATCTCCAGATATATTATTTCTTGTAATTTTCTGCATAAACCCTCATTAAAATAATGTTTTCACATGCTCCAAGAATTATGTTGGCATAATTCATGGGGTTTGGGCATTTTTGAGTTGTATTGACTTGGGGAGACCTGTTTAACATGGCTAGAGAGATTTTCTTTTGCTACCATTCCTTATGTGAGATTTATATAGCATGAAATAAGGGATCGAAGTCCCATTTCTCACAGTTATAGCGTAATTCTCTGTAAATAACATTTTTATGCCCTATATTGTTGCATTTTATCACTTTGGAATGAGTTAATGGGACATATTCTTGCTGTTGAACATTCATTTGATGGCTAGGTCTTCCTTTCACACCTTATGAGATGATTTACATTGTTATTGTGTTCATGTATTTCTGCATCCCAATTTTGGGATACTACAGTGGTATCAAAGCATAGTCTTGGCTCAGCATGTGAGTTCCAGTTGTTATGCTGTCAGAAGAATAAGAAGACAAAGAGAAGGAGCAAGATCAGAATGATGGATAGGATGAGCCTTATCTCATCAATTTTTAGATCTAGAAAGAGCCTCTCCAAGGAGTTTAAGCAGATAAAGGAGAAGAGGTGCAATGAAACTCCTAGAGGGTTTCAAGAAGAGGAAGGGCCATGTACTTCCTATTCTCGTGGATAATATGAAAACAAGCATGGAGGACACTTGGATCATCATATTCTAAGTGAATACCTTGTTGAGTACAAATCTCAACCTAGACCTTCAAGGAGACTCTAGCCTTCCCACAGTTCATTCAACTGGAGGAAGAGAGGAGGCCCCGCAGCAAAGGGAAAATCAAGGGAAATAGGTTTCTATTGTCCACATTTGATGGGACTTCTGCAGCAAGGGCTTGGGCAAGAAGACTTGAGGCATTCTTCCTAATACATTCAGTGGTAGAGAGGGAAGTATTAGAGATTGCAGTGATGCACATGGAGGGTAAGGCAAACACTTGGTGGTGCAGTCACATAAGTCATGCAAGAGTATCTACTCTTGTAGATTTCACTCAGAGGGTGATCAAGAGGTTTGATGAAAATCAGAGAGGGGGGAGCCCTCACCACCCCCTGAGGAGACTTGTACCAATGATGTCACAACCTTGGAGGAGCAGCCTTCAACATCATCAGTTGAGGGAGCCAACACAGTAGAAGAAGGGACTCTTGCAGCCATACAAGGTGTTCCCAAAGCCCATCAAGGTATGATTGAATTTTCACCTTCTATTATTGCAGCAAATATTTTAGAGGATTGTGGAAATCGACCTTTGCATGACCAAGAATCAGCACAAACTACTAATTTAGAGCAACATAATTACACTGTGTTGTCCAAGAGTAGCAGTGAAGAAAAGAGGACCCATTCCTCATGGGAGAATTCAAATGGCAGCTTCATTTAGGAAGCAATGGAGGAAGAAATGACAAAGGGTAGACATCTTGAGGTGAGAAACATTTTCTCCTTTCTAGATGACACTTTCTCAATGAGCATGCCACAGCTCAAAGTGAGACTTCTACCTGCAGCAAATCCAAGACCCCATTGGTTTTGGAAGGCCATGCATGAGGAGAAGGTCTCATTAAGAGATCACATTGGAGGTGCACTTCAACATTTCATGAAGTGAAAATTTCTTCAAAGGCTTGAGGAGGTTGGTGTCATACAATGGGAGGATACCAAGTATTTGTAGAATGAGATCCCTCACCCACATTGAGATGAGTGGATGATAGTATGGAGCAAGGGGTTTCCAAACCACTTGAAGATCTATTGTACATGTCAACAAGAAGCATGGCTACGCTGGCTGCTCTTGGGTGAGTATGGTTGCTACCCAAAGATTCATATTTTATTGTCTCATGCCTTATGTCTCAATGATAGAATGCATAGTAAGAAGGCATGGTTTCTTTTGTTGTTAAGAAGAGAATTTGGACATCACATGTTAAATCTTATGTCCATGTGTTTACTCTTGTTTAAGGTATGTGTTAGTATGAATCTTTTGTTGAAGTGTACGAAAAAAGACCACTTTAACTATGCATAACTTATAGCCCTAACATCAAATATGGCTGCCAATATCTTCAGATCTGCAGTTAGTTGATCAAGACAAATGCTGCAAAAATCCAGATCTAGGCATAAAGAGACATTAAGCAGTAAAAATAAGGTTTTTCTCCATACATCCAATAGACAAGACAAGAACAATATTTTTGAAAGAATTTTTGTATTAAGGGCACCTGGGAGGAAAACAAGAAGGTGTTTCCAATTCTCCTCAATGGGATGGGTTCTTGGAAGTCCTCAGCACTTCAGATCTAGTATTTCTCTCTCCTGTTGTTGTAGAAAACCCAGACAAAGATAGAACTCAAAGGGAGCTCACACAACAAATAATGGAAAATTTGACAATGATAATGGCTAAAAGTCAGACCAAGAGTATAGATCCAGAGTGATCTAATAGGAAACAAAAGGTGAAGAATGGTAGGAGAAGCCCTCCTATTTATAACAAAATATTGGGTCATTCTAGATCTTGGTGCATGATTAAAATAACATTAAGCAAATCTAGATCCACCTTTTATGGAAGATTTTATTATATTTGTTGGAGGGAAAAAGTATTTGACTTGGGTCAAATCCCTTTATTTGTGAATAATAAATAAATAAATGATTTTTTTATCATTTTAAGGAAGTGGTTGAAAGATAATCAAATAAATAATGATTTATTTAATTATTTAAGGGTGATTTAGTCATATTTAACAAGGAATATTATTTAAAAAAGATTTAAATAATTATTCCTAGAAAATAATAAGATAAATAAAGATTTATCGAATTAATTTCTTTGTTTTGGGTTAAGCATGACCAGGAATATTAATTAAATTATTGTTTAATTAATTATTCCTTGAGAAAAATCAAACAAATATAGGTTTGTTTAATATCTCCTTTTGGGGTTTTCTGTTTAGACCATAAACAACCTAATAAATGTGTTTTATTAAGTTATTTTACATAGTGAAAGCAATTTTACTTAGGGTAAAATTGGTCTTACATGGTGTACTTGGGTCCATCTAATGATAGTAGGTTAGATGACCAAAAAATGGTGTAACATATTTCCCCCCAGCGTGCGAGTGTTAGGAGAAAATCGTGTGACCGAAGTACGGTGTAAGAACTCAATCACCAGACATCAAAAAGGGAAGTCAGAGAGAGAAATGTAAGGTAGACTAATGTCTTTGAAAGAACTAGACCCGAGGAGACGAGACTTGCGGGTGCGACGAGTCTCTTTTTTATGAGAGGAGTACTGTCTTCCAAGGCGACGGGGAGGCATACCTACCGTAGAGACAAAGTACAAAAGAATAGTGTGTCCAGTAAACAAGGGACCGAAACATAAAGTACAACCGGCATAAACATGAGCCAGATAGAAATACAATGAGAGATCCCATATACATGTTGTGCCTGGGATAACAGCCAGGAATTATACAATAATATCTGAGTACATGAGATACAAATACAACCCAAATGCCACCTACAAACGGGGAAGGGCTCACAAAATCTGACTGATACATGCAAGTCAAAGAGGCGCTGCAAGCGGCTAAGGCCATCATAATCAAATATATGGAGCTGCATCGAAGGATGCAATGAAGAGGTCATTCGGGCATGTGGGGGGCTACCTGTAGGGCCACCCCCTCATGAGGGCTGAGACATCTCACATACACCCGGGAATCACTAAGAGATGCTGCTGCATCACTGAACCATCAAATATACGGATCTCGATCATGCTGAAAGGAGCTGGAGTGGAGAAAAAATCAAGTCAAAGGGAAATGAGAGATCCCTTTGCCTGATCCGAGGCACCGAACAAGAGTGGAAGCTGGAACCAAGGTACACCGCCCTCTAGACACATGCAGATGAAGGAGCTGATGTCGACAGAAGGAGGTCCGCCATAGGTGAGGCAATGAGAGATCCTCAACTAAGGCACGAGAGAAAATAGTAGAGCGACGGACACACTAATACCAATGATGATGGTGGAATGGAGGGGACTGAGTAGCGAATGGATGACTTCCCTTGCTAGAGCATAAAGGGCATGGATGACATGGCAGCGACTGACACAATATCATCAGGGATAGGGGATAGTGGGACTGAAGGCCATAATGTGTGACACAAGAGAGAGAACAAGCAATGAAGGATGGAGGTCTATAGTAGGGTACAAAGGGACTCGGGATAGACTCCATGAATGTGATGATGACTCAACTTGGATGCTCTAAACAAGGGCGACTCGATGGTGCTACCACATAGAAAAGGTCCCATGGGGGACCATGAAAACATGAGTACAAGATGGTATCTCATGACAAAAATCGACACGAACAAAGACAAGTATGGAGGCAAAGTGGTGCCCCAAATACAAGTGTTGTAAGTGAGGAAATTCGATTTTTGGGGGAGGTGAAGTGACCCATCTTGGACAAAATGTGTCCTGGTGACATATCAAATCACAAAAACTAATAGATACCCATTTGAGGTCTCGGTGAGAGCTTTCCAACGGTTCAGACGTTTTGTCAAACGGAGCTACGGTGTGGTCGCAGTAGGTGAAAGAAAAAACAAGGGTTCTCTTTTAATAAGGGAGTTTTCCCTCCAAATTCACTTATTTGCTAGTGTTGCTGTGGTGAATGTAGAGAGGAGAGAAGGCCCTAAATCTTGCGGCGAGCGTAGCAGACAAACCGACCATTGGAATCGAGATCCGTCAGTTGCAAGTAAGAGGCCTAACCTTACTCTTTCATTTTGATGGATTGAAAGTTCAGATTAGGGCCCAGAATCTCAGGAACGGACCCTCTTTCACTTCTACGTCCGGGTCGCACTTTTTGAGCCAAAAAATGCGACCTGGGAAGCAGGTTATGAGCCAAAAACTGCGACCTGTCCCAAGATTGGGAAAAAATGTGTGACCTGGAGGATGAAGGAGATTTTAGTGCTGTTTTAGGGCTGAGATTTGGGTTGTTGTGATTGGTTACAGTGTTTCCTATCTGTATACTGACAAAGATGATGTGTTTGTGCAAATATGGTAAATATACGGGTCAACTGGAGAGAGAGAGACCTGGGTACATTACGGTCATAGATCTAGGTAGATCAGGGTGTCCATCGTGTATTGGCCAGATTTGGGGTTCTAAAGTTTTTGGAGAACCCTTTGATGAGAGCTGAGGAGCCCTTGTTGGCCCAGATTGTCAATTATTGGGATCCAGATCATGAGGTCTTTGTAGTGCAGGGGCACAGGATCGAATTGACAGTCCAGGATCTGTATTTCCTGACTGGTCTCCCGCCATTTTGGATGGTGGGAAATATGCAGCCAGTGTTACCGCGGGGGTGGAACATCATGGAGTTTGTGGAGCAACATTGTCGACCGGGTCTCCAAGTCAAAGGGACTCGGATACCAATCGGGGACCTAGAGAAATTAGAGAATCGTGCAGTGGTCGCAGCGGTGCTGCGGATCCTGGGCAACCAGGCGCTCCATCACATCACTGGGGGGCAGATGATGATTGTGGAGAGTGTGTTGAGTGGGACCTACTATGGGTGGGCCCAAATGATGTTGGTGTCGTTAAAACGACATCTGTCGCTTTGCAAGCGGCAAGTGTACCACAATTTCTCGTATGGGACTTTATTGTGCTTCTTCTTTTTTGAGAATATCCCAACCTTACGACCTCGTATACAGCTCCCAGATGGGGGCCCGAGAGAGCCCAGGATGCGCCAGTGGGGGCGACTACTGTGCAGATGAGGAGGAGGGGCGGACGGACGAGTGTTTCGACCTGAGTTCTTTGCCCATTGAGATCAGATGTTGTTATACATAGACGACTATCCCTATAGTGGGATGAGTTATTGTGGGGATCCGGACCTACCACTTCCGCCTGGTCGAGTATGGGGACCCGATGGTAAGTGACAAGTGACTACTCTTTTTTGGGCATGTTAAAGTTATTGAATAGTAGATAGGGTACTGATTCATGTACTTTTGGTATGCAGATATAGCTCCGGTAAAACCGGCCGGATATATGGGACGACCGGCAGCATCAGGAGCTGCAGGCCCGAGTGGATCGAGAGCGGCGCATAATGAGGATGCGGCCGCCCTCCTGGAGGACATCTGCCATAGATGCGAGAGGTTTTTGACCGGTGTTTCAGAGCGCAGGTGTCAAGACTTAGACGACCAATACATAGAGCCATGTATTGGTCCACCCTCGGAATGGCGAGGTGTCATGCGGCGCATGGCGATGGCCGGTCAGGGGATACGTGATCTACAGGCTGCAGGAGCAGAGCCATTGGCTCGAGATCCACCAGATAGTGATTAGGTGTGGGACAGGTGGTTCCCCCTAGTGTGTATGTAGGGACGGGTGGTGCCCCCAGTTTTGAGGTTTTTGTAACATGCTATGAGCATGTCATATGTATCAGAGTAGATGGACTCTAAACACATGTTTTACGACAAATATTATGGATATGCATATGTTTTAACGATTATGAATGTTATTGTCTTGTATAAAATGCGTGTGATAAATGCCAATCTAGAACATGGTTTGCAATGCTATCTACATAGTGATTTTGTTCTCGAGGTACATGGTTGAAAGTTATGGTTTAAAATTCACGTATCAAGAGTTTCACTCATAAATATCATCTAAACAGCACAGTATTATTCACGTGATAGACACCATTTAGTGGCATGACAAGAAGTAGGGAATCTAAATGAACATGCAGATGGAGGATGCGGTGAGAGAGGGAATTGGCTAAGAGACGATGCACTGCATCATATTCGGCCTGATTGTTGGTGGCAGTACCAATGCAGACCCCGTTCGAGAGAACAAGGGCATGCAAGGGGGTAAAAATAGCCCAACCTACTGAGGCTAGATTCCGGGAGTAACGACTTACACCATCGGCATAACCGATATAGGTTGTGGACGGGAGGTCCTGCGGAATGGTGGTACGAGACAAAAAATGGGAGGAGGAGGAACAATGATGGCAGCATGAGTGTATAGTAGACATCGAGTGGCAAATGTGGGAGGGAGTGCGATGGGAAGGATGGCTATGACTCATATACAAACTTGATGGTGGTATATGAGGGCTATACGAGGTATGGCTGGGACTCGGGCTGCGAAGGTCAACATAGATACGGGTGGTGTTATCCCATTTATGGGCGAGAAGGATGAGGTCATGGGTGGAGAAGGCTTCCAAGAGGGCATCCTGACGGGAAAAGAGGGGATGATGAGAGGAAGGGAAACCACATGATGCGACAAAGATACCTAGATCGTATGTATAGGAAGAAAGGCTAACATATGGATCGTCACAGGGATGACAGAGGAATAGATAAACAAATGGTCAAATGATGTTGAGCCCAGGGTGGTCACTGAAGGGGGATCGAGCGAAACAACAGGGGAGGATTCAAAGGGAATTTTCTCCAAGGGTCTCACAGAGGATGATAGGTAGAGAATGGTGGTAGTAGACTCTGTCATCTGGACATCAGGGGGGGGATGTCAATGGGAGCGGGGGGATTCTCAAGCTGACCTGAAGCATACTGCGCAAGTATGTGAGAGGCGGACTGATTTTTTTCAACCTCATACTCTCGAACTACCTCTAAAGAGGTGCGGTAATGCGTCAGGTGAGGAAAATAGTGGGAGTAATGGCCATGGATACCGCACAAAGCACAGGGTTTGTTGGTGCGAATAATCTTTGGGTTCTTGGTTACGGATGAGGACGGAATAGAGGGGTCAGGGACCGTAGACTCAAGGAACGCGACTGTAACCATGGGTTGAACACGAGGCAACTCAGGACAAGTATGGGTGGCGTGACTGATGACATCACACAAGGCGCAAGGCTTTGCAGGAAGAGGAGGAGCCGGATCAGTCGGGGTGGCCTTGTCTTTGGATGCCCCCTTGCGAGCTTTGCCTTTTTTTCTTGGAGTTGTCACCACAGGGGCAGGGTCCTGGGGAGGTGCTGGGGGCACAGTGGCAACGGAGGAAGCGAGGGGGATGGGTTGAACCGGTGTCAAAGCAAGGTAGGGTTTGGGGTGACCAGGTGGGGTAGCGGCTGGAGGGTCAAGGTACCAGATGGGTATACCCAGGGTCAGGTTGGGGAGAGAGAGGGTGGCCATGATGGGGACCGTATAGACTCCAGGAGGGGGAGCAAGGAAAGGTATCTGACCAGCGGGATAATGACCAGAAGGGACGACTTCGAGATGGTTGAGGCCTGGGGGAACCGACCCAGGAGGATAGAGGGGTTCAGGGATACCAACTGTAGGAGGAGGGCCGGAAGGAGGAGTTCCGGCTAGCTGAGATGAATGGCTAGGAGCAGGTTGTGGTGGGCGAGGTTGAGTCTGAGGTTGCTGACTAGCCGAAGTGGGTCGCTTAAGGGCAGCTTGAGACAATTGCATCATTCAAACATTCGACAAGCTGGGATCAGAGACATGAGGAGGAGGGAGACCAGGGAAAGTTCCAAGCAAAGAGGAGTCTTTGCAGACACCAGGAGAGACACTGGTCAAGGAATCGACGATTTTTTTATTGGCTACAGAGGAGATGGTCGTCTCAGGGGAGGTCTGATACTTTGGCTCATGATATGTCAACTGGTCGATGGTGACTATCTTTCCATTGTGAGGAAAATACATCTTGTGAAAGACCGCGGATGGGACAACAGACATGGCATAGGTGTAGCTTCGCCCCAAAAGAATGTTGTAATCTAGAGGGGCATCACTGACTTCGACGTCAATGCAAATAGTCTTGCCCGCAAGAGTGATAGGACAATTACGGAAGAGGCCAATGGGCTGGGAGGCGTGGTCATCCCACGCTCGAAGGGTGATCGTGGAAGGGGCCAACTCAGGAGATCCAAGTTGCTTCCAAACCAAAGTGGACATCACACAAGTGGATGCCCCCTCATCAATTATACACCAAGAAACATTAGCGTTTCGGATTTTAACTAGGCTTTGGAAGGCTACGAAAGCAGGTAGAGGAGGATGTTCTGATTGATGGGCATCAAAAACAATCATCTGGTCATCAGCAGGATCTACAACGCCCATGGTAGATAGTAGAGCCTTATTTTGGGAAGGGCATGACTGGAGGAGTTCCAATGTGGAAATGGCAGCAAGAGACTGCACCAAATGATCTAATATGCTATAATAATGAGCAGCTTGATTAGGAGCAGCATTTCGGCGTAATGGTCCCTTAGGAATCTTGGTATGAACCTCAACTTTGGGTTGAGGGATATGTAAGGGACCATTGGATGTCGAAAGAGGCTCTGTAGAACCGGAAGAAGGGGACTCGGAGGCAGACTAAGCGGGAGGCTTGGGGTACTGGCGAGACCGAGTTTGAAGGTTAAGGTCAACGGTTGGAGAGGGATCAGAGTTCATCATGAGGATCTGGTAATCAGAGGAACCAGAAGGGGAAGGTTGAATGGCGACCTGTCCGTCAGGTGGTTGGGCAGCCACGAATCCTTGCTGGGGGAAAGGATCGGTAAAAACAACCGGTTGAGTAGTGGCCACATTAGGGGGAGCATGGGGGGAGGCATGTTGCCCTCGCAATGTGGCTTGAGACTCCCACATCTGCCTCATCTGTGGTAGAAGGGGACAATCATGAGTGTAATGATCGTAAACACCACATCTGCCTCATCTGTCCGGCTTGGGCTGAGTGCCCTATTCCTGGTTAGTAGTGTTGGGGTCAAGACCTTGAGGATTGGGTCCACGAGTACCAGGGGCAGATTGATTTTGATTACCTTTCTGCCTTCTTTGAGAGGAATGGGGATTAGTTTCACCCTACTGTGCAAATACTTTCCCTGGAGGGGGCTGTAGGTGTTGTTGTTTGGGTTGAGAAGGTAAGGGGGGTGGAAGTGAAAATGCTGGAGGAGCTGGAGCACCAGGCTGAGGATAAGGATAATGATTAGGTTAGGCAACATTGAGGTAAGCAGGAGGTTGGGAAAAATGATGAGGCATGCCGTATCCTAGATACATGCTACCTGGAGGGGGAAAAGTGCTAGAGGTGCTGGCCCCTCCCGGAGGGAGACCATAGCCCATAGGAGGTTGAGCATACGGATGAGAAAGGGCTCCAATGATACCGTCGGCGGAATGAGATGCCCCCGGGGCGTTAGCGCCACTGGGCCTGGGGAGGTCAGGCAGGATGGTATAAACATAACCAAACTGAGCATAGATCAGGTCATATTTCAAGGCTATTTGGAGGGCGGCTTCTTCGGTTTGAGGGAAATGGGAGGTGACATCTTTGCCAATGGGAGGTAAGAGAGTGTGAAGGAACCAGTCCATATAAACCCGATCTTCAAAGGTGGGAGCTCAACATAAGTTCCTTCTTCTCCGCCATTCCTGGATGTGAGTGGAAAGGCGGGTTGAAGAGGATTGACGGAAAGAAGTCAAAAGCTTGATACCAGTGTCGTATCGGAGAGGGAGCTGGAAATAAGATAAAAAGGCTTAGGCAAGGGTCGCAAAGGTGGTATGGGAAGAGGTGGCCTGATCAACATACCATTTAGAAGCTTCGCCTGTAAGTGTGCGTTGGAACAACCGAAGATGGATGGAATCATCGGTAATGGAATTGGAGGAACACCACATGTGGAAAGATCAGACCTGGTTGGTTGGATCTTCTCCAGCAAGGCCTTCAAACTTAGGGATGTCGGAGGGGAGCTTGGTTGGCATAGCAGGCCAACCAAAATCATGGCGGATAGGGTCATTGGTCAACTGATTGAAATCAGGGAGGCTGAGGCCTGCCATGTAAGGGAGAAAAGGTGCAGCCGAGGTAGCTCCTGTGGCGGTTCCGCTAGTAGTAGTCCCGACATTAGCGCGGGATTACTGCTAGCGTTAGGCCTTGGACCAGACATAGTGAAGGTGACAGGGGGAGAACTAGAAGTAAAAGGAGAACCCAATGAATCAGAAGAGTCGGAGTGTGGACTCGGAGGAGGACTAACTCGACGACGGCGGGAAGGAGTAGGTCGACCGACCATAAACTGAGGGTGAAGGCCAAGAAGTCTCTGGGATGTGCGCCTTGGGGGTGCAATGGTGACAACACAAACACGGCACAAGGGGAAGAAGAACGACCAACAAAGGCAGGGAGGTGCAGAATCAAGCGATTACAATGTCGAAACAAGGGCAGAAAGGTGCAGTGTCAATTTATTTTACAATGTTTTAAAGTCTTTGCCTGGCGGTGTTAACCAGGCTCTTCTTCGCTTAGGGTGAGTGTGTTGTGTGCGTTAATTTTAATTTTTAAACCCAGACGTTTTGAGAGAAAAATAAAAAGTTTGCTGCGTAATTGAAAATAAATCTGCAGAGAACAGTATATAATGCTGAAATAACATAAAATTAACATCTAACAATGCATCGATCTAACCCAAAAAGGCGGGTCTCTCAAAAATATTCTAAAATAGGGAAAAAATCTAGTCAAAACACACTAAAAAGAGGCCAATAGATCTAAGGTCAGGAGGGACAGGGATTTAAAGGAGACATCTGCTGAAAAGAGGTGCAGAAAACAGCCAAGAGGCAGAGGCAAGGTGGCTGTAAAAAAGGAGGAAATCAGCAAAAAGCAGAAGGGACAAGGAGGAGGCCCTAAAGGAAGGTCCAAACAAAACTACAAGAGGTGATTTGAAAGGGAGAAGAGTTGATTTAAAGGGATCTGAGGAGGTAGCAGATCTGAAAAAGGGAAGGCTGAAACTCTGAAAAACCAGACACCTGAAACAGTTAAAACTCTTCCACCAAAAGTGGAGGGTACTGAAGCTCAAGGGGGCTATGTTTCCACTTATATGAGCAAAACAGATCAGAAACAGGTCTAAACAAGCTGAGACAGAGGCTGGAAAACCCTGACAGAAGCTTCAGAAAAACCCAGAAAAGTTGCAGAAAAATAGCAGAAAAACTGGTAGGTCACAGGTTCTGACCTGTTTTCTGTGCAGGTCACAGATAATGGGCTAAAAAGTGTGACCTGAGTCTAGGTCACAGTTTCTGGGCTGAAAAGTGCGACCTGAAGCTCCGGGTGTCCCAGCGGAAGATTTCTGAAAAATTTGTCGTCTCAGTTGCGGCTGATGTCTATCACCTGCGCAAGAGGGCCAGAAACACGCGGAAGTGAGAAATTTTAATGTTTTAGGGTTTTATAGGTGAAAAACAACATTAAAATAGGAAAAAAAAAAAGCTGAAAAGAAACCCTAGGTTCTGAAGTAGCTGGATATGCAGGAATACGAAAAACGACAGCGGTCATAATTGAAAACCCATGTGGAGTCGCTAGTTGTTAGTATGAATCTTTTGTCGAAGTGTACGAAAAAATACCACTTTAGCTACGCATAACTTATAGCCCTAACATCAAATATGGCTGCCACTATCTTCAGATCTGTAGTTAGTGGATCAAGACAAATGCTGCAAAAATCCAGATCTATGCATAAAGAGACATTAAGCAGTAAAAATAAGGTTTTTCTCCATACATCCAATAGACAAGACAAGAACAATATTTTTGAAAGAATTTTTGTGTTAAGGGCACTTAGGAGGAAAACAAGAAGGTGTTTCCAATTCTCCTCAATGGGATGGGTTCTTGGAAGTCCTCAGCACTTCAGATCTAGTATTTCTCTCTCTTGTTGGTGTAGAAAACCCAGACAAAGATAGAACTCAAAGGGAGCTCACACAACAAATAATGGAAAATTTGACAATGATAATGGCTCAAAGTCGGACCAAGAGTATAGATCCAGAGTGATCTAATAGGCAACAAAAGGTGAAGAATGGTAGGAGAAACCCTCCTATTTATAACAAAATATTGGGTCATTCTAGATCTTGGTGCATGATTAAAATAACATTAACCAAATCTAGATCCACCTTTTATGGAATATTTTATTATATTTGTTGGAGGGAAAAGTATTTGACTTGGGTCAAATCCCTTTATTTGTGAATAATAAATAAATAAATGATTTATTTATCATTTTAAGGAAGTGGTTGAAGAATAATCAAATAAATAATGATTTATTTAATTATTTATGGGTGATTTAGTCATATTTAACAAGGAATATTATTTAAATAAGATTTAAATAATTATTCCTAGAAAATAATAAGATAAATAAAGATTTATCGAATTAATTTCTTTGTTTTGGGTTAAAAATGACTAGGAATAATAATTAAATAACTGTTTAATTAATTATTCCTTGAGGAAAATCAAACAAATATAGGTTTGTTTAATATTTTGCTTTTGGGGTTTCCTGTTTAGATCATAAACAACCTAATAAATGTGTTTTATTAAGTTATTTTACATAGTGAAAGCAATTTTACTTAGGGTAAAATTGGTCTTACATGGTGTACTTGGGTCCATCTAATGATAGTAGGTTAGATGACCAAAAAATTGTGTAACAGTATGTCTCATGTATTTACATATATTTCTGTTTGATATGTATCTCATGTATGTACTTTGGTTTGGGAGGAAGGATAACTCCCACATGATGTGGCATAAGTGATCTGAAAATGGAATGTACTTGTTTAATTGTGCAATAAATGTGGAGTGGTTGTTCCGTTCACATGGCGGAATAGTCGGTTTAAAATAAATGTTGAACGGTTTTATATTAATGTTTTAACATAACGTTTGTTAACAAATAACAAACCCACCGTATTAAATTAACCAAAGGTTTAAATGTCCGCCGACAAGCGCGCCAATGCTTGGCCTTTGGTTCCGGCCCTCGGGTCCTGTGTACTGGGGGCTGGCCCTTCGGGGCTGGCCCCCTTCGGGCCCCGCCCAAAAACAAAACACCATTTAAATACAATTTATTCCGCCCATATTTCAACGTAGAACACATAGCACAGTTGGTAAGCCGTTTCAATGCATTCGGACAGGTCGCGGGTTCGAATCCGTCTGCCCTTCAACAAAACTTTTAAAATGCCATTCCATTCGGCCTTGGGGCCACGTGGCGGCCTCCGGGCTAGCCACGTGGCACCCGTTGATTGGCTGCCAACGAATATTCTCCAGAATATTCTGTAGAATATTCCACGGAATATTCCCAGAATATTCTGTGGAATATTCTTTTTTTAATAAAAATTTTCCAAAGTCCAATTTGCCCTTTTTTAATTGAAATTGAGAAAACTTTGAAGCTGAATAACTTCTTCATACAGAGACCATTTTTCGAACCGTTCACGGCGCCGGAATCAGGAAGACGAGCACTATCCGGTCGTTCAGGTTCCAACCAGTTCTGAGCACTTTCATTTTGACCATTTTACGACACCTGGTCCTGAGCTCCTGATCACACCTCCCAAATGAGAAGGCTTTTGGTCCCCAAAAGCTTACTGAATCTCTGCACTGAACTGTACAGCAATTGAGGAACAGAAATATCCTCTTCCAGTCAGCCAAAATAGCAAACTAATGCCCAAAAATGTCCTGCCTTGTTAAATGTCGTCATGTCGACTTTTTTGCTGCAAACGCCAAGTACTTGTCGAATCCCGACCAAGTTCTTTCGCCAGACAAAACTGAAATTGCAGGAACCAGCAATGAAACTTTCTGATATATGCTGAAATATTCCCCTGAATATGTGGACTTGCCAACTGTCACGATGCCCATCCAAGGCACCTCCATTCCAGAAGAAAAACTGCCTCCCAAATGAAAAGCATTTTACAAAGATGAAACACTTCATCATTTCTCCTGTTTTCAATCTTGGAGATCAAATTAACTTTTCCCAAGTCAATAACATTACATGCATGGATATAAACAAAGTAATCAACCCTTCAAGTTAATCACACATACATGTTTAAAATACAAGGAAATCATCATGATCCCTGTGCTCATGCATCTCATTCGCATGCATGCAGTTTATCCTTCAACTTTCTCTTAAGTACAATCATAAGTACAAGATCCTCAATCACATGTACATGTACTTTCAAAGCTGAAATGAAAAGAACTTTTGCTACGAAAGAGTGAGTCTCATACTCAGCTTTTCCATCTTGCAACTTGCATTTCTTTAACAAAGAAAATGCATTCAATCAAAAGACATGCAAATTTAATTGGATAAGAATTCTAACCATTTCTTACCAATCCATTTCAAAGGGGATTCCTTTAACTGCACATCGATATCAACATGTGTATCATCCTGACACATATCAATGATGGAAACTTCCCTCATGGAATTCAACTGCTCTTGAAGTCTAGAGCTCTTTCTTTCATCCTCATACATTTCTCTCACCATATTCATCATGATGAAAAATTCTTGCTTCAAGCCTTCATCAAAAAATCTTGTGAAGGAGGAAAATTTTGAGAACTCACTTATGGAAGTTGTCATTATAAAAATGAACAAAAGAGCTTTAGCAAACTCAAACAACAAGTAGTTTGCAGAATAATAAAGCAGTCAATCTTCAACACTGCTTAAGACACCTTTCAAGCTACACAATCAAGCTAGTGATGTCAAACAAGCAAACCAACTTTGCAACCTTGCTCTTCAGTCAAGAAAACCAACTTTGCAACTTGCTCTTCAGTCAAGCAAACCTAGTGCTCCGATACCATCTGATCTGAAAATGGAATGTACTTGTTTAATTGTGCAATAAATGTGGAGTGGTTGTTCCGTTCACATGGCGGAATAGTCGGTTTAAAATAAATGTTGAACGGTTTTATATTAATGTTTTAACATAACGTTTGTTAACAAATAACAAACCCACCGTATTAAATTAACCAAAGGTTTAAATGTCCGCCGACAAGCGCGCCAATGCTTGGCCTTTGGTTCCGGCCCTCGGGTCCTGTGTACTGGGGGCTGGCCCTTCGGGGCTGGCCCCCTTCGGGCCCCGCCCAAAAACAAAACACCATTTAAATACAATTTATTCCGCCCATATTTCAACGTAGAACACATAGCACAGTTGGTAAGCCGTTTCAATGCATTCGGACAGGTCGCGGGTTCGAATCCGTCTGCCCTTCAACAAAACTTTTAAAATGCCATTCCATTCGGCCTTGGGGCCACGTGGCGGCCTCCGGGCTAGCCACGTGGCACCCGTTGATTGGCTGCCAATGAATATTCTCCAGAATATTCTGCGGAATATTCCACAGAATATTCCCAGAATATTCTGTGGAATATTCTTTTTTTAATAAAAATTTTCCAAAGTCCAATTTGCCCTTTTTTAATTGAAATTGAGAAAACTTTGAAGCTGAATAACTTCTTCATACGGAGCTGAAAACTTTGGAGCTTGTTTGTACTATGTTGATGAGACATCTCACATTTCCATTAATGTATTGTTGCTCCATGGTTTACATCATGATAGTGCAAGAAGGCAACAAGAGTCCTTATAGCTATGGTTACTATTGGGAGAGTATGGGCAAAAATTTCTACATACTCATCATGACATTTCAAGAGGGATGTATGGCACATTCAAGGTGCAAAGAGGCTACCCTTCAACATTGAAGGATAAGGAGGGGCTTCCACATAGGAAGAAGATTTCCCCACATAGCAACATGATAGTGGATGACTTTGACATGTGGAATATCAAGGAAGGGGATCATGGAGTGACAAGAGCCTTATCAGTAGGGCCAACAACGTTGTCACTTGGGAGTATGTTTCTATTGATGGAGTGTTCCAAGGGGAGCATGCATCCTCTCTTGTTGTAGATTTTTATGGAAAGATTCTCATGGGAGGACTCATCCATGGACCTCACTTTTAGCCTACTCATTATGCATGGTAAGGAATATATTTCTATACTTATTTATTATTTCATTGAGTATGTACACTTTCTCACCATGTATGTACAATGCATTGCTCCACAAGAGGGAAAGATTATTTATGTGCTTCATGGTCATGCTAGAACCAACCTCTATGATGGAGATAACCTTTATCTACATGACCTTGGACAGGTGTGTTGTCATTATCATTGTATTAGCTGATATATAATGCTATTTACCACCTCATGGTAGATGTGAAAACCTGCACAGCTGTCATCTTGTTGAAAGACCACTTGCCACATGATGATCTAAAGCAAAAGTTGGGAAGACTGCATTGTATCCACTTGAGAAACCATTGGTATCATCCAAAATTACACATAACCTTCAGCATTTTTCTGATTTTGATGCCAAATGGTGATGATGTGCCATTCATTTTGAATGGGATGATTTGGGCTAGCATGATTCATGACATAGGAGAAAGGATCCTTGGAGATCTAATCTTCTTCTTGCCACTTGAGGGCAACCTTATTGTAGCCCAAGATCATCATATGCTCTACACTTATCATAATTGGAGAGAAAGACAATGTGGGGTAGGACATTTTTTCTACCATGTTCAGTTATTCAGCCCACCTACATTGCAGGAGCCAAAGGTGGAGGAGATATTTCATGTGTTGCCATGTTGGAGGGTGACTCATCTTGTGTGTATGATAGCTTGGGGCTGGAGGTTTTACATGGGAATGATAACTCCTAGCACATTTCAGTCTCCATGCCTTGAGAGGACCTCTAGATATCACATAGTTTCCTCCTTAAGTATTTTACATTTTCATGATGATGGCTATTTTGGATGCCCACCAAATGCTATCTTGCATTCTTGCGAGGGGCACTATGGAGATTCATTGTTGAGACAACATCATATTCCTTGGAGGATTCCATCATATGAGGATGCTATAGGAGGAGGAGAGGAAAATCTACAGTTCTATCCTTGCAGTTGCTTGAGGACAAGCAACATTTGGGAGGGGAGGACTGTAATATTCCTACATTAGCATGCAGCTAATAGGAATATTGATTTTTTATTTTTGCACCTAGTAGATGAATAAATGGGGGAAGGGACCCATACTTAACTTGAATTAGCATAAAAACCCTCTTAGTGTGAAATGGGATCATTCTAGTAGCTGGATTTGACACCATAATGTGTGAACAAGGGCAATTGGATGTGGACAAAGTCAAGTTTGACCAAGTCAACAGCATTCATGGAGAAGAGTGGATCATCCATGAAAATAGCTCAATATGAACAAGGATCAGTTTAAACAAACATATAAGAGCTAGCTTGAAGACACTTGGGTGTGAAAAGGGGTCAACCATGTTGAAGAGGTCAACTTTGACCAAATCAAACAGCACGGTTTTAGAGGAGTGGCCTTGATGGAGATACAACGCAGTTTTGGAGGGAGATTGATAATGTGATGTTGGAAACCCTAATGGGTGGGACCCAAGGTGAAGAGGCTCACATAGCTTATAATGAAGAGGATGGCAGCCATTGGAGGTTAGCTTGATGATTATTGATTTGATGTTCTGCATGACTATTTTGCATTCTCTTGTTGTTTAGCAGAGCTACAGAGCTACAGTGCTATTTAGCACAAGGCATTCCTGTTTAGGAATTCCTTATCCTACCTTGAGAGGCCCCTTGGAGGAGTATTGTAATTCAGTTTTCCACATTCAAGCTTGAGGCCAAGAATCCTCCTTCAGCTACAACGTTATTTCTGCAAAGTATAACGTTGTGTTGCAGGGTGTTGTAGTGGAAGTTCCACATCACCACTTTCGGAGTTTGTATTTCAGAGGAGGAAGCCTTTCTTTCTCTGGGAGATCAGTGAGGAAGTTTTTGAGTTGATTTTAAGATCTTGGAATTTTTCCAATGTACTTTCCATCTCCTACAGTGTATTCCTTTGTAGGAACTGCATCATTTCTCTCTGTGTCGCAATAGCAAGGTCAAGACCCTTGATCTTGAGCTTGTTCCTTGGGGAAAGGGCCAACCCTTCTCCCGAAAGGATTGTATAAAGCATCTTCTTATATTTCTTGTATTATTCAGCTATCCATTTATATATATGCAGTATAAATGTGTTGCTTCAGAACTAGATCTGCAGATCTGGTATTTTATACTTGTACTTTCATGGAGCCCTTGTCGGGTCATTCCTATATTGTATAAAAAGGAAGAGATCTCCATTTTTCTCAGCCATTGGATGATTTTAATCTCCAGATCTATTATTTCTTGTAATTTTCTACATAAACCCTCATTAAAGTAACACTATCACATGCTCCAGGAATTTTTTTGGCATAAGTCATGGGGTTTGGGCATTTTTTAGTTGTATTGACTTGGGGAGACCTGTTTAGCATGGCTAGAGAGATTTTTTTTTGCTCCCATTTTTTATGTGAGATGTATATAGCATGAACTAAGGGATCCAAGTCCCATTTCTCACATTTATAGCGTAATTCTCTGTAAATAACGTTTTTATGCCCTATATTGTTGCATTTCCTCACTTTGGAACGAGTTAATGGGACATATTCTTGTTGTTGAACATTAATTTGATGGCTAGGAATTCCTTTCACACCTTATGAGCTGATTTACACTGCTATTGTGTTCATGTATTGCTGCATCCCCATTTTTGGATACTACAATCAATATGTCTACATCCTGATCCTTCATGGGAATGTACTGCAACAACATAATTCACCTCTAAACACCATCTATGAGATGGTGTTACCGGATATCAATAGTATTGGACCTGTCATGGAATTCCAGATTAACCGAAAGTTTTATGCAACTCTGGTTATCACAATGTATCATTGTCGGATCCATCTGACGATCGAACAAACCAACAAGTATCTTCCTCATCTAGAAGGCCTCACATGCAGCCTGAATAGCTTCCATGTACACTGCCTCTATTGAACTGAGTGCAACTGATATTTTTTTCCTGTTGTACCAAGAAACTGTTGATGATCCTATGCTGAAGATGCCCACTGGTGTGCTCTTCATGTCTGATGGACTGCCTTCCCTATCTGCATCAGTGAAGCCTTGAATCTTCACTACCTTTGCTTTTCTGTACCATAATACATACTTTATAGTGCCCCTGAAATATCTCCAAACATGCTTCCCCACCTTCCAAAAGATCTTTTTTGGCTTAACCATAGCTTGACTGAGTTGGTTAACTGCAGAGCATATGTCTGGTCATGTGTTCACCAAATACATAAGTGAACCCACAATGTGCCTGTAAACAGTAGCATCCACTACCTCACATGTAGTAGCATCATCCTTCCTCCAGTTTCCTACAAGAGGAGTATCCATGGGTCTAATGTCCTCCATGTGGAGCTTCATCATAATATCCTCGGCATACTTTCCCTGAGATCCAAATAGCTCCTCATCTCTTTGCCATATTTCCAAACCAAGGAAATAATGCAAGAGCCCCATGTCCTTCATCTCAAATTATCTTGCAAGATCTTATTTGCAAGAAGTTATGAGTTGCTCATCACCTATCAGTATCATATCATCTATATAAAGTACAATAATCAAAAGCTTACCATCAACCACAATATGATATAGGTTTGCATCCGCTTCACTGTTTGTGAAGCCCAACCCGGTGAAATAGCTATCGATCCTGGTGTACCAAGCACGAGGTTCTTACTTTAGCCCATATAGTGCTCTCTTGAATCTACACACATGTAACTCCCTGTCTAAGGTCTCAAAACTTCTGGTTTCTTAATGTAAACTTCTTCCTCAATAAATCCATTGAAAAGGTTGCCTTTACATCAATCTGATGTTTCTGCCATCCCATCTACGCTGAGATTGAAATAATGGATCTACTCAATGAATACCTTGCAACTGGTGAAAAAAATTTCTCATATTCAATCCCCTCTACTTATGAGAATCTTTTGGCCACAAATCTAGCCTTGTATTTCTCCGCACTCCCGTCTGCTACTTGCTTCACCTTATAGATCCACCTTGATCCAATCACTGACTTCCCCATTGATCTTGGGACCACTTCCCATGCATTTTTTCTGATAATGGAGTCATAATCCTCAACCATTGCATCAACCCATACCAGTTGTTTCATTTCTCCCTCAAAAGAGGATGGTTCTGTCACAATAAATTTACTCATAAGAGCCATGTATCAAGCATACCGGTCTAGGGACCTTCTCTGCCTGCGTTGTGATGTAGGTACATTTACATTCTCTATTGCATCTAACATCAATCTGTTAGCCTCTCTGGTGCACTTCCTACCATTTTTGGTGGATGGATCTGCATGAGTGGTTTCTTCCACTCTTTGTTCCTCTACTTGTGGCTGTTCCACATCCCGAGGTTCATCCTTTGGTACTAAGAGTTCCTCTACTGCATGCAAGTCAAGCTCCCTCTCAAGGGATAATCGCATGACTTTATCATCATCAAATTTCACATCTCTCCTGACAATTTGCATCTTGTGTGCTAACAAATACACCTGATAGTTGTGGGGATTATCTGTGTACCCAATAAATATCCCAACCTCTATTGTTGGTTCTATTATTCCTCGCATCTTCGATGACATGGCAATAGAAATATGACCTAAAATTTTAAAATATGAAAAATTCGGTTTCTTACCTAAAAAAACCTCCTTTGGTGTACTCATGCCAAGTATCCGATGAGGAATATGGTTCTGCACAAATACCGTTATGTTTCATTCATCTACCCATAGATGCAACGGTAGGCCCTGATCATGTAACATAGCTCGTGTTGCTCCCACAATTGTTTTGTTCTTTCTTTCTGCAACCCCATTCTGTTGTGGCCCATGTGGTGTAGAACAGTGGGTGATGGGGTGCACTGTTAAGGCACTCCGTTCTGTAAGGTCACCGGTTCGAAACCCATGGGTGGAATGGAAGGAGAAAAAAATGGGAAGATTAGGATTAGTCTAAACAAGCAAAAAAAAAAAAAAAAAAACCCCATTCTGTTGTGGGTTATTAGGTGTAATAAATTCTATCTAAATTCCTTCTTTGACATAGAATTTCTTGAATTCATTAGAGATATAATCACCACCATTTCACTCCTTAGAGCCTTCACCTTCTTCCCTGTATCTTTCTCTACCAGTGCTTTGAACTCTCAAAACTTGGAGAATGTTTGTTCTTTATTCTGCATGAATAAAATCCAACACTTTCTAGAAAAATCATCAATAAAAATCAGATAATAATTTTTCTTTGTTGTGGAAGCTGTTAAGAATGGTCCACACACATATAAGTGAAATCTCTCAAGGATTGTTGCTGCTCAGTTCTCCTTCTCATGAAAGGTGGCCTCTGTATACTTCCACATAGTACAACCTTTTCATGTGTCTCTTTGTGAAAGTGTACCCTTTGGAAGCCCTATAGAAATATGTTTCATGATCCTCAAAGAACTATGGTGTAGATGACCCAACCTCCTTTGCCATAACTCACCGGTATCTTGGCTCACCACCTCATCTTCTTTACTTCTCAACGTTGAATAGCCATCTACATCAAGTTTCTAGAGTTTCTTCACATGAAACCCAATATTCTTTACATGTCCTGTGGCTTTGTGACGAAGGAATGCCTTTCCTTAAATGAAAACCCCATCATATCCAAGATCCTCCAACATATAAACTGAAACTAAATTATTTTTCAAACCCAATACATGTATGACATATTTTAGTATGAAAGGTTTACCTGACTCTCTCTAGAAAGTAACTATACCAATCTAGGTAGTCTTATACCTCTCATCATCACCCATCTTGATGTGCATCTGAAGATCCTTCTCCTCCAAGCTACTAAAGAATCATTTGTTTCAAGGCATGTGGAAAGATGCTCCACTATCCAAGTACCACATAGGCCCCATCATAGTTAACACCATGCATGTGATCAGAAATAAGTCCAACTCAAATTGTGAGGCCAAATATTCACCTGTTGTAGCTCCCTGAGCCTTCTTTTTATTCTTCTTCTTTTGTGGACAATTTGTGGCATAGTGTCCATGATCATGACAGTTGAAAATTTTCACCTTTGACATGTCTCGTTTCTTGCCTTCTTTTGCGGCCTTGGATTTGGAATGGGACTTCTTCCCCTTCCCTTTCCAGCTAAGTCACAATTTTCCTCATCATCAGTCTTGGATGAGGATCCATCCTTGGTATTTCATCGAAACTCTTCTTGTACCATATCCGACCATAGTCGCTCCCACTTTTGTAACTTCTCCCTCCCATTCATAGATTCCCAGTAACTATACCATCTCTTGGGAAGGCCTAGAAGTGCTAGGCTCACCAAGTCATCTATAGAAATTTACAGGGTAATTTCTGTAGATAAAGAACCAAAGGTCACCACTCACAACTAGATCACAAATCAGTACACCAGTATAATCACGTGGTTAAAACCCTCAAAGAGGGAAACAGTCCATGGCCTGAGCCAACGCGGCCACTTCAGGAAATTTATTAATATAAAAGAAAAGTTGCATATGTTTCTCTCATAAATGGTTACCAAACAAATGACCCTCCATGCTCTTTAAATAAATATCATGGACCAACAGGGTGTTAAGCCACAGATCAAGTGTCGTTAATACCGAGGAGAGAGATAACCGTCGGATCACTACAAATCGTGACCTTCATATTATAAGTTACAAATGTACATGGTAAAGAAACACACTTTACCTAACTCTAAACTAGACTAAGTTATTCTTAACTATTTCCTTTGTGTCAGAATATCCTAACACCCCCCCTTAAGAACAACTTGGGATAGGATTGAAGGATTTAGGAAGGTGACACAAAAGGAGCCTATTTCCTATGTGTCGAAATATCCTAACGTCCCCCCTTAAGAACAAATTGAGATAGGATTGAAGGATTTACAAAAGTGACACAATAGGAGAAGGAAGGAGGAATTAGAGCCTATCCCCCCTTAATGAAAACTTTCCTGAACTCCAATCATGGATCGAAGTTTGGTAAACTTCGCTTCTGTGAGAGCCTTTGTAAAGATATCAGCTACTTGATCATTGGTTGGACAGTACTGTACTTCAATAACACGATCATGAATGAGCTTTTTGATGAAGTGTATGTGGAGTTCAATGTGTTTCATACACTGATGCTAAACTAGATCTTTACATAGTTGAATGGCACTCTGATTATCACACCAAAGTGTAGTTGGATGCTGCTGATGAAGACCAAATTTAGATAGGATCTGATGAAGCCACAT
Organism: Pinus albicaulis; assembly: GCA_034641835.2. Classification (NCBI taxonomy): domain Eukaryota; kingdom Viridiplantae; phylum Streptophyta; class Pinopsida; order Pinales; family Pinaceae; genus Pinus; species Pinus albicaulis. The sequence goes on along the minus strand of CM076571.1, from coordinate 898,610,259 downwards.
GGATTCCTTGTTGGCTTCAAATGCACCACAATACGCTGCTTCTGCTGAAGAAAGAGAGATGGCACTTTGTTTCTTAAAATACCAAGTAATAGGTCCCGATCCAAGAGTGAATACATAGCCTGCAGTAGACTTTCAATCATCAAGGTCACCAGCCCAATCAGAATCAGTGAAACCAATCAACAATGGAGATGCTCCTGCACTGTAATGAATCCCAAACTGAATTGTACCTTGACTATATCGAAGTATTCTTTTAGCTACTTTCTAGTGACTTTCATGATGTTGGTGATGTAGGGGCATTAGGCACAATTAAATACATTGTATCTAAGTAGACATAGGGGGTCTCATGTTTTTAAATTCTCATGTAAATATTAGTATTTTTGAATAAAATGGTGAGGAATTGTAGATGTTCTCTAACCACTAGAGAACATGAGGGAAGTTGATTAATTTAGGAAGGTGAAGAGTCAGTTCAGTTATTTTAGGAATTGAGTCTAACTCTAGGACTTTAGATAATTCCAAGAGTCCAGTTGAGTTGTTAAAGCAGCTGAATCGATTCATCCATCTCTTGTATAAATGTAAGCATCTGTAGGGTAGAGGTCAGAGTTCATAACTGTTCAGGTGACAGAGTATTGAGGCAGAAGGCCATAAAATTGAAGATCTGGCCAAACAAGAGTTTTGTAAGAAAATTTCATATATATATTATGAAAGAAATTGTTCCTGAAGGTATGTGTATTGATTGACTTGAATTCTGTGTGAATTATATATGTATTCTTGATCTGGTACTGGAAAAGGAACATTTGATTTTTTGTGACAAGTGAAATCTGTGTTATTAGCTGAAAGGGTGACTCTGTTGTAATTAGAGAAATTAATGTGAGTTGCATTCATATCATTTGAGGAATATCGACCACTGAAAAGGTCGATCTTATTGAAGGAAGTGGTTAGATTATGAATTGAATGTAGGGAAATTTAACATCGATATTTGGATAGGTCTAGCTGCTATGGTATAGATATTCATATAATTATACACTAGAATGCATGTGCAGTCAATTGGTTCTGAAGCCACAAATTGAACTTCATTGAGTCGCATGTTTTATATAAGCCTCTGTGTGAATTAGTTGCATGCAAATACCGTATGGAGAGGTTCTGATCTTTTTATTGAGGGCATAAGAGAGCTAACCCTTGATATTGAAAATATTCAAGACCGTGTTAATTTATGTGTGAAGGAGCGATGGCATAGTGAGGAATAGAGGAAAAAACAACAGGTTTGTTAAACCCACAGAGGTGAGTGTTCATGAAATCTGTAATTAGAGAGTAGACCTCTGAATTGTAAGAGCGGGGCGGAGTCTATATAAACAAAGGTGCTGAAGAATCAGAAGCGGAACCTGGAGTGAAGAAGTAACAGAACCTTGAGTAGTTGAACAGTGTTATCTATTTTAGAATAGTGAAAGTGGGTTTTGCGCGATTCAAAAGTGGTGAATTTTTTGTGAAAAAAAAAACGTGATTAGGGTCTCCGTTTGACACATGGAAAAGGTGATAAGTGAAAAACCACAAATCTCACACGATTTTGGAGCATTAAAATTTGGAAGCCAAAAAAATGCGATATGTGTTATGTCCATTAGATGGGAAGTTATGGAGATCTGACAGTGTTTGTATATTGAAATTGCGAAGGGTTTAATAAAGTGAAGATCAATGGTGGCGGTCATCCGGTTGGAACGCGATAAACTTATAACCGTCAGATTGTCGAGGTAAGTCAAACACTGTGGGCCTAGCATTACTACATAAAGTTGGGGGTTGGATATGTTATGTTGTGTGGGTCGAACCATTATGCTAACACATTGAGTTTTATAAAGTTCGAATATGGGTTTGACATACGTGGTTTATAGAAGTTAAACCTTTGATTGAGTGATAGGAGTTAATCCATTTATATGAGTAGCCATGTGGTTGTTGGGTTTTTTTCTAATTCAAAGTCAAGGTATAAGGTTTGGAATATATTTTTATAGATATAGGGAAGAAAAGAGCGAGATAACTTCCGCTTTGAAGTTCTAACATTGAAGAGCATATTCTATGCTTTATGGGGTTTTAACCTTGATTATAAGAAGCTTCCGCATGTGTTGAGTTAGCCCAGATTTAAAATTATTGGGTAGAAAAACTTAGAGTGCATTATTGTTATAGACATAGAGAAAGAATGTGGGTTAAGCGAGGTAGCCCAGGCATCAGTTGGTGCATAAACTGAGCGACAAGACCAACGGCAAAGGAAAGGTTAGGACAGGTATGGGTTAGATACAGAAGTTTACTAACAAGTTAACGATATAAGGTAGCATCGACTTCAAGGGTAGTACAAGTGACTGAAAGCTTGACTCCAAACTGAAAGGGAGAAGAGGCTAGCTTATAGTCTTCCATGTGAAAGTGGTGTAGAAGATCACAGGCATACTTGGACTGAGAGAGGGTAATGCCCTTCCTTGGATTGAAAGACTTGAAGACCAAGGAAATAATGCAAGTATCCTAATTTTTTCATTTCAAACTTATTTTTGAGGCTAGAATTCACATGGTTTATATGGTTTGGATCACTACCAGTAAGGATAAGATCATCAACATAAAGAACAAGGATGTTGAAGGACTTACCCACTTTATTTTTGTAGATAGTGTTGTCAGAATGACACCTATAAAAGCCATTATCTAATAGAAATCTATCCATTTTGGCATACCAAGCCCGAGGAGCTTGTTTGAGACCATAGAGAGACTTCCTAAGGCGAAAAACAAGGCTAGAGTCATTTTGGATAAAGCTAGGGGGTTGTTCCATGTATATTTCTTCATGTAAATCTCCATGTAAGAAGGCATATTTAACATCCATCTGATGGACTTCCCATTTAAAGGAAGCAACAAGGGAAAGAAAAAGGCAGATAGAATTCATTTTGGAAACAAGGGAGAAGGTCTCAGTATAGTCAATGCCTTCAACTTGTGAAAATCCTTTAGAAACAAGACGAGCTTTATGTCTATCCACTTTTCCATCTGGTCCAAAATTTGTTTTGTAAACCCATCCGCATCTGACAAGTTTTCTTCCTTTTGGAAGAGGAACAAGATCCCAAGTATTGTTTTCCAATAAGGAACGATTATGAGTTTATCTAGCACCCCATCCTTAACTGTGACCGGAGGCTTCTTCATAGGTTTCTGGATCGGGATTTTCTCGAACTTGAGCCAATAAATAAGAGGCTCTTTCAAACTGAGAACATGTACATCGTCGATCAGCAGGGTCACCTGCAAGAGAACCTGCTGCATCCTGAGTAGAGCGGACCCATCTTGGAAGTGGTGGAGTAAAAGGAACAATTTCGAGAGGTGGAGGAGGATTTTCATCCTCGTTGTCATCATCTGAACTAGAAGGAATACTATAAAAAATAGAAGAGAGAGAGAGAGAGTTACTATACCAAATCAGGTTCGTAGGCCAAAGGCGGCACACCCGCTCTAACTGTGTGGTCACAGCCAATATATTTTCATCAAATTTTACATCTCTTCTAATGATTATATTTTTGGATTTTGGTTGAAGAAGTCTATATCCTTTGACATCTTCAAAATATCCAACAAAAATGCATTTTTCACTCTTAGGTTCTAAGGCTTTATGTTTCGCATCTGGAATATGGGCCCAAGCATCACTTCCAAAAACACAAAAGTGACTTACATCTGGTTTGATTGAGCTCCAAGCTTCTTCTGGAGTTATATTCTTTAAAACCTTAGTGGGAGTGCGATTTACTATGTAATTTGCACAGTTAATGGCTTCTACCCAAAAATTGAGACCAAGTCCTTTAGATTGAAGCATACAATTAGCCATTTCTTTTAAGGTGCGATTCTTCCTTTCAGCTACACCATTTTGTTGTGGAGTATATGGAACAGTATGTTGCAATTGAATGACATGCTCAGTGTAGAATTTGATAAATTTGTTGTTAACATATTATCCTCCATTGTCTGATCTTAACTTAAGAATTTGATGTCCATATTATTTCTCAACAAAGGCCTTAAAGGCCAAGAACATGTTAAAAACTTCGCTCTTGAGTTTTAAGAAGTATACCCAAGTGTGTCTGGAAAAATCATCAATGAAAGTTAAGAAGTACTTGCAACCAGAGAAAGAAACAATAGGAAGTGGACCACATAAATCACTGTGCACAAGCTGCAAAGGGGTTGAAGCATGCCAAGAGGCACGTTTGTCAAAACTATCGCGATGATGTTTTTCAAGTACACATCTGGAGAAAACACCATCTCGGAAAGATATCATAGGAAGGTCCGTCACCATATTTTCCTTAAATAGAGTTTGAAGAGAGTGATAGTTTAAGTGACCAAATCACTCATGCCAAAGTTTGCTCACATCATCATTATGAGCAAAAAAAAATAGAAGGAAGACAAGATGACCCAAATTTGGCAAACTTATACAACCTTGTGGAATCATCAACAATTCCAGTAGCTAAAATATTTTTAGGATATTTGAGGTCCTTGATTACAACATCATGAGGTGAGAATTCTACTATTTTCCCTTCATGTGAATGAGTTATCTGATAAACAGAGAGAAGGTTGAATGACAAGGTAGGAACACATAGTACATCATTAAATTGACCATTATCGAGATGAATGGTTCCAGATCCTACAACACTAAGAGATCTATCATCACCAACATAAATATCTTTGGTGTTACAATAATTTAAAGAAGAAAACATGGCTTTATTTTTGGCCATGTGGTAAGAAGCTCCAGAATCAATGACCCACTCATGAGAAGGAGAAGAGGAAGATACATTTAATGCATAACCAGATCTTGATGCTTGACAAACACAAGCAGAAAGTGTCATTCCTGAAGATGAAGATGAAGAGTGCTCCAAATTGATGTTGTGCTTCTTCATTGCTGCTTATAAGGCTTCCATCTTCTTAAAACATTTGGACTCTATACGGCCATCACGATTACAAAAATTGCAATGTCTATCAGTCTTCTTCCCTTTGTTTTTATTTTCTTTATCATTTTGGTGATTTGATTTTTCAGTTTGAGGCTGAAATTGATTAGGACCCTTGTTTGGTTTAGGACCATACTTTTTACGATATTGCTTCTTGGGATTCTTTTGATATGATTGTTGTTGGCTTCTGAGGCTTTATTAGAAGCATTTCCAGAAGTGATAAGACCAAGGTATAAGATTTTTTCTTGTTCTCTTATCAAAGAATCACAAAAGGAATCAAAAGAGGGATTCTTGTAGGTGGTTCCTGAAGAGATGATGGCTTCTCTAGTGGAATGGAAGGCGGAAAAAAATACAGAGTATGTAGGGCAAAGCTTAGCAAGAATGCAATAGATGACGCTACCATCTTCCTTTTTGACCTTACACCCTTCTAAAAGAAGTCTAAGGGTCTTGAATTTGGACAAAAAATCTTCAATAGAGGAGAAATTATTGGGGTCCAAAGTAAGCAACTCATTTTCAAGCTGGTGGGCCCTAATTTTATTTTGAATTCCAAAAAAAATATTTAGCTTTTCCAAGGCTTTATCAGGGGTGTCAATGTCAAGGATGTGAAATCGAAGATTTTGAGAAATGGACATTCCTATCAACCCTCATGCTTAATCTTGTTTATTTTCCCATTTAGGAACTTTATCATCATTGGAAGGTTTAGTTTCTTGACCTGTGGCTATTCTATAAATCCATTTAATTCTAATTATATCTACCATGTGAGGTAGCCATTGGAAATAATTGGTGTTGTTAAGAATAATCGTGCATGCACTTTCCATTTTTTTTTTTAAATGAAGCTGAGAAAAAGCTAAAACTAACTGCTCCAATAGAAATATCTTGAAAAATTAAGCCATTTCAAAAAAAACATCTCGAGAAACGGCTTCCAGATGAAGAAGTTATGCCTTTTGAAAAAAACTAAGTTGTAGATTTCGAATAGTTACGGGAACAGTTTGAAATTTGGTGATGAAATTCAACTGTAAAAAATAAAAATCCTGCCCCTTTAACAAGAAATTTTTACAAAAAGAAGCTTGAAAAATATATCTGAACCCAAGACCTCTATTCTCATAAACTAACTCCTCACCAAGTGAGATAGTAAAAGGATTATGTTATTGTATGAAAGAAGAAAGGGTTTTTTTTTTTTTTTTTACTCTTCAGTGTGTGTGCCTTTTCCTGCACAAAAACCAAGCAAAAAAAACAAATGCAAGCCTTACAGCAGAATGTTAGATTTTTGGTTAGCCTTACCGGCAACTATCAATTTTTTCACTATTTCTGATTTCCCGAGATCACACAAAGACGCGGGGAAAGAGCATACGTAGTAAAAAAATCCCTTTTCCTGTTTCTGATTTGCTGAGATCACACGCAGCGTACAGCAAAGAGCATACACATAGAAGAGGGTATAGATCCGGAAAATAAATAAAACCTAAAAAAAGGAAATAAACAGAGGGAACCAAAAAAAGCAAAACTGTTTAACAAATATAACTGCAAAACAGATGCTTTATACCTCCAGATCTAAATTTTCATAACTTGGGCAGTCGGAGACCTTTTCGCATGAAAGGAAAGGCATTCCTCACTATAACAGATGTTTTGGACACAAGAGAGAAGTTCTAATAGCCCAAAAATGTTCAGAAATAGTAGATCTACAAAACGACATTCACATGCAGCCAAACCAGCTTCGGATTTTGATCAACAACGAATGCGGCCCTCAAAATAGCTCTGATACCATGTAGGAATTTATAGGGTAATTTCTGTAGATCAAGAACCAAAGGTCACCACTCACAGCCAGATCACAAATCAGTACACTAGTATAATCACATGGTTAAAACCCTAAACGAGGGAAACAGTCCACGGCCTGAGCCAACGCGGCCACTTTAGGAAATTTATTAATATAAAAGAAAAGTTACATATGTTTCTCTCATAAATGGTTACCGGAAAAATGACCCTTCATGCTCTTTAAATAGAGATCATGGACCAATCAGGTGTTAGGCCACAGATCAAGTGTCGTTAATACCGAGGAGAGAGATAACCGTCAGATCACTACAAATCATGACTATTGGATTATAAGTTACAACTGTACATGGTAAAGAAACACACTTTACCTAACTCTACACTAAACTAAGTTATTCTTAACTATTTCCTTTGTGTCGGAATATCCTAACATCCCCCCTTAAGAACAACTTGGGATAGGATTGAAGGATTTACAAAGGTGACACAAAAGGAGCCTATTTCCTATGTGTCAAAATATCCTAACATCATCACCAGCCACAGTAATCCCAACACTTCCAAGCTCATCTTGATATAGAGTGAACTTGTTCAAGTATTTTTCCTTGAGTGTCAATTTCCTCTGGTCACTTATGCTTTGAAGCAAATATATCAAGGCCTTCCACACAGCATATGGATTCTCCTTTCCATGGAGACTCAAGAAAATATGATATCAAACTCTCTCTAATAATATCATCCTCTTCTTTGCAACATTCTTCTTCCATGCTTCATGTTGCACAGCATTTATTGCAGTGGGCTTAGGAATATCGGTGTCAATGAATTCCTTTAGAATTTTATCCTCCCATATTGCCTTCATCCTGTCCTTCCATGCAATATAGTTTGAATTTCCCTTGACTTCATATTCGAGTCTCAATCCATCGAAAGACATCCTCGTCAACTGCTAGGTACCAAAGAATGAATCTGAAAATTTGAATCATGTTCAACGCAAACTCAATTTCTTCTCTTCTATTTTGTTTCCTAGTGCTCTAATACAATGTAGAAATTATACCAATGGATTCAATCTGATCTTGTGATGTGCTAAAACAAGATATTGAATGCTTCTACAATATTTGAGGAATATAAAACACGATCGCTCAATCACATGCAAGTAAGAGAAAGAAGTAAATCAATCACACAACACAATGTATTCTTTCAAAAAGAAACTGCTCAAAACCCTACTATCATATATTGTATAAAGTCAAGGAATAATGAAAAAATACAATGCATTCTTTCTCACAAGAATCTCTCACACTATAACAATTGTCGCAGACTAATTTAGGAAAAATTGGACAAACACAAAGCCAATTCCTTGTCTTCCTTCAGCCTGCCTTGCTCATGCAATGCCTAGGAAAATAAGCCCCTATTAAATAGGAAATTTAGCCTTCCTTGATTTTGCAATCCATCATGGCCTTCTCATGACTTTATAATTGCACCGGGGCAATTTTCTAATAATACAACTGATAGTTATGTTCCCTTTAACCTTTGTCTTAATTGGGTCTTCATCAGAATTTACATGTATGCAACTATTAATAGAAAGTCATCAGTTATCTGATTGATCACTACTTGTGAATTAAATATGATTTAATTCATTAGACCTCTCACTAATTCATCACTCAGTTAGAACTAGTTAAACTTATTTTAACTCATTTAATTTGAGTTAACCGATTACACTCACACCACACTAGTACTACAACTGCAACTAGACCCCCAAAATATTGGGATCGCTCTACATGCCTCATATTAGACCCTCAACTCAAATTTATTGAGATAAATCAATCATCATGACTTAGTTAACTGATACAAGTTTTTATGAGATTAAATTACAATTTATTGTCCAATTTATTCAAGGGAAAAATAAATTAGATGCCCACATTTCACACTAATATGTAACTGAATTTCTTACCAATGTATGATGGAAATTTCACACTAGTATGTGGGTGCATTTCTTGTTTAATTTCAACACTCCCTCTCAACAAGAAGGGTATTATCATCTACCTCGATCTTGCCTTGGTGGTATTCGAATTTTCTCTTTTCCAGCGCCTTCGTCAAGATGTCTGCATCCTGAACCTCTGTGGGAATGTACTGCAACAACATAATGCACCTTTGAACACAATCTCTGAGATGGTGATACAATATATCAATATGCTTGGACCTGTCTGGAATACAATATTAACAGAGAGTTTCATGCAACTCTGGTTATCACAATGTATCACTGTCGGATCCATTTGATGACCAAACAAAAAAACAAGTAACTTTCTCATCCATATGGCCTCCCATGTAGCCTGACTAGCTACCATGTACTATGTTTCTGTTGAAATAAGTGCAATTGATATCCTTTTCATGTTGTACCAAGAAATTTTTGGTGATATTATGCCGAAGATTCCCCCTGATGTGTTATTCATGTCTGATGGACTGCCTACCCAATCTGCATCGGTGAAGCCTTGAAGCTTCACTCCCTCTTTTTGTCTATACCATAATCCATACTTTTTAGTGCCTCTGAGATATCTCAAAACAAGCTTCCTCGCCTTCCAAAAGAGCTTGGTTGGTTGAACCATAGCTTTACTAAGCTCATTAACTACGTAGGATATTTCTAGTCATGTGTTCACCAAATACATAAGTGATCCCACAAGATGCCTATAAATAGTAGCATCCACTACCTCACCTGAAGTAGCATCCTCCCTCCTCCATTTTCCTACAAGAAGAGCTCCATGGGATCATTTCCCTCCAAGTGGAACTTCCTCAGAATCTCCTTGGCATACTTTCCCTGAGAGACAGATAGCTCCCCATCTCTTTGCCATATTTCCAAACCAAGGAAATAATGTAATAGCCCCATGTCCTTCATCTCAAATTCTCTTACAAGATCCTCTTTGCAAGAAGTTATGAGCTTCTTATCACCTGTCAATATGAGCTCATCTACATAAAGTACAATAATAAAAATCTTACCATCAACCACAATATGATATAGATTTTCATCCTCTTCACTCTTTTTGAAGCCCAACCCGGTGAAATGGATGTCAATCCTGGTGTACCAATAACGAGGTGCTTGCTTCAGCCCATACAGTTCTCTTGCAAGTCTGAACACATAAAAATCCATGTCTAAGGTCTCACAACCTTCTGGCTTCTCAATGTACACTTCTTCCTAAATAATTCCATTGAGAAAGGTTGTCTTTACATCCATCTAATGTATCTTCCATCCCATCTGCGCTAAGAGTTCAAGAATGGATCTCATCGATGAGTACCTTGCAACTGTTGAAATATTCTCCTCATAGTAAATCCGCTCTACCTATGAGAATCATCTAGCCAGAAATATATCCTTTTATTTCTCAAGACTCTCATCTATTGTTTGTTTAACCTTATGGATCCAGTTGGATCCAATCACTGACTTCCCCACTATGGAATTTACAAATAGATCTTTAGAGAACGTCCTCACCAAATTTGTGAGAAGCAACAGGAAATATTGGGAAGACAAATTTGTGGAGGCCACTTGGGCTTACAATACCACCTGGAAGACAACTACAAGGTTTACTCCATATGATCTAGTTTATGGGAAGAAAGCTTTACTTTCCATTGAGTTTGAGTATAAAACCCTTAGAATGGCAGCTCAGTTGGACTTAGACATCTCAAAGGCACAAAAAGAAAGGCTTTTTTAGCTAAATGGTATGGATGAAATTATAATGCAGACCCTCCTTCACACAGAAGTAATTTAGCTGCAAAGAAAATTTTGGCATGACAAGCACATCAAATAAAATGCATTTCAGGAAGGAGATTGGGCTCTCCTATATGATTCCAGATTCAAATAATTCAAGGGAAATTTAATGACCAGATGGCTAGGACCTTATCAAGTATATAAATCCCATGAAAATGGGATTTTTCATATCATAACCATGGATGAGGAGGGGATCCCTCTTCTTTTCAATGCTTAGAAACTAAAGATGTACAAGAAGCCTACATCTAAGGCTAAATTTATTAATGCAATAAACATAGAGGTGAATGTAGCTAGAAGCTCCATAGTTTCCAGCCCCTCACCCTCCTAGAAGAAAGAGAAAAAGAAAAATAAAGTGGCATGCGTTAAAACCTTTTTGAGACATCCAAGGTCAACTCCTAGGTTGAAAACCTCCATGAGGAAATCCTAGAGAAAAAAAAAATAGATAAATAAAATATCCTTGGGTGAAAACCTCTTTGAGGCACACGAGGAAGCCTTGTGGTGTGAAAACCTCTACTGAGGCATCCCACATGTCTTCAAAAAAAAAAGAGGAAAAAAAGGAAATGTTCGAAAAAAGTAACATAGCACCTATGCACTAATGTGCTTCTATTTTACAGGTTGTTGATTAGGGACAATTTCAACAAAGGGAGAAACATTCTACCACCAGGTGAGCAAAAATTCCAATTTTCTCCTGTTCTCTGCAGTGTTACATTATGTCTTAGGCTGCTACAGGATTTCCTCTAGTGCTACAGGAAACCATGTGATGCTACAAGAAAGTTACCGGAGGTTGAATAAGCTCACCTAAAGCTCCCTAACCCTATAAAATGCATTAAAAAAAAATTCCCACCTATGGCTACCATCCCTAACCATCACTCCAACCCATGCATGAAGACTCACTCATCAAACACTCTATTTTTCCATTGTAAGCCAATTTATTTATATCCATACATAAGGCCTCTTATCTCATTTTCTCCTCCACTACACCACTCCACTCACATCCTAACACCACCTGTAGCATCGCTACAATTGTTTTATTCCTTCCTTAGTAAATTTTAGCTCCAAAAATGTAATAGGAAAACTGCTACAGGAAGATGATCACTTCTTGCACAACATTTGTACACACATACAACATGTCAAAAACATGAGATGAATGATGAAGATCAATCTTGAAGATCACCATAGTACTCTAGAAGAGACGCTACACCAACAACAACATCTTAGGGTCTCCATGAGGTGTCTGTAAAAGAATCAGCAAGCAAAGACAATAAACACATCACCAAGAAAATAAGCTCCTCACTCGGAAAAATTAAAAAACACAACAAATAGAACAAATCACTTGTGACCATCACAGTGCTCTAGCTCTCTGCATCAAAGGATCCTACCACTCCTCAGCAATCATGTAGGCTCACATATGTATCCCTCACCCTATCTCTATGCATCATTTTACTAAATGAGTAAATGTCAAGAAAAGAGAGTTTAATAAGCAAAAAGGTGGCGAGTTAACTTGGCCACCCTTGAATAGTTAAAGTGAAAAGTTGGTGGATTCTGCATGCCACATGGAGTTTTCACATCATTTAGGGGAAGGATAACAAGTAGTGGGAGCTGATTACAAGGTAAAAAGGAATGATAGGCTCGAGTGGGACCAATAGTCCAAATATGGAAACCTTGTGCCAAAGCCACATCACCAATATGCTCCAAGCCTGCTTGATTTGGAATAAAAAGTGTACTTTGGCCTATTTCCCCTCATTATATTGTGCATTTCGAGATTATTTAGATCAGTACAAAGGAAGGAGACATCGAGGAGCTTCGATCCATGGTTGAGATTTTCATGCAGACTGTGCTACAAGAAACTCTACTACTGCTACAGGAAGTTTCCAAGAAGACCACTGAGTGTTATAAAGTGTTGTTGACGGGAAAATTTGTCCAGCCAACAGTAGGGGATCTCCCCGGTAGAAAGTCCCAATTAGACCTTAAACTGTTTGGAGTAGGGATCCCGTCCGGGGTGTGGGTCCGGCTACCGCTTAAGACGCCTTCCCTTAGGTATCAAAAGAACCTGATCGAACCAGCGGACATACACTTATTCACGTGATACAGAATACAGGATTGATGTATTAGACCCGAATCAAACACTATGCGTAGCAAGATTATGAATAAAGCATGTACACCTCAAGAGATGTCGTTAGCAACACATCTTTTGGGGTAATGCTTATAAGGTATTCTGACCACAAAAGGAATAGTCCTTTATGATGAGATATCCTTTTACTTCTGAAAGATGAAACGAAATGCTAACAAAATAGTTCATTAACATTCATTATTAGAACAGATAATAAAATAAACATCATTGATACAACACAGATAGCCATGACGCATAAATGATGACATACAGAGTGCAGCTTCATTAATCATAGGATGTTCTGAAACTGTACAAAGAATACACACAGTGTTTGCACAGCAAAACACATCATAACCATAGGGTGTTTTAACAAGTATCTCTATATTCAGATGCGTAAGGGTACAATCCTTCAATACAATGCCATGTAGTTCTTCAGTTTCCAAAAGTAAAAAGCCCCTCTACAAGCTCCCGAAGGAGTATTTTATAATACGAAAACTGCCCGTTGGGCTTCCTTGACTGTTCACCTTCCCGGCCGTTGGGTTGCCTTGCGACCCATTCCTTTTGCGACTTGCGACCTGGGCTTTCATTGCGACCTGCGACCTGGGCTTGCCGTGGTGGCCTGCGACTTGACTGGGTCGCGGGGTCGCAAGTTGTAAGAAAATTTCTAAGGTGCGACCTTGCGACCTTGCGACTAGGTCGCTGGGTCGCAGGGTCGCGGATCGTGTAAAAACCGAAGGCATGCGACCTTGCGACTTTGCGACTAGGTCGCTGGGTCGCAGGGTCGCAAAAGGCGAAAAATCGAAGAGATGCGACCTTGCGACCTTGCGACTAGGTCGCTGGGTCGCATGGTCGCAGATCGTGTAAAAACCGAAGGCATGCGACCTTGCGACTTTGCGACTAGGTCGCTGGGTCGCAGGGTCGCAAAAGGAGAAAAATCGAAGAGATGCGACCTTGCGACCTTGCGACTAGGTCGCTGGGTCGCATGGTCACAAAAGGCGAAAAATCAAAGAGACCCGGCCTTGCGACCTTCGGTCCTCCCTTCTGCATTTCTCTTTCAGCGTTATCATAACCTGGTTCTTTGAAGGCCTGGCTTAGTCCTCTCCCTGTGAGACATCAGCCTCTATCTACCAGCAGTGTTATTTCTGCATTAAGGGAATTTGCATGAAGTAATATGTTACCTGCAAGAAAACCAAAACAATTAACATAGTCCCTTTTCTTCTCATATACTTGCAGATAAATGAATTTATATTAGCCCTGTATATACATATAATTATCCATGAATATTAAGGAATCAACACAAGAAATGCAATAATCTATCACAGCTAAAATCAGTTGGGCCCCTGTGTGGTCCAGTTTTCTCAGATTGTAAACATGGAGACTCCCACGGCAATTACTGGCTGCCAGAGAGTCTTCACCCGCTCTCGTGGAGGCTCAGCTAATGACTGTAAACCACGATCTTAGAGAACCGATCACTAAGGATGTAATAGGCTTCAGACATAAAATGTTCTCCAATTTTGGTATGCAAGTGCAGAGAGCGCTGGTGGATAAGATGGCTCGTCTTTGAATATAACAATAGTTACTTTCAAGGGTGGCTCTGCATGCTTCGAAAACCATCCAGCTGCAGCACGACCTAATTCATGATGTGCTACAGTCCTTCTTTTTTCTTCCACCGAAAACTCTATCAATAGCTGCCTCAAAGTATGACATATTAATCTCGATCTGTTCCCACTCTAGCTTCATTTACATGTGCGAGAAAACTTAACCAGTATGCGCTGATGACAATGTCGAACACAAATAAATCCTTGAAAGGAACCTTGGCGCATGAATTTTTCTTGTTGCAGGGATTTGGCGTTGGCACATGCTTCCTTACACGGTAAAACCCGTATGATTGCCACTAGAAACTTGTGTCGATTGTACAGTGAAACAGAAGGCAAACATCCATAAACCATGCAGGATTGCGTTTGGCCCTGCACAGAAGAGTTTTAAAATACGCTTATGAAACACGGCCTTCGTAAATATGTCCACTTGTGTTGTTATTCTCTCTGCCAGAGTGTTAATGAATTCGTGGGCATTGTAAGACTTCTCCGGCGGGGTGGCATGAATTGTGAACCAGTGCGATTATCACTGTTAGAACACATAATACGGCAAATCTTGACAGCCGACGTCCTTAGCAAGTATTTCACGCATAATGTGGTTAACATCTTTCTTTTGCCGAATCCAAGAACAAGTGGTTGTTTCCCACGAAACTCACGTTCCTCACTAACGGTTGCGCTGGTTCGACGGAGCGTTTCCCGGTGTATCCTGCGGCAATGACAAAGTTGACACAGCTGAATCCTTGCGCGGGCAGTCTGGACGGGGTTAGGTTGCTATTATTATTATTTTATTCATGCTGGATGACAACAAATGCTGCCTGCCTTCATCGAGACGCTGTATTAACGAGACAGCCCACGTGGTGTCATGCGCGGAGAAAAAGACATTGATATGGCAGTTACTACATATCGTGAATGCATTCTGGGGAGGCGTTGCTCGGCACTAGGGAAACTTTCTCCACTGACAGCCATTCTATATTGGAATGCAAACGAAAGGCCGGAATCAGCTGGACGAGGACGTTGAACCTACTCTCTCGTCTGGATGATTTCTATTTTTCTCTCCGAAATATCTGGATAAAATCTCGCCGCAGGCATATCTGAGCCATCTGTAATGTTTCCATAGTTTTCTCCGCCCTGCTATACGACTTTGAAACGGTTACTGACTGTCGACTTAAACATGCCAATACTCATAGCAGTCTGCTCTACGCTTAAGTCCGAACGTTTGATCGCCACGTCTATGTATGAATGTTTACATTGGCTTTATGCAACGTAACTTTGCACGTTCGGTTCTATGCATGTAAACGCGACTTTGGTATATCATATATCTGCCCTAAAGCTTTTGCGTGAGTCTTATTCTTGCAGCGCTCAAGAAAACTTAGATTATCATCCCTGCACTATAGTTTTTATACACGCCACCGCACCTTTGCACCATATTACGTGTCCATGCAGCGTTAGAACGTGGTTGCAGCACTCCGCTTCATGTATCAACGTTAAAAGGTTTGAATTTTAAACGTTCACTGCCATGTATGAAACGTTTCCATTTGGTTCCATGCAGACGACCATGTCGAAAGTATGCTCCATGCAACGTGTCTTCGAACGTTGGCTCCACGCTTCAATTGGAGAGTTGATGCCGCATATACGCATAACCTTTCGTTGGGCTCCACGCAACGTGGACAGTCCTCGTGTGCGCCGAACGTAGGGTTGACCATCGTATGTGTGGATTGAACCTGCACCATTAACTACTAGCACCCATGGTAACGCAACAACCAAACGTGTTTGCTTGACAATTTTATGCAGTCGTGAAGTTCTACGTGATTTTATATGTTTTGAATAACATGCAACTCACACCAAGCCTTGGTATCATTAAATCTATTTGTTCGACCAACGAACTTGGCGCCCATGCAACGTGATCTCACACCTTGTATTAATATACACATGGTCTTGCGCCTAGTATTAAAATGTGCAACATCACCTTGCGCCTTGCATTAAAATGTATAACATAACCTTGCGCCTTGTATTAATATATGCATGGTCTAGTGCTTTGTATTTATACATACAACATCACCTTGCTCCATTGAACTTGCGCACTCTATGATGTTATTACTTAGCTTTGCTTCACGATAACCTATGTTTTTTTTGTTGAACCATATGAGTTCTTTCCCTTGGTTTTAATCACATCATATTTTAAACCATAACCTTCATCCACATAGTTGCGCCCATCTAGAATGTTTTGCATATTTTTTTTGGTTCCATGTTCTTGGGTGGTTTTTGAAACCACATGTTTCCGAACTTGGTCTTAATTCGATCATTCACTTTACTAAATAATATGAAGGCTTCTTGTTTTGAAATATCGTGAGTCGAAAAATGCTACTCAAGCCACATTAATGGTCCTTCTAATATTGAGCCTTTCTGCTTTGTCGTTATGGAGCCTATTTTCATATGTATCAAGGTGCCAGTCTTCCAAAGGTGCATGCGTTTAATCATCACCTCTTAGGTTCAATTTGCAGTTCCCCATCCCTTACGGTTCCGCATAGATAAGCCTTATGGATATGAAAGAGCAAGGCGACTAGGGTTTTAATGCCATTTCCTTGTTTCGCTTTGTACTCCTTACAGCATCAATAATTTCACACTATGTAGCTAAGGATCCATAAATGCTGCTTCCAGAGATGCGCTCACATATTTGAAACTCTGTCGTTGGCTTGCCACCAACACATATGCTTTCGCACTGCCACTTGGCACGATAAAGCCTTGAACGGGAATGTCACTCCTTAGTGAGATCTCCTGATTTTGCTTTGTTCACCGGGCCATAATTAATGCTAGACTTTTTCGAAATGGCGACACATGTTCCTTTGTATACGGACATCGACACGGAGCTGGCATTGTGCAAGATCTCCTCAATTCTGGTGTGTGCTAATGAAGAACACCTTCTGCGTTGGTGACACAAAAGGTTCTTTCTCTGATCGACACATATCACACTATTTTCCTTTTCACAGTACTGGTCACTTGCTCCTCCTCCTCCCCTGTTCCGCAACTTTGGCGTCGCCGTTGAGCTCAGTTTCATTTCCCTCGATGTCGCGACACGACTGAGGAGTCTGTTACCCGTGGGTCGCCCTGTGTAGAACATTGCGACAATCATAATTATTCTTTGATAATGGTGCCCACAGATAAAACATATGAGACTAGCAAATGTAACAGAGGTATTCAAACCACATGCTTAATGACCTACAACGACAGGGCCTTTAATCGTTAACAAACAAAAGTTTTCCCATTTAAAAGTATGTATGGTAAGCCCATTACACATGACGCGACTGTGATATGAGTGTTCGGTCGCATGTCGGATGATCTCTCCCACACATGGCGTGATTGCAGCGACAACATCAAGTCATGGTGACGAGACAACTCATGAGGGGTTGGGGATAGGTCGCTAAGATGGAGTTGATTCGTGGGGTCGGTGAAAGACCTTGACAACTAAGCGAGCATAGGGGGACCCAAAATTTTAAATATACCCAAAATTTTGGGTGGTGTTGTAGCGGCTACAACAAGTGTCATGCAAGCCACCATTAGAGTATATTGACACCCCAACACCATCCTTCAAGTAAGAGACATCATATTTGTAGAGGTAAGTGGTCATCACCCCATCAAGTTGCAAGAGTGTTCAGGGTAATTTACAATGATTCAAGCCATAATTTAGTAAACTAAAGGGTTGTTCAAAGGAATAGGGGATAAGAAAACTACATTTTGTGTAAATTTAAAATATTTTGGGTACCATATCATAGTGCTTTTCGAAACAAACCACAAACAACCACCTATCTAACATAGTCACAAGATGGGGGGGGTTCAATAGAAGGAATCCCATAAACATAAAGTGAAGCAGGCTACACCCTCCTGTGGTTGAAATCTTCATAAACCACCAGTGGTTAGGGTTCTTTTAGCTCCTCAATGGGTATGATGATGAAGTGGTTCGAGAATTTTCAGTAGCCTTACACTCTCAAACAGATGATAGGGCCACTATAGTGGCAAGAGGGCTAGAAATTACCATAACCCCTGAGCTCATTAGTAGAGTCACCAACTTACCTCTAGGAATTAAATTAAACGGAGAGGATAGATTCTCTTGTACTACCTCTAAGAATATTTTCTTCTTTCCAATGAAGAATACATTGAAGATAAGAATGGGGTAAGAACGAAAAGTCTACCTTACCCAAGGGATGAGGTAGCTTACCATATCATGAAGTATATCTCCTATGAGGTTAGACTAAGTGTGGTCTATGGATACCATTTTAGATTATTACATGAACTTAGGTTCAAAGGGGATGTGCCTTTATATCAGAGAATGAATATATCGTATTTACTCCTCCATTCAATCAAAGATATGACCCAGAGGGTAAGGGAGGGGAACTATCAACACCTAGATCACCATGGTCTCATTAAACTCATAGTGGGAGATGCTCTAAATAGACTCAACATCCCTATACCTTGGTCCACCCTCATTGACATGGACAGAGAATAATTCATTGGGAACAAACCATCACTCCTTGAGATACCCCTACCTCTAGACTTGGAGAAAGGGGCATTAAAGTAGAAGAAGAAGGGACTGAAAGGACAGAGGAAGAAGAGGAAGAAGAGGAAATGGAAATAGATGAAAAAACCCTCAAAATATGTAGGAGCAGAAAAATAAAGTGAATAGGAGGAAGAGAAATATGAAAAGAAAAGTAAGAGAAGGATGAAGTGAAAGAAGGAAAGACAGAAGAGGAGGAGATGCTAGAACCCAAACTTACCACTGATTTATCCCCTCAGGAAACCCTCCTTTCACCAGGGACCACTGAGAAGGAAGTGGTTGGCAGTTTAGCCACTCTAAGCACCCCTATGAAAGAAAAAAGAAAGAGGTATACCCCCATGTACTTCAATACTAATAAGAGTGTCAGGGTGAGACAAGGGAGGCCTCAAACTCCAACCAAGAGTCTTATCACAATTGAGAAATCACCTAATAAGAAAGTAGAAATAGGACCAGAGGAGGGAAATATTCAAGAGGTCACTTCACCCAAAAAGACACCTATGACCTACAAAAGAAGGCACTCCTCAAGGATAGCATCCCTAAAACAAGTACATCCACCCACAAACCTCCAAGAGGAAGAAAAGAAGGTGCAACATGAAAAACAAGGTATTCCACAAGAAACATAGAGTTTGCTACGGGAACCTCAGACGGTGCTATAGGAAACTCATAATTTGCTACATGAAGAGAAAAATGTCAAGCGAGAAGGAAAAAAGGCACCATTAGAAGGGTAGGATGCCCAAGGTGATGAAAAAGAGGGAGAGCTTGAGGGGAAGGATGCCAAAGTGATTAGAAACTGAATAGGGGCAAAAATTTTGCTAAAAAGTGAAACTTCTCAGAATCACTTAGAATATAAATGACCAGAAAGGTCTTGTCACCCTGATTCTGGCACACTCTGTTTCGTCGAAAATTGACTCTGTATGTGAAAGTTAGAGCCTGCTGTCCATTTTCACAAATAGCCAAAATTTCGTATAGAATTGACAGGATGATGACTGGGGAACCCAATCAGCAAAAAGAATATTCTAAGGATTATTCCCAGAATATTCCTACAGTTGATCAAATGAGGAGCTGACAAGTGTCATTTTTGGATTGGTTTGTGATTTGTTGAAATTTGATCGGGTGTTGGTTGGACCAATGAGGTCACGACATGTGGCTAGCCTAGAGGCCACCACATGCCCCCCAATGGTCGAAAGGTTATGCAATTTTTCTGGTCAAATTTTTTATGGAGGTGTCGGGGTTCCACCCCACGACCTCCCATCCATCATTGGCAAGCTCTATTTTTTATGATGTGTATTGGCTCTTAAAATACATATTATTCAAATCAATTTTTTTTTAAACTATGGTTTATGGAAGAGATAAATGGGGGCCAGCCCCATCGCATAGGACCACGACATATAACCAAGGCAGGAGCTCTGGTATAATGCACCAATTAAGCACTTAACCCTCCATTAACTTCACTTAACCCTCAACTAATCACGCTTATCTCTGTAATTAGTTTGTCAGAGTCCACCAAATTCGTCGTAAACTCCAATTTTTTTGGAGTTAACTAGAGTTCTCTCCAATTTTGGAGGGGTTTCCTAGGCCAAAATTAAATAAGCCATAACTGGAGAAAATTTCGACCAAATTGGGCTCAAAAACAGTCTATCCTAGCATTTTTCGAAATTACGAGCAGTTTGGTTCAGGTTTCAAAGGCATAGGAGCACTTCTAGAAGTGATTTTTCCAGGTTGAAGATTAAAGATGCCTAGGGCTACCAGGAGAGGAGGCCATATCTGCTTCACCTGAAGACCAAATGAAGAGCCAGAAGAGGATACTTAGGGATTTTTGGATGCTTTGAATCCATTGGTAACCTATTGTTACTAACTAGAGCACATATTCAGGGTCATATTGCAAGTTTTACAAGTAAGGTGTATGGATCAATCAGATGTTTAAAGCATTTTTGGAAGTTGTTGAGCAAGATGGAGAGCTTGTAGGGGTTTTCCCAATTCCATAACACTTTTTGTAGCAACTGTGGCTATCATGGTTTAGCTCTGGTTTTACTTCTTTATTCATGAAGTTTTTTATTGTATTCTTTAGTGTGGAATTGAATGGTGTTTGTGATGGATTTCTAGCTCTCACCAGTGAAAGAATGTCATCTCTGTAGGAGACATATTGTGTTGATGATATTGTGAGAGCTATTTGCAGAATAAAATTACCTTGAAGGAGTAATAGCCACATGTATTTGGTAGAAAAATGATATGTACTTTTGACACCGAATACAAGAGAGGTCTAGTCATGTTGACAAACCAGGAGATGTAGCCCAGGAGGGGTGAACTCCTTCATCAATGGCTTTTGTATTTTTGTTTTATGCACATTTATTTTCAAGTGTTTTGATGATTTCATGCCTTAAAATTTGTTCATGGAATTATAATGGTTGAAGAAAACTTAAAAGAAACCATTGAACTAACTTGTTTTTCAGCTCAAGTCTATGCACACAATCCTTAAGAGCTTTTATTTTATATTGACGAGGAAGCTAGCACAGAAAAACTAGTTTGTCCATATTCATATCACAAAGTTGAGAAACAAGAGACAAAAGAGAAGGAATCAAATCTAGAACAAGCCTCTCCAAAAAATTTCCTAAAATACATTACAGCAATTCAACATCCTATCCCACATCCAAACTTAAGCTCCTATTACACATTCAATGAAGGAGGGAGGTTGATCCCTCAAAATCTCTCCATTCTCCCTATTCTATGAGCTAGATAATGAGATAGGGCACACCCACCACTGGATGCAAATTTCCAAAAATAATAATGTGGAAGATGTGGGGATAATGGAAGAGAAACTCACTAAGATGGGGAGATATTTGGTTGATGTCATACTTAGAGAGAGAGATTTAAAAGAGCAGCTACAAGAGGCACAAGAATAGACAGCAAGGTTGAATGGTCAATTGTAGCAAAAACATAAAAAGATTTCCACCGTGGAAGACCTGTATATGGAGGAAATACAACACAGGAATCTCTCAAATTCTTATGCCATTTCCAGAATTATAGGCAATTTATTTATTTTTCAGTCATCCAAACATATAGGATAGGGCCAAAGTGGAAGTGTTTTACATGCATAATATTTTCCTAACTGATCTAAACATTTGGGACCCAAAATCTAGTTTGGGAAATATGAAATTGATGGCCCTGGCCTCTTGGATGACCAATGAAGAAGCAAAGGAAGAGGAGGTAAATAAGGTGATGAAGAGAGAAGGAAAATATTCTCTCCAAATCATGGCAGAGCTAATCATCCCTAGAGGGGTCATAAATAACCACGAAATGATAGCCAATGATGTAAATATTATAGAATTATATCTCAACACCCAAGCACAAAAAATTGCACATTATGATGACATATCTAGACTACTGGGAGAGGAGTGTGTGATGGCATGTCATAGAATATGGAATGGCCATCCACTTAGCCTAAGAAACCTGAAGTATCGTACTCTAGAAAGATTAAGATTTTCCCTAGAAAAAACACCCTTGCACAAAAGGGCCATGCAAACAATGAAGATCCAATGGCTTGGATTAAAACTTAGTCCACCTTTACTGCTAGGACTAAGTGAAGGAAAAGATAAAACTGAGGAGGACAAGGAATGGGACTCCTTCCATGATACCTTGGGATGTCAGAGAGGCCACAAGGGTTCTAAAATAACTCAATAAAGAGGACTAAGTTTCTCAGAGGATGAGAAACCATTTGGTAGGGGGGTGATGATGAGAACCATGATTAGGTACATTCTAAGGGGTTAATTGTCACCTATTTAATAATTTGAGCACATCTTCAGGTTCATATTGCAAGTTTGACAAGTAAATTATATGGATCAATCAGATGTTTGAAGCATTTTTGGAAGTTATTGAGCAGGGAGGAGACCTTTTAGGGGTTTTCCCAATTCCATAACACTTTTTGCAGCAACTGTGACTAGCGTGGTTCAACTCTGGTTTGACTTATTTATTCATGAAGTTTTTTATTATATTCTTCGGTGTCGAATTGAAGGGTATTTGTGAGGGGTTTCTAGCTCTCACTAGTGAAGGAATGTCATCTCTGTAGGAGACATGTTGTGTTGTTGATATTTTGAGAGTTCTTGGTAGAATAGCATTACCTTGAAGGGGTAATAGCCACATGTATTTGGCAACAAACTTACATCTACTTTTGACATTGAATACAAAGAGGTCTAGTCATGTTGATGTACCAGGAGATGTGGCCCAGGAGGGGTGAACTCCTTCATCAATGGCTTTTATATTTTTGTTTGATGCACATTATTTTCAAGTGTTTTGATGATTTCATTCTTTACAATTTGTTCATGGAATTATATTGGTTGAATAACACTTAAAAGAAACCATTGAAGTAACATGTTGCTCAACTCAAGAATATGCACACAATCCTTCAAAACTTTTATTTTATACTAATGAGGAAGCTATCATAACAAAACTAGTTCTTCCATATTCATATCAATTTGGTATCAGAGCACACTTTAGCTCATTTTAGTCCAATTTTATCTCAGAGATTTCCAAGGTTAGCTATAAAATTAGCTATTGGTTTTGTATTTGTGCAAGGAGAATTTAACTGTGTGCAAGGTTATGTGTGTAATCTGAAGAGAGGAGAAGGTCAAGATTGAGGACCTAGCTCTCAAATCACAGCAAAGAATATTTTTATGCATTAAAAGTGTGATGGAAGCTTCATCAAGTGATATTTTTAATCAATATTCCTTAGCAAGACTCTTTGGTGAATAGATGTTGTAGAAGATCTTCATCATGAGAGATATGGTGCAAGAGATGGGTGAATATAGGAAGGAGGGAAGTAAGCTTCAAGAGCAGTTGGTGGCCATGAAGGAGGAGAATCAAGATATTCTTGAAAATATGCATGAGATGGAGACTCAGCTTTGTATTACAAATGAAACCCTAGCGAAGATGCATGAGATGGAGATTCAACTCCATGATGCCAAGGAAACCCTAGCCAAGTATGTGAATGAAAATGAGGTATGAAAATAAATTTAATCTTCAATTTCCTCTCAAGATGAATGTTTTAGTGTTTCTGAAAGACACACTAGAGGAATAGGGTCCAAATTGTTAAAAAAAATGGAATATGAAGGTAAAGGGTTAGGAAAACATGCAGAAGGAACTATAAACCCTATTGTTGTTGAGGGAAGGTCTAGGTACATGGGTCTAGGTTTTGGTGAACAAGATGATGTAGAGCACTCAAAAACTATGGATACTTTTGGAAATACTTCCATTACATATTCACTACCTCAAGATTGTGTTCGTTGAGAATACAACAGGCTTACACCCATTGTTGAAGAGATTCCTTTTAGCCATGAAAGTAGTGGTTATGGACAGAAAGAACATGGAGAATGATCCAAAGCCAAGGAGGCACATGGAGGTGTTCCAAGAAATAATTTCATTACATTTTCATTACCTCAAGCTTGTGAAGTTTGTGTTCATGAGGAATGGAAAATTTTTACACCCACTTTGCAAGACAATGTTCATAAGCATGCAACTAATAGAAATGGAAAACAAGAGGATGTTGAAAGCTCTATATCCATTGAAGCAATTGTTGATATTTCGAAGAGAGCCACTACCTCATCAAATTCACCTCCTCAAGAATACGACAAAGGTTAATATGCAAGGTATAAATCTTCCTTTAATCAAGTTGCTTCTAAATATGATAAACATGGAAAATACTCACATAAGTTTTGGAGAAAATTTACATGTTCCTTTTTTGGTTTGAATAACCATATTGATTAGAGGTGTAGGAAGAATATAGCCATACACATGAAAATGTCAAAACAAAGGAGACAAAAATACAAAGGTCCAATGGACAATGAAAACCATGCTGAAAAGAAGATGTAATTATTTTGCACTCCTTGCCATAAGCAGGGTCATATTGTAGACAAGTGTTGCACTTTGTATCCAACAAGTCATCCACGACATTTGAAGAAGGTGGAGAGAGAGATTGACAAGAATGGAAAAGAGGATTCCATAATTGATGTGGGCCATGATGATTCACATGATCAAGTGCAGCTGAAAGAAGTGCCATTGAAGGGGTTTGGAAAGAGATGGTTAGATTTTTTAACCAATTAAGGACTTGCATTTATTTTGATAATTGATGCAAATATTGCCTTATTGATGCATTTCCTTGTTATTTGATTTCATTTCTTTTTTCTTGAAAGTATGTTGCATATTGCACAAAGGAAGATGTTGGAAAAGTAGATTTATGTTGACTCACTTAGATGCAGAAAAGATGACAATTTGTAGTTGCATTTTGCATGTGAATGCATTTATTTTTCTCTAGAATGAATGTTGCATCTTTATGCTAGGAAGTTGTTTGAAAGTGGAGTATGTTGACTCACTTTATTGCAGTAAATTTGGTCATTTCATCTCTTTAAGTACTCATACATACCAATGGAATTCTTGTACTTATTATTGTACTTGTGAGAGATTTGAGCATTGTATACATGCATGAGAATTTTTGTGTGTAAATAGTGAAATTTTTTATAGTTTCATTGTGCTTGAACATGCATAAGTGATTGACTTGTGTTGGTTGATTGCTTTGGTAACATGCATGTTGTCAAATTAAGAGTGTTGATCCTTTGCACATGCATGAGTGGTCGACTTGTGTTGGCCAATTGATTGTTACATGTATGTCTTATTGACTTGGAAGAGTTGATTTAGTCTCCAAGGATGAAAGGGAGATGTTGATGAATTGTTTCATGAGATGTGAAATTCTTGTTATTTTGGTAAAAGAATCATTAAGTGTTGTACATGCTTTTGTTTGACTTAAGAGTCAATGGTTTGACGACACATGTTTTGTCGACTTGTGTTTGTTCGATGGGTTTGTACACCAAGATGTAATAATGCATGTAGATGTTCACAGGATGTGACATTTTTTTCTTTGAAGGAGAAAAAGGAAGAGGTTGTCAAGTTATGTTTTTCAATTTAATGGTTTTTCTTGTGATAAGATGTCTCAGGATTTTGGAAGGTCCACCCTTGAGCGAGAGGCTCATGATTAGCCTTCATTTTCAAATCATGGCATGAGTAGCATGTCAATACTAGAGGATGATGAAATGAAGAAGCAGAAAGAGGGACAAGATGACAAAATATTACAGAAAAAAATAGCAACCATTTTGTAGACCATATGATGCATGACGCCAAGAAGCAAAAGAGATTACGAAAAAATTCTTCCAGATGTGGAAATTGGTACCGTGGAGGTAAAATAATGGTCATTTCATTTCTAGTGATTACTTATATTTGAATTCATTATTGTATTTCACTAATATGGGCTTAATTTAGAAAAGAGTTTCCAAGGAGAACCTTGCATCAAATGCATGTTTTTGCAAAGAAGGAACAAGATTCTTAGTGGGAAAGCCATCAGTCAAGATTTCCGAGCACAGAGAGATCACTTTGTCACAGTGATATTTTTTTCATTAGTCAACAATCAGTCAGCAAGGGTTGGCAGCAAAAGGAGAAAATTGGTTGAAGTACTAAGCCCTTTGCAAGAGTAGGCATGTCAAGGAACCAAAGTGGTTGTCATGAAGATTTTTCCAAGTAAAATCAAGTAGATAGAAATTCGAAAGCTAAATGCAATTAAACTATCATCAGATAACTAGCTTTTGTGGGTCCAAGAGCCTTTCAGTGGGAAGGAGTGATCATAAAGTGAATTGGGGGCAAAAAAATTGCTAAAAAATGAAATTGCTCGAAATCACTCGGAACCTGAACAACCCGATAGGTCTTGTCGCCTTAATTCTGATGCACTTAGTTTCATCGAAAGTCGAATACGTATGTGAAAGTTAGAACCTGTTGTCCATTTTTGCAAATAGCTAAAATTTGTGCAGAATTGACAGGATGATGACTGGGAAACCCAGTCAACAAAAAGAATATTCCAAGGAATATTCCTTGGAATATTCTCATAATATTCCTCTAGTTGATCGAATAAGGAGCTAAAAAGCTTCGTTTTGGAACCAATTATTTTTTTGGTGATTTGTTGCAATTTGATAAGGTGTTGGTCAAACCAATGAGGTCACGACACGTGGCTATCCCAGAGGCTACCACGTGCCTAGCCTGGAGGCCACCACATGCCCCTGAAAGGTCGAAAGGTTATGCAATTTTTTTGGTCAAAATTTTTATGGTTATGCAATTGCGTATTGGTTCTTACAGTACATAGCATTCGAATCACATTTTTTTTAAACTATGGTTTATGGCAGAGGGAAATGGGGGCTAGCCCCATCACATAGGACCACGTCATATAACCAAGGAGGGAGCTCTGGTATAATGCACCGATTAGGCACTTAACCCTTAATAATCATGCTTATCTCAACATTTACTTTAGCAGAGTTTGCCAAATTTGGCCTGACCTCCAATTTTGTCAGAGTTAACTCGAGTTCTCTCCAGTTTTGGACGGGTTTCCTAGGCAAAAATTGAATAAACCATAACTTGAGAAAATTTCGATTAGATTGGGCTTAGAAAGAGTCTGTCTTATAATTTTTGTATATTTTGAGCAATTTGGTGCAGGTTTCAGAGGTAGAGCAACACTTCTAGAAGTTATTTTTCCAGCATAAAGATTAAAGATTCCCAGGGCCACTAGGAGAGGAGGCCATATCTTCTTCACCCAAAGTCCAAATTAGGAGCCAGAAGAGGCTACTTATAGGTTTTTGGATGTTGTGAATCCATTTGGAACCTCTGTTTACTAATTTTATCACATATTCAAGGACATATTGCAAGTTTTACAAGTAAGGTGTATGGATAGATCAGATGTTTAGATCATTTTTGGAATTTGTTGAGCAAGGAGGAGAGCTTGTAGGCGTTTTCCCAATTACAGAACACTTTTTTGAGCAGTTGTGACAAGCATGGTTTAGCTCTGGTTTAACTTCTTTATTCATGAAGTTTTTTATTTTATTCTTCAGTGTGGAGTTGAAGGGTGTTTGTGAGGGGTTTCTAGCTCTCACCGATGAAAGAATGTCATATTTGTAGGAGACATGTTGTGTTGTTGATATTGTGAGAGTTCTTTGTAAATGAAAATTACCTTCAAGGGGTAATATCCACATGTATTTGGAAGAAAAATGATATGTACTTTTGACACCGAATACAAGAGAGGTCTAGTCATGTTGACGAACCAGGAGATGTAGCCCAGGAGGGGTGAACTGCTTCAACAATGGATTTTGTCTTGTTGTTTGATGCACATTTGTTTCCAAGTGTTTTGATTATTTCATGCTTTACAATTTTTTCATGGAATTATATTGGTTTAAGAACACAAAAGAAATCATTTAAGTAACCTATTGTTCAGCTAAAATCTATGCATGCAATCCTTAAGCACTTTTATTTTACATTGATGAGGAAGCTAGCACAGAAAAACTAGTTTTTCCATATTTAGATCACAAAGTTGAGAAACAAGAGACAAGAGAGGAGGAATGAAAGGAAGAACAAGCATCTCTAAAAAATTTCCCAAAATACATTGCAACAATTCAACATCCTAGCCCACATCCAAACATAAGCTCCTATTACACATTCAATGAAGGAGGGAGGTTGATCCCTCTAAAGCTCTCCAGTCCCATGTTCTATGAGCTATAGAATGAGAGAGGGTGCACCCACCACTGGATGAAAATTTCCAAAAATAAGAATGTGGAAGATGTGGGGATAATGGAAGAGAAAATCATTGATATGGGGAGAGATTTGGTTGATGTCGGACTTAGAGAGGGAGTGTTGAAAGAGCATCTACAAGAGGCACAAGCAGAGAAAGCAAGATTGAATGGCCAATTACAGCAAAAACATAAACAGATTTCCACCATGGAAGACCTGTATATGGAGGCAATACAACACAAACATCCCTCAAATTATTTTTCCATTTACCTAAAAGAGCAGTGGCTATAGTTCCAGATCAAAACTTTTGTATCACATCAGTCATTGCCTTTCCAAAATTATAGGAAATTTATTGATTTTTTCATTCATTCGAACATAGAGGATAGGGCCAAATTGGCAGAGTTTTACATGCATACTATTTTCCTAACTAATCTAAACATTTGGGACCGAAACTCTAGGTTGGTAAATATGCAATTGATGGCTCTAGCCTCTTGGATGACCAATGAAGAAGCCAAGGAAGAGGAGGTCAAAAAGGTGGTGAAGAGAGAAGTAAAAGAGTCTCTCCAAATTATGGCAGAGCTAATCAGCCCTAGAGGGGTCATAAATAACCACAAAATGATAGATAATTATGGAAATATTACGGAAAGATATCTCAACACCCAAGCACAAGAAATTTCACATTATGTTGACATATCTAGACTAATAGGAGAGGAGTGTGTGATGGCATGTCATAAAAGATGGAATGGCCTCCCACTTAGCCTAAGAAACCTGGAGTATCATACTCCAGAAAGATTGAGAGTTTCTCTAGAAACAACACCCTTGTACAAAATGGCCATGGAAACAATGAAGATCAAGTGGCTTGGAATAAAACTCAATCCACCTTTGTTGTTGGGACTCAGTGAAAGAAAGATAAAACTAAGGAGGAAAAGGAATGGGAGGAAGCAAAAAAGAATGTAGGTTTTTACCCACCTCAAGGGACTCCTTCCATGATACCTTGGGATGTCAGAGAGGCCACAAGGGTTCTAAAAGAACTCAGGAAAGAGGAATAATTTTCTAAGAGGATAAGAAAAAATTTGGTAGGTGGGTGATGATGAGCACCATCATTAGGTACATTCTAAGGGGTTAATTTTCACCCATTTAGCTTAATTATTCTCTCTCACGCACATTTAATTATTTCATTTTGTCATATTTTGATTAGTGAGAATGGTGTATTAAGGGTTGTCATGATTCAAAGCATAATGTGGTTTAAATGCATGAAAATAAAGGGAATAATGCCATTTTTTAGAAAGATTTCATAATCATGGCTCGGAGTAGACAATGAGGAGTGATTGTAGGAGGGTTGAAATCATTTTGAACTCCTAAAGGAAGCCAATATCTCCTCAAGATTCTCCTCCAACAACTCAAAATCATAGGTAGCCAAATAAGTGAATGATCAAAGGGATCCAAGCTCCACTTCTCTCGAGTTCCAAGGGAACAAAGTCCTACTTTTTAGGGATTTTTTGGTAGCTACCCTCTAGCATAAATAGGCCTGAGAAAGATCTCACTAGGATTCAATTTTTTAATGTAGCTAGAGCACTCTTGACTTTTGTATTATACTTTTATGACTTTCATGTTTCATATGAAAGACTAGTTATGAAATAAGATGAGCATTTGTTTTCTTCTCCACTGAGTTAGTTTCAGGGATCTGAGCTAGTGGGTTAGGGCCCAATCCATTGGCCTCAGTCTCTCGTATGTACTTGTGTTTTATTTTATTTTGCAATAGTTGATTTATTTCATTTCATGTTTGGTAGCATATGAAAACTTAAAACTGTGTGCTAAACCTCTCTCTCTCGCCTCTTTCATTGGAGCTTCAGGAGGAACGTATTCCCCCACAGAAAAAAAAAAAAAAAATATCTTTTTAGTTTACGATTTCTTGGAAAATTTTATATAGTTTTACTTTTCTTATCTTGAACATGTTGTAGGTGTAGAGGTAGATTTGTGTTTCAATCGCATAGGAAGGTTTATTTAAATTCAACTCATATTTTCCACCATTTTTAGGATAAGTTTGTCAATGATGAATGCATGAACATGTATTTTAATTGGAGGTTTGAATAGGGTAGTAGAGGAGGACCCCTTCAACACCATCATCTTTTGTCTTCACCCTTCATCAACCACCTTCCATCCAAGTCACCTACAGACCTATTTTTGAGCTCACCGCCACATCACTGAGAGCAATATTGAGGGTGAAAGATAGGCTTTTTGAAGAGTTATGATATTTTCCAAGGGGTTGGCCACCCTATATCTAAAAATATCCACCTTTACCCCACCTCTCCTAACCTTTTTATCTCCATTTATAGCCTCAAACTCCACTCGGTCTATTTCTTGTATCTTTTCAGGACACCCTGTAGCACTACAGGAAATCATGTAGCGGCTTCCTGTAGCAGTGCCAAACAACCTCTCCTTCATCCTCAACTCATTCTTCCACCTCATCTAATTCTAGCCAAGCCACCAATATACCTTTAGCTCTAAACCTTTGGTCCAAGGACCCTCTTAGACCACCTAGGTGCCTCCTTCTTTTGCTGCAAAAAAAATTCATTTTTAAGTGTGATTAGTGCATTACAAAATGCATCATTAAAACCAACAGTTAAGCATAAGTTAGATAGGAATTAGGTAGTCATTGCTTCAGTATGTGTTCTCTATATTATTTTCCTTTACTACAATTCAATTCTGCAATCTAGACTAGGAATTCCAATTAGTGTAATTTCCTTTCTTGCATTAGCATAAGTGTGAATATTTATTTCTTGCAAATAGTTAAATGAATCAGTGTGATCTAGAGTATTTTATTTCCTTCTTTATAGAGTAATGGTTATGATATATTTCAATTCTTAGATGACATTTGGAAGCGTGAAAAATGTCCTTTCCTAGAAGTAACCCTAGTATTGGCACCTCATTGTAGAACTAAGCTGAGGATGGCATGAGTAGTGCTCATCTGTTGTGCATATAGCACTGTCACCTTAAAGTTTATATGAACCCCAGGTTGATAAAGTAAAGTTGAGTAGCCTATAGGAGTTGAAAACTCTTGGTGCAATACCATGGCTCACCAACACTATAATTGCACGTCCAAAACAACATTGTCTGTACCAAGCAACCTTGATTCTAGTGTCTCTATTCCATCCATGCTTATCCTAGCATGCCATGGATCACTCTGTTTTCATTTCGTTGATGTATCTCTCAGTATTACCTGTCCAAAACATAAGCATACTATAAACACATAATATCAACTCATATCTACATGATATTAACCTCATAAATTTGTCAGGGCTACTCTTCCCACTTAATTCCTCATAAGACCAGGAACCTCCTCATGTCATTCACTTTCATAAGAAATCAGTCCTCCGCAAGAATGATCCCTAACAACCTTGTTATATAGTGACATAAATATATAGATACATACATATATATAATAATTAGCATAAAAAAATCATGATCCATGACGACCCTGTAAGACACGACATACATACACACATTCATGTATACATATATATACATAAACATAATCATGATCACAACATAATTACCAGATAGCATAAGGTCAAGGTTAAGAGAACTCCCTTTATCCATGCACAAAATGCACAACATTGAGAAAAAAATTTCCCAACATAGCCAAAGCATCTAAGGCCTCAATCCATTTAATTTACATTTCTGGATACCTTTCTCATGTATGTACTGCCACCGTCCATTTACCCCAATGGACCCCACCAGTCCAACCGACTATCATACTCTTGCCTTTAACTTACCTTACTCATACATCAAGCTTCATTCAAGTCTTACATAACTTTTCGGGTTTCATTCAGCTCTTCACAAGATCCACTAACTTTCCTCTTCCCAACCAATTCCCAAGACTCTCAAAACATAAAATGAAATAACAATAAATAAACTAGAAGAAAACCATGAAAACAAATAACAATATGACACCACAAACACAGTGGCATGATCATGCACTAGTCACAATCAAGACCTCAAATAAAGCATAACCAAATCAAAAAAGGAAAAAAAGAAAAATACTATAAAAAAACACCATAAATCAATCCCCATGGTTACCAGTGCTTCTAAAGGAAACCTCAACCTACCTTCTCCAAGATTTCATGGAAGTCTCTTTGCTATGCAATTCCCTCCATCATACTACCATACACACATAATTTTCAGTGCATAAATGAATATCGCAATATATATGTTATCTTTCCTCGATGTGCCAAGAAAGTTTCCTTGTAACTAAACACATCCATGCCATCTCTCGAGGGATTCTAATTCCCTTGATGGATCCAAATACACTAGAAACTAGTTAATATACATGTCAAACACATGTTCATGACCATAGCACATATCTACATAATGTCAGACAAATTCAAGGTTAAGAAGACTTCATGTATGAAAAGCACTCATTCATTTGGAATTAGGGTTTCCAAACATAACCAAAGGAATTCTTACCCAATTCATTTCTTTTACCATTTACCTTGCTACAATTGGTTCTTACTATATGTTATCACATCACCCAACTATTAAGTATATATAAGAAAATCAATTGTTACCTTGTCATGCTAATGACAAGCATATTGGTGCCCTGCAACTGCTCACACATGTAAATCACATGTTCCTAATATCAAGGCATCATATCTATTAATTAAAATCAACCTCTACCAAGACTAACAACCATTTCATAGTCAACTAATAGTCAAAATCATAATACTAAAACTAGCCCACACTTAGACTCAAGTACATATTAGCTATATCAGCACATAATGTGTTAGTACAACCATCTTGAAACGAGATCATTCCTTTGGGAAATATTATAAAAAAATACACATATCATGAAATAAATCAAACATTCAAGCAACAAATAGATTATATAATATACACCAAACACTCAAACACCAAATAGACGACATAATAAAACACTCAAACACCAAATATATGACACAATCAAACTCATACCTTAATGTATATTAGGGGAGGCTATCTTGTTTTCACAATCAATATATATTAGCACAATATAGCTTCACAACATATCAACTAAAACATAAATAAGGTCATGATATCCATAAGAGTAACTAGTTAACATGTTCACATCATAAGCTCATAAAAAATTTCCGCTCATGCATAACAATCACATATTCATAGTCAGTATAGATTAGTATGAAATAATATCACAATATATTAATTCATACCTAAATTACCTAACCATTGTAACACCCTCCTCCCACATCTACCCAAGTAACTGGCCAACCGGGGTAAACATGAGATGAAGAGTTACTATAATCTGATTCAACCTCCTTGGTGACCTTAAGGAAGTGGAACCGACAGAAACATATCAAACAAACCTTCCACATCAGTAACAGAACTCTCGGGAGCCATCCCAACCACTCATGCATCCAATCCATGGGTGCCACTGAGGCTTTAGGCCTTCGAACCAATAGATTCTCCCATGGTATAGGCATGGGTGTGTTTGGGAGGCTATGGATGCTCCCAAAACATATGCATGTGCGTGACCAGGGAATTTTTCCCATAGACCTATGCCAGAATCCCAAATATTTGAGCCATTTTTTCAGGCCCAAAGCCTAGGTCACTTCCCATAACTCAATGACAAGTTCAAAAATGAAATATAGCATTGAAACAAAGGTGCATAAGTAAACATTTGAACAAAGACTTGACTAGACCCCTACTAGCCATTACAGGCATTTTTTCAAACATGTCACAAGGATGTAATCTACATATTTAAACAACAAATTTGAGCATAGGAGTCTCATACTTATCTGAGAATCACTAAGAAGAATTTTTCCCTTACATCATTAGTTTCATTATCATCTATTAGGTCATAGATAAATTGTTCATTCATTTACAAATCAAAACATGAGGAGATCCATATATCATAAAACACTCAAACACCAAATAGAGGACATAATAAAACTCATACCTTAATGTATCTTAGGGGAGGCTATCTCATTTTCACAATCAATCTAGATTAGCACAATATAAATTCACAACATATCAACTTCATAATGCATGCTTATAACTAGCATAATAACAACATAAATGTCAAAGATACATCAGCCATATAAGCCATAGAATAACAAGCATATTTACCCATCAATACAAGAGGGAAAGATCTCTTATTTCCATAAGAAAAATGCAACCAAGTTTGGGACTTCCACGTTCCACTTGACCATAAACATGGCTGAGAAAAATATCTCTTTATCCAGTCACTCACGTGCCATGTTCCAAGCATGAATGTCGGATCTCATAAACCAAATCCATCAAAACTAAAGTAGGGTTTATAGATTCCAAACCACCTCAACCCTCAATAAGTGATTCCTCCTCATGGTCGGACATCACAACCATCACCAGATTGGTCTCTACCAAAGCTATCCAGGGCTCCATATATGTTTTTCCAGCCAACGCTCCAAGACTAGTAAATCAACCCAATTTTTTCCAGGCTCTAGAGCATTTTTTCAACCAGGGCTCCAGGACCAGTAAATCAAACCACCTAGGGCTCCAGAGTGCTTGTCCAACCAAGGCTCCAAGACTAGTAAATCAACCCAACAATTATCTGTTGAGCTCCAGAGCGTTTGTCCAACCAAGGATACAGGAACTAGTAACTCAACCCACATCTAAAGTAAAATGAGAACCAATAAGAAAAAAAATAATGAAATGAACCCACAACACCATGGCTATCCAGGAAATGGAAAGTCTAGGAAAATCCACTATCAATCCAATAAATCTTCCATTCCAATGAAAGATCATAACCAAGAAACCACATGCATGTGCCATGCATGCCAAAACTAGTAAGGAAAAGATACATGCAACTCGATACCTGCAAAGAAATACATTTGTAGCTGTTGATCCTGATGTCCTCTTGTGATTTCCTACCTTTTCTTTTCCTTCTTGCTCAAAATTTGAAGTATGCCACACTCCTCCAAGATTGCTCCAATAAAACTCTAAGTATCCAAGAGTATGAGAGAGAGAGAGAGAGAGAGAATAGAATGAGAACCATAAGTGTGAGAAAAATTCCGCCATTTGATGCTCATAAGCCTTTTTATCAATGAGGCCTCTATTTTCTCCAATTTCCATTATTTTCCTTCATTTTTGTCCTCTCCTGCAACCTATGACCTTTCACCTCCCTTTCTCCTATTTTCCATTATTTTCATAAATAAAATTATAATTAATGGCTTGTGCCTTTCCAAATCCTTTTCCATTTCCTTTTCCAATTTCCTTTAACTATAATAACCGAAATGAACACCCACTAGGATGTTTTTACCACCATTCATCTTGGAATATGTGTCCCATAACCTTGGTCTTATACTTTTTACATGAATTTTTAATCAGGTTTGTTACATAACCCTCTCCCTTGGAGGAACATTGTCCTCAGTGTTCAAGGACACATACAAACCAAAAATACATGTGTGAGAAAAGCATACTTCCTATAGAGATTTATAACACAACATGTTGTTGTATTTATAATGACCACTACTGAAAACATGACAAACATATCGTTTACTGGAGATTTATAACACAAATCATTACAGTATTTACAATAAAAACCATATATACAACCACACTATTTATGGAGCTTTATAAATCCAGATCGATACAATATTTACAATAATATACACATATAAACATATGCACATTTTCTCAACCAAAAAATAGAAGGATATGATGCCTGTGTCACCAACAAGGGAATCCAGAGGTTCACACCTCCAACCTCAAGGTAATACCAGGATTCACCTCCTTCCCAGGAAGTCCAAAATCCATTGCTAAAGTCAAATTATACATACAATGTCCAACACTATGATCCTATCCTACTCTACCCTCAATGAAAATTTACCAGCTCATTGTTCCAGGGCACACTTTCAATGTGCATTTGATTCCATCTGGAAATGCTAATGACCAAAAAAAATCCATCCTCGGCCATCCCTTCTGTGCTACATAGTCCCTCAGACAATCCGGTCACCCCCTTTCGTGCAATCACTCACCTTCCAGTTTCCATTGGCACCCCCATCCTAGGCAGTGCATCCCTTGGCAAGCCTTCCTCACATATGAAGATACAAAAACCAAGGCATATCCCTACCTCAAAACCATAATACAGGTCATAACATGTTCATGGAAATCAACAGACACTATTGGGTACCAGTTTCCCACAACAACCCTTCTCGTAAAGTTCTTTACCATCATACCACTACATGTTCCAATTCCTTTTGATGATGTTGCTAGCTCTTACAGTTGTTTTCAACCACCTAATCAGGCATTTCCATGCTTCTTGTACCAAGGACATAAGTTCCATTAAATTAAAATAAATTCAAATCATACATCATTTGTAGCTCTTCAATAAGGTGCACTTGCAATCTTGTTCACTTCCTTTCACAACAAGTCAAACTAGTTGTTTGATCAATCATCATGTATAAATATATCACATCTGGTTAGCTCAAAATGCAACCATCATAGATTAAAACCATGAATCATAAATCACATGCATAAGAAAACTAAAATAAAATACCGATACTTATCCTTCATTGGTCCTTACTTATGCCTTTTTTATTTTGTACACACATTAGATCATTTTCCACGTCCATCAAGCACCCAATACCTTTGCTTCTCTTCAATCATGTACATATACACACAGTGTACATCACAACACATACATCCACACATGACGTACAATACCACACAATGCATACACCGACACCAGCATAGAACACATACACCTACACTCGATGTACAATATAACACAATACATAAACCTGCACTGGCATACAACACATATGCCTACACCCAATGTACAATACAACACAATACATACACCTACACTGACATACAACACATACACCTACACCGGCATACAACACATACACCTACAGTCATTGTACAATACAACATAGCACATATAGCTACATATAATGTACAACACAACACAATACATATACATATGCAGAGTGCAATACAATGAATACACATGTTAGGATACCATGACTACACAATGCACATACATAGTACCATGTGCTCACAACACAACATGTATGCCATGAACACAATACCACATGTACACCAGTACCATATGGACAACATGTACACAATATTGCCTGTACATAGCACCACCTGCACAACGTATACACAACATCGCATGTACACGGTAGCACCAACACAACGTGTACACAATTCCAAATGTACACTGCACCACCTGGACAATGTGTACACTGTTAGCCACCTATGAATTTTTTGTCAAGAAAACCGGTGGCTAAAATGTTTTATGAGACTTCAAAAGATACATTTCCT